>OX465274.1:40780200-43180200 GCA_949987645.1 Tachina grossa
AATAATAATAATAATAATAATCTAATAATAATAATAAACTAAATAATAATAAAATTAATATTCGTTTCCAACAAGTTTATATGTTCATATGGAAAAATTATTTATGTATATACTATATTTGAATACAATATTTTGAAAAGATACAAGCATGAAATGATTTCATTCATCATTCATGATTTCATTTCTTAATAATTTATTATTTAATTTAAAAAAAATTTATCTGTTGGTGCACAAATAAAAATAGAAAATTGCCATTTATTATTTAGTTACCCTTCCAATATTGAAGTTCTGAATCAATACTATATTGTTGCGATGAATGAACATACATACATAAATAAGTAGAAACATTTATTTATTTATTTATTTATTTAGTACATATTATACAAAGTAAATTTGTATAATATGGTGTTGCACAAGTATGGGCGGAGTAACTAGACCATATGCCCAAGATGGTATTAACAGTATTTTAAAAGTTTTTGTGACTGACTGTACACGACCTATGCCTTCACATAGGAAGTAGCAACGTGGTTGTTAAAGAAATTCCACAAAAAACCGCAAGGTTATACGGTTATCCGTGGCAGATCAGTCAACCAGTGCGAGCGAGACGAAAAACTCTCGAAGGCCAAACAACACGCACAAGCCTGACCGCACTTAAGAAATAATTGCGATGACGCGAGAGATGTTCCTCAACCCAGAGCTGCTTAACGACTGATAAGTAGAAACATATTTATGCAAGTATGTATGTATGTATACGTGTTCAATTGAAAACAATTTTATGTGCATATATATACATGCATACATATAGATAGTTGAGTTTTTCAGTGATTTCATTAAATTTCACACTAATACACCTCATCACAAAATTTTATTGCAATAGTGTAAAAAATAGCGCTTTTACAAGCAGTTGTACAAAAAAGTTACATTTTTAATATTACACTTTCTATTATGTTTTACCTTCTCCTGTAAAGTTACAATTATTTGCGTCAGGGCCTTTCCATTTGAGACCAACGATATATTGACCTGTGTAAGTTGATATCCTATCAAAAATTTCGGTCATCAAAAGTACTGATACCAAAATTTGGACCTAGGAATATTTTTCACAAGTTTTCCACTAGTCTAGCAAAGTTGTATATGAACATGAATTGTTTTGTTTTGTTTTGTTTTGTTTTCTAATAAAAATAAAACATATGTATACATGTTTAAAGAGGAAATTTTGATTTGTTCGATTTTCTGACGATTTTTCGGACATGAAATGACGATTATTTTATATTTTATCGGGATTTCGGTGATTTTTCCATCATTTTATCTGGCAGCCCTCGATTGAACCATAAATATGCATACATACATACATACATGTGTGTATACGAGTATATATAGTATATGAATATATACAAGGTATTTGCAGATCATAATTTTTCGCTATTTTTTTAATTTTACTCTAAATAAAAATTGGTGGCTATTGTTACAAACAATTTGACAGTAGAAAATCTTAAGAACACCTTAAAACAACTTGCCTTGCTACTAACTACGTACACTAATACAATTTTATTAAGAATTTGTTGAAAGCTACATACACACATACATATCTACACACATGCATTATAAATTCACATGGAGTTTACTATTTGTGATGTTTTGAAGTGCTGTGAACTTATAGTTTTTTAGGTATTTGTTATCTAATAAAAGTATGCATATTTAGCGATTATTCGAAAAGTTTGTATAAAAATTACTGGTGATTTTCATGAGTAATTTTAAAATAAATAAAAAATAGATTTTTTTAATATTACAGGCAAAAAAATATGTTTTAAAAAGAATTTGTAATAAATCCTGGGGGGGGCAAAATCAAGTCTGGGGGGCATTGCCCCCCCAAAGGCCTAGCTACGCCTATGAATAAAGCATTTTGGCCGAAATTTTGACCACCAAAATAAGTTTCAATATTTACATTAATATTTTTGCTTGAAAATGTTATAAACAGGGACAGGGGTTTCAAGCAAATGTATGTTTTTTCCCTTAAGTCTGATAATAAGGGATGATAAAGTTGGTACAATTGTACTTTTTTTGGTACAATTCACACCTTAAAAGTACGTTGGTACCCCCGTGACTCATTTGGTACTATTTGAAAAATTTGCGAGACTATCTCTTATTTTTTTCTTTATACAAAATATAAATAGCGATCATTTTAAAGTATATACAGTTTGACAGAAAAATGGCGAATTTCATTTGTTGTTGAGAGCGACTACTTTTTTTAGATATGCATTCCATTTGTTTGATTTATTATGAAGAACTACATCTGACTTTACCGGTGTTTCGTTTTCAATATGATAATGGAAAAACAGGGGAAATAAATAGTGATACTTACATATGTATTTACCAAAGGTAAATCAATAATTGTACACAACAATCATTTTTCACATTCCATTTCATTAGAATTTACATACGTTAAATAGCTGATGTTAATAACAATCTCTACCCAAGTAGATAGACTAGGGTGCTGATGAAGTGCGTTGCTGCACAGAAAAATATCGGTATTTCCCCCAGCTTAAAAGTCTAATTTAATTTTTCTTCTCTTCTTTAGAAACTCACATTAATTAATAAAATATTTCATTCAATAAAAAGAATTGAAATTACTGAACTTAAGCCCGACTAAAAATTATTTCTGATTAAAAAATTCACTATAGTTCAATTAAAAATCTAAAAATGTTAAAATTATTATTTTATCGGACGTATAAAAAGTTTTTTTCATTATTACAACTTTAGTTTAACCTTAAGTGAGCGATAACTTAAGGGCAAGTTTGTCCTACATGGTAAGTTAAATTAACGTATTTTTTAGTAATATCTAATATGAATTGTAGTTTTACTATTTTGTTCATCCTAGAAGGAAATGTTTCCTTAGTGAACATTTTATTTACTTACACATTCTAAGTAAAATATAGTTATTTAAAAAAGCAATAATTATAATTATTATTACTATTATTATTATTAATAATGATAAGAAACTTTGCGTAAATTAATTTACATACGTACACACATAAATATACAACATACACACATAGTCAAATGCTCGCACTCATCTTCAATCATTCCATTTTACGCATCATAATGAGACAGAAATATTTTTTGCCATAAATATGCATATTTCTTCAAAATATTTCTTGAAAATATTTTCAAAATGCCAATATTTCTTGTTTGCATATCTACATATTTTTTCTCAAATATTTCAATTTTCTCATATTTCATTTAGCATATTTTTCAGAGTAGTTGAATGCAAAATATTTTTTTTTAGAGTTGAAATATTTTTCTATGCATATTTTTCGGTAGTTGTTATCTATAATATTTGTGTGCTACAATATTTTGCAGTCACAAAAATATAACACAAGCTAATGTGCAAAAATTGAAATCTGCTTACTGCGTAAAATATTATTGTGGATATATTTTCATTTTGTGTGCATAGAAAAATATTACTACAAAAATATTTCTGTTCTGTTTGCTATAGAAAATATTAAATAGTGTGAAGGTATAAAATATTTATTTAGTCCCAAATCACACTGTGCAAGTCTTATTGCTAAGCTGATTAGTTTCAGGGAGAGAGACGAGGGGAACAGCAACGTTTCTTTTCCCCCCGTCGCTCTCTCCTAATAAACTAATCAGCTTAGCAATAAGACTTGCATAGTGTAAATAGGGACTTAGCGCAATAAAATTATTTCGTAACAGAAAAATAATTTTTTAGTTTTCATAGGAAATTAGTTAATATGTTGACAATTTCTAGTAAATATATTAGTTTTTTTAAACCCTGCAATGAAGTATTTAAAACTGATGGACAAGTGCTTTTCTGTAAAATATGTGACAGATCAATATCTTTTGAAAAAAAGTTTCTGGTGGATCAACATCTACGGAGTCAAAATCACATAGATAAACATGCGCAAAGTATTGGAAAGGCCTCTCAGATATTAATATCTAGATCGATTGAAGGTAAAACAAGTTCGTTTAGCATGGAACTATGTAAGGCATTTGTCTCTGCCGATATTCCTTTACATAAAATAAACAACAATGATCTAACTAATTTCTTACAAAAATATACCAACGAGACTATTCCGTCTGAAACTACGTTAAGAAAAGTGTATGTTAGAAAATTGTATGGTACAAAACTTCACCAAATTATAAATTTATTAAAGGAAAATTATTTGTGGGTCTCTATCGATGAGACAACAGACATCAAAGGGCGATTTATTGCCAATGTAATTGTTGGTATATTGGATGCAGACGAAGATAAAGGTAGACTAAAATTCCTTCTTAACGTGGCAGAATTAGAGACACCAAATCATGCAACAATTGCTAGAGCTTTTAACGACTCAATTGCGTCATTAGGCGACGACTTCATTAAAAACCAAATATTATTATACGTGACGGATGCTGCACCGTATATGATTAAATCTGCGAAATATTTGAATGTATTTTACCCAAAAATGATTCATCTAACTTGTCTATCCCATGCAATGTACAGAGTTGCGGAAGAAATTAGAAACCAGTTTGAGGACATCGATCCTTTGACTTCTTATGGAAAAAAAAATATTTCTAAAATCAAGATCGAGGGTAGCAGTATTTAAAGAAAAGTATCCTGATCTAAATCTTCCACCTCAACCTGTAATTACAAGATGGGGAACGTGGCTAGGGGCTGTTGCTTACTATGCAAACTACTTTGATCAATTTAAAGATGTTGTGGAAGCTTTAAATGAAGAAGACGCTATAGCAATAAAGAAAATTAAAAAATAATTAAATTTGCATTCAATTCAAGATCAGTTGGTATTTGTTAATGCAAATTATGCGTTTCTCATAAAAACAATTGATAAGCTTCAACAATTTCATTCACTGCCTATCCAAATTCAAATAATTGAGGAAGCTGTAAATAAAATTGACGCGGTTGAAGGTAAAGTTGGTGAAAAAATTCGGAGTAAACTACAAGCCGTTATAAAAAAAATAGTGGACTACAAAAAATAAAACAAGTAGCGGGTGTTTTTGCTTCAATATCTTGTGATGATTCAATTAAAGAAATATATTCCATTAAAGAATTAGAATCATTTAAATATGCGCCGATCACTTCCGTAGATGTTGAAAGATCTTTTTCAATGTACAAAAACTTTCTAAGACCAAATAGATTGAACTTTACATTTGAAAATATAGAACAAATGTTATTTTTACATGTAAATAAATAATATTAATTTTTTATTTCTGTTTATGTATATGTATATATGTATTTTTACATTCTGTACCTTCATTTTTATGTTTACCTAATGAGACTGAATTAAAATGTTATGTTTTTGTTTGAATAAAAATTTAAAAATAAGTGCATATTTTATTGTTTTTAGTGCATATGTCGCGTTTTTACTGTCATATTTTAGGCGCCTAAAGCGCCTTTTTTAAGTGCATGAAGTCCCTGTCCCTGGTTATAAAATACCTGCCCTGTTAAGTTAACAGTGTACAAGTGAGAGATTTGTTCTTATTTCACAGTGTCTGAGCGAAATATATGTAAAGTAACACAGGGATGCTAAAAACGAAGCTACATAACTGATGCATTAAACACATTCACCACAGCAGGCTACACGAACACACGACTTCAAATACCGCTAGCAGCATTTGTCGCTTCGTAGCCGGCTACTTAATTATTTTGGAGACGGCAGCAGCACCATCTGCAGCTGATATTCAAGTACAAAACATAGTTCAGTATTGCCACTTTTATATATTTTGCATTTATAAAAATTAATTACTCTTTTAAAATGTACTTATTTCACGTAAAAGTACAAAAATTAATCAATTTATTCTTTACATCAATTTTTGGATATTGTTTCTGTTAAATAATATGAAATCATTGTACAAAATCATTCATTCAACATTTTGTATTATACTGGCAATACTGAATTTTCTCATTGTAGCCAACAAAATATAAATTAGTTTAATTGGACTACAACGACAAAATCAGCATAGACAACAACCTGCCGCCATGTTGCCTTGCTGTCTTCAAAAGAATTATTCTCATATAAACATGTGTATTCTATCCTTGACATCTGGTAGGCGGTAGCTTTCTGTGGTGAATGTGTTTAATGCTTGACGGAGCTAACTTCACACACATATAAACTTAAACAGTTATGTATGAAAACTAATAGGCAATGACATAAAATCCAACATTATTGTAAACTGTTTAACTTAATAAAAACTTTTTTCATTGGAATGTAGTGGTTACGCTTTTTTTGGGCAAATGTTTGCCCAATTGTGGTCATACCTTAAGAAACATATAGAGGGCAATTATGAATAAAATTCCGCGAGAAAATTTTCCCGCGGAAAAATTCCAGCTAATGGCAAGTAATAGGGAAAACAAAAAATTCTAACTGGAAAAGGGAGAAATTTCTCGCGGAGTTTTATTCATAATTGCCCTGATATATTTATACACAATTTTTACATAATGAGGGCAATTATGAATAAAATTCCGCGAGAAATTTTTCCCTTGGAGCAATTTCAACTAATATAATGCAATAAGGAAAACAAAAAATTCTAATTGGAAAAGGGAGAAATTTCTCGCGGATATCAGGGCAATTATGAATAAAATTCCGTGAGAAATTTCTCCCGGGGAACAATTTCAACTAATATGAAGTAATAAGGAAAACAAAAAATTCTAATTGGAAAAGGGAGAAATTTCTCGCGGAATTTTATTCATAATTGCCCTGAATATGAACAACGATATGATAATTAATTCTGCATCATTAACTCAAAAATTCTATTTTTTTGAGTTATGACATTTTTTGAGTAAATGAGCGATATGTAAGGCGAAATCTAAAGGCAGAATTACCCGACTGTAAATGTAGAACTGTAAATTTAAATGTGTCAGCTGATCGAATCTGTTGCATGAAAAGCTATGCAAACGCTTACCTGACTGAAATGGCACGTAAATGTAACGTCTGAACCTGCAGAAAATAGAATTTTATGACGTCGTTACGTGACATTTGTAGACAGTGATGGGATGTATGTATATTGAATTAGAGTGTGGCACAATAGCCCTGATGTGGTACTTTTGTTTCTTTTAATAATTTAAGATTTTGGTTAATTTGTATACGTACATAGCATATTTAATAAATTTAGTTTCTAAAAAAGTTTTTTTTTATAAAATCTAACCAGAGTTTGCCAATCGTATGTGTTTATTTTTTGTTAATATACATACATACACATATGTATTATAGCATTGCACAGATACATCAGTTTGCACTAGTTTTGCGTGTTTTTTGGTTCTAGTATGAACAAATATGTTATTTATCGTTTTCTGTTACTAGTGTAAATGTTGATTTTTTAAGCCAATGAGCAAATGAAAACAACACATTTATTTTTTTTTGTTTTTCTAAGGCAAATAAGATACATAAAACTACTTTTACCATAATTGCCTTATTATGTGTTGAGAAAAAATATAATTGGCTGATTAATGAATGAATGAAAGCAAAATTGCACATACATACATATGTAAGTAAATGATACATGTACATGAAACACATGCATTTGCAATTACTCTCAGAGCAAAATTGTCTCTTTCCCTCTCTATACTTTGTCTGCGCCACAAAATAACATAACGAACGTCCGCACATACATCTGCACATCATGTATTTGTTTCAATAGTGGTTTTTTCATATATTTGTATTACAATATGTATTTTTTGAGCAAAAACAGATCAAACAGTTGCTCAGCAGCAATACAATAAGCAATTGTTATTTGTTTTCAATTGTATTTTAGTTTGGAAAAGCACGCACACACAATAACTCTTATACTAGTTCTGTCGCTCACACTACAATTAGTCCCTATTTACACTATGCAAGTCTTATTGCTAAGCTGATTAGTTTATTAGAAGAGAGAGACGGTGGAAAAGAAACGTTGCTGTTCCCCTAGTCTCTCTCTCCTAATAAACTAATCAGCTTAGCAATAAGACTTGCACAGTGTGATTTGGGACTTATGTATATGGTACATACCATGGTATATTTGTTTTGGCTATACAAACCAGTATACAAATGCAACCCTTTAATATGTATATGCACATACTTATGTATGAATTTGTAAAATATGCATACATATGTGAGTACAAACATACATTCAAGCGTACAAAAAACTATTTTTATTTAAAAATAATACCAATAAAAGTTAAAATAGTTACTTATAATCTTAATAATTACAATGATAATAAAAATAAAATTTTTTTAAAATTATAATACGTTGTAATGTAAATATGTATATACAGGTATGAAGCTTAAATTGTAATTTCACTAAATGTCAAAGTCATTACAATGTTTGTAAGTAAATATAAAATAATGATTTGATACCATTTAAATAGTTTTGGTACTTTTTCCATGCAATCAAAAATAATGTGAAGATGTTGAACTCTCATCAATGTTTCGAACAGCTGTTTTCCATTTTATATGATTTTTTTATACTGATAAACACCCAGCAAACAAAAAGTCCTGTATATGTACATATGTATGTATATTTGTTAAAAAATATACATATGTATACTGCTTGTAAATAAAACTAAATTATTATGAGTAGGTACGAACATTAATAAGAAAAGGATAAAACGAGAAAATAAAGATTTTATTGAGGTGCTACTGCAAGCATACACATTCTTGGAAATTAAAGAGCTAAATACTTCGTCTTTCCGATGAAGTTGCTCAAAATCTGTTCTGGTAATGTACAATGATAAATATTACGTTTAAAATTTTTAAACGCACTAATAATCCCAAATTAATATTTTACTTATTAAGTAAAATATTTTTTTATTAAAAATACATTGAAATTGATTATTGAGAGGTTTAGCTGGATCTTATGCTCATTTCACTGTTGCTAATGCAGATCATCAGGGAACCTTTACCCAAAGCTTCTTAGAACAACTAGAGTTATTATATTATAAACTTTCATTTAAACAAATGAGAAGCTCAATAAAAAATAACAAAGTTGAAACAAGAACTCAATAATCAACATGTTTTTTATTTTCTTACTTTACTATTGCTACATTGGCTGACTTTTTTTCAGCTTCAAATTGTAGTCGTAAGAGTATGTAAAAGAAAATAAATGTAAATAACAACAACAGATATTTAAGAATAGAGTGTTGCCACACAAGTATTTTTTTGACCGGGTGCAGTCAAGTTAATAATTAGTGTTTTTTATGGGAATTGTTACAATTTAAGTTTAAAATTTTTTAACGCACTAATAATCCCAAATTAATATTTTACTTATTAAGTAAAATATTTTTTTTATTAAAAATACATTGAAATTGATTATTGAGGGGTTTAGCTGGATCCTATGCGCATTTCACTGTTGCTAATGCAGATCATCAGGGAACCTTTACCCAAAGCTTCTTAGAACAACTAGAGTTATTATATTATAAACTTTCATTTAAACAAATGAGAAGCTCAATAAAAAATAACAAAGTTGAAACAAGAACTCAATAATCAACATGTTTTTTATTTTCTTACTTTACTATTGCTACATTGGCTGACTTTTTTTCAGCTTCAAATTGTAGTCGTAAGAGTATGTAAAAGAAAATAAATGTAAATAACAATAACAGCTATTTAAGAATAGAGTGTTGCCACCGGGTGCAGTCAAGTTAATAATTAGTGTATTTTATGGGAATTGTTACAATTTAAGTTTAAAATTTTAAAACGCACTAATAATCTCAAATTAATATTTTACTTATTAAGTAAAATATTTTTTTATTAAAAATACATTGATATTAGTGCGTTAAAAAATTTTAAACTTAAGGTGGAAGTACATAACACGCGTTCAATGCGCTTATGCGATACACGCGTCTGTCAAAAAAGTTGAAATAGTGTGTTTTCATAAGGCAAGTTACATAGAGAAGTTCGCGACGCGCGTACCTCGCCAAAAGTTGAACATTCTTCAACTTTCACGCGTTGTATACAAAATGACAGCTAGTGTTGCCAGATTCATAAACTAACATACACAAACATGATTAGAAATTAATTTTTTTTATTAAACAATGGATACAAAAATGAATTAAATGTTTAAAGAAAAATGCAAAGTAAATGCAAAAAAAAAATAGCCGGCAAAGGATTTAAATTTTACAACTAAAAAAGCTTCAAAAGCGTAGTGTGTAACCTTCCATTTGTGTAGCGTTGAACGTTTAACAAGCCAGAAAAGCGTTGCCGCGTAACGCGTGGTATGTACTTCCACCTTTAAATTGTAACAATTCCCATAAAAAACACTAATTATTAACTTGACTGCACCCGGTCAAAAAAATACTTGTGTGGCAACACTCTATTCTTAAATAGCTGTTGTTTTTATTTACATTTATTTTCTTTTACATACTCTTACGACTACAATTTGAAGCTGAAAAAAAGTCAGCCAATGTAGCAATAGTAAAGTAAGAAAATAAAAAACATGTTGATTATTGAGTTCTTGTTTCAACTTTGTTATTTTTTATTGAGCTTCTTTCTCATTTGTTTAAATGAAAGTTTATAATATAATAACTCTAGTTGTTCTAAGAAGCTTTGGGTAAAGGTTCCTGATGATCTGCATTAGCAACAGTGAAATGCGCATAGGATCCAGCTAAACCCCTCAATAATCAATTTCAATGTATTTTTAATAAAAAAATATTTTACTTAATAAGTAAAATATTAATTTGGGATTATTAGTGCGTTTAAAAATTTTAAACTTAAATTGTAACAATTCCCATAAAAAACACTAATGATAAATATTACGGTTGAGCGTTACAGCTGCTATTAAAATTATTATAATTGAGTTCATTTAAATAAAATAATAATAATAATTTTCAAAACCTCTAGGCGCATTTTCGTTCTAAAAGGTGTTATTTCAAAAACTCAATTAGTTTTTTCCAACAGGCTAAATCTTGCCATCAAAAGAAAGTAAATTAAAATAGTTTTAGCGAAATTATTAAAAAATCTTGGATTAATTAAAACATTACTATTTTATATATTATTTACTTATAAGTTCTAATACATACATACATACTCGTATGTATGTCCGTATACATATGTATGTACATTTCAATCAAAATTAGTTTCATTTAAATATTATACATATATGAAATTTCGCGTTTGGCTTCAAATAACTCGCAATTTAAAATCAAAAATGAGTGTTTGCTGGGCACAATGCAATTAATATGTATTTGTGTGTGCACAAAGAAGTTTTTTTTGTGTCGAAAACACATGACACGTTTTTAACTATTCTATAAGCGCTCAAACGTTTACATTTACATTACATTTACATTTACCTTACATCTGCGATTTTTAAAGTCGGGTAACGGAGCCTTAACTACAAATTAATTGTTACTAAAACTCATACTAACTTGATATTAAAATAATAAGAAAAACTATTACTGCTTCTAATAATACGAGTATAAAAAGGAAATTGAAGAGAGTAACAGCAAAGAATACACACAATAAATATGCAGCACATAATAAAATTCTATTTTTTTTTTAATGATAAACTAAAAAAGTAGACACCACACTGACTCGTACATACTTATGATTTGAAATAATCTTAATAAAAAAAAAACACGAATCAAACCAAAGATGCCAGATTTGGTGTGTTTTTTTCTCTCTTAAAATCAATGGTTTTTGATTCAAATACAAGAAAGACTAGTAGTTGTCAAACTTTGTTTACAAGCTGCAAAAATGTTAGTGTATGTGTGTGAATAAAATGATTACAGTGTTGCCAATGAATTTACACATGGCTGTGTTTCCAATTACACATTGAAGAAAATTACTACACATCTTTTGTGTAGGTTAAAATTAAAACAAAAATAAATATAAAATAAAACCCAAAGTACACACTGTCTAACTACACACAGATTGGCAACACTGAATAACTATAATCATGCAGGAATGCCGCGTCTGCAATTGTACTTTAATTACCCTGTAATTGTTATTTTTATAAACAAAAGACATTTGTTTCTGACAATTTTCCATTTGCTTATGCCAACAAAATACATGTGTTTTTTGGTGTTGTATTTTTGTTGTAGTCGTGCATGTACCTAGTATAATTGTATCATGGACTAAAGCTACATACAAACGATTGTCAGATCTGGCAATATGCTGGCAATGTAATGGCAATCAAAAATTGCCAATTTGTCTGAAAATCTCACAATTGATTGCCAGACGGTTGCATGACAATAAATTCATCTGACAAAATCGTGAATCAAAAAATTGTCAGTCCGCACGGTTGTCATATGCAATAGAGACCTGCGTAAACAGTCTTGAGATGTAAATACGTCATGTTTTTTTTTATATGTATTCACGTCGCATGTATTATACTAAACCAATAATAAATGCTGTCGTACTATAAGCGAAGCACGATGGATGTATTGGTGCACGTGTATATCAGTGTTAACAAGCGATGTCGCCAATACTGCTTGTTTGTAACAAACACTCAAAAGAAGTAGTGTTGACTTGTGTATGCTTGTTATTTTGCATACTGTACGTTTGAGTGTGTGTGTAATATGTAGATGGTAAACTATTATGTGATTAACCGCATACAACTAATGTTAATGCATGTGTGTGCGTTTCCATGTGCGCAGAAAAATAAAAGATCATACACACATACATGCATGACGTTTATACACGCGCTCATGCGTAGAAAGAAGCAAACATTACAAATTCTTCCGTCACGAAGTGTTTTCTTCTTTATTCCTATACCTACAATACTGAATCAAATTTCTTGGAAACAGTGTTGTTAACGTTTGTTTTATAAGATTTCGCTGCAGTAAAGCATTTGAAAAATCCCTCATGTCTTAAAAGTTCTTATAAGATGTCTTGGGCAGGACACTAATATGCAATATGATCTGTTGTTATGCGTTGCCAAACTCAAAGCATTTGTTAGAAATTGTTAAAGGTGCAATCAGACGTGATATAACCATAGCCATAGAAAACAGCCGTGCGAACCAAACTAATGGGCAACACTGTATTTGATTATATGTGACTCGACATAACGCCATAACTCTCACCATAGCAACCAATTGAATTTTGATTTGGTTATGGCTATGGCATTATGGCTATGTCACGTCTAATTTAAGCTTAAATATCAATCGTTTGTGGTTGTGTTAAATGTAAAAAGTGAAAATATAAACTATTATGGACCATAAAGAAGCAATTGCTTCTTTGCATTATATATTTTTTCTTTAAAATCAAGCGTGTGCAGTGTTGCCCCTAGAAAGAATTCTCTTACAATGACGTCATTGTCAGATGCATAAACTTCGAACATCTGACAATATTAAAATGTCTGACAGATATCTGGCAATAATTTTACAATGTCTTCACACGATTGTAACTAGTGGTCTCCACTAGCCATGAACTTGGTATGGGCATCATGTCGGACATCGCAAATGGCTAATGGAGACCGCTCATGTCCAACTTTCGTCCATGCTCTGACATCAATGCACGAGCATATGTCTGAGCAACAATGTTCGCCATGAGATTTGACGTCCGCAACCATTTGCAATAGAAAGAAAAGAGACAGAACAAAATTGGTAAATATTCCATCTCCGTTGCACTACCGCAAAATACTTTGATATGCCTGAACATGGACATCGCACGTGTTCACCACAACAAGAAAGTTGATGAATTTTTCACAGTTGCTCTGCCGGCGTCATATCCAAGTCGATGGCTAGTGGAGACGTAGGGTAAGGCCGGGTTTACATTATAGGTCTGCACAGATATACCTGTGTGCACCAGTTTTGCGTTTGTTGGTTCTGGTATGTACAGATACATATGTTATTCAGCGTTTATGTTACTAGTCATAATTTATCGGTACAAGCAAATCTTCTTTCCTCTCTCTCCATTAAAAGTTAGACTTGATCACAAGAAAAACGATCGAGTCTAAAACATGACTAGTAACAGAAACGCTGAATAACATACTGTATCTGTACATACCAGAACCGACACACGCAAAACTGGTGCAAACAGGTATATCTGTGCACACCTACACAGAAAAAAATATCATCGAAATGCAACCAACAAAACAAATTGTTAAAATTTAGTTTAAAAATTAACAATCATCATTGTTGATATAACAAAGTAAAATTTTTGTAGTCAATTAAATTACTCAACAAAATTATTTGTTAAATTATATCATAATGAAATGCGCACATGTAGAAGAAACAAGAAATCATGTTTTATGTGTATTCATTATTTGCTTATCTAATAAAGTATTGCTCTTTAGCTGAGAGGTAAGCGAGTTAGTTTATTAGTCCTGAGGTTGCCGGTTCAACTCAGCCCAAAGACATTTAGTGTTTTTCGCAGACAAACAAAAATTGTTTCAAGAATTGTGATTGTGTATGAAAAGATTGTTAATATAACAAATATGATACAGAAATTTAACAATTCACATTGTTAATATAACAATAACTTTAATTGAAATAACTTTGAAATCTAACAAACATAAATGTTTAAAAAATAAATAAAATTCAACAAATTATTTGTTGATATATTTAATTGAAAATATTTTAAGATTTTCCTTTAACTTACAATTTCGTTAATTGTATTTACAAAAATCGTTGTAGGTTCAAAATCAATTAATTATTTAATTGATATAACAAAAAAATTAATTGTATTTACAAATCATTTTTTTCTGTGTATAGTTTATATCTGTGTGCCATGTGCCACACATGCGAAAATAAAGCGTAACCACTAATTACTAATGAAAAACTGTTTGATTCACTCACGTATTTATTAAGTTAAACAATTTCATACATAACTAATAGACAATTTTATAGAATCCAACATGATTGGAAACAGTTTAAATCAATAAATGCATGTCTGAATCAAACAGTTTTTCATTATTAATTGGTGGTTACGTTTTTTTTTTTGGCACATGGCACATAAGAAATGCCAGATGTAAAGTCAGCCTAACTAAGATGTCTAACAATTTGTAGTCAGCTGTTAGTCTTGCAGTGGACTGACATAAAATTGCCAGTTCACACGGTTGTAAGAAATTTTTAGAAAAATTTAGTGACAATATTGTAAGATCTGACAATCGTCTGTACATACATAGCTTAATACAATTGGTAGATCTTGCAGTCTATTTCTGATTTTGTTTTAGAAATTTTTCGTTAACGATATCTCTCGAACGAGTCAAGAAAAAATTTTAACAAAATTGACCAAGATCCTATGGAACGACCCAGACGAAGAGAAAACAAGAGAGATAAAACTAAACAAGCCCCCCGAGCTAACAAAGTTGACCAGCAGTTTAACGGGGCACTTTAATTGACGAGGAGCACTTTCTTTATCAATGTCCAACTTTCGTCCAGATTAGATCCCGTTATTTTGGAAATGACACCTTAACGGACATTATCCACCTTAGAGGTATTGACTGGAAAAGCTTGAAGGACTATGTGAACGATACCGAGTTCCTATAAAGTTGGGGTTCGTTTTTTTGTTCTTTGTTGAAAAGAGAAGTAACACACAGGCAATGAATGCCTTCTACTATTACTAGGCGTTATCTTCTTTGAGAAAGGGATAGTGATAGAGAAGACAGGTGGTGAAGGAAGATATAGAAAAAAAGCTTCATTCTTTTACAACTCTGCTCTTTTGCACCAGCGCATCTGGTGTCAATGAGACGCATTAAATTTTTAAAGCTGTGTTTAGTAGCCATTTTATTGGTTATTTTACATCGTCGATGATTCTGCTACACAATACCATCGAAGGAGGGCGCTCTGATGTTATCTTAGGATTAGTTCAGTGACCAGTGACTATGCCTTCATCACTTGAATTTTCCTACAACAACTGAAACAAATGTGTATGAAGATAAATTTAAATTTAACTAGCAGAGACAAAAACCAAAAAATTTTACAGAACTCATTATGCAGTTAACAGCGGACTGTTAAGCACTTAACAGTCCTAGTAAAATAAAGGAATATTATTTCGATGGCGAAATCCAGGAACAGGGACTGATACTATGACCAAAAATTAGTGGAAAATATGGTCCGAGATCTGAATAATGAAATTATACTAATGGAATATACAACAGATGATCAATAACACAGAAATTTAATTTTAAAAAAGGTCCTATTTTGGAACGAAAAGTGGTCATTGTGGGAAATAGGAGAAGAGTACATATATCCATTTATAAAGAAATGGTGCTCCTGATGACTCGTTAAAGAGCAAATTAAGTGGCTTATCTGAAATCATTTTGGGACTTTCGAAAAATTAAAATTAAAAAAAAGTCATATTTCTGGAGAAGATTATTGGTCATTCTGGGGAATAGGAGATGAGTACATATATCCCACTATATAGAAATGGTGCTCCTGATGGCTCCTTAAAAAGCACCATTTCTATATAGTGTTAACTGCTGTTAAATGCAAAATGAGCTCTGTAAAATTTTTTGGTTTTTCTTCACACACAAATTTTAAAAAAAAATAAAAAAAAAAAAATAATGCGCTATAATTAGCTCAAAATAAGCTAATATGGTAACACCGGTCAGGTGATTTTTATATACTAATTTTTCAGTGCAAATGGAATATGTGAATTGTTTTGATTCATCGTATTACAATTTGTTGAAACCTTTTTTGGAATTAAGGCTCAATCATACCATCTGTAATTTACAACAGTGTTGCCATTGTCGTTCGTTCTTTACTAATTATGCACATGTCAGCAAATTTGCTTATTTTTGTTCTAGTTATGACAAACTATTAAATTAATTAATTAATTCTATAAGCCAAATTACATGTAATAATTTTTAAAGAACAAATAACACCAAAGTTAATTGTAAATATTCTGACAAAAACTGACAAAAACTAGCATAACGGGACAACTAACTAAAAATGTTTTTATTTTCAGTATAAGTACTCGTATTAGATCGAACGTTTTCTCTCAACATCATGGCTGCTAAGTTTTTCCAAGCTCTCTAGTGATTTATGGGTAATATGATTTCTATTTTGCACAAATGTCTTGTGATAAAAGCAAGAATTCCCCACATAGGCTTTGTCATTAATACATTTTAAACTTTCAATAATATTTTGCTGGGATTTTAAATTATATTTAGCCTTTTTTGACCAAAGTCTGGCAATATTGGTGCGGTATCATTTCTTCAAAAGAAATATTTTTTTAAATCATGAACTTTGAACTCTATAGTCGTTAATTTTATTATTCAAAATTTTTTTTTTCCAAAATTGAGCTAATTATATATATACATACATACATACATATGTACCTCACTGAGCGTAACCATAACTTTACATGAATCTTCAATTTTATTTTATTTTATTTATTTAATGTATCTGCCCACTTATGTGCAACAAAAAAAATTGGCGTTTCAAATTAAAAATTAATCATTTAAACGCTTTTTTATTTAGTTGCAAAACATGCATACCTGCATACCGACATACAGTATTTATATAAATTATATGGCAACACTATATCAAACTATTAAAATACAAGTTTTTTAGAATTTCATTAGTAAATGATAAAATTTCTTTATGCAAAATTAGTGCACATTTTTTTTAACAATAATTAGATATATTAAATTTTTGTTATACATACATATGTACTTACAATAAAAAAAACAGTCTCAATCAAGATTTATTAATATAATTCTTCTTGGTTATTCATACATTTTCCATGACAGGAAGGAACAGCAGTAGAAATAAAGAAAAAGAGAGTATGGCAGATATGCTGGTTAAGTTGCTCGTAAGTTAATAATAATAATGGTTGTTGTTGTCTTATTTCTGTACTTGTTGTTGTTGTTGTTGTTGTTGTTGTTGTTGTTGCTGTTGTTGTTATTGTCTTTTCTTAAGAACGAACGAACACCCCTTTAAGGTTAAACAAATATTTTATTGTATTTGTTGGATTGTGTTTGTGTATTTTTATTATTTGGAATAAAAATATATTCAGATGAGAAATGTTGGAAATATTTTAATACACGTGATTAAGTGTGAAGAGGTATAATTTTTAATAATATTTTTAAATTAATCGAATTAATATAGTGAAAAGTTTGTTATTTATGTTTTCCAAAAATTAAAATTTTTCACTTGAATTCCGAAATCATCTTTTTGTGTGACTCGCTTGAACTGGAAACTTATGTATGTATAAAACTCAAAATTATCTACCGACAACGGCGAACAATGTACGACAACTGAAACGTTTTGAGAATACTTTGAAACCTACTAGCAAAACCACCACCAAAAAAAGCAAAAAAAAAAAAACTGAAAACAAAATTGAAACATGCCAAATAACAAAAAAAAAAAAAAATTAAAACACAGATATTAAACAGAATATGAATATAAAAATTCCATGAGAATACGAGTAACGAAGAACTGTTTTCAATACTGGTCGTAACGAAAATTAAAACAATAACAAAATGTATAAAAATTAAAGTAGTAAATTGAATAGTGAATTAATAAGATTAAATTATGCCCGATAAAAGTATGAAATTAAAAAAAAATTTGACTCACAAAACATGAAGGTAGTGAAATTATTTACATACATACTTACATACATCTGGATGTAGATATTTGTATGAATATTTTTTTGTTGAGAGTTAGTTCATGCCTACATGCAACATATGTACCTATGTATGTATATACATAGGTATTTATTCATAAAAAATAATAATAATAAAACAAAATAATTACCATATAAAATTTATTTTTTAAATCAAAATATTATTCGTATCTGAGCTATAAATTTATTTAATATTTTTTAAACATTTATTGAAGTTTTTTAAATATATATTTAATATTTTGAGGCAAAAATGCATATGGATGTAGGTACATATGTTTATGTACATATGTACATGTACTATACATTTATACCTGTGGATATTTTATATGTACATACATACATACATATGTACGTATGTACGTACATAATTTTGGAATATGTACCTATAAACTTTAATTTTTCTACACTTGTTCAATTAAAAATGATTTCCCAACTCTTTTTCAAATAAACTGAAAATGTTTGTTATTGTTTTTGACACGTTCCAATTTTCATTACGTTCCCTTCTTTTCTCCTCAGCCTCGTTTAATTAAAAATAAAATTTCACAAAAAACCACTTTATTATTTCCAGTCGCAGGTTCCCAGCATTTTTTCTGGTGTATTCCCTAGCGTGCATAATCTAGCGACTTTTGAGGAAATGAGAGCCTGATAAGCAATATAAACTTTATATTATAAAGACTTCTTGGCTGTTGATAATGATCAATTAGCCCAGTGTTGCCAGTTTAGGGGATTTGTCCCCAAATTGGGGATTTTTTTTCGCGATTGGGAATAAAAGTTTCGTGTTGGCGATTTGTTGTTGATAACCAAATTTTAGTGGATTTTTTTGGGATTTTTTTTGTAACTAATTTTAACAAGAATAGTTCTTGAGATAAGAAGAAGTATCAAGCAATCTGCCTTGATACCAATAATGAACACTACCAAAACAAAAATACGTAACAAAATGAAGTAGGACTTGTTGGAAGCACTTCTTAGAACAAACACAAACTTTAAAAATAATTCAATTTGTTGTGTCAAATTTAATCCTTCTGTTGAAATGCTAAAGTTTTTAATACAATATACAACAAAATTTCTGAGCCTGATGAATCCGAAAATTTCGATCCTGAAGTTTTTAAAATGTTAAACTTTGCTTAAGCATTTTTTATACTTGTGTATATTAATTTTTTCTTTAAAAGTTTTATAAATAAAATTAAGGGCCTAATTTTTTACAACGCAACGCTAAGCGTTGACATATTTTGTATGTATTTTGTTTTTGTAATTTAAATTTTTTCCATATAAAATTTGTCAACGTTGCCTTTTACAATCGATACCCAACAAAAATTTCAAAACACCTAATCGAGTTTGGAATTAAGCATTTTTGGTGGAAGCACTTCCATTAAATTCATTAAGACATTAAAATCATTAAGTTGGATTACCAACTTAATGATTTTAACAAGGCGTGAGACTAAAATAATCGATTCTTGAGAAGTACTTACTTTTTTTATTTGGCAACTTGTTCACGTAATCTATTTAATCTAAAAAAATCATTCTCTTCATTTAGCAATTTGTACATGATTTGTTTAAATTTTAGGTAATGTGATTTGTAATAGAGAGCTGCGTAAACAGTCTTTAAATGTAAATACATCATGTTTTTTAAATGTATTCTCGTCGCATGTATTATACTAAATCAATAATAAATGCTGTCACATTATAACCATGCAAATAATATTGGAGTACGTGGTCCAATCTATATGAAACATACTAGTTACATCATGATCCCATGTAATGTAGTCATGGATCATGTAGTTTTCATACAAGCATTCAATGCTGTACGATGAGTGTTCGTGTTTAAACGAATATGATTGTTCTTCTTAGGCACTCACAACTTGTATGCGAGTATATATGTATGTTGTTAACGTTTGTTTTAGAAGATTTCTCTGTAGTAAAGCATTTCAAAAATCCCTCATATCTTAAAAGTTCTTGTAAGAGGTTTTGTGCAGAAGTCTAATTTGTAAGCGAGTAACGAAATTTGGCAATCAGAAAAGTAAGTCATTATATGGCAAGTACATAGTTCTAATGGTAATGTGTAATTTTATGCTGGGTATGAATGAATTTTATTATTTTTGTTATAATATTTAAATAAAATTAAAAATTTTTGTTTTTTTTCATAAAGGAAAAAATTTGAATCAAAAAACTCAATTTGTGGATTTTCGAGTCTCGAAATGCCGAACCGGGACCCCGGGATGTCTCTTTAAACTTTTTCTTATATCACGTAAAAATATAAAAATGAATCAATTTATTTTTTGCGTCAATTTCGGGATATTATATTTTTAAATAATATTAAATAATTGCAAGATATTATTCATTAAAAATTTTGTGTTATGCTGGCAACACTGTACTTGCTAATTATCGCCAAATAAATAGAAATTAGTTTAATTTGACTACAACGACAAAATCAGCATTGACAACAACCTACCGTCCTGTTGCCTTGCTGTTGTCGAAAAAATCATTCTCATATAAGCATTTGCATTCTATCCTTTACATTTTGTAGTCGGTAGTTAGACTTGGGTCGAACTCGTTCACTAGTTCATTTTTTGCCACAAACCAGTGATCAAATACATTTAAATTACATGTGTTTGATCATTGGTTTGTGGCAAAAAGAACTAGTGAACCCATTTAAATTACATGGGTTTGATTATTGCCTTGTTTCAAAAACGACCAACTAAATGGGTTCGACCCAAGTCTAGACACAAACCTATGATCAAACTCATGTAAATGACATTGATTTGATGATTATTTTGTGTCAAAAACGAGCTACTGAATGAGTTAGATACAAGTCTACAATCGTACGACTTTTGAAAAAATACAATCCTGATCTGATGAATTCTTGTGTCTTTAGGATAGTGAATGCTAGCTTTAAATAATACTGGCGATTATTGTTTATGCACGTACTTCACCACCAGAGTTGTATCGAACTCATTCACTAGTTCATTTTTGCACAAACCAATCATCAAACCCATGTAATTTAAGTTGGTTTGATAATAGGTTTGTGTAAAAAAAAACGGGGTACTGAAATAGTTCGATACAAGTCTATTTACTACTTTACTGCTATCAAAAAGTTATACAAGTTGTTAGACTTGGGTTAAACTCGTTCACTAGTTCATTTTTGCCACAAACCAGTGATCAAACTCATGTAAGTTAAATTGGGTTTATCATAGTTTTGTGGCAAAAATGAACTAGCGAACGAGTTCGACCCAAGTCTACAAGTTTTATGAAATAAATTTTATGAAATAACTTTGCTCACATACATATATACCCAATGAACTGTTTGGGAAACCCTGATTTATAATATTCATCGCCACTTATTTGTTGCTTGTAGTTGTGTTTCAGTTCGATTCGACGCAGTCTAAGTTTAAACTGTTTGAACACATGGGTTTTGAAAATATGTAAGCTTTTTTCAATATGAAAAAATATTCGAACCAAGAATACACAAGTATGAGCGTACATACGTGTGTAAATAAAAACACATAAATACACACACAAATTTCCTCTCTCTTTTCTTAGCAACAAATTTTTATATCTCTCAAACTCTGTCCATGTACTCGTATTATTTATCTGTTCACATTTTCCCAACTATTATTTGATTTTTTTTTTAAAAGCATGAGATAGAAATATGAAATTATGTAAATAAAAATTTATTGTTTATATTTTGGGGAAATTAAATATTTTTATGTGTTTTATTGTGCACAAAAATATGAGATTTTGTACAACATACATATGTATGTATGTAAAAGCATAAATAAGTAAATAAATGCATTAAGCACTTAGTTAAAAAAAATTAAAGTTTTCCAGTTTTAATATAAATTCAAGTATGCAGTGCTGTCAGTATTGGCAAATTTTCCCCAATTTGGAGTTTTCGGGAAAGATTCTTTTTTTGGACCTTAGAATATAATGTGAATTTCTTGGAAATAAAATTCGTTGCAGCTGTGGTATTCAGTTGCTATTCTATTAATATAAAAAAACTTTTATTCATGTAGACACATATTTTATAATATTTGAACCAGTGTTTAAAAAACTTAGTCGAAGTAGCTAAAGTCGCAAAATTTTTACCTTTCGTTGCTTTAGCTTTTCCCAACTGTTTAAAATGAACCAATGCTTTCGCTTGTGCCTGTGAAAATAACCAACAGTCGCAGTCGAAGCAGAAAACGAATTATGAACAATTGAGTATTATTTTAAAAGTTTGAGTATTATTTGTTGTTGCTTTTGGTTAGTTTCGCTAGTAAAAGCATAAGCAGTCTGTGTGCTTTTCTAAATACCAAACAGTCACAGTCGAAGAAGCAAAAGCTTTTGCTTTTAGAAGCTTTCTGCAGGTCCAATCAACTATTTTATGGTGTTTGTCATGTTTTTGTTGTTGTTTTTGCACATCAGACAAGAAGCAAGAACAAAAGCAACTTTACTGCGATTGCTTCAAACTTATAAAAGCACAATTTTTTTGCTTCTTCGACTGTAATTGTTTGTGACTTCCAAAAGCATATAAACTGCTACTGATTTTACTTGCGATACTAACCAAAAGCAAAAGCAAATGAAATTCAAATTTTTCAAATCGTTTACTGTTGAAAATACTGCGCAATTGGCAATAAATCGTTTTGTAATTTTACTTTGACTGAAACTGTTGTATTTTTCAAAAGCCAAAGCAGAAGCAAAATGAAATGAAAATCACTTCAGTTTTTTAAACACTGATTTGAACATGCATGCATACATATGTATGTATGTCTTAGTGATGAACGAATATTCGTATTCGTCAAATTCAGGCCGATACGAATACGAATATTTTTCAAAAAAAAAAAAAAAAAAAAAAATTAAACAAATAAATGCATAAATCCTAAACGAAATCTAAATGGATAAAAATATTAGTTTGTACGAATCCATTAAATTTAAAAAAAAAAATTTGTGCTTTGTATCATTTTCAAATATTATTTACTGACGATCATTAAAATTTTGAGTAGTTTTTATTAACTTTAAAGTACTTATTAACTTTAAAGTACTATAAATTTCACATTAAATATTCGTATTCGCGAATATTCTTTCAAATATTCGTATTCGTATTCGCGAATACCCAAAATTGACATTCGTTACATAACTAGTAACTATGTATGTATAAGCCAACGTTAGCCGGGTATTTTGTACAATATATTTGCATACTTGCTCAAAAATCACTAAATTGGCAACACTTGCACATTTAAGATGTATCTTGGAAATGAACGACTTTGTGACAAACATACATATGTACATACACATGTATTTAGTAAATTTTAGTTCGACATCAAAATATAAGTATGAAAAAATTAATTATAAAAGTGTTCAGGAGAAAAAAAAGTCAACAGAAAATATACAAGGGCAAAATCGCAGGCCACACAACCTGTGAGAGTTAACTATTTATGTAATTGAAAAAAAAGTAGAGTAAACAAATTTAAAAAAATCTGAACATTTCAAACTCATTGATTTTACATAAGTACATACATACTTACTTATCTTATTATAAATGGACTCTGTTTGTGCGTATTCTATACTATATTTCTGCTAATTTCGAAATTTAATATAACCCAGTAAAAAATGGACACTCCAAAGAAGTCATAAAAATATAGAGTAGTTCAAATTTGGATCATATCTAATGATTTTTACATAGGCTTACAAGAAGTTCTCTTTTTTGATTCCTAATCACTGAATTGGAAGCGATGTTTAAAAAAAAATTCCTTTTTTGGCGTTATATATATAATATTGCCCTCTAGGAAAAAAGGGGAAAAAGTTAACCTATTTCGTAATTTAAACACGAAACATTGTTTTCATGTAAATTTGAATGAATAACTATTAATTTTTAGACTAAAATTGGTACAAGTATTTTGTAAAACTATAAAGAAATTAAAAATTTTTGTATGATTAAAATAAATTTTTACTTGCTTTCTAGTTTGCTAATTATTAAAATTAGCCATACTTTGGAAGCAATGAAGACTCCAAATTTTTTTACGGTATCATGAAATAAAAATAAATTCAGTGAAGTGCGGCTTTGACCCGCGCACGAAGGATTCCGTACGGACGCTAGATATGTAATTCAGTACGAACTTTGGCCTTTATAATAAATAGTTCTGGCTTTTTTTCGTTTTTGGGTTTTTTCGGTTTGGAACGTTTTTTAGTTTTGGCGTTTTTTGGCGCTTTTTTAGTTTTGGCACTTTTTTTCCCGTTATGTCGATTTTTTCGGTTTTTGGCGTTTTTTCATTTTGGCGATTTTTTTTTCATATAGGCAATTTTTTCATTTGGGTGATTCTTTTTCATATAGGCGATTTTTTAGTTTTGGCGATTTTTTTTTTCGGGTTTTGATATTTTTTCAATTTGGCGATTTTTTTCATTTTGGCAATCTTTTTCATTTTGGCGATTTTTTTTCATTTAGGCCATTTTTTTAGTTTTGGCGCCTTTTTTGCCTTTTTGAGATTTTTTTCGGTTTTTGGCGCTTTTTCAATTTAACGATTTTTTTTTCATTTTGGCGATTTTTTTCATTTTGGCGATTTTTTTTCATTTGGGCGATTTTTTTTTAGTTTTGGCGCCTTTTTCGCGTTTTGGCGATTTTTTTGATTTTTCCCAAGAGGAAAGTGTCACTGCCCTGCACTTGCAAGAAAGAGAATGGCCACAATGGGCGCTATTGATTTCGGGGAACTTTCTGTCTTTGCTAGTGTTGAACTGCAACGTATTAGTAGCTTTATAATATTAATAATTTTTATATTATTATTATAATTTTTTCTTTGGCTCTATGCGTAAGAGAATAATTTTATAGCTCGTCTCAATTAATGATTATTTAATATAACTAAAAAATAATTTAATTTAAATTGGCATATGTTTGCATATTAATTTTTCAATGGTCGGGTAGGGCAACTTTTCGGTAAGAGCAACAACACCGATTTCCTTTCGGTTGCACAAATCCAGCTCGTACTGTAGCTTAATAAATGGAACATAAAAGGAAACAACCTGTTTGTTCGATGTCGACTGAAAACGTTGAAAACAAAAACAAATTTTCTCATTTAATTATTGTTTTCAGCATGTCGATCGAAAGTTTTCTGTCGATATCGTGAGCCAAGACGTTCTAAAATGGTGAAAATTTAATAAAAATAATAATAACAAAAAGTAAGGGCTATGCCATAAAATAAAACTGAGACACAGTGTTGCCAGTTTTTGTTAGAGCTTATCCCCAATTTTTGATTTGTCATCCCCAAAAATCCCTAAATTGAGTTTTTTTGATTCAATTTTTTTAAATTAAATTTTTTAGTTTTATTTAAAAAATAATGAGAAAAATAACATATTTATTCAATAAAATTCATTTATATCGATAGCTATATTTACATTCATATTAATTTAATTTATACTTATAAAACTTGTAAAGAAAAAATTACACATTGTTTAATACTTATGTATAAAAAATTTTTAACCAAAGTTTACAATTTCAAAACCTTCAGAATGGAAATCTTCTGATTCATCAGCATTAGAAATTGTGGTGTACAGAGTACTTGTATTAAGAAGCTTTAGCATTTCAGCAGAAGGATTAAATTTTACACCTTTTAGACATGGAAAGTTTACTTTGCAAAGTCTGAATTCAGCTGGGAGAGAGACAGAAATATATAGTATTCCTCCCTCTTTCTTTCACACAGCTGAATTAAGAATTTTCAAAGTAAACTTTCCGTGTGTAAAAGAGGTGTTTGTCACAACAAATTGAACTATTTTTAAAGTATGTGTGTATTCTAAGAAGTGCTTCCAAAAAGTCAAATTACATTTTCTTACGTATTTTTGTTTTGGTAGTGTTCATTATTGGTTAATCTGCCTTGATACTTCTTCTTTATTAGAAACCATTCACTATGAATAGTAACACTTATTTTTAGACTTGCCAGACGCACATTTATTAGCTCAAAAATCATTCTTGTTACCATCAGTTATAAAAAAAAATTCCCAAATAATCCCTTAAAATTTGGTTATCATCCCCAACAAATCCCCAGACCTCCAACACGAAATTTTCATCCCCAATCGCGGAAAAAACTCAATTTGGGAACTAATCCCCTAAACTGGAAACACTGCTGACATATGTAAATAAAAAAGAAAGGTTTTATTTAAGTATTTTCATAACTTTAGTTTTAAAAGTTTCAAATCCCTAAATTTGGAAATGCTTAAATTAGCTAAGACAAAAAAAAAACAAATACAAATCTGCATGTATACATACATACACATATATAATATATATATTTATGTATCTATCTATATTATATGATATATTTATATGCCAACTTTTATATATTCAACTTTTATACAGCCTTCGTAAAAATTTAAATTTTGGCAGGGAAAAATCGATTTCAGAAAATTTCTTGTCAAAAAAAAAATAAACAACAACAACCACTTTGTATTTGTAATTTTAATATTTTTGTTGAATCATGCATTTGCTATTTAAGGATACTAAGAAATATCCTTGGCAAATCCAAATAAAAAGCAAACACAACGAGTAGAAAGAACTCAAATCAGAATGTTATAAAAAAATAAAATTGAAAATAAGCGAAAAATTTTTAATGCGCATTTGAACTATTAGAGAGCTTAAATCAAATTTCCTTGAATGTGAGTGAGTACAAATTAATGGAAAAAAATCTCGTCAATTTTGAAATAAATAATATTTAGGGGTTGTAATTTTTTTCTGTACGATATGGGAATGAAGTGAAATTGAATTGAAAACAATTTTGGAAAAAAATCGATAAAACCGGAACTCAATGTAGAGAAAAGATTGCAGAAGTTTTAAATTTCGGAAATGGTTTGGAATATACATTCATGTACGAGTATGTATTTATAAAAATTAAAAAAAAAATTATTCACGAAAAATTATGTTTTTGTAATTATACCCTTCTAAACAGGTGAAGGCTGCCATTCCGTTTGCGTTTTTCTTTTTCGTTTTGGTTTTAGTGGGCAGGGGGAAGTCGTATCAACTATGTTCTTCTGTCCGTTCGTCTGCTCAGTTGTATCTATATACGAGTATGTATTTATCGTAATTTTTGTGTAAAAGTTTTCACCGTGCATTGCAATAAATCTGATTTAATTAACTAGTTGAAACGCAATGGAAAAGATATTTCTGCATGAAAGTTTTAAACTTTCGTTGGTTGTCATATAAGAATGTTTTAAAATTTAAACAAATCTAAAATTTAAATAAATATTCACACATTTAACGTTATCTGCACTTTCTAGCTGATAAAATAAAATAAAAAAATTTAAGTAAAAAAATTATCTCCAATGCTTGTATAAAAATACATAATAAAATTTTAAAGAATGTACATATGTATGTATGTAATTTCGCAAGGAGAGTAATTTTGCTGAAATTATACCCAACAATTGGGGAGTTCACAATAGCATTTTAAAATATGTCTTAACATGAATTTTCCAACATTTACATTTTAATTCCTTAACATGGGCTGGCAAGTTTGTTGTCTTTGTGTGTGTGTAAATCGAATTTAATACCAAGTGTCAAGCTTATGTAAAAGTCTGGAAAGCATGTCATTTTCAATATGGCAATAAAGTAATGCTAAGTCCTATTTTACATTATGCAAGTCTTATTGCTAAGATGATTAGTATGTTAGGAGAGAGAGAGAGAGAGAGACGGGGGGAGAAACGTTTCTGTTCCCCTCGTCTCACTCTCTCCCTAAAACTAATCAGCTTACCAATTAGACTTGCATAGTGCAAACTTGGACAAAACCAAATAATCTAAAACTGTCTGCGTAGCTGTAGTTGATAAAAAAATATTAAATATAAAAAAAAAATATTTTGTTATTTTAATACTTCGATATACTACTCACAATGAAAATTTTAAGATGACACAATGCTGCCACATTAAAATTTTAAGGTACTCATTGTGAATTCATTCCCCAAATAATATAAAACATTGAAATTTTTGTACAACATGTATTTTGATATAAATTTATACATACATACATACATACATTTTGGTTTATTTTTCATACATTTTCATAATGTTTAGATATGCTAGGAAAGTCAATAGCAAGATCTGAAATCTTATACCTATCCATATGAATTTCTATGGTTTTTAGGGTTCAATCAGACGCGCCATACCATAATGCCATAGCTATAACCAAACCAAAATTCAATTGGTTTCTATGCTTATGACTCATTCGTGCTTAATAGCTTAAATATGACGATTTTGTGATGTTTTACCATACATTGACTTGTTTTGGTAAACATCTCACTTGAGATGTTTTAGATTTAAACACTTCGTCAAACACGAAACAACAGAAAATATCAGCTGCGTAATATCGTTAAAAACAAGTTACAGAATCACACAATCGTTATTGCAAGCGACAAAATGTATAGACAAAAATTACGATTGTCGGATCGTTAAAAGTTACTGAATCTCACTACAGGTACATAATAGGTTTGGTATAGTGCCTATCTATTTCTGTGTTTGCTTATGTATGTACATACACATATGTATATCGTCGCTGCCCATCAAACAAAATACTCCGAATTCGTAAAGAATTCGTAACGATTAGTCGGCAAAATCTTCCGATATACTACCGAAATCGTAACAATTTTTGTATGTGGTTGACACGACTTCGCAACGATATGTAGTTTCGAAATCGTAACGATATGTCGGTATGAATTCGAAACTATATGTCGGTACGAATTCGCAACTATATGTCGGTACGAATTGGCAAAGATATGTCGGTACGATTTCTTGTAAAAAATTCTCAACGAATAGCTGTCTAATTACCTTGAACTTTTTTAAATACTGTTTATTTGAATATTATTGTTTATCATTTTATTTATTCATTTTAACTATGGCGTATAATAATAAAACCGTTTCTGCACAGAACACAATATAACAAAGTTATGCAACAATTTAATAATTAAAAAGTTAATATGTAATAATAACTAAAAGCTTACAAATTAAAGAAGATATATGTACATATATGAGCTATGAATTAATTAAATATAACATACTTATAAAATATACGATTTAAATTGGCAGGTTGGAGTCGTCAGTAATTTTTCTTTTTAGTAACTTTTTCTGCCGGTCCTTTCTTTATATTATCGTCTATTTTTTCATAGTTCGTCTGAATATATTAAATTGAGGGTTACAAGTTAATAGTTTCAAAATGAATTACAAATATTTTCATCGTCCCTGTACCCCATTTCTGTAACTTGTGAGAAGTTCTCGCATCGAGAAAAATTAAATAATTATATTGGTTGTCCTATTTTACACAGGGTTACTCACATAAAAACTTACACAAACTTACAAAAAATATCAACAAATACAGTTTTTTTCTTGCTCACCCTGTGTTTCACAGGATGATAACAATTTTCTCGACTCGAAAAGTTCTCACATTCCTTACAGAAACGAGGCACTGGTTCCTTTTGTTGAATATATTGAGTGGTTGTGTTTGCTGTGGGTAACTCAGTACAAACTAGAGCATCATCCTCTGGTATTAAAGAGAATATAATGATTAATCAGGTATGTGATGAAAAACGATTTAGACACAAAGTCAATTTGAAAACGATAAAAGGTGTGATGTGCTTTTTATAGTCGTTTTGTCAATAATTTAAAATTTTTTTTAATGGTTTTTCTAAAAAGTTTTGATAAATTTCTTTTCACAGCCCTATTATATGGTTTAAATTTTATCTTTTAGTGTGCTTTTTAGAAGTCAACAGTTTCAGATTGGCTCAAAAATTATAATCGAAATCGATCGGAATTCATCACACCTTATCAAAACGATTGCTTTGAAATCGTTTTGAAAACGATCGTTTTCCATCACATACCTGAATATATATATATATACATTTTGTTATTATTTAGTATTTAAAGGCTTCATTAGTCTTTACTTTCTGTTGCTGTTCTGTGCTGTGCCGTTCTGCTTCTAAATTTTAGTACTTACTTTTTCTGTAGTAACTTATCCGCTATTTCGGACCAGAAGGGTCGCAGTTTTCCACTAAAGCGATGAGTTAGTTTTGCATCGTCCATTGTTATGTTTAAATATAATTTAATGTTTTTCTTGTAAAAATGTATTTATTTAATTCAAAAAGCGCAACACAATTTATTTCAAAATGTTTTTATTTAATTTATGCTGTCACTTAACATTTTTTTAATTTTCAGAGGTTGAACCGAAACAGAACAGAATGAAACAAAAAAACTATCTACTTGCATTAGATTTCTATAAACAAAAAAGAGTCAGCTGATTCGTAACAGAACAGAAAGTAAAAACTAATTCTGGCTTAAGGCATTACTTTACCGTAATCAATTCGATTGAAATTGTTCATCTTGCAGCAAAGGTATAAATGTGTGCTCGGAAACAGATTCTAAATGGAAATGCAAGTATTTATAATTAATATTTTCAAACTTGAGTTTAGTTTCACTGTTCGAAAGCAGCAAGCGTTTGGTGACGCGACATTATTTCTCCACCGCTTCACCGTTATTTTGCTGCTTTTGTCGAAATAATTTTCAGTTACGTGTTCAACCTTGTCAGGAATAAAAGTTCACGTGAAATGTGTTCCCTTTCCCTAAAATGGTGATCGCCAATTTTTGCGTTGTTATCGTATCAATGTATTATTTTCAAATTTTGTTAGCCATTTTTTGTTCATGGGAAATATTTCACGTGACCAAAATGTTCGCCTTTTATTCCCGATAAGAGCTATTTATTATTATATACTTACACTTTTTTTATATTAATTACAATTTTTTTAATTTTATTTATTTAAAACAAAACCTTTAAGATTTTCACATACTTATAAATCAAAGTTTTAATGTTTTTAAAAATTTTTATTAAAAAAAAAAATGTTCAGAGAAACTACCGAAATGTCTTAACGAATTCGATACGAAAAGTCTGAGTTCAGACAAACTACCGAAATTTCTTAACGAAATCGGTACGAAAAGTCTGACTTCAGAAAAGTCGAAACATTTTGTTTGCAGGGTGTTTTAACTAATCGACCTAACTGACATTTTTTTGAAAAAGGAGTTAAGTCCTCTACTAGACTTTATAAGTCATAATACACATTGTCTACAATTTTCATGACTGTGAGCATTACTTTTGTGCCTATATAAGTAAAAAGATTTCTGACGCAGCCATAAGAATGAATTTATAAAACAACCATAAAAGCTGCTCTCCTGTTAAAGTTTTAAAATGTTAGTTAGGTCAGTTAGTTAAAACAGCGACGATATGTATGTATGCATGGATGTGCATTTATGTATGCTAAATAAGGTATTTGTGAGATAAAATGGTGAAAAATAAACAATTGCATTTTAAATTTCAGTGTTATGTATTTTTTTTTGCAGTTAAATTATCCTTTTAGCAATTTTTAGTACATATTATGTGTATAATAACAGGTTAAACGGCTTTTTTTTGATCTGGTCGCACTCGTCACGTCACATATGTACATACATACATACATATTTCCACCTAGAAAAGAAAAATCTCTCGAATCGTCTTTCGTTTTGTTTATCTTTTTCTTAATATTCTATACAGGGCTGCCAGAAGCTTTGCCAAGAAAATCATCATTTGCCATAAAAAAAAAATCATATTTTGAAGAAAAAAATCATGACAAATTCATTTTTTTTTCAAATAAAAAAACTAACAACAATTGACATATTTACATAAACAAAAACTCAAATTTCTTATTGTATATGCCAAAAATAATTATGCATTTTTGTGTATGTAAGACACAGGGTGCTCAAGCAAATGAAATGAAATGAAAACAATACATCGTTGGCTTAGTCGGCAAATATGCTAAGTCCTTTTTTTAATTTTTCCGGGGGGCAAAAATCTGTCTAAATTTATTGAAACTAAATCAGTGTGCGGACAAAAAAACTCTTAATTCTGTTACTTTACGGGCCAATCCCACGATGTCGACAACGTTCGACTTGTAGCACACTTACATTTGAAACAACAACAAAATATTATAATTTGTTTTTGTTTTGAATGTACATAAGTGTGCGACAAGTCGAACGTTGTCGACATCGTGGGATTGGCCCTAAATTAACACAAAAAGTTATTTCTTAAGTAAATGCAAGTACACTAGATGCATATTGTTTTCCACTAGACTTAACAGGTATTTTTTGGACTTAACATATTTGCTTAAAACTGCATGACAGCAAGAAAAAACAACATAACGACCTTTTAATTTTGGAAGTGAGCTGTTATGAGTTCAGTAGGTATTCTACATGACAGTGTATAAAAAATTTGCGATATTTTGATACTGAGACCGCAAAAATAAAAACTAAATTTTTGTACATACTCTGCTATTAATGAAAACTACAGATAAATATGTATTGAAAATAAAAATCATAATTTGCAAAATTAGAAATTATCATTCCAGAAAAAAAAAATCATGAAATCATACGTGACAGCGCATAGAGAACGGGACCTAAGGGTAAAAAAATCAATTTTCACGTTTTTTTTTTGATGTGGACAACATCTGAGCATCGAATGAGACCGATCCCATGCCCCAAAACTGTTCCCTCCCAGAGATATGCGCGTTTTATTCAGTGATGGTACACCAAATTTACACGTATTTAAATCTTTAAAATGGCTCTCCTGAACATAACAGGTTTTTACCCTTAGGTCCCTTTCTATTTTACGCGTCACATATTTTGGTCCAAAAATATGATAAAATCATCATTCTGGCAGCCTTTCTTTATCAGAAATTATGTGTTTTGTTTTGCTTATCACATTTTACCACTTGTTGCTTTTCGTGCGAATCAACCTTAATTGTTATTCTAGTTTGTTTGTAGGGAGAACAAGAATAATACAAAAACAAAAAAATAAACAAGAAAATAAAAATCAGCTGGTTGCAACATGCTCGACAGAGAAAATTGAATGGCTGTATTTGAGTTCACTTACATTAAGGCTTTTGTCCCTGCGACATGTAGTTTGTTGGCGATAGGTGTGGAGAAGCGTGCGGGTTAGACCTTGAAGTGGAAATTGATAATCCATGTTGTGTATAAGCGGTGTTGCCAATTTTCCAAATCACGGCAACTCTGTATCGAATGAATGTTTCAAAAGAAGCCGCCAATTAATCAAAAAGACCCTGCTACAAAACTCAATCATTGCAATTGTAAAAAACTTTTCAAAGAGAAAAGCATCCACAGTTGTTTCCGTATCCACATAAAGCCATGTAGAGCTGGGTTGTCAGATTTTTTCCGACCTATTTCGCCAAATTGACATTAAAAATCACCAAAAAATCTGTTTTATGTAGTTTTTCTTAGTAAATATTTGATAATAAATTTGTTTTTATATAACACTTTTTTAATAGAAATTTTTATAAAATGATCGTGCCTAATTTGTCAGAAAATCGCCAAAAACTATTTCTTGTAAATTTTTCTCATCCAAATACAAAATTCATTAATAACTATAATTAATATAAGAAAAATCATGAAAATCTAATTGTTTTAACTTCTTGCAGACGAGTTTTTCAGGATTTATTTTTGAAACTGCTCCTTCAATAAACTAATTTTCCTGAATTAGAAATGTTGTGAAGTTCAATTTTGTTAAAAAATAGCCAGAATAATCGCCAAAAAATTTATCTACCGCCAGAAAAATCGCCATGTCGCTAAACCAAAAATTTGGACGCCAAACAAGTTGAAAAATAGCCACGTTTGGCGAGACATCGACATATATAACAGCTCTGATGTAGAGTAGTGGTGGGCTTATTATTATTAGTGAGATGGCAGAGCTACCCACCAAACACAAACCTAAGAACTTGATATATATAATGCTTCGTTAAATTGCAGATATTCATAGTTCATGGAAAAAAGTTAAAACCATATTCAATTATAGGGCATTTACACCTGCACAAATCCTAGCAGTTTTTAATTAAAATTTTTATGAAAATCTATACCATTTAGACCAACTTTTTTTTGACATTTATCAAGATTTTTTTTTATCCAAAACAGAAGCCATGAACTGAAAAATTTCCTAAACTACAACGAAACAACTGCAATGTAATTATTTCACACAGGGTAACAAAAAATAAATAAAAATTTTAAATCTACTGACAAATTAGATTTTGTTTTGTGTGGAATATCTAGTAAAAAGGAGCAAGATTTAGCTCGAAATCGCGTAAGTACTAGATTTTGAGTCAGTGTAAATTTAATCAGTTTTAAACAAATCATGAAAATTGTTGTATTATCTCACCAAGATTAATTGAAAATATCTTAAGATTTTTTGAATTAACTAAAAGTTGATTTTTTTTAAACAATGCACATACTCAGAAAAATTATTAAACTAAACTTAGTTTATGTATAATTTTTTCTATTTTATAGGACTTTAAAAATAAACGTTTGTTTAGTTAAACTATTAATTAACCCGCTTATGGTCAATGGTGACGCCGGTCTCCCGCACCGGGGTTTCCCGTTGAAGATTTTTCGAAATTTGTTACTAATAGTTCATGTTTTTTTTAAATTACATTGTAGAGTCTTATTTAATTTAGAACTTAAATATAAAGCAATGGTGCCCATGGCAGTGACGAGTGGATATGGTAGGAGGATGTTTTTGCAGATTTTCATGTGCACTGAGAGAAATTGGCGATGCTATTTAAAGCATACTTTATCAAATGGCTTTTATGCTATTAAACATATAAAACAATGTGGCTTAAACCAGCTCTAGTGAGCCGAACTTTAATCTTATCGAAATTAATGCAAGTAAAATTCTCTATACAATGACGCTATCATTATTTTCATGGCAATATATGATGAGGAAAGAGAAGAGTACTTTCATAAAAATAATAATATGTTTCGAGAAAAAATAAGAACCTACTAGTGAGGAGTTCAGTTAGGTAATTTACTTAAAAAGCGTTAAAGTTATTCACATAACTATGAAAATAATGGCAATGTATTTTAATACAATATTCTTTACCTTCTTTAAGCAGCTAATTGTGTAAAACTCAACTCCAAGCGTTGAAAAATTTTATATGAAATAAATATAAATTACAAAAGCAAAATACATATAAAATATTTCAGGTTTATTAAGCGATTATTTGACATATTTCTATGGAAAATTTGTCAAATAAACTTGTAATAAACCGAAAATATTTTTTATGAATTAGACCGTAAATATTTTATACCATGAAATATAATTAAATTTGCAAAAAACATTCAAACTTTATTACATAATTATAAAAATAGTATGTTGCGAAAAAATTATTTTTTTGCTTCCATCAATACACATTCGGTCAAATCATTACTTTTTTTATGTAAAAGTAATAATAAAATAAAGTGACATTTTGCTTTTTCTATTTTGCCATTGTTTTCAATTGTCAATACTTTAAAACAAACATGCCTAATCACAGAAACTATTGTGACTGAAAAATAGTCATAACTTTAACATTGTGACTAAAGACTAAAATTTCCGATTCTCAAAACAAAATTCTATCAACATAAATTTTTAAAATAAAGACTAGGAATGTATACAATCATAGAAATTGTGACAGGCATGTCATAACAAAAGTTGGGACTGACTTGAGACTTTTTCTGTGAATAGGCCTGAAAGACTCGTTATTTTTTTTTTTTTTTTTTTTAATGCATGTATTTATTTATTGTATCTTCATATGTGAACTAACAATAAGTATTCAAATCTTAAATCTATAAAAAAAAAATTATTAGGCCCGACCAGTGTCGGACATAAACTTAGTGGTAGTTATAAATAATACATTAGTAGTGATAATCAAAAAAAGGGGGGGGGGGGAAAGTATTTTCAAGTAGTCCCATCTGGAGTGTTAGGTATAAGAGCCCGTGTGTCCCTCTTTTTTAAGCGGATGTGTCCAGTAAAGTTCAAAATATTACGAGCAAGCGGATTAGGATGTGATTCGAGTTTTGTTAAATATTTGCCTGCGTATTTTGCAATTTCTTCAGTCACTAGTGGCATATTTAAATCACGATGTATAATAGAATTTTGGATGTACCATGGAGCCGATGTTATTAACCGTAAAATTTTGTTTTGCCTTCGTTGGATTCTCTCGACATTGGAAGCTGAAGCAGTGCCCCATAACTGAATTCCGTAGCGCCATATTGGCTTCAAAAGCGACTTGTATAATAAAAGTTTGCAGTCTAGGCTGAGTGTTGAGTTTCTGCCAATCAACCAATATATTTGAGTTAACTTAAGTTTCATCTGAGTTAACTTAGAGTCAATATGATGTTTCCATGTAAGTCTTCGATCAAGGTGTATACCAAGGTATTTCACTTGGGAATGTTGAGGAATATTTTGATTGTTGATTCGAATGGGGGAGCAAGTATCTCTTCTTAGGGTGAACGTTATATGGACACACTTTTGTTCATTGACTTTAATTCTCCATAAGTTCAACCATATTTCCAGCTGAGTGATATGTTCCTGGAGATTGCGGGATGCCTCATAAGGGTTTTCGTGCACACTCATACAGGCTGTATCATCGGCAAAAGTAGAAATATGGATATTATTGCTCACAGGCATATCACAAGTATATATTAAATACAAGACAGGACCCAGAATACTACCCTGGGGCACACCAGAAGATATAGTTTCGGGCACACTCGTGAACTCTCCTTCCACAACAGTGAACTTCCTATCAATAATATAACTTTCCAAAAGCTTTTGAATGTTTATTGGCAGATATGTCTTCAATTTTAAAACTAGGCCTTCGTGCCATACTTTATCAAATGCCTGAGAAACATCAATAAAGAGAGCAGAACAATACTTCTTTTCTTCAAATGTTCTTCTTACAACTTGGACCAGTCTATGCGTTTGTTCAATCGTGCTGTGCTGACTTCTAAAGCCAAATTGATGGTCCGGGATGCACCCATTATCAGTTAAAATTTTGGACAATTAAGTCATGAGCAGCTTTTCGAAAAGCTTTGAGATTGTAGATAGTAAGCTTATAGGCCTTGGTAAGATCTTTGCCCGCCTTTGGAATCATTTTGATCTTGGCCAGTTTCCAGTTATGTGGAAAATACTGCATTCTTAAAATAGCATTAAAAGTAAATAGCAGGATTCTTATTGCAATATGAGGCAAGTTCATGAGCATTTTGTTACTAATGCCATCAATACCTGGAGCTTTCTTCGGGTTGAGTTCAGCAATTACTTTTTGTACTTCATGCATCTTAAACCTTAAGGGACGAGGGGGTAGAGAAACTACACTCGGTAAATCAGCAGCACCCGTACATGAATTGGGAGTGAATACAGATTTTAAATGCTCAGAAAATAAGTTACCTTTCTCACTATCACTTCTTGCCCAGCCTCCGGTCGCAGTACGCAATGGTGATTTAAGATCAACGGGTCGTTTAAGATTTCTAGTAGCGCGCCATAAAGAGTAATTAGATGCGGACGTTACATCAAGACCTTCTAAATACTTTTCCAGTAGTGCAGTTTTTTCCGACGATAGCAGCTCTTTGAGTCGTTTAGTACATTCTTTAAGTCTAATTTTATTTAGGGGTGATCTGTGTTTTTGCCATTCTCTTCTAGCTCTCTCTCACATACAAGACGTTCAATTTCCGTAGAATAAATTCTGTTAAAGCTGGTCTGCGGATAGGAGGTAGTGGCGTGTTCAGCAGCCTGTTTAATATTTTCGTTAAGATTGCCAATGTTAAATTCAATATCATCGCATGATCTAAGCTGAAAGTTTTCTACGCAGTGACTACTAAGATATTTTTTGAATGCCAGCTAGTTGATTCCATTAATCATCTTCACATATAAGTTAGTTAAATCACTCCTTAGTGGGTTGAAAATTGTAACTATTGTTGGAGAGTGATCGGAGGACAGATCTAGAGATGCCTCTACATGAATTAAGTCCCTATGAATATTTTTCGTGACGGCAAAATCTATAACATCTGGAATTTTTCTTACGTCAGTAGGCCAGTAAGTAGGATCCCCACTCGAAATGACATCTAAGCCCATTTTTGAAATTGTATTGAACAAGGCTCGACCTCTAGGTGTAACAAGACGCGATCCCCAGTACGTATGTTTTGCATTGTAGTCACCAGCTGCCACGAAACAAGATCCAAGCGATTTGTAGAACTTCTCATACTGATCTTCGGTAACTGAAAATCTGGGAGGTGAGTAAATTGATGATATCACGAAGTTCGCACAAAAATTTTCTACGAAAATATTCGTTGCTTGCAAATATTCTTCACTAACGTTGTCAAGGACATAGTGCTTGAGTCTTGACTTAATCAGAATTGCTGATCCACCACATGCTCTCTCTCTCGGTTCCTTTGTATCATATAAAGTGTAACCATTTATTTTAAATAAGCTTCTTGAGGTCAAATGAGTCTCAGAAACCAACATTATATCAATATTTTTTTCCATGAGGAAGTGCTCAAGTTCATTTTTATGTTGGCGAATGCCGTTTGCGTTCCAGAAACATATTTTTAACGTGTTCATGGTTTATTAACTAATGCTTGAAGCAGTGTATTCTGCATTCGCAGCATTTCTTGCATCATACTTGTCATATTTGTAGTAAAGTTGTTTATAGTTAGCACCAGATTCTCAATAGTAGCTTCAAGGCGACTAAAGTTAAAGCTTGAGTTTGAATTCGTTGAATTATTTGGCGGTGGAACATTTTGCGTGGGAATTGAACTAGTCTTAGCAGCATCAGCATACGATACACGTGAAGTAACTGGTTGGCTGATTTGAGCAAAAGTGTCGGAGTTCGCGTTTACTTGTAGAGCTGGAGTTAGCTTGGGTTTTTGACCCATAGCCTGTTTAACGAAAGAAAATACAGGGCACCCTCTATAGTTAGCTGTGTGATTACCTCCACAATTACTACATTTTTTTTCTGCTTGATCTTTTGGCTTAGTGCAGCTAGCAGTACCATGCAATTCACCGCAGATAACACACACTGTAGGTAATTTGCAGTAAGTTTTCGTATGGCCATATTCTTGGCAATTATGGCACTGTACGGGACCTGAACGCTTACGTGGCTCTTCAACTGTGATTTTTCGATGTAAGAGATACTTTACGTTATAAACTGGATGGGCTTCATTTTTTTTCAATTGTATGTCATTCGGCTCCAGTTCAACCCGAAATAGGGGTTGGGGGACCTTTTCTCTATTAAATATGTTGGTAACATTTTTTACCTTGAATCCTTGGTCGACAAGTGCACATTTTACTTCTTCGGGTTCAACATATGAATCTATGCCCTTTAATACTATCTGTAGGCCTTTAGCACTCTTAAGTTGGTATGTGTAAAAATTTGTTTTATTTTTTTCGAATTCACTAACAATTTTTCGGAAATCTTTTTCATTATATATTTGGATTTTAGTTTCATCAATATTACCTCGTTTAATTGGAATGATGTGAAAAGTATTTTCACCAATGGTCGACAGTAGTTTTTTTATAAGCGCGTTAGAATTTTTTTCTCTCAGATAAATAGGTGGTGGCTTAAAAGACTTTTGCGATGATGTAGAGGGCTTGTCGTCGGTGTCTTGCAATAATGAAAAACGATTTTGACGATTGGTAGATGATGCGCTGTTATCCCTAGACATCTTTGGAGCAGATGAAATTTTTGAAGAATTTGGGCTTCGCCCACGCCTTACCACTGTTATATATCTGTCCATTCCCACTTGTACCTTGGGTTTTGAGCTACTGTTATCTGTAGTGATAACTTGGTTTAGTGATGAAGGCGAGTCCGATGCGGATGATATCGCAGACTTAAATGAAGAAGTACTAGGCAATGGTAATATTAACGATTCACTAGTTGGCATTGGACAAAGCGAAGTTGATCGCTGACGAAAAATTGGCTTTGCCGTTAAAAAAAGATTTTCATCAGATTTATTATTTATATTTTTTTCATTAAGAGTTTCAGAACTCACAGTAAAATAAGCATTTCTGCCGTTAGAACTCACTTCAAAATTTTTTTCCTTTGAGGTACTCATACAGAGTATTATTCCTCAAGGGAACTTTGTTTGTGTTTACGGTATTTTTTTTTGTTTTTGCTATTTCTTGCTATGTAAAAAATATTAGTAAAGCCAATAAGCTTATTTATCAAGGTGAATATGTATTACGAATATTTTTTGTATAATTTTTAATTTTGTTGTTTTTTATATTTGTTTCGTATGTATGTATGTAAAAAAAAATCCGCTTTAATGTCTCTTCACTATGAAGGTTCAACGAGAACTCGTTATTTTAGTTTTCTGAAAATAATAAGCGTTGTTACACATTGTGCTTCAAAGTCAATAGATTTAAGTGTTTCTGAAAATATTTTTGAAAATTATCGTCCCAAATAAATATTATTCATTCAATTTTGCAAATTTTCTATTTCTATTTTTCTTAAATTTTAAAAACTCAAACGCTAAAAAAATCACCCTTTAACAATTTATAAATATGTATGCATGTAGCTTCATTTATTACACCCCTACGTAGCATGCAATAGCAACATGTTGATTCTTAACTTACTTGTTTGAATAACACTCATATTGGTTTTCTTAAAAACAAAATACTTTACGGCATTTTCATCAAACATGTTCGAGTTGGATGAACGTTTAAAGCAACCCAAACATTTTAAGCACATAGGCTTGCCATTGTAGCATAATTTGTGTTAAATTTAGCACTTTTTTTTCTAAGTTGGCCTAATATATGGCATGTATGCAGCTTATAATTATTTGGAGTAGTTTATAAATTTTTCTTAGCACAAAAAGAAAAATTGACAAAACACCATTTTTGTATGTTCAGGTATACCTCAATTTATGCGGTACTTAATTTACGCAATTTCTATGTAACATACATTAATAATAGCAGATATTTTTTTAATTACGCGAATTTAAGATAACACGCTTAAAAAATTACGGCAAAACTCATTTTATTATTATGATAAACCAACAGCATAATGAATGCAACTTAAAATATTTTAAGTTTTGTTATCAAAATGGCACCAACGAAAAAAAGAATTATTAAAAGTAATGCAATATCATTACACGACAAAATTAAAAATTTGGATAGCCTGAAAAATGGAGAAAAGCCTGCAACTTTAGCAAAATGTCTTGACTTAAAGGAGCCAACTATAAGAACCAGAAAAAGAAATTAAAAAAATGTTAAGACATTTTCATCATAAAAAATATTTTATTAAAACGAAATTTTGTTAACAAATTTAAAAATATGAAAAAAAATATTGAAAAATTGTAAAAACGTGGTAACATTGCAAATTTTATTAGTGTTAACCGCCGTGGAGAAATTTTTTCAACTTAGTGTACATTATTTTTAGTTTGTTATAAAAATTCAATTTTTAAACTTTTGGTTCAACTAAAAAGTCATGTTGTTTTTTATCATTATATTTTTGCTATTATCTGGAAGTGAATGCGTCTTGCTTGAAATGTATTGAAGTATTGTTTGTCTTTTTTTAGTTCCAATGTTTCATAAAAATATAACAAAAAGATTGAATATGTTGCTTAACAAATCTTTATATAGAAATAAGCAACAATATGCATACATATACATAGTAGGTTGTTGGGCAATTGAATAGTACAAATAAAATACGAAAAAATTTAATAATTTTATGTGTTTTTGATTTAACGCGATTCTTAGGATACAAAATAATTTTGCATGTATCTCATGTTCTGATTTACGCAAAATTCTAAATTCCTGGTCCCAATAAAAAAATTTCATACCAATACATTGTTCTGTCCCAACAGATCGCATAAATCGAGGGTTACCTGTACATACATACTATGTCCCAATAAGCAATTTTGCTTGAAATCAAGTGTAAAACAAGTGTTATTCAAGCCACACAATCAATTGCTAAGGGTTGAATTATGCTTGATCTACACTTTAATTCAATAGCATTCTCCAGTGAAAAGGGAACTTGAATTCAATGCGAACAATTCAGTTGTAGTATAGTGTAATTCAAGCCTTGAATTATACTACAATTAAACTTTGTATTACAATTGAATTCAAGTGTATTTCAAGCTGCAAATACAAGGCTTTCAAAATATATAGAAAAATGCAATTCCTTTGTTTTTCTGATAATAATTTTCTGCACATCTGCCGTCGCTATTGTTTTCGCGATCTTAATCACCTTTGTTTTCCAAATTTACTTTTTTATTTATTTCTTTTTGATGTTTTCAACACAATTTCAGTTTTAATAATAAATAAATTAAGTATTTGACAAGGTTTGAACCAGACATGGGCATACTGCAGTAAATAATTACTGCAGTAAAAAATCTTTTTTTACTGGTACTGAAAAAAAAATTCAGTAAAATTTTACTGAATACTGGAAAAAAGCAGCAACCAGTAAATTTTTACTGAAAATGAATTTGTTTACAGTATTTAACTGATAATGAAATTTTTTTACAGTATTTTACTGATAATGAAGTAGTATTTTACTTGTTACTGAAAAAATTGCAGTTTTCAGTAAAATTTTATGTATGGACTGCCTAAAATTCATAAAGAGGGGTTTCCTCGCTGTCGAAATATTCTTCACTAATATTTTTTCTTTGAATAAAATTGCTTTTTTACTGCAGTAAATATTTACTGCAGTATGCCCATGTCTGGTTTGAACATATATTTTGTTGTTTGATTTTTTGTTAAAAATATATTCAAACTTGAAAAGTACTTGAAAAAATGCTTGAATTCAACTTTGTTTCCAGTTCAATTTCAAGTGCTTGAATTTTAATTTTTTGAGTGCTTATTGGGGTGATATGTACTGCATCCAACTAATTCGAAATTGTTCAGTGCCGTTTACTACAATACCAGACCGAGTGCCAATTAAATTGACGGTATAATTCATAAAAAATATTTTAGGTTTATTACAGGTTTATTTGACAAATTTTCCCATAGAAATATGTCAAATAACCGTTTAATAAACCTGACATATTTTTTATGAATATGGCAGTAAGACGATGCATCATAAAAATTGTGAATATGTAACCATTTACACTATACGCTTTTTTCACCGTGACTTCTCCCTACTTTTGGTAATACTCACATATCCTTAAGTCATAGAACGAGTACGTTTGTCACCAAATTTTCTGCTGGGTAGTTTGTTATTTCTTTTATTAAAAATTAAAATTAAAAAAAATTTAACTAGTTTTGTTATTTAATTTGATGAAAAATGTTACAAAATAGCAGCTTTCAGAAGTGACTTTTTCTCTTAAACTGTCGAAAAACGGCGAGTATTGGCACTTTTTTCCCGCCGGTTTGGCACTTTTACTCTTTAACTTTATGGCAACACTGTACGTTGTTGCATCGAACATTGAAATTGTTAAACATTTTGATTGCCTTAAAAATAAGTTTTTATAGAAAAAATACGGTCAATTAATTAAAAATAAAATAAAAGAGAAGTAAACAATTAATAATTATTTATATATATAAAATGAATTGAATTAATAAATGTGTTAAATATGATTGTACTTATTACATATGTATGTATTTACTCAAAAATAAATGTTTAGGTTCATTAATAACATTAAAAAAGCCCATAACAATTACAAACACGTTTAATTTGCAACAAATAAACCCACCCAGCTAGCCTTTTCAATCGCAGAAGAGTCTATTGTGAATTGTATGCAGAGCATTTTCAATCGCTCATGTTGTAATCGTGGAAGATGTTACGCACAGGAGAAACTGTTACCAAAGACGATTCGTGTACAAGAGTCGCAGAAGGCGCTTTTATTAGTCGTAGGTAGATGCAATCATTTGAGATTTATCTAGAGATTATCTTACAACTCTTTTTTTGAAGAACATTCAGAATCTTATGAGGCTCTTCAACGTTAATCTTATATGAGCCCTTTGGAGAGTTTTAAAAGAATCATTCGATAATGATTTGGGAATCGTACAATACTCAGTATGATTTTTATTTATTTTGCAAGTAAAATATGAAAAAAAACATATTGAATTTTTTATTAATAAAAAAGTTTTCTTCATTATTTGATTAAAGACTATTTTATGTACATATGTATGTACATGCAGCCAGTCCCTATACATATACAGCCGTATTCATAAAAAAAAGTTGATTGAGGTTTAAAATTCATATTAGTTAAAAAACGTTTTAAGGCTAAATAACGTTTTTTAAATATTGGTATTCATAATCAGTTTTTTTAACTAAAAATCAATTAACTAAATTCTTTTAAAATATCGTGGCAACACTGTATTCTTTATTTGTCACTTGCATATTAGTTCTGCAAAACAACGATTGTTAACTCACAAAGTACTCGTGTCTATTTTGTTTATTTGTCGGTTTTCAGAGAAATATTGTTTCTATAAAATAAAAGATATGTTCCAACTTGTATTTAATAAAATAATAAAAAAAGTTCACAACAAATCTTTGTTAAAAGTGCTTTTTATATTATTTATTTTATTGCAGATAAAGAAGCACTAGAATAACGAGCTTTATTTTGTTTGTTTTGAGTGTTTATACATCACTAGTTAATTTTCTACAATTATACTATTTTTGTTAACACATAAAATGAGAAAACAATGACGGAATGGAAACTGGATCGCTCCTTTTCTTTTAAATATTCTTTGGAGTATATTTGTTATTTCGGCAATAGTTTCTATAAAAAAAATTACATTGTTTTCTTCTAAATAACACTGGCATATGCATACATACATGCATACATAAGTACATACATACATACACACATTGTACATACAGGTAAAGTTCAAAATGTAAACAAAAACGAAGCAAAATTACAACAACGTGACCTTAAAATTGGTTTAAACATGGGGGCAGTCAATTTTAAAATTTGCTGATTTACGCAAGGTTTAAAAACCGTTTTTAAGCTAAAATTCTATTATGAATACAATTTTAGCGAATTTTGCTTAAACAATATTTGAAACGCGGTTTAAAATTTTTATGAATACGGCTGATAAAATTTATGTTGAATTTTGCTTTTTTAATTGTCTATCGCTTTTGGCGTGCACAAAATGGTGCTGCAAGAACTTTGAATCAGTGATGCATTTTGGGTTTTTAGGTTTAGGGTAAAATTAATGATTTAAAAGGGCCAAATTACATTTGATAGGGCAAAACAAATTTTAATATATATGTATTTGTATAATATTTTTATTTAAATAAAATTCAAAGTATTTGGTAGTAATATAATGCATGTGTTAAGCATAGATCACACTATCGGCACAATGTATCGATTTTTGTAGCTCACTGAATGAAAGTCATAAGTAATAATTGAAATATAAGGACATAATTGCACCACAATGCATTCGTAATAAGGCCATATAGACTTATTCCAGAATTAATTTAGTACTCATGGCATTTTGGCTTATTACTTATGATTTTATTGCAGTCAGCCGACGAAAATCGATACATTATGCAGATAGTGTGATTTAGGCTTTCCATTAATCAAAATTTTTTAAATTTAAAAAAATTAAATTTTAGTTAAAAAAACATACTTAATAAGGAATTATAATTTTATTGTATATAATCCGTAAGTTCTTAGTCCAACAGTTCCCCAATTGTGATGTTACTGTTTGTAACATTTTTTGCGTTAAAATTTTTGAAATATCTTTATCATAACAATTATTAGAATTAGAATTCTTCACAATCTTTAGATTGTGCTGAAAATGTAACAGTATTTACATGACATTAACTCCGAAAGAATTTAGAACGTATACCATAAACGACGCCATTGGCCCACAACCAAATCTATTCAGAATTAGACGTTACCATCAGAATTAGACATTACCATTAGAAATGCTTGCTCTATTACCAAATTTAATTGCTCGCTTACAAATCACATTACATTAAAATTTAATTGATGAGAAGATAATTCTTTTAGTTTTAATAGATGATGCGCTGTGAAAATCATTAAGTTAGTAATCCACTACCGGTTACTATTTATTTTATTTTTTTTTTGCAGAGTAGTTGAATTTTAAGCTGAAAGGGCCAAAATAGCTTAGAGAGTACCACAGGGCCATCAAACATCCAAAAGTGCCACAAATGGCCCAATTGTGCCACATTTTGCATCACTGCTTTGAATGGCAAAGATCTATGAAAAATTTAATTCATTAAAAGAATTAATTTAATAAATATTTGATGTAAAATACCAAACACATTAAATTAATATGTACTTCACTTTAATATATCTTTAATTATGTATTATAAAAAATAAAAACACACTTGAAACAAAAAAATAACAATCTATAACAATAAATATGAAAATAAAAAAGAACAAACATATTTTAGATAAATATATCGTCGATTAAACATTGCAAGATTTATAACAGAGAGTTAAACAGAAGTGCTACAATATCACTATCTAAATAATCAGCAGAAAATTATTTTAGGATTTGTATATCAAACACCATCGCCTATTAAACAGCTCTTGGTTGGCTAGCTGGGACAAAAGCAATTACTTGAGTACATATGTACGTACATACATACTTGTGAATGAACATATGCATGTATGCATTTACAGTGGCTAAAAAAAACTACACGACATTTGCAAGTATGTATGTATGTACTATGTTTGAAGTGATGTAACGAATGTAATATAGCATTGCACAGATACATCTGTTTGCACTAGTTTTGCGTGTTTTTTGGTTCTGGTATGAACAAATATGTTATTTATCGTTTTCTGTTACTAGTTGTAAATGTTGATTTTTTAAGCAATTATTGTATGGTTGGGCAATGAGCAAATGAAAACAACACATTTATTTTTTTTTGTTTTTCTAAGGCAAATAAGATACATAAAACTGCTTTTACCATAAGTGCCTTATGATGTGTTGAGAAAAAATGTAATTGGCCGATGAATGAATGAATGAAAGCAAAATTGCACATACATATGTAAGTAAATGATACATGTACATGAAACACATGCATTTGTAATTACTCTCAGAGCAAAATTGTCTCTTTCTCTCTCTATACTTTGGCTGCGCCACAATATAACATAACGAACGTCCGCACATACATCTGCACATCATGTATTTGTTTCAATAGTGGTTTTTTCATAGTATATTTGTATTACAATATGTATTTTTTGAGCAAAAACAGATCAAACAGTTGCTCAGCAGCAATACAATAAGCAATTGTTATTTGTTTTCAATTGTATTTTAATTTGGAAAAGCACGCACACACAATAACTCTTATACTAGTTCTGTCGCTCACACTACGATTATATGGTACATACCACGGTATATTTGTTTTGGCTATACAAACGAGTATACAAATGCAACCCTTTAGAATCTAATACCCCTTCTAGACACGGAAAGTTTACTTTGCAAAGTCTTAATTCAGCTGTGTGAAAGACAGAAAGAGATCGTATTCCTTCCTCTGTCTTTCACACAGCTGAATTAAGACTTTGCAAAGAAAACTTTCTGTATTTAAAAGGGGTATAACGAATTCATTGAAAATTTTTACAGTTGCATAAACTTGAAATCTCAAATGCACATGATTGTGAATTGGGCCAATGTGTATACAAAACATACATATCGTCAGGTGGTTACTGGTTTGCCGCACAGTACATCAAGAATACATTATTGCTGCGGCTAACCAGTAACCACCTGACGATATGTATATACATTTATATGCCTTGATTCATTTAATTTTAATCAGATAAGGTTGTAAAGTTACTACCACTAGTAAAAAAGTGATTTTCCATATATTTTGTGTAAATCTTTTTAATGTGTTTTCTTATCTTAAGTAGCCTTAAGTTAATTATGTTGACAAGATTTACTTCATACAATAAGAAGACACAAATTGTTTGTTACCTGCCATAATAAATGTCGTAAAAAATATTTTAACACACAAAAACTGCGACTCTTCTATTGCGATAATGTTTATGGCCACTATAAAAAAAAAACAAAAGCAATGCTACTAAATACTTGTAGTTATATTCCAGTATGACGAATATTAAACACCCTTCATAAATGGCTCAATTATGGGTGGCAACCCATATGCCAAAACGTTAATCCCGGTTCACACAGCTGAAGTGGGAATAAGTCCGTAATAGGCAAAATCTTGAAATATTCAAAAACGCTAAAACTGAAAAGTCCCAGAATAAAAAAAATCTCCAAAAACGAAAAACTCGCAAACAATCGAAAAAATCGCCAAAACTTAAAAAACGTCTAAAACAAAAAAATATCCCAAAAACGATAAAATCGCCAAAATTAAAAAAAGTCGTCTAAACTAAAAAAATCGCCAAAAACGGAAAAAAAGTTTACCGGGTACTTACGAGTAATTTTTTTTTAATGTCTACTTCAGGTAAGATATTCGATTATATAGGCTAAAGTTCTTATATTATTACATATGTAGTGTCCGAGTCAAAGGCGCACTTTGCTGAATTTATTTTATTCTTATGTGGTTAAATTAAGTTTTCAACGGGAATAGGAAGCATACTTTGGTACTGGCGTCCCTACTGACCAAGAAATTGTTTCAGGGGTAAATGCCGTAATACACTATCATACAAAGTCGTGCGATGTATGAATAAATACAACACTGGTATGATGGAGTTTGTGAAAATTTTCAATAGACAACAACAATTCACCACACCACGACTTTGTATGATAGTGAGTCATGGCCTTAAATATTTACCAACGTTAGGGGTTGCATGCAATGACTCAGTTATGCCATATATTCGGAGGAGTGCATAAAGTGCAAGAGGGCAAAGGGCTACCGTGGAAATTTCCTATGCTGCCGTTGCTGAGCAGCAACTTAATGGGCTTGGTTCGATCTTGGGGCATCCCCTTAAACAGAGTATCTTACCTAACAGAATCTAAGAGCGCTTGCTATCTTAATAATTTCTAAATTGGAACAGACAAATATATGGAGATTATGAAAATACATAAATCAATCATACGTATGTATAAAAGAAACAACAATATTAAATGCCTCCTATATTCACTAATTGTGTAGGGTATAAAAAAGTTTTAAAATTATACGACATCCTCAGTGTTGCAAATACTCGTATTTGGCACAAATGATAAAACAAGAGTTGAGACAGATTTTTATTTACAAAACTTTGAATTGTTTAAACAAAATTTTGGTTATATTTAAAAGTAACATAAATTTTATTAAAATAACGAAAATTTATTAAGACATATTCAACAACCGAGATAACAAAGAAACACAGCCATGAAGACATCTCAGTGATTAAATATTGCGCACATAGACGTGTAAATATATGTACTTAAATATATATGTAATTATATAAAATGCTACATTTTTAAAAGTTTTTAATATTTAACTGTTGAATATTCAAATATGTTTTAGATTTCTATTTAGGCTATCGTAATTTTTTTATTTATTTAATAAACATTTAATAACACTCAATAATACATTAGTGTCTTTCAATGTCATTAAGATTTGAATTGTGGTGGGATGGGGGGGGGCAGGTTTTCAAAAACAGCTACTATATACTAAAAAGTATGAGTGTGTACTGTATAAGGCAAAACAATCAATTCAGCACCAGTTCTACAACGAAACTGCAACTCCAAATAAAACACACATTTTATAAACAGAATAGTGTCAACATTTTTATGTGTTATCCTGTGTGTGTTGTTAAGAATACAAACTTTATGCAAATTTTGACATTTTTCTGTCTTGTAAACGTTAAACAGCTGGGCTTGTGATGGTACCTCATTGAGCAGCCCTTTTATTGTAGACTGGATCCACACGGGTTAACTAATAGTTATTGTTACTTATTTTTGTTGTTAACAGAAATAAGAACAACAGAAATAAAAAAAATCGCGCGAGAACTAACAACAGAAATACATAAATTAATAATGACTCGAATCAAATAATACTTAACAAATAATAGAATTTGTTTTAAAACAAGTAGTACTTGCTATAAAAATTGTAGGTTTTATGGAATAATGCATTGCTAATGGTATGACTGGTAAAGTGTAATGGCGCATTGAAGGAGACTTGAAAAATCATTCAAATTGTGTACTTTTTTTAATATGTGTCTTGGGAGAAAATGCGAATGTATGAAAAAAAGTAAATAAATAGAACATTTTAGACACGGCCCAGCTCACGAACGGTCATCGCTAGACCCCTCAAATATTTTGGGAATCATCATTAAAAAGATCGATGTTTTGTTGTAGAGGGGGTAACAAAAATATGTTTTTCATTTTCATACAAAGCAAGTCAATCTAATGTACATATCGTTGGTCACAAGTAGAAAGGCCCTAACTCAAATAATTGAAACTTTACAGGAAAAGGTATAAACATAATAGAAACAGTACAACTGCTTGTACAAACTGTTTTGTACAACTGCTTGTAAATTTGTAATTTTTACACTATTGCTATATAGATTTGTGACGAGGTGTATTTGTTTGAAATGTATTGGAATCACTGAAAAACTAAATTTTGTAAAAAATATGAGTTAGGGCCTTTCTACTTGAGACCATCGATATGTACATTGGGGGTACAACCAATTTTTTGGAATTGTACCTTGAGGTCAACCATGTCCTAGTAACCACGAAAATCATAATGTTTTGTAATTTTTCTCAAAAAAGTTCACGCACCAATTGGTTTTTTTAAACACTTAAAGCACGGACTTGAACTAACAAAAATATTATTTTACATAATCTAAAATTATTTCGGGGCATTCTTAATGCAATATTTAATATTCATAATTTTATACGGTTTTTTTATATATTTTTTGTTTTAAATAAACATATTACTAATTTTTCTTAATCAAAAAGAAAAAAAAAAACTCCATCGCAGTTGGTGTGTGAACTTTTTTGACCTTAGCGAAAAAATTAATATACGTTCCTTATAGTTTTTTATGATCTATAGGACTGCTATTCCAATTTTTATATTTTATTTTTTATTTTTAAAGTTATATCCCTAATGTACATAGTATGTACATACATATATCACGTTTTAGTACATAATAAATTCGGTAAAGTGCGACTGCGTCTTGCACACGAAGGGTTCCGTACGGACACTACAGATCAGCGATGACAACTTGGTGCTTTTGGCACTATTTTTAATGCTTTTTGAATACTCAAAACGCCAAAAATTTTGAGCGTTAGTGCCAAACTATGAAAAAGCGCTAAGTAGTGCTTTTAAGAAATTGTGTATTTTTTAAAATTACTTTAATAAAAACATGGTGTATTTATTCTTTACGCTTTTTAGATTTCACAATTACGTTTTTTTAGTGTTTTTCTACAATTCTGATATGATTTTAGAGACAAAAAAGTTGGCATCACTGCTACAGATGTAATACTATACGAGCGTTAGAATATATAATCGCAAATCTTACTTGATAAAGACATTTAAAAAATTGCGAGCGTTAGAATATAAAATCGCATATCTTACCTGACATTTTTTTTGTTTTGGCGTTTTTTAACTAATTTTTTGTTACCGATTTTTTCGGTTTTTGGCGAAAGTTTTGGCAATTTTTTAGGGTTTTGACTATTTATTTTTGTTGTTTTTTAGTTTTACCCATTTTTTAGTTATGCGATTTTCTTTCGTTTTGGCGATTATTTTCGATTTTTGACCATCTTTTTATTTTTTATTTTTGCCGACCTTTTTACTTTTGGTGATTTATTTGCACTTTAGCGATTTATTATGTTCGTGGTGATATTTTTCATTTAAGCGCTTTTTTCATTTTGGCATTTTTTTAATTTTGGAGTTTTTTTTAGTTTTCAAGAGTTTGCCTCTTGCAAATTTCAAGTGTCTACGAGTATATATATGTAATTGTATGTATATTACATTAGGATTCCAACATTTTTCGTTGCACGCTTCAGAACACCCTTTAGTTTTTAAATGTCATGTATTTGTTGTTGTATCGCCCTAAGTTCTACATACTCTGTCTAAATTTCAGGTACGTAGCTCTTATGGTTATCGAGAAAACAGCCTGTGACAGATAGACGTACAGATGGACATCGTAGTGAAAACAATAGGGTTCCTTTTCACGTTTGGTGTACCGAACACTAAAAAAGTACAAAATGCCACTTAAAGGCGGAATTAGTTTTTACCTTCTGTTGTGTTACGAATCAGCTGAATCTTTTTTGTTTTCAAAAATCTTACACAAGTCGTTAGTTTTTCTGTTCTATTATGGTTCAAAAATTTTTTAAGTAATTGTAAATGATAACAAAATACATGATAACATTTTGAAAGAAACTGTGATTGTGCCTTTTAGAATTAAAGAAATTTAATTTTTACAAAACATAAAATTATATTGAAACATAACAGTGGAAGATGCAAAACTCATTGCCTTTTCTTTGTTTGCCAGAAAAATATAACAGTTGATAAGTTATTGCAGAAAAACGAACTTACATATATAACAAGAGAACATCAACAACATCGCACAACGGTAACGCTGATTATTACTTCTGTTTCATAAAGCTGCTTTCTGTTTCTTTGTCTGTAGCTATGTTTCTAGTTTCTTTCTGTCTTATTACGTCGAGAGTAGTCGTTTGACATTCGTGTAGTAAAAAAAGAGATGAAATGGCGACATTGGAAAATAATGAAAATTAGAGAAATTTTATAAATGATATAAAGAAAAATTGTGGCCCGCATATATTTGCTTGGTATTACTTTATTCGAGAAATACACATTTCGTCTTTGGTTCAACATTAGTAGAAAAACAATTTGCTTAGCATGTTCCTCTTCTTAGACTATAGTTAGACAGGATAGGATAATAAAAAGGGGAGTTATCATGTTTTGGTCAACTAAAATTGCCGTGTGTGAACCCAGTCTCTCCCAACACATACAAAAAAATCAACATTATTTTCAATTGTAAATTAAATTTTTTTAAATAAATCTAAAATTTCAAAATGGATTTTGATGCAATTTCATATGGAGTTTAAGTTTAAAACGTGTGACTTCTTACTTCTCAATGCACTTTTGTACCAGTTCTTGGATTGCTTTAGTTTATCCTTGCTATCGATATGTGCAACATATTTTGGCAAAAGCGTTATCGAAATATTTTTTGTTTTAAAAAATTTCGTAGCACTTGGAAAATGAATCAGTGATTTATCTTCCTAAAAATAATCTCTTCATTGTCTGCAAAGTTTATGGTTTGATTTATATTTGCCATTATTTGATTTTATTTGAATTATGACTACTTAATATTTCCAACTAGTGAGTGACTATATTGCACTTGATTTCTAGAATTTATTATTCATCGAACTTAAATAATTAAAGCAATCTTATCAGTTTTTCCTAAAGAAATGCATGTACTCGTACATACTTATATACTCGTATATTTTTTTCATATTCTCATTCTTGTGTGATTTTTATACCTATTATTTAATCACAGACTAGTCAATGACTCGTAGTCGGTTCGTTCAAAAGATTAGAAATTTTCAAACACATTTTATGATCAATAAATCCATTGCCTTAATATATTTTGTTGTTACTTATATTTTTTATTTCATTACTAAGTGCAATGCTAGCAAAAGTATTTGTATAAATGTTACTAAACTATAAGCAGTTTACTCAATATTAAAGTTTGACAGAAATTAATAGCAACCGATTGGTCGATTAATCAATTTCTTTAAACCCAATAGAAATTTAATTTGTAAAAACTATCACAAAAAATTTAATTTAATTTTTTTTCTTTCAAAAGATCAATACATAGCATTAATATTTGAAATTGATTTCGGGCATATGATCACCGCCGCTGCTGAAGCGAAAGACAATGAGACGAACATTTTTGGCTTCCAAGTCTTCAACTGTTGCTGCTTTATTAGCATAAACCAATAGCCCCACAGGAATCAATCGAGAGTTGTCAAATCGCACGACCATTGACGACAATTGGCAAATATATATATACATATATATATATATATATGTAGATTCCGTTACATCCAGAAAAATATAACGTTTGGTAAAATCAAATTTTCAATTCTCGTCAATGTTCGTGCGATTTGACAACTCTCGATTATTTAATTGGGGCTACTGGTTTTGCTGATAAAGCAGCAACAGTTGACGATTTGGTGATCACATGTCCGTAGCAATATTAATTGTTTGAGTGCTACTAGATAAAGGGCACACAAAGTGACAAGAATAGCACAATGGTAACGCTGGTCGACATCATCCGTTAACAACATGTTGCTGTTAATGTTGCTCATATCATATCTGGTAGTAAGGGTAACTATTGATTCTGGTAGACGAGATAAAAAATATAAGAGGGTGGATCATTAACTCAGTGTCTTTTTGAATTTCCCGCATCTTGATTGAAATGGCAATACTGCTCCTGTCAAGAGGCAACTGTCAGTTGACTATTGTCTAACGGCCTGTCCCACGATGTCACCAGATTTCGTTCGATCGACAACTTATATTGAAAACAACAACAAATTTTCTTAAGATATTGTTGTTTGCAATACAAGTTGTCGATCGCCCGGTTTCTCGTGACATCGTGGGACAGGCCGTAAATTTGAACAAGCTGTGTCATTTAAGTCCCTATTATAAGTTGCATTCGATTTTCGATCTTCGCTCTGCATCGAACATCGAAAATCGAATGTTAAATTCATATTATGAGCATCAAAAATTTCGCTGAGCAACGAATTTTCTATCGAACAGAATTTAGCTTTCGATGAAGTATTTTAATATGCAAAATTGTTAAGAAATCTAAGTGTAGAACAATCTTTATCTGTAAGTAAACAAATACAAATTTTAAGCTGTTTTTTTTTGTCGATTTAATTCACAATAAGGACGTTCGCTGTCGAATGTTCGTCATAATACCAAATGAAAATTCGTTCGATCAGTACTTTCGACTACAGTCGAAGATCGAAAGTTGCTCATAATAAGGGCCTTAGTTTGAGTTTGGCCACAGAATACACAGAAGTGAAGAAACTGACAGGTAAAAAAAGCTCCAATCAGTTCTTTGAAATTCGTGGAAAAAAGAGAAAAGTATAGAGTATTTGATACTGTAGTGTATTACTACTTACCAATTAAAACAGTTAATAAAAAGCGTTGTAATTTTCTAGCACTAGAAAGAAGAATCAAAACTAAAATTCCGACAAAATTTAAGGGAAAACGAGACAAACAGAAAAATACCCTTATCTTCCGTATGTTTTGTGGTTTGGCAGCCGTTCATAACAGACTACCTCGCCTTTTGAGAAGAAAATGGAAAAAAGTGAATTTCATGTGCTCATTAAACATTATTTTTTGCGGTTCATCGATTTCAATGGTTAAAAAGTGTTTTACTGACTTTCATTGTGGTTGCATAAGTACAAATGACGCTAAACGTCCTGGACGGCCAATTGAGGTCAGTACACCCGAAAATGTCGAAAAAAATCCACGATATTGTGTTGGCCGATCGAAGAGTAAAAGTGTGTGAGATTGTGTGACAACTTCAAAGGATTGCTTGGAGTTGTTTTATCACAATCCGAATGAGTTTTTGCGGCGTTTTGTAACTTTGGATGAAACATGGATCCGGAGACCAAGCAGCAGTCTAAACGGGATGCACGTGGGATAATCCACATCGATTACATTCAAAAAGGAAAAACAATAAACGGTGAATATTATGCCAACTTATTAGACCTATTTAATGAGGATTTATAAATAAAACGACTCCATATGGCCAAGAAAAAAGTTTTTTTTTTATCAAGATAATGCAATGACAAGACTCTATGCATTGGGCTACGAATTTGTACCCCATCTGCCATATTTTCCGGATTTAGCCCATAGTGACTACTCCTATTTCCAAACCTAAAGAAATGGCTCGGTAGAAAGAGATTTAGCTCCAACGACCAAACAATTGCATATTTAAAGGACCTCGAGAAATTCTATTTTTTGGAAAGGTATACAAAAACTGGAGAAACGTTGGACTAAGGCCCATTTTCACAACTTGCCTTTAGTTAAAGGTAGGATTTTGTCTGCCTGACAAATGGCTTTGCATTATAAAACCTTCATTTATTACTTTTTTATCCATTAAATATTATTATTATTATTGGTAATAATAACAATAAAAAATTTAAGATGTAATAATGCAAAGATATTTATCAGGCAGACAAAATCCTACCTTTAACTAAAGGCAAGTTGTGAAAATGGCCCTAAGTTTATTGAATTAAAAGGATATTATGTTGAAAAATAAATTTTTGTTTTGCAACAAAAATTGTATCATTCAATGTGTCACGGACTTATTGATCCGCCCTCGCAACATAACATACACTAGCTGAGCGCGGCAAACGTTGTCCTTAATTGTACTAAAACATTTTTTTAGTTCAAATTACATATTTTTATTGAAATAATCGACTTTGTTCTGACTACCGAATCGTTTTCACAAAATTGCTTGCATGTTGCGTTGTTAAAGCACATGGTTACACCTGTTTAAGTTGAACATTAAAATACACAACTTAATAGCATTTGCTCTAGCATCCGAATTTAGAAGAAAAATGATTTGGGAAAGGACGAGTTCACATTTTTTGATTATCTCGCTGCGTTTTGCTTTCACAGAACTGTTTGTTTTCAAGTGAGAATGATATGAGTTTCATGGTTCAAGTGCAAATTTACACATGCAATCGTTTGAAAAGAGATGTGGAGTGCAACTGGAGAGATTCCTTAAATATACTTAATTAATCATTGGTGTACTATTGTACTTTCCGAGTTTGAATAGTATAAAAAAAGGTACAGTTGTACCAACTTTGCCATCCCTGATACATAGTATGCATTGCATATCGTTTACACTCAGGGAAAAGCTGCAACTTAAAAATAAGAACGCGTCACATTAATTCAGTAATTTTCAATATAATAGAAAATGTATATTAACTGCCTGTTCCAGGATGTCACTCATTTTCGTTCGCAAGCCTTTTAAACGACAAACAGCTGTTTTACGTTCCACTAAAAGCCTTTAGCACGACAAGTCGAAAGAAAATTAAAACGAACGATAACGTAAGCATTTCAATACAAATATGAGCCCCAATAAAATTTTTTCAGTCATTTGTACGAACTCAAATGCCAAAAGAAGGCACTTGTATTTTTATTGTCGACTGAGACAAAATATAACAAATTATTTTTATTTACATGAGTAAAATATTTTGCTTTGCCAATGAGCAAATATAATACCGGCTTCGCTGGCAATGGGTTCATTGCTTAACCCGTCGTTGGCAACTCCTCACGTCTGAGCTTGTGAGTAAGTGGTTTTGCGTCCTTGGCTGGTCTTTGTGATACTCTTCTCTCGGTATGTATGTATGTGTGTTCGACAACAGCTTCAATGAGTAGATATTTTCTGCCTACCACCACTTCCGCTAGTTATAGTGAAGGTTGGTTAGAAACTATCGGTCTTATGTGTAAGAAAAAACGGTTAAGAAGTTAGATAAATCACGCTGGGACTTAATAGTGGGCTAAAACTACATTATGCGCCGATTTTTATTGTCAAAATGTATGAAGGAACTCCTTAGCACCTATTTCAATGTCGTCACTTACTTTATGCCAGTTTTTTCTTGTACATAAGGATGTATTTATTCATATAAGCAGTTGTTCTACATACACAGAGGAGAGAGAGAAAATTATTGCACCCGTACAAAGGCCGACAAGGTAGAACACTTTTTCTGGGTCTGTTGGTATTTTAAAGATAATGACAATCACCCAAATAACAATGAATAATGACCTAAATAAATCGGCTATTGGTCATTTTTCCTTTTGGGTGATTCTTCACAAAATTTTGCATAGCTTGTGGTTTTTTATGTCTTTATTTATCATAAATAAAAACCCTTGAGTAATTATGTATGTACACTTTTTATCATTTACAAAAATTGTTTTGTCAAGTTTATTTTAATTTATTTTTGGGTGCCACTTGTTGCAAGTTAAATTAGAACAGAGTGTCATTTTTTAAAGTACAATTTACACATTTGAACGATTTTTTATTCCCAGTTGTCGATGAATGTGTGAAATTGTGGATGTGGCAATATAGATATTTGACAACGGGTGTACGGCTTACGTTAGAAACGTAAAGCCAATCGAACGATAAGTCGAAAGATAGTGGAACACTTTTATAGAAGAAAATGAGTGACTTACTTTCGTTCTCTTAAGTTTTCTTTCGACATCGTGTAAATTAATATTTTTCCATATTGAAATAAAAAGTTTCAACATGACTAGAATTTCGTTAATGTTTTTTATTAAATCAATATAGTTTTTTATTAATTTTGAGCTGTTTTTTCTCTGGGTGTAGTTGCAGTATAGATAAATAACCTAGATACCGACTACAGCGCCATCTACCGGACTGATTTGTGAATCTAAACCATTCATTGCGACACCCAAACGCATACAAAAAAAATTCATTCAAATGGGTCCAGCCGTTTAGGAGAAGAGAAGTTCAGTGACAAACACACGTAAAGTAGAATTATATACATATGTATATAAAGATATGTACATACATACATACATATTAGTGTCCTGCACAAGACATCTTATAAGAACTTTTAAGACATGAGGGATTTTTCAAATGCTTTACTACAGCGAAATCTTATAAAACAAACGTTAACAACGCTGTTTGCAAGAAATTTGTTTGAGTATTATAGGTATAAGAGTAAAGAAGAAAACAGTTCGTGACGGAAGAATTTGTGATACTTGCTTCTTTCTACGCATGAGCGCGTGTACAAACGTCATGCATGTATGTGTGTATGATCTTTTATTTTTCTGCGCACATGGAAACGCACACACATGCATTAACATTAGTTGTATGCGGTTAATCACATAATAGCTTACCATCTACATATTACACGCACACTCAAACGCACAGTATGCAAAATAACAAGCATACACAAGTCAACACTACTACTTTTGAGTGTTTGTAACAAACAAGCTGTCTTGGCGACATCGCTTGTTAACACTGATATACACGTGCACCAATACATCCATCGTGCTTCGCTTATAGTACGACAGCATTTATTATTGGTTTAGTATAATACATGCGACGTGAAGACATTTAAAAAACATGACGTATTTACATCTCAAGACTGTTTACGCACGTCTCTAATACATATATGCAGATGTATGAATACTTGTATGTGTCTTTTTAAAGTTTACATTCGAATCAGTCCTAATAACCATTTTATTACCGAAAAAATTTTGTTTTTGTAATTTTAGTAACTCACCTAGAACTAAATTGAAATAATTCCTATTTGTTATTATTACCATAATAACTACAGACACTTTAATTATAACATACCGTAGCTTGTAATAAATAAAATAAATCCATTATACAAGTAACGGGCGGGAAGGGTCTTTCACTTACAATGTGAACCTTTGTATACATATCTATTATCCACACATTATCGTGGGTCACTGTGTCACTACACTTAAAAACATTGTATTTATTAATGTCAATAGGGGGAGTAGTTTGTGTAATAGTTTAAGCAACACGTACATACATTTATTTCAAAATAAACCTCTTTGTACTACATACATACATTTCTGATTGAATTCTAATGATAAGTAGAAGTAGACGACAGATAATTGTCCAGCAAGTTGAAAGGTCTGAATGGAATACCAGACTAAATGTCTTAACTGTCTGTGTGGCTGGTGGTTTGTTTACTTTTACTATTGCGTATAGCTATTGTAAAATATTTTATTGTTATAGTATGTTTTGTATACGATGGCAATCGTGTAGGAAATCTTTTTCCATGAGCATATTATTTCTTGTTTGAAATATTTTTAAGACTGTGCCTCGTCCCTTTGGGCACTATGCATAAATAATGTAAATATTGTACGAGTATGTCGCTGTGGGAGTACTCGTATTTCCTTGTTTGATTTGACAGTTTTTGTCTATCAGTTGACTAGGGCATTTTGTCATGTCATTTTCATTAAAGGACTTTATAATAAGTATAAATTACTTACAATAAACTATAATAATGTGGGAGTAAATAAAAAAATAGATTGCATGTTGTAATGGATATTGTATTGGGAAATAGCTATTTGTGTTAATATACAATTTAATGGAATAAGTTTATTGACATAAATTTAATTTGAAAATTGGTAAGTCGATTATTACTGGCACTTCCCAATTTTTTTCTTTTGGAAAGGAAACAGGACTATTTGAAACATTGTGTGTTCTTGGAGGAAACGTTAACTTTAACATCCTAAAATTCAAGGAAATATTAATGCTGTTGGTTGAAGTAGTTATTAGATTGACTACAAAGCAATTAACAGATCCAGAGTTCGATCTCGTATCTTTTTTTTTTTTTTTTTGATATGCAAGATGTAAATAGTTAAAATGATCCCCAAAAATGTTAAACTTAAATTGTAACAATTCCAAAAAAAGCAATGTGAGTCCGATCACAGGGGAGATGTGTAAACATCTAATAATGAAATTTTTTTTTTAAAGTTGGAAGTACTTATGCTTTTAGTATATTTTTTTTAAATTAATCAATTAAAATGATCAAAACTTTCAATATTATAAATACATACGCCCATATTCATAAAATTTTAAACGAATTTGAAATGTATTTTATTTCAAATTTTCCATACAAAATTTTTCTAAAATGAATTTCAAATTCATTTTATTTTTTTTATAAATATGGGGGAGAGGAATTTACTGATATTATTTAACTTATTTAGTTAGTAAATGGGCACACTGCTAGAGCTGCAAAACTATCGATAGTCGCTCCACTCGATAGTTTCGATAGTTTTATGTAAAACTATCGATACTATCGATAGTATCGAATAGTTTTATAAAAGTTGCCACATAAACTACATTTAACTCGAAAAAAAATCCAGAGTCCTCAACATTTTCATTAGTATATAAAAATATATCAAGCCTTTTTTTCGATTTTATCGTAAGCGGGGCATATTATCGAAAATATACTTTTTTATTGAACTTAAAATTTTATGGGCCTACCCATGATACAATTATAACAGGTACATGCACAAGCCCAGCCTGTTAATGTATACAATACCTACAGTTGTCAAACTTTGTTTACAAGCTACAAAAATGTTAGTGTATGTGTGTGCATAAAATGTTAGTGTTGCCAATGAAATTACTCATGGCTGTGCTTCCAATTACATATTGAAGAAAATTACACTACAAATGTTTTTTGTAAGTTGAAATGAAAACAAAAATAATTAAAAATAAAACATAAAGTAGAATTACACACATATTATATATGAATGTATTTACATGTCCTACATATGAGAGTTATTCCACACTCTGTATAATTACATACCTATTGGCAACACTGAATGACTATAATCATTCATGAATGCCGCGTCTGCAATTGTACTTTAGTTACCCTGTAATTGTTATTTTTAAAAACAAAAGGCATCTGTTTCTGACAATTATACGTTTGTTTATACCAACAAAATGAATGTGTTTTTTGGTGTTGTAATTTTGTTGTAGTCGTGCATGTACCTAGTATAACTGTACCATGGGCCTACCTACCATGGTTTAGAATTATCAAAATGCGAAAATTGTTGATAACTTTTAAGAGACTAACTGTAAAGTTTTATCGTAAGCGACAATTTTAACCTTCTTCTAAAAATTTAATTTTTATCGCATACGATTACATCGAAGATTAGGCTGGATATGTACGTATGTAGGTACAATTAAAAAAAAAATTTGTAGGGAACCACGCTAGGGTATGTCAAAATAAATCCGAGACGATTGGCGGCCGTCGCGATATCAGTACCACCAAAATTTATCTTTGTGTCGACGATGTTGAATTTATTAAGATACTTGTGACTACTATTTGTCGAATAACACTTGGATTTATAAATAAATTCATATACATACATATGTATTTAAGTACTTGTGTATACAGAAGCAGGGATGCGATGTCATATTTACAAATTGTACTAACTTTCAAAAAAAAATTTAATTTTTTCAGTACGATTGTACCTAATTCTTTATTTATATTTTTTTAATACTTGTACTAAAAATCAATTAACAAAACGCCAGAAGGTGCACAAAGAATATTAGTTGCTGGGATCTGAATATAAAAGTAACATTTACGATATACTACGTTTATAACCTTTTTTTTATTCGATTGTTCACAGTCGATGCAAATAGTCGGCTTCTCTGCTTGGTACGAAAATAAAATTTCCACATTTGCCGATGAATTTGGAATAAATAACATTCCTCCAGCAATTCTTTAAGTACAGGAAAACATCGTTTGATTTACTTAATTTGCTAATACCTTCGAGCTAAAGATTAACCACCTTGTGCAAAAAAATAAGTGAACGTTAAAACCGGTTTTTCTATGGAAATTTTTTTTAATGCACACTTCAAGCACGCATTATTTTTTGCATAAGGGGGTTAATATATTTTAATGCAATTTTGGCATGTAATATAATATAAAGAGATTCCAGTAGTGCTAAATGGGTCATTGCGGTGCTACGGTACTTTTGGCATTCAAATAGCGCTAAAATTATACAATTGTACCAACTTTTCCATCGCTGTAAAAAAAGCTTAAATCAACTACGGATAATTTGCTTCAAAGCTGCGGCTACTGTTTACTGACTTCGATTTTTTTTACTCTTTTAATTACTTGTTTTTTTTTTTTTTGCCGATAGTATCGATAGTGGAAAAAACTATCGATATTTCATTTACAACAAAACTATCGATACTATCGATAGTTTTGCAGCTCTACACACTGCAGTATATGTATGTATATGTACTGCAGTAAAAATTGCAGTAAGCAGTAAATTTACTGATTACTGTAAAAATTCGGTAAATTTTACTGATAATGAAATATAATTTTCATTACCAGTAAAATCGTAGGGCCGTATTCATAATAAAATTGTAGCAAGTGGCAAAGTTTTATTCATTCAAATTTTTAAATTTTTGTATGAAAAAAATTTAGCCACTTGGTAGAATTTCATTATGAATACAAGCATTACTGATTACTGAAAATTCAATGCACCTCATCATATACCACCCAATTATGAATAAAATTCCGCGAAAAATATCTCCCTTTTCCAATTAGAATTTTTTGTTTTCCCTATTACTTGATATTAATTGGAATTGTTCCCAGGGAAAAATTTCCTGTGGAATTTTATTCATAATTGGGTGGATAATAAATAAATCATTTAGGCACTTTATAAAAATTGCAAAACAAAGTTTTAGTAATCAGTAAAACTTTACTGGTTAAAAAATTAGTTTTTACTGAAATTTTAGTAGTATTGCAAAGTGCCCATCTATAGTAAATGCCTTAAGTACAAATAATTAATATTGGCTTATGGTTACTAAAATAAGATATATAAATTATTGACTCTACTGTATTTAAAAATTAATGGAAAACTGCATCTATAGTAGTGGAATTATTAGTTATGGGGGGTTTGTGGAGAATTGCCCATATGCAAGTGGAAAACGTCAAATAAAAATTTTGATAAAGCTTGCGACTGTGGGTTTGCAAAATTTGTATTAAAATCGCCACCCATAATAATTGGCATGAGATGGAGATTGATACCCAATTGTCGTGCACCAGCTTCAGTGTAAGGCAACAGTACGTTATGAAGATATGTTATAATATAATATTATAAATTTTTTATAAAGACTGGTATATATCTTTTAAACAAATATTTGACATTTAAAACGCTCTTTTATTTAAAATTTTATATATATTTTATTTATTTTATATTTTTCAACTTTTTAACAAAATTATCCCCACTGGCAACACTATTACACTGCACAAGCAATTTCTATTAAAATTAACTCCTGAAGGTATGCTTTAAAATTCAGATGAGTTATTTCTATGCAGCTGTTAAGTTTCTTTGTACTTCTTGTTCGTATGATTACACTAATGCAATCATAAATAGCTCACACCGAAGTGATCTTTCTCAAAATTTGTGATTGTATTGTGAAAAAGATTTTTACCACCTAGCGTATTGATGTTTACACACCAAAAATACTAAATTATTTTTTTCTGAATACATACCGCCGTTAATATTTTCCTATTGAATACGTCTTTAAGCCTTTTTTTAAATTTAGCAAGTTGTTATTTTTAATAAGGCATAAAGTTGTTTTCCAACAACAAAAATTCAGTTGTAAAAAACACAATATTGTTAATGTACAACTGACAGTTAGACATAAGGCCTGCAGTAATTTACACTTCTTTAGACACACAATATGACCGCCATTTACCCACCTCCCCCAAAAGCAAACAATATTAATGTCAATTTTTTGATTGTGTTTAAAAATTGATTGAACTACCCAGTTGACCAAGACTTTCGCTATTGATATCCATTTCGAATATGTCTCGAACATTTATCTTGTAAAACTATCGAGGGTGACGCACAAAAATTAATCGAAAAAATTTCAACTGTGGCTAAGTTTTGCCTCAAAAAACATTCGATCTCGAAGTTTCGCTAGCAATATCAAAAGTGAGAGAATATCAAACTAATTTCGATATCCCGAAAAGGCAACAGAAAAAGTAAAAAAGTAATTTTATTTGTATGTGTTATTATTTTATTTTTTAACTTACAGTGCTGTCATGCATCGAACTTGATACGTCTAGACTAACAGTCTAGCACACATCCACCCACTATCGAGAGAAGTTCGAAGCTCGAAGTTTTAGCGAACATTCGAATTTTCTTAGAATAGCGAACAAATATCGAAGAATTTTGTTTCGAAATTTCTTCGCTTTAGTGAGCATTCGTTTTTATCGAATCTCAGGTCAAGTGGGTACTCACTCGTAAGTATGCATTTGTGGTGGTGTTCGTACGAGTATCACGTTGTTGTTTATTTTTATGTCCCATTCTTGCGACGCTGTCGATGATAATAGCAACCTTGTTTTCGTTTAAGATTTATAATGTAAATAAACTTAAATATACACAATTGAACAGATATTATCATATTTGTGTATCTTTAAGAACTTTATTGTTTATTGGGCATAAAATTTAAGATTTCTGACCCAACCACTTTGCGCTGTAGAAAAATTAAACATTTAAATGTTAATTTTGCTTCCAAATTAATTTATTGCTTGCTTTGCTTTAATACGCTTATTGACGAATTTAAATTAATATGTAATATCAAATTTGCACTTTCAATTAACAATATGAGGATGAGGAACTCAACAGTTTTTAAGCTTAAATTAGACGTGCCATAGCCATAGTGACATAGCCATAACCAAACCAAAATTCAGGCCGCAAAAATTTCATTCGAATTAGTCTCCTGCATAAGACATCTTATAAGAACTTTCAAGACATGAGGGATTTTTCAAACGCTTTACTACAGCGAAATCTTATAAAACAAACGTTAACAACACTGTTTGCAAGAAATTTATTTGAGTATTGTAGGTATAAGAGTAAAGAAGAAAACACTTCATGACGGAAGAATTTGTGATAATAGCTTCTTTCTACGCATAAGAGCGTGTACGAACGTCATGCATGTATAGGGTTGCCAGATACCAAAAGTCAAATACCTGGACAATGGAAAAAATTCAACTGGATTTTGAAAAAAATAACTGGACAATTTAAAAATAAGCTTAAAAAGAAAAGTGTTGATGCTTTTTGAAAATATTGTTTTAGTTGTAAATTTCCAGTGATGTACAAAATAGAGGAACTAATCAGTGTTAGGGAAAATTACAACTGGTTGTACATTTGCAAGCACTATTGTTTCTTTTTATTTAGTACTAAAAATTTTTCCTTAGAAGATATAAAAACACAACCAGAAAACAGAAATTTTTGCCTTGTTTTAATAAGAAAAGCTGATCCTTGTGTATTTTTATCTCCTGATTGCGATTCCGTCATTAGTTTTAATCTGTAAAACAATTTCCTTTATTTCGATAGCTTTACATTGAGGAGCATAGTTTAGTCCATAAAACTTTTTTATTGTATTTTTTACTTAAATAACTAGTCGTTATGAATTTTTGTCCGCTAGTTACGAAAAAAGATTTCTTATACCCTCTAGTTTCAGAGATTTGTGCATTATATTTAAAAAATAATATCTCGAATTTTTCTTTTCTTACGCCATGAAAAAATATTATTTCTAATAATATGACGTCGCTGATTTTGAATGTAGCCTCTATTTTTTGATAAGTTCTGATTATTTTAGTGAGCCTAATTACGAGTGTCGTATTTCGAATACGAAGAGTTTGTAAAGCAATATTCTTTAGTCTTGTACAAAATAGTCGTAGTAGAAGTCGAAATACCACACTCGTGATTAGGCCCAATAATTTTGCATTAAAAATTAAAATTTTTCTTTAAAATTGTTTTTTTTTTCTGGTAAAAGCTGCAAATTTCGATATAATAACTACAAATAAAACAAAAATTTTCTGGACTGGTCAATACAACATTTATTATACGTAATAATTGCATTGATCAGATATGTGATGCAAAAAACAATTTTTTTTGGAAGGCATGAGAGAGCAAAAATTTTAGTCTTTTTTTTGTGAGACTAGAGGTGATAGATAAATAATAAAACTATATTCGTAAACAGTGGACAAAAATACATAAGAACCAGTTAATTTAATTTCAAAAATTTAAATAAAAAAAATTTAAGAACTAAACCAAAAAGACACGATTTTTAACATCCATGTAATAAGAGTACGATATCATGATATACTCAATGTTCATCTACTCAAATATAATTTAATGAAATTTAATAATCCAGAAAGTATTTTTAAGTTTGAGGGACCATTCGTGATACAATAAGTGAATTATAAAAAAGTGGCATAAATTAAGCATATGCTAATTGTCACTATATATTTAAAACTAGAGCTGCTGGGGAAAAACTAATGATGCCATCGTAATCAGCAGATAAAAATACATAAGGATCGGCTATTTTAAATGAAGCAATAAAACCACTGTTCCGCTGTGTAATTAATTAGAAAATATAATGGATAAAGAAATTAATTTTCAAAATTTAAGAAATAATTTTTAACTGGATAAATTCTATGTTAGCTGGTAACTGGATGAGACTCTAAAAAACTGGAAAATTCAGGCCATTCCAGGCCGTCTGGCAACCCTATGCATGTATGTGTGTATGATCTTTTATTTTTCTGCACACATGTAAAGGCACACACATACATTAACATTAGTTTTATGCGGTTAATCACATAATAGCTTGCCATCTACATATTACACACACACTCAAACGTACAATATGAAAAATAACAAGCATACACTAATCAACAGTACTTCTTTTGAGTGTTTGTTTTGTTTTGCTGCCTTGGTGTTTTCGCTTGTTATCACTGATATACACGTACACCAATAAATCCATCGTGCTTCGCTTATAGTACGACAACATTTATTATTGGTTTAGTATAATACATGCGACGTGAATACATTTAAAAATCATGACGTTTTTACATTTCAAGACTGTTTACGCAGCTCTCTAATTCGAATAGTGTAATATAATACAAAAAATTGTTATGTGCTTCTTGGATATAACAACGAATAAAAAACTTTATTCGAATAATATACTAAAATATCAAGTTATTCTAATATAAGTTTTAATAGTTTATGCGAATAATCGAATAAATGTTGAATTTTTCTTTTATTATTTATTCAAATAGAGAGTAAAAACTTCATATGAAAAATGTACTTATATATGAAAATTGTCTTAAAAAATTTGTTATATATTTATTCGAATAAACAACGAATAAATAATTTATTGATTGAACTTAAATAATAAGTTTTTATTTTAATAAAAGTGAGACTAAAAATTTCATTCGTCTAATATAAAAGTACGATACAAAAATATTAAAAAAAATCGATTATTTGTTTATTCGAATAAATAGCGAACTAAATTTTTTTTCATATAATAAACTTAAATAAAAGTGAAGTAAATTTTATTAGAATAAATTATCATTTTTATTCGACTATTCAAGCAAGTATAGAGTAAAAATTTCATTCGAGTAATAAATAAAAAAGTATAAAAATCTCAAATATAAATCTGAAATATATTAGAATACACCAAACATCGAAGTCCAACTTAAATCACTATATAAAATCCGGAATATGAAGCTCCTTGGGGTGAATTGTGTATAAGTACAAAATTAACCCTTATATGTATTCTAAGTTTTGACTTACATACATATGTACATGCATATGTATATCCATATAAATTAATTTAAAGGAAGTTGTTAACTTCTTGTTGCTTATATCCCGATGATGAGCGCAGCTCTAGTAAAAGGTTGTAAATTTCAATTTATATATTTTTCATATATTTTCCATTGTATTAATTAAACATCTATTGTGAATTTAATGCGCTATTATAAGTATAGTGGAAGTTAAAAACTATTGTGAAGCAAAATTACGATACGTTAGAAATCGTATGTAATGCTGCCACACTGTGTTCATAATTATCTTTCTAACGATTTGAGACCAGTCTTTAGAATGTTGTTATTTTGGAAAAAACATTTTATTCTGTTGAACAGTAAAATTACTATACATTAACTGCTTGAATTTAGTTCGATTTGATTGTCACCTACGAATATTAACAAGTTGCGAACACTGAAATTGAAGTGTAAAATATAAAATTTAATTTTTTTTTATATTTTAACAATATAAACTAAATTGTCCTTGGTCACAAGCTCTTCATGTCTATAAATAAAAGATAACAATCTAAGATAAATGCTTGAAATTTTTATTTTGCTAGAATGCTCTTATAAATTTTCAAAGCTGTATGTTCTTGAACAAATTTTTTGTTTTTACTTCTAATATGTATAACATTATATACTCGTACATAACTTTTATATGCAAGAATATAAATAAATTTTAAGTCAAGACATTTTTATGATGATTTAAAATTAAGTAGATAAATACTACTTTAACGTAAATTTTAATAATCTCGAAAATATGGAAATATGTATGTATGCATCTTTAGTATTTTTTTAAATCTTTTATAAAGTGTTAAATTTATCACTGTCAAAAAAAAAAAAAAAAAAAATTGTGCAGGACCTAAAGAGTTTAATAAGCGTTGTAAGAAGTGTGTTTCCATTTTTATTTAAGAGACAAAACGGACTTGAACGGCTAAGACTGAGATTTAGGTGTTAAAATTATGCACAAGAAATCGCTCACGGCACCTGATACTACTACTAGGTAGGGTTTCTGATTTCCCGGATTTTTCCAATTTGCGGGAATCGAGAAAAAAATTTTCTCTTCCCGGGAATTTCAAAAACATATGAACTTAATTAAATGGTCTCAATAAAAAATAAAACTTTATGAAAAAATAAAATAAATAAACTATAAATAAATAATAAAAGGTCGAATAATAGTATTTTTATATTTATGAAAAAACCTACAACATTTAAATTAATAAAAACAAACCAGCTTCAGTCACTCATTTCAAGAACAACAATATTTCAAAAACAAAACAAAAACAAATAAATTCATATGCTTTCAGTTATAGCACGGATGGAAATTCCATCTACATCTGCCAATCTAGATACTATTTCCTATAAAGAGTTTTTAGGTTGAAAATATTTTGTAACGCTTGAAGTTGTTGGAGTCACCTCGGAAACTTGTCTTACATCTGCTTCCATGCTTATATTATGCATCGTTACAAAATTGTAATTTTAAGTAATAAAAAAAAGAACAACAATGTAAAAAAGCAAATTGCAAAATTCCCGAAAATTCCCGTTGAAAATTTCTCGGGGTTTGTAAAAAAAATAATTTTTTTCTCGCATAGAAACTCTAGTACTAGGGCTTAACGTTTCATATATAGACTCACCATAACAATGTGCATAAGATAAGAGTTTTGTGACTGTTTAAAATATGTGGTTGAAGAAATATACAGGGTGGGCCAAAAGAAACCAAGGGGTGTAAAAGTTTAATAACTTTTTTGTTTATTAACTTTTTTTTATTTTTTCTTTCAGATTATATAATATACAAAATGGAAATTTTTTTACACTAAGTATGAAAAATGATGTCTCTTAAATGACCACCGTTTTCAGCTTCGCACTGATGGGCTCTTTTTAGAGCATTTTCGATAACATCTTTCAAAACTTGTGGCTGCAGCGTAATTTCTGCAACAATGTTTGCCTTGAGTTCAAGGATTGTCTCTGGCTTGTTCACATACACTCGCTCCTTCAAAATACCCCAAAGAAAATAGTCGGGTGTTGTCAAATCTGGCGATCGCGCTGGCCAAATAATTTCCGAATTTCGAGAAATTATTCGCTCTCCAAAAATTTGACTTAAAAGTGCCATTGTGTCTCGGGCAGTATTGGCAGTGGCTCCGTCCTGCTGAAACCACATACCAGGTCTGTTTTCAAGAGCAGGACGTAAAAAATTTTCTATCATAAACCGATACCGCTCTCCATTTACGGTTACAGCACTTCCATCTTCATTCTCGAAGAAGTAGGGCCCAATGACATTTTCAGATGTGATCCCACACCATACTGTACACCTGATGGGGTGCAATTGGCGTTGATGAATGGCTCTTGGATTTTGAGAACCCCAGAACCTACAGTTCTGCTTATTAACAAAGCCATTCAAATGAAAATGAGCTTCACCACTCATAATCAAATTTTCAATAAAGTTGATTTCATTTTTGGCCAACTCTTGAAATTTAACTGCAAAATTTAGACTTTGCCGATGATCTGCGGGTTTTAATTCTTGGACCAATTGCACCTTATATGGGTATAAGTGTAAATCTTTTTTTAGAATGCGCCGTAGTGACGTACGAGACATTTCTAGCTGAGCAGAACGCCTTCTGCCAGATGTTTCTGGTGCTTCGTTAACACTTTGCTGTACTCGTTCAATATTTTCCGCAGTGCGACTTAAACGTGGTCTACCGGTTCGAGGCAAATCTCTTACGCTGCCATGTTGGTGATGACGATTAACTAAGCAACGAATCATCGCTTCAGAGGGCGAAATTCTGACGTTAAAATGTCGACGATATGCTCTTTGCGTTAAAATAATTGATCTCTGGTTTAAATAATAAAATTCTATTGTTCTGGTTCTCTGTTCAGTTGTGAACCTCTCCATTATAAATTCTCCAAGTGTTGTCTATATAATCTGAAAGAAAAAATAAAAAAAATTAGTAAACAAAAAAGTTATTAAACTTTTACACCCCTTGGTTTCTTTTGGCCCACCCTGTACTTACTCGCCATTTAATTGTATACCATGTGGCATCTCTGCATAAACAAATGTCAAAATAACCGAAAAGCACAAAGAATTAAATAGAAACTAAATTAATTTTATCTTATTATGCTACTTTTTTACTTCAACTGACAGCGAATATCGTTAAAATATATGTTACTGAATAGCAAAGTCGAAGAATTTTCTTTATATTTATAATAGCGCTACGATTATCGTAATAAAACTTACTGAATCCAGGTACAGGTTTTATAACAACATTTTGCTGAATTAAGCACATCATATACGCATTTTGAACGCATGCCAGCTCTAGGGCTTTCATAAGCTGAACAATTTAATATTAAAATCTACGAAAATATGGCTAATTTAAAATTTTTCGCTAGTGATTTTGCTGAATATGTTTTTCATGTTAATTCAACATGATTAACACTATGCTTCAAAGAAAATGTATTCTTTTTAAATAACTTTATTTCATAATTAGTGATTTTTTATGGGAATTGTTGAAATTTAAGTTTAAAATTTTTTAAACGCACTAATAATCCTAAATTAAAATTTTACTTATTAAGTAAAATATTTTTTTATTAAAAATACATTGAAATTGATTATTGAGAGGTTTAGCTGTATCCTATGCGCATTTCACTGTTGCTAATGCAGATCATCGGGGAACCTTTACCCAAAGTTTCTTAGAACAACTAGAGTTATTATGTTATAAACTTTCATTTAAACAAATGAGAAGCTCAACAACAAATAACAAAGTTGAAACAAGAACTCAATAATCAACATGTTTTTTATTTTCTTTACCATTACTACATTGGCTGACTTTTTTCAGCTTCAAATTGTAGTTGTAAAAGCATGTAAAAAGAAAATAAATGTAAATAATATTTAAGAATAGAGTGTTGCCACACAAGTGTTTTTGACCTGGTGCAGTCAATTTAATAATTAGTGTTGTTTTTATGGGAATTGTTGAAATTTAAATTTAAATTCTGCATTTTTGGATATTGTTTCTGTTAAGTAATATGAAATAATTGTACAAAATCATTCATTCAACATTTTGTATTATACTGGCAACACTGAATTCTCTCATTGTAGCCAAAGAAATAGAAATTAGTTAATTTGGGGCCTGTGCCAAACGGTAGCAAAGTACTACTGTAAGTAAATTTTTGACACTTCTGAGGTGAATAAAATTTCACTAGCCCGGGGGGCAAGTAGAATTTTTGACACAACAGATAAATTTTTGACAAGCAGCAAATAAGAAGCATAGTATCATAAAAGGCAAAACCACCGCTGTCGCTTCGAGCCGTCGCCTTTTATATACATTCTTACGTCTCTTAAATGTAGTTAAACTATGAAAAATGCATTGTCTTTTTTAATTTGTGAAAAATTTTGCATCGTTTATATAATATTATATAATTTTTTGCAACAAGAATATTGTTTTATATAAAAATTTTCTTTGAAAAAAATTTATGATAGTCGGCGGCTTGTAGTCAAATTTTTTGCTTTGCCGCCGCAGCAATTCTTTCAGCAGCTCCTTTCTATGCTAAAGCGAAATTGTCAAAATTTTACATTGTCAAAAAAGATATCATTTGGCACAGCAGAAAAATGAAATTTTTTCCCCACAGGCAAATATTTTTTCACCATAGTACTTTTCTACCGTTTGGCACACAGCGGTGCCAATTTAGCGCGTTTTAAGTATGCCAAACGCGCTTTTTTCTGTCTTAGCGCGTTTAATAAAAAAAGCGCTAAATTAGCGCGTTTTGACTAAAGTCAATAATATCATTTCAGTTCAATATTTCTTTAACTTTTTTTGTATAAATTTAACAATTTTCTAATATCCGAAACTCCGATAAAATTTTTTAAATTAGTTAATGATTCAGCTGTCGCAAACAAAATTCGCTTGACTGTGGTTAGAATAAAAACACATTTTAATACTGTAATGACAAATATTTTGAAATTTCACAAATAAAAATATGTACTACATACAATGACCCAAAAAATGTACATAACGTACAAAGCATCTATTATAGCTGAAGTACAAAAAGCATTTGAATCGCAAAACTATTCGACAATTCATATGTTGTTACAAAGTTTTATAAATATATTAAAAGTAAAAACTAAGGATTTCGATTATTTGGAAGGCGATTCTGATTCTGTATTAAATGATTTTAGTTAATTAAAACATAAGGTAAAGGAATTAATATTGAAAAATCTGAAAAATTAATTGTATATACGAGTACCAATACATACATACATCGACTTTCATTGAAATTTAATTTAGCGCGTAGAAAACAGCGCGTTTTTGCTATAAATATTTGACAATGCTGTAACTTAGCGCGTTCTAGCGCGTTTTGAGAAGGGTAGTAGCGCGTTTGGGTTATAAATGGTTGGCATCGCTGTTGGCACACGCCCTTGGACTACAACGACAAAATCAGCGTAGACAACAACCTGCCGCCTAGTTGCCTTGCTGTCTTCAAAAGATTCACTCTCACCACTCTGCTGTGAATGTGTTTAATGTGAATGTGCTTAATGCATAAATACTAATGAAAAACATTTAAATACATCTATGTATGTGTTTATGAAGTTAAACATATTTATAAAAAAAATAATAGACAGTGTCATGGACTACTCGTAGAATATTAATAAAAACTTATCTGAATTAAAAAAATTTTCATTAGTGGTTGCGTTTTGTCGTGCAAATGTTTGCCAAGTGTGATGATTGTCACTCATTATAGGAAAATTGCCTTGTGTTTAAAAATGCAATTGCTATTAACCTGAGTTCGAAAATTAATTATATCACTTTATACAAAATAAATTGAAATAAATGAAAGTAAACAATCTCCAAGACATACTGTCTTATCTGGCATAGACAAAAGGTACACTACTAAAAAACAAAATTACCTCTAAAATCGTTATCATTATAATTTTCGGTGACCTTAAACACATGCAATCACTTTGAGACAATTAATTTTTTCTTAGCAGCTCTTGAAGTGACAAGAAAGATAATGATATTTATTTCTTCTTATTTTTTTAGGCTGCTGGCTCAAGGACAAAATTTTGCACGCAGATTGAATTAAAGGTTAATGCTATTTTTTTGATATTAATTGGAAAATATGCGAATCGTTAATATAACACAAGCTGATTAAAATGCATTCTCTACGCCGCTACATGTTTTGGAAGCCTGGTTTGTGTCATCGGTTTCGTCTGTTCCGGACAATCAAATATGGCGCCCATCTTCCATTTTACAGTGGTATGTACGTTACATAATTCTTAGAAATTTTTATTTCCTTCTTAAAATCTGTCAACTTTGCATACATAGTGCGATATTTGAATTTTCTGATGTAGAAAAAATTGCTTAACAAAAGTTATTACCGGATTCTGTCACTTTTACAACACCACTTCTACGAAAATGATTACAAACTAAAAGAAAAATTTAAAGGATTAGTAGAAGGATGATTGATTATTTGAAATTTTCCAGAAACCGGTTTTCGAATAGTTCGAATATTTTAAAATTCAGGAAACCCGGTCAACCGGTTTTGTAGTGGAAAAGTTATTATACAAAAGTTTTAATTTTAAATTGCCTTATTAAAAAAAAGCAGTTAACAGTTCATGTAAATACTATAAAATAATGTAAAAATTAAATGTAAAACATACAAAAATAACTTCATATACACAAACAGTGACAACTAAAAATGGTTTTACTTTTCCATAAACCAGTTACTGAGCAAATGTCTAATGACCGCAAAAATTTATTTTGCAACAGTCTTCTTGAACAATTATGAACAAAATTCCGCAAGAAATTTCTCCCTTTTCCAATTAGAATTTTTTGTTTTCCCTATTACTTGCTATTAGTTGGAATTGTTCCCCGGGAAAAATTTCTCGCCGAGTTTTATTCATAACTGCCCTCTATAAAATATTGTTATGCTTGTTTTTATGTCACATACTTGCGTCATTTGTACAGTATCAACAGTCTTTTACCACTTCTGAACATCTGAACACTTTTTATTGACATCCATTGTACTTAATTCGCTTCTGCTACCACCTCATAAAATAGATTTAATTTCATGCTGCAGTAAGTGTTGCCATATCCAAAAAATTCCTAGAACTTTTACACTCAAAAAAAAAAAAATACTTGGGAAAATCAACAGAAAACATTCGCCTAAGTTTTAATATAGTGAAAACAAGTTCATCACCAGCTTCATATCTTCTACATAGTTTCATTGGCGTGAATTCCGGCTTAGCAGTTTCTTTCAGAAATTTAATTTGTTTCATTCGTACCAATTCGGAAAATGTTAACGATTCCCAGTGTGAAATTAATCCAGCTTCGTTGGCTTAAAGGATAAGAGTATCTAAGGCCTCCTTGTAGGGTAAATTAGGCTGTAAAATGCATCTCCACTGTTCAGATTTAACCAGGCAAAGGTTGTTTAAACGAAACAGAGGTTTTGGTAGCATTTGCTGCTGCTGATCAAGTATGTTCCAATAGAACGAAGACACAAAATACATGTAACGGCTGTCAAAGGTATTAATTATTTCATGATATTCTTTCAAACTATCAACAACCGTTGCATATGGACTGAATTCTTTTTCTCTACCAGTTTTTTTTAAATACTCCAAATCTTCAACATAAAAAGCAATTTTCATGCCAGAGTTTTGTACATCCTGCATAGTAGTAATCCTGTGTTCGCTGGGAGGAGCAGTAAAAAAGGATTGTATGAATGTGTTGTAAGTTGTATTAAAGATCATGCCAGCCAAAAAGATCATCAATAAGATTAATCGGCGTGTAACGGAAGAACTTCTACCTATACTGAAGCTTTGACCCAATAGTCCACTGAGAACGTTAATGTTAAAAATTAGTTCATTGAAATTCATACGTTCACGTTTGATTAAATAAGTCGCAGCTACAACCAAGGAAAACAATATAAAAGCCAAGACAATTAAAATCATACTGATGGTATCGTAAACAGATACATAAAATTTATAAGCTGGTATAGATTTTTCAACGGGCACCATTAGACAGAAGTATGTAATGTCGAACGTTGTAGAACACAAGGTCTCTTCATCTAGAGTGATAACGAATAAATCCCCGGATATGTAACACGTGTCATTTTTCACCAGACCCCATATATCACCATAGCGAAGTGCGTTGCTTCCTTGTTCCTGGTATGGAAAAGTTAGCGATGCATTATGCTTGCGAGCAAACTCTTCAAATAAATGGCCCACAGGACCACCGAGTAAGGGTATTCCATTTTTCTCTCCTTTTATAAAAATATCATTGCTGGTTCTTGTATGAATAACACTTATAGGATAACCTTTCATATTTTTGATTTTATCCGTGAATAAAGAACTCGTTTCCTTTATAAAGGGTGTCCCAACAAGAACGCAAGATTTAAATTTGGCGCCATTCGAAGTGTCATTGTTTGACATTTGAACAATTGTTATTGTTTGCTAGTAGAAGGTACGAGGTTAGTAAAAATGAAGCGCTACACGAATGAACAACGCATTCTCATTGTGAAATTGTTTTACCAAAATGGTGAAAGTTTTGCGGCTACAGTTCGGAAATTTGCGATCAATTTGGGGTCACAATAATGCTCCAAAAGAGTCAACTGTAAAGACATTAATGGATAAATTTGCCGAAACTGGGTCTGTTAGTGATGTAAAGACAACAACGCGCCTTCGACCAGGTCGATCGACCGAAAATGTCGCAGCTGTACGTAATGATGTCGCTCAAACGTAGGTCAAGCGCAAACAGTCAATGGTGTTCGCTATCGTAAAATGATAACCAGTTTTTTCGTGCCTAGACTTGAAGAAATGAATGTGGAGGGCATGTGGTTTCAACAAGACGGCGCCACATGTCATACAGAGAAACACTTCAATTGCTACATCAGCCATTTCCCGGTCGTATTGTTTCGCGTTTTGGAGACCAGAATTGGCCACCTAGATCGTGCGATTTAACACCATTAGACTTTTTTCTTTGGGGTTTTTTGAAGTCGATGGTTTACGCGAATAAGCCGACGACGACTCAAGCCTTAAAAGAGGAAATTGGACGCTGCATTAATAAAATACCGCAGCATTTATGGAAAACGGCCATTGAAAATTTCATTAAAAGATCGCGTGTGTGCCAGCTAAGCCGCGGCGGCCATCTGCCCGATTTGTTGTTCCACACATAACCTCATTTTGTCTACTTTACGATATAATAAAGTTTCACGATTTTTTTTTAAATATCTGTGTTTTTTTTTTTTAATTTAAATCTTGCGTTCTTGTTGGGACACCCTTTATTTAACTCTTTAGTTTTCACTTCAAACTGCGAAAATGCGTTGAAATAATGAACCGCAGGACCCTTGTTTAGCATTTCCTTGATCAAGACTACATTGAAGGCTTTATTTTGATAGCAATAGTTTAAAATATTCTGTATATATTGATCACTGGCGTTCCTTTTAACCAGCAGCAACAAACGTGTTAACAAATTATGTCTCAGTGTTTTCCACAACGCAGCCAAAAGATTCGTATCCTCATCAGCAATTCCTTTTAATTTCGCTATAGCCAAAAAACGATTATTAGAATTCTGCCACGAAAAATTAGTTGTGTTCCCGATTAGATTCAAAACTGGCATTCCCTCCTCCATTAGACCTTTCAATATAATGTTCGTGTTATAGAAATTATCGCAATCTTTTTCATATGACTCATCGTGTCTGATAAAAACAATTGTATCATAATGTTGTTCTGCTTTAATGTTGTTTGCTAATTGCACAATCATTTGACTCAGTTTATTTTGAAATGCGAATACCTCCAAAAATCCAAGAAGAACGAAGGTTATTAAAGTTGCTTTCACGTAAGACTAATTATTTAATATAGTAAAAAGCGTGAATAAATGCACGCTGGTTCTAATATTTCTTAGGAAACTTCCAGCGTCTGAGGTTTCATTTCATTTCATTTGTTTCAGTTCAAGCATTGATTAAATAAATGTTGAGAAATGTTAAAGACATTGCTACATAATGACGATATGTAGTGATAATGAACATAATAGTAATGACCTTTACCCTTTAAGCGAGAGGTGGGTGTATTAAATGCTGATATCAATGGAATTAATTTAATATTGTAATGTACTTTTATTAATATTATATTGATTGGACAAAATAAACCACTTAATATTCAACCAAATTTTAAAGCAATTTAACATAGTTTTTATGTTTTTTTATATTTAAACCTGAACAACTTTGAGGCAATAAGAAAAAAGTGTCTAAGTCATATTTTATTGTTTTGCAGTAGAGTACTTTTAAATTTTCAAGTCGATTTTCAGAAATTTGTTTTTTTTTTGTTGTTAAATTTTGAAATTCTGTATTCATATAAATTTTGTTTAAAAAACATCTTTCTGCACACTACTAATAATAGATCCAATTTGATATATACCAAAGTATAAGCTAAATTAAGCTATTATTCTATATGAGTTTATAAGTCGAAAAAAGAGAAGTAGCAAGTCATTGCGCTATAACTTCTTGAAAAATCCTACAAACTAATTGAGATTTTGCCCAGGCGTACTTTCAAATATGTAGATTAAAGGGGTGCCATTGCCACATAACTTACATACTGTACACTAGAGATGAGCGAAATTTCTATGCCTGTAAATTTTTCGCAGTGATTGAAAAATTACTACTCACTGCTGCGACTAAATTTATCAAGTAACAGCCTCCTTAAGTGCTGTTCTTTTATTTTACATTAAGGAATTTGTGTAACAACTGCCAAGTAAATGAACAAAATAAAGCGAATCAAGTTTTTGTTTCAGTGTTGAATTTACATAGATTACATAGAAAATAATTAAGAAACATTTGAAGTAAAAAAATGAGATCAACAATTTAGGAAAAAAAAAATTGGAAAATTTAATTTTATAATCAAAATTCGATTTTAAATATTTCGAAAAGTATTGAAGGTATGAGAAAATTTTTTTTTTTTAAAATCCAAATTGCAAAATTATTTCTTGCTACAATTTTTGAGATATCAAAAAAAACTTTTTTTCATATGAATTGCAATGAAGATTTCTTTCAAAAACAACAAAACCAAATAAATTTTGTCAAGTAATAAAGAAGTTATGTACTAACGATTAAAAATAGTCAGGGCCAAAAATTAAAAAAAAAAAATTTCAATTCAAATATCTTGGAAACTGTAAGAGATAAAATGAAGCTCTAAGCATGTTTTATTTCTGCCTCTTAACGTTGATAATCCCGCTGAAAAATTATTAAGATCGGTCTATATTTACAAAAGTTACAAGCTCCGAAAGAATTTTGACACCTGCAGTTTCCCACTTTGAGGCTCTTTGGAACTACCCTGTCTTACAACAGGGTGCCCCTCCAAATATTTTTTCAGCACTTTTTCTTTCCAAAACAGTTAGTTTCATCGAAATCGGTTTGCTAGTTCAAAAGTTGCGGACTTTTTACCAATTTTTTTTTCTATTTCACACCACTGTGCGACGAACTCCGTGAATGTCGTCCGAAATCGGTTGTTGTTCCACAAATAGAGATGCTAATCGGGACAGGTTTTTAGAAATCCCGGCCTTCGGGATTTAGTGATTGAGTCTCGAAATCCCAAACCGGGACCCCGGGATTTTCAGGATTTACAAAATCCCGAAAACATTGTGAACAAATGTGCGTCTTTATATTAAAAATAATATTTTTTATTTAACAATTTATTTTTTACATATTTACAAGGTGAATACAGACGAATATATGTACATATGTAGTATTTATGTACTTGATTAATTAAAAGATTAAACACTAATGCCGTTTTCGTTTCTCGAAAAAGTTTCAAATTATTTACTTTTTACTAAAATATTTGGTGTTCGTTTTAAGCAAAAATTTATGTTCGTAAGGTGTGATACAATAATTTCTAATAAACACACTGTTTCAAAAAAACATTTGATTGCAAATTTTCATTTCACATAAAATTTTTTCCTAGAAAAGAAAACGGCATAATATCTGTGGCAAAAAGGAAAAAGTGCTTAAGTCGAGATAATCAGATTTTAAGTTAATGGTACCTCCGTAGTCTGCATATTCGAAAGTACTCCTGGTCAAAATCTCAATCAATTTGGGTGATCTTTCAGGAAGCTATAGCGATATGACTTGCGACTTATAATCTCATTTGGAACAATAGCTTAATTTAGGTTATACTTAGTATATTTCAACTTAAGCGGCCCATACACTACAACAGCATGCACGCACAATCAAGCGATTGAGTATTCATGCTCGAACCACACAACATACCAGCAAGCTGGTACAATATTCATTTCATACAAAATTGCGGGAAGGGAGGTTATGAATTGTCACACAGTTTTTGCTGCAATTATTATTGGTATGTTATTAAAATTAGCAGCTAGTATAACTTAAGTTGCTAAAATTCTGTTTTCCATTGAAACAAACTATGTTTCAACAAATTATACTTCTTAAATTCATGTTTACTCCATGACGACTTTGCTCAACTGAGCTAATTTCACCATATACAACACAAGCAAGCTGGTACCATGAGCAAAATATCAAACTCTACTTGACATCGCTACAGCAAACCGTACAATCACACAAAACGCCCATACACGACCAAACCGCTGGCACAAACACTTGATTGCGCATGCATGCTGTTGTAGTGTATGGGCCGCTTTAAATATATTACTTATAGAGTGTAGAACGATGTATGCTAAAAAAAATAACGGTTAACAGAGAATTTCCCAAAAGTTTAAAAGTGCTCTCCTGCAAAACAGTAAAATATGACTTAAGCACTTTTCCTTATTGCCACAGATATATATTATGTATACACAATATAATATTATCTACTAATATATTTATTCAAAACAATAAATATAAAATATAACAAAAATTAAAAATTTTAAAAACCCCCGACTTTTTTCAGAAAAGATGTTATATCTTCTAAACGGCTGGACCGATTTTTTTCAAACATAGCTAAGAACCCTCTCGATCAAGTCATCTTTCAAACAGAAAAAACTAAATGAAAATCGGTCCAGCCGTTTGGCCTGTACGTGGACACAGACAGACACACAGATACGCAGATACACAGACACAAAGACACACACTACAAACTTATCACACCCCTTTTTTTAGTCGGTGGTTAAAAATAAATTAAATAAACTTTTAAATTTTATAAAAAATTTTAAGATAGAAGATGACAGTCAAAAACATTATTTATGCAAAAACGGGATTCAGAAAATCCCGAAAATCCCGGGCTCTAAAATTATAAAATCCCGGGCTCCAGGATTTGCATAATCCCGAAAATCCCGGGATTTCCGGGCTCGGGATTTCCCGTTTAGGCATCTCTAGCCACAAAAAATCGAAGCAGTGCGTGAACTGATAATGCAAGATCGCCATGTGACATATTGTGTGATAAAGAAATTCTTGTTCATTACTTCCACTTCAATACATTCGATTTTGCGTGAACACTAATGCCCTAATTCTGTTCGACTATTGTAACGCCTTGTCTATGGATGATTGAATTTTTGTTTCCGACTCATAAGCATATATCCACAAGTGCTCACCTGTCACGATTTTATAAAGGTCTTTTGAAGCACCACGCTTGAAATTTTTAATCATTTCCTCATGCGAGTCTTTTTTTGAGCGATTGATAATTTAAGGGGCATTCAACGAGAACAAATTTTATAACAACTAATGCCCTAATTCAGTAAGAAGATTTAGGACGGTTTTGTTTGAAAATACTTTTGAGTTCTAGTGTTTGAATTCTCTAAATTATTTTCGTCAAAAAATGGTTGCTGTCTTTGATAATGGAAAATAAAAATATTATTGCCATGTTTTTAACACATAAAAAGTATTATACAATAGTTTAAAAAATATATCAGAAAATATGTGTTGGATATAATGTTGGGAACAAAATCATAAAGCAAATACACGAACCTTCTAACATAGACAATAAATAGTAATTGCTTTAAAGAATCACATCTGCTGCTTTTTTTCGTCCATAGACAAGACGTTACAATCATCGAACAGAATTAGGGCATAAGTAAAATAAATGAATAAAATAAATTTGATTTAAAAGCACGACTTTAAGTTCTAAAAATGATAATTAAAAATTATAGCCAAGTAACAAATTTATCAAGAGCACATACTGAAAACTAACTTTCATACTTATATGAGATATTCCTGAAATAAAAACCATGTAAGAATAATTTTTTTTTATTTTTATTTATTTTTATAGTTCACACAATAGACAGTTAAAGCGGTATAATTAATATAGCAAATATTTTAAATGAATGACACGACTAGTTAACATAAATAAATATTTCTTAAATCTTCTTTTGTAAGTAGAATTTTTACCATGAACTTCCCCTTCACTCCTTTCACATGTTATTGGGATTTGTTTAAATGTTGACAAATTTTGTCAATTTTGTGTAAAATAAGGTCTCTAACGTTCCTTTTCACAATGTCTGATTAAGAGTAAACGTGAACTTTAACTGACAGTTCTTCATACAAAACTTGCCGTTAAAGTTCCTGTTAGCTTTTAATTGTACATTGTGAAAAGGGCCGTAAATTAAAAAAAAACCCAATTAAACTATTTTTGTAAAATTCCAAAAAATTTACAATTGCACTTAATTTTTTTTATAAACTTGGGAACACTAACATTTAATTAATTAATATATATATATATATATATATATATATATATATATATATATATATTATTAGATTGACTTTATATTTTCTTTAAATTTTTTTCTTGCACAACTATTGAAGTGATTAATTAAAATAGATTCAGGACATTTGAAAACTTAGGGCCAATCCCATGATGTCGACAACGTTCGACTTGTCGCACAGTTACATTAAAAACACAAACAAATTTAAATATTTTATTGTTGTTTCAAATGTAAGTGTGCGACAAGTCGAACGTTGTCGACATCGTGGGATTGGCCCTTAAACTTCCTCAAGTTCTTTCTTTTCTTTCTTACTCGTGCTAATCTCACATGGATTTCAATTTGTTTTTTACTTTGAAGATTCTTAAGAACTAACATCAATACATTTTTGACAGAAACGTAAATTTAAGAAAATTTTTTGCACACACATTCACATCAAAAGCCATTTAAATTCTACATCCAAAATATATGCAAAAAAGTTTCAATGAACAGGGTCACGTTTAAGAAATTTCACTAAACGCACAAATTTTTTTTATAAATATTTTGCGTTTTGACCAGCAGACTTCAATGATAAAACAAATGCCTGACAACATCATGCCAAAGGCGAAACAAATCATCACCAGCTTCATATCTTCTAGTTTCATTGGTGTGAATTCCGGCTTAGCAGTTTCTTTCAGAAATTTCATTCTTTTAATTCGTACCAATTCAGAAAATATTAACGATTTCCAGTGTAAAATTAAGCCAGCTTGATTAGCTTGGTGGATAAAAGCATCCAATGCCTGCTTGTAAGGTGAATTAGTCTGCAAAATTAATCCAAACGGTAACGATTTAACCGGACAAATGTTGGTTAAACGAAACAGTGGTTTTGACAGCATTCGCTGCTGCTGATCAAGTATGTTCCAATAGAACGAAGACACAAAATACATGTAACGGCTGTCAAAGGTGTTAACCATTTTAAAATATTCTTCCAAACTATCAACAACCGTTGCATATGGACTGAATTCTTTTTCTCTACCATGTTTTTTTTAAATACTCAAAATCTTCAACATAAAAAGCAATTTTCATGCCAGAGTTTTGTACATCCTGCATAGTAGTAATCCTGTGTTCGCTGGGAGGAGCAGTAAAAAAGGATTGTATGAATGTGTTGTAAGTTGTATTAAAGATCAAGCCAGCCAAAAAGATCATCAAGATGATTAGTCGGCGTGTAACGGAAGAACTTCTCCCTATACTAAAACTTTGACCTAATAGTGCACTGAGCACGTTAATGTTAAAAATTAGTTCATTGAAATTCATACGTTCACGTTTGATTAAATAAGTCGCAGCTACAACCAAGGAAAACAATATAAAAGCCAAGACAATTAAAATCATACTGATGGTATCGTAAACAGATACATAAAATTTATAAGCTGGTATAGATTTTTCAACGGGCACCATTAGACAGAAGTATGTAATGTCGAACATTGTAGAATACAAGGTCTCTTCATCTAGATTGATAAAGAATAACTCCCCGGATATGTAACACGTGTCATTTTTCACCAGACCCCATATATCACCATAGCGAAGTGCGTTGCTTCCTTGTTCCTGGTATGGAAACGTTAGCGATGCATTATGCTTGCGAGCAAACTCTTCAAATAAATGGCCCACAGGACCACCGAGTAAGGGTATTCCATTTTTCTCTCCTTTTATAAAAATATCATTGCTGGTTCTTGTATGAATAACACTTATAGGATAACCTTTCATATTTTTCATTTTATCCGTCAATAAAGAACTCGTTTCCTTTATATTTAACTCTTTAGTTTTTACTTCAAACTGCGAAAATGCGTTGAAATAATGAACCGCAGGACCCTTATTTGGCATTTCCTTGATCAAGACTACATTGAAGGCTTTATTTTGGTAGCAATAGTTTAAAATATTCTGTATATATTGATCACTGGCGTTCCTTTTAACCAGCAACATCAAACGTGTTAACAAATTATGTCTCAGTGTTTCCCACAACGCAGCCAAAAGATTCGTATCCTCATCAGCAATTCCTTTTAATTTCGCTATAGCCAAAAAACGATTATTAGAATTCTGCCACGAAAAATTAGTTGTGTTCCCGACTAGATTTAAAACTGGCATTCCCTTCTCCATTAGACCTTTCAATATAATGTTCGTGTTATAGAAATTATCGCAATCCTTTCCATATGTCTCATCGTGTCTGATAAAAACAATTGTATCATAATGTTATTCTGCTTTAATGTTGTTTGCTAATTGCACAATCATTTGACTCAGTTTATTTTGAAATGCGAATACCTCTAAAAATCCAAGAAGGATTATGGTTAAAGTTGCTTTCACGTTTAAGGCCATCGTAAAACTAATCTTAACACTGATTAGTCCTTCAATAATTACAGACTAGGAAGTGTGTATACATATGTATATATATTAATATATATATATATATATATATATATATATATATATATATATATATATATATATATATATTGTTTTTATACCCTTTACCAAAAAATGGTAAAATGGTTTGTCATTCCGTTTGTAATTTCCATAATATTATTAAGCAACCCATAAAGTATATGTGACAGCGCATAGAGAAAGGGACCTAAGGGTAAAAAAAAATAAATTTATATATTTTTTTTTTTTTTTTTGATGTGGACAACATCTGAGCATCGAATGAGACCGCTCCCATGCCCCAAAAGTGTTCCCTCCCAGAGATATGCGCGTTTTATTCAGTGATGGTACACCAAAGATACACGTATTTAAATCTTTAAAATGGCTCTCCTGAACAAAGCAGGTTTTTACCCTTAGGTCCCTTTCTATTTTGCGCGTCACATATATATTCTGGATCCGTCTGTCCGTCTGTCCGTCTGTCTGTACGTGAAATCGTTTTTCCGAAGCTCCCAGAAAAGCTAGAGACTTCGTTCTTGGACTGGTGTGTCAGAGATAGAATTGAAAATCAGCAAAATCGAGCAGACGGTTTTAGAGCTGGAAAACTTAAACTTTATTTTGCCATATAAAAGTAACTGCTTTTTAACCTTTCTTTTTTATTAAATAAACTTATTTTATACTTCAGTATGAATAAAATTGATATTTCGAATAAAAAAATTAAAAAGACGTTTCCAGGGTTGGAAAACTTTAACTATTTTTCTTATACAAAAACAACTTACTGAAACAAATTTTTCCTTTTTTTAACCCCCGACTAAAAAAAGGGGTGTTATAAGTTTGTAGTGTGTGTCTGTGAATCTGTGTTTCTGTGTATCTGTGTGTCTGTCCGTGTCCACGTACAGGCCAAACGGCTGGACCGATTTTCATTTAGTCTGTTTTCTGTTTGAAAAATGACTTGATCGAGAGGGTTCTTAGCTATGTTTGAAGAAAATCGGTCCAGCCGTTTAGAAGATATAACATCTTTTCTGAAAAAAGTCGGGGGTTTTTAAAATTTTTAATTTTTGTTATTCTATAAATTAAGCATATCTTGTATTCTTAAAAGAAATAGATTGGTGTAAGAAATCAGAAAAATTAAAAATGATGATTCCAGGGTTGGGAAACTTACACTTTTTGTGATATATAAAAGTAACTAGGTTTAGTTAATGTTTCTAGGGTTGGATATTTATTTTTTATTTTTATTTATTTATTTTTTTTTTGTATATAAAAGTAAGTAGGTCAAATTATTTTTTTCCTTTTGCTTACAAATTATTTATACTTAATGTTTAAAGAGAAATAGTTTGGCATAAAAATTTTAAAAATAACATAGCTCCAGACCTGGAAAACTAAAACTTTTTCTGGTATATAAAACTAATAGTTCTTTTGGTAATTAAATACCTCCAGGGTTGGAAAATTAAATTTTTTTGTATATAAAAGTAAGTAGGTAAAATAATTTTTTTCTTTTTGCTTACAAATTATTTATACTTTATTGTTTACAAAGAAATAGTTTGGCATAAAAATTATAAAAATAAAAAGCACAGCTCCAGACCTGAAAAATTTAAACTTTTACTGCTGTATAAAACTAATTAAATAAAATTAATTATTTCTTTGGTAATTAAATATTTTGCATATTTTAGAAAGAAATAAATTAGTATTAAAAATTAGAAAAATCAAATTTATGGTTCTAGATTTTTTTATATCTGTTTAATTTTTATTTAGGATTAAATGAAGGTTTATGCCATGTTCCTTATTATGCTCTCAGCACAGTTATGTTTCAAATCGATGGTCTTTCGTTGACAGCTTGTAACGAGTTTTTATTAATTTTTAGTAAAAATAAAATGCATCGCTAAAGTACAGTCCTAAATATAAAATTAATTAATGAACATGTTCCGTTTCATTTCCCTGAAACCGTTCCTTTGTGCTGAACAAATTGGAAAAAATTCTTTAGGAATAAACGTTTACATGATAACGCGATATATGTATACGTTTTCCAATGGGATGTTTAAATTGCGACACTTCACAAGTTTGCAAAATCAAAGATTATTAAATAAAACAAGTTAGTTGAATTGGTATGGAGGTACAATACTAAAACTATTTTATAAGGTTATTAAAATAAATTCAGTAAAGTGCGTAACAGTAACTGTTCTTCTCTTCAAATTATTGCAGTTTTTATATTGCCTTATTAATCCATATATCAAAGAAATAGGGTAATTATTATTCACTAAAATTTCTTTTATCTTTTCTATGTTAATCCTATGAAATTCTATATCACTAATCCTCAAAACTCTTTGAATTAGATTTTTTGCTGTATTGATTATTATCCTCTTTGGGTGTTTGGAGTAATAATTGATAATCCTACCTGATGAAGTTGGTTTCTGATACCAATCTATACATAATCTATTTCCCTTTCTCATTACTAGTGTGTCTAAATAAGGAATTCTAGAATTACATTCCTTTTCAATTGTAAATTTTATATTATCATGAAATGAGTTTAGTGTGGCCAACATATTGTCAATGGATTGATCTGAGATTATACAAAACAAATCATCAACGTATTTTGTAACAATCCTTGGTTTTATATTTAACTTATCAATACAACAATCCAATAATTTCTCCATAACAATATCAGCTATAATTGGAGATGCTGGAGACCCCATAGGAAGTCCTTTTTGTTGGATATATATTTTATTATTATACTTAAAATATCTATTATCTGTTATAATAATTATGTTATAATTCAAAAAGTTTTGAGAATTAGTGATATAGAATTTCATAGAATTAACATAGAAAAGATAAAAGAAATTTTAGTGAATAATAATTACACTATTTCTTTGATATATGGATTAATAAGGCAATATAAAAACTGCAATAATTTGAACAGAAGAACAGTTATTGAACCAAAGATTTATAAATCACTAACTTATGTTCCTCTTTTGTCTGAAAGAATTCAAAATTCAAATATTTATGACAGTAAAAAATATATAATAGCACATAAAATGCATAACACATTAAATAGATTATTTAGCAAAACAAAAGATAGAATAGACAAATCAGAAATGTCAAATTTAGTATATAAAATACCATGTGGAGGTAATGATAGAGAAAATTGTAATAAGGTATATGTAGGTACTACAAAAAATAAATTAAAAACTAGGATATCTGGACACAAGTCCGATCAAAAATACAGGCACATTACTCCCACACCAAACACAGCATTAACATTACATTGCAGGGACAAAAATCATTATCCAGATTTTAATAATACATTGATTTTAGATAAAGAAAATAATTTCAGACGTAGATATATGTTAGAAATGTTACATATTATAAAATTACCATCAACACAACGAATAAACTACAGAACAGATACACTAAATGTTGCACAATGTTATAGACATTTAGTTAATAGATAACAGAATGTAAAACATTTTTCAAACTGTAACAGACACCAACATTTAAAATAATTTTTGTTATGTGTTTATTTGAGTTCAAATACTATTTTTTCAATGTATAACAAACTTCATATTATAATTTTTTGAGTTTTTTGATTTACCGCCTTTTTATAAAAAATATTTTTTCATTGTCAATTATTATACAAACATATTTCCCTGAAGAAGTTACCCATTGTGGCAACGAAATATTGGAAAATAAATAAAATTTGTTAATTCTTTTATAAAAAAATAATAATAAAAATAAGATCTCGAGCTTAATAAATATAAAAACACATTAATAACAATTCAATATTAATCATACGTTACGTCAGATAAAGCGAGTATGAATAATAAATATTTTGTATCGATATTAATCATACGTCACTGGGTGACAACAATGTTCCTATAAATAATGGACAACAATTGTACAACAGCAAGCATATTTCTGCTTAAAAGTTACTGAGAAAATTATTCCAAATTTAGTTATATACATATTTTATAATAGTTTTATAATAAAAATGGTTTCGTTTTTTTTTTAAATACACCCAGAGAAAAAAAAGCTTAAAATCAATAATCATATTTAAACATTAAAGGCCACACCCACGATGTCGCCAACGTTCGACTTGTCGCACACTTACATTTGAAATAACAACAAAATCTTAAAATTTGTTTTTGTTTTGAATGTAAGTGTGCGACAAGTCGAACGTTGTCGATATCGTGGGTCAGGCCATAATTTCATAAAATTTTCTTTCCAATAAAGCCCGTTTCATTTATATTAAAAATATATTTCCTTGTTTTATTATGATTTAAACTTGTGTCACTCTATAAAAAACATCCTTTACCTAAAGTGGATTGTGTCAGTTAAGTTTTTTAAGGAATATCGGGCCTGTTCTGCAAATCACGAAATGTCAAATCACGGTGATTTCAAAATATTAATGAAAGCTAAATCATTGCTTTTGTAAATTGCACGATTTATAGCGTTGCAAGTTGGAAGAAAATATTCTACAATACAATAAAAACCCACTATCAAGTCAGCTATTTAAACAATGGGGGGGGGGGGGGGGGGGGGGGGTTTAAAGTGTTAAAATATAGATTTTAAAATGTTTCTTAACAGATAATTAATTCAATGTTTTAAAATTGAAATTTCAATGAAATAAAAATCTTAAAATAATATGTTTCAACTTTAAAATAATGTTGTGTTAATGAATGCTACAAAAGAAAGAGCTATTATATTAATTCAAAGTTAAAAACTATTATTTAATATATTTCAATATAATTTGTCTATTATATTGGAAAATATTGAATTAATTTGACGCGCTCTTATTTTTAAATTTCATATTTTCCCTGAGTATACTAATACTGCACAACAGATTTAGTAAAGTTTTGATTACGAGTATTAACCGTATTCAAATTGTATTTTTTTCAATAGTTTACTTTTAAGGTTTTAATACTATTGTTTCATTCATATAAACCAATTAAAAATATTGCAAATAATTATTTTGTATGTATATTCAATAAAATTGATAGAGTTTCTAAATAAAATGCAGCATAGCAAATAAAGAGTGTTTTTTTATGGAGTGTCACAACTTTGAGTTTGCATCACTGCTTTATTTGAGCAGCCATTTAACAGCTGATAGTTGCTTTTTGTTTAGTTTGCTTTAAAATTTTATTATGAATCGACTTACACCAGAGCAACGTGTGCAAATTTTTGAAATTTTTAATCAAAATAATTGTTCTTTTCGTAAAACTCATCGTGTACTTCTTCCATTTCGTAGCGTACATAATCGTTCTTCAGAGCGGCTAATTCGAAAAACAATAGATCGTTTTCGGACCACATTTACTTTTACTGATAATGTGCAACCCGTGAGACGCCGATCAGTACGCACTGAAGAAGATGTAACCGCTGTACAGGAAAGCATTGAAAATGATCCTAATCAATCAATGGAAGATTTTACGAAAGGAGTTTGGTTTAAATCTTTCAAGATTCAACTTGTGCAGGACTTAAAGTCAAACGACCATCGTATGCGCCGCCAAATAGGCGAATGCGCTGAATCACAAATCAATATTGATTTTGAATTTCCATTCAAAATTTTATTTTCCGATGAAGCCCATTTCTGGTTGAATGGGTCCGTAATTATCAGAATTAACGCATTTCGATTGAGGAGAAGTTACAAGCTTTTGTCGAAACACATTACATCCACAGAAAATTACTATTTGGTGCGCTTTATGGGCTGGCAGAGTCATTGCCCCATAACTATGTCTTCAAAAACGATGATAATCAGAATGTTACTGTCAATGGTGAACGGCATAGGACAATTATTCGAAATTTTTTCGTTCCAACAGGACAGAGCCACATGCACATAGCGGGCGCTACAATTGATTTACTCAAAGAAACTTTTGATTAAAAAATTATTTCACGTAATGGCCTAATTAATTGGCCAACAAGATCGTGTGTGATTTAATCCCATTGGATTATTTTCTTTGGGGTATGTCTACCTCGATAAACCACAAGCAAATGAACACCTAAAAATCAACATTCGAAGAGTTATCGGCGAAATAGAGCCGCAAATGCTGCGAAATGTTATTGAAAATTGGTGTTCCGGATTGCGCCTTCTAAGCGCCAGCTGTGACGGTCACATGACATAAATCATGTTTAAACATTAATTTCATAAAATTTTCTTTCCAATAAAGCCCGTTTCATTGATATTAAAAATAAAGGATGTCCCAACAAGAACGCAAGATTTAAATTTTAAATAAAACACAGATATTAAAAAAAAAAAAATCATGAAACTTTATTATATCGTAAAGTAGACAAAATGAGGTTATGTGTGGAACAACATATCGGGCAGATGGCCGCCGCGGCTTTGCTGGCACACACACGATCTTTTAATGAAATTTTCAATGGCCGTTTTGCATAAATGCTGCGGTATTTCGTTAATGCAGCGTCCAATTTCCTCTTTTAAGGCTTGAGTCGTCGTCGGCTTATTCGCGTAAACCATCGATTTCAAAAAACCCCAAAGAAAAGAGTCTAATGCTGTTAAATCGCACGATCTAGGCGACCAATTCTGGTCTCCAAAACGCGAAACAACACTACCGGGAAATGACTGATGTAGCAATTGAAGTGTTTCTCTGTATGACATGTGACGCCGTCTTGTTGAAACCACATGCCCTCCACATGCATTTCTTCAATTCTAGGCACGAAAAACTGGTTATCATTTCACGATACCGAACACCATTGACTGTTTGCGCTTGACCTGCGTTTGAACGACATCATTACGTACAGCTGGGACATTTTCGGTCGATCGACCTGGTCGAAGGCGCGTTGTTGTCTTTACATCACTAACAGACCCAGTTTCGGCAAATTTATCCATTAATGTCTTTATAGTTGACTCTTTTGGAGCATTATTGTGACCCCAAATTGATCGCAAATTTCCGAACTGTAGCCGCAAAACTTTCACCATTTTGGTAAAACAATTTCACAATGAGAATGCGTTGTTCATTCGTGTAGCGCTTCATTTTTACTAACCTCGTACCTTCTACTAGCAAACAATAACAATTGTTCAAATGTCAAACAATGACACTTCGAATGGCGCCAAATTTAAATCTTGCGTTTTTGTTGGGACACCCTTTATATTTCCTTGTTTTATTATGATTTAAACTGTCACTCTATAAAAAACATCCTTTACCTAAAGTGGATTGTGTCAGTTAAGTTTTTAAGGAATATCGGGCCTGTTCTGCAAATCACGAAATGTCAAATCACGGTGATTTCAAAATATTAGTGAAAGCTAAATCATTGCTTTTGTAAATTGCACGATTTATAGCGTTGGAAGTTGGAAGAAAATATTCTACAATACAATAAAAACCCACTATCAAGTCAGCTATTAGTATACTAAGGGCCAATTTCACCAACTTATTCAAATGTCAATTCATATTTAAAAGTAATCCATACAAAAATTAATGAAAATCGACATTTAAATATAAATTGATATTTAAATAGAGTTGATAAAATTGGCCTTAATAGTAGTTTACTTTTGAAATCACTGGATTTGAAATCACCGTGATTTTCAGAACAGGCTCGTATATTTTGTCATGCAAACAAAATAACTTGAGCGATTGTGATCTATATTGTAAAACAACATTTATTTTAATAATCCAGTGGTTGTTTTTTATTAAAAAAGGTTTGCATTATTAAACATTTTCAGTTAATTTGAAAAAAATATGTGATAATTTTCCGACCGCTGAACTATAGGAAATTGTACCTAGTTACAGCTTAACTGCTGCATGGATTGAAATACAAGTTTTTAGAAACCTCCCTCTTAATGTCCTTAAAGTTTTCATTACTTAATCTCATGAAAACCAATGGTATCGCTCACGCTCACGTCCTTTCACGCTTGACAACTTTTCACTAACATTATTAATAATAATAATAATAGGTGATTACCTACGACATTACTTTAAATTTTTTAAATTTACAAAAACAATAGATCCTTATTATGGAAATATTTCCTATACTCAATCGTTATTTGAGATCACACACAAAATGCTTGACAAAGTGACAGTAAATCAAAATTGTAGAAAAATTTTAGAAATACGTGTTTTCTTTGTTATTCTTTTTATATAAAGACAAAATAATTTTTCACTTACGCTCACGCACTCTCACGCGTGACAATATTTAAACACTCCGTTTTTAGACTTTTTAATATTCTTTAAGCATGTTGTAAGTAAAAACTTTTTTTTTAATTTCATTTCTTCATTTGTTTCTATATTTATGATTTGAAACAGTAAAATTTTAAAATCATTCGAGTTTCGAAAAATCTAGCTTGAAAACATTTGAAATATTGTGATGTTTCCTTGTACATACTTGACTTTGTTCTTTCAAAATTCTAGAAAATAATTATTATTTGCATTCCTTGGGAATAAATAATATAGTACATATTAAAAAATGTCTACTAATCTTATTTTTATTTATAAAAATTATTAAGACTTTATAAAGGCCGAAATAAGCAATATTTTGTATGAAAATCTGTTTTAAAATCCCTTAAAAAACCTTATAAAATTTTCATAAATAAGGTTGTTAATTTTCAGTGAACTTATTAAAAAAAAAACTGAAAAAATCTGGGGTCAAATTACGGCAAATTACAAACCAAATCGAATGCCGTAATTTGCCCCCTGGTAACACTGCATGATAATAAATATGCTGCTGTCTTTTCTAATGCCGAATTTTTATTATAGTAAGAGCATTATGTTTCCTATAGAAATCTTTTAATAAGAATCACATTAAATATAATTTTAATGGGTGTGGATGCGCCCACTTGCAAGCACGAGATTGTATGATTTTAAGAGCCTAGATTGTATCTAGAAATATTCGTAGGAGTGGGTTGTACGGAATTATAAAAAACACAATTTAAAATTTTAACCAGCTTCAACACGCCCACTTTTTCAATCACAATATTGTGTCACTAAAAGCCTTTTAAGATGTGTGTCAAGCTTTGTAGCAACTTGATGTGTAGAAATATGTACATAAAATGAAATAAAAAAAACTTTAATAAACATTGCTTCGCCCACTTTTCAGAATGCTAGATTATGCATGTCAAGTTTCGTTATAATCGAACAACAAGCATTTTTTGAAATTTATTATGGATTTTTAGTGGGCAGGTATACGCCCACTTTTTCATATCTTGGATTTTTTTAAATAAAAATATCTTGGGGTTACACCAAGTTTTAAAAGAATTGGAAGGTAGAGAGTAGGAGTAAATTAAGTTGTAAAAAAAATTTTAAAGGGGCGTGGCCCCTCCTAAATTTTTTAAAATATGCAGTGGGAAATTCGGCAAATTCGGAATTTTTAAGTCTGCCAACAAATGTCTGCGTTATGAAGTAGTCAACACAAAATTGCTTATGATTTGCCCAAAACTTGTTTGCATTCATAATATCTATTGCGCTTAGTTTTTTTTTCCTTTTTTTTCGTATTTGCTGGCCATAAAATGTCATCTTTATGCTGTTGCATTTGGCATACGCTGCACATGTTCTTTTTAAATATTCATAGAACACGGCGTGTGTTCGTTTTATTTGTTGTTGACAAACTTTTGTGGCATCGGTTTCAGTTGCAGTTTTAAACAATCGAAAATAGAAATCACATTTTCATATGAACTTTATATATGTAAATATAGCTACAAATAATGCAGTTGAATGTTTATTTGCGTCATATAAATTTAATGTCTTATTATTATATTAGTCTTTTGTTTTGGAAAATAACACGAAGGAGGTTCTAAATTCGATTGAATTATTTATATTGCTTCTACAATATTTATGTTTGTGAGCTAAAAAGCTCTGGCAGTGTTTAACGGATTAGAATTTTTTTTATTTTTATTTAATTAATAGGTAAAATTGTTAAGAAAGTCCGCATGGTTTTTTTTTATCAAACTTTTTATATCTTAAAGAAGTTTTTCTAAAGTATAAAATAAGTTTAAGTGATAAAAAATTTTTGGTGGCTTATTTTCATGTTTTAAAACGAATATCAATTTTCTAACCCTGGAATCGTTTTTGTTTTGATTTTCACTGCCAAACTAAAGAAAGAAAAACTAAAGTTAGTTTCAGCCGGTTACTTCTTATACCAAAAAATATTCCAATTTTCCAGCCCTGGAACTGTCTGTTTGATTTTGCTGATTTTCAATATCAATCTATTTCTGCCACTTCAATCCTAGACCGAGGTCTCTAAATTTTCGTGGAGCTTCGAAAAACCGATTTCACATACAGAAATACGGGCAGACGGATAGACTCACATCGCTTATTCGCTTGCCCTATTCATAAGGATGCCAAATATATACATGTATATATGTATATACTTTATGGGGTCGAATATAAATATTAGTCCAATTCACAATCTTGTGCAAATGGTCTTGCATCATTGCATGTGCAATATGGTATAGTATATTTAAACTCACCACTAAGAACTGTTAAGTGGTGAGTACCAAGACCATTTGCACACCATTGTGAATTGGGCTATTGTGGATATTATACACGAAACAAAAATCAATTTTTATGAAGATTCAAAAAAATTTATCATTCAACATACTGCCATAATTCTATTATAAGTGAAATTTATTTATTTACTGGTGGCTAAGCATTTTCTATCTGCATTTCATTACTGCTTTAACAAATCTTCAGTAGACTTTTTGTGGTTGTAGTCTACTTGAACTTGAACAATAAATTGGCATTGCCAATTGTTAGGGAATAAAATAAACATCTGTTGCATAGAATGTTCGCTATTGTGAATTGATGTTATTTTATTTATTGTTGTATTTATTTTTATAATTTTGTATATACATTAGACTAGTCGCAAACATTTTTTCTTTAATTGAAATATTTGCACTATCTAAAATATTAGGCTTGCTGTCACAAGTGCAATCTTAAATTTTTTAGCTCGATCCGACGGTGCTTTCTGGTGTCTAGTGCGGCCTAAAGTAACCGATACACAGTGAGGGATTTTGCTAAACAAAATGGAAATAATACTGCAATTACATACAGCATTTGACGAGGTGTCACAGAACTTAAGTCTGGAATTTTCTCTATATATCTTTAAACGGGGCGGAGCCACAAAGAACCTAGTTGGACAACCTAGGGCTAATAAAAAATTAAAACCGATGGCAGACTGATGTTTTTGATCTGATAAAAAATATTTTTTGCAAGTAGACTTTTTTTTTCTATCCAACAGCTAAAAAAAAGTCTCCTATATATATAGCTTTTCCCTTACAGTTTAGGAAATGTTTGAGAAAAGAAAAATTTAAATATTGGCTTTTTACCAACCTTCGCCCACTGTTCTGCTAATGGAGAAGTCAAATCTTGTTCGATTTGGACAAGGCAACTTGTTATGAATTAAGAGCAAAGTTTGTAAAATTACAAAAAATTTTTTTTATCGAAAGCACAATTAAGTTAAAAGTAATACGCAATTTAAATTAAAATTTTGAAAATGAAATGATATTTTCAAATTTTTCTCCGTTATTTGCAGAATTTTTATTTTTTTTTTTTTTGCAAAAATACCAACCTCATATTTTTTTATTCACTATATACTATAGGAAATATTGCAAATAAATTTTTTGTTCCAAATTTTCGTTATTGAAGGGACCAGAACGTTTCGAAATAGACACAGTTTTGTTATATATATGTATCAAATTTGAGGTATTTTTTCTCATATTCCAAAGATGGAACTCCGAAATTGATCATATTTCCATATTTCCAAAAATATTATCTGCGCCCGGGGAAAGAAAAGAAAAATACAGCAAAAATACTGAAAAATACCATTTTTATGATTTTGCATATTATTTTGGGAATTTCCAGAAATTCGAAAGAAAATTAAATTTGTTCTTACTTACATTGTGTGTATTAGTTGCATCATTTTTCACCTAAACGAGCATTTTCAAAAATCACATATCAGCTTAGTATAAGCTTTGTTAGGTATTTGTAAATTATCCTACAGCTCGTGATAAATTTATGAAAAAAATACGCATTATTTTTTGGGGAAACCCCATAGGAACAAAAATCAGTGATGCCATATTTTTTCGAACCTGCGAGATTTTTCACGTGGATATAATATAATTCACGATTGCAAGTTTAAGGAAAAGCGAAATATTTCGAAGCAAAAAATATTCACGATACAAGTGATTAAGTAAACAATTACATATTATGCGTTATGACTTTTTTGCTGCTAATGGTTGATAAGTACAAAGCTTTGCTACTGCCCATTTTTGAAATCATATGCAATTTAACTAAAGAAGCTTCGAAAACTTATTCATAAGAAAATTTTTTATTATTATCAAATCTTTCTTATTTATGTCATAAGAAAAATTTAATTTAATTTATTTGCCCAGCCTATTTTACTACAAAAAAAAAAATTCTAATATTAGATGCAAATTCTTAAGGACTTTCATTATTAAAGTGAATGCCACAAAGTACGCAAATAGTATTTTTCACGATTACTTATCAACTACAAAAAAAAAAAGAAAACTTAAAATAAATAACTAAACTGCGCTGCAAAGTTGCAGCATATTTGCACGAATTTGCATAAGAATCAATCAAGTCTGTTAAACAAAAATTCAGCATGTTGCATGTTGTCGGTGAAAAGTTCGCTAACCTTAAACTAGAAAGCACCATTGACCCAAGTTGCACTATACTGTAAGCATACACAAAAACACACTTTGCCAACATACGGACAAACGGAGCAATAATAAGGACATTAACGACGTACAGTGAGACGTCAGAAAGAGCCTTTAGAATTATTGGTAAACAACAAGAACACACTATAATTAACTTTAAGCAAACAACTGCTAAAAAAAATGTTATTGCAAATACATATGTAAATGGGAGTTGCAATAAAAATGAAAGTCAAAAAGAAGTTGAACGCAAATAGCAAACATAACTAAATGTTTTCTATTATTAGCATGATGATGCATGTCTATGTACATGTGCATATCCATTTGTTGTGTATCATCACTCTTAAGCATGACGCGGTGCAGTGGTGGTATGCAATCAGTCATGTGGTATGGACAACATGTAAGGTACGAGTACTAAAAATGTTATGTATGAATATGAATGTACATGTGTATGTTTGTGATATTGTTCTTGTATGCACTTGGCATGTCATTGCATAAAGTTTGTAACCTACTTTTAAGCTTAAATTCTTTAGCAACATGTTACACAGTGGGCCATGACGTCAAACTGCAGTGTGAAACATCAGAATTTCATGAAAGTTACTCGTATCGTTCGGGAAATAAGCCTTTTCTTTTAACTCTATCTTACCGATAATTTCAATAAAAGTTGACTTTTTCTTCGGGCAATCCTGTCACAATCTTTGCTTGAAATCCGATTCTTTTTTAACCCCCGACTAAAAAAGGGGTGTTATAAGTTTGTAGTGTGTATCTGCGTATCTGTGTGTCTGTCTGTGTCCACGTACAGGCCAAACGGCTGGACCGATTTTCAGTTAGTTTTTTCTGTTTGAAAGATGACTTGATCGAGAGGGTTCTTAGCTATGTTTGAAAAAAATCGGTCCAGCCGTTTAGAAGATATAACATCTTTTCTGAAAAAAGTCGGGGTTTTTTAAAATTTTTAATTTTTGTTATTTAATGTTTGTGTTCGTGAAGTCCGTATGTTAACTCGAGGAGTGCAATGATATATGTAGGTGTAAAAAATTTTCCCATACCATTAAATTCCTGGTATTAGTCGCCTTTGGCACTCCCAGTACTGGTTTTTGTTAGAAGTGAAGATCTCTTTTATACATACATTTAGCGTCCAATTTTAGTTAAAGGCCGAGTCAGATAGAATCCCTCAAATACATATCTCACACTAACAAAATACATATCTCACCCTAAATCATAAACAGTCAAAATGGTGTAGTTTATCCATTATTTTTTGCGGTAATATTTCAATTTGTTGTTGATATGTTCAATTACGGCCAAAAATTAATTTATTATTCAAAAAATAAATAATACTGAAGTTAGTTGCTTAAGGCAGAATTAGTTTGTACGTGCTGTTTGTTCTGTTCTGAATCAGCTGTTTTGTTTCTGTTGAGTTGAAAATCTGTATGTGTGGTTAGTTTTTACTTTTTCGTTCTGTTCTGTTGCGGACGAATCTGTAGAAAATAGAATTCAACGTTAAGTGACAGCCAAAAGTGTGTATGTATTAGTGTGTTGTGATATTTTGTGTACAATTGTAATCAATTCTATAGATTGTCAGCTGATTTTTTTCACAGACAAAGTAATTGCAAAATATTTTATACAAAAAGGAACGGCACAGAACAGCAAAAGAAAGTAAAGACTAATGAAGCCTTTACATTTTATTTTTAACGGATCGCCGCTTCAAAGCAAAGTGAGTAATCACTTTTAAATTGGGAAACAAATTCCCATACAAATATCATTAACGATAACAAGAACATTCTGTAAAATTGTCATATGTTTATGATCCCAAATCTTACGAAACAAAATCCGTGAGAAATTTTATTCACAATAATGCTGATTAAGACGGATAGTTTTTTGATTAAAAAAAAATTTTTACGAATTTCAATCAATTTCCATAAGTGCTGAGTATTTTAAATACATTCTCTAAGTATCTGCTAACCATAAGTTAAAATCTCATATACAATGTCAGCAATTCAATTGTAATTTTTGATTCTTTGAAAAAAAAATTGTTCATGAGGACTCTAGCAAACTATTCTGTAGAACAATTTAGTGCAACATTGGCCCCACCGTAATCTACTCAGTCTTCTGTCGTATATTTATATTATGTAAATAATGCTCCTTTATTGCAACATAGTCATATCTCAAAGTTGATAATGCCGAAAAATTCATCATATCGTATTTCATATTGTGTTAAACTTTAATACAAATAGCTTGTACACTCTTCCCTTTAAATTACTTCTTTTTTAATGGCCCTTATCGGGAATAAAATGTGAACTGTTTGTTCACGTGAATCCTTGGTATTTTGTATTTCACATGAAAAATTAAGGGAAATCTACAAGACAAATTTAAGACTTCAAACTCATTTTTCTTCACACTCATGGTAACTATTAGAAGTTATGACTATGTTGCAACAAAGGAACGATATGCAAGTGCAATTTTAAATACAATTTCTGTTAATAAAGCTGATGTGTATATAAATACAAATTTTCTAAAGTTAAAAATAAACTATCAAGGGTTATGAAATGTAAAAAAAAGAACAAAAGTGTTTGAGCTGGAGATGGGCTCGTGACGTGTTTTTTTCGTGACACGAAGTGCTTGTGACAGAAAATCGGGCCGGGTAGTGGTATTAAGCAAAATTGACACGAAAAAGCACGAAACGAGTTCAGGTGTGACTTTTCAGTAAAGAAAAAATTTCATATTTTGTAACGTCAAACAAGCAACACCAGCAAATTTGTTGGCGGGTGTATGGGTCTCTTAGGCTTAAGCAAAAATATTCATCTATTTGAATATAAAAAAAAACAATTATTTTTTGCTATTCAATTTGATTTTGTGCGTGTTATGTCGGGTTGGGAAAATTTTTGATGTGCGTGTTTCGTACGTGTTAAACATATTGCTATTCGTGTGCGGGTTGTGTCGACACACAGCCATCTCTAGTTTGAGCGTGCCAATTTGATTACATGCGTATAAGTGCCTTATCTTTTTAAATGCGAGGCTTTAAGCGTTTTTTGTTTGTAGTAATTTTTATAAAAATGCGTAAAAATGAAGAAAATCACAAGGAGCATACAAAGTTTTATTTTCTATTGAAAGTTTCTTAAAAACTGGGTTACTGCAAATAATTTTAGAGTCTAATAGCGTAGACAGGCAACAACGTTAATTTGCATTAACTGTCTTAATTCAAATTAACTTGTGAATTATCCCTATCCCAATGTGAATTCGATTTGACGTAAATGCACTAAATCAGAGTGAATTAATACTGAATTTAGTCAATTCAACATGGCAACACCGTCAACAATCAAACAGCTGTTGGCAAATTGTTTTCTATTGCAAAATTACAATGCACTCAAAGTCAGAAAAGGTTACTTTAATTTTTTTTTAGCAAAAGAAAAAAAAAATAATTATTAAAATCAAAACACATTTTTGTTCATATTAAGTTTTCCAAGCAAAATAACCGAAGTGTGTGGTACTAAAGGGATGCACAGACTCTGCTAGCTGTTCACTAAATATTGTCGTCTGTCAGGGTAAATTTTTAATTCACATTAGTGAGCTTTTAATGCAAATTAACGCTTTCGCCTGTCTACGCTATGAGTCAAAATATTGACTTTTTTATGTTAAGATTCGTAGTAAATGCCGTTTCAGACTATAATACAAGTATTAATACTTTTGTGGAAAATGCAACTCTGACATGTTGAGTTGTTATTGTTTTTTGAAATTTTTTAAACAGAAATTAGATCAGGGAAGCATTTTCGTCAAAAGTATTAATACTTCTATTATAGTCTGAAACCGCCTTAAGTGATAGTGGTTCGATTGTTGCAATAAAATCCAGGCTAGAGAAGCAGAAACACTTATTTTAGAATATAAAGGCTCATGGCTCATTAAAATACATATCATATGCTTCGCACATCAGACGATTTTTGTTCTGGTGTATAAGACAAGTCTCCATTATCTTAAAAACTTAATTTTTTCCCGAAACCATGCATCTTGGGACTTATAGCGGAACATTTTTGTAAATTTGTTTGGACTGTTGTATACTTTCCGATGTCACTTTCGGACAGAGTGTTAATCAATCATGTATGTGGCAGCATTTTGCTTTTTTAGGAGATTGTCTGATGCTCACAATTGAATTGAAGCTTATTTTTTATTTTTTCAAGACGTTTTTTATTTATTGTATCTTCAAATATGAACTAACAATAAGTAATCAAATCTTAATCCAAAGTATAATTATTAGGCCCAACCAATGTCGGACATAAACTAAGTGATAGTTATTAATAATACATAAGTAGTGATAAGCACAAAAAAATATTTTTAAGCAGCTGCATCTGTTGTTTATTAGAGCTCTTGTATCTCTCTTTTTTAAGCGGATGTGTCCAGTAAAGTTCAATATATTACGAGAAAGCGGATTAGGATGTGACTCGAGTTTTGTTAGATATTTGCCTGCGTATTTTGCAATTTCTTCAGTCACTGGTGTCATATTTAAATCACGATGTATATTTGAATTTTTGATGTACCATGGAGCCGACGCTATCAAGCGTAAAATTTTGTTTTGCCTTCGTTGGATTTTCTCAACATTTGAAGCTGAAGCAGTGCCCCATAGCTGAATTCCGTAGCACCATATTGGCTTTAAAAGCAACTTGTATATTAAAAGTTTGCAGTCTAGGCTGAGTGTTGAATTTCTAATAATCAGCCAATGTACCTGAGTTAATTTAAGTTTCATTTGTGATAGCTTAGAATCAATGTGGTGTTTCCATGTAAGTCGTCGATCAAGGTGTATACCAAGATATTTCATATCTGAATGTTGAGGAACAATTTGATTGTTAATTCAAATGGGGGAACAAGTAGCTCTTCGTAAGGTAAATGCTACTTGAACACACTTTTGTTCATTTACCTTAATTCTCCATAAGTTTAACCATAGCTCCATCTGGCTAATGTGTTCCTGGAGTTTGCGGGATGCCTCATGAGGGTTTTCGTGCATACTAAGGCAGGCTGTATCAGTAGTAGTATGGATACTACTGCTCACAGGCATGTCACAAATATAAATCAAATATAAAACTGGCCCCAGTATACTCCCCTGTGGCACACCGGATGAGATACTTTCAGCCATACTCGTAAAGTCTCCTTCCACAACAGTGAACTTACGGGAAATAATGTAACTTTCCAAAAGATTTAAATTGTTTATTGGTAAGTAAGTCTTCAATTTTAAAATTAGGCCTTCATGCCACACTTTATAAAATGCCTGGGAAATGTCAATAAACAGCGCAGAACAATACTTTTTTTCTTAGTTAATTTTAATTATTATTCGAACTCCATTTGTTTCTATATTTATGATTTTAACAGGCTAAAGTTCGTATCGCTTTTTAAGCCAAATTACATGTGATAATTATTAATGAACAAATAAAACCAAAGTTAGTGGTAAATATTCTGACAACACATAGTTGAACGGAACAGCCAGCCGTTTTCGAAGGCCACTAAACCTTCATCATCAGCGTTCTTTTGTGTTTGGTCCACTGTGTGTGGTGTCAGTTGATGTAGATTTCTGCTTTATATACTTAGCATTATTGCAAAGGGAATATGTGAATTGTTTTCATTCATCGTATTTCAATTTGCTGAAAGCTTTTTTGTATTGTAAGCTCAATTTTACCATCTCTATATTTACAACAGTCTTACCATTGTCGTTTTGTTATTTTACTACTTACACACATGTTAGTTAATTTGCTTATTTTTTGTTCTACTTAGGACAAACTTTTTTGGTTTGTTACTATTAAAAAGTTCTTCTTATAAATTGAACCAATCTATGAGTTTGTTCAATTGTGCTATGTTGACTTCTAAAACCAAATTGATGGTCTGGTATGCACCCACTACTAATTAGAATTGGGACAATTTTGTTCTGAGCAGTTTTTCGAAAAGCTTTGACATTGTTGATAGTAGACTTATTGGCCTATATGACCCAGCCTTGGTTAGATGTTTACCCGGCTTTGGAATTATTTTAACCTTGGCAAGCTTCCAGCTGTGTGGATAATACTCCAGTCGTAAAATGGAATTAAAAATGAATAACAGGATTCTCACTGCAATACGAAGCAACTTCATTAGCATCTGGTTACTAATTCCATCAATACCCGGAGCTTTCTTCGGGTTGAGTTCGGAAATTAATTTTTGAAAATCACGCGTCTTAAACTTAATGTGTTGAGGGGGTAGAGCGACTACATTCGGCAAATCAGCAACACCAGTACATATGTTTGGCGTAAAAACGGATTTTAAGTGCTCAGCAAATATTTTACCATTTTCAGTATCGCTTCTTGCCCAACTTCCGGTAGATGTGCGTAGAGGTGGCTTATACTCAACGGGTGTTTTAAGCTTTTTAGCAGCGCGCCACAAGGAGTAATTAGATGCTGGTGTGACATCAAGACCTTCCAGATAATTTTTAAGAGATGCAGTTTTTTCAGATGCAAGCAACCCTTGGAGTTGTTTAGTGCACTCTTTAAATCTGATTTTATTTTGTGGTGATCTGTGCTGTTGCCATTCTCTTCTAGCTCTTCTTTTTTCACGTACGAGACGTTCAATGTCTGTAGAATAAGCATATGCACATTTTATCTTAATGTACATTTATTTAATAAGATAATTGAATTAAATAATTCTATTGCCGTTACAAAAAAAAAGTACAGAAAACATGCTAACTTACGTACATTTTTTTTACTTAAATGAAAGAAAATTTTAAATGCTTTAGTAAATATAATAAATACGAGTATTATTTATTATTTCTATACATGAATATGCAGATTAATTTAAAATAAGTTATTCTATAAATAATGAACCAAGGGGCCTCTTATGAAAAAAGTTATACAGGGTGGGCCAAAAGAAACCAAAGGGTGTAAAAGTTTAATAACTTTTTTGTTTACTAATTTTTTTTATTTTTTCTTTCAGATTATATAGACAACACTTGGAGAATTTATAATGGAGAGGTTCACAACTGAACAGAGAACCAGAACAATAGAATTTTATTATTTAAACCAGAGATCAATTATTTTAACGCAAAGAGCATATCGTCGACATTTTAACGTCAGAATTTCGCCCTCTGAAGCGATGATTCGTTGCTTAGTTAATCTTCATCACCAACATGGCAGCGTAAGAGATTTGCCTCGAACCGGTAGACCACGTTTAAGTCGCACTGCGGAAAATATTGAACGAGTACAGCAAAGTGTTAACGAAGCACCAGAAACATCTGGCAGAAGGCGTTCTGCTCAGCTAGAAATGTCTCGTACGTCACTACGGCGCATTCTAAAAAAAGATTTACAGTTATACCCATATAAGGTGCAATTGGTCCAAGAATTAAAACCCGCAGATCATCGGCAAAGTCTAAATTTTGCAGTTAAATTTCAAGAGTTGGCCAAAAATGAAATCAACTTTATTGAAAATTTGATTATGAGTGGTGAAGCTCATTTTCATTTGAATGGCTTTGTTAATAAGCAGAACTGTAGGTTCTGGGGTTCTCAAAATCCAAGAGCCATTCATCAACGCCAATTGCACCCCATCAGGTGTACAGTATGGTGTGGGATCACATCTGAAAATGTCATTGGGCCCTACTTCTTCGAGAATGAAGATGGAAGTGCTATAACCGTAAATGGAGAGCGGTATCGGTTTATGATAGAAAATTTTTTACGTCCTGCTCTTGAAAACAGACCTGGTATGTGGTTTCAGCAGGACGGAGCCACTGCCCATACTGCCCGAGACACAATGGCACTTTTAAGTCAAATTTTTGGAGAGCGAATAATTTCTCGAAATTCGGAAACTATTTGGCCAGCGCGATCGCCAGATTTGACAGCACCCGACTATTTTCTTTGGGGTTTTTTGAAGGAGCGAGTGTATGTGAACAAGCCAGAGACAATCCTTGAACTCAAGGCAAACATTGTTGCAGAAATTCGAACGCTACAGCCACAAGTTTTGAAAGATGTTATGGAAAATGCTCTAAAAAGAGCCCATCAGTGCGAAGCTGAAAACGGTGGTCATTTAAGAGACATCATTTTTCATACTTAGTGTAAAAAAATGTCCATTTTGTATATTATATAATCTGAAAGAAAAAATAAAAAAAGTTAATAAACAAAAAAGTTATTAAACTTTTACACCCCTTGGTTTCTTTTGGCCCACCCTGTATGTCCGTATCGTATCATATCAAAAGCAAGATTTTGCAAAAACACACACATGAACTATTCACCCCTATCGTGAATAGTTAGTTATTCCCTCGAAATATTTCCCTTTTCCTTAAAGTTACAATCGTGAATTATGTCAACGTTAAAAAACTCGCATGTTCGAAAAAATATGGCAACGCCGATTTTTATTCCCGTGACATAAATTGCAGCAAAATGCTATTAATTTTTGCTGAATAATAACAATTTATTAGGAAAATTATAAAAAATACGCGTAAAAAATAAAAAAATACAATTACATCAATTCACAATAGCATGTTCGACTCGCAACAGATGTTTACTTTATTCCCTAACAATTGGCGATGCCAATTTAATGTTCATGGGAATACAAAAATTATTTCCATGCTTTTATTCCCCTCAGATTCGTGATAAAAGGGTGATTATGTCATATTGAAAAGGAAGTGGCCTTGCCTAATTTAATTAAGTAATGGAAACGATAATCAGACCAAAAAATAATTTTCCAAAACGTTTAACAAATAACGAAGCTATTTAACTGGATTCAGTAATTTGTGTTACGAAAATTATATCGCTGTAGTAAATATAACGAAAACTTAAAGACTTTGCAGTAACATATTTTAGAGCTATTCAGTTGAAGTAAAAAAAAAAAAAAATTAAAATCAGAAGCTTAAATTAATTTAATTTTATTTTACTCTTCTTTAAGCATTTCGCTTGTTTTGATATTTTGTATGCAGAGATGCCACATAATAAAGAATTAAATGGTGAGTAAAACAGATACTATCGTAAAAATGTAATTAAAATAATTATTAAGTTAATTAAAAATTTATTAAGTAATTAAAATAAATATATTGAAAATTTTGCCAAATATTCGTTTTACAAAAAAGTTATTGAATCCTGCAGTACAATCGAATTGAGAACCTTCCTCGTTTTTTTAAGTTTCTGCGAAATAAAATTAAACGTTTAAATGTATCTATTTCTTTTGTAGAGAAACAAACATGAAATAGTATATTTAATACACATTTAATATGTATTTGAATGTCTTAACCATGTGTAAATTGAAATGAGACAGCAAAATATTTCAATATTTTTTTTTTTTTTCATTTTAATTTATTTGTGTGGTATGAGTCTGTATATGCAATAAACTCTTCAATATATGAATATTAATATTATTTAGCTCATTATTGATTTAATTATATAAAAAAATATTAAAACCATAATAAAAATTAAATTTTATAATGTTTTCTTTTTTACATAAAAATATCAAGTATAAAATGACGCAGACAATTTGAAATCAAAAGTGAATTTTAGCACTTTAAATATTTGTTTTAATAATCATGGCCAAATTTATTTGAAATTAAATTAAGTTTATATGTACATATGTATATTGTACATACTTAACAATACAATATATTCAAATATACTGAAATTGAAAAATATTTGAAAATAAACAACTTTTTAAATCACAAAATATTATTAAGCAAAAAAATTTTATCGTTTTCATACATAAGAGTGTATGTTGTAAAATTAATTCTTTTTTAAGAGATTCTTTGCTACTTATATTCGAATTGTTTTAATAGTTAAGCATAACTGGCAAAATAGCTTAAGCGAAATAATTTTCGAACTTCAATTTTTGACCAAAATCGATTATTTGCGATCGTAAATAGTAGATTTTCGTCAAAAAACGAAGTCCAAAAATGTGTCGCTTACGGTATTTTAGCGGTTGTGGCTCGATATGATTGGTAATTTCTTCTGTTAGCGACCAAAAAAAAATTGTGTTGCATCAATATTATCTATTTTAAATTTACAAGAAAATAAAAGTATTTTATTCGTTTTGGGCATATTACACTTACAACACCACCTATCAATTTCTTTAATGAAAATTGAAAATATCGCATCCCAAAATATGGTATTCTGCAAGCTGTACCCAACCACCTTTATAATAGGAAATGATAACAGTATCATTTGAAGTATTCCTTGATTATTGGTCGTCAAACAACTATACACCAATAAACAACCAACGGCAATATTTATAAACACATTCCTTAAATTACGCCGTACAAACGACTATAAGTAAAATTTGCCCACTGCATCAACTACAATCATACATATAAGTATAAAAATAATCTGAGTATTTATTCGATTGCACATGAGTATATGCAGAAGTACTTTACTTGCTGCCAAAAAAAAAAAATTAATTGAAAAAACTTCAAAACGGCAACAGTGTTCAACTGATTGCATTACAGGAATCGAAAGTGTGATTTAATAATTCTCGATTGTGCTAAAAACGTTTGTAATTAAATATTTACTAGAAATACATTTGAGTTCAGCTCAGTTCAGTTCATTAAAGAGCTTTTTTTTTGCAAATTTTACAAAAAAAAAAAAATTCAGATATAACATTAATTGTTTAAAGGTTATATTTATTCTGAATTTTACATCCTAATTATGTGATGTTTTCAAACAGCCAAAGCCGATTTTCTATTCTACCACACACACACAAAAGTTTTAGGGTGCGTATGTTGAATAAATTCTCTGAGTATCATGTTCGAATTAATGTCCATACTCTGAGCATAAACATACTCGGATTATAAGCATGACAGACAGTATTTAAGTTTTTCACACAATTGCATATGGGAGCATGTACTAAATTTTTTAAAATTAATGTCCATACTCTGAGTATAAGCATGACAGACAGTATTTAAGTTTTTCTTACAAATCCAGAGTACTCTTGTGTGTTGGAAACGGCTATAGTCATAGTTGGTTCGTACGGTCACATGCGTACGATCGTTCGTTGATTGTCATTCTCTGCTTCATATACGAAAAATATATAAAAAAAAAAAAAAAATTAGAAAATCGCCTTCACTTTGTTTCTATATATCGATATTTCTCAAAAATGCATTGAAATCGATTATGAAACTTAAGTTGCATGAAAAGCAGGGGAAAAACCTTCTTAGTTTGTTGACTATTTTTAATTTCTCTTGGCAGCAAACCCATTCTTGGGCCACCACACCCTATACATAACGTTTATATAGCTTCTATGGAGTTTATGGAAGAGAGAGAGAGAGAGAGGGAAAGGAAGAGATAATGCTCGAAGCGGGGAGTCATAATATTTTCCTCTCTTGCCCATGAACCAAAAAAGTTGCTGAACTAAAATTTCCAGGTCAATTCGGCTGCTTTTAAAATACTCGTATATCTATATATTTTTTTTTAAATTCTCTTAAGTAATAACTCAAAGTTTACATACGCGGTTATTTATGAAAATCATATAAATTCATAGAAATTTTAATTTTCATTTCACATTAGCGTCAAATTCTATTAAATTATGTGAAACGTAAATTAGGGAATTATTGTTAGTGATGGGGTGCATGGATTTTTTTTTGCTATATTTGAGTTAAACTGACGTAAAAATGTGTAATTTCATTTAAAATATTTGTTGTTGCTTTTTAATAAAATCTGAAATGTTTGCAGTTTTTTTCTTATATACTTTTCGTCTCAACAACTAGAGACAGCAAGAATTTTTTTTTTTTTTTGAAAAGAAAAATAAAACTGATTCTTATAAATTTATTGTAGATTAATTGATTTTTAGTTGTAAGTTTGAGTTAAATTTTACATTTGTGATTTATTAGGAAAATAAATTTTGACCAGAAGTAATGTAATTGAATATTCGAATTGAGCTAAAAGCATTTAAACGTGATTCTTTAAAGAAAAATAAATACCAATTTGCGATATTACTTTGAGTTACTTAATAAGACTGCCAAGAGCAAATAAGAACAAAGGATATGATGAGTGACAGTTTCATAGGCTGAATTTCGGAGAGGCAAAACTGCCCAAAACTGAATAAAATCCACACTAATCTATTAGTTTTTGTAATTCATATCTGTTTGACGACAGCAAACTGTGTTGTATTGATCTCAAAATTTTCTTTTTTTTTTGCTCTTGTATCCCTTTGGTTTTCATTCCTTCATATAATGCAATACAAATACATATTCACCGTTATATTCAATAAAATTTCCATTGGATTTTGTTCCCTGTTCACAAAATCACTATCGTAAATTTCAGCTCATGAGAACATAGTATGGCAACTTTGAAATATATTTCCTTTATTGTTAATGATATTTTAATAGGAATAAGTTCGCCATGTTAATAGTGATTATTGGCTTTGATTTGAAGCGACGAACTTTTAAAAAATAAAATGTAAGTAACGTCAGCATTATTTAGTTTTTAAATAAGGATTTAATTTTTAAGCTACGTACAGACAGACGACTGCCATATCTTACCATATTTTCAAATGTATTTAAATTTTTCAGAAAATATTACAATTTATTGCCAGGCAATCAAAAAGTTATCAGTTAACACGGTTATTATATGCAAAAACTGTCAGATTTGTTGTTATGCGTTGCCAGACTTAAAGCTTTTCACAGAAATTTACTTTTTTCTTATATATAAAAAGTGAAAGCATTAATTATTATGCGGCTTAAAGAAGCAATTGAAATAATTTTGGATGAGTATATTTTATTATAATTTTTCACTTTTGTCGCTGCAGTGTTGGCAGCTAATGCTAATGTCATATGCATAAGCATCGCACATCTGACAATAATAACATGTCTGACAAATATCTGGCATAATTTGACAGTGGCAACGAAGTGTGTTCACACGATTGTTAGATGTCATGCAAAGCACTGACAATTCTTTTACTAACAACGTTGTTAGACAAAAATTGCCACTGCACACGGTTATAAGAAGTTTTCCTTCCTTCCTTTTTCGAATGGCGTTAATTAATACTTTTGCTGTATCTTTTGCTTACTAGAATGCTAAAAAAATTTATGTACTCTGCAGTAATAAATATGTACTTACTAGACTTGTACTGGAAAAGAACGAACTAGTTCAATTGAACTATTCTCATAAGTGAACGATGTGAACTAGTTCAGTCAAGTTGTTCCTTTTTATTCTTTTGGTCTTTCTTGTTCTTTTGGCCTTTCTTGTTCTTTTGGTATTTCTTGCTATTTTCGTCTTTCTTGTTCGTTTTTGGTCGTTATTTCGTTTTGTTTATCTTATTCTTTGTTCCTGACCAATACACATGCAAATCATTTCATTTACAAGAGACAAATGTAGTGTGCCTATCAAATTTTTAGCAGAATAATCAAAACAAACAACAGAAAATGTATACCTAGTGAAATATACAAGCAAGTTTTACAAAATTGAAAGAAATAATTTGTAGTATTGAATTAAAAAAGTGATTAAAATTTGTTTTAAACTGATTACGGATTTCATTTAAAGAACTTTCGTTCAAAAATATTAATTTTTACCTTTTACTTACTTGCGAATGATAACACAAAGTGCAAATAAAAATACTGATGAAAAAGAAACATTTTTACTAAATTAAAAAAAGAATTTTTTGTGTTGAATATGAATCAGTATTAAAAAAGTGGTTAACATTTTCTTTCAAATGATCACTGACTTCATTTTAAGTATTTTCAATCAACAATATTAATTTTAACCATTTACTTATAAAAACTACGCAACGAATAAGGTCACTAATAAGCACTAAGAATAAAACATTGAAGAGGATTCGACGACTACAATCTCTGTTCTATTGTTCACTGAACAACTGACCGAAAAGAACGAGCTAGTTCTTTTTGTTGTTGGGAACAAAAAGGAACAATCCGCAAAAGTAACAACTATGCCCAACTCTAGTACTTACAATTTGACAGAATAACCCATCATTTTTATTTCAACCCTTTACAAATCTAACTTAAAAAACTAATTGAATACATTTTGTCTACAAAAGCTACAATGTTTTTAATAAAAATTATAGTCAGTGGAACGTAGAAATTGAAAATTAAAATACGAATTTTCTTTTTTTTTTCAAAACTCCTTTACACGATCAATTAATTGTTGTCTGTACATGTTTCATTTCACTGGAAAGTATGTAATAAATTAAAAACTTTCACATAATGACAAAAATAAGTGCTTATTTTATGTATTACGGCAAGTCATTGCTATAAATACAAAATACCACTTAATACTTTGTAAGTTATTAAAAATATACTCTACCCATTATAAAGTCTCGAAAAGTTTTTGTTGAAATAAGCTAAATCAAGTATTTAGCAGTTATTCTAAGCTCTGTGATTCCATCAAATATTAATCTTTCATATTGTCATTCCATTTAGAAGATAAAGTAGTAAAAAAATTTTATTTACATATACAATGTAAATAAAAAGAAAATTATAATAAATGTATACTTGTAGTACAAACAAAATAAAAAAATCCTCAATATGTCATTAGCTTACGAGTGCCACATACTTAAACTACTCACCATGTATAAAACTAAACTCATAAGCAGAATAAAATTATATGTATTAAATGTAAAGTATCTAACTTGGTTACAGTGAAACCTCTCATAACGGACACCTCATATGAGCGGACACCAACAGGTCCAACACGTTCATTAGTTTTTCCATACAAAATGCATTCTCATAACCGGACGTGCACACTAAATCTTTATAGTCCGTTCAGCGTGCCACGAAATCAAGTAATTTCATGATTTCGGCCGAAATAAAGTTGAAATTAAATAATTTCCCATAGATTTTGACATAACACAAGTTAACTCATTTAACTTTATTTCAACGAAGTTAATATGAAATTACAAGAGACAACACTGTTTTTGCATGAAAAACTCCTTATTTTCCAACCATGAAAATATTTACAACAACGAGAAGCAACAAAAAAAAATTGAATTTGTCAATTCGGTTTGAGATTGTTTTTTTTTTAATTCAATATAAAAATATGTGTAAAAACCATTATATTGAAAAATATTGTCATGTGAAAAGCTTATTTAAATGTTAAGAAGCCTATATTCAACTGAAAATAGTACTCCTATGAATGCCGCAACGAATCAGATGTTTGCGAAATTGACTCAAATATCATTTTGTACACGCAAAGAAAAGATATGGTTGTAGAATGGTTGAGAAAACAATATTATGTTCTCTGAAACAAATGTGTGGTCGTCGAAAACTATTTATTGTTATTTTAAACATTTATTTCGTTAAGATAAACAGAGTAATGTTTGAATTTAATAATTACATTATCACATTCATAAAAAAGTGTGATATGGTTAGAGTTTAACAGAGTTTTGTTAAAAATATATGACTACAACATAATTTGTATTATTATTTAAGAATAATATGATGTAAATAACAATATAATGTTATCCAAAACCATACTATGTTAAGTTAAAAAAAAAAATCTTTTTCAGAAACATCTGTCAGTTCAGTATTTCGTTTGTAAGCTATCGGCAGTGTTAAATAAATGAATAAATAAAACTAAATAAAGTATAAACAAAAGGGTAGACCAATAAAAATATATAAACATTTGTGTATCTCTTTATACAGGCATGTCTGTATGTCGTGTAAGTATACATTTCTATATATGCATGTATACATTTTATTTCAACAATATTAATTAATTTTTATTTCGAATTTAACGCACAGCTGTTTCTACAATAAATATATGATTAAAAAATAAAATAGTATTATTATATTAAATAATACTGTGGTCGTATTTAACAATATTAATATAATATTAGAACATGGTATGGTGCGTCTCAATTATATTTTAGTCACATCTACCAATAGTGTTGTCATATTTACAATACTAAGATTATAATATAATTAACTCAGATAATATTATAATTAACTCAGATAATATTATAAAAAGGGTTGCATTTAAATATTAGGTCTTTCTTTATTCAACTCTGATTCATATTTGTATTAGTGCCAATGATATTAGTGATTCCCCGTTTAACGCACAATTGTAAATACTGATGCGTTGAAGAATACAAATAAATTGCTATTTATTTCAAAAAGTCCTTTGCTTAGCTCGTGTCGAAAAATGGCACAGGAAAAAAATTGTTTTTATCAATAAAAAAATGGACATTTTAAACGAGCTTGAAAAAAAGAAAAATTTTCGTTGCGTGAAATGGCGAAGATGAGAGAAAAATTCTTGTGTATTTTAATAATTCATGTTTCTACATTTCTTATACAATTTGCCCTTTCGAAGCATTTTTCTAGAGACGACTTTGTTGCATTCCAACAAATAAAAGCATTGAAAATTATTTTGAAACCGCTGAAACACAGATGAATTTATTTTAATCTAAGTTGAATCAGTCTACTCATAATTTAATTTTTCAACCACAATAAACTACCAAAAAATGTGTAACTCTCTCATTAGCGAACACCTCTAATAACCGGACAAAAATACCGCGACGGTGAGTGTCCGTTTATGAGAGGTTTCACTGTAGTTCTACTCTATTGCTACTCAGCCATACATGCTCTAAGGAATTATAAGTATCTTTAAGATTAACTTAATTTATCGCTTATCAGTGTTACCATATGTGAAGATTTATCTTATTTTTGAAGTTTTTAGACATGTTAAAACAACAAAAAAGATTTCTTATCTAAAAATAAGATTTTTAAAATTCTACTTTTGATATTTTTGAGGGATTTTTTGTGTAAACCACATACACATTTTCTGATTTGCTTCATAACGATCTTACACATATTCTATACAATCAATATTTTGTGTTATTTGGCTTTACTTTTAATAGTTCACAGGAAACAAAATAAATTTAAACTAATTTTCATTCAATAAAATAAAAAAAAAAGATTTTGGTAACAAAAAAAGATTTTTTTGCTCGACTTGAAGATTTTTGAAAAATAAATATGGCAACACTGTCGCAATCTAGTGGTTGTGGTTAAATTGCACTAGTGAATACAAAATATTCTTACGCACAAGAAAATTGCTACCGGGATTTTTTCCAATAAATACAATGCGACTACAATTGTTTGTAGCTTTGTTTTTATTTAAATGTGTGCATGTGTGTATATATGCGTGTGTGTGGATTTTGGATTTATACTATGCATGCAAAACATGCACACATGCACCCAAACAAAAATGTCTCCCATAAACATCAAAAGAACGTTGTTGCCATTTCAATAAACAACAACCAGCGTTACCCCTGTGCGATTAAAATGGCGTTTTACCCACTTTTTAAACGATTTCAATTCAATTTCAATTATATTTTAAATATGTTACTTCGTAGCTCCGTAATGCTTAGACTGATTTTAAAAATTTATTTTTTGTCTGAAAGGGTACAGTTTTCCAATCCATTAAAATTTATAATAATATTTCACGTGCTGCTGCTTAAAGGTTCAATTAGACGTGCCATACCATAATGCAATAGCCATAACCAAAACCAAAATTAAATTGGTTTCTATGGTTATAGCTATGACGTTATGGCGAGTTGTTTCAAACAGCTCTATTTTATGGTTATGGAAGTGGCACGTTTAATATAAGCTTAACCGATTCTTACGAAATTTTGCACACGCCAGAAGCTGTCAAAGTGACACAATATTACATAAAAAAGTAGAGGGGTCACTAGTGACTGCATAAGTGGGCGTGACCAAGATCCTGAAAATTAACACTGTCAATTAATTTAGACGATTTCAAAAATTAAGCACTATAAATACTTAAGTCAAGTGGATAACTATTAAAGATGGAACATAACCCAAACCAGTATGTTTATAAGCCAAAATTTACGCAATTTTTTCCAAATCCAGATCAAAAATTAGTGTAGATTTCGTTAAATAAAAAAATTTTCTAAAGGATATTGAAATGATAGACATTTAAAAAAGTTCTCTATTTATTGAAAATTATAATATGAGAAATCTGTCCGCAAGATGGGTATTACGCTTGGTCTGAATAGAATGAAATCAGCGTCTATAGATCTTTCATAATGTTTAAACGCAATCAGTTCCAAAGAATTCGAAGACAGTACCATCTGCAGACAAGGTCGTCGCAGATTGCAGCGTTTAAATAGTTAAATTATGGCAAACAAATCCGAATGCAATAGTTCACACATCCACTATTACGATGGCCAAAATAAATGAATAAAAGTTCGACTTGCTTTATCACGCACTTTACTCGTCAGGCTTACATCCGTAAAAGAAATAAGAGCTGAATTCTGCAGTTAAGGGCCATTTTAAAGATTTAAACTAAAAAGAAACTAAAAAAAATTTCTTTCCTAGAACTTCGAATTTTGGTTCCTTATTGAAAATTTCCAACGGTAACGCTGACAACAAATAGATATTAGTGTCCTGCACAAAACTATTTATAAGACCTTTCAAGACATGAGAGATTTTTTCAAACACTGTTGGCAAGACATTTTTTTCGGTTGTTTGTCTTTCATGTCTTGAAAGGTCTTATAAATAGTCTTGTGCAGGACACTAATAGATATGTACATATATATGTATGTGCCCTTCAGTATGAAAGTTGTCTAAGTCACATGCATTTTTGCTTTGAAATATTAAATAAATACTGAAAAAACTTCAATAAATATTTAAAATATATTAAATAAAAATATTATTAAAATGTTGCATAATATAAAATAATTTTTTGATTTGTTCAAATGTAATCTGCTAAATACCTCGACCAAAGAAATATATGACTTAGACCACTTTCATAATTAAGGTCACATACATATATGTATGCACTAGTAACTCGATATAGACACTCGTGCTAAGATACGTATTGTATACGATATTTTACGCAAAGTACTACGCCATATCACTTATCTGATTTAAGAACGTCATATCTTGAAATGTAAGATTTTTATATAATACTTAAATTTAATTAGATTATTTTTAAGCTGGTTTCACCAACATGTTGCATACATTTGCAAAATTTTACCTGCCATATGAAAGCTTTCAAGCTTTGGTAACGTAAAAGTCAGGCAATATCAGATGACACAATTTTAGATCTGACTTGTAAAATTTCCCACAGCGAAATACGTACATGTCGTTTGGTGCCTTTAAAGGATTGCTTTTGTGAAAGTCGGGTGGCAGAGAGCATGTTCTATTTTCTTATTATGACAAAGCATCTGATATCAGCTGTTTCTTTTTTGGTATAACAACAGTGTGTGTGTGGTGGCAAAAATATTAAAAAAAAAATTATTATTATTATTATATTAATTAATACTAAGTTTAACAAAACTGACCTCTAAAGTTACCTTTAATTTTTTTCGTTATTAAAACTGTCCGATAAGTTTGCCTATTTTTTCTCTCTAAGAAATCCCCTTTTCGTAGCCAGCTTGATTAAAAAAATCCCCTTTTTGTGCCCCTTTTTGAAATATTGCAACGGTAAGACTGTTATAAACTAACTGAGCACGGCAAACGTTATCTTAAGGCTCAGTTAGCCAACTGTAATGTAAAGTAACAGCAACGTAGGAAACAGCTGATTGACATTTTTGTATGAAAAGTAGGTTACGTTACATTACATCTCTATAACCATTTTCATTGCTTTTCACATAACAAAATCGATCAGCTGTTTCTTACTGTTGCAGTTACATTACATTACAGTGGGCTAACTGAGCCTTTACTCCCAATTACTTTATTTTTTACCCGACTGCGCAAAGCAATGAAGGGTATTGTGTTTATCATCCTTTGTATGTATGTATGTATGTATGTATGTATGTATGTATGTATGTATGTATGTATGTATGTGTGTGTATGCTTTTTTCCGGCACTATATCGAGCCTATCGCCAATCTAACCGATTTTTGACCAAAAATTAAGTTCGAAAATTATGTCGCTTGAGCTGTTTTTTTTGGCGGTTATGACACGATATAAACCGAATGCGTCGACCGATTTTGATGATTTTTACGTCAATCGATTTGTCTTAATCCTAATCCTTTGTCACTAAAACTATGTCGGTTGTCAAAATTCAATATGGCGGCCAGTAGACGCCATTTTGTAAATATGAAAAAAATAAAAAGTTGGCGAACTATATCAAAATGGCTATCATTCGACAGGTATTTTAAAATCATCTTTAGGTTTCACTTACGGTTTTTCATTTCGAATGACCATTTAGGATATTTAGCAGTTCAAAGTTCGTCGCAGTCGGGTTTTTGGATTTTTTTTATAAATACTTGTTTAACTACAGATTACTCCACACAATGTTCACTTGTTGGGTCAAAAGAAAATAAACACCTAACGGGTATTTACCTGAAACTGTGTTGAAAATTTCAGTTCCACACTTTTTATAGTTCCAGATATCAGGCATTACGAACAAAAAACACTACGATTTTATATATGTACATACTCGTAATATGTATAGATTTATGAATTAAATTTGAAAACTACATCTTCTGGACTTGTGGTATTTGTAACACAAATGGCTTAATAATAATTCAAATTAATGTTTTGTTTATGCCTGCTTTAGCTTTTCTGGTGTTATATTCATACTCTACTAACTGACTTTTGTGTTGAGAAGAATAACAACAATTACAACGACATCATTATTATCATAATAATAAAAAATAATAGAAATATTTTATAGCCAGATATTTCAAACAAATAGCACATATATACATATGTGTAAGAAATAAATTTTTGTGTCTCAAGTACATCGAGGCCATGTTCAGTTACTTTAAAGCTGTGTTGGGCTTTAAGAGAGTAAGATTGTGAGGTCTTAAGTGTTGTTAAACAGTCTGAAACAGGGAAGGAAAATGACTTCTTGGATTTTGTACCAACTATGAAAATAAAATGTATTTTTTAGATCATGACGGTACCAATTTTTAATATTTATTAATAAAAACAGAATCGTAAAAAAATTAGTATAAAAATATAGAAGTTTAAAATAAAAAACAGAAACTTAACAGAAAAAAAACATTAAATATTACATTCGTAGATTCGACTATTATATTAGAGATTAAAACAAAACACACACACACAAAAATTAAAAAGAACATGTGTAGGCAAAATTAATTGTTACTATATAGTGAAACATTGACATTTTTAAATTGTACCAAGTAACTCGCGGTAGTACCACGGTACCAACAAGCTCAAAAATGTACCATAAAAAGTACAACTGTACCATGATTTCCATCCGTGGTCTGAAAGATAAAAACTGCTCTTGAATTTCATTGTGATTGTTGTTGACAGATAAATTGACTGTATTTTTTTTTTTGCTAATAGTAAAAATATGTACTCATATAGGTAAGTAGTTACTAAAAATCTGCACGACTCTACTTGGACAGCATTCATAAGCATTTGTTATTTTTATAAGCAATAATTTTATTGAATTCGAAATTTACTGCATAGTTAAACGTTGGGGGCTGTACGAATCTGAACTTTGCATACTGTATATCGATGTTGTATATCAGCCGGTCAGTGGATTTTTGACTATATATTTTTTTTTATAAAAAACAGTTGATGTCAGAAGAAAATAGAGCATGCTCTAATGGAAATTTTGACAAAAGACTTTGCATCTGACTGTTCGTGCACAGAAAAAAGATTTGTAAATACGATTAATTTATTTGTAAATTCAATTAAACTATTATTTTAAAAGAAAATAAAATCAACTCAATTATGTAATTGCAATTAAAATCATTTTGGCGTATTCAAATGGTATTTTATTTTATTATATGGTATTATATTTTACTTATTTGTGTTTTCGCTTTAGCTTCTTTGTACTTTGGTTGCTCTCTCTCAATTCCTTTGGTAAACTCTTTTTTTTTGAGCCACAAGAACAACTTTTTTAACTATGTTAAAACATTAAGACATTATGACACTTAAGACACTTAAGACTACCGTTTGAACACCCCAATTGTATTATTCACAATTGAGTTGTTAAGTTGTTGTTGTTGTTGAGTTGTTGTTATCCCATTTTGTATGTTTTTTTACAAGATTATTTTAAATTAAATGTATCAACAAATAATTTGTTGACAATGATTTATCTGTAATTTGTTTTTTAACCCCCGACTAAAAAAAGGGGTGTTATAAGTTTGTAGTGTGTGTCTGAGACCAAACGGCTGAACCGATTTTGATTTAGTTTTTTATGTTTGAAAGGTGACTTGATCGAGAGGGTTCTTAGCCATGTTTTCAGAAAATCTGTCTAGCAGTTTAGAAGATATCGCATCTTCTCTAGATATACTCGGGGGTTTTTAAAATTTTTAATTTTTGTTATGTTGTTAGATTTCAAAGTTATTTTAATTAAAGTTATCGTTATAGTGACAATGTAAATTGTTGAATTTCTGGACAAATTATTATCAATTAACAATATATTTTTTATACACAATCACAACCCTCGAAACGATTTTTTGCTTGTCTGCGAATAACACTAAATTTCTTTGGGCGGAATTGAAACCGGCAAACTCTGAACAAATAGTCTAACGTAATTACCTCTCAGCTAAAGAGTAAATCCTTATTTAATACGCCAATAATGATTTCTTATGTTTCTTGAAACATTTGATAAATAATTTTATTGTGTAATTTAATTGACTAGAAACATTTCTTAAATTTGTTATATCATGTTGTGCGCTCTTGATAAGAAATATTGGCGAGATACTCAATAAAAACCGGACGTTGGTTGCTCCGATTAGATCAGTTTCCCCGATTTCAGCAAATTGTAATACGACGAATCAAAACGAGTATATATATAAAGCAGAAATCTACATACATCAACTGTTACCACACACACTGTACCAAACAGTGATGCCAACTTTTGTGGCTTTAAAAGAACATGAAAATTTAAAAAAGCTCTAAAAAGCGTAATTTTGAGTTCTAAAAAGCGTAAAAAGCACTAACAGGAAAGAGGAGTTCAGATTGAAATGAGTAAAGTTTAATATTTTCTAAGCTATTCTCTATTCCGGCAAAAGTATCATCTTTAATGAAATATATCAGACGAAAAAGGTATGCTTTATACTGAAAAGATAAATACACCAAGTTTTTATTAAAGTAATTTTAACAAATACACAAATTTCTTAAAAGCACTATATAGTGCCTTTTCTTAGTTTGGCACTAACGCTCAAAATTTGGCGTTTTCAGTCTTCAAAAACCACTAAAAGTAGTGCCAAAGGCACCAAGTTAGCATCACTGGTACCAAACACAAAGAACGCTGATAATGAAGGTGTAGTTTCCTTGGAAAACAGCTAATTGTTCCGTTCTACTAAGTGTTTGTCAGAATATTTGCAATTAGCTTTGGTGTTATTTGTTCATTAATAATTATCACATGCAATTTGGCTTAAAAAGCGATACGAACTTAAGCCTGATCATATCATATACATACATATATAAAAACAAATTAAGTTCGAACAATAATAATTAAACTTAACTAAAAAAAAAAATAAGAAACAATGGGTAAATCCAACTAACGGTTTCTATATATTGACATTGTTGCCAAAATGAAAAGAAAAACCATTAAAAAGTTGAATTGCGAAATTTTTCCGAAAAATTGAAAATTCACATAACACAGCAAAAAATAAACTTTTCGTTTGCCCTCTCGTTTCATCTATTATATGTACATATCTATTTTTTTCTTCTTTTTTACTCTGTGCGCAGCTGAGTATGACGTTTAACTCACATTCATTCCCATATTCACTGCAACAGCAAGGAAATCAGTCGTCTACATTCTGTTGCAGAATTATCACTCACTTGAGTTGTTGCTCTGAATGTACGTCGTATTCGCACATTTTCATAAATGAGATTAATATTCATACTGATAGATAACCTTTGTTTTTATTTGAATTTCTTTTTTGTTTTCTTTTTTTAGTTTTCGCAAAAAAAACAGATTTTTTTGTTGAAAATATTCAAAGTTTTTAAAAAAATTTTGGCCTGTATTTGCAGTATGTATATACATATACGTATATATGTATGTATTTGTATATGTACATATACATCTATATATTTATTCAAAAGAATATTTGGAAAAATCTGTACAGTGCTGGACAAACAAAAAAACTTGAGCGCCATAATTTTCGAGCTCAATTTTTTTTCACTAAAATCAATTATTTTCGATTGCAGATTTTAAATTTTCGTCAAAAAGTGAAGTTCAAAAAATATGTGACTTAGGGCCATTATTACAACTTAAAGTTAGTTAAAAGTAGGATTTTATCGGACGTATAAAAAGCTTTCCATAATTGAAAATTGGGTTTAACTTACAAGGTAGGATAAACTTGCTTGTAATTTATCGCTCAGTTTAGGTTAAAGTAAAATTTTGCAAATGATAAAGTTTTTATACGTCCGATAAAATCCTACTTTTAACTAACTTTAAGTTGTAATAATGGCCATTAAGGTTTTTTGGCAGTTATGGCTCGATATGAGGTTTTGTTTTTAACTTTTTACCCGACTGGACATGGATTTGTGTTTCTTTGCGTCACTATTTAAACCGAAAGTGCAGGCAAATTTTTATGATTCTTACATCGATTTGTCTCAATTCCAGGATATGACAGTAGTCAAAATACAATATGGTGGCCAACAGACGCCTTTTTGTGAATACGAAAAAATTACAAAGTCGGCGAGCTATATCAAAATGGGTGTCATTCGACAGGTATTTAAAAATCATCTTAAGGTTTCTTTTACGATTTTTCATTTGGAATGACCATTTAATATCTTTAACGGTTTAAAGTTGGTCAAAGTTTCGCTTATTGATTTGTTTTAGTTTTTACTTATTTCAATAATATTTTGGTTGATGAGTTTCCTAACCAAAAATGAACTATTCGTATATATAGACGTGCTTCTTCATTTAAATTTAAAAAAAATTTTAAGCAATATGGAGCTCTGAGCAGAACCCATTGGAAGCATAAAAAAAGTGTGAAGATTAAGGTTCAAATTCACTGTCTATAGTTAACTAACACCCGTGGTTTAACTAACAAATTTTGTTATCAATTTCTTTGGTCATTAGTTAACTAACCGTCATTAGTTAACTAATGAGCATTAGCCTTAGATTCACAGTCATTAGTTAGCTAATAGCACTAGTTTAACCAATAATATTTAATTTACAGCTTTTTGTTTAACATTAGTTAAACTGCCAAATATCATTAGTTAACAAATAGTTAGACAACAGCTGATTCATTGTAACCTTTTTAATTATTATTGTTGCTTTGCGAAAAATTTTAGACACATTTCATACATAAGTTGCCAAGCGTCTTATTTGCATTTACCTGGGGGCAAATTACGGCACTCGTTATCGAAATATTGAAATATTTCGCAATTTCGTTCGATAACGAGTGCCGTAATTTGCCCCCTGTAAAGGCTGGTACTCTGTTCGAAGCTTTGAAAAATTTTCTGTACCATTTATTATTTCATTTGAAAAATTTGACAAGTACTAAATGTAGCCCAACTCGCGGATTTTTTTTTATATATTTCTCGCTTTTATTGCTTGAAAGTATGCAACATTTGTTAAAATTCCGTTAATTAATTTTGCATGAAAAAACATGCTGCCAGCTAGATTCTTACGTGTTTTTCGCAACAAGAACAAGAAGTACTACTTTTGCGATTTTATTTCCCACATATTTCATACCAAATACTTTTATATGTAGTTTGACAGCATTTCACACAAAATTGTGAACAGAGTACCAGGCTTAACAAATTATTTTTAACCGACTTCAAAAAAAGGAGGAGGTTAACAATTCGTCGCTTTTTTTGGCGGTGTTACTTCATAACTTGGTACATTTTAGACCGATTGCAAAAACTCTTTTTTTCTGAGAGCCTATAGCTTTCCATTTGTCCCATTGTAAAAAAGTGGGCGGGACATGCCCATACATTTTTATTTATTTAATTTTATGATATTCTACTAATTTGATTGGTGCGAAACCTATAAAACACCTTTACTTCTTGTAATTACACAATTAAAAGTTGAAAAAATGGGCGGGATTACGCCCATTAAAATTTATTATTATTATTATTATTTCACGTGGTTCTACTTAACCGATTTTTTACGAAATTTACCACACACCTAGAGCTCTAAAATAGACACAAACCCCAATTTAAAAAAAGTGGGCTGATTCACGCCCCTTTAAATTTTATTTTTATATCATTAACTTAAAAACCTTTCATTGTCAAAAAAAAAAGGCTAAACAAATGTTTACTTTACTTTACTTTAAGGTGTTCTACTTTACCAATTTTTACAAGACTTAAACACCCACCCTGAAAAAACAATCTTGCATTTAAAAAATGGGCGAAGGCACGCCTATTAAAATTTAATTTTGTACTTCACTAACTTCTTCTTATATTCTTCTATCAGAACTGAAGTCGGTATTTATTTTGGCAGAATTATTTTATTTTTTATTTTACAGGCAAATCTCGGCATGATGAATCTCGCTTTAATGAAAATCCGTTATAACGAACGTCAAATTTTTTTTACATTAACAACCTTATATAGCAATTTTCAACCACTTTTTCGAGCATATGGGGCCGTATGTTGGCAATAACGCCACGAATGTTGGCTTCCAAGTCCCCTAACGTTTCTGGTTTGTTGGCGTAGACGAGCGACTTCACATATCCCCAAAGAAAATAATCCAATGGTGTCAAGTCACACGATCTTGGTGGCCAATTGACAGGTCCATTCCGCGAAATTATGCGCTCATCGAATGTTTCCTTCAATAAATCGATTGTGACGTGCGCTGTGTGGCATGTAGCGCCGTCTTGTTGGAACCACAAATCATCCACATTCATGCCATCCAATTCGGGAACAAAATAGTCGGTTAGTCGGCTCCAATTGCTGTGCACGGTGGCGAATCGATTCATTCGGGTCCTCTTCAACACTTTGCTCTACAGCGGCAATTGTTTCTTCGGTGCGCACTGTTCGACGTCTCTGCGGATGCGTATTATCACATAGAGTAAACGTAGTGCGAAAACGATCCATGGTTAACCGAATTAATTGCTCTGATGGACGATTATGTCGACCATAAAATGGACGGAGCTTGCGGTAAACTTCGCGAACTGAACCATTATTTTCGAAATAAATTTGCACGATTTGCAAGCGTTGTTCTTTTGTCAACCTGTTCATGATGAAATGGCAAACCAAACTAAATATTAATCACTTGACAGCTGACAAAATGGCCGCCAGTTAAAAAAGTGATGCCAACTTAAAGTTCTATACCCCAATAAAAAACACCCTTTATATTAATTTTATGCTGGATATAAAGAATGATAAAGAAAATATTGCAAAATAAATATTAAACAAAATTTACAGCAGCAATATAAATTAAAATAAAGTATGGTTTGTTAGTTTGTATTGCTGCCATTATTTTTATTGTATTGTAGCAAGTCTACAATAATAATAATTAAAGTAGCACTTGATAAAAACTTTGCGATGTAACGAATTTTTCCGTATAACGAATTGGCCTAACTTTATAGCGTTCGTTATGCCGGTATTTGCCTGTATTTTGGTTTTCATGAAACAATTTCAAAACTAATACTCCTTTTAGACATGGAGAGTTTACTTAATTCAGCTGTGTGAAAGACTTGGCAAAGTAAACTTCCATGTCTAAAAGGGGTACAATTCAATATCTTGCACGTTAAAGATAGATGAGCGAGCACTTGATTTATCCATTTTTAAAAAATAATATAAGAAATGTAAACAAAAATCATATGCCATAGCAGAGCTGCCACTAGTGAAACTTAATAGTTTGATAGGGTTACCATTCTTTGCTCACATTAAGAACTTTAATTAAACAATACACCGTGAATGTGAAGCAAAAGTTATAATAACTTTTCGAGCTGCTGTCAGTTTCATTGTATTAATTCCAGAGTGTTGAGAGATGTTAATGGCGGTGGAAACATTCAACAACATTTTTACTGTTGTTTGTTTTGTTTTTTTTTGCCTTTTTCCGCAGAAAAAGAAAAATAAACACAATGGGATATTAGACTACAAAAAAAAAGAAAAAATAAAATAAACATAGCGATACCATGTACCACAACATACTGGCAACTAAAACAGCAGCCAACAATACCAGCCGGCAACCAGCAGCAAGCAAGCAACCAACCAAACGGACAGTCAAACAGCCCCAACAGAACGCAGTAAAGAACATCCGACACAGTGAATTATTAATTGTATGGTATAGTCAGTCAGTCATAGCCTTACACTCGAACAGAAAGGCAACCGAACCGGCGGTTTTTTATTTTTCCAGAATTCAAACGAATTTTTTAAGAAAATAAACGTTTTTTTTTTTTAAATTTAAACAATTTTTTTTGGTGAAACGCGAGTGTTTTTAAATTAAAAAAAAATAAAATTTAACATATAAAATTAAGTGTTTTAAATAAATTAATTTATTTAACGAGTATATAAATTGTCGAGTTCCACACGTTTTACTTTTTCACAATTAGGACACCAAAAAAAAATTATAACTTTTTTCACAACCACTTTTTTTCAACGATGAAACTAGGCAAGTGTTGGCATTTTAAAATATCTGAATGCAAAATAATTTAAAGTACAAAATAAATAAATGGAAAATATAAAAAATTAAAAAAAAACTTAAACGAAACCAAAAATTAGATTATTAAAAAAATAAAAATAAACTAAAATTTTATGATAAACCAAATAAGCAAAAAAAAAAAAAAAATCAACTCAATGAAAAAAAAATTAATAATTCTTTAACAACTAGCTAAATACTTGTAAAAATTTTAAATTAATACAAATTAAAACAATATTAAAAAAATAAAATTTCACCAAAATTTTATGATAAAACAAATAAGAAAAAAAAATTCAACTCAATGAAAATAATAATAATTCTTTTAAAACTAACCAAATAACTGCAACTGTTACAAATTTATTAAAAAAACTAAAAAAAGCTTTAAAAATAGCAACACAAAAAGAAAATTTTTTAAATATACATACATACATATGTATGTACATAGCGTAAATTATTTCTTTTATTACTGTGTTAAAAATTATTATAAAATATTAAAAAATAAACTTAAATAAATAAATGAAATTATTAGTTTGTTTGTGTGTAAAGGAAATAAATAAATGCAAAAAAAAAAAATGTGAAAACATTAATAATTGTCTGAATAAAGATAAGCCATATTGTTTCTGTTGTTATAAAATATTTACTATTTAATTAAATAAATATGCATAAAAAGTGAAATAATTGAAAAAAAAATCTCCAAGAATCTCTGAGAAAATAAATTTAAATCTTGCTAAGAAATTTTCCATAGTGTATAATATAAAGATTTGTGTGTAAATAATTGAAAATAAATAATAAAATTAGTTTGCAAATTTTGTGAAATTATTTTCCGGTCTATACCAAAACGAAAGTAAGTAACTTTGCGTGAATGCATTAAAAAAGGACCAGTACCTGGATTCTGTAACTTTTTACGAAACGAAAATCGTAATATTTATCGACATATTTATTCGCTTGCGATAACGATGATGTGATTCTATATTTTCTTTTTTACGATAGTCTCCCGCTTTATCTTATTCGCCATTTAATTCAATATTATGTGGTATCTCTTTATAGCAAATGTGAAAACAAGCGAAAAGCACAAAGAATAATTAAGAAACACTCAACAAATTAGATCTTGTGACTTAATTTTTTTCTCTAACCGACACCGAATATCGATAAAATATTTTACTGATTAGCAAAGTCGATAAATTTTCGTTATATATTTATTATAACGATACGATTATCGTAATAAAAGTTACTGAAACCAGGTACAGATAATGATTCTAAGCTTAGTTCCTATATTTACAAAGTAATGGGCGGGTGTTTGTTTCCAAAAGACTAAGGGTCTTATGCAAAAAAACTTAACAAAGCTTTGCTAAGCAATGTTAAGTAAAGTTGTATTCTAAAAATATTATTGTATAAAAATTCTAAAGTAGGCACCCACGTTTGTTAAGACTACTTTAAGTTGATATTTCCAAAATGTGTATTTTGTACCTCAAATATTTTTACTAATATAGCACATACTGATTCATGTTACATCTGAAAATGAAGCTAGAAGTGCCTGCTCTTATCTTAAATTTATTATTTCTGTCATGTAATGGGAAACATCACCAAATTATCCAACTGCTTCGAAATACATAGCAAAATCCATTAAAAAATATTAAAATAAATACAATTATACAAAAATGTTTTAGTGATGTACATAAAATCAAAACAAATCGAAAAAAGCTGGATATTCAAATACTCGTTTCATTCGAATAAAACAAATTGTGATAATTTTTCACATTTTTTTACTTTTACTTCATGGTTGTGTTTATCTGTTTTCCTATTAAGTCAGATGCTCATTTCTTTTAAATTAGGTTGCTTTACTTCAAGATAATAAAAATTTATTTAATAAAATAAAAAAAATATTTGAATACCCGAATGAAATTGTATTCAAGTTTGTACATCATAAGTTGTGAAGTGGTTGTTGAACACGGTGGTGTTACCAGTATTTATTATTAAATCACAAAATATTTAAAGTTGTCTTTTGCATATGATTTTTTAATAAAGCTATGTTAGCCTTAAACTGCTTATCAACTACTATGAACTTTAAAGCTAAAGTAAAATATTTTTTTGCATAAGGGGGTAAATGATAATTCCTTAATAAAATTGCTTCACACTTTAGCGTGCAGTAAAAACAAAAACAAGAGAAGAAAATTATTTTGCAACAAACACGTCACACATATATTCTATTAGCAAATTGTTTTCAAAGAAGATCTCCTATTTGAATGAGAATCTCGTACAATATTTTTACGTCTTATATCTTCTTTATAACTCAGAGGGAAACTATTAATTTTGATACTCTGTAAATAAAAAGTGCTCTGCTTCTCAACAAGAAAATCGTTATTTTTGGACAGACTTTAAAGTCAGAAATTTCTCAATAAAAAATTTATATTCCATTAACTGCAGAAAAAAAGAAGAGATGTGTCTTCGGACAGCTGTTTATAGCTATGCTATGTAAAATAAACTTATTGTGTTAAATAACCATTCAATCAAATTATATTATATGACTAGCTACACCCGGTGTGCTTCGCTACCCCCATCGTGTTATCGAATGATGTAAATATTTTGTAAATAAACCAAAAACTCGGATTTTTAATGCAACATTTCGAAAGTTTTAAAATTTTGATATTGGATGATTATTAACATAGGTTTTTTGTAAATATCTTCGGAACTACATAACCGATTTAAGAGTTTGATACCTCGTTTTGAAAAACAACAGCTTTCAAAAAAAAAAAAAAAAAAAAAAAAAAAAAAAAAAATGAGACTTCACAGTGTCACCCGCCTGAATGTTCTGAAGATTCCCTGAAAATTTCATCAAAATTGGCCCAGCCGTTTTGGAGTCCATACGTTACATACATACTAGTCTCCTGCATAAGACATATTATAAGAACTTTCAAGACATGAGGGATTTTTCAAATGCTTTACTACAGCGAAATCTTATAAAACAAACGTTAACAAGACTGTTTTTCAAGAAATTTGTTTGAGTCTTGTAGGTATAAGAGTAAAGAAGAAAACACTTCGTGACGGAAGAATTTGTGATACTTGCTTATTTCTACGCATGAGCGCGTGTACAAACGTCATGCATGTATGTGTGCATGATTTTTTATTTTTCTGCACACATGCAAAGGCACACACATGCATTAACATTAGTTGTATGCGGTTAATTACATAATAGCTTACCATCTACATATTACACACGCACTCAAACGTACAATATGAAAAATAACAAGCATACACTAATCAGCAGTACTTCTTTTGAGTGTTTGTTACAAACAAGCTGTCTTGCGACATCGCTTGTTACAACCCTATCGAAAATTTGGCTAACTTTAAACTAACTTTAAGCTAACTATTTCGCAACTAGTACTGACTACACTTGGATTACTTTGCAATGTAATCAACTGACTATTTTAACATTGCGATGTCCTAGGCGGTAGTCAATTGTCTCACTAGGCACTACTTTAAGCTAACTTAAAGTTGACTTTTTTAAATCACTTGGTAGTCAGTAAATTAAAAAAAAAAATTCTGTGGCTCGAACATGTAACATCATTCGTTGTGTACTCAACGCGCTACCACTCGGCTAAGCTGCCATCTAAAATAACAACAGCAAAATGTTAATATAAAACTGAAATGAGTTTTAAAGTAGCTGAGAATAAATTTGTTGGCTCTCACCAAACTCGATTACGCACTCAACTTTAGAATTAATTTTGGGTTTGTTCTGGATGACTTTGCAGCTAGCTTTTAGTCAGGCTTAGAAAAGTTAACTATAAGTTAACTATTTTTGTAGTCCACCACACATTCTCCGACAGGGAACTGATATACACATACACCAATACATCTATCGTGCTTCGCTTATAGTACGACAGCATTTATTATTGGTTTAGTATAATACATGCGACGTGAATACATTTAAAAATTATGACGTTTTTACATTTCAAGACTGTTTACGCAGCTCTCTAATATATACACACATCCTGTTTTATATATATAGATAGATGATGTCGAATTCGCCGCAAATATTTCAAAACGTTTCCATTTATTTTCCTCTTTTTTTATTTTCTAGCGGAGCACGACCAAATTAATTAATTTTGTATCCGGTTGCGGCTAATAGGCTTACAGCCATTCGGCTGTGTTCTCTGAGCAATCGTTCTCATTGCTTTTGATTTGTTTTTGTTTTATTCACTTCAAAAAACGAAGCAAAACAAAATCAATTAATTTTTTTCGTTTATTTTCATAATGTGCTTTTAAGTACAAAGGTCCTGTGTCAAACGGTAGCAAAGTACTAGTGTAAGTAAATTTTTGACACTTCTGAGGTGAATAAAATTTCACTAGCCCTGGGGGCTAGTAGAAATTTTGACACAAGAGGTAAATTTTTGACAAGCTGCAATAAAAAGCATGCTATCATAAAATTTAAATCCACCGCCGTCGCTTCGAGCCGTCGCCCAATACAAAAAATTTTACGTCTTTTAAGTTTAATTATGGCCTGATTTCATAAAACAAAACGAATTTTCGTTTTCGTTTCTGGTTGGAGCGTAAACGAAAATATTTTGAATTTTTTGAAACGTAAGTATAAGTTGTAAATGTGACACAAAATCTAAGACTTTGTGCAAAACAAATCTTTCAAAAAATTTTTAATACCTCGTTTTTGTACCAAAAATCAGCTAAAACTTAAAATGCATTTTAAATCTATCATAACTATTTCTCTAACCGGTCGATTTTAAAGTTTTATATCTTAAATTTAAAGCCTATGGTCTCACCTAGTCAACAAAAAAAAACCGCAATACAAAATTCCAATCCAGTTAAAAGTTATATATTTTTGACCGCCATTTCGTGAAATGGTCCACTGTGCGCCGCAGCAATTGTTTCATCAGCTGCTTTCTATGCTCAAGCGGATTTTGATAAAATGTTACATTGTCAAAAAAGATATCCTTTGGCACAGCAGAAAAATTAAATTTTTTCCCCGCAGGCAAATATTTTTTTACCATAGTACTTTTCTACCGCTTGACACACGCCCAAAGAAATAAAAAAAAATTATAACTGTAATAGTGTCGATTATATTTGTTACGAAAATCACGTCTTAACTCCTGCATCGCACAAAATAATTGTTCCTCAAATAAAAATACGCATTTGAATTTTTTTTTTTTTTGATAATATTATTTATTTGCTCAAAAGTTTTTAGCACAGTGCAATAGATTGGTTAATATAATATTAAATATTGTGACTAAATGACATAAATAGTTTTATATATTTTGTTTATTTTTTAAATTCAAAAGAAAATTATTTTAATGTTTAAAGATGTTTTCAAAAAATTTTTATTAGGAATTAAATTCAAAGTACTTCGATAAAGTTAGTGTATATGCATTTAAAAGAAAAGCATCAGCAAACTACAAATAACATCTTTCGGATGTGCACGCAAAAAAAGTAATATGAAAAATTTTGCAGTTTCAATTAAACAATTTGTTAATATCAATTACGTTTTTCCAATCAAATTAATTAATAAAAAATTCTTAATTGAAAACATTAATTGGTGAATACTTTTTTCTGTGTGTATATCTTGGAACAATTCCATTTCAATTCCTTTTCTTATATTATTTCCCCGCTTATCGTTATAGTATTTATGCGATAAATAGAAATACATTTAAGTTATTTAAAATATGAATTTAATTAACCAACGATTTCTATATATAAATATTCCTTCTGCGCATTCACTGTATTTTTCACTTCTAAAAGTTTTGTGGTGTAAATATCAAAACATTTGAGTAAAACTTACGAATGTATTAAAACTAAAACCATTCAAATTTTAATTCCAAGATACTTTCAAAAAATTTACTGAAAATCATCAGGTTTAAGAAATTTAACAAATCATAAGAATTTTTTAAATTTACCTTTCAAGTAGATCTCAATGATACAAAAACATCATATCGAAGACAAACCAAATCATCTCACCAGTTTAACATCTTCTTGTTTCATTGAAATAAATTTCTTTTAAACAGTTTCTTTCCGAAATTTCATTCTTTCAATTCAGAAACTGTTAATGATTTCCAGTGAGATAATAATCCAAATTCATCTGGTTGACGGATAAGAATATATTAGGCCTTGTTGTAAAGCGAATTGAGGCTATCAGCGCAGAAGTGGTGTAATCCACGTCTAGTTATTTAAAAAATTGTTCTTTTTAATTATTTAATTTCTATTATAACTTTGCTTGATTTTTCAGCTCCATTTTCTTTAGAATACCCAAGTGTGGCTTACTCCATTTTTTTTTTTTTTTTTTTTTTGATAGTTGCTAATGCAAATAATGTATTTATCATCAGTACAGCAACCAAAAAAACAAATGTGTGTTACACCAATTCTGCGCTGATAGCCTCAATTAGTCTCAAAAATAATAAGAACTAATTGCTCTTCAAATAAAAATATATGCTACCAATGTTTTTTAATTGCGCAAAAGTGCTTGAAGTAGTGCAATGATTTGATTAAATATTTTAATTAAGTGACAAATAGTTTGCATAATTTTTTTTTAATTTTTTTTGAATTTTAATCAGAAATAATTTCTTAATCGGGTTTAAGTTCAGTAATTTTAATTCTTATTGAATGAAATATTTTTATTAATTAATGTGAGTTTTTAAAGAAGAAAAGAAAAATTAAACTAGATTTTATTAGCTGGGGGAAATAGCGATATTTTTCTGTGCAGTCACTCAATTCATCAGCACCCGTGTATATCTACTGGGGTAGAGATTGTTATAAACATCAGCTATTTAACGCAAATTTTCAATGAAATGGAAATTAATATTATTTTTACTACATCGACATCTTAAATAATAACAAATAGAGCTGAATATTTTTTATGTCAATTTGCAAGATGTTTCACAGGAAATAATGCAACAAACTAAACTTTAAGAGCCATTTTCACAACTTACCTTTAGCTAAAGGTAGGATTTTGTCTGTCCAATAAATATTTTTGTAACAATGCAAATTTTTAAATTGTACTATTATCAATAATAATGATATTTAGTGGATAAAATAATAATAAGTGAAGGTATTGTAATGCAAAGCCATTTATCGCGCAGACAAAATCCTACCTTTAGCTAAAGGTAAGTTGTGAAAATGGCCCTAAGTATTTTTATAAAGTGAAAGATATAAAAAAAAATATTTGTTGTTGTCCTAGCACGTCTAGATGCATTTCGTTGCTGCTAAAGGGCCACTCATACTATTATATATGTGTTTTTATACACATAATTTTACGAGAAAGAAATTAGTTTCGACTGTCAAAACCTCCAAGGTAAAGTGATAACTTGTGATCACACCATCACACCTCAAATTATATTAAATACACAAGTAGAAAGGAAACAGCTGTTGAGGATAAACATGTCTGCATTAATCGTTGACTACCGACTGCATTGAAGTTTCATGCCAGTTGTGGTTGTGCCGGCCTTTGAAAATAGATAAACAAAATAAAAATAAGATAATTTTTTTAACTTTCGGACACGGCTTACACGAAATATATTAGAATACGGTAAACATATTAAATATTTAGAACCGGTTTAAGACGAAGAACGATACCATAAACGACGGCACGGCATCGGCATCGATAGATAAATATTTATACAAAAAAGTATAATAGTCTGAACAGCACTCAAGCAACACATCGCTTGACTTCAACCACAGTTCAGAAAAGCTAACATAAAACCAATCGTGGTAGCAAATTTTTCTTGAATGTTGGATTTAGATTTTATTTTTCATTTTGCCTTATAATTACTTTTATTGTTATCCAATGGATTTCTAATTGTATAAAGGTGTAGAAAAATAAAATAGATTCGGGTCGAGTATAGTTTATTTGCTGGGTTTTTTGTATTAGTTTCAAAGCCTGCTGCGCTTATTTTTCTTTTGTGATTTTCAAAAATATTATTATTTGTGAATTCTCAAATAGTTCTTGAAAGTCTGTGCATAAGATAAGAGGTTTGTGACTATTCAGGGTGTGTGGTTGAGGTCTGCTGGTGGTTTGTTACAGCGACAGTGGGGTGTATGGACAACGCTGAACCACCAGCAAATAAATTTCAAATTAAAATTTTTCAATAGATTTTTAGGAATTATAAAATATAAACAATGACATGTTAAATAAAATTAAAACATTGAAATATTTTTGCAAAAATCAATAAAAAAAAACATTTAAATTTCTCTTATAAATTGTATAATTTGCAGTGCTCTTTTAAAGTGATTCGGTAAAAGTACGTTGCCTTTTTAAAATTTTTAATATTTTATATGCCACAATAATATTTTAACGATAATTAGAAATAGATGAATTTAATTTAAAGAACTTTTCCGAGAATTCCTTAATTTTCATTTTCCTTTGCATTTCTAAAAATTTAGTTATATTAATATCAAGATACATAGACGAACACGAAATACGAATTCACAAAAATGTTTGCAAATTTATTCATAGCTAAAGCCATTTAAGTATCTCGTTTAAGAAATTTCACAAAGCGTATACATTTTTTTATTAATTTTTCGCGCTTCGACCAGCAGATTTCAATGATGAAACAAATGCCTGACAACATCATGCCAAGGGCGAAAAACATCATCACCAGTTTCATATCTTCTAGTTTCATTGGCGTGAATTCTGGCTTAGCAGTTTCTTTCAGGAATTTCATTCTTTTTAATAGCATTAATTCGGAAAATGTTAACTATTTCCAGTGTGAAATTAAGCCAGCTTGGTTAGCTTGATGGATAAGAGTATCTAAGTTCTCCTTGTAAGGTAAATTAGGCTCCAAAATGAATATCCAATCATCGATCGGTCAATCGAAATAATGGTTTTGACAGCATTTGTTGCTGCTGATCAATTATGGTCCAATAGAACGAAGATATAAAATACAAGTAACGGCTGTCAAAGGTATTAATCATTTCAGTATATTCATCCCAACTATCAACAAGCTTTGCATTTGAGCTAAACTCTTTTTCTCTCCCTATTAGTTTCAAAAACTGAAGCTCTTCAACGTAAATAGCAATTTTCAAGTCAGAGTTTTATAGATCCTGCATAGTGGCAATCTTGTGTTCGCTGGGAAGAGCGGTAAAAAAGGATTGTATGAATGTGTTGTAAGTTGTAGTAAAGATCAAACCAGCCAAAAAGATCATCAAGAAGATTAATCGGCGTGTAACAGAAGAACTTCTGCCTATACTGAAGCTTTGACCCAATAGTCCACTGAGAACGTTAGTGTTAAAAATTAGTTCATTGAAATTCATACGTTCACGTTTGATTAAATAAGTAGCAGCCACAATCAAGGAAAATAATATAAAAGCCAAGACAATCAAAATCATACTGATGGTATCGTAAACAGATACATAAAATTTATAAGCTGGTATAGATTTTTCAACGGGCACCATTAGACAGAAGTATGTAATGTCGAACATTGTAGAATACAAGGTCTCTTCATCTAAATTGTCAGATATTAAATCACCAGATATATCATACGTACCATTTCTAACCAGATCCCATATATCATAAAAGCGAAGTTCGTTGCTTCCTTGTTCCTGATGCGGAAACCTTAACGATGCATTATGCTTGCGAGCGAACTCTTTAAATAAATGGCCCACAGGACCACCGAGTAAGGGTATTCCATTTTTCTCTCCTTTTATAAAAATATCATTGCTGGTTCTTGTATGAGTACACAGAAAAAATTATTCCCAAAAAATTTTCACACAAACGTGTGTTTTGAAATATAATTTAGTTTCAGTAAATATTTTTTACTGCTCCAGTAAATTATTTGTTCCAATTTTATTTTATGTAAAAAAACTGTATAGAATGAAAATTATCTATATAAAGTAAAATTTGTAAAAAAAACTTTTAGATTTATTTTTTTTTTATTTAAATTTGTTATTTTCAGTTAAATTTATTTTTATATACTGTAAAAAAATTTGTCTGATTTTTTTTTAATTTTTTCTACAAATTATTTTATAGATATAAAAACATTTTATTTTTTTTTTTAAAGATTTTTGTTTGCGGTTTTCAAATTTGTTATGTTTGTATATTGTGATTCTCAATATAGTATTAAGAGTCTTATGCCCATTTTTTCAGTTGGTAATCAAACCGTAATTATTTTTAAGTTCTAATTAAATACGAAATTGTGTTTTTGAGTGCTTATTTAAATAATAATTAAATGCCCAACCTTGCGAAATTAAACACTACTTAAGTTTTATGATTGTACCATATGTTTTTATGCGTGTGTGTATTTACTGAAAACATGCACATGAACATCATGCGGTCGTACTAAAAAGACTTTCGTTTAAATTTCATAAATATATAACATATACAGTACAAAGTTTCATATCATGGAATAAAGTAATATAAAAAGTCATTATGATGTTCTTTTGGTCTCATAAAATGAGTTTTTATGCAATTTAATTTTCTACACATTGATAACCTAACTTTTTTGTTTACGTTAAACAGCTGCTGTTTGAAAAGCCTTCAATAATACTGGGAAATTTTGCAGTGCTACCGTACTTTGAACGTAATTTAATAAGAACTTTAAATAACCACTGAAAAATGAAATCGTATTTAATTACAACTTAATTTTAAATAAAAATTAGCTAATTACGTACTTAATTTTTAAGTTAAAAACTGGGGGTTACTATAAACATACGGAGTTTGTTAGCTAAATTAAAAAATTTTTTGGGTTGAAGTCTACTGACGAGTTCCAAAAGCGGGAACGAAATGCTTAACCATAAAAACAAGCCAATTTTTGAAAGTAAAAAAATAGTTAAACCTTTCATTTGATTCAGTTATTTTTTTCAGATAAAAATTTTACTAATTTTTAAAAAAAAATTTTTAAGAATTGTTATTGATTCAGTTAATTTATTTTCTGATAATACGAAAAATTTTAGTGAATGTGTTTGTAAATTATAAAAAAAAATTTGCTGAATAATACAAAACAAAAAAAAATCTGCAAAAATGATTTTCTGTTTCAATTAATAAATTTTACTGAAAATATTTTGAGTTTCAGTTAACTTAACGATGCATTATGCTTGCGAGCGAACTCTTCAAATAAATGGCCCACAGGACCACCGAGCATGGGTGTTCCATTTTTCTCTCCTTTTATAAAAATATCGTTGCTATTTCTTATATGAATAACACTTATAGGATAAATTTTCATATTTCTTGTTTTATCCGTGAATAAAGAACTCGTTTCCTTTATATTTAACTCTTTAGTTTTCACTTCAAACTGCGAAAATGCGTTTAAATAATGAACCGCAGGACCCTTGTTTGGCATTTCCTTGATCAAGACTACATTGAAGACTTTATTTTGATAGCAATAGTTTAAAATATTCTGTATATATTGATCACTGGCGTTCCTTTTAACCAGCAACAACAAACGTGTTAACAAATTATGTCTCAGTGTTTTCCACAACGCAGCCAAAAGATTCGTATCCTCATCAGCAATTCCTTTTAATTTCGCTATAGCCAAAAAACGATTATTAGAATTCTGCCACGAAAAATTAGTTGTGTTCCCGACTAGATTCAAAACTGGCATTCCCTCCTCCATTAGACCTTTCAATATAATGTCCGTGTTATAGAAATTATCGCAATCTTTTCCATATGACTCATCGTGTCTGATAAAAACAATTGTATCATAATGTTGTTCTGCTTTAATGTTGTTTGCTAATTGCACAATAATTTGACTCAGTTTATTTTGAAATGCGAATACCTCCAAAAATCCAAGAAGGATTAAGGTTATTAAAGTTGCTTTCACATTTAAGGCCATTGTAAGACTAATTATTTAATTATATAAAATGTTTATATTTATTCACGCTGGTTGTAATATTTCTTATGAAACTTTCAGTTGTTTCAGTTCGGGTATTGATTAAATGTTAAATTAAATGCGTATAAATGTTAAAGACGTTGATTGCTACAAAATGAGGATATGCAACCCCAAAAACTTACTTGATAATTAACATATGTAATGCTAATGACGTTTGCCTTTTAAGCGAAAGGGATGGGTGTATTAAATGCTGATACAGATCGAATTAATTTAATATTGTAATGTATGTTTACTAATATTATATTAATTGGACAACATTCATCACTTAATATAGAACCGAAATTTAAATTAATACAATATAGTTTTTAGGGTTTTTATGTTTAAACATGAACAACTTACACACTGCATACTAGAGATGAGCAATATTTCCATGAGTATTACTTTTTGACAGTGATTGAAAAATTGTCTTGCGTAAGTGCAAAATCAGAATATCTTAGCTTTTCTTTGGAGTGTGTGTGTATTTTCATTTCACTTGTTTCAGTTTTAGTATTAAATATTAAATTTTAAATTAAATGGGTTTAAATCTTAAAGTCTTGATAATGAACACAATATTAATGACGTTTGCCTTTTAAGCGAAAGGGGTGGGTGTATTAATTGCCGATAGAGATCAAATTAATTTAATATTGTAATGTGTTTTTATTAATATTATGTTGATTGGACATTATTTATCATTTAATGTTGAACCAACGTTTAAAGTAATGGAATATAGTCCTCTCCTCATAGTGCTGGGATACTATCGATAGTACTATCGAAACTATCGATAGGAAAAATATCGATATCGATATTATGCAGTTTCGAAAACCTGAGGTATTATTAAATTTTTTTAACTGACAGCAAAATTTTTCAAAAACTGTCACCTAAAATAACGTTTATATATACATACATACATATTAAAATAAACATAAGACTATATACTTTCAATAAAGGGATAAAAAACTAACTGTAACCTGATAAAAAAATTTGTTATATATTTCTTTCTCAGGTGCAAACGTTTAGTCGATAGTAATATCGATAGTATCGATAGTGAAATCTGAACTATCGATATACATATATCGATAGTATCCCAGCACTACCTCCTCAATCCTTAAATTAAATTAAATCCAATAGAGAATGTTTGCGATACAATGAAGCATAGAGTAAGAAAGAAGGAAATTAAAAGGAATGAGTCGTTAAAACATTCTGTTAACAAGCTCGGGTTAGAAATAACACTTTCTGAAAGGGAACGTTTCGTGCTGTCAATAGCACGCCCTTTACAAGCTGTCAGAGACAGTTACGATGGATCATAAGAGTACGAAAACATTACATACTTTTTTTCATCTTGCTACATTACAAATTATTTCGTCAATGACTTCAACTTTTTCGACTAATTTTCCGTCAATTATTTTATTTTCTGCCATTGACGTAGATGTCGAATTTTGTTGTAAACAATGTGCTTACATTTGTTTGTGCACTGAGCTCTCTCTCTCTCTCTCTCTCTCTCCCTCACTCTTACACACTTTTTGCACGTGGATGCTCAGCAGTGATGCCTATTTAGCTTTAGCGCGTTTCGAGCTAGATTTAACGCGTTTTAACTATGCCCAACGCGCTTTTTTTGTTTTAGCTCGTTTAATTAAAAACGCGGTAAACTAGCGCGTTTTGAATAAAATCAATAACATTTTAGTTCAATATTTTTTTAATTTTTTTGTATAAATTAAACAGTGTTCTAGTGAATGATTCAGCTGTCGCAAATAAAATTCCCTTGACTGTGGTTAGAATTAAAAACGCATTTTATTACTGTAAATGGCAAATATTTTGAAATCTCGCAATGGACTAGTAAAACGACCCAAAAATATTACATAACTTATTAAGCATCTAACTATTATAGCTGAAGTACAAAAAGCATTTCAGTCGCAAAACTATTCGACAATTTATGTATTGTTACAAAAGTTTGACAAATAAAGTTAAAATAAAAATCAAGGATTTCGATTATTTTGGATATAATTTCGAAGAAGCAATATTGCAAAATCTGAAAAAAGAGTTACTAAAAAAAACAATTGTATTTACTAATACATACATCGACTTTTATTAAAATTTAATTTAGCGCGTTTTTACTATAAATAATTGACAATGCTGTAAATTAGCGCGTTCTAGCGCGTTTCGAGAAGGGTAATAGCGCGTTTGTAGTGGTTGTCGATTATAACTTCCCTCTAGTCAACCTAGAACCATGTCTCTATGTCAATACTCTTTCTCCAGCGACAATTGCACTAGTTAAAATATCGACAACTTTCCTTTTATGCGCGAGTAGAGATACGTTAGAGACGACAGTTCTAGTGTATTTCTGGTGATATTGTCAATGGACGTGTCAATAGTTTGTTTTTCTTTTTTATTATGTTTTGCAATAATATTATATAAATATATGTAGACAAGGGTCACTAAAATCTACGAGTGAATCTTCGGTTCAAATATCTCCATATGGTCGTAAAAGAACTACCTTCTCAATAGTGCTAAAGTCTACCGATAGATTTTGAACAACAACCCTATGATATTTGTCAATAGGCATTTGCATTGGCTGGGGTACACCTAGTCAGAAGCACTATTGACAATGTGACTAGAAAATTACTATAAGTTTACTATTGACAACGTGAGAGGATATATCGATATTGTAGACTGGAGCCCCTAAAACTTACTAGTGAATCTGTGGTGCCAGTGTCTCCATGTGGTCCCTAAAGAACTACTAAGTCAGTAGTGCTATAGTCTAGTGGTGGATTTTCAATGACAAGCTAATGTTAAATGTTAATAGATGATACCATTGGCTGGGGTACACCTGGTCAGTAGTGCTACTGACAATGTCACTAGTAAATCGCCACAATTTCACTATTCGCACTTTCTGCAGGGTAATAATCACTCAAAAGAAGTAGTGTTGATGTGTATATGCTTGTTATTTTTCATATTGTACCTTTGAATGTGTGTGTAACATGTAGCTGGTAAGCTATTATGTTGTTTTAGGGTGGATGAATGTGTGCGTTTGTATATGCGCGGAAAATAATAGATCATACACACAACGTATGTGCGTATGTACATGCATGACGTTTGTATACGTGCCCATGCGTATGAAGAAGCAAACATCACAAATTCTTCCGTCACGAAGTATTTTTTTTTTTACTGCTATAGCTGCAATAACTGAAACAAATTTCTTGCAAAAATTGTTGTCGAGCTTTTTTTCATAAGATTTGAAAAATTCCTCATGTGTTAAAAGTTCCTGTAAGTGGTCTTGTGCAGGGGTCTATGACACATTATAAACTTTGACAATACTCACTGTTTGCTTCACTAATTTGTTTTATGCATAAAACGCAGCACAATTCGATTACTCTGATGCCACTAACTCAATTTGTATGTAAATTTACCAAAAATTTAATGAAACTTCATGTTTACATGCGAGTTTGGTCAAGCAAATAAAGAAAAGTATACAAACTGATTGTCAAAGCACGCAATAAGTTGAGAGTTGCCTAAAAGTTCTTTATGTGACATGTTTCAACGGAACACGACACCAAAGTTTTATCTGACATGGCCTTTGCAGACAGGAAGAATTACATGTCGTGTATGGCAATTATACTAATTTTGGGGAAAAATGCATTTTAAAACTATTTTTCGTTCATTTAATTTTCATACAAAGTTTGACAGTAACATTTTGTGCTGAATAAACATTATACATGAATATGGAAAAATTTTAATTTTTGAACAATATAATTTATTTTTTTATTTTACATTTTAATCAGCTGTATTTATCGTATAAATAAAATCTTATAAGATGTCAAAAATAAAGCAAAATATGTACACATATGTATGTATGTATATTTGCAGAAATATTTCAACTGTAATCTACCAAATTACGTTGAGGTGTAATTGTACGATTAGAGAACGGAAAGAGGTTTATTTTTGATATTATGTTCTGACATGACGTCAAAAAGTAGTAGGAATTGTTGACATATGTCTGTATGTATGTATGTCTCAGTCACATCGTAGGAGATAAAAATATTAATGTCATGGGGGCACCATCAAAACAGTATGCATTTTTTTTATGAGTGTAGCCTAATGAAAATATTGTGGATCAAAACAGTGATACCTCCCAAAAAAAAAAAAAAAAAAAAGACACCGCACGTATTCATAACAATTACAAGCAAAAATTAATTGTCACTTTGAATTTTCCTAGTAATTTCCTCATGTACACAAAAACATATGTACATATGTATGTATGTATGTAAATATGTATATGTACATATGTACATTAAACGAAACGTCGAAACAAATACATATGTATTAGTGATGCACGAATATTCGTATTCGTATTCGAATTGCCGAATATTCGGTCATTTTTAATGCGTAAATCCTAAACTAAATTTAAATAAATGGATAAAAATATTAGTTTGCCCGAATCCATTAAATTTTTTATAGAAATTTGTACTTTGTATCATTTTCAAATATTATTTACTGACGATGATTAAAATTTTGGGAAGTTTGAAGTTGTTTTTCATAACAACTTTTTAATATTTCATATTGCAGGCGTAAATAGAGCCCTAATTTAATGTCTACAAATTTCACATGAAATATTCGTATTCGTATTCGCGAATATCAAAAGTTCACATTCGTTACATCACTAATATGTATATACACACAGTTTTAATTTGCAAATCAAACAAACAGTAAAATAGAATTTAATGTTCAATCATTTAAGTCAAGTCAATATTTGTTTACACTACAATGCAATTTTCAATGTCTTCCGATACATACATGTGTATGTATTTCCAAATATGTATGTATGTACATGAGAGCATACAAGCATACAACTGAAACACTAATAAACACCCTGTAGCAAATGCGAATAGTGATATTGTAGCGATTTTCTAGTGAGATTGTCAGTAGTACTACTGAGCAGGTGTACCCCAGCCAATGTAATCATCTATCCATTCCGAAAAAGAAACTTTCGAACACAAGGGTTGTCTCGAGGGGAGTAATATTTTCCCGGCGGGCCGCTGAACTCAAGTATATCAGTTCCTATCACCCTGATATACCAGCATATGGTCTGTTTCTACATAACAAGTAAGCCCGCAGGCAAGCAAGCGGTACACAGGCAAGTACGTAACAAAATGAGTTTTTATAGTACACTTGTCTAGCTTGCGTTGTATTTGGTATCACTTTTTGTATTTTTAATTTCATTATTGCCATGGTATACAATTTGGTATTTGAGTTAATTTTTTTCCATATTAGAAGCATAACTTAGTGGCAGCCCTAGGAGAAAATCATACAAAATAAAAAACAGCTGCTTTTTTTTAAATTACAATAAAATATTAGGTCAGTTCGTTTATTTATCAAACAAAATCGAATAACTGAATAAATCCTGATTATTTTTCCTAGAAAGCATTAAATAATATTTGTATAAATTAAAAAAGGCTGCATCGTAGATTTTTAATTAATAACATCGTTAGTGACACTCTTTTCTTATTTTCGGTATATTATAATTTTTTTCACAAATTATTAAAGCATTAAGATTTGGCTGAAACAAGTCAAAAAGCTTTCGTGCTTTATATCTTTCAAGTAGTTCAAATTATTGTATTTGTTTAAATAAACATAAAAAGAAAAAGAAAGGATTTCATCCATTATATACGATATGTACATACATATATCGCCAGATATGTACATATGAAACAAAATAATGGGCCTTATCATGGTTGGCGGTTTTCGACTTCAAATTCAACGATTTGTAGTTGATTAAAGAAAAAAAGCTATATTTTTCTTTAATCTAGTACAATACGCCTGACTTTCGCAGCAACTTTGCCAATCACAATAAGTCCCAAATCACACTATGCAAGTCTTATTGCTAAGCTGATTAGTTTATTAGGAGAGAGAGAGAGACGAGGGGAATAGAAACACTTCTTTTCCCCCCGTCTCTCTCTCTCCTAATAATCTAATCTGCTTAGCAATAAGACTTGCATAGTGTAAATAGGGACTAAGGGGCAATGCTTAGTTAACTTGAAAATTATGGATATGAGACAACTTTGGGGTTTAATATCTTTTAATATATTTGAAATGTAGAAAAATGTGTTAGAGATATAAAAAATATATTTCATATACATAAAACCTATGCTCTTTTTCTAATTATGTTACACACCATACAAGAAAACGAGAGAAGAATTTACTTGAAAATAAAATTCACAAAAAAGAAAAATGTAACCGCTATTTTCGGCAACCATTTATTCAGTAAAAACTTGCAATTACTCAGACTCAAATTACTTTGTCAATATTTTGTATAAACGAACGAAATTCAATATAATACAGCGAGGCTCAGTAAAAAGTTTCAAGTACTCGAACAAACCTATTATTACTTACATTGAACAAATATATGTGAACAAAATTGAAAATAAAATTGTGATGAAAATTCATACATATATGGCATATAATGTAAAAATGTTTGGATTTATGCTTGCAGTTTCCATAATGGTTCCATTAGACGATTGTGTGGACATTAGATTTCTTATTTAATGAGTAAAAACCTATTTTAATTTCCACACAAGTACCTTTTTGTGAATGTCTGCATTTGACATTAGATACAATTGGAATTGTTATGTAGAAACAACAAAATAAAAAAGTACTACGTTTTTTACTCAGAAAAAGTTGACATTTGTTTTATGCAACCCCAAAGCCAACTTTTGTACTCATATGAACAAAATTTTCGAGTTACTTGTAATGTAGAAACATGCCAATAATGTCGGAAAACGAAAGCTCGTAAAAACATTTAAGTTTTGCTAAGGAAGAACATACATACATATGTATGTAAATGTTTCCAAGTTTACCATTTTAAATACTTCAGAATCGAAATCTTCTGATTCATCAGCCTCAAAAATTCTGTTGTACGTATTACTTTGTATTAAAAAGATTAACAGCCTAACCCACGATGTCGATCGACAACTCGATCGACTGACGACAAGTCACTCATTATAGTTCGTTTGAGCGACCCACTAACTATCGACTTGTCGGTCGTCAGGCTTTACGTTGTTAACGTAATGCATTTACTCATTGTCAAATTAGCATATTGCCACATCAAAAATTTCACAAATAAAACGCTACTATACAAATAAAAAGCGCTGAAATGTGAAAAGTATTCCATAAAAAATGCAACTCTATGCTACTTAAAGTTTCTACAAATAAATAATAAAAATAACAACAATGATAAACATAAGACAATACAAAAAAATTAAAAAGTTATTTTCAAAATTTTGTGTGTGAAATATAAATAAATATATAAGTTGAAATGTGTAGATACTCCTAAAATAATGCAAGCGGATTGTAATGAAGAATGGACGGGAGTAGCACCAATGGGACAAGCAATCTATTGAAGTGGAAATAGTAATGTGCCTAATTGAGTGTTTAGAATTGGTTATATAAATTGCACGTATACACATTCATACATACATGTATATGTATGTATGTATGTAATTCAAAAAGAATTATGTGACAAAAATGCATGCTTGTGAGTTAAATAAATAAAATATTCGCAAAAAAAATTTACATTTTTATTTTTGATTTTCATAAATGTAATTTTTTTTAAAAATTTGGTATTCATGTGTACTTTTTTGTTTTGTCGACAAGCACAAACCAAGTGACTGATTTTGACATTTGTTGTCGTTTGAATTTTCATAGTGGGTACCAAATTTGTATGGAAATGGTTACGTCATCGTTCGCATGCATTGTCGATCGACTTGTCGTGCTGAACAAGTTTAGTGGGTTCCAAATCAACTGTTTGTCTTTAAAAATGATTGCGAACGACAACGTTCGATATCGTGGGTTTGGCTGTAAGCATTTCAGCAGAAGGATTAAATTTGTCACAACAAATTTAATTATTTTTAAAATATGTGTTTATTCTAAAGCCTAGATCCCACTATCGGCACAATGGGTAACGTGAATAAAAAAAATCATTTGCTTTTTACTCAAAAATTTGTTGTAAAACCTGAAATATGTCTGAGTTTTTTTTTATTATTATTTTTTTTTTAAACAAACTTTTAAGTAAAAAGCAAATGCTTTTTTTTATTCACTTTACCCAATGTACCGATTTTCGTCGGCTTACTGAAATAAAGTCATAAGTTATAAGCTAAATTGGACTTATTTCTCAACTAATTGAAATAAAAGGACATAATTGCAACACACTGCAATGGGTTATAAAGTCATATAGACTTATTCCGGTATTAATTGAGAAATAAGCCAAAATGGGCTTATTTATTCGCAGTGATCTGGCGAAAATCGGTACATTGTGCCGATAGTGGGATATCAGCTTATGAAGTGCTTTCAACAAGTCATATTGGATTTGGTTATTTATTTTTGTTTTGGTAGTGTTCATTATCTGCCTTGAGACTTCTGCTCTATTAGAAACCATTCACTATGAATAGTAACACACATTTTTAGACTTGCCCGAAGCAAATTTCTTAGCTCAAAAATCATTCATCTTACTAGAGATGGGCAAAAAATATCGATATTTGAGAAAATAAATATCGATATATATCGCCGATATTTCGATTCTTATTTACGAGTATCGGTTTTCGATATTTTTAAAAGCTCTATAAATTGTAGACGTGTTTTAACTGTTTTTTAACTGGCTTCACTGCTAGTGATGGGAAAAAAGGTAAATTTTATAATAATAGACAAGGCGCATCTGTAAGGCGACGCCAGAAAGCCAGGTGACTTTTGTTTGCCAACTAAGCTAAGTGTTGAATTCGGTTTGTGTGGGTATAAGCATAAGACTATTACCTGATTTACATTAAGCATTTTTTTCATGAAATTAGTTGCATGAAAATTTTTTATTTGTCAGTAGGAGGCCTGGAGGAGCAACTTATATCAAAAAAGTTGTCAAAAATACATCAGAGATTCATTCTACGCTATTTTTTATATAACATTCTTTTTTATAGCGCTGCAATAAGAAAATAGAAAAAGTTGCGTGCAACAAAATTCATGAAATTTCATGAAAAATGCTTAATGTAAATCAGGTATATGTTCTTTCTTATTATCATCAATAATCACTCTAAAATATTAAGTTTTCTATGGTGTTTGACATTTCTTGCAAGAGGCATACATTGTGACAATGAAATCATTTTAATTTAAAGAAACAGAAACTAGAAAGATTTAACCCCCTATGCAAAAAAAAATTAATTTGTACTTCAAGCGTCCATTTGTCATAATTTTTATGTAAATTTTGTTTTAGCGTACACACAAACTCAAATCATTTTTTTTTGCATCGAAATTAGTGCATTTTTCCAGAAACTATCCAATAATACAAATTAAACATACAGATGTATGGATAAATTTATTTCCTTTTTCGATATCAATATCAATTTGGGTTTTCTCCACTCATGGATTTCATTATATTTATATCATGATGAATGCCAAATTGATATCATAATATAAAATCATCAACGTCTACTCCTTTGTGTTGATATTAATAATAAAATTACAGTTGCTCTGTTAGTTAGTTGTTCGCGATTTCTTTAAATATTAACCCACTTATGCAAAAACTATTATTAAACTTAAAGTTGGTTTAACAAACGAATTTTGTATGGCAAAACCGGTTTACTCGTATTCCCGCAATGATGAACTTTGAAGTGCTCAACACTGGGTATTAAATAAACATTGATTAACAGCCTTATTTACAAAAAAAATTTCTTAAGGCATTCTAAAGGCTTAATAAGCAAAACTTTGTATGGAAATCTGTTTTAAAAACCCTTTTAAAGCCATAATAATTTTTATAAATAAAAATGTTAATATTTACAGAAATCGGTAACAACTAAATATATTACGAGTAGTTAAATCTTAATGAACTTAATGTTTCTAGTTTCTGCATCTATAAATTAAAATGATTGCATTGTTATTTTCGTAGGGAAAAGTTTTTACGTATGTAAATATTTTTCTAAAAAAATAAAACGTCAAATAAAATTTTTGTCCAGACAAATTAGTTTTTTTTTGTTTTAAGCTGTTTTGCGTTAGTATTTGTATTTATTTTAAATTTGGAAAATTTTTGCAAATTTTTCGGCAAAAAATATCAATATATCGAAATATCGATGCTTTAAATATATATATATATATATATATATATATCGATGCTGTTCAAAAATATCGATACGACATATATGGATACATTTTTCTCATTTGCCCACCTCTACCTCTTACCATCAGATATAAAAAATCACCTCAAATTTGGTTATCATCCCCAACAAATCCCCAGATCCCCCAACACGAAATTTTTATCCCCAATCGAGAAAAGATCCCCATTTTGGGGACAAACCCCCTAAACTGGCAACGCTGGCTGTGTCGAATGCTTATGAGAGATTCAGATGTTTTCTTCCGTACATGTGTTTAAGTACTTGTAAATAACATCATAACGACGTGCCCGCGGGCGGTCTTTTGCTTGTTTTTGATCTATAGTATAGATGTCTTAGACACCACCGCGAAATAACCCTGCAGAAATTGCGAATAGTGAAATTGTGGTGATTTACTAGTGACGTTGTCAGTAGCACTACTGACCAGGTGTACCCCAGCCAATGGTATCATCTATTGACATTTAACATTAGCTTGTCATTGAAAATCCACCACTAGACTATAGCACTACTGACTTAGTAGTTCTTTAGGGACAACATGGAGACACTGGCACCACAGATTCACTAGGGGGCTCCAGTCTACAATATCGATATATCCTCTCTCGTTGTCAATAGTAAAATTATAGTGATTTTCTAGTGACATTGTCAATAGTGCTACTGACTAGGTGTATCTCAGCCAATGTAAATGTCTATTGACACATAATATAGGGTTGTCATTGAAAATCTTTAGCACTATTGAGAAGATAGTTCTTTTACGACAATATGGAGATATTTGAACCGAAGATTCACTCGTAGATTTTAGTAACCCTCGTCTACATATGTATATTTATTTAATATTATTGCACAACATAATAAAAAAGAAAAATAAACTATTGACGCGTTCATTGATAATATCACCAGAAATACACTAGAACTGTCGTCTCTAACGTATCTCTACTCGCGCATAAAAGGAAAGTTGTCGACATTTTAACTAGTGCAATTGTCGCTGGAGAAAGAGTATTGACATAGAGACATATGGTTCTAGGTTGACTAGATGGTACGAACAAGAAGTCTTCGCTACATCGCTTAAAAACAAAAACCAATACATCCATCCAGCTTCCTATTAAACGACAGCATTTATTATTGGTTAGGTATAATACATGCCGCGAGAATACATTTAAGAAACAAGATGTATTTACATTTTAAGACTGTTCACGCAGCCCTCTATTGTGTCATGCACATTTTGCTTCACGTTTTTTTTCAAGTAGAGGCCTTCGTAAACAGTATTGCAATGTAAATACATACTCATTCTCGTGGCATGTATACATATGTATAATAAATAGTTACGAAACATACATAATGTATATGAGTATAGTAAACCGCCGCTGCTCGTTTCCTCACTGCCTAGATTTCTGACGATATATTTTTTTCAGAACAAAAACAGCTGATGTCTAAGAAAATAGTGCGTTCTGTTGCCTATCAGCTCACAAAATCTGTAACATTTAATAATCACGTTGATGGTTATTGAAAATGTGTTGACCACGTTTGCTACGTAAAAATTTACAAAAAACTACAAACGTAAACTTCTGGCTTCCATACTTACACACACACGTATAAAGCAAAGAGAAAAATAATAATAACAGCTGGCACATTCGCTGTCAGCCTCACGTTTTTACTAACTTGCAGACTTAAGGCTTAGTTAGCCGACTGTAATGGAATGTACCTGCAACGGAATAAACAGCTGATAGATATTTTTATGTGATATGCCTTTAAACGATACAACAACTTCAAAAATAAGACGATACGATTTGATTAAGAAGCCATTTGTCTGACTTTTGCAAAAAGTAATGTGTCTTCTATCTGTGATATATTGAAGTCAAGCTGTGGTGAATGTGTTTTATACCTTATGATAAACAGAACATGCACCAAATGAAAATTGCTAGGTACTGGAAATTTGTGTATATGTTATTGCTTCAGTATATTATTGTTGTAAGAATTTAACTATCCACGAACTTGGTAGGGGCATCATGTCGGACATCGCAAATGGCTAATGGAGACCGCTCATATCCATGTTTCGTCCATGCTATAACATGGATGCCCGAACATATGTCTGGATAACAATGTTCGCCATGAGATTCGCCATCCGCAACCATTTGCAATAGAAAGAAAAAAGACAGAACAAAATTGGTAAATATTCCATATCTATTGCACTACCGCAAAATACTTTGATATGCCTGGACATCCACATCGCACGTGTTCACCACAAAAAAATAGTTGATTAATTTTTCACAGTTACTCTGCCGGCGTCATATCCATGTCATGCTCAACTCTATAGGTCGTGAATACGAAGAGTAATTAAATTAAAATACTAGGCAAATGTAACGTCACGTTACAAAACATAATACTTCAAATGTTTTATCTTTGTGCGAGTATTAAACAAACTTCTATTCTCACATATAACGGGTGTTTTTTTAGAGGTATAGAACTTCGAATTGAAATAAAACACAAGAAAATCGTTTTAATGTCCATCAATTTGGCTTTATTGGAAGGATAATTTTATGCCATTAATGTTTAAATATGATTTTGGGCATGTGGCCGCCGCGGCTGGCTCGAATAAAGCCAATTCTACAGGTCCAATTTTCAACCACTTTTTCGAGCATATGGGGCCGTATGTTGGCAATAACGCCACGAATGTTGGCTTCCAAGTCCCCTAACGTTTCTGGTTTGTTGGCGTAGACGAGCGACTTCACATATCCCCAAAGAAAATAATCCAATGGTGTCAAATCACACGATCTTGGTGGCCAATTGACAGGTCCATTCCGCGAAATTATGCGCTCATCGAATGTTTCCTTCAATAAATCGATTGTGACGTGCGCTGTGTGGCATGTAGCGCCGTCTTGTTGGAACCACAACTCATCCACATTCATGCCATCCAATTCGGGAACAAAATAGTCGGTTAGTCGGCTCCAATTGCTGTGCACGGTGGCGAGTCGATTCATTCGGGTCCTCTTCAACATTTTGCTCTACAGCGGCAATTGTTTCTTCGGTGCGCACTGTTCGACGTCTCTGCGGATGCGTATCATCACATAGAGTAAACGTAGTGCGAAAACGATCCATGGTTAACCGAATTAATTGCTCTGATGGACGATTATGTCGACCATAAAATGGACGGAGCTTGCGGTAAACTTCGCGAACTGAACCATTATTTTCGAAATAAATTTGCACGATTTGCAAGCGTTGTTCTTTTGTCAACCTGTTCATGATGAAATGGCAAACCAAACTAAATATTAATCACTTGACAGCTGAAAAAATGGCCGCCAGTTAAAAAAGTGATGCCAACTTAAAGTTCTATACCTCAATAAAAAACACCCATTACATACATAAGTGTTGTTTAATACTACGCAATATGAGTATGATTATTCTTAATTTCTTTTAAAATAAGATAGGTATCAAGTGTTTGAACAATAAAATAGATAAAGTACGATTATCTCAAGAATTTAACTCATTCGCTGTTGTTTTAATATACATATATGTACTAAAATATTTTGTTACCTGAAAAAAAAATTAGTTTAATTTCGAAAGTTCTTAAGTAAAGTTGCATTTTTTCAAGTGTGTAAAAACTTTGTTTTAATTTACTACTTCCAGATCTAAGACTCGATGATTGTTTTAAAGTCAACAACACTTGAAATTTTTTACACAAACTTATGCTTGGCAACGTGATACAGGATCAGCCTGAAATTCCCATCCTCCCCGCTAAGCGAAAGTCGAAACGATTTCTAGAAAATTTTGTTTATTAAAATATATTTATAGAAAAAAAAAACAAAAAATCAAAATATGATTGTAGATAGAACGGAAAATATGGGAGAGCATGCCTGGACAAAGTTGCTCGATGATAAGGATAGTATCGAAAAAGAGGCTGTGATTGTTAAAATGTCTAATAAAAACGATAATAGTCATTTACAAAGTTCAAAAGAAACGACTCCGCTTACTGGCGATATGGCCGATAATGCGCCCACTACAACGACAACAACTGCATGTACGGGAACTTTATTGGCCCTGGGAACGGATAAGGACGAGGCTACCGAATGTTTAACCAACTATAGCAGAACTAATAATGGCGAGGAGAGAAATGTTAGTATACAACGCAAAGAATCAATACTCGGTACATTCCATAGACATTTAAGAAGATCCATAAAGGCTGTTAGTGAATCACCGGGACCTATAACGAGGTAAGTGTATACAACAATTTTTAAATTTAAGCAACATAAAGTAAATAGGTGAAAAATTTTTAATTGCCTTATGCATGAAGAGGAATTTTGCTTCATGAAATCCAATTTTTGCGTAGAAATTAAATTTTAAATTCTTTTATAAAATTGAAAAAATAAAAAATAAAAATAATTCATTATCAATGCAGCCCAGCTCGTAAGTTAAGAATTTCGCGTTAAATTTTATATAATTAATTTTTTTGTTTTGTAATTTATCAAACAAACAGCGACGAAATCAATTTAAACGGATTTGCTATAAACATATTTAAACAAGAGCTTTGAGCGTGCTTTAGCAGGATTCGTATTTTCAGTATATTTAAATTTAGAAAATACACTTTGAATGCGTAATTGGCGTAGCTAAAAAAAAATCCTGGGCCCATTACGACTGATGATATTCATGAGTAATATTAAATCAGACAATTACACGCAATCTTTAATAATTCAACGGGGTGAGGGGGCAAAATCAATTTTTAGGGGTAATGCCTCCCCCCACCGTTCTACGTCTAAACCTGCTGCTAAAGCAACGCACAACTCTCTTGTTTAGAAATGAGTGCTAGTTATGTGGTCTTTAATATGCTAAGTGGAATTTACTTTGTTAGTACAGTAGAGCTCGGTTATAACGCACAGGCGTCCTAGCAGTTTTGCATTTATATTTCATAAGATCTATAAATAAAATTGCATATCACTACTCTTCTTCCAAATCACAAAAAATAGCGTTAATACATAAAAGTCATAATCTATGGGTACATATAAGCTATGTGCAGACGGTTGTCAGATCTTACAAAATTGCCAGTAAAATATGGTTAAAATTTCTGGCAACCGTGTAAGCTGGCAATTTTTGTCAGACGTCGTTGCCAGCAAAAGCATTATCAGTCAATTGCAAGACTAGCAGCTGATAACAAATTGTCAGACATCTTACATAGTGTCCACACCTGATGAATTTATATCATGATGAATGTCAAATTGATATCATGATGAAAATTCATCACGTATAGACTCAATTTATTAATATTATGGCAGCGTTATGATATAATCATCGGAGCTCACGGCTTGATGAATTCATATTGATATCAAATGTCATTTTATGTATTATTGTGCATTTAACGTTTATTTATTAAACAATTTTCGTATAAAAAAGTCGGCACAACAATTATTTATGACCAAAAAATTAAACATCACGCAAATTAGTTGTTTTTGGCAAGTATTTTTCATATATTTCCTTGATTCATCATGATATAAAATCATCAACGTCTACGCCTTTGTGCTGATATTAATGAAAAAATGACAGTTGCTCTGCTGGCGTCATATTACGAGGTATGATATAAAATCATCAAGTGTGAACACTATGTAACAATCGTGTGAACACATTGTAAAATTATTGCCAGATATTTGTCAGACATTTTAATATTGTCAGATGTGCGAAGTTTATGCATCTGACAATGGCAACATTGTAAGAGAATTATTTCTATGGGCAACACTGCACACGTTTCCTTTTAAAGCAAAAATATATAATAAAATGTATGCAGAGAAAATCATTGCAATTGCTTCTTTATGATCCATAATAATTTATATTTTCACTTTTTACATTTAACACAACCACAAACGATTGGTATTTAACAATTTCTAACAACTACTTTGAGTCTGGGCAACGCATGGCAACAGATCTGACAAATGTTGCATATGACAACCGTGTGAACTGAAAATTTTTCAACTGGCGATTTTCTCAGATGAATTTATTGTCATACAACCGTCTGGCAATAAATTGTAAGACTTTCTGCCAAATTTGATACAACCGTGTGAACTGGCAATCTACCTTGTGCTGTCAATTTTTGATTGCCAGTACATTGTCAGCATATTTCCAGATCTGACAATATTGTAAGATCTGACAATCGTCTGTACATAGCTTTATTAACTGGGCTACAGATTGTGCATTAAGAGTGAACCCAAAAAAAAAAATGGAAATGATACTATTTACCATAAAGACCAAGGTACAGAACTTTAGACTTCGTCGGTTGAAATTATCATGAATTGTCGTTTTCAGACAACGCAAAATATCTAGGAGTTATACTGGAACAAAAACAATTATGGAAACTCAATATTAAACACAGAGTTAGAAAGGCAACAGTTGCCCATTACTCCTGTCGTAGGATGTTTGATTTTGAATTTGGGGCATAAACCCCAAAATTCTTAAAAGGACCTTTTTTCGCGGATCAATTCATATCTCCACAATGAGGGTCACTAAATTTTATATGAGTGGCTCTTGAAACAAGCTGCATGTTCCCACAAAATCTCCACAAAATTTCCACTAAACCAATTTGGAAAGCTACATTACCAGCGGCAAACATCGTCTATATTTTACCCGGCTCGGAACCAGGGTTTTATATTTAGTTCGAATTTTTCCGAGAAACACATTTTTGGGCTGGTTAGGGCAATTTTCGTTTTGGGTTTGATTGTTCAAACAGTTTTAAAATCGCGGGAACAGGTAGTTATTAATAAACATGATTTTTTTATAATTTCTTTTTTCATAATTTCTTATTCACGCACGCTCCTGCCATTGAATGTATATACTATATATTATAAAAATATATATTTTTTTAACAAGAATAATAAATTTTACTAAAATCACACACTTTATTTTTTAAATGCTTACCACGATCACGCGTGACTCACACGTGACTAATGCGTAAATCACGCGTTACAAATTGCGACATTTGTACATTTCTAATGAAAACACATTAAAGGCCATGACTCAATCACCCTTATGGGGAATAAAAGTTCACGTCAAATGTGTTTCCTTTTCCTAAAATTGTGATCGCTAATGTTTGCATTGTTGTTGTGTCAGTATACTTTTTAGGGTTCCGTACCCTACGCTACGCTATCCGTCTGTCCGTCACACGGTATTTTCTCAGGAACCGTAAAAGCTACGGACCTGAAATTTGGACAGAGTATGTAGAACCTTGGCGGCTAACACAACAAATACATGAGAATTAAAAAATAAAGGGTGTTCCAAAACGAGCAACGAAAAATTTTAAAATCCCATGTAATATACAGGGTGGGTCAAAAGAAACCAAGGGGTTATATAATATACAAAATGGAAATTTTTTTACACTAAGTATGAAAAATGATGTCTCTTAAATGACCACCGTTTTCAGCTTCGCACTGATGGGCCCTTTTTAGAGCATTTTCCATAACATCTTTCAAAACTTGTGGCTGTAGCGTTCGAATTTCTGCAACAATGTTTGCCTTAAGTTCAAGGATTATCTCTGGCTTGTTCACATACACTCGTTCCTTCAAAAAACCCCAAAGAAAATAGTCGGGTGCAGTCAAATCTGGCGATCGCACTGGCCAAATAATTTCCGAATTTCGAGAAATTATTCGCTCTCCAAAAATTTGACTTAAAAGTGCCATTGTGTCTCGGGCAGTATGTGCAGTGGCTCCGTCCTGCTGAAACCACATACCAGGTCTGTTTTCAAGAGCAGGACGTAAAAAATTTTCTATCATAAACCGATACCGCTCTCCATTTACGGTTACAGCACTTCCATCTTCATTCTCGAAGAAGTAGGGCCCAATGACATTTTCAGATGTGATCCCACACCATACTGTTCACCTGATGGGGTGCAATTGGCGTTGATGAATGGCTCTTGGAGTTTGAGAACCCCAGAACCTACAGTTCTGCTTATTAACAAAGCCATTCAAATGAAAATGAGCTTCACCACTCATAATCAAATTTTCAATAAAGTTGATTTCATTTTTGGCCAACTCTTGAAATTTAACTGCAAAATTTAGACGTTGCCGATGATCTGCGGGTTTTAATTCTTGGACCAATTGCACCTTATATGGGTATAACTGTAAATCTTTTTTTAAAATGCGCCATAGTGACGTACGAGACATTTCTAGCTGAGCAGAACGCCTTCTGCCAGATGTTTCTGGTGCTTCGTTAACACTTTGCTGTACTCGTTCAATATTTTCCGCAGTGCGACTTAAACGTGGTCTACCGGTTCGAGGCAAATCTCTTACGCTGCCATGTTGGTGATGACGATTAACTAAGCAATGAATCATCGCTTCAGAGGGCGAAATTCTGACGTTAAAATGTCGACGATATGCTCTTTGCGTTAAAATAATTGATCTCTGGTTTAAATAATAAAATTCTATTGTTCTGGTTCTTTGTTCAGTTGTGAACCTCTCCATTATAAATTCTCCAAGTGTTGTCTATATAATCTGAAAGAAAAAATAAAAAAAATTAATAAACAAAAAAGTTATTAAACTTTTGTACCCCTTGGTTTCTTTTGGCCCACCCTGTACATACAATTGTATGAACATATGTATATTGAAACTTGAATTTTGTAAAATTAGTGTATTTTCATACAGACTAAAACAAATAACACTAAAATTTAAAAAAATTTAAATTAAAGGGTGGTCCATCAGTTAATGCAATTTTGACTATGTAATTTTGACAACTTGCTATATCTTGGAAACCGTAAAAGGCAAACACTTGAAATTTTCAAAAACGGTAAAACTAAAAAATCCGAAAATTATAAAATCGCCAAACCAAAAAAAAAAAAAAATCGCCAAAAATTAAAAAAAAATCGCCAAAACGAAAAACATCACCAAAATTAAAAAAAATTCTAACACTAAAATAAATCGCCAAAATGAAAAAATCGCCCAAATGAAAAAAAATCGTCAAAATAAAAAAAACGCCAAAAATCGAAAAAAATCGCAAAAACGCGAAAAAGGCGCCAAAACCAAAATAATTGTTTATATGAAAAAAAAAAAATCGCCAAAATGAAAAAAAATCGCCAAATTGAAAAAAACGGCAAAAACCGAAAAAATCGATAAAACGAGAAAATAAAGTGTCAAAGCTAAAAAAAGAGCCAAAACTTAAAAAAATCGCCAAAACAAAAAAAAAACCCAAAAAACGCCAAAACAAAAAACCGAAAAACCCCAAAAACGAAAAAAATGGCAAAACTATATATTATATAGGATTAAGTTTGTATTAAATTACATATCTAGTGTTTTTACGGAACCCTTCGTGCGCGAAGTTAACTTTTAGTTAACTTTTCTTATACTGACTAAAAGCTAGCTGCAAAGTCATCCAGAACAAATCCAAAATTAATTCTAAAGTTGAGTACGTAATCGAATTTGGTGAGAGCCAACAAATTTATTCTCAGCTATTTTAAAACTCATTTCAGTTTTATATTAACATTTTGCTGTTATTATTATAGATGACAGCTTAGCCGAGTGGTAGCGCGTTGAGTACACAACGTGTGATGTTACATGTTCGAGCCACAGAAATTTTTTTTTATTTACTGACTACCAGGTGATTTAAAAAAAGCAATGTGAGTCCGATCACAGAGGAGATGTGTAAACATCTAGTAATGAAAAAATTTTTTTAAGTTGGAAATACTTATGCTTTTAGTATATTTTTTAAATTAATTAATTAAAAGTATCAAAACATTCAATGTTGTGAATACATATGAATTTGTTGATTTTTGTTTGTTTTATTAAACTTATTTGGTTAGTAAATGGGCACACTGCAGTATATGTACTGCATTCAAAATTACAGTAAGCAGTAAATTTACTGATTACTAAAAAAATTCAGTAAATTTTTACTGCTAATGAAATTTAATTTGCATTACCAGTAAAATCGTAGGGCCGTAATCATAATAAAATTGTAGCAAGTGGCAAAGTTTTTTCATTCAAATTTTGAAACTTTTGTATGAAAAACATTTAGCCACTTGGTAGAATTTCATTATGAATACGGGCATTACTGATTACTGAAAATTCAATGCACCTCATCATATAACAAATCATTTAGGCTTTTTATAAAAATTGTAGAAAAAATTTTAGTAATCAGTAAAAATTTACTTGTTAAACATTTTTTATTGTTTTTACTGAAACTTTAGTGGTGCTGCAGTGCTCATCTATGGTAAATGCCTTTACTTTTACTTTTTAATTTTTAATTCCTGTTGTTCATCGTTTAGTTGTTGCTGTTCTTGTTGTTGTGTACGCATTGCAATTAAAACAAATTCAGTAAAGTGCGACTTTGACTCACGCACATTCGGTTTCGATTTTTTATTTTTTATATTTAGCTTTCTTCCTTTTTTAAGTTTTTTCAGTTTAAACGATTTTTTCAGTTTTATCGCTTTTTTCTCGTTTTGGTGTTTTTTTCTCTTTTTGTTTTTTTTTTAATTTTCGCAATTTTTTTCATTTTGGCGATTTTTTTCTGTTTTTGCGTTTTTTTTCATTTTTGCGTTTTTTTTTCATTTTGGCGATTTTTTGTTTAAGGGTTTTTTTCATTTTGGCGATTTTTCCGGTTTTTCGCGATTTATTTTAGTCCTAGAATTTTTTTTAATTTGGTGCTTTTTTCGTTTTGGCGTTTTTTTGTTTTTGGCGATATTTTTAGATTTGGCGATTTTATATTTTTTTTGATTTTTAGTTTTATAGCGTAGACAGACGACAGCATTAATTTGCATTAAAATATCACTAATGTGAATTAAAAATTTACCCTGACAGACGACAGTATTTGCATTAAGTAAACAAAATCTGTACATACCTTTCGTGCCACACACTTCGATAATTTTAAAATGGAAAAAATGTGTCTCGATTTTAATATTTCTTTGCTCTTTTTCTAAAAACAATTAAAATAACTTATATTTTCTGAACGAATCGCATTTTAGTTTTGAAAACCAAAACAATTTGCCAACATTTGATTGTTTGTTGACGGTGTTACCATATTAGGACTGTGTTATCATATAGCTGAATCCAGTATTAATTCACTGTCATTTAGTGCATTTACGGATGAGGATAATTCACAAGTTAATTTGCATTAAGACAGTTAATGCAAATTAACGCTGTCGTCTGTCTATGCTATTACCCTTTTTGAAAATTTCATGACTTTTGCTCTTACGGTTTCCAAGATACAGCAAGTTGTCAAAATTACAAAGTCAAAATTGCATTAACTGATGGAACACCCATTGATTTAATTTTTTTAAATTTAGTGTTAATTGTTGTAGTCTGTATAAAAATACACTAACTTTTAAAATTTCAAGTGTACATATGTACATACAATTGTATGTACATATATTACATGGGATTTTAACATTTTTCGTTGCTCGTTTTGGAACACCCTTTAATTTTTACCTCTCATGTATTTGTAGTTGTAGTGGCCAAATGTCTATACACTGTGTCCAAATTTCAGGTCCGTAGCTCTTACGGTTCATTTTCACCTTTGGTGTACGGGACCCTAATGAAGCAATTATCAAGTTAAATAAAACAAACAAAAACTAGCAAATTCTTATGCATTTACAATATTTTAAATAAGTTTGTATTGCTTCTTTCAAACACTAATACACTCATACATATGTAGCTCACACCGATTTGACAACGCGGTGTGAATCTCAGCAAAATTTGTGATTGTATTGTGAAAAAGAATTTTACCCCCTAGCGTATAGATGTTTACACATCAAAAGTCAACTTTAAGTTACCTTAAAGTAGTGCCTAGTGAGACAATTGACTACCGCCTAGGACATCGCAATGTTAAAATAGTCAGTTGATTACATTGCAAAGTAATCCAAGTGTAGTCAGTACTAGTTGCGAAATAGTTAGCTTAACGTTAGTTTAAAGTTAGCCATATATCCGATAGGGCTGTAATTATTTTATTCACAACACATACACTAACATTTTTGCAGCCTGTAAACATAAATTTGACAACTAATTGTATTGTATATAATAACAGGCTGGGCTTGTGCATGTACCTGTTATAATTGTATCATGATGGAGTTCACGAAAAATTTCTGAAGACAATAATAATTATTCTGAGCAGGGTTGTATTTTTTCGTAAGTCATGCGATTGTGTAGGATAGTCAATCATATGCCTAAAACAATGACAAAAACAGCAGCAATAAGAGTTTTAGCGGAAATCGTTAAACGCTTTTTATTGGCAAACTCAACGTGTGAGGATATTACTAATTCGTAAATAACTTCTGAGGTGCAGCGATATGCTCATTTGTTCAACATTTAAAAGAAATTTTAAGTTATTAATTCAGTCCAATTAATACCTTTATGTCCACGTGAACTGAGAAAATCCATATTTTTTTGCAATTCCAATATAAACATTAAAAACAAAAGCACTCACACACATATAATTTTGGCAACAAATTTGAGCCAAACATTTGAATAAATACCTGAACTTGATGATTTCATGGTTAGATTTCTTAATTTTGCAGTTAAATAAAATTTAACTACGCAAAGTTTTTAGTGTTTTTCTGCTTATTTTTTAAGTTTTCTCTTACTATGTCCAATTTTAACACGTCATTATAAGTGCACCGTTACTTATTTGACATTTTAGTTTTTGTCTAGTGATGCACAATTTTATGCACTTTAAGCCAAGGGTCTAATCGTCGCTTTCGATAACGAGCTGATTCGATGACTTTTTTTCAGTTTGAGATTATGGCATTCGATATCGAACCATATTACTGTATAGTTCGATAGCGAATGCCATAATCTCAAACTGCAAAAACGTGATAGAATCAGCTGGTTATCTAAAGCGACGATTAGATACCAGTAATTTAAATTTTCACGGAACTTAAATTTTTTTTAAATTAATCCTTGAAATTACCGCCTTTCGCTACATAGCACACTGGGCGAAACCATCAATTTAGCTCGGATTAATTCAATTTTGAAAGTAAATCTTGGTGCCGATATTGCTTTGCATTCGATTACTAATATATCCGATAGGCCAAAAACACTTTTCGTTTTATTTTGCTCTTGATATTCGCACAGCTGGACGGTGTCAAAGTAACAGGTGTTTGCATCAGCTGCAGTCAAAAGCTTTCCCGCCGTTTTTGGGTGCCTGCTGCAAATTTGTGCAAAAAATATTTAAACTAAAAAAAATTAATAAAGTGAGTATTTATAATTAACATAAAGGGTATGTATTTTCTAAAAGTGTTGTTTTCGTGACATGTCATTGTGTTTTGTGGCGTCTATCTGTGGTTATTAAAGGTGCAATTAAAATTCAGTGTTTTGACTAAAATATTAAACTTTCGTAGACTGTAACTTTCCAGTGCCGTCCTGTGCCATTCTAATATTGTTTTCTAAAAATTGTACAATGTATTGTGATGTGAAGAAACCAAAATGTGTATCCACCTACGTCCACCTAATAACTGGATTATTTTTTTTAGTAAAAATGTTGGTATCCAGGAGAGAGCTGTTTTTGGTTTGGCATGCGGAAGCTGACCCATCAAAAAGAAATTTGGCTGTGGATGCTTATGTATTTGCCAATGTTATTGATAGAGCTAACTACAACAATGATAAATGCATTCAAATTTCCAAGCAAATTAAAACATTTTCCTCCAAATTGGCAACAAGGTGGAGAAAAAGCCATTATAATAATGAACAATTTGAGAAAAAGAACAAAATGTGGTTGGATGGTGAACTTGTTTTAATGGATTTGATCTCAAATGCTGGGCGGCCTATAATGGATTTTAGTAATTGTCAAGAAAGTGCGAAGAAAAAGAAAGTATATGACATTGTCAAAGAAATACCGTGCGAGGAGCTCATGTCTGCAGCCAGCACAAGCTTATACAGGGCCGGAAGCCTTAGCCCTTTATATTGATGGTGGTTACACAAAGAGAGTTTACATGGACTTGGTGTGTGGCACAAAACAAAGAAATGCAAATATTTTTCCCTCATATGATGTTCTACGGTCTGCAAAGAAACTTTGTTATCCTAATGGATTGCAAGTCTCTGATCATTCTTTCGAGGTAACCTTACAATCTTTAGTTGATCACACAGTGGCCAGATTGTTTACTGCGCATAGGCAAGAGCTGCAAAAAAAAAACAACAGGCATGTTTTCAGAAGAAGCTCTAGAAGCGCGAAATAAAGATTACAGGAAATTCCGATCAAGCAATTGTCGGAAAAGTTCCCGCAAAAACACCATGGAGGATTTGGCGCATTCGCTTTTTATTTCTTCAGATCCTTGCATAACCAAGCTATCGAAAGGCGCAGCTAAGTCTTCGAAAAACAATGAGCCTTTACATAAAGATGTCATCAATCTTCTGTTGATTAATAGTATAGAAAATTATATGTCCGAGATAGTGTGTCGGAAAGTGAATAATTATTAACTTTGAAAAATTAAATAAAAATTTCCAACTGATTTAAAAATTATATCTTCACTAATTCTTATTTGTGGATATTTAATCTGTAAAACAAAATTTATTTGACGAAAATCGAACCATTTTTCAGCAAGTTATTACTTAATCCGAGCTAAATTGATGGTTTCGCCCAGTGTGCATAGGGGCGAAACTGAATTTCATAGATTTTTTTATTTGTTAAAACAGTTGAACAACAAAAAAGTAATGTTAAAATTCCATTGGCTGTTAAAAAATAAAACAAAAATTTTACCACGATAACTTTAGATAACATAAGGCCATTTCCGTAAACAGGCCTACAAGCTTCACTACTTCAGTTCGCCTCAAAAACGCATTTTCTAACCGCCACACTGGGTTATTAATAAACTCCTTGAATTTCATTCACTATTTCTGGGTATTGTTGTTGTTTTCCATTGAATCCAATCCAATTGATAGTATGTAATCACAAAATTCGAATAAAATTTAATTTACACATTTGGCTTCATCCCATTGAAAACAGTGTGTGAAGTAATAGCCGACGGCTTTTGAATTACTGATTAGCTGACTGCATACAATTATTTTAATATAAATATTTACTAAAAACATTATCTATGTACGTTTATGGTTTCTGCTTATTCTTCTTTTCAATAAAAGTCAAGAATGTTATTCAAGAATGTTGTTGTATTACAATGTTAGTTTACAACTAAAATTAAAAGTTTTGCCTTTTTTGCCAGTAGCAAACAACTATTTTTATATTTGTCTGGAATTGAAAAGCAAAAAAAAAAAAAATTTAAAAAAAAAAACGATTTTGGAATACAAATTACAACCGTGAAACAGTTAAGGCGAATAATTGTTTAACAAATTAAAACAGTACAACTTTACTTTTGCTAAAACGTGCTCGAATGTGTAAATCGTCATTTTAAAACTGAATGACCTAAGAGTAAACTAAAAAAAAAATATGCGCTTTTATTTATTTTTGTCAAAAGGTTTATATCTTGTTTACTTTTTCCCCTTCTCTTCAATGGATATCAGTCATAATTCTGTCAACTAATTAATTAACACCTCAATTGAACGGAGAAATTGATAACCAAATACAAGACCGACCTCATGCCAATCATTAAGATTTGATGAATAGCTTGTGGGCTTAGAAGAAAAAAAAACTGAACTACGTTCCTGGCATTGTTCGAGCAGAACAACCAAACAAGCACTCAAAAAAAAAAAATCAACACACACACACTCACAAAAAATGATTGATTAAATTAAATCAAGTTGTTAATTTAAAAGCACACACACACACACACACACACACACATACATACACACGCACTCATGCACCACAGTATAATTTAATTAAATGCACAGAATTTGTAGGTGAAGATGTAATAATTTTAAAAATAAAGTCGCAGGCGAATAATAACTGTCGTTGCACACTGCCTGAAAAAAGTTATAGATAGATAGAAAAGGGAGAGGGGGAGGGAGAACTGATCCAAAGATCGGCACTGCGATACCTGATGGATCTTTTGCATCATAGATCTGTGAATTAAATTAAATCAATCTCTGTGTGACTCTTCTATGAAAGTCAGTACAGATATTGGAGAAGCCCGCCTAATATCACCTGAACACCTCAGAATGAAAAACACGCCTTCTACTGTCACATTCACTCACGAAGAATGTGTGTCGTCGTCTTGTCATCTTCCAAGCATAAACGACACAAATGTGAACGAACTTGGTTACTTTGCCACAGAGGATAGTACAGTCCAAAGTGACCAAAAAGAAAACCAGTGACAAGCCGTAAATTATTCCTGTTGAGGTTCAGGATGCCATTATATGTAAATGGCTGCATCAAAACTTTGGCCTTCTCCAAATTTCCTTAGCGGTCGAAGTGTCATCTTATTTGATCAGAGATGTTACAGTCTAGCGACTTACGCCACAAAACGGCTCTAGGCCCATAAAAGGAGCAGCAGAGAACCTCTTGGCCAGTTCATCCGCTTCCTCATTCCCTGGATGACCGCTGTGGCCAGGTAACCAATAAATGGAAACCTTGTTCCGCATGGATAGTTTTTGTAAAGAGTCAAAGCATTCTAAAACTAGCCTGGAATGGAATTCTCATGAAAGGAGAGACATAAGAGCTGCCTGACTATCAGAAAAGATAGTCACCTCTAATGCCCCGATTTAAATTAAGTTCAAGACGTTTGGTGATTGCCTGTATTTCTGCCTGAAATACCGTAGGACATTTGCCCATGGGCAAAGAGGTTTTTACGTTGGGACCAAAAACTCCAGCAGCAATTCCATCCTCCGTTTTGGATTCATCCCAATATAAACTTCTGGAGTCCACATCGGAACAGTTTTCGTCCCACACTGCCCTGGGTGGAATTGTAACATTGAATCTCCTGTAGAGCCTCAGTTCACAATTTATCCTGTCACAGGCATTCCTAGCAGTCCTAAGCTGGGCATTGTACTCAGGACTGACGAGTGCCCGTTGCCAAAACAACGAGCAGATGTCCCGAGACCCATCCTATAAGCGGCCATTGCCGCTGATGATCTTATAAAGATTTGTGTGGGTGGTAGTCCAATCAAGGCCTCAATGGCTAAGGTTGGACATGACCTCATTGCGCCTGTTGCAAGAAGGCACTCCAATCTTTGAACTTTACAGAGTTTAGTTGTCGCCACAATTTGCCACCAAACTATCGCGCCGTACATTATGATTGGCCTAACAATCATTGTGTAGATCCACATAACCATCTTCGGGCTCGTGTCCTAGGTGCACCCAGCACAACTATTCACCGTCCAGATCGCCCTAATGGCTTTCAGTGTTACACGTTCAACATGTCGGTTCCAAGTTAGCTTTCTATCAAGGGTAATATAATAAGTATTTGACATCGGTTGAGTAAGGAATATTGTATCCATTCAACCATACTGTCCCTAGACCAAGTTTTATTCTAAGAGAAATAAGTTCCATAACCATAGCCATAGAAAACAGCTGTTCAAACCAAACTTATGGGCAACATTGTATTTGATTATCACGACATTATAATATAAACCAATTGAATTTTGGTTTGGTTATCAGAAATTTAATAGTAAATTGGATAAAATATGTAAGTAAAGTTTGATACTTTTATCATTAATTGTAATTATATTAAAGTTTGCTCTCTTTAATTATTTTCAATGTTACCAGATATCAATAAAAATAATTATCCCTGAAGATGTTGGAAAATCCCAACGAAGCGTCGGATATATTAAAAATGAAATATAAAACGGATTTTATTTACATTTTAAATAAATTAAATGACCTTGAAAGCCTGAATAGATACAATATCTATAAAACCACACTAATTAATATTAAAAATAAACTCCAGAAATTACATACAAATACGGAAAATTGCTAGTTTTCTAAGAAAAATGTAATATGCAATTCCTTTTAGTTTTGTGTTTTATTTACAAATATATATATGTATATTTAAAATCCACAGAAACAAGAGTTTTCATTTGTCAGCAAAAATATAGCAAAGTAATAGATCAATCAAATAATTAAATAGAGTAATTAAGTAATTAAATGGTTTGGTGTTAAAACACTTTTGCCTCAAATAGCCAGAATAGATTTCTCTTGAACTAAAAACCTCGAGATGTGATGAAAATACGCTTTACGAAAGTCAGCTGAAAAGTGAAAAAATAATCGAGTTAAAAACAAAAATTAATATACACAGCAAAAAGATTTCACTAATTAATTTTTCCAATAAATTTAATTTAATTGATTCTATTAAATTTTTAATTGTATTTGGGTGATCGCACGATATCTCACGAATAAATTCTTTAATATTGTCTTCCACTACTTCAACCGTTGCTGCGTTGTCCCTTTTTACATGAGCCTTAACATAGCCCGACAAAAAATAGTCTAAAGGCGTTAAATCGCACGATCTAGGCGGACAAATTACCGGCCCCAAAAGTTAAATAAACTGTCCATCCAACTTGCCTCTCAATTGGGCCATTGTTTCGCGTGCTGTGCCGCAACCAGATGTCAGCCAAGTCCAACTCTCTCATTTTGGGCAAAAAAATAAAAAATAAAAAATTGGAATTACATAGGCCCAATTGATGCGAACAGCGCCGAATCAATAATTCGATTTTCAATTAAAGTTGTTTATTGTTTATATTTTATTTTTAAACAAATTTTATCCGACTCAACTACATATTTAATTGATTTTTGGTTTTATTTTCAAATAAAGTTGTTTATTGCAGGAATATTTTTTTCTGTGTACGCACGCGGTGTTGGTGGTTTAATGTTCAATAATATAATTTTGGTGCGAAATTTAGTCACAAGATTCCAAATACCCGCCTCACAAGGTCGCTCAAACTGACCATAACACCGAACATGAATTTTGATAATAAAATTAAATAATCTCCAACCGTTCGTTGTTCATTTGTAAGTCGATTCATGGTTAAATTATAGACCAAACCGAATATTTTTAAGAGTAACATGATACACGAAAGCAGCTGAGTTGCTAAAAACAATGTTGCCAAAAAGAAAGTTTCTAAAACATCACCCTTTATGAATGAGTTTGAGTGGAACAATTATCGAATTGTTTACAGGTGAAAATTTAATTAATTTTTTAATTGATATTGCAAGTATTTTAATTGAAATTACAAAATTATTCAGATTACTTTTTTGTGTGTACTTACGTACACATATTTTTTTATAACAATCATGTGGCAGTTTAACTCTTAAGAAGGTTGTATCATATCGAACATTAAAATTCTCTTCACAAAAGGGCCGCCCTAATGAAAAATTTTAATAAAAATTTATGGAATTAACTTGATTATTGTAAAAATCTTTGGACACATATTTTTTTTCAAGATAAACGACTTTTGTTATTAAATAAAATTTATGTGAATTCTTTAAATTGTATCGTTTGATTAAGATGAGCGACCGACCAGTAACAATCAACATTAAACATCAATTGTGATAAATTTAATAAGAGTCTTGGATTTTTTCTTTGATTGCTATTAAATTAATGAACAAAGTGTTACTAAAAACATATTAAAAATATTAAAGTGTGCATATGTGTGATTTGTTTGTATAGAAAATAAAGAAATTTAAAATAATTTTCATATGAAGAATGCAAATTGCAATTTATTAAATTTGTTTGATTGCTCAAATCGAATGATGAGGCTGACTATTGCAAATAGTACAAAGGAGATATAATTTAATAAAGATTTCCTATTTAACTCTTGAGTTGTTTTTTTATACAACACATCTTGGTGACACTTTTTAAGTCGCAAATAATTAATTGCCTTTCATTGCTGGCGAATGAACTGGTGCAAACGCTTGCACACCGAAGCTAACTAATCAAGGCAATGCTTATGACTTCTTTCTAATTTCACATGTTCCTTCAAAGAATTCATTTTTGTTTACAAGGATTATTTGTCTGTCGTAAATGGTGGTAATATGTGAGTTTTAAATTTTGATGGTTTCACGATTTTTTTTTTAATTTTGGCGCTTTTTCTTAGTTTTGCTGATTTTAAGTTTCGGCGATTTTTGCATTTTTGGAGTTTTTTTTTTGTTTGTTGACCAGTTATTTTAGTTTTAAAAATTTGTTTTAGTTTTGAGGCTTTTTTTGTTTAGCAATTTTTTTCGCTTTGGCGATTTTTTTAGTTTTGGCGGTTTTTCTTAGTTTTTGTAATTTTTCGGTTTTTTTTGGCGATTTTTTTTCGATTTATGACGATTTATATTACTTTTACAAATTTCTGTTAGTTTTGGGGCTTTTTTCGTTCGGCGACTTTTTTTTAGATTTTTGGCGATGAAGACATTTTAAAAGAAATTTAAGTACCCGGTAAACTTTTTTTCGGTTCTTAACGATTTGTTAGTTTTGGCACTTTTTCTTAGTTTTTTCTTTTTGATGTGTAAACATCTATACGCTAGGGGGTAAAAATTTTTTGGCTTTGATTCTTTGCTGAGATTTCTTTGCTTTTTGCTTTGCATTGTCAAATCGGTGTGAGCTATGTATGAGTTTATTAGTGTTTGAAAGAAGCAATACCAACAAGTCGACCAGCTCGAAGCCGACGGTGCGCCGCCGCCGGTTATTTTTCTGTATATTTCCGTACACCAAAGGTGAAAATGAACCGTAAGAGCTACGCACTTGAAATTTGGACACAATATGTAGACATTTGGCCACTACAACAACAAATACATGCGAGTTAAAAACTAAAGGGTGTTCCAAAACGAGCAACGAAAACTGTTAAAATCCCATGTAATATACATACACTTGAAATTTGTAAAGTTAGTGTATTTTTATACAGACTACAACAATTAACACTAAATTTAAAAAGTTTAAATTAAAGGGTGTTCCATTAGCTAATGCAATTATTACTTTGTAATTTTGACAACTTGCTGCATCTTGGAGACCGTAAGAGCAAAACTCTTTAAATTTTCATAAACGGTAAAACTAAAAAATCAAAAAAATATAAAATCGCCAAATATAAAAAAATCGCCAAAAACAAAAAAAATCACCAAATCGAAAAAGCACCAAATTAAAAAAATCTCTAGGACTAAAATAAATCGCGAAAACCCGGAAAAATCGCCAAAATGAAAAAAATCCTTAAACAAAAAAATCGCCAATATGAAAAAATCGCCAAAATGAAAAAATCGCCTAAATAAAAAAACCCCAAAAACAGAAAAAGTCGCCAAAATGAAAAAAACCCCAAAAAACAGAAAAAATCGCTAAAATGAAAAAATCGCTAAAATGAAAAAAAATTGCGAAAACTAAAAAAACCCAAAAAGAGAAAAAAAACGCCAAAACGAGAAAAAAGCGATAAAACTGAAAAAAAATCGTTTAAACTGAAAAAACTTAAAAAAGGAAAAAAGCTAAATAAAAAAAATAAAAAATCGAAACCGAATGTGCGCGAGTCAAAGTCGCACTTTACTGAATTTATTTTAATTGCAATGCGTACACAACAAGAACAGCAGCAACTAAACGATGAACAACAGGAATTAAAAATTAAAAAGTAAAAGTAAAGGCATTTACCACAGATGAGCACTGCAGTACCACTAAAGTTTCAGTAAAAACAATAAAAAATGTTTAACAAGTAAATTTTTACTGATTACTAAAATTTTTTCTACAATTTTTATAAAAAGCCTAAATGATTTGTTATATGATGAGGTGCATTGAATTTTCAGTAATCAGTAATGCCCGTATTCATAATGAAATTCTACCAAGTGGCTAAATGTTTTTCATACAAAAGTTTCAAAATTTGAATGAAAAAACTTTGCCACTTGCTACAATTTTATTATGATTACGGCCCTACGATTTTACTGGTAATGCAAATTAAATTTCATTATCAGTAAAAATTTACTGAATTTTTTTAGTAATCAGTAAATTTACTGCTTACTGCAATTTTGAATGCAGTACATATACATATACTGCAGTGTGCCCATTTACTAACCAAATAAGTTTAATAAAACAAACAAAAACCAACAAATTCATATGTATTTACAATATTGAAAGTTTTGATACTTTTAATTAATTAATTTAAAAAAAGATAATAAAAGCATAAGTACTTCCAACTTAAAAAAAAAATTTCATTACTAGATGTTTACACATCTCCTCTGTGATCGGACTCACATTGCTTTTTTTGCGTTCTTTTCAGTTTTGGCGATTTCTGCATTTTTGCGTTTTTTTAGTTTTAGGGCTTTTTTCGTTCGGCGACTTTTTTTAGGCGTCATTAAAAAAAAAGTAAGTACCCCGTAAACTTTTTTCCGGTTTTTATTTTTAGCGCTTTTTCTTAGGTGTGGCGATTTTTCGTTTTTGCGATTTTTTTCGAGTTTTTGGATTTTTTCAGTTTAGACGTTTTTTTCGGTTTTTGGCGATTTATTTTAGTTTTAGAAATTTGTTTTAGTTTTGGCGATTTTTTTAGGTTTTTAGCGATGTAGACATTTTTAAATAAAATTTAAGTAACCGGTAAACGTATTTTCGGTTTTAGATGCTTTTTAGTTGTGGCGCTTTTCTTAGTTTTTGCGATTTTTTCGGTTTTTTTGCGTTTTTTTTTTAGTTTTGGCGATTTTTCCTTTATTATTAATTTTTCGCTTTTGGACAATTTATTTTAGTTTTAGAACTTTCTTTTAGTTTTAGGGCTTTTTCAGTTGGCGATTTTTTTAGGTTTTTGGCGATGTAGACATTAAAAAAATTTAAATACCCGGTAAACTTTTTTCGGCTTTTGGCGATTGTTTAGTTTTGGCGCTATTTCTTAGTTTTTGTTGTTTTTCGGTTTTTTGCGTTTTTTCAGTTTTAACGATTTTTTCGCTTTTTGACAATCGATTTTAGTTTTAGTTTCTGGGATTTTTTTTAGTCTTACACGCAATTCACACGTTGATTTTTCTGTGATTTTTTGAAACACGATTTTTAGAGTTTGTAGGCGAAGGGTATAGAAAAACAAAAGGGGAAGAAAAAAAATCACATTTTCCGTTCTACGAGTTTTTTTTCAAATTTTCTTTACACATATTTTAATTTTTTTATGTTGCTTTATATTATTTAATCATTGAATGCGACAACAGTTTTTTTTTTAATACAAAACAGTGTTACCTGTAGGTATTTTTGTCACTAATATATGAGTATAGGGAATATCGGAAAAATATTTTATTTTGGACAAAATGTAGGTATTTTTTATTCTCATATTGCATTTTTTGTGCATAAATGTAAAAATGACTAATTAAAAATATATTTTTGCTCATACCCCGTTTCAGAATTTGTTTTTGCTCGAAATTCCATAGACTTTTATCTAATTATTTTGGTCTCATAGTGCTTGTCTTTGGTAGCATTTTTGATAGAATATTTATTTATATGTGAGTGGATAAGAAAAAACGCTGTCAAAATAAAATAGATTCTATCTCTCGACTGCTTTCTGGCGCCACTTTTTGTGTCAATTTGTATGGAAAATGTGTTTATGCCGCAATTCAGCTTGATCATTGAGGCCTTAAATGTTTTTAATTTATCTCACTTTAAATTAAATTGCTAAAATTTGTAGATTTTCGTATGGGGTAAATTTTTTAACATGTAGGGAAAGAAAAAAAAAACGAATTTTTTAAAAATCTACTGGCAACACTGATACAATTTTTGGAAGAAAACTAATAAAAACTAGAAACATGGAAAAAATCATCGTATGAATGTAAAATGTTTTTGGAAGCAACTTTTAAAGAGAATCAAAAATAAAACAAGATTTTTAAATCATCGTATGAATTTGGCCTTAGAAATTTGTTTCAGTTTTGAGGCTTTTTTTTTGTTTGGCGAAATTTTTTTAGGTTTTCGGCGATAGACATTTCAAAAAAATTTAAGTTTTCGGTAAACTTTTTTCGGTTTTTGGCAATTTTTTTGTTTTGGCGCTTTTTTATAGTTTTGGCGATATTTTTTATTTTTTTTTTATTTTTGACGATTTATTTTAGTTTTAATATTTGGGGCGATTTTTTAGGTTTTTTTTTTGGCTATTTAGACATTTTAAATGAAATTTAAGTATTCAGTAAACGTTTTTTCGGTTTTTGGCGATTTTTTTTATTTTTGGCGCTTTTTCCTAGTTTTTGTGATTTTTCGGTTTTTTTGACGATTGATTTTAGTTTTAGAAGTTTGTTTTAGTTTTGGGGATTTTTCTTCGTTGGGCAATTTTTTTAAGTTTTTGCAGATTTTTAGGTTTTTTGCAATTTTTTTAAGTTTTTAGGTTTAGGGTTTTTAAAAATTTTACGAGTACCCTTTAATTTTGGTTTTTTTTTTTAATTTCAGTGTTAATTGATGCAGTCTGCATAAAAATACAATAACTTTGAAAGTGCCTATATATACGATACTGGGAACAGTTTAATAGTTAACAAAAATAATACAGTAGTTTCCTCTTAATTGATATACATTTAATTACTTTGTTCGCTTAATTAACTAACTTGGAATTGTGACAGTAAAGCAATTACCAGAAAATCGCTTCAATAATTTGTCCGATTATATTTGAGTAACCCATTATTGGGCAATTACTGTATAAGAGCAAATATATAGTGCTTTGTTTTTGCTTTTTAAGCCAATTTTTTGTTTTTCTTAGAAAGCGCATAAAATCACACTTTTCGGAAGCAATACAAATGCAGTTTTATGACTTCAAACGACAGTTGCATTGAAAAAAGCATTAAATTATTTATTATAGTTTTTTTATACAACTATTTGTAATATTCATGTTAATTTAACTGGAAAAGATTTATCAGTCAGATTTGCCACATAATAAAATAACAAAAATGTTTAAATCACAAGCAATTAAAAGAGACATCCAATAAAACAAAAGCTTTAAATTTGCATATAGAGAAACTGTTCACTTACAATTTGGATGCATGAAGCTTTCGAAAAAGAGGACTTTACACTCACTAAAAGAAATAAGTCAGCAATTGTAAAAGTGGTGAACAAAATTGAGTTGTTTGTATAAGTTAGTAGTAATGTGATGAATCGACCGCGCACGTGACTCAGGAAAATCGGGAACATTGTTATTATAGCCCATACACCGAAAAAAATTATGACACATTTTTATTTTTGAACAAAAATGTGTTTGAAATTAATTTTAAGTTTAATTATTTTCTGTATTTGATTTGATGAATTTATATAACACGAGTAACTTATTTTATTAAAGAAACAATGCGTTTTTAATTCTATGGAAGTTTTACGAGTTTTTGTATTTCGAATTCTGTTGTAGGTCATGTTTTAGTAAAAATATTATTAGATTTTTTGAATTTATTAATTGAATACAAAAAATGTTTTTTGGTGTAGTGCTGAGGAAACCCCATGTCCACTTCTCCTCTATCTTTGGAATTAGACAAAAATTGAGTCTTAAAACTTTTCTTTGGAGCTACGTAAAACTTAAGGTTCTTGCATATGATCCACGATGGATTCAAGACCCTGGACAAAAAAATTTGAGCACAAAAAAATTGAAAATATATGATTTTCAAATAATTTTTAACCTTTACAAATCTTTTACTCCACTTTACTACGCATTGATAGCTTAAACGTTCCCTGGAATTCGCGATAGCAAATTTCCCTTTATAGGGAATGAAAAGTTCATGGGAACAAAACTTTCACATTTTATTCACAATAGAGAGGTGATAAATTTTCATATCAAAAGGCAACCTCTTATTGGAATATAATTTTTATGACAAATATTTGATATTTTACAGAAGTTACTCCATGGATCTTATAAATTGTTTTAAGGCGAATAGTCACAATAAAATGAGTAGAAGTGGCATATTCCACATATACTTTTTTCTAATGCAGCAAGAAAGAAAGTTTTTTATCATTGCTTTGCCACACGAAATAATGTCGATTGGGCATTATCCCATAAAGACAAAATATTTCTTTTTATATTTTGAAAATTATTATAAAAAGGGGCTTGAAATATCATCGCACTTATGATGACAATAAATAAATCCCAGGGTCATCAGTCCTTTCTGGTGGGTGGCATAAATTAAAAAGAGACCATTAGAGCCTATTTAATCAATTCTATTTAAATATTAATTCATATTTAAAAGTCGTTTTTCATTGAAAACAAAAAATATATACACATATGAAAAACTACTTTTAAATATTAATTGACATTTGTGCCATTAGTTATGAAAGTGGTATAATAGGGTATTTACATTACCTCGAAATCTAGTACTTACGAGATTTCGAGCTAAATCTTGCTGCTACTTTTGATTAGATTTCCAATTTAAAACAAAATCTATTTTGTTAGTAGATTTGCAAGAAATCTAATAAAAATCTAATATTTTTATTCATTTTTTACCACCCTGTAAGACTATTTATAAAAAAGATGAGTGAATTAACTACGGTCTGCTTAAAAAGGTGTGTGACTTAGCTACATTGCAGTTATTTGGTTGTAGTTTTGATAAACAATCTTGTTAAATGTCAAAAAAGTAGGTCTAAACGTTATAGATTTTCATAAAGATTTTAATTAAAATCTTCTAAATCTTGTGCTGGTGTGTGTAATGGCCTATAAGTCATAATATATTTCTTTGGTAAACTAAATATTTAAATTTGAACAAATTAAAAATAAGTTTTGTATTATGAAACATTGTAATTTAGAGTTGTACTAGTATCGACTGATTTAAATATATTTAATATTTATAAAATATTTGTTGATTTTTTTGAAGATTAATTTAAAATTTCGAAGCAAAAATGCGCATAATTAAGGGCACATTTATAGGCAGATTTAAAAAAAATTTCGTTACATTTCAAAAAATATTTTTTCCATACAAATTTCATTTTTTCGTTTTATGGAGCAGAAGCAATTCAGCCCCAATTTTAAGTGAACCATTCATTATGACAAGATTTTTTCTCCAATTTTTTTTTTGCTTTTGCATAAATTTAAATGAATTATAATTTTATATTAAGTTACACAGTAACTTAATTTGCTATATGTAGAAAGTGATTTTATTTTGTAATTAATTTATTGTTGTTAGAAACGAGTGATTTACTTGTTCCAAACCAACTACGAGTATAAGCAGCATTCTTTGTTCCTACAATAAACGTCAGCCGTGACATCGAGTTATATATTTACGTAAATTAAGAAATTATCATAATGTTTTTTTTAAGTTCTTTTAATTAATTTTTTATAGTTTTAATTTGTATTAAGTGAAATTCGTAAGCAAGGTACTCCCAAGAGGGAATATTCTACGAAAATATTTTCCATAAAACTCTATTATAAATATTTGGAAAAAAAACTCTTACTCCCTGTTTCCATAACCCGGACGATCTAAACAAACTCAGTCTGCAACTTTAGGAAAAATCGCCCAAAAAGCCCATAATGAAATCTAGGGCAGTAACATCAAATGTTCTCTAATTTTTGTTTTATTTTCCTTTGTGCTTATTTTTCATTGACATTATTTTGATTACAAAATATATGAAATTTATTGAAAGTATGGCAGCATTGTTGACAGAATGTGTATTTGTATTTGAGAGCATAAGAAAAAACGCTGTCAAAATCAAATAGATTCTATCCCTCTACTGCTTATGGGGCTGCTTTTTTCTGTCAATTTGTATGTTTATACCACAATTCTGTTTGATCATTTATTCTGTTTCATCATTTAATTTTGATTTTCATTAAAATTTTCTAGACGAGTCGACTGATTGACTTATGGAAACAGAGATTAAAATTCGAAATTCGGCACAGAGTTCCCACCTTCATTTTATACCTTATACCCAATTTAAAATTTTTCATCAAAAAAAAAAAAAAAAAAAAAAAAAAAAAAAATGTTATTTCAAAAGGAAAACTTGCATACGTTTGCTTATTTATTAAATCCATTTGAAGTGAATATTCTTTAATTTTTTTGTAATGTATAAAACCCACAAAAATAAAAAAATTATTTATCAATGTTTATCATTTTCAAAACTGATTCATCAGTGAATGAAATTGTGCTGTACATTTTGTATTAAAAAGTTTTAGCATTTGAAAAGATGGAGTTAATTTGTCATACACTACGTTTATACACGCACTACTTGGAAATAAAAATATTTGCAAATAAATTAAAGCTACGGTCACACTTGTCAAACATTTGCCCCAAAAAGCGTAACCACTATCACACAAACTTGGAAGCACTTCTATAGAAAACTTACTTATGTTGACCAAAAAAAAAAAAAAAAAAAAAAAAAAAAATAGTGGAAATATATAAAATAACAAATATTTTTTTGTTTTAATTTAAATTTTTTGCTTCTGTCAATGTTTTTGTGCTATATTTATCCTTTTATTGCTTTTTATTAGCAAACATTTGTAAACGTGGCAGCCTCAAACATTTTATTTGCAAATAGTGCATTAATCTCTTCTCTATATATTTATATAAAAGAGGATGTGTGTATGTATGTATGTAACGTATGGACTCCAAAACGGTTGGGCCGATTTTGATGAAATTTTCAGGGAATCTTCAAAATATTCAGGCGGGTGGCACTGTGAAGTCTAATTTTTTATTTTTGGTCTGCGGGCGGAGGGGCGTGGCAAAATCCAAGTTTCATATTGCACCGCCAATGCGCAGCACTTTCAAATCAATATAAATGAAATTGAAAAGACAATGGGGGTAGCGAAGCCCACCACAACAATTTACAGTTTTATCTGAAAATAAGTCATGCGTATAAACCTAGTAACAGGAAATAGAATCCTAATGTAATATCAGAGCGCCCTCCTTCGTCGGTAGTCTGTAGCATAATCATTGTCGAACAGTGTTGCCATAAGATGTAAGAGAAAAATGTCCTACAGCACACACAACAAAGTGCTAAAATCAGTTATAATTTTTAGTTTATACTATTTCTTAAGCGGCCCATACACTTGCAATGAAATTGTTAATATTTTTAATTCTATATCATCGCTAAGGTGTATATTATATTCATAGGTGGCACAATACATTTTTTCATAACAAAGAAAATAGAATTATATTGTGTAATATATTGGCAAAATTATTTAGTATTATGTTAAGTTTTTTTACTGTGAGAAAAATGTCGCCATATTTGTTGAAAGATTTGTATCAATCATTCCATACCATAGGTCAAACTGACAATAATATCGATGGTGTTGCGTAAATTGTGTGAGATTTTACCTTTTTATGTAACCCCACCATGTGAACAGTAACATATTCAATAATATTGTATTTATTGGCCCGGAACTATATTATTATATTGTTCAATTGCGAATGCCATAATCTCAAACTGAAAAAACGTGATCGAATCAGCTCGTTACCGAAAACAACGATTAGACCCCAGAGCTGTAAAAGAATGAAGTTTTCCTCTATTTCTTCCTTGACCTCCTGTCTTCTATCACTATCCTTTTCCAAAAAAAGAAGGTAATACCTAGTAATAGTTGCAGGCATTAATTGCCTGAGTGATACTTCTGTTAAAAAAAGAGTCAGAGCACATAATGAAAACACTTCGACACGACTTTCTCCAATCAACTTCATTTTCTCATAATGGAAACGTACTAAAGGGTCCGCCATCTAACTTTTTTTCAACTAGTGCTTATTTCGTGAATGGTAACACTTAGCTCATGTCTGATGTGACAGATAATTAGTTTTATCCTTCCGCTGAACGAGCCAACTGACCATCCAATGCGTTTTCGCTTCGCTAAGTGGGCCTGCGATCGACTTACAGAAGATGCCGATTTTGCCAAAAAAAAAAAATCATCTTTTCAGATGAAGCTCATTTTGATCTTGGCGGGTATGTAAACAAGCAAAATTGTCGCATTTGGGGCACAGAAAACCCGCACGCATACATTGAAAAGCCGACGCACCCAAAACGAGTCACTGTTTGGTGCGGATTTTGGTCCAGAGTCATAATTGGGCCATTTTTTTTTCGAAAATGAGTAAGGAGTGGCCGTTACAGTCAATGGCGATCGTTATCGGGACATGTTGAACGAAGTTTTGTTCACAAAAATTGAAGAGGAGGATATTGGCAACATTTGGTATCAACAGGACGGCGCTACGTGCCACACAGCCGAAGCTTCAGTAGTTTATTTTTATAGCATTTTCAAAAAAAAAAAAAAAGTTATCTGGCGGACCCTTTATAAGAGCCAATTTCACCAACTTATTTAAATATCAATTCATATTTAAAAGTAATTTTTCCATACAAAAATTAATGAAAATCGACATTTAAATACGAATTGATATTTAAATAGAGCTGGTAAAATTGGCCCTAAGACTTATTCATTTTATTTTAAAATTTTCTAAACGTTAAAGCCTTTCATCTGACCAAAGTTGTATTATTGAAAAATCAAGTAGTTAACAAACTCAAAAGTGGTCCGTTTCGACGCCGATGTCGTGCCGTCGTTTATGGTATCGTTCTTCGCCTTAAACCGATTCTATGTATTGAATATATGTATTTATCGTATTGAAACATATTTCGTGTTAGCCATGCCTGAAATTTAAAAAAAATTATCTTATTTTATTTTTCTTTATCTTATAATTATAAACCAACTACTTTTTAAGGCTAGCGCGCATGAAACTGCTCTGCCGCCGGAAGTCAGCGACTAATAGGCATGTTAATCTGCAACAGCTGTTTGCTGTGTATTTTTGTTTTAATGTAATCCAAAAAAATGTTGCCACCACACCAAAATTGTATTATTTATATTATCGGACAGTTGTAATAATGGAAAAATTTTAAAGAACTAACTATCCGCAACTTTACCATCAAGTCATAATAATGGCCCTTACAGAAGCAATTGCATATTTTTAAGCTAATTAAGTGGGTAAACCAATTGAGCGGAAACTAGTGTATAAGAAAAATCTAAATGCCATTTAAGTTTTAGAAAATCTAAGCAGTGTGTATTTTATTTCGTTATGCACTGTAACTCCTTAATGATTATTAGACATTTAATTATAAGTTTTAACAAATCTTCCCCGTGCAAAAAATACACGTAATTCACATAATTGCTCTCATTGCTTTATGCCACAACAATTACTCGTATTATTGTTGCTGGGTGGCAAGTTGTGCTATTCACAATTTCCTTTAGACAATTCAGTGTTAAATAATTTTTTGAAATTGTTTATTTTTATAATTTTTCAATATGTTTATTAATAATATCATCATAAATAATTCAAATATTTACCTCTTTTTCTCAGCGAGATATATATACATATATATATATATATATATATATATATATATATATATAAATGCTTTGAAATTTTTTTGTCTGAGTGAAAAATGGAAAAACTTACAATAAACTGAAGTGTGAATATTTATTTCAAGGTTACGTTAAAACGACTACATTTAAATAAATTTTAAATACATACAATAATTGTTTATATCGCATAACAAATGTTTACACAATTCAGTCTTACAATGCTTTTATAAACGTCATGATTATGGCAAATCGTGAAAGATTATTTCAATTTCAAAAAGTAAGCAAAAATAACTTTAATCTCTTATGTGATTAAATAAATCAGCTTTATAAGCAGGAAAGTGGAAAATATTTATAATTTTATAATTTTCTATTCTGAGCAGTCACATGTGAGACACGTGATATAGACATTTAATATTAGGTTTGTTCATTTACTAAACATTTTTACAAATTTGTAACAATTGTTACTGGAAAGTGTTCATTGGGGTATCACACACGGGAGTAATTTTTATGCCGGCACAATTTTTGTTCTTTTTAGAACACACGAGACTAATTAATCTGGCATTGAAATGTATACCTACACACAGCTTTGTGTGTATTAGTGTTTTTTGTATTCTTTTAACATTTGCTGTTTTTTAAGTTGTGTGTGTATTGGTTTTGTGCCGATGATGCGGGGTTGTGCCCGCTTGAAAAATTATGCCAAACACAACACCACTCTCTTCGCCTCTCTCACCAACAAACTGGCATGCTATGCCAGCACAATTGTTCTCGTGTGTGATAGCTGATTAACTCAAAAAGTTTGCGAGGAGATAGCATCAAAAGAGAAAAAAAATTGGTTCAAACTATTACTACTAAAATTTGTACTTGCTGTTCTGTGTTTTATTTTAAAATTAATTATTTGAAGAATATCTGAAAACGGAAAACTGAAAAATTTGCATTTCCTTATTTAAAAAAAAGCATATTTTCTTAGTTTATTGTTTTTCATTCATTAATCCACATAAATTCGTTTTTATTTTCATAGAATTTTGTTTATTTCTCATGTCTGAGCAGAGATGGAAAGTCGCATTTTTGTATTTGTAATGGAATGAAATTAAAAAGATATGAAAAATGCGTAAAAATATTAAATTATAGATGAAACTGTGTGAAGTATTTCATATTAAATTGGAATTTAAAAAAAAATTTAAATTTGAAATATTCTCAAACAAAATACATCAGAACAAGTACAATTGTATGATGATTTCCATCCATGGTTCTGATATGAATGAAATTTTCTTGCAAGTTCTTACAAGTAAAGGCTCAGTTAGCCGACTGTAATGTAATGTAAGTGCAACAGTAGGAAACAGCTAATCGATATTGTTATGTGAATAGTAATGAAAATGGTTATAGAGATTGAATGAAACGTAACCTATTTTTCATATAAAAACATCGATCAGCTGTTTCTTACGTTGCAGTAACATTACATTAGAGTCAGCTAAATGAGCCTTAAAGCGTTCATTTACTTTTTCGTATATGGGAGAGTAATTTTGTAAATTTCTGCTTTGCTCTCTTATTGCTAATTTCTGCTGGGAAAGTAAACGAACAGACCTATTGTCTTGGAACATTTAAGCTCTGTGATAACAAATCAGTTAAAAACCCTCTTTAAAAAAATGCAACTAGATTTTCATTGCTTCCAAAGATTCTATATTAAAAATATGCAAATAATTATCAGAAAACGTTTTTCTTAAAAGCAATAAAATCATTTATTAATATATGATTTATTAACAGCTCAAATGTCAGGCCATAAAATATCAAAACACATTAAAAACTCTCCAGATTAATTGATAAATTAATTTATCTTTAAAAAAAATCACAAATTCTTATTAAACGACCCATTCAAATATATATGTATATATGTGTGTCATTAAAATTCACAGAAATGCTTCAAAAATTAAAACGCTGAAAAATATCAATATCAAATATATACATATATACATAAACACATTTCATTACGAGTATTTTAATTAACAATTTCCATACAATCAAATTAAAAATGTGGTCCGGTCGGCCAATCAAAAGGGTAACAATAATTTAATTAAAACTGAAGTTGATATCAATAGTTCAGCAATTATGTTTGATTTACTGAAACAAAAATAGCGGCAACAGATTGTTCAGGTTTATGATTATTAATTATTTAAAGAAAATGATTCATTTTTCAACATGTCATTTAATGCTTTGAATTGAGTTTGATTTCTTTTTGTATGTATAATTATTGGCGCTGTTTGTCACACATATTTTTTGGGTTCTTGTTAAAACCCATTTTAAATTAATTTATGGACTTTTTTTATCATAAAAAAGCGTTAGTTATAAATTTAAAAAAAAACCCATTTCAGGTTTTTATTTAAAGAGGAGAATAAATAACTAATTCCAGTTGTGAATATTATTGATATAAATATGCAATTTTAATATTTTTTTTAAAGAAATGTTTAGTATCAGTGGCCTTATTTTTTATATACGAGGATGGGTCATTAATTCAGGGGGGTTATTATGTAATCCGAATCGAACGGAAATGTATTCGAATTATAATGTTAATAACATACGAATTCGAACAGTTTCCGTTTCGAATCGAATTACATAATAACCCCCCAGTGTCTTTTTGAATTTCCCGCCTCTTGACTAAAATAATCATACTGCTACTGTCAAGAGGCAACCGCCCCCCCCCCCCCAGGGGAGTCCATTGGCGACACAGGCATGGGTTCATCTCACCATTGCTGTGAAGGCAATGGTTGAGGAATTCTCTTGGGGACCTCGCTATGGGTGTATACACAACACCTCAGCGTGAAAGCCGGAGAATTATCATGGTGGCTGTGGTTGCTACCAAAATAGTTGGGAGAATAGTCTTGGCTTCCCAGTGTGAAATCAATACTAGTGGTTGGTCTGACACGGTTAGCCAGACACTATTCTAGGTGCTGTTACCATTCAACAGAAGCTGCTATGGGCACGGACATAGCAGCAGAGTTTAGATAGCTCAAATTACCTCAGCAAGGTAATTGAATATATTTAGTACAGGGATAACTATATCAAAGATTGCAACCTATGTGCCTTGAGGAGTGGGCCTTAGGTTCATTCTAAAAGGGTGCATGGGGGCGATGGTCTGGCGTCTCACCTGCAGCCGGTGCTTTGGCACCCGTGAGGTAAGGCCGTAATGGCAGGTGCTCACGGAAAGCTATTGCACATCTGTCAAGAGGCAACTGTCAGTTGATTCCTGTCTAAATTTGAACAAGCTGTATCATTTAGTTTGTGTTTGGCAGCCGTTGATAACAGACTACTACCTCGACTTTTGCGAAGAAAATGGAAAAAAGTGAATTTCAAACCAAGAAAAACTCGATAAAGCTCAATGACCAAAAAGTTGTTTACTGACTTTCGTTGTGGTCACACAAGTACAAATGACGCTGAAGGTTCTGGACTGCCAATTGAGGTCAGTACTCTCGAAAATGTTGAAAAAATCCGCGATATGGTGTTGGTCGATAGAAGAGTAAAAGTGCTTGAGGTTGTTGATGACATAGGCATTTCATATGGCAGTGTGGTTTCGATTTTAAATCATCAGCTGGGTTTAAGAAAGTTGTCTGCAAGATGGGTGCCGCGTTTGCCTTGTTTGGAGTTGTTTAACCACAATCCAAATGAGTTTTTGCGGCGTTTTTGAACTGTGGATGAAACACGGATCCATTACTGTACTCCGGAGACCAAGCAGCAGTCTAAACCTGCTCCGAAGAAGGCCAAGGTGAGTTTGTCAGCCAATGAGGTGATGGCAACATTTTTTTGGAATGCACGTGGGATAATCTACATTGACTACTTTCAAAAGGGAAAAATAATAAACGTCGAATATTAGCCAACTTATTAGACCGATTTAATGAGGATTTAAAAAGAAAACGACCCCATATGGCCAAAAAAAAGTTCTTTTTCAGCAAGATAATGCGCGAGTGCACACGTGTGCAGTCTCAATGGCAAAACTCTATGAATTGGGCTACGAATTGATACCCCATCCATCATTTTCTTCGGATTTAGCCCCTAGTGACTACTTCCTTTTTCCAAACCTAAAAAAATGGTTCGCTGGAAAGAGATTTAGCTCCAACGACCAAAGAAATGCCTATTTTAAGGACCTCGAAAATGCTATATTTTTGAGGAACGTTGGACTAAGTGTATTGAGTTAAAATGAGATTATGTTGAAAAATAAATTTTTGTTTTGGAAACAAAAACTGTGTTTCATTCAAAAAGTCACGGACTAATTGATCCACCCTCGTACATTGATTGAAATAGTTTCATGTTAAGATAATATTTGAACATTTAACATCTTAATATCAATATTAAAAAAATTAAACCAAAAAAATTTACTTATTACCATTTGGAACTAAATATGCGGATATCTCTTCAAAAATTATGTTAAAAATTTTTTCCTTTCTTGTTTTTCTTGTTTTTTGTTTAGCTAGAAATTATTTAAGATTTCTGGGGCCACAAAATATGTCCGTATTTGTTGTAAAAGAATTCTCGGAAAATCAAATTAAACTCAATGTCGATTTTGGCACCTTGTCGATTATGAATAGCAACGTGCGGTAATTTTTACAACAAAAGCATTAAACACATTCACCACAGCAAGCTACCGACTACCAAATGTCAAGGATAGAATACACATGTTTATATGAGAATAATTATTTTGAAGACAGCAAGGCAACATGGCGGCAGGTTGTTGTCTATGCTGATTTTGTCGTTGTAGTCCAATTAAACTAATTTCTATTTTGTTGGCTACAATGAGAACATTCAGTATTGCCAGTATAATACAAAATGTTGAATGAATGATTTTGTACAATTATTTCATATTATTTAACAGAAACAATATCCAAAAATTGATGTAAAGAATAAATTGATTCATTTTTGTACTTTTACGTGAAATAAGTACATTTTAAAAGACTAATTAATTTTTATAAATGCAAAATATATAAAAGTGGCAATACTGAAATATGTATTTGTACTTGAATATCAGCTGCAGATGGTGCTGCTGCCGTCTCCAAAATAATTAAGTAGCTGGCTACGAGGCGACAAATGCTGCTTGCGGCATTTGCAGTCGTGTGTTCGTGTAGCCTGCTGTGGTGAATGTGTTTAATGCTAAAGCCTGTAAATCAGTATTACGAAATGCCAGCGGTTGAAAAGAAAGGTAGAAACCCTGACTTTTCAACGATCAACTACAAAATCGCTATTGTGAATAGCTATTAAGGAAAATTTATTCTGTTTTTTTCAACTACAAAATAGTAAGAGCAAAATATTCACTCGAAATGTAAGTAGTAAATAAATAGAAATATATAAACATCGTTAAAAATAAACAAAATAATTGATTTTATTCACAGGGTGCGTATTATCAACAAGAAAAAGTCAATTGCAAGGCTTGTAAGCTTGATGAAAGCAAAATCGGACATCACAAAGGGACTCTGCTTAAAAGTGGTTGGTGCAAAAAAAAAAATGGGAGGAATATACCACGGAGTTAAATATTTTAGGTTCACCTAAATAAAATTTTCTAGTTCATCTTATTTTTTCCATTTATCAGCTGTTATATTTTTTCCCTTCAAATGCATATTCACAATTTCTAATACCTACTTAATCATTCACAACTTTATCAACTGATTTTCGTAATAACTGTTTCAACCATAGTTGACAAATTTTTACACTTTTCAACCAGTTGATGGTTGCTGCTCATAATAAGCCTGATTATGTTTAAGTTACTATCAGTTGGGCGGCTATTAGTGTTATATCAACAAATAATCTTTTGTATAAAATGCCACTTTAAAAAGGTACAAAAAAAAACTGCTCTGAAATACTTTTTCCAAGAAGTACATTTTCCAAAAAGTACCTATTTAAAAAAGTAAATTAAAAAGTAAACTCTCAAAGAGAGTAAGTATCCTTCCCAAAAGGTAACTAGTACAATAAAAATAAGTACAATTTTCAAAAAGTAAATTTTTTTCAAAGGTACTTTTTGAAAATTGTACTTTTTTGTACCAGCTTCCTTTTAGGAAGGGTACTCTCTTCAACTTTTTGCAAAAAAAGAACATTTTAAAAATTTATTTTTTCCAAAAATTTACCTATTTCAAAATATACTTTATACGAAAAAACTTACGCAAATAGTACATGTTTGAAAACGTACGTTGTCTTAAATTAATATTACTAAAAACTTGTTTAAAAGTATATACATATGTATGCATTTTAAAAAGTACTAGTTTCAAAAAGTGCTTTTTAAAACAGCACTTGTTCTAAAAAGTACTTTTTTTTATTTAAATTTTTTTAGATAATATAATCTAACAAGGTACAATGTTATGATATTTGACTCAAAAGTATTACAACAATTAAATTTAATGATTGAATAAGTGAAGAAAATTTTAACACAAAAACATCTTACAAACTTTGAAAATGTTGTAACAAAATTTGTTAACACAACACACAAGCAGGGAGGTATGGCCTCTTTTTTAAAAAGTCCGTACTGCAAAACGAAAATTTCCTAAAATTATCTTGTTTTAAAATAAAGCTAAAAAAAGAACATTTTCCAAATAAATTCATGTTTTAAAAATACTTTTTTTCTTTAAAGTTCTTGTTTAGAAAAAGTTTATTTTTCAAAATGTATATTTTCCAAAAAAAGTACCTCCTCTTAAAAGTACCTTTTCCTAAAAGTACCTTATTCTAAGAGTATGCTTATTTAAAAGTACTATTTATTAAAAGTGCCATTTATTAAGTCCATTTTCCTAAAAGTACATTTTCTTCTAGTAGTACTTTGTTGTTAAAGTACCATTTTGCTAAAATTATCTCTTTGCTAAAATTACATTTTTGCTAAAATTACATTTTTGCTTAAAGTACCTTTTTGCTAAAATCACGTTTTTGCTAAAGTAGCTTTTTGCTAAAATTACTATTTTCCTAAAAGTACTTTTTTCCTAGAAGTACATTGTTGCTAAAAGTACCTTTTTGCCAAAATTACATATTTTTTGCTAAAGGTACCTTTTTGCCCAAAGTACATATTTGATAAAAGTACCTTTTTGCCTTGTCCCTAAAAGAACCTTTTTGATTAAAGTACCTTTTTGCTAAAAGTAAATTTTTCCTAACAGTACCTCTTCCTAAAAATACTTCTTCGCGAAAGTACCCTTTCCTAAAATTGCGTTATCCTAAAGGTATCTTTACTTTAAAGTACCATTTATTACAGCTTCCATTTCCGAAAAACCCTTTTTCCTAAAAGTAAATTTTTTCTAAAAGTACTTCTTCCCAAAAATACTTTTTTATTAAAGTACCTTTTACTAAAAAGCCTTATCCTAAAGGTACCTTTAATTGAAATTACTATTTATTAAAAGTGTCATTTCATTAAAAGTACCTCTTCCCAAAAATAATTCTTCATAAAAGTACCTTTTGCTAAAAGTCCCTCATACTAAAACTATCTTAACCTTAAAGTACCATTTACCAAAAGAGCCATTTCCTTAAAGTAGCTTTTTTCTAAAAGTACATACATTGTTCTTAAAATTAAATTTTTTCTAAAAATACATTTTTCTGTGAAGTTCTTTTCCTAAAAGTAACTCTTAAAAATACTTTTTCATAAAAGTACCTCTCCCTGAAAGTGCGTTATCCTAAAATATCTTTACTTATAACTACCATTTATTTAAAATTTCTTAGAAGTCCTTTTTCCTAAAAGTACTTTTTCCTAAAAGCACTCTTTCTTTAAAGTACTTTTTTGTCAAAAGAACTTTTTTTAAGTACTTTTTTCCTAATAGTACTTTTTCTTAAAAGTAATTTTTCATAAAAGTACCTTTTCTCAAAATTGCCTTATGCTAAAAGCATCTTTTCCTAAAATTACCTTTTTCTTAAAAGTACATTCTTCCTAAAAGTACCTTTTTTCTCTAAAAGTACCTTTTTTCTCTAAAAGTACCTTTTTTCTCTAAAAGTACCCTCTTTCTAAAAGTACTTTTCGCCAAAAGTGCCTTATGCTAAAGGTATCTTTACTTGAAAGTACCATTTATTAAAAGTGCCATTTCCTAAAAGAACCTTTTTCCTGAAAGGATATTTTTTTCTTTTCATAAAAATACCTTCTCATAAAATTACTATTTTACCAAATGGACAAAACCGCAAGAGCAGATCCGCAAAAATTCTAAACATAAATTTGGAGTCTCAAACTTATTGATAATTTTGTACAGCATCCTTCCTCTTTCCGATGTTGTAACCATTTGTCAACCTTTCGAAATCAATGTTTTCGCAGGTTAGAATCTGCAGTTATTTAACGGCTGTTAAAATAAACAGCTGTTGGGAAAAGAAATGCATGTGTAGTGTGACCAAATTGTGTATTTATTTGCAAACAAATTTGTTAAACTTGAACCAACATATTTAAAGCAAATATTTCCCAAATGCGACCGTAGCTTGAGTGATTTTTGAAACGTCATCAGTGTTGCCAGGTTTTGCTATCAACATTTTTTCTAGCAAATAAATAAAATGAATAATTATTTTCTAAGGGAATAAAAAAAATCCGAAACATTGGACCAACTTCACAAAATAAGCGATGGAAAGCCAACCGTAATTTATTAGTTTCGGTTGGAAAACCAATATCACATTGTTACTCGTTGTAAATCATATGTCATATTATATATCTGAGCTGTTTTTCTTATAGTGTTTTCACACTGACATGGTTTTAATAAAAGTTGATTTTAACGTTAAAACCAACTGTTAAAACCTGGTTTTACCATACAAATTGTTTTTGTTAAAACCAAATTAAAACCATTTTTGAATTGGTTTTAAGTTGGTTTCATGAAATGCAACCTTGTTTTCGCTGTGATAAATTCAGTGCTGCCAAGTTAAAATGACCGACAGCAGCTGATAATGTTATACCAGTCAATAACAATAGATGGCGCTTAAAAAATTTTCAACTTAAAAATGGATGCAGCAGCAACAATAGAAAGTGAAAATAGACAATATACCTGACATTCATCTGCCTATAAAAAAGGTTTATCTTATAATGTATTTGTGCATTTTTATATTATTAACAATATTTCCAAGCACTTCTTCATTCTGTATAAGAAGTTCCATAATTTAGAAAAAATTTATTTACAAAATATAAAATAATTTCCATTTTAGAGCGCATTGTGAAATATCTCAGTTTTTCATACAAACAAAAACAGTTGAACAGTATGTCCAACAAGTGTTATTAAAAAGCAGAAAAAATTCAACAACAAATACACGCATTTCGGCAGGAGATTTATTTTATTTTGAGCAAAGTTATTAGACAGCCTGTGAGTTAAAACCTGAATTTAACAAACTTGCAGTGTGAAAGCAAAATCAGCTGTTTGTGGTTTTAACGTTAAAATCAGGTTTTAACTTTCAGTGTGAAAACACTATTACAAGTTTATATAGTATATAAATTTTTAACTTTACTCGTTTGATTAACAAAATATTATCACTTCAATTTATTTATATTTCTCATTAACACAATTTATCTAACTAAAAAATATCAAAAGCAATTTAATAACAACATTTAGTTACAATTAAACTCTTTCAAGTGTGTTAATTGCAATTAAAATATTCCTTTTACAAAGTGTTTGTCATCAAATGTGTTTTTTAAACTTTTAAATGCAAAAAATCTTTATATTCCTGGAATACAGGAAAAACAACTCATTGGAGGTTACACAGTTGCATTACATACGTATCTATCTACCTGTTACAATATTCATATCTAATGTAATTTTGTCATTTGTTACCATGTGTATCTTTCTGTTGCTCGCCAGTATCTTGTTCTTTGTACTCGTATCTTTGGTTAAACCTGCCATTCGTTATTAATTAAAACTTGTGTTCATAACGCAAACTCAGGCATGTCTTCCTGTCAGCCTTAAGGTACATACTCGTACATACATACATATATTTGCATTGTAAGTCCCAAATCACACTGTGCAAGTCTTATTGCTAAGCTGATTAGTTTCAGGGAGAGAGAGACGAGGGGAACAGCAACGTTTCTTTTCCCCCCGTCTCTCTCACCTAATAAACTAATCAGCTTAGCAATAAGACTTGCATAGTGTAAATAGGGACTAAGTGCAACCGCTGCCACTATTTTATATCTTTTAATTCATCTCTTTTTGTAATGTATCTGCAAGTGTATAATTTGTATGTAATGAGTGAGTATTTCATTAAATATCTGATAAATGTGATTCAGCCTCTATATGCGCATATGAATACTTTGATTCAATTGCTGCAAACTGTTAATGTCATTTCGCTTTATGAGTAACTTTAAGGCTGATTAAGTAATTTTAAGCTTTGAAGTTCATTGGCGTGGAAAAGATATGAGCAGTTTTTTTTTCAATTACTACTGTTTAATATGGCATCTAAAGTCCATTAAGTCATTTATTAACTCAAATATTTTCTCTATTGGAAACAAATATTTTAAATTTGTATTTACAATCATCTTTTTGAAAGATTTTTTTAGGCAAATAAAATTCAAATAGTTACTGATTCAATCATTCCATTAATTAAAATGAAAAACTAGCATGAAGTTAGAGCGTGTGTGAAACAGTAGCAAAGTTCTACACACAAAAAAAGTAATATGAAAAATTTTGTAATATCAATTAAAAAATTAATTAAATTTTCAACTATAAACATTTTCCCACTCAAATTAATTAATACAATAAAACATTAAGCGGATGCTACACACATCAATATTCAGCTTCAATATGTGTGGTTGTGTGCGTTTTTTTTTATAAAAAATATTAACATCAATAGTGTATATGTGACTATTTTTGGTAAACAAACGCACAAAACCACACATATTGAAGCTGAATATTGATGTGTCTGGCATTGGCTTTAATTGGTGAATACTTTTTTCTGTGTATGGTGAAATAAAAATTGTCTGTGGTAGAAAATGTTCAGTGTATCAAACGGTGCAAAAGTACTATGGTAAAATAATATTTGTCTGTGGGGAAAAAAATTTCAAATGATATATTTTTTGACAATGTAAAATTTTGGTAAATTAGCCTTAGCATAGAGAGAAGCTAAAGCTAAGTTCCAAACTGAATAAAAATTAGTCTATATTTAACGCTGGTAATTTAGCTTTTCATTTATAATCTTACTAGTTTAACACGGTGCGATTTGCTACACGTCCCACACCCACACCAAAAAAATTTATTCCATAGGCAAAGCAGAAAATTGGAAATTGGTACACAAATGACAATCAATAATCAATTTTTGGGACGGGCACTTTAGCTTAAATTAAACGTGACATAAAAATTACCATACAAAAGAGCTGTTCGAACCAAACTTATGGGCAACACTGTATTTGATTATAGGTGACTCACCATAACGGCATAGCCATTGTCGTAAAAATCAACCGAATTTGGTTTGGTTATGGATATTGCATTATGGCTATGGCACGTCTAATTTAAGCTTTTGCTTCCCCCTCCCGTCCCACAATTTATGTTAGTGGACCTTTTCCATATGCAAGATGAATTTTGAAGCGACAAAGTAATTTGATAATACATATTTTTGGCGGGTATATTTCGCCCCGCCACCTTATTAAAAAAATTTAGTGGATCTCCTCCATAAGCATTTTGAAAATTGGTCGACCAATGACGAAGTTATTTGATAGGTCAACAAATGGCGTAGTTATGATTGTGTCTATTATAAAATCTGTTAAAAATTATGTAGAAGGAGTAATATTATTTAAAAAAGTGGGCGGAATAGTGGGCGTGCTTGAAAAAAGTAGCAGTAGTAGTAGAGTCTCAGTTAAATATTGTGAAAATTTCAGAAAGATCAATCCGCAGTTCTGGTCTCCTATAAGGTCCAAACAAATAAACAAACAAAAAAAAAAAACACACACACATTCCAGTTTGTATATCGATGACTTAATATAAAAAGGGCCTAACTCAATTTTTTTCGAAATCGTGTTTTTAATGTTTTCTGGGCGACAACGTATAATTGCATCCTCCTTGAAAATCTTAGTACGTTACACTTCAAAATCAAGGACTTATGGCAACTTACAAAACTATTTCTGCATATAAATGCTTTATTTTGTCTTCAGTTTTTTGCTTCTCCTGTAAAATATCCAAAATTCGAATTAGGCCTTTTTTATATTAAGCCATCGATATATAGATATTTATTTAATATTTAATTATTATGATAATAATAAAAAATTTGACGACTTAGGGCCAATTTCACCAACAAATATTTAAATATCAATTCATATTTAAATATGGATTTTCATTAATTTTTGTAGGGAAAAATGACTTTTAAATATGAATTGATATTTAAATATTGTTGGTGAAATAGGCTCTTAGACCTCTGATAGGAAATGTCATTTCGTCGAAAAAAAAAAATGCAAAACAAACAAACAAGGAATCTTTTAGAATGATTTCCAACAGAATTGAAATGATTATTTGTAAAAATTTGCTTAGTTTATACATTTTCACAAAACTGCAAACAATTGTTTTTTTTTCTTTATGTCAAAATTTTACATTGTCAAAAATGTTATAGTTTCACACAGCACAAAGAGCCCGTGCCAAATGGTAGCAAAGTACTAGTGTAAGTAAATTTTTAACACTTCTGAGGTGAATAAAATTTCACTACCCCTCGGGATTAGTAAAATTTTTGACACAACAGATAAATTTTTGACAAACAGCAAATAAGAAGCATGGTATCATAAAAGGTAAAACCACTGCCGTCCCTTCCAGCCGCCGCCAAATACATAGATTTTTACGTTTCTTAAATAAAGTTAGACTGTGAAAATGCATTGTTTATTGTAATATGCAACAAAAGTTGAAACGTGTGAACAGGGACTAAGATCGAAAGTATATCTGATCTCGGGATTCGTTACTTTCAAGTCAAACAAGTATTAAATTTCTCTTGATCATTGATTTTATAAACAACATTTTGAAAGCCCATGGAGTCTAACTGTCGCTTTCGATAACGAGCTGATTCGATCACGTTTCTTCAGTTTGAGATTGTGACATCCGCTATCGATTAATATTATTACATTGTTCGATAGCGAATGCAATAATCTCATACTGGAAAAAACCTGATCGAATTAGCTCGTTATCGTAAGCCACGATTAGACCCTTGGTGTAAATTATTTTTAACTCTCGCTTAAGTCATTTCTCTAATTGAAAAGTACTGTAAAATGTACCATAAAATAATGACAAGAAATTTGAAAGCAACACATGTTGCTACATCCCAAAATAGATAAAATCAACCATGAATGAGTCAATATAAAAAGTAATAAAAAAAAACTCTATTAACAACTTTTAAACACATATTGGCCGTTCAAGCGTAAATTGTATCTTATTTGCTGTAGTCTTTGTATTTGAGTGTATAATTCCACTTTTTATTGTTGCTGCTGCTATTATAACTAGAATCATAAATAAATATTTACAATATGGCCCAGTGTGTTAACAATTTATTTTTTTCATATTTTTTTTTTCATTTTTGGGAATTAACGTGTGAATTTTTTTTTATATTAATTTTTGTTAGTGTGATGGCTAATGGCTTTTGTCTTTTGTATTTTATTTGGTTTTTTTTTGTCATTTGGCTGACTTTTTTCTGGTTTATTTTAAATGTTTAGCGCATTGGATTTACGATTATAAAGCGAGAGAGAGAGAGAGTTAAGGGAAGCGGTGGTAAGTGTTATAAAATGATTGTGGCAAAAAAAAAAATAAATAAAATGTGTGCACAGTAGCAGGCATCGATGGAAGAAGGTGTAAAATTTACATAAAATTAAATACATACATAATTTGAGCGTAGGAAACGTGTAATGTGGTAACAAATTTACATACTCCTTTGTCATAATTTACACTATGCAAGTCTTATTGCTAAGCTGATTAGTTTGTTAGGAGAGAATGAGACGAGAGGAAAAGAAATGTTTATGTTCCCCTCATTTCTTTCTCTCTCCTACAAACTAATCAGCTTAGCAATAAGACTTGCATAGTGTAAATTAGGATTTTGTATATTTCTTTCAATATTGATCGATAAACTTTTATATAATAATAGATACATAAGTAGTACATAAATTTGGTCTGCCATTATATCCGTATGGGTTTTTTTTAGAGTAACGTCTTAAGTCCAACTAGTTGATTTTGAATCATGTAGGTCAAGCCAATAAATATATACATCATACATACATATATACATATACACATGTGTACTTACATACATAGGCTTATAAACACAATGCAAAGTTGACTTTACAAAGTCTTAATTCATCCGTGTGAAAGACAGAGGTAGTAGAACAGTCTCTTTCTGTCTTTTTTTTCCAGCTGAGTAAAGGGGTGTACCCTTCTTTGCGTCGCGCAGTCGGGTAAAAAATTAAGCAATGACAGAATTCATGAATGAACACAAAAACTTATATCCCTAATTATGCGAAAGGAAATGCTTTAGCCCAGCAGTTATGGGATCCGATTGTTTTAAATTAATTTTATCCACAGGACACAAAAAAAGCAATGTGAGTCCGATCAGAGGGAAGATGTGTAAATATCTAGTAATGAAAAATTTTTTTAAAGTTGGAATTACTTATGCTTTTAGTATATTTTTTTAAATTAATCAATTAAAAGTATCAAAACTTTCAATATTGTAAATACATAGGAATTTGTTGGTTTTTGTTTGTTTTATTTAACTTATTTACATAGTTAGTAAATGGGGACACTGCAGTATATGTATATGTACTGCATTAGAAATTGCAGTAAGCAGTAAATCTACTGATTACTAAAAGAATCCAGTAAATTTTTACTGATAATGAAATTTAATTTGCATTACCAGTAAAATCGTAGGCCCGTATTCATAATAAAATTGTAGCAAGTGGCAAAGTTTTTTTCATTCAAATTTTAAAATTTTTGTATGAAAAAAATTTAGCCACTTTGTAAAATTTCATTATGAATACAAGCATTACTGATTACTGAAAATTCAATGCACCTCATCATATAATAAATCATTTAGGCACTTTATAAAAATTGCAGAAAAAATTTTTAGTAATCAGTAAAAATTTACGGGTTAAAAAATTATTTTTACTGAAAATTTAGTAGTAAGTACAAATAATTAATATTAGCTTATGGTAACTAAAATAAGATATATACATATGCAAGTGGAAAACGTCAAATAAAAATTTTGATAAAGCTTGCGACTGTGGGTTTGCAAAATTTGTATTAAAATCTCCACCCATAATAATTGGCATGAGATGGATATTGATACCCAATTGTCGTTCACCCGGCTTCAGTGTAAGGCAACAGTATGTTATGAAGATATGTTATATTATAATACTATAAATTTTTTATAAAGACTGGTATATACCTTTTAAACAAATATTTGACATTTAAAACGCTCTTTTATTTAAAAGTTTATATATATTTTATTTATTTTACGTTTTTCAACTTTTTAACAAAATTATCCCCACTGGCAACACTATTGCACTTCACAAGCAATTTCTATTAAAATTACCTCCTGAAGGTATGCTTTAAAATTCGGATGAGTTATTTCTATGCAGCTGTTAAGTTTCTTTGTACTTCTTGTTCGTATGATTACACTAATACAATCATACATAGCTCACACCGATGTCATCTTACTCAAAATTTGTGATTGTTTTGTGAAAAAGATTTTTACCCCCTAGCGTATAGACGTTTACACATCAAAAATCAATTCCTCTCTCGGTTCCATATTTACATTTGGAAATTATAATTACATTTTTTATATTATTTTAACAGTTCTACATCTATTGTGGATTTAATGAACATACCATTCAAAGTGTTGTGGAAGTTAAAAACTATTGTGAATTTTAAGGCAAATTATGACCCGTTTGCAATAGTGTCCTGCACAAGACCCCTTACAAGAACTTTTAAGACATGAGGGATTTTTCAAATGCTTTACTACAGCGAAATCCTCTAAAACAAATGTTAACAACAAGAAACTTGTTTCAGTATTGTAGGTATAGTAGTAAAGAAGAAAATACTTCGTGAGGGAAGAATTTGTGATGTTTGCTCCTTTCTACGCATGGGCGCGTATACAAACGGCATGCATGTATGTGTGTATAATCTTCTATTTTTCTGCGCACATGCAAACGCACACACATGCATTGACATTAGTTGTGTGCGCCTAAACACATAATAGCTTACCATCTACATACATCTTACACACACACACACACACGCTCAAACTTACAATATGCAAAATAACAAGCATACACTAATCAACACTACTTCTCTTGATTGTTTGTTATGAACAAAAAGTCTTGGCGTCAGCGGTTGTTAAAACTCATATACACGTACAACAATATATCCATCGTGCTTCGCTTCGACAGCATTTATTATTGGTTTAGTATAATACATGCGAGAAGAATACATTAAAAAAAACAAGATGTATTTACATTTAAAGACTATTTACGCAGGTCTCTAGTTTGCAATCGTAAGCCATGATACCACTACGTTCATATAATTGACGTTTCATGTAATTATCTTTCGTATGATTGTCGGTACGATCACTAATGTGATGATATCGAGCCATAACCGCTAAAGTAGCTTAAGCGACATTTTTCGACTTCGTTTTTTTTTTGACAAAAATCGACTATTTACGATCGCAAATGACCGTTTTTGGTAAAAATTGAAGTTTGAAAAGTATGTGGCTTAAGCTATTTTAGCTTTTATGGCACGATATGAGCCCTGATTTTTCACTAAAAATATTTCCCATGCAAAACAAAAGGGAGTTTACATAAAATTATAGTTATAGTTGTATCTATATTATGTATTTATGTATACAGATTTATAAAATTTTGGTGTCACGGTGTTTGTAATTGAACTCCTCCGAAATGTGTTGACCGATTTTTATTAAATTTGGTATGTGTATTCGATAGGTCTGCTAATACGTCGTAGTCTATTTTTAGTACCCCTAAGTGGGCTGTGCCATACCCATACAAACTAAATATCTAATATCTTGAAAGCTATAGGAGTCAGATTATTCAAATTTTTTTATGAACTCTGTTGAGAGCGAGGTGCAAAGAAATTCAAAATATTGGTAGAATAGGGCCTAGACAAGGGGACCCCCTACAAATAAGCAAATAAGAATCTAATTTCTTGAAAGCTATAATACCAATAGTCTTCAAATTAAGTATAAACTCTTACGAACGAGCTGCGAAGCAACTCAAGATATTATTAGAATATGACCGTGGGAAGGGGCACCCCATACAAGCTAATTAATAACAATCTTATGTCTATATAATTCAAAATAGTATCAAGGGAAGGGTCACTCCCATACAAAGTAATTAATAATATCTTATACATATCTTGAACGCAAGAGTTCTCAAATTTTGTATAAACTCCTTTAAAAAAAAAAAAGATCTGTTGAAATACGTGTGTTTTTTGCTGTATTTTTTCCCCTCTTTTTATAACAACTATTTGACAAACTGTAAAGCAGCTGTTTTTGTTAGTATGAAACAATTAAAAGTTATACAATGCGTTCTAAAATGGAAATTATTTTATATACTGTAAATAAACATTTTAAAATTATAGAACTACTTATATAAAGTGAAGAAGTGCTTGAAAATTAAGTTATTATATATAAAAAATGCACAAACTCATTATAAGCCAAACCTTTTTATCGGTAGATGGATGTCAGTCATATCGTATATTTTCACTTCCCAGTGGTCAATGAAAATATCTTCTTTGTTTTCCGCCCAAAATATTTTTTTCCTCCGCAAATCTTGGATTATTGTTGCAGTTGCATCCATTTTTAAGTTCAAAATCCTTCAGTCTATATCGATTCTTATTCACTGGCATAAACACTATAATTTGGCAGCACTGAATTTCATACAGCGAAAGAAGCAATGTTGTAGTACTATAAAGCAATTTAAAAAAGGTTTTAAGATTGTTTCAAAAGAATAATTTTCTATGGTAAAAGCAGGTTTTAACAGTTGGTTTTAATGTTAAAACCCAGTGATGCCAACTTTTTTGGCTCTAAAAGCACATTAAAATTTAAAAAAGCACAAAAATCGTAATTTTTAGATCTAAAAAGCGTAAAAAGCACTAACGTAAAAAAGGAGTGAAGATCCAAATGAGTGAAATTTAATAATATTTAATATTTCCGAAGGTATGAAATATATCAGACGAAAAATTTATTCTTTACACTGAAAAAATAAATACACCAAGTTTTTATTAAAGTAATTTTAAGAAATACACAAATTTCTTGAAAGCACTACTTAGTCCTTTTTCTTAGTTTCGCACTAACGCTCAAAATTTGGCGTTTTGAGTATTCAAAAAGCACTAAAAATAGTGCCAAAAGCACTAAGTTGGCATCGCTGTTAAAACCAGCAGTTATTAAAACCATGTCAATGTAAAAACACTCTCACTCCTATCGTGATTAAAGTGTGAAATTTTTGTTCCCATGAAATTTTCATTCCCCATGAAGGGAATTTGCAATCGTGAATTTCGTGTGAACGTTTGTACGCGCTATTAATGCCTAGTGAATGTACAAAACGGAAATAGGACTTTGTCAGGCTTAAAAATTTATTTAAAATCAAACAAATGAATAAGTTTAATAATAAGAAATACAGACATATATTTTAGGTTTCAAATGAAATGTTTTTGAGTGTAAAGTTGTGTTTTTAATATTTTAGATGAAATGGAAAAATTTCTTTAGTGTACCACAGCCATAAAATTTACTGCATATGTACCTAAAAGATTCATGTTCAAAGAAAAAAGGTATTGCAGGGATCGTCTACATTACTCACTGATCTTGTTCAAGCCTGCAAAAATAAAGTGAACAGAACCAAGGGAAAAATGAACAAATCCATTTAAAAAATATTATTCACGATAAGGGGAATCAAGAAAGGGAACACATTTCTGGGGAAAAATCATTCACGATTGCAATGTGGGGAAAAGGGAAAATATTTGGTAGAAAAAATGTTAACGATAGGGGTGCATAACCGGACTACAACAACAAAATCAGCATGGACGACAATCTGCCGCAGTGTTACTTTGCTGTCGCCAAAAAAGTTTAGAAATTCACAGTGATTATCTTGAAATTTTAATATGGCAACATTGTGCTATCTTAAAATTTTCATTGTGAGCAGGCAACGATGATGTATGAATTATTAAAATAACAAAAATTTTTAATATATAATATAAATATTATATTTTTTCAACAACTACAGCTGCGCTGACAGTTTTAATTTCTTTAACATGCTTTCCAGACTTTAAAGTTTGACACTTGGTATTAAATTTGATTTACACACCAATAAAAACAACAACAACTTGCCAACCCTTATTATGTAATTAAACTGTAAACGTTGCAATATTAGGACATAACTATTTTAAAACGCTATTGTGAACTCCCTAAATCATTCTTATATAAAAATGTGTGTGCAGTGGTAATTGTGTTTAATGCTTAACTATTTATTAAAAAAAAAAACATTAAAAAGAGTTGAATGTTTTGCAAAGTCCCGGTTCACACACTTCAACTTTTGTTGATCAACTCATAATTCAGTTGTAAGAAAAAACGAAATATTTGTATTTCCTTCTTCGTCTTTCTAACAGCTGAATTACGAGTTGATCAACAAAAGTTTAATTGTGTGAACAGGGACGAACTACTCGTATTTGAGTGTTTTTTAATATCCACTTCAATAAGCGATAACAAAGACCCTGTTCACACACTTTAACTTTTGTTGCTCATCTCGTAATTCAGCTGTAAGAAAAAAAGAGACATTTTTATATCCGCCTCCGTCTTTCTTACAACTGAATTACTAGTTGAGCAATAAAAGTTGACACGTGTGAACCGGGACTAATTTTTTAATACAGTCGATTTGTTCATCGTTGCCACTGTGCAACAATTTCATGCAGACATTTGTTAAATTGTTTAACACAACAGCTTAATATTTTTTTATTATTTTTTTTTGTTGATTCTCTTTTAATTTATTGGCTATGTTGTTGACTTTTTCTTTGCTGTTTGTAAATTCTTGATTTTGATTTCTTTTTTGTATGGACTGAGTGATTTTTGTACATATTTATCTACATATTTTTTTTGTCGTTGCTGCTGCTTGTTTTTGTGAGTGTATTAGTTAGTTAGTTGTTGCTGCAGTCTGCTAACGCCAGCAGTTTATTTTGTATACTTATTTTGATGTGGTTGAACAATAAAAGATACGTACTTGTTGGATGAATTTTTCAGTTTTGTTTTAAGCGTCTTAAAGGTGGTTAACCAGACAACCATACTGCTTGTTTTAACGCAGAATCAGTCGCTTGTCGTTTTTCTCGTTTAAAAAAGCCTGTTTTTTAGGCTATGTGTTGTTTTTTTATTTCATGTGTGAAAAAATTTAAATAACAAAAAGTAGATTTAAAAAAAATATTATTTATTTAACAAAACTAGAAAAAAATATTTCAAAAAAGGTTTGCCTTTACAAATTGTAATAAATCAAAAAGAAGGCATATTCGTTAAATTGCATAAAGCACACATTAAAAGTGTAATAATAATAATAATAATACAAAGAAAAAAAAATCGAAAACTATGTTGTATCGTGAATTTTGTAAAATTCATTCTATATTTGCCTTTCCAACAACAAAAAGAACGTATTTGTGATCATTACAGCGAGAATTGTTAAAAGTTCTCTCCTATTCCGCTCTCACTATCTCGCTCACTCCTGTTGGCCCAAGCATCCACGCATTACCGCAAAAGTATTAGTAGTAAAAAAAAAATTTTTTTAAACAAATATAAAATATAAAATAATTAAAATATACATACGTATATAAAATTAAAACACTAAAATTAAGGTTACATTTCATTATTAAAAAAAAAGTTTAAAGAAGATATAAACACACAGAGAAGCAATTTGTTTCCTCTCACACTCTCACGGCCTTTGTTTATGTGCTGTAAAGTGTTTTTTATTATTATTATTATTTTTTTTTTTGAGTGTAAATAAAAATCTTGATAAAACTCTCAGAAAATTTGCATTTTTCTCATACAAAGCAATTTTGTAGTAAAACGATAAGAAATTATAAAAAATATTTATGTTTTAGAAAAATAAAATATATAAAATCCCTTTCCGTCCTTTAATTAAAGAAAAAAATTAGAAAACTGAATTTTATAATTGGTCGTAAGTTTTTCTCATCAAATATGAAACGTTTGGTGACATGGGAGCGCGAACTGGTCGATGCCATGTATGAGTAAGTTTTTCTATACATTTCATGTTGACTTATTTTAGTTCTAAATAGAGTGGCCAGATTTTGAGAAATTTTTAGTTCGTATGTTGTCCAACTTACATACTGTTGAACTTCTATAATTTGAATCACTATTATCCAAACAAAAAACTTTAAGTTATGGAGAGACTTCAAGTTATGGAGTAAGGTGTAGTTGCCACAATGCAAGCAAGTGACTTGTCTAGAAAATTTTTATAGGAAGCACTCAAAATTTTGAGTGTTTTTTTATAAATTTTTTCTAGACAAGTCGCTTGCTTGCATTGTGGAAACTACACATAAGTTTCGAAAAGTTTTGCATATATGTAATAAAAAAAAACTATTTTATACTAAATTTTATTCCTTTCTACTTGTAATAGAAGCATTGAAAATGTGTTTATAATTCTTTATTTACTAAAGTACTGAGTAATTGTTGTTGTTGTTGTTGTTTATTTTTGTTTTCTATAAAAAGCATCTCTAATTTGTGTAGTGCTTTGTAGTGGTCGTCAGTCGTATTTTCATTTGTGTGTAAATATAAATTCAAATTGATCAAAGAATCCTTCATAGCTTCCCTGGAAAGCTGTTCAACAGTTTCTTAAACTATATCCTCCTCATCACTATCTATTGTGATTCCAGTGTGCGATACTGATTCGAGATCATTATCAACGTTGAAAAATCTGCAACAACCAGCTCATTATGGACTTCAATAAATTCTTGAAGAGTACAACTGGTTATAATGCGGATGCAGTCTAGTAAGTTAATAACGCGTTTGCTATTTTCTCCTGTACGCGTTATAGCTTATTTTAATATTCTATTTCGATAATGGGCTTTCAAGCATCGAATTACACCCTGGTTGTAATTTTGATGTCATATTTGCAGGGAAAAAATTCAATTTATGGAAACTTTGCAGGCTTTGTACTATTATTTTTCTTCAAGTTAGAGAGAAAAAGAAGTTCAAGAAATAGGAAAAGATCTAAAGAAATTTAGTTGCTTGCCGCTGTTGCCATGTGATTTGCTTCAACTTATAGAAACTTCAATTTATAGATTAATTTATAATTTAATAGTATAATTGACAGTATGGGGCACAAATAGTGAATTTATGAGTTCAGTTATGGATAGCAACCAAAAACCGGCAATAACAATGGCCAACAACATTTGCCATTTGCAGTTGCTAAGTAGTATAATTTTTAGTTGCCGGCACAACTAAAGTTTAGTAACCATAATCCACCCTTTAAAATGTATTAAAAAAATTAATAAGGAAACTCTCCAAGACAATGCAAAAATGTAAATGCAAATGTAAATATGTATATATTTACATTCATACATATGTATGTATGTATGTAGTTCGGTTGTGGTATCAACACAACAAACAAATATGTATACACATTTGCTTCATTTTATATATTACACATACTTTATTTGCTTAGAAAAACCTTGAATAAAAATAACTGTGGCTCCATTGCAAATGAAGCAAAACAGCTGTCTTTGACATACCGATGTCAGTATAAATAGTTTGTGGAAGAAAACAATATTATAAGTGAATTTTTTATGTACGTATCTATGTATGTATATATGTATCTGTACATGTCTATGGCTACATGTATGTAAAAATTTTATTAAAATGTAAATATGATACAGTGAGATAATTAAAATTAATAAAGAAACTCATAACAACGCCTGAATGAAGGAAATCCATAAATTAACTCTGGCACTCGGAATTTTTCCACTCTCCGCTATAGGATGTCCGTATGGATCAGGGCTGACCACCGCGGGAAATCTAATAGTGTATGTGTATTCATTTGTATAAAAAAAACCGATTGAAGTTCGGCACTCTGGTGCATTTTGGCCGACTATGGTATGCAAGTATGTATGTATGTGTGTGTATGGGTGAGTGTGTATGTAAACACCTCAAACCTTAAATTTGCCGCATTCGAAAGATGTTCAGCTCACTCAGATACCGAAAGATAACGAGTCTACACGGAACAAAAATATTCATCAATTAATGTTTTTAATTAAAAAATTTAATTGATGAAATATAGACAACAAATGAAGTTCGAACAATAATAACTAAATTATCTAAAACCAAAAAAAAATTGTCTTAAGTAGAACAAATATAAGCAAGTTAACGAACATGTGCATAATTTATTAGAGAACAAACGACAATGGCAAGACTGTTGTAAATTTAGAGATGGTAAAATTGAGCTTTCATTACAAAAAAGCTTTCAACAAATTGAAATAAGATGAATCAAAACAATTCACATATTCCATTTGCAATAATGGCTAGGTATACAAAGCAGAAATCTACATCAACTGACACCACACACAGTGGACCAAACACAGAAGAACGCTGATGTTGAAGGTATAGTGGCCTTCGAAAACAGCTAGTTGTTCCGTTCTATTAACCCGCCATTGGTGTCCTATTGGTCTGTGAGACCGGGCGTGTTAAAAAATTCGAATAACATTATTCCCTGTTATTATTTTTGGTTGCAACTTCGAGTAGCTGCCTCATTGCACATCCCCTACTACTAGTTAATGACGAAACTGCTTCGTGAGCACACTTTGTGTATTTCTTTACTAACCCGGTACATGAGACCGTGTGTCACCGTGTATGTGAATAAAATAACCAAGCATACATTTTTCATTATTTTTTTTAATATTTTTTTTTTTTTATTTATTTTGTAAAAGTTCCTAATGTCGAAAGATTAAAAAACATTATCTTCCTTTATAAATATGTGATTTTTTTATTTTTTTTCTTAATTTTGAAAAATGTATTACTAAAATTGCTGTTGTTTTTATGCTCTAATAAAACAATTTTTTTAATGTTAATATTGAAATAAAAGAGCTTAAATTGATTAAACATCTTTGCTTTATTCTCAAAGAGCATAAATTAAAAAAAAAACGAAATATTAATAACAAATTTGGAAAAATCTTCAGTTGAAAATTCCGGTGCGTGAGACCGGCGTCACCATTGATCAAAGTCAAATTTGCGTTACCATTGGCGGGTTAAGTGTTTGTCAGAATATTTACAATTAACTTTAGTGTTATTTGTTCATGAATAATTATCACACGTAATTTGGCCTAAAAAGCGATACGAACTGTAGCCTGATCAAATCTAAAAAAAAAATGATCCAATTAAATTTTTAATTGTATTAATTAATTTGAGTGGAAAAACTTAATTAATAGTATCAAATTGCTTATAGGTGAAAATTTAATTAATTCTTTAATTGATATTACAAATATTTTAATTGATATTACAAAAATTATTCATATTACTTTTTTGTGTGTACATACATATTCTTTTCAGCACATTTCGAAATTTTTCGTAAACAACATTTTTACAAAACTGTTTTCTGAAACAAATTTTAAACTTCTAAGGGGGAATAAAACAGTGCAAATTGATCTCCATTTTTGTTTTAAAATGTGTTTAAACTATAAATCAATACAGTATTTAAAACGTCTGCAAACGCATAAAATTGGGTGTTTAAGCTGACAATGCAGGCCATAGGATTTTGTTACTTACAGAGCATTGCCCCTATCACGGTTTTCAACTTTTAAAATAGTTTGGTTGGGATTGATAAATTTGCATTGCCATTCTCCACTTAATTAACAGTTGTCTTTTCAGTTGTGTTTTGGTACTGTCATTTACAACTCTGCGTAAAGTTTGGTTGAGAGAAGCGTTGAGTATAGACAACTGCTTTTTAGTAGCTGGGTCTGTGGTTGGGTTTTTTTAGTTACTGGTTGGTGGAAAAACCGTAATTGGAAATATTTGTTATGCTTAATAACAAAATTTTTTAACAATTTCATTATCGGCGATATAGGGGGCACAGACAAAGATTTCTTTAAATATGAGCCCAATTCACAAACTTGTGCAAATGGTCTTGCATCGTAGCATGTGCAAAATATTTAGTATATTGATACTCACCACTTAAGAATTCTTAGTGGTGAGTATCAATATACTATACCATTTTGCACATGCTACGATGCAAATCCATTTGCACAGGATTGTGAATTGGGCTATGGTTTTAGGTGATCCAACAAATAACGAAACGTTTCTTTGTTCTGTCGGCATAACCTTCAAAAATTATTTTTTAAAGAATTCGTTCCCTATTTTGATTATTCCTTACCTTGCATTGGGTAGTTCAAGAGGGTTGGAATCATCACGAATTTTTCTTCTGATACGTGGCACATCGACAATTGCGGCTTCGTTTTCGTCGTCATTCAATAAATCTACAAATATTTGTGTCCATTTGGTATGATTTCTTTGAACTAAAACACTAAAAACGATACTTTTTCTAAAGCTTTGTGTTTTTTTTCTGTCAAACTTGATATTTCAAGTTGGCAATATGATGACAATTTCAACTAAAAAACAGTCGTGGTTCATAATACTAAAACACAGTTTGGTCGTGTGTAACTTTGGTCTACTCTTAGTCGACCAAACTGAATTTAGTTGAGAACCGTGATAAGGCCACATATGTTTAGCATTAAGAGCACTCAACTTTTTTTCCAAGCCTCTACTTTTTCTTCAGATCTTGTTCGACCTGTTTTGTTACACTCTATTATTCTGCCTTATCGTGGTTGGCGTATTTCAAATACGACTACGACTGTTTGGTAATAGATTAAAGAAGACTTCAACAGTTTTTCTTTAATCTATTACCAAACACTCGTAGTCGTATTTGAAATACGCCAACCACGATAAGGCAGATTATTTTATACTATTCTAATTCGCCAAACATAAATATAATACTTTTCTCAGTAAAATTTGGCGACTTTTAATTAAAATTTTTTAACTTTTTTGCCTTTTTGGTTGTGCAAAGAATTGATAGCCTGCTGAAAAACAGCTGTTTTTTGACAGCTGCTACTGATTTACTCCTGTTAAAATTTAACAACATATAAACTTGAGTTTAGTTTAACTAAACCATCGTTTAAACTTTGAGTGATTTATTAGCCCTAAACCGATTAAGTTTTAAATATGCTCTTTGCCTGAAAAAGACTGGCTGTCTTTTCATTAAAATCGGGCGATTCATGCGAGAGATATCGTTGAAGAAAAACAAAAAAAAAACAAAAACAATATTTTTCAAATCGTTAATTCTTATACACTGAAAGGAAAATCATTCATTCAGAGAATGAAACGGTCTCATTAAATGTTCTGCATTATATTAATGAAACTTTTCATTAATACAATGAACAATTTCATGAAATGCATGAAATTTTTCAATCTCTGCTCTTCATGTGTTCTTCATAGTTCATTGTAGTATTAATGAAAATCGTTACATTGTTTAAACGAATTTTCTTTTTGGTGAATTTGGGGTCAAATATAAGTAAGTTCCACAAGTTTTGTCTTCTTACTGTATACAGTTTGTCAAACATAAGTAAATAAAAAGTTATTTTGTTAAAAAATAATTTCTATTTCTTATTTTTCTAATCCCTTTTAATTTCAAAGCAGTATGGTCGTCATAAATGCAATGAAATAATTTCATTTTTACAATGTAATATTCTTCATTGTATAGCAGATATCTTTCTCTTTCTCTTTTTTTATACATTCACGTTCCTCACCTCTATACAAACACAAAAATGTTGTGCCAAACATCTTATAAACATGCTTGTTTTGTTAAGATTTTTGTTTAATTATTTTAAACTTATGTTTGTGCATTGCGATTCTCAACAACATATTAAGAGTTTTACTATAAACATGTAAGTTTTTCGGCTTACTTAAAACATTATTTGGGTCAGCGTTACTGTTGAAAATTTTCAAAAAGGGGCACAAAAAGGGGATTTTCAAAAAAAAAGTTGCACAAAAAGGGGATTTCTAAGAAAAAAAAGGGGCAACTTTAAAATCAAAGAAAATTAAAGAAGCAAACATATTTATCAACCTATTTTTATTAAAAACAAGCAATAAAAACAAATTTCTCATGTATAAAAAGTACGCAAACATTAATTTTATGACAACTCATATGCCCCAGTTGTTAAGATTTACAAAAAATTAAAAAATACATTAATAATTTTTTTTGGCATCTTTTGGGGCATATCAATTTTTAACTTATAAACCAGTATAATTCAAAAAATTTGCTTAAACATTTAAAGTTTTGATAAAAAATTTTAAACTTTGTTTTTGAAGAGGTATGGTATGGTATGGTATGGTTTATGGTATTCTTTTTATGCATAATGCATACTTATTGAATACCTTATATGTATATCAATTCTTTTGAAATTGTACATCTGTATATATTAAAAAGTTCTTCACTTGAAATCCATTCTTTCAAATCGTTTTTAAATAAATTTAAGACAGACAAGTGTCTACTTTCAGTATATTTAAAATTTTTTTAGCAATGATAATGTAAGTTTACGCTTTATGTTTTTCTTTTTTGTAAGTTTTTTTATAAAGATGAAATAATTTGTAACTCACCGACCTTGCAATTGCTGAATCTGGGTATATTTTTGCGTTTAATTTGACCAATTTGTCCATTGACTTAAACGAGTAGCTGCAACTTATCATCAGCAATAGTCACTTTCCTCCGAAAATAGGTACCTTTTGTGGTAAAAACTTGGATATTTTTCGATCATTTGCTTTTGGAAATTGGCCACGTGTTTGCCTGTTTTAGTTTTCTAAAATCATGCGATTTCAACTCGGTTTCGGTTTACAGAACAGCCTTTTAAAAATATGTACTTTAATTAAATTTGGCTTTCACAATAGATATCGAAAATAGAGTTAGAATTATCAAGTATGAGTGCGCAATTGTACTCGTAATATTTAAAAACCTTACACAAATGAAAAGATTCATACCAAGGTGTATGTTTTTATATTAAGTTTGACACAAAGGCAATAAAATCTTGTTTAATGTGGTAGAATCTGTACGAATCTACGATCATTTATTGTCAAAATAAAAACGAAAGTTGACTTTGAACAAAAAGGGGCAAAAAGGGGCACAAAATAATGTAAATGATACTAAAAGGAGATTTAAAAGTAAGGGGCATAAAAAGTGGCAAGGTAGTTGAAAAAGGGGCAAAATGCGACTTTAGTCGCACAACGGTAACGCTGATTTGGGTTGAACTCTACTGATGAGTTGCATAATTTTAAATGGTTGACGTTAATAAATACATACATATGTACAGATATTAAGTACTTATGTATTTCTATATATTAAATAAAATAAAAAAAATCTATTTATCTTTTATTAAGTAGATGGTTTGGAAGGGATATGATTTCATGTTTTTAATAGAAAATTTTCATTATTTAATGCTCATATTTCATTATATTTAATGAAATTTTCTTTATATTAATGAATAAACTTCATTTATAGTATGTGAAAACTTCATTAAATCAAAGAAACAACTACATTATATTCATGAAAAAGTTTCATTGAACTAATGAAATAGTTTCATTCTTTTTATGACATAGCCGCCAAAATTAACTTCATAAATACAATGAATCATTCTTCATTGATCCAATGAAGGGCTTCATTAGCTGACTTTTAATGAAACATTTCATTAATACAATGAAGAATTTCATTGTTTGAATGAAGGTTTTCCTTTCAGTGTAGCATTGAATGGTCAATAGTTCCGATTTTTTTTTAAACTCTAAACATAATTTTCAATATCGAAGTGATTTAAAATGAATAGGGCATTTTCACCTGCACGAAATCTAGCGAATTTTAATTAAAATCTTTATAAAAATCTATGCGGTTTACAACAATTTTTTTTCTTTGTCATATATTAAGATTTCGTATCCAAAACAACAACCATTGACTGTAATTGTTCCTAAGCTACAACCACATCACTAAAATATAACTAATTCCCATAACTTGTTAAGTACATTTATTCTGACTATGCGCCAGTTGTAGTCAGAAACTACCCAGCTAGCATTTGAGTGATAATTTTTTGCAGGAATCCCTTATATAATTCTCCTGAGATCACTTTTGATGATTAAATGCTGCTTTATCACTTGGGTGATTTAGAAAAGATTCACTTATGATTCATCTAAATGAGCAAGTAATGATTTCTTGAAAATAGAGGAACAAAGTGCAAAGAAACTTCAAAAAGTTGATATAATGATTTAATACTACCAGAAAATTGCTCACAAATCAATCAGCAAATCGTATCATAAATTATTCTTTGTTATGATTCATCTGTATGGTACCGCTTTCCTCTATCCAAGCTTTCCACCTATCTTCTCTATCACTATTCCTTTCCTGGAGAAGTTAACACCTAATAATAATGCTACTTCTGTTTATAAAGATAAATAATAAATAATGTATATGAAGGAGGCAACTACCCATGTTTTCCAAATCAAAAAATTATGTTCATAAAACATATTCTGCATGCCTTGACTAATTGCACATCAGGGGTTGTCAGATTATTTCCTACATATTTCGTCATACTGATTTTCTGAATATATATTTGATAATAAATTTGTATTTATATACAACTTTTTTTAAATATAAATTTTTATAAATAATGGTATTAAAATTTAGCAGAAAATCGCCAAAAGTCTAAATAAAATAGTCAAAAATTATTTCTTGTAAATTTTTCTCATCAAAACTCAAAACTCTCAATTATTATAATCCAAATGAGTTTTTACGGCGTTATGTAACTGTGGATGAAACACGGATCCGTTACTGTACTCGGGAGACCAAGCAGCAGTCTAAACCTGCTACGAAGAAGGCCAAGGCGAGTTTGTCGGCCAATAAGGTGATGGCAACAGTTTTTTGGGATGCACGAGGCAAAAAAGTTCTTTTTCATTAAGATAGTGCACGAGTGCACACGTGTGCAATCTCAATGGCAAAACTCTACGAATTGGTACCCCATCCTAAATATTCTCCGGATTTAGCCTCTAGTGACTACTTCCTATTTCCAAACCTAAAGAAATTTTAGAGTCTAAACACAGAAAAAAGTATTCAACAATTAATATTTTTAATTAAAAATTTAATTCATTCAATTAAACATTTACTTGTATTAATTAATTTGATTGGAAAAACTTAATTGATATTATCAAATTGTTTATAGGTAAAAATTTAATTAATTTTTTAATTGATATTACAAATATTTTAATTAATAATACAAAATCATTCATATTAATTTTTTGTGTGAATACAACATATTAAAAACATATGAACTAAAAGTGTAATAATGTATTTCATTTTTATATGAAAATTTACAACAGCAAATTTTACACTATTGTATTTTTTATGATAATACAATCGATACAAAGCTACAAGATATTTGTTTTGTGAATTAAGCAAATGATTTTAAAAAATAGCGTGCTTGATTTTATTTTACTTTCTTATTGTTGGTGAAAAATCTATTTTTGGATAATTCGTATCCGAAGCCATTCAATGGCAGGCGATTCATCAGTAGCGTGCGTGAATAAAAAAATATGAATTTTTGCTAGTTTTGTTGGTTAAGGCTCGTTTATAAGCATTTTGTTCATGTTTCGGCTTTCTTAAATAAAAACATCATGTTTATTATTTAACTTATAATAACTACTTTTTATGGGGTAACCGTCTTTCCCCCACCCCCCTTCCACACCCTTATGCAATCAAGATTTTGGTGGAACATGCAGTTCGTTTTAAGACTTATCCACATTAGAATTAGTGCCTCGTTATTGTAGTTCTGCAGATATAGGTTGAGTTTACCCTCTCAAAATTTTGTTATAACATGCATTTTGTTTTAAGAGCCACCCATATAAAATTTAGTGAGCCTCACTATCGCAGTTGTGGAGATATGAATTGAACGGCGAAAAGGGAGAACTTGACCCCACTGTGCGACACAGCCATTGTTGTCATTTTAACATTTTCACTGCTAGATTTGCCTTATTCTTTAGCTGACGCAGCTTTTAGCTGAAGTTTGCTGCAATTGGCTTCACACGCAGGGTTGTCAGATTTTTTTCTATTTCGCCAAATTGATTTTAAAAATCGCCAAAAGTCGCCACAAATCAGTTTTATTTAGTTTTTCTTAAGCTACGGTCACACTTATCAAACATTTGCCCCAAAACGCGTAACCAACAAACACTAAAGAAAAAAGTTTTGATCTAGACACTTGTTTATCATATAAAACAGTTTCGAACACAACTAATAGACAATGTCATAGAATCCAAAAATATTGGATACTCCTTAACTTTGCGAATTTTTGTCTGAATTGAATAACTTTTCATTGGCATTTAGTGGTTACGCTTTTTTGGGCAAATGTTTGACAAGTGTGACCGTAGCTTTAGTATATATTTGATAATAAATTTATTTTATAACACTTTTTTAATATAAATTTTTATAAAATGATTGTACCAAAATTTATCAAAAATCGCCAAAACTGGAAATAAAGTCACAAAAAATTATTTCTTGCAAATTTTTCTCATCCAAATTCAAAACGCATTAATGACTATAAGCAAAATCATCAAAATCAAATTGTTTTAATTTCTTGCAGACGAGTTTTGGTAGGATTTATTTTTGAAACTACTCCTTCAGCAAACTAATTTTACTGAATTAGAAAAATTTTGAAGTTCAATTAAAAAAAAAAATAGCATTAATAATCGCCAACAAATTTATTTATCGCCAGAAAAATCTCCATGTCGCCAAACGAAAAATTTTGACGCCCTGCTCACACGCAGTGGACCAAACACAAGAACGCTTATTATGATGTTATTCCATTTTGCTATTGTTTCTTATAATAATTTGAGTTCCTCAAAAAATTATCACATACAAAGTCACAGAGTGATAGATACTTTGCCTAATCGAATCATAAGCATGGAAAAGTGGTATTTTTTTTTTAATATTTGTTGTTCCATTTTATTTTTAGCATTAAATTTTGTTTTATGATTCTTCGACTTTTTTTTTAAGAGAACTAACACTCAGACAAGAGTCAACGGAAGCAATGACCCTGTTTGGCTGTATTTATACCGCCAAACCACGTTATACTAGATTTTATCAGTAGGCTATTTATATTGCCAGTCGCAGAAAACTTACGTCAATTCAAAATAAAATATATAAAAAAATATTCAGCTATGTGATGAAAAACGATTTTGACACAAAATAATTTGAAAACGATAAAACGTGTGATATGTTACTTATAGTCGTCTTGTCAATAATTTTAAAACTTGTTTTGAATAATCTTTCCAGGCATTTTTAATAAATTTCTTTTCACAGTTCCAATATGTGATTTATGTTTTGTCTTCTAGTGTGCTTTTTAGAAGTCAGTGGTTTAAGATAAGCTCAAAAATAATGCTCAAAATCTATCGGAATTCATCACAACTTTTCAAAACGATTGTTTTGAAATCGTTTTGAAAACGATCGTTTTCCATCACATACCTGATTAATAATAATATTATGTAGAGAGACAATCTCGGCACCATTTATTTAACAGAAAGTTCTTATAAAATTCAAAACTATTTCAGCCCAAGTGGTTTTAATAAAAACGTATAATATTTCCTTTTAGTGACTTATAACAGAGATATGAACGAATAATTTATTAACAAATCGTTCAAAGTTTTGCTGCACTATTAATTGATTTCCATATTTTAATTTATTTTTAACTGCAATATTGCACAATTATTTACTATGAAATTGTGAAAAAAAAGCACACAAATGTTTCTAACTACTAATTAAATTTAAAATATGATTGCATTAGAAAAATATATTTAAAAAACAGATATTTTATTTGCTCTCAAAGATTTAAATGATGTTTCTTCATTTCAAATAATTAAATGAAGGCAAGCAAATTGAACATTCTTTGGCACTTGAATAGCAAAAAAAAAAAACGTCTCACAGATGTCTGTCAATAATTCTGATCATACGCCTTTGTCTAACAACTGATCATAGATCGAATAGCGAAAACAATGGGATTGAAAAGAATATCAAAGATAAACAAAAGAAAATAAACATACATGCTTATGTACTCATACATATCTTTACCTTAATATAGAAAGGCACTAACTCATTAATTTTTTGGGATCGAGATTAGATAGAAGTTCTTCTATTGAAATATAGAAAAATTTTGATTTCAAAAAAATAATGAGTTAGGGCCTTTCTATATTAAGGTAACGATTTGTATCTATGTTAAAAATAAACTATGATAAAAAATTGATGTAGCAAGAAACCATGACTAAGAAAGAACGATATAAAACAGATCGATATTTCAATTTGAATGAAATGCAATTTCTTGAATAGTAAATTTCATTAACAAATTCACTAATTTTAATTTCTAAATAGATGATCACCGACTTTGCTTTTTAATAAAAAAAAAAGAATTATGCCAATTCAATTTATTATCTAACAATTAGTATCAAAAATAAAATAAAAATATAGTCGAGATATTTTGTATTAATAAAATAGATTAAAACTTTACAAGCACGACAGAAAATTCCATTCCATGAAATATGAATTTTCCTCACCTTACGTCTTGACGAAATATGTCCTTGTTATAACAGCAGACACATTTTTGTTGTAACAATAATTTGTTTCATCTGGACAGCTGTTGTTACTCTTTTGTTAAGTTGTTGGAGCAACTATGGTATGAGATAATTACGTCAGTTTGACTGACTTCCAAAACATCAATAGGTTTGTCTTCAAACAAAGTATAGAGTTTCATAACACAGCACAAAAAAACATTGGCAATGCATACACACTCTCTCAAAACGTATTCGACAAGAATTAAAAACGATGCAAACAAGCAATCAGTACATCGGTTTCAAAGTTGATGCTTAGTTTTGAAATGTTTGGCAACTTTGTATCTACATATGACCTAGTTTGCATTATGCAAGTCTTATTTCTAAGCTAATTAGTTTTTTAGGAGAGAGAGAGAGACGAGGGAAAAGAAATGTTTCTGTTCCCCTCGTCTCTCTCTCCATCATACTAATCAGCACCAGTGTTTAAAAAACTGAAGTGATTTTCATTTCATTTCATTTTGCTTCTGCTTTGGCTTTTGAAAAATACAACAGTTTCAGTCAAAGTAAAATTACAAAACGATTTATTGCCAATTGCGCGGTATTTTCAACAGTCAACGATTTGAAAAGTTTGAATTTCATTTGCTTTTGCTTTTGGTTGGTATCGCAAGTAAAAGCAGTAGCAGTTTATATGCTTTTGGAAGTCACAAACAATTACAGTCGAAGAAGCAAAAAAATTTTGCTTTAATAAGTTTGAAGCAATCGCAGTAAAGTGGTTTTTGTTCTTGCTTCTTCTCTGATGTGCAAAAACAACAACAAAAACATGACAAACACCACAAAATAGTTGATTGAACCTGCAGAAATCTTCTAAAAGCACAATCTTTTGCTTCTTCGACTATGACTATTTGGTATTTAGAAAAGCACACAGACTGCTTATGCTTTTACTAGCGAAACTAACCAAAAGCAACAACAAATAAAATTCAAACTTTTAAAATCGTCGACTGCTGAAAGAACTACGCAATTGTTCATAATTCGTTTTCTGCTTCTGCTTCGACTGCGACTGTTGGTTATTTTCACAGGCACAAGCAAAAGCATTGGTTCATTTTAAACAGTTGGAAAAAGCTAAAGCAACGAAAAGTAAAAATTTCACGACTTTTGCTACTTCGACTTAAGTTTTTTAAACACTGATCAGCACAATGTGCAACTTTATATTTATTTCAAAAGCACCGTTTCTTATTTGACATTTATTTTTTGCCTACTGATGTGGAATTTTATGCACTTTAAGCGAGTACTTTCAGTTTCCACGGTACTTGATTTTTTTTTATTAATTCGTGAAATCACCGCCTGTGCGTTGTTGAGCGAGTGCCAGACACATCAATATTCAGCTTCAATATATGAGGTTGTGTACACGTTTGCTTACCAAAAATAGTCACACATATACTATTGGTGTGAATATTTTTTATAAAAAACGCACACAACCACAAATATTGAAGCTGAATATTGAAGTGTCTAGCATTCGCCTTAGTCGGGGTTCACACATTTCAACTTTTGTTATTCAACTCGTAATTCAGCTGTAAGAAAGACGGAGATGGAAATACAAATATCTCTTTTTTTCCTTACAGCTGAATTACGAGTTGAGCAACAAAAGTTGAAGTGTGTGAATCGGGACTTAGTCGTATAACCAAAAATTAGAACATAAATACATGCTAGACCCCTGCGCAAGACCACTTACAAGAACTCTTAAGACATGATGGATTTTTCAAATGCTTTACTACAGCGAAATATTCTAAAAAGAAAACGCTAAACAACACTGTTTACAAGAAATTTGTTTCAGTTATTGTAGGTATATGAATGAGTAAAGAGGAAAATACTTCGTGACGCGCATGGGCGCGTATACAAAGGTCATGGATGTACATACGCACACAGGTTGTGTGTATGATCTTTTATTTTTCTGCGTACATACAAACGCACACATGCATTGACATGAGTTTTGTGGGCTTGCTTTGAAAAACCACCCTTAAACACATAATAGCTTACCATCTACAACTTACATACACACACTCAAACGTACAATATGAAATGAATAACAAGCATACACGCATCAACACTACTTCTTTTGATTGTTTGTTACGAACGAGAAATCTTCGCGACATCGCTTGTTAACACTCATATACACAACAACATTTATTATTGGTTAAGTATAATAGATGACACGAGAATAAATTTAAAAAACAAGACGTATTTATATTGCAAGACTGTTTACGCAGCCCTCTAATACATACATACGTACATTTATACGTATATTGTCTGAATAAATACATAAGTATACTTATGTATAAGTATATACAACACAGTTTTGTTAAAAAATTGCGAAATAAAATCAGCTTCAATGCAGTTCTCAGACAAACCAAATTTTGGAAAATAATATTTTATATTGTTGTATTTTTATTTTTTACTTTTATCACACTTCCTCCTTTTTTATATAACACAAATGTATCGACGACTCTCTTGCCAATACATATTACAAAATATGTACGTTGAATCGATAACGTACAGTTTCCCTTTATTTCAAATACTCCCTCCCCAATAAAAAAAAGAGTTATAACTTTTTATCTTTTGTTGTTTATTTATTGTTTTTTTCTCTCTATTGCATTCATTCTGTAATTTGGCGGCAAAAGCTAAATTTGGATTTGCTGTGGGTTTGAACATGTGCCATGTTCAGCAAACTTACAGCTGTGCACACATATTGATGATAATGAAACAAATTTAATTGATGGACTGAGTGAAGTCTTGGGCAGAGTACACAATAAAATCATAATAAATAAAATACTCAATTCAACATATCACATAAACTTGCACATTACTATAGTTCGAATTGAGAACTTTAACGGGCTCTATCAGCCACTTTTAATAGTTGTCAATTGTTTATTCTGCTCTCAAAACAAATGCGAGCTCATTTTACAGACATATGTCTGTATTTACTTACATATGTAAGAGTATGTCAAGAAAATTTAAACGATTAATCCAAGAATTTTTTCATATTTTTGTACGAATTAAACTGTTCAGTTTAGAGCAGGGAGTTCCCACCGAATTCCTGTTCACGGACCACTTGTAAAACTTTTTTGTCGCTGACAAATTGACGGTATCGTAGCGGTATCGTCAAAACTTCCAAAAATCACTGAGTTTCTTAAGTAGACTAAAGGCCGAGTCACATAGAATCCTTGATATGTTATACATACTTCGCCTTTTGCAACGCACGTTAACGCAACGACGGAGGAAGTTGCCACAAATAACACTTTGTTGACGTAAACATTTGTGCAGCTTCAATAGGTTTATTCTCCACATCAATAATCAAACGTACGTCTACGTTGACGTAGACGCACTGAGCTCTCAGTTGAATAAGAGTCATGCTAGGAACACAACTGGGAAGAACGACGAATTTCGTCCACGTCGACGAATTCCTTGATAAGAATTCGCTGCGTAAATAACGGCGAATTTACTCAGCGAATTGAGCTCTAATAATTGATAAAGTTGGTTATTGTAAGGCGAATTGATATAAGGTGGTCTTGATTTGCAACTTTGCGTATTCGCCTTGTATATTTGTTTGTGTAAAATTTTCTGCTGTCAAAATATTTCTTAACGTTTTGGTTCATTTGACAGCAGGGAATTTATGTCAGCTGGCGAATTAAGATCACCTTATGTGAATTCGCCTTGGGTTATTTTGTGTGCAAAGCGAGAGAGAGAGAGTGAAAATTGTTTTTTCGTCGTTCGTCGACGTACAAAATATAAATAAATCTATCTCACAGTTCGTCACGCACGATGAATTTCGTTCTACGGCGGTGTTGCGTTCATTTTCGCATACACAAATGTGTTTTTTTTTTTTGACGAACGTTCGCACTGAAAAATTCATCGCTCGTCCCAGTTGCGTTCTTCAGCGATGCCAATTTAGCGCGTTTCGCGCTAGATTTAGCGCGTTTTAACTATGCCAAGCGCGCTTTTTACCGTCTTGGCGCGTTTAATAAAAAAGCTCTAAATTAGCGCGTTTTGAATATAGTCAATTATACCATTTCAGTTCCATATTTTTTAACTTTTTTTTTATAAATTTAACAATTTTCTAATATCAAGAACTCTGATAAATTTTTTTAAATTAGTTAATGATTCATCTGTCGCAAACAAAATTCGCTTGACCTTGGTTAGAATTAAAAACGTATTTTAATACTGTAATGGCAAATATTTTGAAATTTGACAACTAAAAATATGTACTACATACAATGACCCAAGAAATTAACATAAATTACAAAGCATCTACTATAGCTGAAGTACACAAAGCATTTGAATCGCAAAACTATTCCACAATTTATATGTTACAAAGTTTTACAAATAAATTAAAAGTAAAAACGAAGAATTTCTATTATTTGGAAGGCGATTCTGATTCTGTATTAAATGATTTTAGTTTATTAAAACATAATGTCGAGGAAGCAATATTGCAAAATCTGAAAAATTAATTGTAATACGAGTACTGATACATACATCGACTTTTATTGAAATTTAATTTAGCGCGTAAAAAATAGCGCGTTTTTGCTATAAATATTTGACAATGCTGTAACTTAGCGCGTTCTAGCGCGTTTTAAGAAGGGTAGTAGCGCGTTTCGATTATAAATAGTTGGCATCGCTGGCGTTCCTAGCATCAGTCAGAGAGTCAGTCGAGTACTCAAAAATAATTTCTCAAAAATTCTTGAACACATAGACTAAAGATACAAATGTCCGTGACACTAATGGCCCTTTTCACTTAAACGATAAGTCTTGTATGAAGAACTGTCAGTTAAAGTTCACGTTAACTCTTAATCATACATACATTGTGAAAAGGCACGTAAGTTTCTAAAATGAAAAACTTCAGCACAATAACCTTCAGTTAAAAATAAGATTATCTTTTTTTTTTTTGCGCCAGTAGCTCAAATTAACCGCGTTGTTTAACATGAAAGCGATGAACAAACATGAGAGAACTTCAATAATATTCCATTCTATGGTTTAAGTTCGCGGCAAGTCTTCTTTTAAGTGTCTCACAAAAATAAAAAATAACAAGGTTTTGTTTGTTATTAATTTTTATTTTTGGCAACTAGACAGGCTGTACCAAGTGATTTTAGTTAATGAACTACAACAAACGCACACATATGTACATACATATGTATGCAAAAACATACCCTGTCAGAAAATTTGGTGTAGTTGACTACAAAAATAAACAACTTATAGTTAACTTTTCTTAGACTAAGTAAAAGCTAACTACAATGTCATCCAGAACTGACTCAAAATTAATTCTTAAGTTGAGTGCGTAATCGGATTTGGTGAGAGCCAACAAATTTACTTTCAGCTACTTTGAAACTCATTTGAATTTGATATTAAAATTTTGTAGTTATTATTTTAGATGCTACTTTAGCTTAATAGTAGCGCGTTGACTATACAACGTGTGATTATACATACATATGTAGTTCGAACCCCAGCAAAATTTTTTGTAAATTTACTGACTACCCGGTGACTTAAATAAAATCAACTTAAAGTTAGTTAAAAGGTCATGCAGAGTGCGACAATCGACTACCGCCTAGGACATAGCAATGTTAAAATAATTAGTTATTCCTATTGGAAAGTAATCCAAGTGTCAGTCAGCACTAGTTGCGAAATAGCTTAAGGCTAGTTTAAAGTTAACTGAGTTTCCGACAGGGTATATACAGGCATACATATGTACATACATACATATTTATGTCTGTATGCCCATTTTTTTGTTGATTGCTATTTTTTCGGCTTTTCAGGAATTCTTGTGCAAACAAATTTATTGCTATTGGCCTTAACAGTTCTTCATAATTTTATTATTGGTTTAAAATAATAATAAAAATTGTTTTAAAAAAAATACTCAATATGCTTGAAAAATTTCATTAATTTGTACCCTGTCGGATTTTTCTTAGCTAGCTCAAAATAAAGGTGACTTTTTGCTAACTCATTTATAACTAGCTTCTGAACTAACTCGTAAATGATACAGATGTGAACCAGTTGTTTTTTGCACAACTGTCTTTTTCCCGATAAGTATTGAATTAACTTTAGGCTAGCTCAAAACTGATGCTGAGATTTGTGAGTTGTTTTTGTATATACAACTAACATCTCCTCGATAAGTTTTGAACTAACTTTTAGCTAACTCGGAGCTGATGCAGAGATGAGTCATAGTTTATCGAGACGATGTCAGCATAAAATTCATGTTTATGTTAACTCTGTGCCGTCGTTATTTTATTTGGCGCAATAGCAAAGTGTTAAGTATGATAGCTAACAAACAAAGTGATCACGGTTCGATACCAATTCTCGTCTCTAAAAAAATTTAAAATTGATTCAAATTTAATTTGACTAAAAATGTTAAACATGAGTAAGTTAAAAATAATGGTTAGCTAAAGAAAGTGCTTTTTTTCTTTTTTGATGCGCCACAAATTAAGTCATAATGGGCCAACCATTAGTTAATCACTTCGAAGCTAACTAATACTGCACTTGCATTTTATCAGCCAAAAACTCACTCGAAATGAGCTAACTTGTGGTTATTTGAAACCTATGCAGTGTGAGTGAGTACTGACTCGTTCTGAGGACATTACGTTGAAAAACTGAATAGCGTTTAACATGTAAAATGAGTTAGCTTTTGAGTCAGTTGTCACTCGTCTCTGATTAACCATTAGTTACTTTTAAGTTAGCTCAAATCCCGACAGGGTATATACCTACATATTTATTTAACACAGACACACACTAATACACATACATAATTACTTAAAAAAAATTTAAAAAAACGAGCAAAAAAATTAATGAAACAGCTCAACTTCAACAATTTTGTGTTTGAGTGTACCAAACTGACTCCACTTAGTAGTTTACTGGCTTTCACTGGGGCAGGTTGGAGTGGACTGTTACTTTAGTTATTTAAAATATGTACATAACTATGTATGTATGTATATCCAGAAATACATAAATATATTTATATGTGAATATATGAGATACACATACATATGTATGTGTATGCACATGTTAACATTTCCATTTCCTTTTGTAAATGCTTCTTAAAAAAATCATTTTAATTAAATCTATTGTCGATAAAGGAAATATATTAAGCTCTGCCAATAACAATCTCTTAATTAACTTTTTATTTTGTTCCACTTTCTATATTTAGGGCCAATTTCACCAACTCTATTTAAATATCAATTCATACTTAAATGTCGATTTTGATTAATTTTTGTATGGAAAAATTATTTTTAAATATGAATTGATATTTAAATAAGTTGGTGAAATTGGCCCTTTTAAAGATTAAAATAAAATTAACTTGTTAGAAGTTAATTAATTAATTTTTTATACTAACTGATGGCCGTTTGCTTTTACTTCTCTTGCGACAAAAAAAAAATAAATATTTATTGAACATAAATTTTGTGAACTTTATTTTAAATTAATATTTATGAAAAAAAAGGAGTCAAAAAATATTAAATAAAAATTTAAAATTAATATATTACCGCCTTTATACAAAGAAAATAATATTTGGCCAATTCACAAGGTGATCTATATATTGTTATTCATATTGTGTACCAACTCTTGAGACAAAAATAATTTTATTTTTGCGTATTTTTCTGTCAAACTGGTTTTTGCTTGAGCTATGACTTTATTGTAGTATAAATTTTGAACTCGTAAGTTTCTGGCAACTCTGATAAACATACATACGTTGCTGAAGTTTATTTTAAATTTAAAACACGCTTATATTGTTCTAACCTTTGCAACATTGCATGCATAGATAAATATGTTCATAAATACTTAAGCACATATGTATGTATGTATGCATGTACAAAAGTATGTATGTGTTGCAATGTTTCAATCTAAGGTTTAAAATCTAAATTTATTCAACTCACACACAATCTCCATTGAGCAATTAATTATTCCTTCAACTTCCTTTATATTTTTAATACCTTTTGTTCTTCTTGGTAACAAAGTTGCCACATGTGGTTGAAGCAAAATCGTTTAATAACTCGTATTATGGCAAAATCAATGTTTACACATAATTACATAAGAGGATTTTGAATATGGCGTTTTTCTCTACCGTTTGCTCTACCGTGGCAGTTGCCCTCAAAAGTGAATAACCATGCGTTCAATTAGCCTTATGAACAGCGTTGCCATATTTTTTTCTTTCTTGAAAACCGTCAAGTCGAACAAAAAAATGTTTTTTCTCATTAAATATCTTTTTTTTATTGATTTTCTCAAAATTTGTTAATATGCATTGATTTTACTGAATTCAAATACAGGAAAAATTTATTTTGTTTCAGATGAACTAACCCTACAAGAATAGTATTAGCCAATTGTCCGATCATTTGATCGGAAGTCATGCAGGATATATTCATCATTGCGTAGCACAAAGTTTCTATCACATTATTAAAGGCAAAATGAAAAATGTGATGGAAACTTTTATGTACGTGGGATGTTGCATCTTTCTCTCTAACTAAGGAATATAACATATAGTCGAACTGCTCACTCCAGTGCTTTTCACTAATCAATGTATGTAGGTATCATTAGGGTGGCCGTTATTTTTTAGTTTTTTGATTTCTTCTACTCTCTCCCCCCAAATCGGTTCAGTTTTATGTAAAAAAATACAAAATAATTTTATACCATTAAGTTGTGTTTGAGGTGCGTCCGGCCCTCAAAGTTGTCCCTCAAGCACATACATATATTCAATGCGATTTTTTGTTTGTTTTTTTTTTTTTTTGAATATATGTATATGTATGAAATAATTTTATATATATAAGCTCTTATTGTACATGCTTAAAATAAAAAATTTCCATATAATATATATTATATATATTTGTTACATCAAATTGTTGGTATTTTGTTGGTTATTTTCCTCATTATTTTCTAAAATATTAATTTTAGCAAAAAACTTTCTTTGAGACTAATGTTGTTGACTTGAAGAGCTAAAATATTGCCATATTTCATATTCTTGTAAAACAATTTTTTAAAAAGATAGTCATATGCAAAAAATTACATTGAAAAATCGTCCTGAAGGCAAACTTTGAGGGCCGGACGCACCCCCTAAAACGCAATTTATTGGTATGAAATTTTTTTGTATTTGTATCAAGTTTGACTGATCATAATTGACTAATATATCCCCCATAATTGAGTAATCAATCATACATGATTGATATGCTGACAGTAAATATAATTTTTATTATTTTGGTTGTTTTTTTTTATAGTAAAAAGTAAATTCAAAATATACAAGTAAGTAAAATACATGAAATACCGAAGTATATTTATTTGACATAAACGGCCTTATGCAAAAAAATATTTTACTTTAGCTTTAAAGTTCATAGTAGTTGATAAGCACTTTAAGGCTAACATAGCTTTATTAAAAAATCATATGCAAAAGACAACTTTAAATATTTTGTGATTTAATAATAAATACTGGTAACACCACCGTGTTCAACAACCACTTCACAGCTTATGATGTACAAAATTGAATACAATTTCATTCGGGTATTCAAATATATTTTTTATTTTATTAAATAAATTTTTATTATCTTGAAGTAAAGCTACCTAATTTAAAAAATATGAGCTTCTGACTTAATAGGAAAACAGATAAACACAACCATGAAGTAAAAGTAAAAAAATTTGAAAAATTATCACAATTTGTTTTATTCGAATGAAACGAGCATTTGAATATCCAGCTTTTTTCGATTTGTTTTGATTGCATGTACATCACTAAAACATTTTTGTATAATTGTATTTATTTTAATACTTTTTTATGGATTTTGCTATGTATTTCGAATCAGTTGGATAATTTGGTGATGTTTTCCATTACATGACAGAAATAATAAATTTAAAATAAGAGCTAGCACTTCTAGCTTCATTTTCAGATGTAACATGAATCAATATGTGCTATATTAACAAAAATATTTGAGGTACAAAATACACATTTTGGAAATATCAACTTAAAGTAGCCTTAACAAACGTAAGTGCCTACTTTAGAATTTTGATATAATAATTTTTTTTGAATTTTTACTTAACATTGCTTTTCAAAGCTTTATTAAGTTTTTTGCATAAGAACCAAAGTCTTTATTTATTTAATTTGAAAACTTTTACTTGTTTTTATGGTTAAGCAATTGTCTATATGCATGTCGTTTCCGCTTTTGGAACTTGTCAGTAGACTTCAACCCAAAATATTTTAGAATTTAAGGCCGGGGCACAATGTCATACGTTAAACTTCACCTTTTTCAACTGATATTAACGCAACGACGGAGAAGGTTGGCACAATGAGTAATTTATTGACGGAAGCATTTCAACAGCTTCAATAGGTTGATTCTCCATTTTATTTATTAAATTCAAATTTTTTAATTTATTTCGTTTATTTCTTTTGTTTAATTTTATTTTTGCTGCCACAAAACACTAAAACCTAATTCAGAACATACCAAAAAAACCAACCAATATCTGTCAAACTACTCAACGTATGCAAAAAGTTAAAAGTTGACCAGTTTTTGTACTTTGCGTTGACGGACACGTGCTGAATGTAGCAGCCCTCATAAGAAACCATGTATTTCAACTTAGCTGTCAGTTGAAAAAGGCGAAGTTTAACGTATGACGGATTGATTGTGCTCCGGCCTTTAGGGAACAAAGATAAAGTAAATAACACAAAATATTTACTGAATAGAACATGTATAAGATATATGTATGTATGTAAAGGACATTAAATAATATACTAAAAGTACCAAATATCATATTCTGAAGAAATCTTATTTTTAGCAAAGAAATCTTTCAGTATTTATAACATCCCGAAAAACTTCGAAAATACGATAAATCTTCACATATGGTAACGCTGCTTATGAACAATTTGAAAACTTGAATTTTTTAAACAGACAATAAGGGAATACGGACCTTTCTACATATAAGTCTACATCTTCTCGATAATGAAATCTTTTTATAATAATGTTGTAATTATAACTTTCACTTCTTTGTAGAGATACCAAATCACTGTACAATTACTATTCAGCATCGGTTATTTGTATTCGGAATTTCAAAAAAAAAAAAAAAAAAAAAAAAAATTGGTTGGCTTGTAGTTTTTCTGTTTATAATATTTACAGCCAAATGCGTTGGGAATTCATGTCATATCTACATATATAATTGCCAACTTCTTTTAAAATCTATGATGTTTTCTAATTTCTTGCTTTTCGATATTAGACCTTAATATGTTTGTATTATGGCGCTAATCCTGCTGCTGAAGCAGCAGATTTTATCAGAATATATCAGTAAGTTATTGCAACAAAGTTGTAACTCCAAAAAAATAGCTTTTTGAGAAAATGATTATTAAGTTTTTAATACAAATACAACTGAAAAAAATTTCTCGTTTTAAGAGGTGAGTGTACAAACCATTTGTACGAATTTATTTATCTACAAAATAAAATACAATATGACGAATCCGTTTCTCGATATACATACATACATATGACTAATGCTGAAAACATATTTAGGGAGTTCACAATAGCGTTTTAAAATAAGTTTTAAAATGGTAATACCCTTTTAGACACGGGAACTTTACTTTGCAAAGTCTTAATTCAGCTGGGATAAAGACAGAAAGAGATAGTATTCCTCCCTCTGTCTTTTACACAACTGAATTAAGACTTTGCAAAGTAAACTTTGCGTGTCCAAAAAAAGAGGTATTACGTTTCAATTTTAACACTTTAAAATGGGTTGCCAAGTTTGTTGTTTTTTTTGTGTGTAAATCAAATTTATTACCAGAGTGTTGCCAATGAAATTACACATGGCTGTGCCTTCATTTACACATTGAAGAAAATTACACTACACATCTTTTGTGTGGGTTAAAATTAAAACAAAAATAAATAAAAAATAAAACCCAAAGTAGAATTACACACATATTATACATGAATTTAATTACATGGCTTGCACATGAGAGTAATTACACACTCTGTATTATTACACACATATTGGCAACACTGAATGTGACAGATGTACAATTGCTTTACGTGAGTACCTGCCGTTACGGCCTTATCTCACGTGTGCCAAAGCACCGGGTGTGGGTTAGACGCCAGACCAACGCCCCCATGCACCCTTTTAGAATGAACCTATGGCCCACTCCATAAGGCACATAGGTTGCAATCTTTGAATATAGTTATCCCTGTTCTATATTCAAGTACCTTGCTGAGGTAATTTGAGCTATCTAAACTCTGCTGCTATGTCCGTGCCCATAGCAGCTCTGTTGAATGGCAACAGCACCTAGAACAGTGTCTGGCTGACCGCGTCAGACCAACCACTAGCATTGATTTAACACTGTGAAGCCAAGCCTATTCTCCCAGCGATTTTGGTAGCAGCCACAACCACCACGATAATTCTCCGGCTTCCACGCTTAGGTGTTGTGTATACAACTAAGCGAGGTCCCCAAGAAAATTCCTCAACCATTGCCGGCACAGCCAACCACTCATCCATAAAGAACGCATGCCTGTGTCGCCAAATAACCAGTGCCTACTCCACACCTACCAAAATCGTCCCTTTAACCCCGTGGGGTATACCCCATTGGGGTAGGACGAACTCGGCATTTTAGCAAAGGAAACTGACGACCGCTACATGCACTCAGAACTTCAGAGCAGCGAGGACCACTTACGCGAGAAGAATGCAAGCACGCCACCTAAGTTTCTGTGCCTACTATGGCAAGACACTAAAGAGTGAAAGAGTCCCGGGGTCATATCCAGGACGAAAGCCATTTTGGACCAGAAATTTCCGGCAACCGCAATGCATTTATCTCTAAGCAGCCCAGCTGTCGGGCAACCGGCACCCGTGGTACCAGAAGTAGCCTCTGGTTAGACCTCGAAGTTCCACCACAAGGGCTTCACCTCTATCGTCTTTTGAACTCAGGGGCAGTTCTAAGTGACGCTGCACCTAGCTGACAACAACGGGCGTACAATATTTGTTTTCCTTTTATAAATATGTGCACATCCGTTACTCTGTTTATGTTCAGAGATTGGGTAGTAACACATAAGTTTTACGGGTAATGAGCCAAAGGTCCGTCAGCGGAAAAAGCTATATTACCCTAGCTGGGGCCCCGGGATTGCCACACCCGTAGTCAAAAATAGACTCCCCTGGGGGTACTGAATGTGGCAGCAAAAATAAAATTAAACAAGAAATAAACGAAATAAATAAAAAAATTTTAATTTAGTAAATAAAAATGGAGAATCAACCTATTGAAGCTGTTCAAATGCTTCCGTCAATAAAGTACTCATTGTGCCAACCTTCTCCGTCGTTTCGATAATGTCAGTTGAAAAAGGCGAAGTATAACGTATGACGGATTCATTATGCCCCAGCCTTTAAAATGCCAACTTTGAAAGTTCAACTCACTGAAAGTGGTGCCATATGTATATTGCTGGAAGTGTTGCCATTAAGAAAATACTTTTCTAAATTTGTTATTTCTGATAAAAATAGGACCCGAGTAAGCTGTAAAGAAACTACCAGCTTGAAGAGTTACACAAATTTTTTTTTACCATTATTAAAGTTGACAAACGTGCATATCACACATCAGATGAAACTTATGTTTTTTTATTTTTTGTATATCTGTGGTCAATTATTTATAGTAAAATGTACACAGTATTTATTATATTGTCTCTAAAAAAAACTCGTTTCTGTAATTTCTACAAAAACGCGAATGTGTCCATTTCAGTCAATTTTGTGTTACGGCTTTATTTACAATTTTGATATTTTTACTTAAAAAAAAACGTGATTTCTATTTATATACGAGTACGTACCTACATAGCATTCATACATACTCCATTATTTTGTAGCACTAACAAATTATGTCAACAATTGTTTATTTGTTGAAAAATTATTTTTACCACAGGGAATACACAACACAGTGGGTCAAGAAACATTAAGCCAGTCAAGCGGTGGAATGATATATACATACATACATACATATGTACGTATGTGTATATGGACAACTGCCCAAATAAAATTATTGCAACATCCGAAATACATCTCATTTTTGTTGTTTTTTTATGGGCCAGTCTACAGTCACGTGACGTTATATCGCCATCATTAATTGCTTATTATATTAGCACTCTATAGTGCAAATTGGTTGATTTATTTCTTTTGTTTTTTCTTGGCATTAAGAATTTGCCAATTTTGTAGCAAAAGAGAAAAGGGAGATATTCAACTTAAAAGTTACGTGACATCATGGAGTTACCCATATTACAGTCTAACGACAATAGTACATCCTTCTTAGTTTGATTATAGCATGGTAAAATTATACTAGGTACATGCACCACTGTAACAAAATTACGACACCAAAAAACACATGCATTTTGTTGGCATAAACAAACGTATAATTGCCAGAAACAGATGCCTTTTGTTTTTAAAAATAACAATTACAGGGTAACTTAAGTACAATTGCAGACGCGGTATTCATAAATGATTATAGTCATTCAGTGTTGCCAATAGGTATGCAATTACTCTCATGTGTAGACCATGTAATTAGATTCATGTATAATCTGTGTGTAATTCTATTTGATCTTCTAGTTTTATTTAGTTTTGTTTTCATTTTAGCCTACAAAAAACATGAGTAGTGCAATTTTCATCAATATGTAATTAGAATCACAGCCATGTGTAATTTCATTGGCAACACTGTAATCATTTTATATACAACACATACACTAACATTTTTGTAGCTTGTAAACAAAGTTTGACAACTATTTGTATTGTACACATTAACAGTATGGGATTGTGCATGTACCTGTTATAATTGTATCATGGATTATAGTCTAAATTTTATTTTTGGAGATTTTTTTAATGGAACATTGGACTCTAGGTGTTATCCGGGTTGTCAGATATGGCGATTTCTAGCCAAACGTGCTGATATTTGAAATTATTTGGCGTCAAAATTTTTTATTTGGCGACATGGTGATTTTTGTAATTCAGGAAAATTTCTTCTTTGAAGGAGTCATTTCAAAAATAAATCCCACCAAGACTCGTCTGCAAGAAATTAAAATAATTTGAGTTTGATGATATTTTTCTTTTATTATTATATTATTACGGTTAAATAACTCTAAACAATCCTTTGAAGTTGTGACACGTTTACGTTATTTATTATTAAGATCAAACGCGGCACCCATCTTCCAGACAACTTTCTTCAACCCAATCGAAACCATACTACCATATGAAATTCCTATGGCATCAAAAATCTCACGCACTTTTACTTTCGATCGGCCAACACCATATATCGTGGATTTTGTCAACATTTTCGGGTGCACTGACCTCAATTGGCCGTCCAGAACATTCAGCGTCATTTGTACTTGTGCGACCACAACGAAAGTCAGTAAACCATTTTTTTTTACCATTGAAATCGATGGTTCAGAGTCCCCATAGTATTTATCGAGCTTTTCTTTGGTGTGATTTAGGTTTTTTTTTTTTTTTTTTTTTGCAAAAAATAATGTTTAATGAGCACACGAAATTCACATTTTTTTAATTTTCTTCTGTTATCAACGGCTGCCAAACACAAACTAAAATACACAGCTTGTTAAAATTTAGACAGGGGTCAACTGACAGTTGCCTCTTGACAGGAGCAGTGTTGCCATATGAATCATGAGTTAATGATCTCCTCTCGTAAATCATGCCCCTCAGGGGAGTCTATTTTTGACTACGGGTGTGGCAACCCCGGGGCCCTAGCTGGGATGATGTGGCTTGTTCCACTGATGTACCTTTGGTATATTACCCATAGAACTTATGTGTTACTACCCGATCTCTGGCAACAGAGCAAAGGATGTGCACATATTTATAAAAGGAAGACAGGTCCTGTTGATGTCAGTTAGGTGCAGCGTCACCTAGAACTGCCCCTGAGTTCAAAAGACGATAGAGGTGAAGCCCTTGTGGTGGAACTTCGAGGTCTGACCAGAGGCTACTTCTGGTGCCACGGGTGTCAGTTGCCCGACAGCCGAGCTGCTTTGAAGTTTTGAGTGCATGTAGCGGTCGTCAGGATCCTTTGCTAAAATGCCGAGTTCGTCCTACCCCACGGGGTTTAAGGGATGATTTTGGTATGTGTGGAGTAGGCACGGGATTTTTGGCGACACAGGCATGGGTTCATCTTGGATGAGTGGTTGAGCTGTGCCGGCAATGGTTGAGGAATTCTCTTGGGGACCTCGCTATGGGTGTATACACAACACCTTAGCATGAAAGCCGGAGAATTATCGTGGTGGCTTTGGTTGCTACCAAAATCGTTGGAGAATAGTCTTCACTTCCCAGTGTGAAATCAATGCTAGTGGTTGGTCTGACACGGTCAGCCAGACACTATTCTAGGTGCTGTTACCATTCAATAGAAGCTGCTATGGGCACGGACATAGCAGCAGAGTTTAGATAGCTCAAATTACCTCAGCAAGGTAATTGAATATAGTACAGGGATAACTATTTCAAAGATTGCAACCTATGTGCCTTGAGGAGTGGGCCTTAGGTTCATTCTAAAAGGGTGCATGGGGGCGATGATCTGGCGTCTTACCTGCACCCGGTGCTTTGGCACCCGTGAGAAAAGGCCGTAATGGCAGGTGCTCACGGAAAGCTATTGCACATCTCGTAAATCATGTGCATATGTGATTCATGGCGGTCCTATTTAAATAAAAAGTTTAGTAAATAATAAACAACAATGACAATACTGTTGTACATTTAGAGATGGTAAAATTGAACTTGCATTACAAAAAAGCTTTTAGCAAATTTTAATACGATAAATCAAAACAATTCACATATTCCATTTGCAATAAAGGCTGAGTATATAAAGCAGAAATCTACATCAACTAACACTACACACAGTTAACCAAACACAAATAACGCTGATGATGAAGGTGTAGTGGCCTTCGAAAACAGCTAGTTGTTCCGTTCTACGACGTGTTTGTCACAAAATTTACAATTAGCTTTGGTGTTATTTGTTCATTAATAATTATCACATGTAATTTGGCTTTTAAGGCGATACGAACGAACCTTAGCCTAATCAAATCACAAAATTTAAAAAGTTTTACATTATATAAATGTAAAAGGCTTATCTTTCTATTTTTTATTTGTTTCCTGATCGTAAATTTACATGATCGTTAACGACAAGTTCATGACATTGACAACTTCTTTGCAAAATATATAAGTTTTTATATTAAAAAAAATTCATATAAAATAGTGTTGTTAACAAACTATCATTAGCGTTTTATAATAATTTATAGAAACCTAAGCTGATTTAATCTAATCTTTTATGCAATCATACAATTAAATATATTTTTTTCATTTATTTATTTTTTCGGTTTAATTACTATTACCCAACGTATTGTTATTTTCCACAAATAGTTTATTGTTTGCCAAAGAGCTGCTAATTGACATATTCTAACCTGTCCTTGTGCAGTGGACATTTTTTTGGTCATGTACTCACACGTTTTTTAATTTATGGAATTTTAATTTTGTCGTTTTTTGTTTTTGTTGTAGTTAACATTTCCCTTATTTTGTTATAAACAACTTTGACATTGAATTGTATCAATTGGATCGTTGGGAATTGAAGTGGAACAAAAATATGCCAACTAAATTTAAATAAATAATAATAATAAAGAGAGAAATGTTTGTATTAATGCCGGCAATTTTAGTTTTTGGTGTATATTTTCGTTTTTTTTTTTTCAAATTTGTTATATTTTTGTTTGTTTGTTTACTATATCTATGTGAAATAGAAAATTTATAATAACACTGCACGACAAAATCAGTTTCAAAGCAGAATGTTTCTGTGTTAAAAGTCTGCTATTGCATCCTGCCAATAATTTGTTATTATTCTTCAGCAAAATTAAATGTGTTGATATTACAAGATATCTTGGTTGATAAGCAGGAATCCTTATGTAAACACAAAACTTTGTTACCAAGGCCCAAATCCATAGTCATTAGTTAACTAATAGCAATAGTTTAACCAATAATCTTTGATTCACAGCTCATTGTTTACCATTAGTTAAACCGCCAAATGTCATTGGTTAACAAATAGCTAGACAACAGCTGATTCATTGTAAACACTGATTTACGGCAGAAAAAATGTATCCTTGATATACTGTGCAGCAAACCATTAACCACCCGACGAAATGTAAACAAAAGCCATATGCTTATAACAGAGCTGCCAAAAGTTAAACTTAATAGTTTGTTAGGGTTACCATTCTTTGTTCATATTAAGAATTTGAGTTAAACAAAAGACTGTGAATTTTAGTTTACTAATAATTAACGAATGACTGTAAATTTGGCCCTAAGCAAATCTAATAAGCAAAAATTTGCTTTTAAAATTCTAAACACACGCCGTGACGATTTTATTTTAAGCTTTCACATTTTTTTTTTGCAACTAAAAACTCAAGCATCATTTAATTGTGTTAAGAACTAATCAATCCCAAGAACTTAGGTTAAAAATAAAAAATCTCCTTTAAAAAAAGAACTTTCCATTAAAAGACAAATAGACGATTTTATTTTTTTTTTGTCGGTCAGTGTTATTTCCTTACCTATATATAATATTTAATATTATGCGCATAAATTTAAATATTACATGTGTTGTATACAATTTAAAAATATTTTTAATGGATGGTATACGAATGTGTGCAATATTGTCGCAGAAATTTACAGTGTAGAACAAAACTGTAATGATATGTTCTTGTAAAAAAGGCGCAATAAATTTTTTTCTTAGAGCATTGTTTCTAAAAACAAACTTAAAGCTTAAAAGTTCTGCTCATTTTGTTTGGAAAAATTATCGGCTATTTTTTATTGAATAATTTTTCATATTCCTCAAAAAAATTTTGTTGAATTTCATAAAAACTTTTTTTTTGGTTTTTTTTTTAATTTTTAAGGAGAAGTAACACTTAGGCAATGAATGCCTATAACTATTACTAGGTGATACCTTCTTTAGGAAAGGGATAGTGTTAGAGAAGACAGGCGGTGAAGGAAGATACTTTTCTTTTACAACTCTGCTTTTTGCACGTTTTTAATAATACAATGTCGACAGGAAACTTTTAATCAACAAAATTTTATGGAAAACAACAATAAAATTTGTTTCGTTTTCAATCTAAGTAAGCGATCGAAAATTTTTTGTCAAAATCGTGTTACAGGCCGTAAATTTAAAAGAGTCATAAAAAATAAATGTATGATAAAAAAAAGTTTAGTTTCAATATTTTCTTATAGTGAGATCATTAAAATAAAAGTACACTGTATGTAATTTTTTAAGTCATGCAAATTTAACCATATACGGATACCACTACGTGATAAAAGAACAAAAAAAAAAAAAAAAAATACCCATGTCTCCTAGTTTTGCCCCAATTCATCTACTTTTTTTATGGGCCCCCAAAGATTTGGGACCTCGGTGTCATTTTTGCATTTGCTCAGGCTCATATCTTGCAAACCGTTCGGAATTTTGATTTACTCTCTTAAGCTCTTGTTATAAAGAACAAAATTGTTAACATAAAATAAAAAAATAAAACCTGATTTTCCAGATCAAAATCTCGCAAAATTTTTTTTTTAAAAAATCCGATTTTTTTACCTTTTTCCCCTGTTCTGGTCCATAGGTAGCAAACCGTTCAAAATTTAAAGAAACAATCAACTACAAAAATGTACATCAGATCTCAATAAACAACTTTCTAGAACATATGAACTTCATAGAAATGATTCTTAACACCGTTTGGGCATCGCTTAAGTAGCCGCAAAAGTGAAGCTTTTGCTCAAAATTTAGTTTTTTATTTTATTCGCTCAACATCAAATCTTTTTATTATTTTCAAACTATTGATTATATGTATGTGTTTTTCAGTGGTCATTTGGTGTAAAAATTATTGAGAGTCCACTGTATTTTGAAAACGTGACAATCGAACAAACAACACAAAATCTACTGAATGCGTGGATGCACTTTAGGAGAGGAATTTAATTTTGTTTTGTATACAAAACTGTTTTAAAGTGGCGCCTTAACATAGGCAAGGTTTTTGTAGCAGCAGCATTTTTATCTATAACAGCTGAAGAAAGCAACAAAACCATAGTGTGTGTTTATGAATTGGAAAATACGAACATTTTTAGGGCAGCGTATTGTTTTCGCTACGCTGTCCGTCTGTCCGTCACAGGATATTTTCTCAGGAACCGTAAGAGCTACGGACCTGACATTTGGGCAGAGTATGTAGAACCTTTCCAACAAAATACAACAAATACATGAGAGTTAAAAATTAAAGAGTGTTCTAAAACGAGCAACGAAAAATATTAAAATCCCATGTAATATACATACAATTGTATGTATATATGTATATTGACACTTGAAATTTGTAAAATTAGTATATTTTTACACAAACTTCAACACGTAACACTAAAATTAAAAAAAAAATAATTAAAGGGGGTTTTATCAGTTAATGCAATTTTGACTATGTTATTTTGACAATTTGCTATATCTTGGAAACCGTAAGAGGCAAACACTTGAAATTTTCAAAAGCGGTAAAACTAAAAAATCCGAAAATTATAATATCGCCTATCCGAAAAAATCGCCAAAAATCGAAAAAAAAAATCGCCAAAACGAAAAAAATCGCCGTAATGAAAAAAAAATATCTAATGAAATTACTGAACTTAAGCCCGAATAAGAAATTATTTCTGATTAAAATTCACTACAGTTCAACTAAATCTCAAAAATGTCTCATTTAAAATCATCATGCTTACTTGGCAACACAGTTAATAACGCTGGAAAGCAAAATCAACTGTTGAAAGCAAAAACAATGTAACATAATATCCACTACTATAATACTTACATGTATGTATGTACCGACGGTACATCGAATAAGTAAAAGATAATTAATGTGATGATCGTAAAAGATAAGCAAGAATAGTTAAACATGCGTAGGTAGAGTAATATAACTTCGTGCTAACCTAAATAGAAAAATGAAAAAATGGAAAAACAGGGGAAATGAATAGTGATACTTACATATGTATGTATTTACCAAAGGTAAATCAATAATTGTACACAACGATCATTTCTCACATTCCGTTTCGTAAGAATTTACGTTAAATAGCTGATGTTAATAACAATCTCTACCCAAGTAGATAGACTAGGGTGCTGATGAAGTGCGTTGCTGCACAGAAAAATATCGGTATTTCCCCCAGCTTAAAAATCTAATTTAATTTTTCTTCTCTTTAGAAACTCACATTAATTAATAAAAATATTTCATTCAATAAGAAATGAAATTACTAAATTTAAGCCCGAATAAGAAATTACGTCTGATTAAAAATTTCTAACATTAAAATAAATCGCCGAATCCGAAAAAATCGCCAAAATGAAAAAAAACCTAAAAAAACAGAAAAAATTGCCAAAACGCGAAAAGGTGCCAAAACTAAAAAATCGCCTATATGAAAAAATATCGCCAAAATGAAAAAACGCCGAAAACCGAAAAAAATTCCCACAACTTAAAAAAACTTGCCAAAACCGAAAAAACGATAAAAACGCCAAAACTAAAAAAACGTTAAAAACCGAAAAAACCCAAACCAAAAAAAAAACGCCAAAACTATATTTTATATAGCCTATTGATTTACATATCTACTGTCCGTACTGTCCGGAACCCTTCGAGCGCGGGTCAAAGTCGCACTTCACTGAATTTATTATCTTTCGCACCAATTTTGTAAGGGTAATTTTTTTAATCGGCTCCAAAAAAGCAGTATACGCATTTGAAATTCTTAATGTATATTTTTTTTTTCAAATCAAACATAAATAAATTCAGCAAAGTATGACTTTGACTCGCACACGAAGGTTTCCGTACGAGTACTAGAAATGTAATACAGTGAAACCTCTAATAAGGGATACCTTCTATAACTGTAAACCTATAATAACCGGACAAATTTTGTAGGTCCAACACGGACACTAATAACTGGACGCGGACACTAAATTTTTAAAAATGTTGTTTCAAATACCTCTCATAAGTGGACAGAAGCGGTGAAACACGGCAACAAGAGTTGCATTTGAATACGGTGTACTCTCTTTTTACGGACATAACCGGAAAGCTAACAACACTACAATACTGTTTTTCCGTTTGCACTTTTTCATATTCGTACAGATAGATATTGCTTATTCAATTGCTTACTGATGCTTCAAATACGTCTCCAAGATAACGAAATTAAAGGAAAAATACGTCAAGCTAAAATTTTCGAATTTTTTGAATCCGTTTGAATACCTTGCATAACAAATTTTGTTTTTTACTTCCCACTAAAATGTTAATGAAAATTCTGTTTACTTTATCTAATATTTATATGTTTTTGTCTTGGATATAAAATTGTTTAAAGATAAATTATTTACTCTTTTTGTACTTTTCTCATAAGCGGACAAATTTTTCAGTTCCTTAGGTGTCCGCTTATTCAACTTTTATTCATGTTTGTATTAGTGTCAATGATATTGGTGATTCCCTGTCTAACGCAAATGTAAATACTAATTCGTTGAAGACAGCAAAGAAATGTCTGTTTATTTGAAGAAGTCGTTTGTTTAGCTTGTGTCCCAAAATGGCAGAGGAAAAAATTGTTTTTATCAATTAAAGAAAAAAGTGGAAATTTCAAGCGATTTTAAAAAAGAAAAATTTTCGGTGCGTGAAATTGCGAAGATGTTAAGTTTCTTGTGTATTGAACAATTCATATCGCTACATTTCTTATACAAATTGCCCGTTCGAAGCAATTTTCTAGAGACGACTTTGTTGTATTCCAACAAATAAAAACATTGAAAGTCATGTTGAGACCCAACAACTGAAATTATACCAATCCAAGTTGAAGCAGTCTACTCTTAATATAATTTTTCAAGTACAATAAACTACCAAAATTTGTTTACCTTTTTCATAAGCGGACACCTCTAATAACAGGACACAAACAACTTAAAAATGCACTAGCTTAAAAAAATTTCAAGTGTCTATGGGATTTCAACATGTTACTTTGCTCGCTTTAGAACACCCTATAATTTTTAAGCGCCATATACATATTGTAGCGGCCTAAGTTTTAAATATTCTGTGAAAATTTCTGGTTCATAGCTCTTATGGATCTCGAGTAAACAGCCTGGGACCGACAGACAGTCGGGCAGCGTAGCGAAAACAATAGGGTTCCTTTGCAGCATTTATGTACGGAATTTTAAACAACATATAGAAAATTATATTCTAAACCACAATCATAATTGTTAAAAAGAATATTAAAGGTATTCACGTCAACTCTTGCAACTGTGCAAAAATGCATAATTGCACTTTCTGACTTGAGCAACCCATTTTGTTTAATTGTCTATAAAGCAACACAATATATGCATCGATACATATATTGTACTCGTATGTTTGATTAAATGCTGAAACGAAGTGTTGGAACTTCGCTGATTAATTTTGTAATCAATTCACTAATAAAAATATCAATATTAATAATATTGGTATTATTTAACAAAATTCTAATAACTGTTTGAGCCATAGGTCTTTTGAAAATAGCAAAATTATGTATGTATTTGTTATTTGAAAATCTAATTTGAAGATTTCTTTATAATTTCTAGCTAAGAATTTTTAAATATTTTAATTTGGTCTATGGTTGATTTTATAAGTACTTTTTGTCCATTTTTTTTTTTTTGGATTGGCAATGCCATAAAAAGTTGCACAACTTTTCAAAATTTACCCTGATAATCTTGCACTTACTCAGACCCTGACAATTTTGCATCATTTGTGCAAAATAATTTTCTATGTGGTTGTTGCTATATTTTTTGAAAATTTTGCAATTTTGCTTTTCTGCAACAGTGCAACTTTTGACGTGAATACCTTTATTATTGATCAAACATTGCACAGTTGCATTTTGCTTGTAAACACTTTTTGCTAGCCACTGTTAGCACTGTCGCATATTGAAACTTTTTGAATATTTAATTGGAACAAAAAGTCAAAATACCACCACTGCATTTGGACTAAAACAACACAAATCAATTGGCAAAATGACAATTATTTTCTTTTTAAAATTTCTTATTTCATTTGGCTTGTTTGATGGCTTCTGTTTGAAAAAAAAACAAACATGCGGCAAACAAATGTGGTGATTTGTATAAGAAAAATTAAACATTTTCTAGGAAATGGTAAGAAAAGCAAATGGAAAACCTAAAATGCAGAAAATCATGCATGTAGGCCTTAAAAATAATTTTTCTTTATTTTCACATATGGTATCAAATCTTTGGTAACAATAAGATATTAATTTATTTTGGCTTTTTATTTATATTAATGTTCGAGATTTGTGTATATTGTATAGACTTAAGAACAAAGTTCATTTATTTCAGAATTAAAAAAAAAAATTATAAATAATTACACTAGTTTACAAAATTATATTTTTTTTTTCATGTACATTTGATGAGAAGTAATTTTCCTTATGCATTTTCTTCCGCTGAATTCGAAAATCAAGGTTAAATTTTTTTTTATGGAACAGTTTTCGAGATATTGCAATTTTTGAACTTTTTCGACCTTTTTTCACTTGAGCTAGAAATGTGCGATTGAATCGTTCTTGGTATTCAAATGCAAGGTATTGAAATGACGAAATAGTGAATAAATCCAATCCCATATTTTCTGAATATTTGATTTTTTCGACAATTTTATGAGTTCAGTTGAAATTATTATTTTTTTATTTTTTATGTATTTTGACTTACTTATTACTATTATTTATTCATTCAATTGCTTATAACTTTGTAATTTTTCGGTCGATTTTCTTCTGGTTAGTCTTAGTTCTTACGTAAAAGTATCATTTTTACGCACGTGAACAGAAACCAGACGTTTTTTTTAACGATTTGTACTTTTCTGTCGAAATAGAATCACTGTAAAATATGACTTTTTTGAAAATGTGCCCTATTTTCATCGATATATCTTGAACCGCTTTACCAATTAAAGATCCGATTAATAAATACATAAATTTCCCACAGAAATGTGTCAAATTAGCGCTTAATAAACCTGAAATATTTCTTATGAATAAGGCAGTAAAAATTTTGCGTCGCAATTTATGCTTTTACATCCAGACCAAATTCAACTGACCAAAGGACTGAAAATGAACAAGCATAGACAACAATGTGCACAGAGAAAACAGTGCCTAATAATTACCTCATAAAATAGAACAAAATTAATAAGAAATCTCTATGGTTTTTTTTCAATAAGGAAATCTTACTAATTTCATAGAGAAAACCTTCTTGAAAAAATCAAGAAGAAATCTTGTAGTTTTTATGAGGTTATCTTATTTATTTTTTTAATAAGGTTTTCTTCTTGATTTTATGAGGCGACCTCATAAAATAAAAAAATAGGTATGTCTTTCTTTATTCTTTGTGCTTTGTGCTTTGCTTATGTATTTTCATTTAAATTCTAAACCATATACTTATGTACATATGTATGTAGTATATGTAGATGTTATTTATTTATACTATACATACTTACATAGATACATACATTTATATTGTATTCTTAACTAATTAACTCACCATACATACATATTATTACTTGAAAGGAGACAAGTATTGAACCAGCAAACTTCTGACTGATAGACAAACACTCTAACCAATATGCTAACAAGCAGTATTAATAACCATTGAAATAATTTTGCAAACATGCTTATACAAAAACGAAAAAGATCATGAAAAAAAATTGTCTGTGTCTATTTATAGATATGAAATAACAAGACACCTCATAAAATCAAGAAGATTTCCGTATTAAAAAAATCAATAAGATGCTTTACACATAATCATATAGTAACCTAATAAAATCAACAAGAAAACTTTATTGAAAAAATCAATAAGGCAACCTAATAAAATCAATAAGAAATCCATATAGTTTACAATTTATAAGAAAACCTAATAGAATCAAGAAGTTTTTCTCTATGGATTGTTTTTTTGGTGCCAAAATAATGGAAATTGAGTAAAAAAAGTTGGGAATAATAAGATTTCTTCTTGATTTTATGTGGTTTTCTTCTTGATAAAATTAATAAGATTTACCACATAAAAACAATAAGGAATCTCTATGAAAAAATCTTCGCTTCTTTCTGCTGGGATACCCCTTAGCCTAAAAACGTTTCATAGAGAAAATCTTATTGATTCTATGAGGCAGTTTTTTCTCTGTGTGTATTCGCCTAAAGAGTTTTGGCCCTCATTTTCATCGAAAAATCATTTTCAACGATGAGGAATATTTTATTCAAAAAACAAACTTGTAGCACAAGGAACGAATACCAGTGTACATACATATATAAGATCCGAAGGCATGAAATGAATTGCGAAAAAGTCATTGTTTGGTGTGGATTTTGGGCTAGAGGCATCATTAGTATATTATTCTTTCGGTCACCACTGTCAATGGTCGATGATGACCAACCAGCGCCATGTAGCTTCAAATAGACGGCGCTATGTGCCACACAACTCATGCCAGATTTGACATTCTGCACAAACGATTTGATTACCAAGCACAATTTCAATTTTTATGCAAAGTTTCAATAGAATCGCTTGTGTTTAAACTATTTAATTTTAGCTTAAAGTTCTGATATTTAAGGGCGTGGCCCACTTCCCTGGTTACAAATTCCGGGCTTCTAAACTGTTAGTCGTTTACTCACCGATACCTAATTGTTTAGCATAAGTGCAATGCATATGAGAAGTTGCAATGAAATCGTTTGAGTAACACATTTTAAGTTGAGTTTTTAATTTTGAGCAAACAGGGCGTGTTCCCGCCTTTTTGGGTAAAATATTAGATTTCAAATTTTTCTAGTTTCTCATCTAGTCTCACTTATGCAACGAATTTCAGTTCTCTACTTATAGAGGAAGTGCTTCATAATATTGATAAGCGAGTCAGTGAGTACGTCTTAAAATATAGTTCCAAAGCTTCGCATATGAGGTTACTTCGATGATATCGCCTTATGTTTTAAGTTTAATCATTTTACGATTGAGCGGAAAGAAGTCGTCGTGGCTTCATGTAAACATACACACCGTGTGCATAGGCCGGAACCTGCCACCACCGTGCTTCTAGATAGACAAGAATATCGGTTGATATTTTTTTTCTTCTAGCTAATGGTTTTTCATTTAACCTATAAACAATGTTTATTAAACATATCACATAATGACAATGAGTACTAAAAAAAAATAAATATAAGTAAATAGTCTTAATTTTAGTAACTGCGTAAAATCATAATTGTGGCTCAAACAATTCGTACGCTCACATATTTTCTTTTCAGCAACTATGACTATAGCCAATTTCAACATATAAGAGAATTTATAATGCAAAAACCTGTACGGATATAAGTATCAAGCGTATTAACTGAGTATACTTATACTCAGGCTATATTTATTTATGTATATTTATGTGTAGTTTGCACTTGTCTAGAAAATTTGTATAGGAATCATTAACAATTTTAGTGTTTTTCATATATTTTTTTCTAGACAAGTTGCTTGCTTGTATTGTGGAAACTACACGTTAACCAGACAAATAAAAAATACACGCATAATACACGGGATATTAATTCATCATTCGCTACCGTACACATATATATGTGTATATAAAATGGAATGGAAAATGTGTGGGTGTTTTAATACATGCTTAATGTGTGTGTAAAATAGCCCTGTAATTGAAGCCAAAAACAGGCTTATCACTGTTAATGATAAAACCGATCAATATTCAGAGTATTTTTACACTCATGCGTATGATTGTAGCTCCTAAAGTCTATAAATTTTAGTTATAGTTGTTTTTGCTTCGTAATTTTAAAAGTGTGTCTAAACATAGCTTTGTCGTTTGTTGTTTATAGTTATACGTATTCGGTTTAAAATTAATGCGTGTGCTTGCATATGAGCGTGTGGTTTTATTTTTAGCTGTCTGACGGCCAATACTCAAAGAGTATATAAAACGATATTTTTATCATTCTCTAAAACATATGTTAGCCTTTTATTTTGAAAGCCAGGCAAGTCCATTACAAAAATAATATAATCATATTTGAAAATAAGACTTTTTATGACCTCTTTATGTGCAAATAGTTTGAGAAATAGACTTAACTCACATTCCAAATAAATATCTTACATATGCAGCTGATTGGGGAAACAATTTATGGAGCGGTAACGCCTAACTCTGTTATGTTTGTGTGCTTCCGAATAGGAATGGCAACGTTGGTACAATGTTGCCTTTTTTGGTACTATTCAAACTCGGAAAGTACAATAGTACACCAATGAGTAATAAAGTACATTTAAGGAATCTCCCCAGTTTCACTTTTGAACTATGCAATTCATATTATCCTCACTTGAAAAAAAGTCCTGTGAAAGCAAAATGCAGCGAGAAAATAAAAACTTGTCCTTTTCAAACTATTTTTTTTTCTAAATTCGGTTGCTAGAGCAAATGCTATTAACTTATATATTTTAAACTTCAAATTACAAACAAATTTGTGAAAACGATTCGATAGTCGGAACAAAGTCAATTATCTCAATAAACCCATATAAAAATATGTAATTTGAACTAAAAAGATCTTTTAGTACAATTAAGGTCAAAAAAGTACAATTTTTGAAAGTTGTTGGTACAATTTTAAAATTTTCAATACCTTCCCTGCAGTATATGAAGGCACGTACAACCTTCACTGCGTCATAAAAATCATTTGGAAAGTTCAGTGTAATTGTTTTTTTTTTAGCAGCCAACTGATTGTAGTATTTTTAATGCCAAATATGCAGATGTCAATAGATCTAATGATTTGTGCTTGTATCTTAAAAAAACTATATATGCATGTAATTCTGTCAAAAAATAATCTGTTGCTTGAGTATTTTTTTGCAAAGAATATCACCCAAATAACCCTGTACTCGGCGAGGTGATTGCACTCAATATCTATGAAATTATTTTCCCAAGACCTTTGGTGCTATTACTAATAAACTAAAAATAAATAATAATACAAAAGAGAACGAACAATGTATTTAATATACTTTTCCTTTCTCAAACATGAGAAACATTATAGTAGCTGAAATTTCATAGTGCATACTAGAGACCTGCGTAAACAGTCTTTAAATGTAAATATGTCATGATTTTTAAATGTATTCACGTCGCATGTATTATACTAAACCAATAATAAATGCTGTCGTACTATAAGCGAAGCACGATGGATGTATTGGTGTACGTGTATATCAGTGTTAACAAGCGATGTCGCAAGACAGCTTGTTTGTAACAAACACTCAAAAAAAGTACTGGTGATTAGTGTGTGCTTGTTATTTTTCATATTGTACGTTTGAGTGTGTGTGTGTAATATGTAGATGGTAAGCTATTATGTGACTAACGGCATACAATTAATGTTAATGTATGTGTGTGCGTTTGCATGTGAGCAGAAAAATTAAAGATCATACACACATACATGCATGACGTTTGTACACGCGCTCATGCGTAGAAAGAAGCGAGTATCATAAATTCTTCCGTCACGAAGTGTTTTCTTCTTTACTCTTATACCTACATTACTCAAAGAAATTTCTTGCAAACAGTGTTGTTAACGTTTGTTTTATAAGATTTCGCTGTAGTAAAGCATTTGAAAAATCCCTCATGTCTTGAAAGTTCTTATAAGATGTGTTATGCAGGACACTAGTGCATACCTATACGATGACACAAAAAGTCAAGTTCACGGTTTAATGTTACCGGCCAACCAGAAATTACCTTGCAGCTTTTTTTTTGTAATACAAGCACTTTCATACATATCTATTGCGGTCATAAGCAGTGCTTAATTTTATTTGTTTTTTCATAAGCAAAATTCTCAAAGATTTTATAGATTGTAAGTGTTGATTGAATTGAATAGAGGAACTAGAGCGATGTATGATCAAAACTTTTTCGACTGGAAAATTTCTAAAATTTATTGCTTCAAAAAAAAAAAAACCTTTAAGACTAGCACTCACTATCCCACGCAATCGTACGACTTTTGAAAAAATACAACTCTGATGTAATAAATTCTTGTTGTCTTTGGAAAACGCTCGTTAACTCCATCATACATACTATGGTATAGTTTTCTCAAAAGTCGCACATTTGCGTAGTATATACAAAAAAAATTATTCCCAAAAAAATTAAAAAAAATTTTTGTTTGAAAAAAAAAATTAGTTACAGTGAATATTTTTTACTGTTTCAGTAAATTGTTTGTTTCTAAAAAAACTATATAGAGCAGAAACAGGCCACAATGTTTATCGGCTACTTGTCGCCATCATGTATATGTATATATATTACTACGTTTATACCGGTGATTTATTCGCAAATAAAAATATTGCAAATAGAGAATTTTGCTGCACAAACGGCGAATTAATTTTTTATTTGCAAATAGCTAACTGAAAAAACAATTCTTGATTAACGCACTATTCGCAAATAAAATGCTTGAGATTGCCACGCTTACAAATGTTTGATAACAAAAAAATAAATAAATAAATAGATAAATATTTTACAAATAACATTGATAGAAGCAAATAATAAAATAATTTACACTATGTTTTTTTGTCAACATAAATAGTAACTGTTCTATACAAGTGCTACCAAGTTTGTGTACTTTTGCTATGCTATAAACATACACACGCATGAAAACATATGTTATGCTCGTAAAACTTTATTAAGTATGCTTTAAATACACAAAGTTGAGCATTTAAGTATTATTTGAATATGCAATAAAAAACACAATTTCGTATTTAAGTAGAACTTAAAAATAATTACAATTTGATTTCCAACTCAAAAATTAGCTCCAAAACATCAATTACGTTCGTTGTCTTCGCACAAAGTGTAATAGTTCATAACGCCGCTGTACACTGAAAGAAAAAGATTTGTAAATACAATTAATTTTTTTGTTATATCAATAAAATAGTTAAATCATTTTGAAGCTACAACGATTTTTTTAAATACTATTACGAAATTGTAAGAAAATTCAGAAAAATATTTTCAAATTTGAAAATTGTAAAAAATTATTTATAATTGAAAGGGGAAAAAGGTAAAAGAAAAAATTAAAATATCATAAAAACCAAACCCCCTTATGCAAAAAAATATTTTACTTTAGCTTTAAAGTTCATAGTAGTTGATAAGCACTTTAAGGCTAACATAGCTTTATTAAAAAATCATATGCAAAAGACAACTTTAAATATTTTGTGATTTAATAATAAATACTGGTAACACCACCGTGTTCAACAACCACTTCACAGCTTATGATGTACAAAATTGAATACAATTTTATTCGGGTATTCAAATACTTTTTTTATTTTATTAAATAAATTTTTATTATCTTGAAGTAAAGCAACCTAATTTAAAAAAAATGAGCATCTGACTTAATAGGAAAACAGATAAACACAACCATGAAGTAAAAGTAAAAAAATGTGAAAAATTATCACAATTTGTTTTATTCGAATGAAACGTGTATTTGAATATCCAGCTTTTTTCGATTTGTTTTGATTGTATGTACATCACTAAAACATTTTTGTATAATTGTATTTATTTTAATATTTTTTTATGGATTTTGCTATGTATTTCGAAGCAGTTGGATAATTTGGTGATGTTTCCCATTACATTGACAGAAATAATAAATTTAAGATAAGAGCAGGCACTTCTAGCTTCATTTTCAGATGTAACATGAAACAGTATGTGCTATATTATTAAAAATATTTGAGGTACAAAATACACATTTTGGAAATATCAACTTAAAGAAGTCTTAACAAACGTGGGTGCCTACTTTAGAATTTTTATACAATAATTTTTTTTGAATACAACTTTACTTAACATTGCTTGGCAAAGCTTTATTAAGTTTTTTTGCATAAGACCCAAAAACAATATATATATTCTGAAGAAGTTATGAAGAAATATTGAACGAATAAAGCACAAATACAAACAGACCTAAAGCTCAAAAAAATTGTTTAATTAAATATATTTAAAAAAAGGTCGAAAAATTAGATAAAAGAATTTGATAAGATAATATTATTAATTTGATTTGTTGGTTGGTTGCATATTGTTGATATTTTTTTCTGTGTACCAAACATTAAAAATGCACACCTTTTCAAAACGTTGTCGTCAAATCCGCAGGCAAGCCTTAAGCGAGCGCATCAGTTTCAAAGTTGATATACATGGTTAAAATGTTATGCAACTTTGTATCAGTATCCGAAAAGTATACAAACCTTGATACAAACCTTTGGAAATCAGTCTTGTGCAATAAAACTTTACCACGAGTATTATTATAAAAATCAAATTTTTAAATTTCTGTTTGTTTCCAACGTCCCACTGTGCAGTATATATGTATATATGTATGTATGTATGCCCCATAAGTCTTTTTTTCTAACGCTAATGTGCAGCAAGTCTCCATTGGCGGTATCTGGTGTTTATTAATTAATTTAATAATTCTTCTATTTTACAATCAATTGATTTGTCATTTGATATTTATTATTGTTTGTTGCCTTTTGTTTGTTATGAATGTGAGAGTCTTGTTGCGAATGTAATTCCCAACAGCCGGTTGGTAGCTAGATTAGTAAATAATTTTTAGTTGCATGAATACACACGAGTACATACTCGTACATACATACATACATACATACATACATACATACATACATAAATGTACATATGTGACGCGCAAAATAGAAAGGGACCTAAGGGTAAAAACCTGTTTTGTTCAGGAGAGCCATTTTAAAGATTTAAATACGTATATCTTTGGTGTACCATCACTGAATAAAACGCGCATATCTCTGGGAGGGAACACTTTTGGGGCATGTGATCGGTCTCATTCGATGCTCAGATGTTGTCCACATAAAAAAAGTGAAAATTGATTTTTTTATCCTTAGGTCCCTTTCTCTATGCGCTGTCACATATGTGCATATGTGTCCATACACACAAATCTACATTTAATTTTTATATTATGAATTCTTCACTTTTGACGTCTCTTATTTATCTACTATAAGCAAGTATGGTCATATCGTTACTTTAAGAAACGCCCCAACTCATTATTTTTTCAAATCGATTTTTAATTTACATATTTCGATAGATCAGATGTAGGGTGGTCAGATATGGTGACTTATCGCCTAAAGCCTGCTACTCTGTTCAAAGTTGTTAACAATTTTCAGCACCATTGATTATTTCGCGTGAAAAATTTGACATGTACTAAATGTAGCCCAACTCGCGGTTTTATTTTTTTAAAAATTTCCCGCTTTTATTGCTTGAAAGTATGCAACTGCACTGCACTGCTCATGTTGTTTCGCAACTAAACTAAAATGATGCCAGAAAGACATGATTTTACGCGTTTTTTACAACAAGAACAGAGTACTAATTTTGCGAATTTATTTCGCAAATATTTCATATCAAATACTTTTATATGTAGTTTGACAGCATTTCGCACGAAATTGTGAACAGAGAGAGTATCAGGCTTAATTTGGCGATTTTTCTACTTGTTTGGCGTCAAAATTTTTGATTTGCCGATCAATAAATTTGTTGGCGATTTTATTTGGTATTTTTTTTTAACAAAGTTGAACTTCAATGTTTTTTTAATTTAAGAAAATTAGTTTCAAAAATAAGTCCTACCAAAACTCGTGTGTAAGAAATTAAGATAAAATTAGATTTTGATGACTTTTCTTATATGAATTAAAATAATTAAAAATTAATCTTGAATTTGGATAAGGCGAATTTGCAAGAAATAATATTTGGCGATTTTATTTCTATTTTTGGCGATTTTCTGCAAAATTTGTATACGATTATGTTATAAAAATTTGTATTAAAAAATTGTCATATAAAAACTAATTTATTGTCAGATATAATATATCCCAGCAAAAAAAAAAAACATGACAAATCATGTGTTGAATCATGGGTTCAAGTGATGACGCATTGGTTCGATTTAGTTGAAACATGTATGACATTTACATTAGCTTGTCATTGGAGATCATGTGTTTGGGCGAGAATTTAAATACTTTGATATCAATTCAAATTAATGAATTTAAACCCATGATTAGAAGATGTTTTTTCACGTAAATACAAAACAAACAAATAAATAAAAAATTTTGTCCAAGCATACGAACCCAGCTTTTATCACTCTCAAGGCACACTATCTACTAGTGTCCTGCACAAGAGTATTTATAAGACTTTTCAAGACATGAGAGATTTTTTCCAATGCTTTACTACAGCGAAATATTCTAAAAGAATCGCTAAACAACACTGTTGGCAAGACAAACCACCGAAAAAATTACTTGCCAACAGTGTTGCTTGCGATTCTTTTAGAATATTTCGCTGTAGTAAAGCATTGGAAAAAATCTCTCATGTCTTGAAAGGTCTTATAAATAGTCTTGTGCAGGACACTACTATCTACCAGTGAGCTACTGTACTCTTGTTATTTGTTGGAGATAAAACTTGTTTAATGAAAATATATTACCCAGTAATATCGCATGCGTTTTTAATGAGTTCAAAACCTATAGCATTACTTACGATTTGCGATGATATTCAGCATGCATTCGAAAAAACAAATGCTCAAGAAAGCATGAAACATTATTTCATTTTGAACGCGTTCATTTATTTTTTGCTGGGATATATTAAGAAAAACTACATAAAATTGATTTTGAGTGGGGAAAAAATCTAATAACCCTGATTAGAAGTTCATCTATCGAAATATGTATGCAAAAAACTGGGGGCAAATCGTCACATCCGTGAACGTACAACTCGTCACGTAAAAACACCATTTTCGAATTATGACATACGTGAACGTATTGAAATCCCATTCAGTTTATACGATTGACGTATTAATTAATTTGTTTTCGTACGATTGCAGATACGATCATGTATGTAACGATTTGAACCCTGGTCGTAAAATACTGCATTCGATGTCGTTCGAAATGTCCATATAAACGCAGTTAAACTTTTATGAAGATTTGGTAGACATCGAATGCCGAAATTTTCCCCCTGGATTTAAAAAGAAAACAATGAATTAAGACGTTTGTACATTAAGGTAACGATATATGTATGCATGTTTGTCCATATGTGCACACATATGAACTCTTTGGTCTATTAATAGAGTAGTGTGAAAAAGTCCATTTGGTAATGATAAGGTTTTTGCTAGTGTAAACGTAACATGTGTTTATTTTTTTGGCAAAATAAAGCAGAAATTCTTTGAAATAATGAAATCACATTTTTCGCTTGAAGAGCGACTTGCTTCGATAAGAGGAAAGATATAATAAAAAAATATTTAATCACTAATAAACCAGCAAACATTATAAATGCGAGAATAATTACTACTCCATTATTGCTATAATGGGAGAATTTTTTCAGCAGTACTTTTTTAGGGTTCCGTACACCAAAGGTGAAAAGGAACCCTATTGTTTTCGCTACGCTGTCCGTCTGTCCGTCTGTCCGTCACACAGTATTTTCTCAGGAACCGTAAGAGCTACGGACCTGAAATTTGGACAGAGTATGTAGAACCTTGGCCGTTACAACAACAAATACACGAGAATTAAAAATTAAAGGGTGTTCCAAGACGAGCAACGAAAAATATTTAAATCCCATGTAATATACATACAATTGTATGAACATATGTATATTGAAACTTGAAATTTGTAAAATTAGTGTATTTTTATACAGACTACAACAATTAACACTAAAATTAAAAAAAATTTAAATTAAAGGGTGGTCCATCAGTTAATGCAATTTTGACTATGTAATTTTGACAATTTGCTATATCTTGGAAACCGTAAGAGGCAAACACTTGAAATTTTCAACAACGGTAAAACTAAAAAAAACCTAAAATTATAAAATCGCCTAACCAAAAAAAAAATTGCCAAAAATTAAAAAAAAAATCGCTAAAATGAAAAAAAAACGCCAAAATGAAAAAAAAACGCCAAAAATCGAAAAAAATCGCCAAAACGCGAAAATGTCGCCAAAACTAAAAAAAATTTTAAATAAAAAAAATCGCAAAAATGAAAAAAATCTACAAAAATAAAAAAAATCGCCAAAATGAAAAAACGCCAAAAACCGAAAAAAATCGCCAAAACAAGAAAATAAAGTGTCAAAACTAAAAAAAAAGAGCCAAAACTTAAAAAAATCGCCAAAACCGAAAAAACGCAAAAACCGCCAAAACAAAAAACCGAAAAGACCCTAAAAACGAAAAAAATGCCAAAACTATATATTATATAGGATGAAGTTTGTATTAAAGTACATATATAGTGTTCGTACGGAACCCTTCGTGCTCGAGTCAGAGTTGCACTTTACTGAATTTATTTAATAATTCCTTTAGTTCTTATAAAGCAAGCCACACACTTTGCGATCGTTTGTACAGCACGAGCACGTTGTGTATGAGCTTGTATGGGGTGGTTGTATGAAGTTGTGTCTTGGTTTTACGAAAAATTAAAAAGATTTGATTTTTTGTTAAGAAATATAGACAAGCTGTAAAATTTTGGAGTATGTTGTACAACTTTATTTAATTTTTGATTTCTTTTTGGAATTGTTAAAATTAAGTTGAACATTTGTCAACACACTATTTACTTATTCAGTAAAATATTTTTTTTTTCAATAAAAATACATTGAAATTGATTATCGATTATTTTTGCCAATGCAGATCATCAGGGAAGGGAACCTTTGCCCAACAATTTCATAGAACAACTATGTAAGTTAAACTTCCATTTAAACCAGCTACGTCCAAGCCATATCGAGCCATAACCGCTAAAATAGCTTAAGCGACACATTTTTGGACTTAGTTTTTTTTTAAGAAAATCGACTATTTGTAATCGCAAATTATCGATTTTTGTAAAAAAAACGAAGTTCGAAAATTATGCAATTGTTCTCATTGATATTTTTCCTCACTGCAAAGAACAAAAAAAAAATCGTAACTAACCGTTTCGTTTTACTTGTTTTCATACTCTGGAAATAATACTAAGATTTCATTTCAAGTGTTCTAACTTGTGTTTGTTGGGTGAGGAGGGTTGGTTGTTACTGGCATTTGCAGAAAAAAATGTAATCGTTGCGATTGCAAACCTTTTTTGTGTTTTAATTTTAGCATAGATGACTAATTGATTTTGTTGTGATTTTGCTAACAACGGCAATGTATTTCTTAAATGTTGTTTATTTTTTTGTTTAATCAATTATATTTGATATTTTTTAGACACGATAAAAATGCTTGCTGTCAAGTTCGTGTTCGTGTTCGTGTCTTCGTGGTTTTGAAATTGTCGTGCTTGATGACCCAGCGAACATTCATAGCTTCATTTTGTGCTGCGCGTTTGGTATCAATGTTCACAATGAAAATATGTATAATTTATTTTATTTTATTTAAAAAAATTAATAATTATACTACAATTATAAGAATTAATTAAAACGAAAAAGAGTACTAGCGCCTAAGGCTTTTGACTCCATATATATGTATAATTAAAATGGAAATTTGTTCGGAATTGCTGCATTAAGAGTATACACGCATAAATATGCCAAAAATTTACTATTTTCCCTCAAGCATTGTGGATGTAACATATATATACATATACGAATATCGCTGATTTACTACAAACATTTTGCGGCATATCAAATTTTCCCTTCCGTTATTTGCTCCTGCATTGAAATCTTGTATACTCATTGACTGAATGAGAATTACAAGCGATTTGTACGCACTGCAATGTTAATGTAAACAAACAAATGTACTGTTCCTTACATTACAGGTGTAATGAGTCATGGCGTATGAAACTTAATAAAGTAAATTTGGAGAATTTTTGTAACGGCACAATATTGGTCTGGCGTACGTTGTCAACAGTAACCGATCGATCGACAAAAAAAAATAGAAAATTTGTTTTTGCTTTCAATGTTGGTAATCGATCGAACGTTTCCCGTCGACATCGCGTATAAATTTTATATAAAACTACGTTCATCGTTGCAAGCGAATTATTTATTTAGTTCGCTTGAAAAATATTTTAATTGTTGTCCTTATTTTAGGTTTTTTGCGACATTGATGAATTACCACCCCCTTATGAAAAAACGATTGTTAAAGTTAAAGCATGTGTTAAAACCGATTTTGCCATAAAAAATTCGTTTGTTAAACCAACTTTAAGTTTAACAATCGTTTTTGCATAATGGGGTTTCGCTTTTGTAGCACAGTGTAAAATTTATCAAGTTATGCATACACAGCTTTGAGCTTTTTTCTTATCAGTTTTTAGATATTTATGCCAATAGTGTATTAATTTTTCATATTTTTTTTTTTACTTATAAAACGAAATAAATAATTATACTTTTGCTGTTGATACGAAATTCACAAAACAACGAAAATATTATAATGTAAGGAAGGGAAAAAAATCTCATAGATATGAAAAATTGAGCAAAACAAATGCGCACGTTTAATTTTCGATTTGAAAATTCTGTTTGTTTTTAGCTAAACAGAACTTTTACTCAAAACGAAAAAGAAATTGTAAAAAATAGTTGTCATTAAACATTGCAAAGGAAAACATTGTGCAAAAAAAATTTTTTTTTTTAAATAAGGTACAACACAAAGTGTGTGTGTAAATCATAAAATTTGTTAAAAATTTATACCTTATGTTAGACGTAATTTTTGCTTCACTTATTGCTTAAGAAATTATTACAAAATGATAATTGTGTTAGAATTGAAAAAATCGAAATGTTTTACAATCTTTCAGACAAAATTATATAAGATTTTAGAAACAGTGAAAATAATTATACTTTGAAAAGTGACATTGTTGTGGGTAAATCAAAATTCTCTTGTGGGAAATAAAAAGAAAGTTAATTAAAAAATTTTAAATCAAAATGCCAGAGCTCAAACGCAGCCTAAGCCGCCTGTCCATGATTATGTACCGTGCCACACATTCAAGTGAACAAAGTTGGCGTGAGGAATTGCTAAGGTACCAAAAAAAAAAAAAAAAAAAAAAAAAAAAAAAAAAAAAAAAAAAACTTTAAAGTAAACACTCAAGCAATTTAGTTTAATTTATAATTTTATGACCCTAATTAATTAATTAAAAAATAAAAAAAATCTATGTAAATGTTAAAAAGAAGCACAAACCAAACCACATGCAAACATGCATGAAAAGCTAAAGTAATATTTAAAATTTGATTTGTACAGAGAGAAAAAAAACGTGTCATTGAAGTAATTTATTTAGCAAGGTTTGTTTTTTTTTTATTCGTAAAACTTATGCGATTTATTTTTATTTTTAGTTTTTTTTTTTTGTATATTGCAGTTTAATTTAATTAGATCATGAAATGATCCCGCAAGGCACCGTGGAATCGATCGTAATAAAACTAGAAATACTAATTTGATTGTTATTGCCTGCGCTAGTTGTCAAAAAACGTTCTAAACATATTGAATTTACGTGTTTAACGAAGTGTTTAAAATAAAAATAAAAAAAATCTATGTAAATGTTAAAAAGAAGCACAAACCAAACCACATGCAAACATGCATGAAAAGCTAAAGTAATATTTAAAATTTGATTTGTACAGAGAGAAAAAAAACGTGTCATTGAAGTAATTTATTTAGCAAGGTTTGTTTTTTTTTTATTCGTAAAACTTATGCGATTTATTTTTATTTTTAGTTTTTTTTTTTTGTATATTGCAGTTTAATTTAATTAGATCATGAAATGATCCCGCAAGGCACCGTGGAATCGATCGTAATAAAACTAGAAATACTAATTTGATTGTTATTGCCTGCGCTAGTTGTCAAAAAACGTTCTAAACATATTGAATTTACGTGTTTAACGAAGTGTTTAAATCTAAAACTTGTTATTTCAGATGTTTAACAAAACAAGTCAATGTGTGGTGAAACATCTCAAAATCGTCATAATTAAGGTCTTAAACACGAATGAAACATTAAACACGTATTTTGAACATAGTATTAACCCGAATGAAATAAGTTCCAAATATGTATATTATCTGTCAAGGGTGGATCCAGTCTTCAGTTTAGAGGTTTCACAGATAGGGATGAAACGATACCACTAAGGTATCGATACTTTTAATTGATACGGTATCGAATAAAAAGCATCGATACTTACATACTTGTATCGGTCATGTGATTTCAAATAGTGAAAACAAAGGTACCCTGCAGAAAGTGCGAATAGTGAAATTGTGGTGATTTACTAGTGACGTCAGTAGTACTACTGATCAGGTTTACCCCAGCCAATGTAATCGCCTATTGACATTTAACATTAGCTTGTCATTGAAAATCCACCACTTGGAGACATTGGCACCAAAGATTCACTAGCAAATTTTAGGGGCTCTAGTCTATAATATCGATATATCCTCTCTCGTCAATAGTAAAATTATATTGATTTTCTAGTGACATTGTCAATAGTGCTTCTGACTAGGTGTACCCCAGCCAATGTAATCGCCTATTGACATATAACATAAGGTTGTCATTGAAAATCTACCAGTAGACTTTAGCACTATTGAGAAGGTAGTTCTTTTATGACGATATTGAGATATTTGAACCAAAGATTCACTAGTAGGTTTTAGTGACGCTCGTCTATATATATTTATTTAATATTATTGCGTAGCATAATAAAAAAGAAAAAGAAACTTTTGACGCGTTCATTGACAATATCAATAGAAATACACTACAAATGTTGTCTCTAACGTATCTCTACTCTTCCATAAAAGGAAAGTTTTTGACATTTTAACTAGTGCAATTGTCGCTGGAGAAAGAGTATTGACATAGAGACATATGGTTCTAGTCTGACTAGAGGGTAAATATCCTGAAGGATGGTGAAAATGTAGTGAGTCGCTTTTAACTTTGTCACCAGTACTACTCTACAATTATTCCCCATACAATATTTTGTGCTATAGACATTTAGCATGTGCTTGTCATTGAAAATCTACTAGTAATACTAAAACAATTGACTAGGTAGTGAATTCATAGTTCTTATGAGAACATGGAAACATACCAACCAGACATTTACTGGTACATTTCTATACCTTACGTACATACAAATTTATTTATATTGACAAGTTGTTGCAAAATCCACCAGAAATACACCACATCTGTTTTCTCTATTTCTTTTATACTCACGAGTAGAAGAGAATTTGTAGACAATGTAACTACTACTAGAATTTTAGTGTTGACATAGAGACACTTGGCCCCAGTCTGACTACAGGGTACAAACCACACACACACACACAAATGTATGTATGTATGTATGTATGCATTTACTTATTCAGGGCTATCACGAATAAAATTCCGCGTGAAATTTTTCCCTTTTCCAATTAGAATTTTTTTGTTTTCTCTATTACTTTCTATTAATTGGAATTGTTCCCCAGGTAAAATTTCACTCGGAATTTTATTCATGATAGCCCTGATTTTCAGCAGTATCCAGCGGGAAAAAGGAGTAAGGATGCCTTCTGTAGGCTGTACTCCTTCCTTTGGATTTACAAGGCCTGCTCGCTCCATTGCATGCACACATCTTTTTTCTACTCTCACTTCTTTCGCCAGAGGTTCTGAAAGGCCTTGAAATTTATGGATTTTGCTTTTGCTTTGTTAAAAAATACAGAACAAAATATGTTTCTCCATTTCTTTAACCTTCTCATAGAAGGGAATGTGGACTGTATGTCTGATCTTTTATACGAAATAGTCGAGGTCTTCTATAAGACATTCGTTAGCGGCTAGCTAAGAATAGTAAATAAATAAATAAAAAAATCCTAAGCAGGCCTTTAATAAGGTTTGATTTCCCGAACTTTACATTTTATACGAACTATTAAAATTTGGTTAAAATGGCGTCATTCTCAACATTGTTGCGGCCAATAAGAAATGAGTATTTTTGACCGATACGAGTACTTTCTACCGATACCTACTCGAGTACCGAGTAGTAAAGTATCGATGCCAAAACTACATGGTTTCTAAGAAAAACTATCGAGTACTTACTTGTATTTACTCGTATCGTTTCATCCCTATTCACAGAGTGTGTATTCAGTCGGGACAGTGGCTATACTAACTAAGGTGTACCAACAATTAAACTAATTTCTGTTTAAAATTTTTAAACACACTAATAATCCCAAATTAATATTTTACTTATTAAGTAAAATATTTTTTTATTAAGAATACATTGAAATTGATTATTGAGGGGTTTAGCTGGATCCTATGCGCATTTCACTGTTGCTAATGCAGATCATCAGGGAACCTTTACCCAAAACTTCTTAGAACAACTATAGTTATTATATTATAAACTTTCATTTAAACAAATGAGAAGCTCAATAACAAATAACAAAGTTGAAACAAGAACTCAATAATCAACATGTTTGGGTAAAGGTTCCCTGATGATCTGCATTAGCAACAGTGAAATGCGCATAGGATCCAGCTAAACCCCTCAATAATCAATTTCAATGTATTTTTAATAAAAAAATATTTTACTTAATAAGTAAAATATTAATTTGGGATTATTAGTGCGTTTAAAAATTTTAAACTTAAATTGTAACAATTCCCATAAAAAACACTAAACTAATTTCTATTTACTTTTTTTTTGCGACAACGAACAAATATAGTGCTGCCAGTATAACACAAAATGTGGAATTAAAGATAGTTTACAATTATATTATACTATTTAACAGAAAGAACATCCCAAAATTGATGTAAAGAAATAAGTTGATTATTTTTTATACTTTTACGTGATATACATAAGTACAGGGTGTCTGGTAGCAAATTTATATTTTCAAACTTAAATAAAAAACGTAATAATTGGCACAAAGTTTTATTAAGAGCATTGAACGATAGAATGGAAATGCGGATTTTTTTAATAATATGTAATCCAGATATCTTCCGTCTAGTTGAAATTTCATGAATAATTGCTCTTGGAAGTGAGGCTGCTCTTTTCCGCATTGAAAGTTGCGGATTTTCACGTAAACTGCTGTCAGCCAGTTCAATGTTTTCGGGAGCCCTTGAGGATTGACTGGGCCCTAGCCATGGGACATTCATAGCCAAAGCAGTTGCGCGAAATCTCTGCACCCACGAACGAATTAAATTTACACTCGGTTAAAAGTTCGGTATTCGACGAACAAAATTGTCAACAAGCAATTACGTAAGAAACATTACTCTTAACAATTATCGTATTTAAAAATATAAATTTGCCAAAAGACACCCTGTACATTTTAGCGGCTGTGGTGAATGTGTTTAACATAGTGTCCACATCTGATGAATTTATATTATGATGATTGTGAAATTGATATCATGATGAAAATTCATCACGTATAGACTCAATTTATTAATATTATGGTAGCGTTATGATATAATCATCAGAGCTCACGGCCTCACGAATTCATCTTGATAACAAATGTCATTTTATGTGTTATTGTACATATAACGTTTATTTTTAAAAAAATTTTCGTTTAAAAAATGTGACACAACAATTACTTGTGACCAAAAAATTAAACAACACACAAATTAGTTATTTTTGGCAAGTATTTTTCTAATATATCTTTAATTTATCATGATATAAAATCATCACCGTCTACCTCTTTGTGCTGATATTAATGAAAAAATGGCAGTCACTCTGCCGACGTCGTATTACGAGGTATAATATAAAATCATCAGGTGTGGACACTATGTAATGGATCAGAAATAAATCCATTGCAGAGTTCTCTACACACCATGATTGTATGTAGTTTCATACACACAAGAATGTTTTATTATTTATTCGCTGCCCAAAATTTGTCGTTCGTCCTAGTTGTATTCCTTACACAATCTAATTTAAGAGTTTCTATATTACACACAGAACAAAAAATAAAAAATTTTGGTAAACCGCTTCACTGTGCAACGTAGAGTGACTATTTGTAAGTATGTATATACTTTAACGTATAACGTAATAGGATGTTCTTTTAAGTTTTGTTGTAATAGAGGCAACTGTGTGTAGGAGTACTTGAAAGACTCACGTTTGTAATTGCAAATAAACTTAAAATTCATGAATATAAAAAATTCTTGTTTTTGTTGATATATTTGACCCATTAAAATTCTTTCAGTTTAAAACGGAGCTTAGAGTTTTTTTATTTATTGTTTAAAATGAGAATTTAACTGATAGTTTATAAAAGACAAGTAAAAATTCTCGCCTGTCTATTTATATTGGAAACAAAAATAAATTTGAATGTTTAGTTTTTGTTTTCAATATACGAAAACGTTTTACTTGTCTTCTATAAACTGTCAATTTGACTGCTCAAAGATTCACTTGTTTGTTGAGATGTGATTCGTCTTCGGGGGTTAGTTTTACAAAATTCTCCGAAGACTTTTGGCAAACATATGCTGGTGTATCACTCAGAATTGACAGTTATATGTTGCTCAAGCGGTATAGTGGCCACATGGCCCAATCGGCTGAAGAAACCGGCGACCAGTTACTTTGCTGCGCTTCTTCCACGGAGAACTTTTGTTGGATGTACCTTGCCTTGGAATACCCGATTGCGGTTTTGCTTTCAGCTCATAAGCATTTATCCATGATTTGTCATCTCTCACGATTTTACAGGTCTTTGGAAGCACCACGGTTGAACTTTCAATCATTTTCTTACCCCACTGGACGCGACCTTTTTTTTTTGAGCGCTTGATAAATTATGGGGTATCCAACGAGAAAAAATTTTTTTTAAATAACCAAGTGTTCGTGCAAAATCGAATGCATTGAACTGGAACTAATGTATAAGGATGCCTCTATCTCATAATATGTCACATGACAATCTTGCATTATCAGCTCACGCACTGCTTCAATGTTTTGTGGCACAACAACCGATTTTGGACAACCTTCACGGAATTCGTCGGCGACGGAACTACGACTACGATCGAATTCACTAATCCAGCGATATACTATCGGTTTTGATGGTGCTTTGTCGACGTGCAAAGAACTGAGTTCATCGAAACATTAACCCAATTCACCACTTAACAGTTCTTAGTGGTGAGTATCAATATATTATACCATTTTGCACATGCAACGATGCAAGACCATTTGCACAAGATTGTGCATTTGGCTATTATTGTTGAGATAATCCACGTCGAAAGTTGTGAAAAATAATCCAACGAAATTTCCTTTTTTTTGTTCCTCAGATTGATTTTCTGAACTCACTGTAAACAAAACAAATAGCACTTCTACATCAAAACGTTGTGAGTACGTTAATGCTAAAAAATGTCAAACTTTATTATGGTGTTGCCAGATTTTAGTTATTGACATTAGTGTAGCCAGTTCCTAAAATATAAATGGTAGCTCTCGTATTTGCAACTTTATTTCAGAGAGCCGACGAAAATCGCTGCAAGGTTCCGACAGTGTAATCCAGACTGCAGACTTTAACAATATAGCATATTTTCTGGGGTTAAACAATATCAAAAATTTAATACATTTCATTTGCTGTAACACAGCTGTTGTTTCTCAAGGGTGTCCCAACAAGAACGCAAGATTTAAATTTTAAATAAAACACAGATATTTAAAAAAAAAAATCGTGAAACTTTATTATATCGTAAAGTAGACAAAATGAGGTTATGTGTGGAACAACATATCGGGCAGATGGCCGCCGCGGTTTTGCTGGCACACACGCGATCTTTTAATGAAATTTTCAATGACCGTTTTGCATAAATGCTGCGGTATTTCATTAATGCAGCGTCCAATTTCCTCTTTTAAGGCTTGAGTCGTCGTCGGCTTATTCGCGTAAACTATCGACTTCAAAAAACTCCAAAGAAAAAAAGTCTAATGGTGTTAAATCGCACGATCTAGGCGGCCAATTCTGGTCTCCAAAACGCGAAATAACACGACCGGGAAATGACTGATGTAGCAATTGAATTGTTTCTCTGGCTGTATGACATGTGGCGCCGTCTTGTTGAAACCACATGCCCTCCACATTCACTTCTTCTGGTTATCATTTCACGATACCGAACACCATTGACTGTTTGCGCTTGACCTGCGTTTGAGCGACATCATCATGTACAGCTGCGACATTTTCGGTCGATCGACCTGGTCGAAGGCGCGTTGTTGTCTTTACATCACTAACAGACACAGTTTCGGCAAACTTATTCATTAATTTCTTTACAGTTGACTCTTTTGGAGCATTATTGTGACCCCAAATTGATCGCAAATTTGCGAACTGTAGCCGCAAAACTTTCACCATTTTGGTAAAACAATTTCACAATGAGAATGCGTTGTTCATTCGTCTAGCGCTCCATTTTTACTAACCTCGTACCTTCTACTAGCAAACAATAACAATTGTTCAACTGTCAAACAATGACACTTCGAATGGCGCCAAATTTAAATCATGCGTTCTTGTTGGGACACCCTTTACATTTCAAGCAAAAAAAATTATATTCTAATCACTTACGGTGCTTTCTTTTCTAAAAAAAAAATGCCACATTTCTAAAAAATGCAACACACACACAACTTTTTGCTCTCTAAAAGGGTAGTATGTTTGATTCTAAAGAAAAACACACTCACTAATGGTGGAAGACATTGCGTTTTACGCTGCGTATAATACGACAGTGTTGGTTTTTTCCTCTAAAACAGTTGACTTTTGCTTAGGCACAGGGTTACCAGACAATGTTGAAAAAAAATCGCTTCAAATCAGGATATTAAAAATTTGTAAGTTTTTTATTTATATTTTTATTTATATTTGGGGGATTCAAACGGTAGCCACCTGTTATAGAGTATAGAGTTAGAGTACTTTCAAATATTTACTTTTACATATTTTGCTTTTGCTTGCTGTCACGAATACCCCTGGGTATTTTCTTTAAGTATTTAAGAAATTGATAGTCCTGCAAAGTAAGTATGTAATAAAAATATACATACATATGTACATACATACATACATCGCTTTTACTTACTGAACAAAAATTTAAGTTTTAAATAAACATCGTAACAATAAGACAATTATTTATTTAGTATTCAGTTATACTCGTAGGTATGAATACACATGGGAAATTTGTTTTCTCCTTGTTAATACTCGTATATACATAAATCATTTGAAAATCTAATGATCAATTATTTTGACTTAATTAACTAAAAATTAACACGAACTATTTCTGTATGTCTGTCTGTACATATTTCCATACATCATTATGAAATTTATGTGATTCGTACTCGTATTATTATTATTTTCCTTTTTTTGTTTGTTATTGTTTTCATTTATAATTTATTAAAAACAATTAGAAATAATTATTTTGTAAGCAACAAAGGAAAGGAAAAAATGAAGGAAATTAAGTGGAAAGATATTAGATTTTTAGTGATATATTAATATTAGTTTTTAAATGCATTAATTGACGTCAATTGATGGTGATAAAATTTTCGAAATTTTTTTTTTGATGAAAAATAGTTTTTTCCGTAATTTTTCCTTTTTTTTTTAAATTGCAATTATTAAAAGTGCTTTATTTGGCAAAATAATGCATTTGGCAGACAGGCCAAAGAAACTGCAATAAAAATAAATTTATAATTGTTTACTCTTTTACATTATTATTTATAATACGAGTAATAATAAAATTAAAAAAAACTTCTTAATAACATTTTGCCATGCGTTATTGCTTATAGTTATTTATTGCACTTAAATAAAATTTAAGTACTATTAAGTACAAAGGTTTATTGAACGTTGGCTGGTATTAACCAAACACTGAAAAGAAAATCATTCATTCATAGAATGAAAGAAACCGTTTCCATAGAAACCAATTTAATTTTGGTTTGGTTATGGCTATGGCACGTCTAATTTAAGCTTTTGTCACCTAGTAGTCAGCTAATTAATTACTTTGGTGATGGGAGCAGCACCATAAACACCTGCTTAAATTAAGAGTGTTATTAATATAACCATACAAAACAGCTGTTCGAACCAATTTAATGGGCGACTCGTCATCACGCCAGTGCCATAATCATACATATAAACCAATTGAATTTTGATTTTTGGCTACTGCAATATGGCATGGCATATCTAATTTAAGCTTAAAGTATATAATGGTCTAATTCATAAAAAATATTTTAGGTTTATTACAGGTTTATTTGACAAATTTCCCATAGAAATCTGTCAAATAAGCGCTTAATAAACCTGAAATATTTTTTATGAATAAGGCAGTAAATATATATTTCATTGGTGTCACCTCTAAAAATTTCACATCTATAAAAATAAAATAACTCTCTACAATGTACTTATATAACGTTAAAATATAAATACTAAACAATTTATTTCTTTAAATAAAGCTCTGGACGATATATCTGTGAAATAATATGATACAATTGTAAACTATCATTCATTTTATATTTAGTACTATATTGGCAGCACACTACCCTGCAGTCAGACTGGGGCCAAGTGTCTCTATGTCAACAATAAAATTCTAGTAGTAGTTACATAGTCTACAATTTCTCTTCTATTCGTCAGTATAAAAGAAATAGAGAAAACAGATGTGGTGTATTTCTGGTGGATTTTGCAACAACTTGTCAATATACATAAATTTGTATGTACGTAAGATATAGAAATGTACCAGTAAATGTCTGGTTGGTATGTCTCCATGTTCACATAAGAACTATGAATTCACTACTTTGTCAATTGTTTTAGTGTTACTAGTAGATTTTCAATGACAAGCACATGCTAAATGTCTATAGCATAAAGTATTGTATGGGGAATAATTGTAGAGTAGTACTGGTGACAAAGTCAAAAGCGACTCAGTACATTTTCACTATTCGCACTTTCTGCAGGGTATATTGACTACAACGACAAAATCAGCATGGACAACAACCTGTCGTCGTGTTGCCTGCTGTCATCAAAATAATCATTATCATATATAGACATCGCTCATTTACTCGAACAACGTCATAACTCAAAAAAACTAGTTTGCCAGGAAACGATTTTGAAGTTTTCAATTTACACACAACTGAATGGAAAAAGAAAATTGAATTTTTAGGCCTAAACCACGATATCGACAAGGTTCGACTTGTCGCACACTTACATTTGAAACAACAATAAAATATTAAAATTTTGTTTTTGTTTTGAATGTAAGTGTGCGACAAGTCGAAGGTTGTCGACATGGTGGGTTTGGCCCTTTCTCTCCATAGTTGAGTAAATAAGATATTTGTATGAAATTTTTACGCAATATGAAGAATGATGTGAGGATTAGTGATAAATCTTTAACTCAAAATTTCCATTTTTTAAGTTATGATGTTCTTTGAGTAAATGAGCGATATGCGTGTATATTTCTACGAAGGTCATTTTCTCACACTTTTTTTTTGGTTTTTACTCACTGATAACGTGAGTATCATAAATTAGTTTCTTTTTCTCTATTTTGGTGAGAACCGATTGATACCTGTGTCCTTTTTTTCTCATTTTATAAAATTTTTTAATATTGTAATTGTTATTGTAAAAATCAGTGGAAAAGAAGTTACAGCATTGATAATATTGATTTGCATATCGCTTTTATGAATACGCAAAAACCTTAATGTGTTGTTGGAATTTAACTGTGCTATATTTTTTATTTTACATTATTATTTCATAATGTTGGTAAGGCTGAGTTTACATCTGGCATTTCTTGTGTGTCATTTGCCCAAAAAAGCGTAACCAACTAATTACTAATGAAAAACTGTTTGATACAGACATGTATTTATTGATTTAAACAGTTTTCGATCATGTTAGATTCTATAAAATTGTCTATTAGTTATGTATGAAAATGTTTAACTTAAAAAATATGTGTCTGAATCAAACTGTTTTTCATTAGTAATTAGAGGTTACGATTTTTTTACGCTTGTGTGGCACATGACACACAGATGGAAACCCGGCCTCAGTAAATTGAGTCAATTTTTTGTACCGTATGAGGACTGGGTTTCTAGCTGTTGAAAAATATCACTTTTTTAAATTAACGCCAAAACTATTTAACACTTACCTACTTATTACTTGCCTGTTATAATGCAAACGCAAAACATTTTGATTTGTTACACGCGGAATATATTTACATATTAGACCTCTGCACAAGACCACTTACAAGAACTTTTAAGATATGAGGGATTTTTTAAATGCTTTACTGCAGCGAAATATTTTACAACAAACGCTTAACAACACTGTTTGCAATAAATTTGTTTCAGTTATTGCAGGTGTAGGAGCAAAGAAGAAAATACTTCGTGACGAAATAATTTGTGATGCTTGCTTCTTCCTACGCATGGGCGCGTATACCAACATCATGCGTGTACATTAGGTTGGCCGTTATTTTTCTTTATTTCTTCTACTCTCACCCCGCAAATCGGTTCAGTTTTATGTAAAAAAAATACAAACAAATTTCATACCGATAAGTTGTGTTTTAGGGGGCGCGTCCGGCCCTCAAAGTTGGCTCTCAAGCCTATATATCAATGCAATGTTTGTTTTTTTTTTTAGTTTTATTTTGACTATATGTATATGTTTAAAATAATTTAATATTCTAATTGTCCATGCTTAAAATAAAAAAATTTCCATATAAATATAATTTTGTTACATGAAATTGTTGGTATTTTCTTGGTTATTTTCCTCATTATTTTTTAAAATATTAATTTTGGCAAAAAAATTTATTTGAGACTTATGTTGTTGACTTGAAGAGCTAAAATATTGCCATATGTCATATTCTTGTAAAATGATTTTTTAAAAAGATAGTCATATGCAAAAAACTACATTGAAAAATGGGCTTGAAGGCCGACTTTGAGGGCCGGACGCACCCCCTAAAACGCAACTTATCTGTATGAAATTTTTTTGTATTTTTTTTAGATAAAACTGAACCGATTTGGGGGGTGAGGGTAAAGGAAATCAAAAAAAGTCTCCATACAATTAACGGCCAGTCTACTGTACATACGCACACACGTTGTGTGTATGATCTTTTATTTTTCTACGCACATGCAAACACACACATGCATTGACATTAGTTATGGGCCCTTTCTTTAAAAAAACCACAATTAAACTCATAATAGCTTACCATCTACATCTTACACACACACTCAAACGTACAATATGCAAAATAACCAGCATACACACATCAACACTACTTCTTTTGAGTGTTTTTTACGAACAAGAAGTCTTCGCGGCATCGCTTGTAAACACTCGTATATACGTACATCAATACATCCATCGTACTTCGCTTATTAAACGAAATCATTTATTGTTGGTTTAGTATAATACATGCTACGACAATACATTTAAAAAACAAGACGTATTAACGTTTCAAGACTGTTTACGCAGCCCTCTATTACATATGTAAGTAATTATTATATTTTAATTTTAACGTTTAACACTCTGAAATTTTTATCAGTTGTTTTTGTGCTAGATAAAAAGTGGCAGCCAGCAACACTTCGATGTAGTGCAAGTACGAATTTTATTTTGTTTGGCAAATATCAACAAAACAAAATAAGTAATAAAATAAAATATGAGAGCAAACACAGAAAAAAAAAATGTAAACTGGAACATCAGCATATAAAAAAGCAATAAATATTAAAGGGTATAACGTTTTAATATAAAATGGAAAGGTTATGACATGCAATTATACGCCGCAACCATATCGAATTTCAAGGTAGATAATCCCACTTACATTATATATTATAATATGATATTAATTTTTTGTTTTGTTTTGAATAAAGGAAATTAAAAGAGCTTATGGCATTAAATAATCAGCAATCATATTGAATTTTATCATCGATAATCTTACTTAGAATTATTATTCAATTTTTGTTTTGAATAAAGGGATTTGAAAGGTTTCGATGTGAACTGGAGATGGTACTCACGATTATAAAAAGTTAGATTCGAAATTCCAAAACGTATCAATACATTTCCGCTGCGATATTTATACAGATCGGCTGCCAGATAATTTTGATAAAAAATCTACACTGAAAAAATAAAAAAATCGGCAAGAAAATGGACTTAAACAAAACTAAAAAGCGATACGAACTTTAGCCTGTTAAAATCATAAATATAGAAACACTTTTGCTTTCAAAGTAACATACACCAAAATTTGGAGACTGATTTCACAAAATTCGTTTTAAAGTTTTCTTAAAATATTTGATGTATTTATTTTAATTTATAAAATTATACTTATTGTTGAAAGCATTGTTCCTTTTTTTTATTAGCCACCCTACATGAATAGTATCAGTCAATTTACCGATCATTTGATCGGTATTCATGCAGGATATAGTTATTATTGCGTTTCTATCACATTATTAAGAGCAAAATGAAAAATGTGATGAATTTTTTTTTAAACACAACCCACAAAGCGATTAGCTTGTCTGCGAAAAACACCCAGGGTCTATGGTGGTAATCGAACCCACGACCTCTGGACTGAGAAGCTAGCATCGCTACCACTCAGCCACAGGGGCACCCCCTGCATCTTTCTTTAACTAATGAATTTCGTCGACAATGATAGCATAAATATTGTCAAGTTTGACTGTTCATAATTGACTAATATATCCCCCACAATTGAGCAATCATACATGATTGATATACTGAAAATAAATATACTTTTTATATTATTTTATTTGTTTTTTATTATAAAAAGTAATACAAAAATGCCCAAGCAAATAAAATAATTAAAACGAAAAATATTAATAAGCAAAAAACACAAAACAACCTGAGTACTATCACCTTGCTCTTTAAAAATATCTAAAATTTGTAAAAGAAATACCTATGCTCGCGTGTATATTAAATTAAACTTCTTAAATTTCTTTTATTCACTATTTTACTTATTTTTTTAATACTTTTATAAATATTAATTTTCACAGACCTATTGAATTGGATTTTTCTTTTAATTAAAACTCGATGTTTTAAAAATTTTAGCATATAAATATATGTATGTACATTAGATGTTCCACTCTAACAACTAAAATTAATAAATAAATCCATCATTACTACCGATCAAATGACTAGTCAATTGACTGTCACTATTTAATTCAAAGTAAAATTGTTGCAAATGTGTTAGTGAAAAAATTTTGTTTGTGTTAGTTTCAGTCATTCATTTCTTGTAGGGCAGATTTTGTAATAAATTTCCTTTCTAAAAAAAATTATAATGAAATTTTAAAAAGTGAAACACAAAAAAAAACAAGATTCAAGAAGATTCAAGTCACCATTGTAGTTCTCGAGATATAGGACAAAATAAAAAAAAGTTATTTCTAACATTAGTTAACGCAGGAATAATCCCAAATTATTAATTTACTTGTGAAGTAAGTGTGGATCCCTGGATCCTATGCGCATTTCACTGTTGCGCTAATGCAAATCATCAGGGAACATTTACCCAAAATTTTTTTAGAACAAATAGATATATTCCCTTATGCAAAAATGATTCTTAAACTTAAAGCATGAATTAAAACCATACAAAACGCGTTTGTTAAACCAACTTTATGGTTAAAAATCGTTTTTGCACAAAGAGGATTATGTTAAGCTTCCATTTGAACAAATCAGAAGTTCACTAATATCAAAGTTGAGACAAGAACGCAATAATCAACATGTTTTTTTACTTTCTTACTTTACCATTGCTACATTGGCTGACTTTTTTCAGCTCGAATTGTAGTTGTAAGAAGTACTTATGTAATGAAAATAAATGAAAAAACAACAACTACTATTCATTGCTTTCGCAAAAATAGAGTGCTGCCACACAACTATTTTTGACAGGGTGCAGTCAAGTTAATAATTAGTGTTTGTTTTTGGGAATTGCTACAATTAAGTTTAACATTCGTTAACGCACTAATCTGCATTAAAAGCAATGAAATGCACATATGATGCAGCTAACACTGCAATAGTCAATATATACTTACATATGTGACCTTCTCCTCGAGAAAAGGGAACTATTGTGTCAAAAAAACGGGTTTGGACTTAAGAGTCGATTCTGGCACCTAAAAGGGTTAAGGTTAAGAACAGCGGAACAGCATGAAATGGAAAAATGTGTACTGCTGGTATTTTTTGCTGTTTTTGATAAGATTGGTATAAAGGGTCTGTTCGTAAATGCCTCACTGATATATAGACAACGCACAAATAAATGAGAAATATGGTGTGTAAAGATGATTACTATTAAAATAGATTAGCAGCGAACTTGTGTGGCATTTTAAATAAAAGTTTGCGTCTATGATGCAGAGCAGTGATGCATTTACGAACACAGCCAAAGTTTAAAGTTTACTCAGTTTCTTTTCGGATGCGAACAAAGTCACGAGAAAAAGGTAGTTTTTAATAAAAAAAAATTATTTTATGAATAAGTAAAATAATAATTAAGCATTATTAGAATTTCGGAATGTTACTTCTGTGAAATAATATGAAGTAATTATTAATTATGAAATAATTATAATAATTGTACGATATCATTTATTCCACTCATTCATTAAATTTTTTATTATATTGACAACACAATAGTTGCTCATTGTCGCCAACAAAAATAGAAATTAGATTTATTGAAGCACAGCGAAAAAAATCAGCACAGACAACAACCTGCCGCCGTGTTGCCTTGCTGTCGCCAAAATAATCATTCTCCTATAAACATGTGTATTCTATCCTTGACATTTTGAAGTCGGTAGCTTGCTGCGGTGAATGTGTTTAATTCTTAAGTTTTATTCTCTTTGAATTTGGATTGCCGTGGTCGGTAAAACTGTTTCATGAATGCATTCAAAGTGTAAGTGTGTTCAAGATTCCTTAATTATATCTAGCGAAAAATGTTTGTATAAATAAATTAAATCATCATATTGACATATTTCCCAGGAGTAACATGCCCTAAAGTCCGAATCTTTGTATTTTTTTTTATTAATATTGCGGCTGTATGCAAAAATTTGTTTTAATTATCGAGTATGTATCAGTATTAAGAACTCATTTGAATGACCCCAATGACACGCTCATGTTAAAATCATGAGTTTTTCATCAGAATTTGCACTCGATATGATTAGAACCCATACTTGAACCGATTTTTTGCATTTTTGTTTTTTCTGGGACGCTTTGCAGTTATTGTATTTATGTATTTGTTTATTGGAAACGGAATATAAGTAGTTGCTAATGAAACAATTTCAGCAAAAACTATTGTTCAATTCACAAGCTCAGCTCTGTAACTTTTTTCAAACCGAAAGTCGTAATACTTATCGACATATTTATTCGTTTACGTTAACGATAATGTGATTCCGTAATTTCTTTTTTGCGATAGTCTCCAGCTGTAATAATGAATCAGCATAGCCCAATTCAGAATCTCGAGCAAATGGTCTTGCATCGTTGCATTTGCAAAATGGTATAGTATATCGATACTCATCACTAAGAATGTTTAAGTGGTGAGTAGAATATACTACACAATTTTGCACATGCAACGATGCAACACCATTTGCACAAGATTGTGAATTGGGCTCATATAATTCAGTATCAATCATGTGGCTTCTCTGTATAAAAAATGTCAAAATGAGCAAAAAGCACAAATATTAACAAAGAAAAACCAAATAAATTTGAGCTTGTGATTTTATTTTTTTTTACTTCAACCCATAGCGAATATCGTTAAAATATGTTAGTGAGTAGCAAAGTCGATAAATTTTCGTTATATTTATTATAACGATACGATTATCGTAATAAAAGTTACTCGCCCAATTCACAATCTTGTGCAAATGGTCTTGCGTCCTTGCATGTACAAAATGGTGTAGTATATTGATACTCACCACTAAGAATTGTTAAGTGAATTGGGCTACTGTATCCAGGTGCAGTTGTATGCTTTAATGATCAAACAGAACTCCGGCATAAACACATTTTCCATACAAATTGACACAAAAAAGTAGCACTTGAAAGCAGTCGAGAAATATAATCTATTTTATTTTGACAACGTTTTTTCTTATCCTCTCACATATAAATAAATATTCTCTCAACACCGCTACCATACTTTCAATAAATTTCATACATTTTGAATTCAAAATTACAAAGAAAAATAAGCACGAAAGAAAATAAAACAAAAATTAGAGAGCATTTGAAGTTACTGCCGTAGATTTTATTATGGGCTTTGTTAATTTGACAGCGATTTTTCCTGAAGTTACGGACTTATTCTGTTTGATCATTTAGTGTTAAAGAACGTTAAGGTGGAAGTACATACCACGCATTACGCAGCAACGATTTTCTGGCTTTTTAAACGTTTAACGCTATACAAATGGAAAGTTACACAACACGCTTTTGAGGTTTTTTTAGTTGTAAAATTTAAAGCCTATGCCGGCTATTTTTTCGTCTTGCATTTACGTTTTATATTTCTTTAAATATTTAATGCATTTTTTATCCATTGTTTAATAAAAAAATTAATTTCTAATCATATTTGTGTATGTTACCTTATGAATCTGGCAACACTAGCTGTAATTTTGTATACAACGCGTGAAAGTTGAAGAATTTTCAACTTTTTGCGAGGTACGCGCGTCGCAAACTTCACTGTGTAACTTACCTTATGAAAACACACCATTTCAACTTTTTTGACAGACGCGTGTATCGCATTAGCGCATTGAACGCGAGTTATGTACTTCCACCTTTATTTGTTTATGGGCTTATAAACGGACAAATTTGTTGTCTTACTTTTAAAAATCAGAAATTTTAATTGATATTCATTTCATTTAAAAGCTTGAAATTTAATCAGGTATGGGAGCTTTAATTTGATGCAAAATGGTAATAAGTTATTCGTTATAATCAGTTTTGTTTAAAATAGTTTAAAAATTTAATTGAAATTAATTAAATATATCACTAAGATGAATTTATTTTCTACTGCTAGTCATCACTTAGTTAAAAGATGTTTTAATTTAACATATGGAATATTCCCAGACCCAGCCTCAATACAACTATTTGAAAAATATGTAAAATTCAATCGTATAATTAGAACACACTTTTGAATAAAAATTATCATCAACAAAAAATACAATATTGTATAATTACACGATTAGACAACGCATACGAGGATAACCCTAGAACCTCATCCTCATTTTTTGTGTACTAACGTCATCCTTCGTCATTTTGACTACGACCTATTTCAAGAGCCAATAAGAAACATCACTGAGCAAAAATAAGTACCAAAATAGATTTACGAGTATTATTTATATTTAGCTAGTTTTTAATTATCATAAAACGAAATTCATATATTTTTTAATTGTTTAACGTAAAATTAACATTGCACAGCCTTTTTTCAATTGCCATTTCTCTTAAAATATAGCATTTATAGAATAAATTGTGTGAAATATTAAATGTTTTTTCCATTAAGTCTTGTAGTTTCTTATAATAAATTTATTAAACTAAAAAAGCAACATTATAACTATAGTTTCGAGTAACTAACATTAGAGGCTAAAGTGGGGAACACATTATCTAACTTGAGTGACAGTCAAAAATTTATCAGTTTTGAATGATAGTGTTGGCTGTTCAGACTATCGATCATGTTTGACACTGAAACCTTCATTCAAGAAAAAATTGGATACACAAACACAGAAAAAACACAACTGAATGCGCTTTATTGCAAACAAAATTTTTTTATAATGATTTATTTTAATGTTTTCTTATCTCTAACAACTCCTCGCACGATTTTGTGTTAACCTTTTGTCTTTAACAATAGACAGAGTCTTGTATTTCATAAAAATATGTACATTTCTTAAAAAAATAATTTTCCGCGTCCATCTTGTGTTGTTTATGTTACAAAAATATCTCTTGACTGACGCTTTTTGGTTCACACTATCAGTCAAAAACCAATATGGCCGCTGTCACTCAACCACAAAAAATTCTTTGGTTGACTGTTGACTGGCGAAATTCGTGTTCACACTATCGATCAATGTAACATTTGAGCAAAACTGTTACTCATGTTCGATAGTGTGTAGTACCCCACTTAACGCTATAATAAAAACGAAACCAAAACCAAATACAAAAAATATGTAATTTTGGTGAAGGATGACGTTCCAGGGTTAATGCGATCTTGTGAATTGAACATATCGAGCCATAACCGCTAAAATAGCTTAAGCGACAAATTTTTTGGGCTTCGTTTTTTTTTTTTTTTTTTGACGAAAAACGACTATTTACGATCGCAAATAATTGATTTTGGTTGAAAATTTGAGTTCGAAAATTATGTCGCTTAAGCTGTTTTGGCGGTTATGGCATGATATGTTGTTGCCTTAAAAAATTAATTTGTTTCATATTATCTAAAAATATTTTTCTACAATATATGTAAAATGTTTGAATTTTTGTAGCTTAATAATAGGCAAAAGTGCACATACGCAGATGTTCAAAAATATCATATCGTATTATATGAGAAATTACATTTCAATAATTAATATTTTACCGCTACTGTAATATAAAGCCAAATGCTTATAATCCGTTGGTTTATTTTTTTCTTTCTATACGTACACACATACATATGCATAAATATCTCCAAATGTACATATGTATATACAAATGTACATACACAACAAAAAAAAAAACCCGCAAATTTAAGTGAAATTGAGTTGAATTAATAAAAAATAAAAACCAAATTAACATGTAAATTACACTAAAAACAAAAACAAATAGTATCAACAGCTCTGGCTTATGGTGATAATTAAAGCTCACACTCTCCTCTTTCTCTTTAGTGTTCGCTCTTCGTTGGCAAAAATAAAACACTAGAATTAAGCTGAGATTTCACTTTCATTTGACAGTTCACAATGACAGTTAACAAAAGCAACAACAAAAGTTCTTGAAAAAATTTAATGCACAAGTCTAAAAATGCAAAATAAATTGATAACAAAATGCTAGTGTTTTAAAACTCGTAAAAAATAAACATTTATATTAAAAAAAAATTGTAAAAATAATAAGTCTTTGTGATAATTATTTAAATTTTTGTTGTTGTAAATTGTGTGAAATTAGATGAGATTAATAATAGCAAGCAGCTTGTTTGTGTTCATCGTGTCCTTATACATATATCAAGCTGAAATGTATATTTTAGCTACAATTGTGCTTTTAATTGTATTTGTATATTTTATAGAACAAATATTCTTGTGGTAAAGTATATTTTGTAAAATAATTTTAATTTTAATATATGTAGACAAATCTTATACTAAAAGAGGGAGGGATCTCACTTTAATTACGCAGTTTGATCGAAAATCTAAAAATCCGCGCCGAACGAGTTCACTTTCAGAGATTGAGCAATTTTTAATCTCTAACAACATCTTGATGTTAATGTAGTTATGTTGGAATAAATATCTGTGGCAAAAAAGAATAAATTCAGTATAGTGCGACTCTGACTCGCGCACGAAGGGTTCCGTACGAACACTAGATATGTAATTTAATACAAACTTCATCCTATATAATATATAGTTTTGGCATTTTTTTTTCGGTTTGTTTGTTTTGGCGGTTTTTGCGTTTTTTCGGTTTTGGCGATTTTTTTAAGTTTTGGCTCTTTTTTTAGTTTTGACACTTTATTTTCTTATTTTGGCGATTTTTTTTCGGTTTTTGGCGTTTTTTCCATTTTTGCGATTTTTTTTTATTTAAATTTTTTTTTTAGTTTTGGCGACATTTTCGCGTTTTGGCGATTTTTTTCGATTTTTGGCGTTTTTTTTTCATTTTGGAGTTTTTTTTCATTTAGGCGATTATTTCGAATTTGGCGATTTATTTTAGTGTTAGAATTTTTTTTTTAATTTTGGCGATTTTTTTCGTTTTGGCGATTTTTTTTTTAATTTTTGGCGATTTTTTTTTGGTTTCAGTTTTTTTAGTTTTATCGTTTTTGAAAATTTCAAGTGTTTGCCTCTTACGGTTTCCAAGATATAGCAAATTGTCCAAATTACATAGTCAAAATTGCATTAACTGATGGACCACCCTTTAATTTAAATTTTTTTTAATTTTAGTGTTAATTGTTGTAGTCTGTATAAAAATACACTAATTTTACAAATTTCAAGTTTCAATATACATATGTTCATAAAATTGTATGTATATTACATGGGATTTTAATATTTTTCGTTGCTCGTTTTGGAACACCCTTTAATTTTTAATTCTCATATATTTGTTGTTGTAGCGGCCAATGTTCTACATACTGTGTCCAAATTTTAGGTCCATAGCTCTTACGGTTCCTGAGAAAATACCGTGTGACGGACAGACGGACAGCGTAGCGAAAACAATAGGGTTCCTTTTCACCTTTGGTGTACGGAACCCTAAAAAAGTGCTTAAGTCGAGATAAGCTGATTTTGAGTTAATGGTATCTCCGTACTTTGCATATTCGAAAGTACCCCTGGTCAAAATCTCAATCAATTTGTGTGATTTTTCAGGAAGTTATAGCACAATGACTTGGGACTTATCTTTTTTAGACTTCTAATCTCATTTGAAATACTAGCTTATTTGAGGTTATACTACCGTATATTTCAACTTAAATGTATTACTTATAGTGTGTAGAACGATGTTTGATTAAAAAAATTAAGTTTAACAGAGAATTTCTCAAATTAACTGTGCAAGAAATTAATTTCTGAAAATCGATTTGGACGCTTAAAAGTGGTTTCCTGCAAAACAGTAAAATATGACTTAAGCACTTTCTCCTTATTGCTACAGATACATTGCTCATTTACTTGAATAACGTCATAACTCCAAACTAAAACAGAAATCGAGTTTAAAATTTTCAATTTCACACAACTAAATGGAAAAATAAATTTTTATTTTTCTCCCAAGAGAGTTGTATGAAATTTTTTCATAATGTAAATAACGACATAAGAATTAATTCTGTTATATTAAGTCTATAATTAAAATTTTTTGAGTTATTACGTTTTTAAAGTAAATGATTAAATGAGTGTCTTAGGGTATCGACAACGTTCGACTTGTCGCATTATTACGAAAATAATTATCAAAAATATTATTAATAAAAACTTTAGACGCATTTCGTGGCTACTTCGGCAATTCATCAGTAAAGTTCAACCACAATCTAACAAAACTTACAAAATCTCAATGCATTGCATGAAATGAATAATGTAATGCAGTATTCAAGAGAGCGTTGAAGATGGCGGTATGGCCGACACACAGTGTGGGGTTTTTGGCGAAAAACCAAATTAAATAATTCTGCAGTTTCTAAACAGTGTATAATTTTATACAGCATTTGATCATGTATTGCGGAGCTTCAAATCCCCTACTGTGCGACGTGGGATAAGGAAAAATTGTTCCAAATAAAAGTACACCCCTTCGGAAGAAAAATACATGACTCAGAGTGTGATATATAGTTCACTTCACTAGTTGACTAAATCCTGGATCACACGATCGGAACAATGTACCAATTTTCGTTGGCTCACTGCAATAAAGTCATAAGTAATAAGCAAAAATGACATTATTACTTAATTAATTCTTGAATAAGTCTATATGGCTTTATTGCCAATGCAGTGTGTTGCAGTTATGTAATTATATTTCAATTAGTTGAGAAATAATACAAATTTATTTACCTTGTTACTTATGAATTTATTTCAGTGAGCCGACGAAAATTTGTACATTGTGCCAATCATGTGATCCGAGCTTAAGGTTTTAAATCAATTTAAATATCATTCCGGATCAGTACGAACGCTTTTCGATTTCTTACAAAGTTTCAGCCTGAAATTACTTAAAGCAAGCTACTGACCACTATCTGTCAAAAATGTCCAGCTTTAACTGAAAACGTTTATATTGACGTTATCACAGCTACACGGCTACACGAACACTTTTTTCGCTGCCGCCAACATGGACTAATTTCTAGGTTTGGAAACGACAGTCAGCAAATACAGTGGCTGCTATAATAAAACAATATGTGAAATGATGGATTAAAATTCTTCTCAAAATTCTTCTTCAAAATTCATACTTTGATATTTGCACTTGAGGTAACCAGCTTAGAAAACTCTTAAATTTGTTCTTGTTTCTTTGCAAAGTAAGAGCAAGCATTGTTGTCGCCGAGATCTGATTGGCTGTTGTGCTCTTGTCGGTGTCAAAGCACAAAAGCTTTTTTATAAAAGTTTGCTCATTGTAAAAATAATAAATAATATGTATTCATTTTTATATTTTTTTAGCGTGATATAATTACGTTTTAAATAAAAATAGAAGAGAGGTATCTTAGGACACCCGATTATAGCTATGCTGTTTGGCTATATAAAACAAATTACATGTGTTCAATAACAATGCAATAAAATAATTTGTATATTTAAAACTATTTATTTAATATTCAAAACATTTATTTATTTTATTATTATTTAAAAAATCAAATAAATTTGTCCCAAATATTTGCTTATCTGAACATTTTGCAGATGTAAGCGCATACTTAGCATCCCTGTTTTTTTAAGTTCTTATTAGTAAGTCATCTCTAATAAGTAATTTTATTTTTATAAATTTGACATACTTGAAAGTGACACCAATGGAATATTCAATATCAGGCGCTTGAGATGTTGCTGTCGTTGTCAATATAATTAAATACCTCACAGCACGGCGACAATAGCAGCCAACAGTGTTTGTACTCGTATTGTTTTGAAGCCTGCTGTAGTCTATCCCCCATATTCATAAAATTTTAAACGAATTTGGAATTTATTTTTTTTTAATTTTCCATACAAAATTTTCCTAAAATGAATTTCAAATTCATAAACCATACCAAAACTGAAATGTATGAAAAGAAAATTATTTAAAAAACTTTGTAGCGAATTTCTATACACAAATTATTATCGAAATTCGAGAAATCTTCATATACACTTAAAAGCAAAGTGTTTATCTTCGCTTTTTCATTTGTTGCTTAGAGTTATTAATTACGTACATAGAAAGATTTTGTGTTTGGGCGGAAGCTTTATCAATTAAAAACTCAAGATTTGGTTGGCTCTCACATTCAGATTAATACGTCGTTTTCAGCGATTAACATGATATGATAATATGCAAATATTATTGTAAATTTCAAGTGCTAACAGAAATGTACAAAATCTATTTATTATCTAGCTTATTTATGTATATACATACAATAAAGAAATGGATTTTGCGGTATTAAAATAGTGAAGCGGTAATTAAATTACCCAAAATCACAAATGTATCAAGTTTACCAACCAAGATTAAAGGGCTGCTGGTTATCTTAGCAACTAGTTTTAGATACATAGATACCGTTACACTAAGTTGACAAGTAATATGTTAAAAGAAAATTTTAGCTCACTTGCGAACCGAATTTTTGATAGATCATCTTGTGTGATCTGGCGAAGATTGAAAACAGTGGCAAGGAGAGAGAGAGAATAATTTCTTTATTCTCTCTCTCTCCTTGCTGATTTCATATTTAAAGCCATTCGATTATGAGCAATAGAAAACTCCTTCAAAGAGTTTTGCCGCACTGAAAGAACTTGTGACAGAATAATGGCTTAGTATTGAACCCGAGTTATAAAAAATTTGCTTGAAATTATAGCACGGCTTCTTCAAGTTGTGATATTAAGCGATGGGAAATTCAACGAAATGTTAAAAATGTATTCAACACTAAATACGAATATGAAAATTTTAGTGTGTCTCACTTTGAGTGTGAGCTTCGCTTTAGGCAGTTGAAATATGAAATGTCTTATTTTATTTTGGTTTTATTGAAATGATTGAATTTCTTTTTTGATTTACGCTTCATTTACACATGCAAGTAACTTGTTACAAGTTGCGTGTACGTATAAACAACCAATACATTGAATGAAATAATAAAAACACTCGCAACTTGCTCGATTGTTTACACAGTCAAGTGCAAGTTTATTTTCATTTTTCTATATTTTACTATAAATATTTGAAAATTTCGCTTTTCTCTTTCTTCTGTGCGTTGTTTGTACTTTTTTGTCTATATTAGTTTTTAATGTGTGGGCTGCCAAATTTTTGGTATAGGAACATTACAGGGAAACGAATTTAGTGATCAACTTTGTACCAAAATAATGATAAATTTATATTGCAAATCAATAATATGTCATATTCGATTACATGTTCTTACTTTTTGTTTTATTTTTTCTGTATATACATAAGTTGAAATAATAACATTTTAAAAATTATTCCATGTAAGCTATCCATTAAAATTAAAATAAAATCCTTAAAGGGTAACACTGTTTTTATTTTTGACAATTCTCCTACATGCAAGTGAAAAAATTACTTGTAATGAAAATCTCTTGCCAGTGAGCCTACAACTTGTAGCATTATGATTGTATTAGTAAAAATATGTCGATGTATTGAGTTACTTGCACTTGTACTTGCATGTGTAAACGGTAAGTTAATATATGTATCTTTGATAAAATAATAAATATTAAATGAAAATTTTAAAATTTAACCAAGTCCTTTATTTTGGGTCCCAAACAAAGCAATATCAGAATTTTCTTTGTGCCCCACCTTACGTTTTCTATTTTGGACAAGTTGTAGTCAGTTGTCTGCTGGCGTGAATGTGTTTAATGCATAAGTATATGTACATGATTATTATTTTTTGAGTTATGACGTTGTTGCAGGTAAAGCATTAAACACATTCACCACATTTGGTAGTCGGTAGCTTGCTGTGGTGAATGTGTTTAATGCTTAAATGTGCGGTATTATATACAGTAGTTTTCCGATTTAACGAACCATCGGTTTAACGAATTCGGGATTTAACGAACTCATAAAAATTTTGAATTGAGTACCTTATATTACGAACACCGTAACTTTGTACCGTAATTTTTTACTAGATATAACGAACAAATACAAACAAAAATTAACAATTTTTTCCGTTGAAGCCATTTAAAATAGATTTGTATTACTAGTAGTTCTCAAAAAAAAAGCTTTGAAAAATTATTATTTTTTTGTTAGATTAAAAATGAACTTTTTGTTTAGTTATTCTTTGTTAACACGATTCTGATGCAAGATCTTAATACAAATTCATATGAATTGCATTTATTTAATTTATTACTCTGTTTATAATTAAAATAATAATAAAGGCATACTCCAAAAATTTTAGAGTTGTTATTTCCATAGTTTTTGAGTAAACAAACTTTGTCATAAATAGTACTCGGTTTAACGAATTTTTCAATTTAACGAACAGGGCTGACATATAGTTCGTTAAATCGAAAAACAACTGTATATATTTTTTTACCTTTTCATTACATTTTAAACGTACACTATGTTATTGCTGTTTAAAGGTGTGTGTATGTATATACATATGTATATACAAAAAATTGCGACGCAAATATTAAATTTAAATAGCAAACAGTAGGAAAAGGAATTAATTGCTGAAGACGGCAGTTTTTCAAAAATCATATTTAATAACAGGAAACATGTACATACATATATGTGACAGCGCATAGAGAAAGGGACCTAAGGGTAAAAAAAATCAATTTTCACTTTTTTTTTTGATGTGGACAACATCTGAGCATCGAATGAGACCGATACCTTGCCCCAAAAGTGTTCCCTCCCAGAGATATGCGCGTTTTATTCAGTGATGGTACACCAAAGATACACGTATTTAAATCTTTAAAATGGCTCTCCTGAACAAAACCGGTTTTTACCCTTAGGTCCCTTTCTATTTTGCGCGTCACATATATGTATGTATGTATGTATAAATATGTATGTGTGTATTATATACAGCGAAATCTTCTAAAGCTACGGTCACACTTGTCAAACATTTGCCCAAAAAAGCGTAACCAACAAACACTAATGAAAAAAGTTTTGATCCAGACACTTGTTTATCATATCAAACAGCTTCGAAAACAACTAATGCACAATGTCATAGAATCCAACAATATTGGCTACTCTTTAACTTGGCAAACTTTTGTCTGAATTGAAATATTTTTCATTAGCATTTAGTGCTTACGCTTTTTTAGGCAAATGTTTGACAAATGTGACCGAGCTTAAGGAAACGCTAAACAACATTTTTGTCAAGACATTTGTTTCAGTTATTGCAGGTATATCAGTTAAGAAGAAAATACTTCGTGGTGGAAAAATTTGTGTTGCTTGCTTCTTCATACGCATGGGTGCGTATACAAACGTCATGCATGTGCATTAGAGTGGCCGTTATTTTTTTTAGGATTTCTTATATTCTCACACCCAAATCGGTTCAGTTTTATGTAAAAAAAATACAAAAAAAATTTCATAGCGATAAATTGTGTTTTACGGAGTGCACCCGCCCTTCAAAATTGGCCTTCAAGCCCATTTTCAATGTAATTTGTTTGCATATGCCTATCTTTAAGAAAAACATTTTACAATAATATGATATATGGCAATAGTTTAGCTCTTCTAGTCTACAACATTACTCTCAAAGAAAGTATTTTGCTAAAATTTATATATGTGACAGCGCATAGAGAAAGGGACCTAAGGGTAAAAAAAATCAATTTTCACTTTTTTTTTTGATGTGGACAACATCTGAGCATCGAATGAGACCGATACCTTGCCCCAAAAGTGTTCCCTCCCAGAGATATGCGCGTTTTATTCAGTGATGGTACACCAAAGATATACGTATTTAAATCTTTAAAATAGCTCTCCGGAACAAAACCGGTTTTTGCCCTTATGTCCCTTTCTATTTTGCGCGTCACATATCAGGAAATAATGAAGAAAATAACGAACCAACAATTTTATGTAACAAAATTATATTTATATAGAATTTTTTTATTTTAAGCATGTACAATAAGAGCTTATATATTTTAAATTATTTCATACATATACATATAGTCAAAATAAAACTAAAAAGAAAATATATAAAAAAAATTGTATTGAATATATGGGCTTGAGGGCTAACTTTGAGGGCCGTACGCATCCCCTAAAACACAATTTATCGCTATGTAATTTTTTTTTATTTTTTTACATAAAACTGAACTGATTTGGGGGGTGAGAGTAGAAGAAATAGAAAAAAATAACGGCCACCCTAATGTATATACACACGCGTTGTGTGCGTGATCTTTTATTTTTCTTTGCACATACAAATGCACATATGCATTGACATTAGTTGTGGGCAGCGATGCCAACTATTTACAATCGAAACGCGCTACTACCCTTCTTAAAACGCGCTAGAACGCGCTAAGTTACAGCATTGTCAAATATTTATAGCAAAAACGCGCTATTTTTTACGCGCTAAATTAAATTTCAATAAAAGTCGATGTATGTATTAGTACTCGTATCACAATCAATTTTTCAGATTTTGCAATATTGCTTCCTCGACATTATGTTTTAATAAACTAAAATCATTTAATACAGAATCAGAATCGCCTTCCAAATAATTGAAATCCTTCGTTTTTACTCTTAATTGTTTTTGTAAAACTTTGTAACAACATATAAATTGTGGAATAGTTTTGCGATTCAAATGCTTTTTGTACTTCACCTATAGTAGATGCTTTGTAATTTATGTTAATTTCTTGGGTCATTGTATGTAGTACATATTTTTAGTTGTCAAATTTCAAAATATTTGCCATTACAGTATTAAAATGCGTTTTTAATTCTAACCAAGGTCAAGCGAAATATGGAACTGAAATGGTATAATTGACTTTATTCAAAACGCGCTAATTTAGCGCTTTTTTTATTAAACGCGCTAAGACGAAAAAAAGCGCGCTTGGCATAGTTAAAATGCGCTAAATCTAGCGCGAAGCGCGCTAAATTGGCATCGCTGTTTGTGGGAGCTTGCTTAAAAAAAACCTCAATGAAACGCATAATAGCTTACCATCTACATCTTACACACACACAAAAACACATAATATGCAAAATAACAAGCATCAGCACTACTTCTTTTGATTGCGACATCGTTTGTTAACACTCATATACACGTACATCAATACATCCATCGTGCTTCGCTTATTAAACGACATCATGCATTATTGGTTTAGTATATATGTATAATACATGCTACGAAAATACATTAAAAAATCAAGACGTCTTTAAATTTCAAGACTGTTTACGCAGCCCTCTAATGTGTATGTATATTAGTCTCCTGCACAAGATATAAGAACTTTTAAGACATGAGGGATTTTTCAAATGCTTTGCTACAGCGAAATCTTATAAAACAAACGTTAACAACACTGTTTGCAAGAAATTTATTTGAGTATTGTAGGTATAAGAGTAAGGAAGAAAACACTTCGTGACGGAAGAATTTGTGATACTAGCTTCTTTCTACGCATAAGCCCGTGTACAAACGTCATGCATGAATGTGTGTATGATCTTTTATTTTTCTGCGCACATGCAAAGGCACACACATGCATTAACATTAGTTGTATGCGGTTAATCATATAATAGCTTACCATCTACATATTACACAAACACTCAAACGTACAATATGAAAAATAACAAGCATACACTAATCTACAGTACTTCTTTTGAGTGTTTGTTACAGACAAGCTGTCTTGACGTCATCGCTTGTTAACACTGGTATACACATACACCAATACATCCATCGTGCTTCGCTTATAGTACGGCAGCATTTATTATTGGTTTAGTATATGCGACGTGAATACATTTAAAAATCATGACGTTTTTACATTTCAAGACTGTTTATGCAGGCCTCTAATGTATATACATATGTATTTACGTATGTATGTACATATGTACATAAAGCAAAAATAAAAAAAAACAGCTATATACATACATATTTTAAATAAATTAAAAAATATCCAAAGACATAAACATTTTGATACAATCTTTAATAAAGGAACTGATTATGTAAATAATGAATTTTGTAGAATATGTATGTATATACGAGGTTTGTTCCAATAAAATTGACTTTTCATGTCATATGTACATATGTAATTATGCACGTACATAATACATACATACATATGTACATAAATATTCCCAGTCAGCATTTTATGAAATTAATGATCATATTCGTGTCTTTTTCGACTCCTCTGCGCGATTAAAATAAGCATTTATGCGCTCTATTTCGAGTCGAATATGACTGTTCATTCGGGAGAAAATGGTACCCTAGTCGCGAGTCTTCTAAAAGATTCTTTTGTGACTCGCATTTCTGATCAATTTCGATTCAATTTCGAAACAGTTTGTGGGTAGTTACATTCAGTTTTGTTGTTTTAAATTTTTATATTTTCTTGATTTTACTGCACGAACTTGCTGATTGTTTTTATTTTTTAAACAAATAACTTTCTAAGTGTTTCTGGGAATCATTTTCGAGTCATGTTTTAAGCGCAGAACTGATTAATTAGTTTTTGATCATATAAGGCAGTCGAAAGAGACTCAGTTTGGTGAAACAATCTTCCACATGCTGACTAGGTTTGTTTTTTTTTTATTAATAATTAATTGATTTGAATAATTTTTTTATAACATAAATACATAAATACATACATACATACATACTATATTCATACTGAATATTGAGTTTGTTATTTGTAAAATTAAGACTTGAACAGCATTTGGTAAATTTTTTGCTTTCGTAAGAAATTGTGTTATATTGCTTCATCCACTATATTCATCGGTCTTAACTTTCTGGCTTTGTTTATCGATGAAAAGAAACAAAGAACGCATCGCAGAAAGTTGAAGCACAAGTATGTATGTACATATGTATATCCTTCGAGAACTGGGGAAGACGCTAAAAAATATCTATGTACATACATAGATACTGATGCATAAATAAATATTAATCTTCTTTCGAAGATACCTCGTACCTGAAATAATAAAGGTATTCACGTTAACTCTTGCAACTGTGCAAAAATGCATAATTGCACTTTCTGACGTGAGCAACCCCTATGCACACAATATGTGCATAGATATATTATACTCTTATGTTTTGTATTTGTTATATTAAAATCGAATTTGAAGATTTCTTTACAATTTCTAGCTAAGGGCCATTATTACAACTTAAAGATAGTTAAAAGTAGGATTTTATCGTACGTATAAAAAGCTATACATTATTGCAAATTGGATTTAACTTACCAGGTAGGATAAACTTACCTGTAGCCTATTGCTCACTTTATGTTAAAGTAAAATTTTGCAAATGATAAAGTTTTTATACTTCCGATAAAATCCTACTTTTAACTATCTTTAAGTTGTAATAATGGTCCTAAGACTTTTTAAAAATATTTATATTATATAGTTTTTTAATTAATTTATTTGTATCGAAAATATCTTGAAGCACTTGTTTTTTAATTTAAAATAAAAACATTAAGGTACAGGGTGGGCCAAAAGAAACCAAGGGGTGTAAAAGTTTAATAACTTTTTTGTTTATTAACTTTTTTTTATTTTTTCTTTCAGATTATATAATATACAAAATGGAAATTTTTTTACACTAAGTATGAAAAATAATGTCTCTTAAATGACCACCGTTTTCAGCTTCGCACTGATGGGCTCTTTTTAGAGCATTTTCCATAACATCTTTCAAAACTTGTGGCTGTAGCGTTCGAATTTCTGCAACAATGTTTGCCTTGAGTTCAAGGATTGTCTCTGGCTTGTTCACATACACTCGCTCCTTCAAAAAACCCCAAAGAAAATAGTCGGGTGCTGTCAAATCTGGCGGTCGCGCTGGCCAAATAATTTCCGAATTTCGAGAAATTATTCGCTCTCCAAAAATTTTACTTAAAAGTGCCATTGTGTCTCGGGCAGTATGGGCAGTGGCTCCGTCCTGCTGAAACCACATACCAGGTCTGTTTTCAAGAGCAGGACGTAAAAAATTTTCTATCATAAACCGATACCGCTCTCCATTTACGGTTACAGCACTTCCATCTTCATTCTCGAAGAAGTAGGGCCCAATGACATTTTCAGATGTGATCCCACACCATACTGTACACCTGATGGGGTGCAATTGGCGTTGATGAATGGCTCTTGGATTTTGAGAACCCCAGAACCTACAGCTCTGCTAATTAACAAAGCCATTCAAATAAAAATGAGCTTCATCACTCATAATCAAATTTTCAATAAAGTTGATTTCATTTATTCATTTCTTATTTTCTGATTTTCATTTATTATTTTCATTCATTATAAATTCTCCAAGTGTTGTCTATATAATCTGAAAGAAAAAATAAAAAAAATTAATAAACAAAAAAGTTATTAAACTTTTACACCCCTTGGTTTATTTTGGCCCACCCTGTATTTCTGCGTTGTAATTTGCTGTATTTTATTAAAAAAAATTACTGAAGAAGACACACAATTTTTTGGCCATAAAAAGTTGCGAAATTTATACCCCTTTTAGACACGCAAAGTTTACTTTGCAAAGTCTTAATTCAGCTGTGTACAAGACTTTCTCTTTCTGTCTGTCACCCAGCTGAATTAAGACTTTGCAAAGTAAACTTTGCGTGTGTAAAATGGTATTACTCTGATAATCTTGCACTTACTCAGACCCTAACAGTTTTGTATCATTTGTGCAAAATAATTTTCCATGTGGTTGTTGTTATATTTTATGAAAATTTTGCAATTTGGCTTCTCTGCAACAGTGCAACTTTTGACGTGAATACCTTTAATAATTGTCTTGCCATCACTTGCTGTACTATATTTATTTTGCTTTCTTTACACAAACTTTCTCTTGAGAATAATAAATTGTAATAAATCATTTTTAAAAAGACTTATTTTCAAAATATAAAAATGTGACACGTCTTTTGAAAAATTTATTTAATAGAAATTCAAATTTTGTTAATTTTTTCTTTTTTTGTTCTTGCTCTTTAACAATAAACACTATTTACATGTTTATTTGTTTTAAGTATTTCAGGGTCGATCTTTTATCACGGCATTTTCTGTGTTTATGCATTTAAATGGATTCTAATATTTGGAAAATATTGTTAATAATACTTAATATTAGAAAACTTTTTGCACACTTATGCTTTAATTGCTTGTTTAATATTATAAAGAGATGATGTTATATACATAAATAATAAGGAAAAAAAAACTTTGTTTATTTCAGGACATCTTAAACAGAAATATTTCTTCGAAAATCTGTTGTAATATAAAAATATTTGTTGAAATTACTTTTATTATTATTTAAATAAAATCGATAATTAAATTGAAAATTTGGTTATAAAATTATAGCTTTTTACAAAATTTATTGTACGAAAGTTATCTTCATCTAACGATTCACATATACATATACATACATATGTATGTACATATCTACATATGTATGTATATCTGTGATTTTCATTAATAACGACTTTTGTTATATACATATTTTTCATTTCGAGTTTATGATATCAAATTGCTGTATTTTACATGCTTTTTAGAAAGTTCTTAAACATTTTTGAAAATTATGGACTCATGTGTATTATATTTTTCTAAAACAACAACACAACTTCTACATTTTTTTAAATAAGCTTGAAAAAGAACTTTTCCTGGCTCTACTGAAGAAATTCGATATTTGGACCTACGCTGTTATTAATGAAAACCACAGATACATACATATATGTACATATCGCACTTAATCAACAAGAGTGTATTAACTCGAAATTTTTAAAATTTCACATTTTGCAAGAAATCCACTAATAAAATCAATATCTATCTACTGTAAAAACTTCAACGTATTCCGATTACTCTTTCATCTCGAAAACCACATTTGAGACCATTTTGGTGATAGTGTAGTGACCAAAAAGATATTATTTTGATCTAATACAAAAGTGGACATAGTAATGTATTGTATATTTTCAAAGAAAGGATATTATTTTTATTTTAGCCTATATTCAAGTTAGAAATATAACCAATACAGTAGTTTTCCGATTTAACGAACCTAATTGTTATCAGGCCTGTTCGTTAAAGTGAATTGTTCGTTATATCCAGTACTAAGTTTAAAAGAAAAAGTGTTCTCTATTTTATTAAAAACTCAAGGCATACATATGTGCTCGTAGTATTTTTAATATTTTATTAAAAGAAAATATTTAAATACATATTTAGTTAAAATATCAGTAAAAGAAAATTTCATAAAGCACTAAGTATAATACAAAAATAATTTATTTAAAAAACTGGTTAAGTACAGTCTGTTTTGTTGGAAGTGATATCTTTCTCTTAATTCCATCTTCTTAAAGCTCTCTCCAAAGCAGTAAATTTGAGATATTAATTTTGTTTTGTAGAGCTCATTGAATACAAATTTCGAAATGTTTAATGACATCTTCAGTTCCATCCAGCTCTTCTTCACTTTCGTTTTGTTCATCGGGTAAAGGGCTATTATCTATCCATCTATTCAAATTTTAATCAATTTTTTTTTTAATCTGATCAGCCAACCATTGCTTGCATTAAAGTTTAATGATTAAACTATCCCCCATAAATTTTGTTGTGAGTTGTTTTGGCTTTGTATGACAAAATGGCAATTGCGTTGCACGAGGAACCATTGAAAAAGTTTGTTTCCAATTCTCGGGAACCCACCTTGCTTTACAGCACTTCTATTGTGATACTGAAAATGACTTAAAAAATGTTCCCTTTATTTTAGGATTTACTATTAGTGGATTTATGCAGCCCATATTTTTTACATAAATCTTTAACCCGCAGACCATTTCGATGATCATCGATAATTTTAACTTTATCCTTTAAAAACAATCTATTTCTTTTATCCATTTTGATATTCGTAGCAAAAATTACTTCACACAACTTACTTTCAAATGATATCAAACAAAACCATCGAAAGAAGAAAACTAACAGTACATTTTTATTTATTTTCTTTTTTAGTAACTTTCTGGTAGCAATTATGTTTCTTATTTAATTTTAGATTTGTTCGTTATACCGAGCACAAAATAGAATTTTTGTTCGTTATATAAGGTACTCAGTAGAAAAAAATTAAATGCGATGTTCACTAAATCGAATGTTCGTTGAATCGGAAAACTACTGAAAATTTTAAAATTTTTAGTAAATACCCTCTTGTTGATTAAGTGCGATATATAAGTATGTTTTGTGATGAAATCTGTGCCGAAAATCAATCCAGTAGTGCGATTCAGTAACTTTTAACGATCCGACAATCCTAATTTTTGTCTATACATTATGTTGGTTGCAATAACGATTGTGTGATTCTGTAACTTCTCTTTAACCGACTTCAAAAAAAGGAGAAGGTTAACAATTTGTGTCTATTTTTTTTTTGTGTTACTTCATATCTCGGTAAATTTTAGACCATTTGTAAAAAATTTCCTTTTTTTTTTGTCTGAGAGGGTATAGCTTCCCATTGGTCCCATTGTAAAAAAAAATCGTTCTGCCAAAAAACCGACTTCAATGCAAAAATCTGATAAGAGAAGATAAGAAGAAGTACGTGAAATATAAAAATATCTTTTAATGGGCGTGCCTCCGCCCATTGTTTAAATGTTCAACGTGCGTGTTTAAGTCTTATAAAAATGGGTAAAGTAGAACCACTTAAAATTAAATTATTAAATTTTAATGCGCGGGACCACACCCATTTTTTTGAATGGAGTACTGTGTCTATTTTAGAGCTCAAGGTGCGTGGTATGTTTCGTAAAAATCGGTTAAGTAGAACGGCTTGAAATATAATAAATTTTAATGGGCGTAACCCCGCTCATTTTTTCAACTTTCACATTGTGTAATTACAAGCACCGAAGATGTTTTATAAGTTTTGCAGCAATCAAACAAGTAAAACAGGTGAAACAAAAATTTACTATTGCACTAAAAATATTTTTTTTGGCCAATAATTGAAGCGTAGCCGCGAATAACGTTGTAAAATATAATTTTTACAAATCAGTTTTTCCACAGATTACCCTTAATATTACCCTCTTGCGTTGTTCACACATCAAACGATCCAAAATTATGCATCTTATCGCGTCAAAATACAATTACAAACAGTCAGTCCGTGGAAGATCTTTATAACAGAGATACAAAAAGAAAAGTTTATGCTAATTATCATTACTTTCGATAAGCTAAAAAAAAATTTAACGAAAAAAACAAACTTGCTTTAAAATACGTATTTTGGCTCTCCTGAAAAATTATTATTTTGTCACTTACATATGTACAATATTATTCGCGGCTAACCTTCATTTGCTGAATAACTATGAAACTATTGAAAATTATTTCAGTTATTTAAATTTTATATCGCATTAAATAAAAATTTAAAAATTGTTTGTCATTATTTGCAGTTTTTATTTAACAATATTTGTGTGGCAAAAAGGAAAACGCGCTTAAGTCGAGATAAACCAATCTGCGTACCCCTGTGTGGAACGATGTTTGCTTAGAAAAAATAAAAGTCGACAGAAAATTTCCAAATTTAACTGTAAAAGAAATAAATTTCTGAAAATCGACTTGCTCTCCTGCAAAACAGTAAAATATGACTTAAGCACTTTTTCCATATTGCCACAGATTTTATTTATATTATGATTTAATGATTTTTGCTACTTTTCTTTGACCTTTTATTTTTAATTTAACAACTATTTTATTTAAAAAAAAATTTCCTGAAGAAGACACACAAAGGCGTGTCGAAATATTGAATACAAATAAATATTGTTAATTTGTTTATAAAAAAAGACCTCAAGCTTAATAAAATAGTTGTTAGATTATTATGATTTAAACTCAACATGCGCACATGTGTTTACATACATACATATGTGTGTGTTAGTATGTATGCATGTACCCAGTGGGAATTTGAGTTAACTCAGAGCTATTGAATTATCAGCCTAAAATCGGTTAAAATTAGCACTCATTTTGCATGTTAAAAGTGATCAGTTTTAGCATTGAGTGGCCGCAGGACGAGTGCATCAACTAACCATGAGTTAGCTCATTATGAGTTAGATTGTGCCAAATAAAATAAAAAAAGTAAAAGAAAGTGTTATTTTTAGTTAATTATGATGATTTAGCTTATTATTTATTAACATTTTTTATTCAGCTTAAAGTTTAAACAATTTTAAATTATTTTTTAAGAAACGAGAACGGGTATCGAACCGTGATCACTTTGTTTGTCAGCCATCATACTTAACACTTTGCCATCGCGCCATATAAAATATAAACGGCACAGAGTTAACATAAACATGAATTTTTTTGCTGACATCTTCATCTCTGTATCAGCTTTGAATTAGCTAAAAGTTAGCTCAAAACTTATCGAGAACAAGTTAGTTGTACAAAAACAACTCACTAATCACTAATCAGTTTAACTCAAAACTTAAAGTTAGTTCAATACTTATCGGGAAGAAGACAGTTTTGCAAATAACAACTGACTCACATATGTATCATTTGTGAATTAGTTCAGAAGCTAGTTGTAAATGAGTTATCAAAAAGTCACCCATATTTTGAGCTAGCTAATAAAAATCCGACTGGGTATGTCTAACAACTTGCAATTGCATTTCTTCGTCTGTTTCGCAAAAAAAAAGTTTGCATGTGAAGAGAAGACCTGTGTACACGTGCGTTTACTGTCTGCGCTGTTGTTGTTGTCCATTATTTGCTACCACATGCTCTTAGCAACAGGCTATTTATAGCAGAGATGGGAAGTGGTGTCCTATTAAACTGTTTGCACTTGTGTTTTGTTTTATATATTTTCAGTTATAAATTGTCACACTAAAACAATTATTTTCTAGCAAAGGCAAAATCTTAATGCATATTGTTGGTTAAGGTGGCGTAAAGTTAAGCATTTTGTTGATGCCTGTGCCATTTTGTCAATAGCCCTTTAGCCAATATCTGAAAAAAGCTTACAAGCACCGCATGTTAAAATAAAAACTCTTAAAAAATAAGTGAGAGTTTTTAAATTCGAGTAAATAAACATAAACGTATCTAACAAAAAAAAATAATAATAAATTGTTGACTCTCTTGAATGAATTAATTCAAAGCTTTATTTTAAAGTTAAAAACCTAAAACCATATTGGCAATATTGCAATGATCCATGCCTGATTATTATAAAATCATATCAAATATATTTTCTTTTTTAGCTAACATTCTTATTACAGTATTCCTTTTGTACCTTTTTAAAACACTTGCTCTTCCCACACTTATAATATCCTGTTCCTTTAAATTATTTACAGCCCTTTCCACAGTCTACAATTAAAAGCTAACAGAGACTTTAACGGCAAGTTTTATACGAAAAACTTGCAGTTAACGTTTTTATTAACTTTTAATCATCATACATTGTGAAAATGGACGTTAAAATGTTATATGAGACATTCATTAAATTTTCTCAGCTTTTTCTTTTCTGCGTTTCTGGCTAATTGGCAGCATTTTTAATTGCTTCACTGGCTGTAAAAAGCCACAAACAAACAAGTGGGAAATAAAATTAAAAAAAAGAACATGGCAAAATAGGTGTGTAATACTCATAAATATTTAAATAATTCATTATAATTGCAAACGAGTATTAAATCGGTCATACTTTAATATGACAAAAATTAAATAAATAAAAATTAAATAATTAATTTATTATAATTATATATAATTTAATTTATTAAAGAATTCAAGTCTTTTGAGAAATATGATAAAATTACTGCTAAAATGAGAAAGAGACTTAAATTTAAATTGATAAATTCGTATTGATTGCAATATCGAAAATATATTTATAAAATATATAAAAAGTTCGTCAACGCAAATATTTATTTTATTAAGTAGAATTAATAAAATACTCAATCACATAATAATATTAAAACTAGAACGAAACACTATACAGTAGTTTCCGCTAAATTAATTTCCGGTTAATTTATTTAATTAAAAAACATACAATTGCAATAACGAACTATTGCAGAAAAAATTTATTGAAATTTACTCGATTAATTTTATAAAAAAATTATTATTTTTTAAATAAATAAATTAAGTGGAAATTACTGTACAACATTGCAAAATCCTTTCTGCAACGAGAAGGTTTTAACAACACATTCTGACCGAGATTAAATAAAAATTATAGTCAAAAACAGGTGCACCAGAAGTCTTTTTTTTTTTAATTTAGATGTGATGTTTTCTGGGTTGTGTTTAGACTAGAGATGGGCGCGTGCCGAATTTTTCCAACACGACATGACAATAACACGAATACCAAGACGCTCAACACGTACGAAATACGCACGCGAAAAATTTCTGCAACACGATACTGCACAACACGAACGATATATTATTATTATTATGGTATTGAAGACCAGAAAATTTAATTGATTTTTTTTTTCAAGAGTCCGATTTTCAAAATATGGCACCGAGTTGGCACTGCCAGCTGATACACTCTGCCACCACAGCTAATACTACTCGTTTACGTACAGAACTTTAAGGTTCAGAGGCCCATACATTATCAACAAATATGCTGGTGATGTGTGTTTGACGATACAAAATATTAAATTTTTTCTCTCGTGGAAATTCATTCATACATATTTTACATCTAAAATGGTTTCGTATTTTTCGTGTCAATTTTACTCAAGATGAAACGACCCAAATACGCACGAAATCATATATTGTTTTCGTTTTAAATAAAATTATTAGAATGAAAAATTTTCTTCGAACAGGGCATTTGTATTAAAACACGATGAAAAATTTATAAACCAAGTTGTATATAACCAGGTGGCAGCGCTGCTTCAGCTGATAATTTTTTGCTCTATGTGCTTTGTACCTAGCGAATGTCAAAAACTTCGTTTTGTTTTGGTTTTGGTACAATTATTTTTGTGCTTTTCACGGTCTTCGGTTCTTTACACAGCTATGGTGTTCTGTCACGTAAACTTAATGTTGAGTCGTGCGTGTTCGTATCACAAAAAAAACACGATACACGCCCATCCTTGCTTGAAACCGCAATCATCAGAGTGTTTCCACAACAACTTGTAGATTGTTAATAGGGTTTGGGAAATGGAAATTCTCGGGTGGGAAATCTCGGGAAATGTCTACCTTCTATTCCCTAGAAATGTCTACCTACTATTCCCGAAAAATTTTTGAGATTTTCCCGAGAAAACGGGAAATTAAAAGTACACGTTATTTCATAAATATATATACTTTTGTGGTGCACATATTTATAAAATGGCATAAGTGACAGTGAAATTCATTTTCATTCATATAAGAAATTTGTTTTATAATCATGTTTTAATTTAATATCAAAACTTTCAGTGACAAAAGGTCACTTGAATTGAATGATTGTATGGCTAACGTCCCTTTTCACAATATATGATTAAGAGTTAACGTGAACTTTAACTGACAGTTTTTCATACAAAACTTGCCGTTAACTTTTAATTATACGTTGTGAAAAGGGCCGTAAATTTATATAAAAAATACGGCAACCATAGATGTGTAAAGAACCGAAGAACGTCAAAAGCACAAAAATAATTGTACCAAAACCAAACGAAGTTTTTGACATTCGCTAGCTACAAAGCACATAGAGCAAAAAATTATCAGCTGAAGCAGCGCTGCCACTTGGTTATATACACTTTGGTTAACAAATTTTTCATCGTGTTTTAATACTCATACTCTGTTCGAAGAAAATTTTTCATTCTAACAATTTTATTAAAAACAAAAACAAATTCTAAATTTTGTTTTTGTTTTAAATGTAACTTGAAGAAAGAAAGAATTCCTTCGACACCGATAAACAAACAGTAAAATGTCCATAATTTTATTTTAATTTAAATTAAAAATGTGAGCTGTTCAAATTTATACGGACATTTTATAAAAATTCCATAAAATTGAAGCCGTGCCATTTCTCCTAATTCATTTCATTTACCAGAAAAATTATTGCTTAATACTTTTGTGGAAAATGAAACTCTGACATGCTGAGTTGTTATTGCTTTTTGAAATTTAAACTGAAATTAGATCAGAAAGGCGTTTTATAGCCTGTTCAGCGTACCACGAAATCAAGTAATTTCAAGATGAAATTACGAATGATATTAGAAGTGTTAATTTCTTGTTGGTACTAAATGACGTTTGAGTTAAGTTCTGATTTGTTGCGGCATTTATTGGAGCATTATTTTCAGTTGAATAAAGGCTTTTTAGCATTTAGATAAGCTTTTCACATGGCAATATTTTTTAATATAATGGTTTTTACTCATATGTATTTTTATTTTATATTGAATATAAAAAAAATAAGCAAATTGACACATTAAATTTTTTTGGTGCCTCTCAGGGTTGTAAATATCTTCATGGTTAAAAAAAGGAGTTTTTCAGCGTTGTTTATTGTAATTTCATATTAATTTCGTTGAAATTAAGTAAAATGGGTTAATTTGGGTTTTTTCAAAATGTATGGGAAATTATTTATGAACGGGATATTAGACAAAAGTATTAAAGTTGTATTATAGTCTGAAACAGCCTCAATGATTGCCTTTTAATCACTATAACATAAAAAAGTGGAAAAAAAGTTGTAAAAGTATCAATGATTGCAGTGATCAAATCGTTTCCTAAAGTAAATAATTCGATCTTAAATAAATTTGAAGTGTTTTTTTTTCGCTGAATTAGCGAAGCAAATAATAATAAAATGATCTGGGAGCTTTGTTATAAAATTTTTTACTAATTGCGGTAACAGTCGTCAATTTGTCTTTATATGATTTCTTACTGTATAAAAGCTATATTCTATTTGCTTGAATGCACTTGAAAATTTGTCATCTGTATTAAGTTTTATTTAAAAAGAATGAAACATTAATGAGACTATCGAAATTTCTACAATGCTCATTTAATAAATGTAGAAAATTAACTTTTCCCGTGAATTCCGGAAGTTCCCGTGAACGCGATTTTTTTATTCCCGTTTCCCGGGAAATGCAAAAGTCTGGGAAATCCCTAACCCTAATTGTTATCGATGGCATCGAATTCAACAAGTTTCCTTACTGCTACAAACCTTTAGCGAAAATTGTTCTCGTTTTTTTTTTTTTTTTTTTTTTGAATGAATAATATCTTTTATATTAAAAATTTTCTCATATTGAAACATGTTTTTTGTTGGAGCTTTAAGGATCAGAGTGTTTAAATTTATTTTTTAACCATTGAATGCTTTAGTATTGAGTTTTTTCTGATGACTCTCTTATCTCCTTTATCCTTTGCAGGTATCGTCAGACACGTTTTAGTTCTCGGCGTGTACGAAAACGTGTGATATTCAAACATGGTGATTGTAATGTGGTGCAAGGAAATGTGGCCAAAAGAAGACGAAGATATTTGCAAGTAAGTTTTGGACAAACCAAGTAAATAATTCATTTTGATTTTACCTCGCTTGTACTGAGGTAATAATCATTTAATACATCAAATTGCTTGGGTACATCACAAATTATTCAATTTTGCACATGTTACCACATTTACCAATACAGTGGAATCTCCCTTAACGGACACTTCCTATAGGCGGACACCACCTTCAGACGGACACTTTTGACAGGTCCCGACAGCTACATAAGCAAAGCATTGCTTTCTCTTGAGGGGACAGTCCCCTTGTGCGGACACATTTCAATGGTCCCTTCGGTGTCCGCTCAAGAGAGACTTCACTGTAGTTCATTCCTATCCCTTAATAGATTTTTTATATTTAATAAAAAAACATGAATTATTTCAATAAACATAAGTGGTTAATTGAATAATGTTAATTGAAGAGAAATTCGAAATCTAGAAATCTAATGATTACTCCAGAAATAAATAATCATCGACAAAAAAATTCAAATTTAATTTTGTTTCCAATTTAAAAATTATTGCAATAAACAATGATTTAATTAAATTTGAATACTTTTCAATTACTTTTTCAATTGAAAAAAGCTGATTAAATTTCTTTTTGTATGGACAATAAATATTTTGTTTAAAATTATTGGTTTGAAAATTATTTAATTCTGAACAGCTGTTTACTTTCTAATTTTATTTGAGGTGTAATGTTGTGAATACAAAATTTATTTTTTCACACTAATGTCATTACATTTCTTTTTCGTAAATTGTGATAAAAGTGTTTACACTTGTATAATAGTCTGAGTAGCCCCATAAAGTACACAACGTCATTACGAATTTTTTGCTGGGAATCTTCTTTGCGCATGGAAAAACACAAGTATTGAAATAAGAACAACAAACTGTGCTACCAAGTTTTTTTATCTTACCTTGAGAAACAATTTAGCTGGTTGAAAGAACAGTATAAATACCAGTAATTTTCCAAAGATATTTGCACATTTAAGATTTTTATTCAATATATTTTTTTTAACAATTCAAATATTTTAATCACAGCAAGTTAAGTACCAAACAAAGAGCATACAACAGTGCTGTGCATTAATTTTATAGAAAAGAAAAAATAATTTAAAATTCTTTAATGTTTTCTTTCATTGAAAACACAAATACAAAATAAATTAAAAAAAAATTAAGTCAACAAAATCTAGAAAAGGCAGTTATTGCTCAAGACATAAACTTCTCGTATATTTATTTGTTGCGTCTGAACCAGTTGTATAGGAATTAGCAATGAGCCGTCCATTAAACTCGTATTTAAGGGTAGAAGGGTCAAGTTCATGCTTTGAGTACGAAAGAGGGTGCCAACAAAATTTGATAAAACTAGCAGAATTTATTTATATATTTATTATTTCTTATAGCAACGGTTCCCAAATGGGGTTCGCGTAAAGAGCCGAAAAACAGTGTTTTTATTTTCATTCTACATACTTTTTAGGGTTCCGTACACCAAAGGTGAAAAGGAACCCTATTGTTTTCGCTACGCTGTCCGTCACACGGTATTTTCTCAGGAACCGTAATAGCTACGGACCTGAAATTTGGACACAGTATGTAGAACCTTGGCCGCTACAACAACAAATATATGAGAATTAAAAATTAAAGGGTGTTCCAAAACGAGCAATGAAATATGTTAAAATCCCATGTAATATACATACAATTTTATGAACATATGTATATTGAAACTTGAAATTTGTAAAATTAGTGTATTTTTATACAGACTACAACAATTAACACTAAAATTAAAAAAAATTTAAATTAAAGGGTGGTCCATCAGTTAATGCAATTTTGACTATGTAATTTGGACAATTTGCTATATCTTGGAAACCGTAAGAGGCAAACACTTGAAATTTTCAAAAACGGTAAAACTAAAAAAAACCGAAAATTATAAAATCGCCAAACCAAAAAAAATCGCCAAAAATTAAAAAAAATCGCCAAAACGAAAAAAATCGCCAAAATTAAATAAATTCTAACACTAAAATAAATCGCCAAATTCGTTAAAATCGCCAAAATGAAAAAAAACGCCAAAATGAAAAAAAAACGCAAAAAATTTTAAAAAATCGCCAAAACGCGAAAATGTCGCCAAAACTAAAAAAAAATTAAATAAACAAAAAATCGCAAAAATTAAAAAAAATCGCCAAAAATAAAAAAAACGCCAAAATGAAAAAACGCCAAAAAAACGAAACAATCGCCAAAACAAGAAAATAAAGTGTCTAAACTAAAAAAGAGCCAAAACCCCAAAAACGAAAAAAATGCCAAAACTATATATTATATAGGATGAAGTTTGTGTTAAATTACATATCTAGTGTTCGTACGGAACCCTATGTGCGCGAGTCATAGTCGCACTTTACTGAATTTATTTATATTTCATTTTACTTTTTATATGTATGTATATAATACCAGGGGCCCGTTTCTCAAAACTACAAATTACAAATCTACAAGTAAAATACACACGAAACAACAACACTTCTACAAATTTTATTGTTATTTTGTGTGTATTTTATTTGTAGATTTGTAATTTGTAGTTTTGAGAAACGGGCCCCAGATGTGAAATCTTTAAATACAAACAACTAAATATAAGTGATAGTTTTACTCCTCGCTAATTACTATAATGTACCCCAGACACTGCACTGAGTATTACTACCATCACTATCAAAAAACAGCTGATATTGTTTTTATTGCAATTTCTTAAAAAATTTACAAACATTCAATTTTTAATATTATCCACTTGACCAAGACTTTCGATTATTTTAGTCTCACGCCTTGTTAAAATCATTAAGTTGGTAATCCAGTAGGGAATTGCTTCCACCAAAAATGCTTAATTCCAAACCCAATTACCTTTTTTTGAAATTTTTTGCTACACAGAAAAAACTAAATTTCGTTTTCAGTAACCAAATTCATTGAATCAGTAAATTTTTTGTGTGAATGCGGACCTACAAAGAAATTTGTAGATTCTGATAACAATTTTGTAAAAATTTAACTGAAAATAAAAAAATTATTTTTAGTTAACTTATTATGGCGTTAGAGAAAAAAGTTAACTGAAACTCAAAATATTTTCAGTCAAATTTATTAATAGGAACAGAAAACCATTTTTGCAAATTTTTTTTGTATTATTCAGCAATTTTTTTTATAATTTACAAACACATTCACTAAAATTTTTCGTATTATCAGAAAATAAATTAACTGAATCAATAACAATTCTAAAAAAAAAATTTAAAAAATTAGTAAAAGTTTTATTTGAAAAAAAAAATAACTGAATCAAATGAAAGGTTCAACTATTTTCTTTTTACTTTCAAAAATTGGCTTGTTTTTATGGTTATTTCGTTCCCGCTTTTGGAACTCAGCCCAAAAAATTTTTTAATTTAATATATATAAAAAAAATATATATATATATATATATATATATATATATATATATATATATATATAATATATAAAAAATAAATTTAACTGAAAAAATGAAACAAAATCAGACAAATTTTTTACAGTATATAAAAATAAATTTAACTGAAAATAACAAATTTAAATATAAAAAAAATAGATCTAAAAATTTTTTTTTACAAATTTTACTTTATATAGATAATTTTCATTATATACAGTTTTTTTTTACATAAAGTAAAATTGGAACAAATAATTTACTGGAACAGTAAAAAATATTTACTGAAACTAAATTATATTTCAAAACACACGTTTGTTTGAAAATGTTTTGAGAATAATTCTTTCTGTGTATGCATGAATCGAAAAAAGTTTGCGTGAGCGATAGTTTTGTTGCAAAAAACATTCGATTTCGAAGCTTCGCTAACAATAAAACAAAAGTGAGCCAATATCGAAATAATTTCGGTATCGCACAAAGGCAGCAGAAAAATTAAAAAAAAATCATTTTATTTTTTAAGTTATATATTGTAATTTATTTTACTTTATTTATTTTTAACCCTTAACAAAGAAAAGTGTGTATCTGTGTGTATGAATGAGTCGACGTACAGACTAAACGGTTAGACCGATTTTGATTTGGAGTGATATATGTTTGAAGAAAATCGGTCTACCCCTTTAGAAGATATCATATTTCTAGATACATAACAATATCGATCAGCTATTTCCTACTATATATCTCGGCTAATTAATTGAAGGCTGAATTGGTATGTAGAGATTGAGGTTGCCGATGAAAAGTTTGACATATACCCAGTGACAATGAAGTTTCAAAGCGAGTGCTGCTCAACATACGCACATAATAAGAACAAAGATGGAAGCCTAAATACATAGACATCATACCAGTAAGATGCCGATTATGGCATACTGGATTGCAGAAAAACTTATAGAATTGACGACTTGGGCTGGCGGATGAATTATTATGTTAGCAATTTCAATTCAATTTCATTTTCCATATGTGACCTTCTTCGAGAAAAGGGACCTAGTGTGTTAAAAAATGGGTTTGGACTTAAGAGTGAATTCTGGTATCTAAAAGGGTGTATAATAAGATGAAATGATTTTTTCTCAAAACTTCATTTTCACACACTATGTCCCTTTTCTCGGAGAAGGTCACATATATTATCTGAGTGACATAACCATAGCCATAGAAAACAGCCGTTCGAACCAAACTAATGGGCAACAGTGTATTTGATTATAGATTACTCGCCATAATGCCATAACTCTCACCATAGAAACCAATTGAATTTTGGTTTGGTTATATCTATGGTATTATGGCTATGTCACGTCTAATTTAAGATTAAAACTGTTGTTTGCAAATGAAAATATTTTCAAGCTTTCAAAAGTGCTTTTAAAAATATTGCATTCCAGTTAATGTCTCTTGTTAACAATTCGTTATTCAATAAAAGCACAATAATTTTTTTTATCAGCACTTTGAACAATTTAACAATTAAAATCTTTAAAAATGTTCCTTGTTTTATTCTGTCTAATTCATATGCTTCAATCAACTTTCATTTCATGCAATGTGTTATTCTATAAAACACACCTTGTAATTTCTTAACATACATAATTCTCGTCAATTTTTTTAATTAACACTAACGCATTGCGTAACATTTGCAATACTTATGTTTGTATTTTAATTAAATACAATTATTTTTTGTGATTTGAACGGGCTAAAGTTCGTATCGCTTTTTAAGCCAAATTACATGTGATAATTATTAATGAACAAATAACACCAAAGTCTGTTGTAAATATTCTGACTAACAACACATAGTTGAACGGAACAGCCAGCCGTTTTCGAAGGCCACAGTCCTTTAGTAGCATTTATTTTAGTAAATATATTTTTCTATTTGAAATATTGCAATTTAAAAAACATTTGTTTTTCTAAAAAAAACAGGAAATACATTTTAATGTCGAGATGCGCAGTATAGGGATTGATTTTAGACACGTGGTTTCTTCGGAGAATTTTCTCAGAAATTCGTGTATCACGTTTTTGCTATACCTTTTTTGGGAAAAAAAATCGATCAGCCCTAATGTACATATGTACGTATGTATGTATTAGAGTCCTGTGTAAATAGTCTTGAAATGTAAATATATCTTGTTTTCTAAATGTATTCTCGTGGCATCTTTTATACTAAACCAATAATAAATGCTGTCGTATAATAAGCGAAGCACAATAAATACATTGGTGTTCGTGTATATGAGTGTTTACAAGCAATTTAAATGAGTAGTGTCCTCACGTTTGAGTGTGTGTATTTGTAAGATGTAGATATCCTGCCGGAGAATGTGTGGTTGACTACAAAAATACTTAGCTTATAGTTAACTTTTCTTAGACTGACTAAAAGCTAACTGCAATGTCATCCAGAACAAACCCAAAATTAATTCTTTAGTTGAGTACGTACTCGATGAGAGCCAACAAATTTATTCTCAGTTACTGTTCAATTTAGTTGAACATGCTTGTTATTACCCAGCAAAAAATTACACATTACCATTGGAACTACTTGCCATATAATGACTTACTTTTCTGATTGCCAATTTTCATTACTCGCTTACAAATCACATTACCTAAAATTTAAAAAAATGACGTGCAAGTTGCTAAATGAAGAGAATGGTTTTTTTAGACGAAATAGATTACGTGAAATGTTGACAAATAAAAAAAAACGTAACTACTTCTCAAGAATCGATTATTTTAGTCTCACGCCTTGTTAAAATCATTAAGTTGGTAATCCAGTAGGGAAGAGCTTCCACCAAAAATGCTTAATTCCAAACTCGATTACCTTTTATGAAATTTTTTGCTGGGTAGTTATGCATTAAACACACTCACCACAGCAAGCTACCTACTATCAAATGTCAAGGATAGAATACACATGTTTATATGAGAATTATTCTTTTGAAGACAGCAAGGCAACAGGGCGATAGGTTGTTGTCTAAGCTGATGTTGTCGTTATAGTCCAATTTAAACTAATTTCTATTTCTTTGGCTACAGTGAGAAAATTCAGTATTGCCAGTATAATAGAAAATGTTGAATGAATGATTTTGTACAATTATTTCATATTATTTAACAGAAACAATATCCATAAATTGATGTTAAGAATAAATTGATTCATTTTTGTACTTTTACGTGAAATAAGTATATTTTAAAAGACTAATTAATTTTTATAAATGCAAAATATATAAAAGTGGCAATACTGAAATATGTACTTGTACTTGAATATCAGCTGCAGATGGTGCTGCTGCCGTCTCCAAAATAATTAAATAAAAAGCCGGCTACGAGGCGACAAATGCTGCTTGCGGCATTTGAAGTCGTTTGTTCGTGTAGCCTGCTGTTGTGAATGTGTTTAATGCATTAGGCTAAGAGTTTACCTTTGGTTACATACTATGTTGGTAAACAACCCTTATTCTTACGTTGTTGTTATTATCGCTAACGAATGCACAGGAAATTTTGTACAGATTTATGATAGAAAGTTTGTGTGATGTGTTGTTTTGGGTAGCAATAAAAAAAACTATCAACATTTGTCAGTAGTTTTGATTTACCTGACTTTTGTTTAAGTGCACTTTGGACTTAACTGCCTAAAATGATAAATTTCTGTCACTATTCCTTAGAATCTCATACAAATTCGTTTTTTACGTGCACTTTCTATACCTGCACATTTGAGATAAGTGCCTTAAAATTGTGGTAATTTTAAAATATTTTCATACAAAAAATCAATGTTAGCTGCACATTGACTTAACTGCACAAAATATATTTTTTCTGTAGTTATTGTTCAAAATCTTTTTTAAGTGCACTTTGTATACATGCGCATTTAACTTATTTTTTGGCAGTTTTAAATTATTATCATATAAAAAATTTAAGTTAGCTGCTAGGGTGATCGATTATTCGACTTTTTCCAAAAACCGGTTTTCGAATAATTCGAATATTTGAAATTATGAAAAACCCGGTTTCAGTTTTTACAATTCAGGAAAAACCGGTCAACCGGTCAACATAAAAATTAACTTGTATACACACATGTATAGTATAAATATGAATGTATGGACTAGGTGGATATCTACCTCTATCAGTTTGATCAGATTTTAAAATAATATTAAGCTAAATCACTTTTGAAAAAGAGTTAAAATAAGCTAGAAAGTTAAATTTTAAGCCAAAAAATAAAGTTGAACTTTTTTCAACTTCCTTCACTTTGCAATATTTTCTTATTGCTAAAATAACGTTAAATATATGCATGCCCAAACAATTTTTTTATAATTTGAAATAAAAATGATAAGCTGACGAACAAAACCAGACACATTCTCAGTAAATAATTTTTTTTTTAATTTTTTTCGGGCTCTCCAAGTACAAATCTATGAAGTCGTGAAATATTTTCATTCATAACCAGTTCGATCTTACATTAAAAAAGTGACGAAAACTGATTTTTTCCTGCTACTCTCTATCTAGTTAATTTAGTAATTTGCCTGTCGTGTAAAAAACAGTTACCGGGACTAGTCTGGTTTTGTTCGCTATATCCTCAAATATACTCAGTAATTTTTTTAATTGAATTATTAATTCATTATTATGTTTTAGTTAAAAAAAAAACAAAAAAAAACTTCCCAAAATAAGCTTAACCAATTCCCAATAAATTCAGTAAAGTGCGACTCTGACTCCCGCACGAAGGGTTCCGTACGAACACTAGATATGTAATTTAATACAAACTTCATCCTATATAATATATAGTTTTGGCATTTTTTTTCGTTTTTGTGATCTTTTCGGTTTATTTTTTTTGTTTTGGCGGTTTTTGCGTTTTTTCAGTTTTGGCGATTTTTTTACGTTTTGGCTCTTTTTTTAGTTTTAACACTCTATTTTCTTGTTTTTGCCAATTTTTTCGGTTTTTGGCGTTTTTTCATTTTGGCGATTTTTTTTTATTTTTGGCTATTTTTTTCATTTTTGCGATTTTTTTTTTATTTAAATTCTTTTTTTAGTTTTGGCGACATTTTCGCGTTTTGGCGATTTTTTTTTTGATTTTTGGCGTTTTTTTCATTTTGGCGTTTTTTCATTTTGGCGGTTATTTCGAATTTGGCGATTTATTTTAGTGTTAGTATTTTTTTTAATTTTGGCGATTTTTTTCGTTTAGGCGATTTTTTTTAATTTTTGGGGTTTTTTTTTGGTTTGGCGATTTTATAATTTTCGTTTTTTTTAGTTTTACCGTTTTTGAAAATTTCAAGTGTTTGCCTCTTACGGTTTCCAAGATATAGCAAATTGTCAAAATTACATAGTCAAAATTGCATTAACTGATGGACCACCCTTTAATTTAAATTTTTTTAAATTTTAGTGTTAATTGTTGTAGTCTGTATAAAAATACACTAACTGAGGGTGGCGTTGGCTGAAGTAGTTAGCACGTTGACTACAAAACTGAAGATCCTAGGTTCAATCCCTGTATCCGACAGTCATTCAAATAACAACACCACGCATTTTTCTGATGTGCATTAGAGTCCCTTTGCATCAGCTGTTGTTGGAAAGTTCAAGTGATGAAGGCATAGTCTCACTGGTCACTGAACTATACCGACTTCAGTAGATGCTAATCCTAATGTTACTTTAGAGCGCCCTCCTTCGTCGGTATTGTGTAGCAAAATCATCGGCGAAGTAATATAACCAATAAAATGGCTACTAAAAACACAGCTTCAAAATTTAATACGCCTCATTTAACACCAGAAGGCGCTGCAACACTGCATTATTAAAAAGCGTGCAAAAAGCAGTTGTAAAAAAAAAAGAATGAAGCTTTCTTCTATCTCTTCCTTCACCACCTGTCTTTTATCACTATCCCTTTCCTAAAGAAGGTAACAACTAATAATAGTAGTAGGCATTAATTGCCTGAGTGTTACTTCTCTTTATTACAAAAAAAAAAAAAAAAAAAAATTATACAAATTTCAAGTTTCAATATACAATTGTATGTATATTCAATGGGATTTTAACATTTTTCGTTGCTCGTTTTGGAACACCCTTTAATTTTTAATTCTCATGTATTTTTGTTGTAGCGGCTAAGGTTCTTCATACTGTGTCCAAATTTCAGGTCCGTAGCTCTTACGGTTCCTGAGAAAATACCGTGTGACGGACAGACGGACAGCGTAGCGAAAACAATAGGGTTCCTTTGGTGTACGGAACCCTAAAAATGTAACAGCATTTATGCTAAAGTTCCAAAACTTTTTTAGTGAATTATTGCTATTTACATTAAATCTATTTCAAAGTTTTGTTTTAAGTAAATTCCTGACGCTTCCTTCCTTCCTGACTCAAAGATAACTCTTTAAAAATCTAATGGGTAATATTAATTTAACATTTGCCATTGTAACTCTAAAATTGCAATCAATGTCCTCTATTTTTAAATTTGCCATTTCTCTTATAAATAAACAATTTACACTTTGTATTCTTTAATCTAATTTTCAATACAAAACATTTATATCTTTAAATATTAACGGTCTAATTCATAAAAAATATTTTAGTTTTATTACAGGTTTAATTGACAAATTTCTCATAGAAATATGTCAAATAAGCGCTTAATATACCTGAAATATTTTTTATGAATAACGCAGTAAAAAATTACCATTCTTATAAAAAAAAGCTAAAAAATAAGCTAGGAGCTAAGTGAAAAATTTGAAGCTAAATCCAAAAAAAAAATAGCTAAATTTAGCCCAAAATAAGCTAATATGGTCATGCTGACCTCTATATAAAATATGAAGCAAAATGTAAAACAAACTAAAAAACACTTTTTGCAAATGGATTTTGACATCCATTGAACACCATAAGACCTCATAACATAATTTCGCTTAAATTTCATGCTTCAGTAAGTGTTGCCATACTCAAAAAACGCTTTGAACTTTTATACTAAAAAAAATACTTGGGAAAATAAACAGAAAACGTTGGTCTAAGTTTTCACATAGTAAAAACTAATTTTATTGCAAAATACACAAAACATAAAGTATTCGACTCAGCCAGTTTTTAAATTGTAAAAAAACCGGACTATTCGACATTCGAAAAATCAACATTTTGAAAAAACCGACAACCGTTTTGTGAAAAAACCGGGTTTTAAAACCGATTGAAAAACCGAGTCTATGACCCTATTAGCTGCACACATTAAAAAAAATGTTGATACATAAATATGCAACCGTGTATGTGTATAAAACTGAAGTCAAAAATTGTATACCTGCACATTTAGGCAGGTACATAAGTGTATTTAAGAAGATAACAGCATTTTTTGACTTATCTGCACAAAAAGTCGTGCAAAGTTGATTGTGCAGCTAAGTCAAAATTACTGTATTACTAGATTTAAGAATTTCATTCGAATTAACTATATAAAGGAAAATATTTAAGGCCTAAACAAACATACTTACCTCTCGTCTCAGTAAGTAAAATAAGTCGCCCGACTTAAATGAACATATTTACCTTGTTAGATGTGCATGTGTTTATCAGTAATTTTCCAGACATAAAATAAACACATGAGCATCTTAACAATATCTTATAACTTTCTTTGTCCTCGAAAACTGAACTAAAGTAGTAGTAGTTAATCTAAAAATTCTGTTTCTTTGTTTTAATCTAGGACGAATGTATTTCTAGTTAGTTAAGATTATATTTAAGAAGAAATATGAATAAAATGGGCAGTGTCTTACAAACATTTAACAAATAAAGATTGTTTTATTTCTTCAGTTACTTTGAAATTCATTTTAGTTCTCTACTAACATTTTGCTGTTTTTATTTTATATGGTACTTTAGCTGAGTGGTAGCGCGTTGTGTAAACAACGTGTGATGATGTAATTTTTAATTTACTGACTACCATCTGATTTAAAAAAATTAACTTTAAGTTAGCTGAAACTAAATCAGAGTGAGACAATTGACTACGGCCTATGACATCGTAATGTTAAAACAGTCAGTCAGTACTAGTTGCGAAATAGTTGGTTAATTTGAGCTGTGTGCGTGTATTTACTTCAAATGTTATTTTTATTTAATTTCCGCAGAGCAGTGTGAAGTATAAATGGATGAAAAAATTAAATTTAGAATTTAGTGAAAATTATCGCAGTTTGCTTGTTTTTTGGCATGTTAAATCTAAACAATATAATAATAGAATAGAAGAAAATGAGTAATACGACAGTTTACTTGAAAAATATCATAATGCTGAAAAAAGATGTCGCAAAAAAAGATCGTTCCTTTTTAAAACGAATTCGAAATGAAATTGGATGGTATGAATTTTATGTGTTGGCGTGATAGGCAAAACAGAATTTTACCAGGACATACACAAATTAGACGCGTTAGTTTGATGTGTGGCCATGCCGCTTAAGAGAGGGTTTTTTAAAGCAAGCGCACACAACTAATGTGAATGCATGTGTGCGTTTGAATGTGCGCAGAAAAATAAAAGAGCATCCCTGAAAATAATATTGGACTACGTGGTCCAATCTAGATGAAGCGAGACTAGTTACATCATGGTCCCATGTAATGCAGACATGGATCATGTCGTTGTCACACAAGCATTCAATGCTGTACGATATGTGTTCGTGTTTAAACGATTATGATCGTTCTTCTTAGGCACTTACAAATTGTATGCGAGTAGTCTATAACTATTCCATATGGGGTAGTTTTTGGGGTGGTCCGATGTAATGCAAATTTTGACCATGTGTTCCATCCCTAGGACATCGCAATGTTAAATCGACCATGTTTTATCTATACATTTAGACTAGTTTTGTAATAGTGCTGGGGGCAAAATTACGGCACTCGTTATCGAACGAAATTACGAAACATTTCCATATAAACTCTATTGAAATATTTCGCAATTTCGTTCGATAACGAGTGCCGTAATTTGCCCCCTGGTCTTTTATGGAGTAGTCCTTTCATGCATGTATGGACTAGTCGCGTTATTTGCAGGGATACACACGTGCGTGTGTATGTACATGCATGCCGTTTGTATACACGCAGATTCGTATGAAGAAGCAAGCATCACAAATTCTTTCGTCACGAAGTATTTTTTTCTTTACTTCTATACCTGCAATAACGGAAAGAAATGCTTTGCAAACAGTGTTGTTTAGCGTTTGTTTCAGAAGACTTCGCTGTAGTATAGCATTTGAAAAATCCATCATACTAAATATTTTCTTAAAATATATATGTATGTACCTTTTACTTACAGGATATATTCACCACCCTCGTTGACGCTCAATGGCGTTGGACTCTCATGGTATTCGCTTTTAGTTTCCTCATATCCTGGGCATTTTTTGGTCTCATCTGGTGGACGATAGCATACGCTCACGGTGATCTACAGTGGATACGAATGCGCGAACAACAGCCTGAACTAATACAAAATATGACACACACTATGTGCGTAACAGAAGTACGTTCATTCATGTCAGCATTTTTATATTCGATTGAAACTCAACATACGATCGGTTATGGCAATCGTTTCATAACCGAAGAATGCCCCGAGGCGATATTTACAATATGTCTTCAATGTATAACGGGTGTATTTATACAAGCATTTATGGTGGGCATTGTTTTTGCGAAACTGTCGAGACCGAAGAAGCGTGCCCAGACTTTATTGTTTTCGCGCAATGCTGTCATATGTCATCGGGACGGTGTGCCCTGCTTAATGTTTAGAGTCGGCGATATGCGTAAATCTCATATTATAGAGGCGCATGTGAGAGCGCAAATAATTAGAAAAAAGGTGAGATATATTTGTTATACATACATATATATTTATATCGCGTGTTATGTTCTTTATTAATTTTAAATTGCTTTCAGGTCACCAAGGAAGGTGAAATTTTACCTTTCTACCAACAGGAACTCAAAGTGGGAGCGGATGGCGGTGAAGATCGTTTAATGTTCATTTGGCCTACCACTATAGTGCACAAAATAGATCGTCATAGTCCTTTGTATATGCTTTCAGCGTCCGATATGCTCAAAGAGAGATTTGAGGTGGTTTGCATGCTGGGTATGTTTGCGTTTTGTTTTGTCAAAAAAAAAATCATTTCATATTTAAAAAAAAAACAACATTTATGTTTTAAACTTACTCAGAGGGTGTTATTGAGTCCACTGGCATGACCACCCAGGCACGAAGTAGTTTCTTGCCTTCGGAAATCTTGTGGGGTCATCGCTTTGTCAATGTTGTTTCATTCCGCAAAGAGACTGGCGAATATGAAGTAGACTATACGCTCTTCAATAACACTTATGATGTGGATACACCTTTGTGCTCAGCTAAAGAATTAGATGATCTTAAGGAAGAATATACCAAAAATAGTAAATCAGGTTTAGGTAAGTTGTAAATAAATAATTAATCGTTTATATATCTAAATACTTAAATAAACTTTTTATTGCTTGCTTTTAGATCGAACGTTATCCGTAGGCTTTATTAAGCATATTGCTTCCGCTGCCTCCGTCGATCACCTGGATCCGGCCAGTGATGAGTCTTTGGATTCAGGCCGTTTGCACATACGCTCAAATTCCATTCCCAATGGTGCTCTCGCAGCTGAACTAGAACCTTTAAATAATAATAAACCTTCGTTTGTGGTGGGTGGTTCGACAATTATACCAACAATTACCACTAATTTCCACAGTATTAACGAATTAAACAATTCCAATACAAATTTAACACCATCTACCAAAAATAACAACAACACCAATAATACCACAAACAATGTACACAATAGTAATAGTAGTCTACGAAAATCCTCCAATTCTCGACGTCTTTCCATAAAACAAGATCAGCTACGCTTAGATTCATTATGCTGATATTTAAGTAAATTTTTTAAGAATTTTTTTTAAAGTTTTTATTTAGCTCTTTTTTTTATTGGGTTTCTATTTTATTTTTTTAAATTTTTTGTTTCTAAGTTGAAGGGAAAGGGCAAAAACAAGGACTAAGGACCTTTAGGCTTGTTAGAATTTTGTTCCTTTTTATTTGCCAAATAAGGAATTGGGAAAGTTGCCAGAGTTCCCAGAACTGCCCCTAAAAAGGGAAATTGCCACTTTAAAGTTTAAACACAGTGCTGGCAATATTTTATTTCAAATACAGTGTAACAAAATATATCGCCATCTCAAATGCAAAATACGTAACATCACTTTTTATATGTTTACAGGAGAAGCAAAAAACTGCATAAAATGGAAACTATTAGAAAGAAAGAAACAAGAAATTCATTTTGGATAAAAATTATCCGTTTAACAAAGTAAGGTTAGCGTTGTGTGTGTCGCGTTATTTTGAACTATGGTTTTTTGAAACAAAATAACGTATCATCAACTTTCTAAACTATAAGAAAATACGACAGCTAAAATAAAATTATAGTTTTTATTAAAGACTGAACAAATTTTTTGGTGTTCCTTAACTTTCACTTTGCATACTCGTATTATGTTGAGAATACGAATTAAAACAGAAGAAATTATAAGGACAACAAGAAAAAATTTACTAGTTACTCAAAAGGTATGCTATCATAGAAGAAATGACAGTCTGGAAGCGAAGATTTTAGATCTTGCATATGTTGCAAATGGCAAGCAAGGTTGCTGACTTCCAGAATTTCTGGTAGTCTTTTGTGGAAGAAGCTGGTAGTTATCCATAATATTGATATTGTAATATATGACTCCTGTTGGATCTTACGTCAAAGCTTACACATTTCATTGATTTCACAACACTTTTTTTTGCTTTTTTTCACTTAAAACTAAAATTAAGAAGAAATTAAGTTCAATATGTATATAACTAAAAAAGGCAATGCTTATTAATTCAATTAAAAACAGGAAAATAAATTTTGTTTGTAGTTTTTTAAATTCGTATGAGTGACAGATGATACGTTATATTGTTTAAGAAAATCATGCACTTGATGATACGTTATTTTGAATTTTGCTTATAACTTTTTTTTATATAAGATCTGCAAAATTTTGTACACATATATACATATGTAATATAATGTAGTGAATCGTAATCAATAAAAAAAATAAATTTTATATTTTTTGAGGATACGTTATTTTGCATTTTAGGTGACGATATACCAAGATCCTACCGGTAAAACTGGATATTTTGCAAACAATTTTAGAATTTTTTTCTACTAATCGCATTATAACGAAATATTTCTTTGAAGTTAATTTTTTTCATGCATATTTTTCTTTTTCATATTAAAGAAATTAAGAAAATTTAAAAATATTTTCTAGTAATTTTTTAAATGTAACTACATAATTTCTACTTATCTAAAAAACACGTAATTTTTATATGTGTGATTCAAAAAATTATTTTTCACTTTTTTTTGGTTCGGATAGTTTTTGAGACGCTCTTTAACATGGTGAAAAGCAGAAAGTCCTAAATTGCTTAGAAGTGTACTAAAAATGTAGAGAAAGAATAGCACAAAAGAAAGAAAAACAGAATTGTTTATCTTTAACAGCTGATTTCTCGAAATTTTGTTTTTGAGTCATAAACCGGATCACATATTATTTTTTTTAAAGCAACCTTCAAAGAAAAACCTTAAAAAAGACATGATTAGTTGTAAATAAATTGTAAAATAGGAAATACAGTTTAATGAAACCATTCTTTTGCAGTTCGGGATATTCCTTACGATATAATTTTTATTTAGTTTTTAATAATTTTTTTTGTTGCACTTATGAGTAATTTTCGATTTTAGTCGACAGTGTTGATCGAACGAATTGCAGATTTCGCTGATTTTTAAAATTTGTAACAATTTTAAGATTTTTAGCTCAAGAATCATACAGAGTAATGGAAATTAATACACTCTTGGTCCTGTACAGCAAATCGAGGATTTTTTTTCCACAAGTGAAACTTTTCGACCTTAGATCTACATAAAATCGACAAAAATAGTTTACAACTTGTGTTTGGGTGCGTAAAAATAAAAACAATCGTTTAACACTTAGATTAAAAAAAAAAAATATTAAAATACTGCTTCGAATTCAAAATTCTGTTCGATAGAAAATTCATTGTTCAAAGAAATTTTCGATTTCCATAAATAAATTGGACATTTGACGTTCGATAGTCCGCGATAGGCCTTTGGCAACAGCAAGTTTTTTTTTATATAATAACGATTTTGTTAAGTCCCTCTTCGTACTATGCAAGTCTTATTGCTAAGCTGAAAAGAACGAGTACTCAACTTTATGTAGTTATTATCAACACGATTTTCTTTCCCATTAGTAATGTTAAAAAAGCACACATGCATACATAAAAAATATAAGCTCAAAAATAAGACTTGGATTGTGTGAACGCTAATGAATAAAAATGGATAAGTTTAGCAATAAGACTGGGTCTATAAGAAACTGGGACTAAGTTTCTTCAGGGGGGTTATTATGTAATTCGATTCGAAACGATTCCGTTCGATTCGGATTACATAATAATCCCCCTGATGTCGAAATATCGCGCCATAACCGCTAAAATAGCTTAAGCGACATAATTTTCGAACTTCAATTTTTGACCAAAATTGATTATTTGCGATCTTAAATAGTCGATTTTCGTAAAGAAGTCCAAAATATGTGTCGCTTGAGCTATTTTAGCGGTTATGACTCGATATTGTGAATAAATACTGTTTTGGAGTCTTAACGCGAATAAAAAGCGAACATTTTGTTCACGTGAAATATTTCCCATGAAAAAAAATTATGATCAAAAATTAGCCATTGCAAGTTTAGGGAAAGGGAACACGTGAACTTTTATTCCCGATAAGGGTAATTATATAATAATAAAATGTCAAAGAAAAGTTGCAAAAATCAAATTCTTTTTCAAATAATCCTTAGCTTTACTAAAATAGTGATGTTTACAAAAATTTCCCTTCAAGGGAAATTTTAGATCTTAGCTATATATCATATAATCATTTTCCCAGACGCTACCAAGTAGCTAAAAGCTTATATGGTGTTATTTCAAATAGTTCCCAAGCAAAAAAAAAAAAAAAAAATTCCTCCTTATCGTAGTGGCGTATTTCGACTTCGACTATGACGTTTTAGTAATAGATTAAAAAGACCGCAACATTTTGTCTTTAATATAGGACCAAAATGTCGTAGTCGAAGTCGGAACACGCCAACCACTATAAGGGCCTTTATTCATTAAAATATAAATTTATTTTCAAAAATTTCCCTTACAGGGAAATTTAAAATTTTTCCTTTTCGTATAAAATTATTTTTAAAAAGCTTTTTTTACACAAAAATACAAGCTTGATGATATTTTCAAAAATTTCCCTTAAAGGGAAATTTTAGTTTTTTCCATTTTTTATATAGTTAAATTTTAAAAAGCGAGTTTCTATATGAAAATACAAGATTAATAATATTTAAAAAAATTTCCCTTAAAGTGAAATTCAGTTTATTCATCTTTTTTTCATATAATTATATTAGAAAAAGTCTCACAATTAGCTTAAAACAAATTGAAGTAAAAAATTATTTCTTAAAAAATTTCTTTGCTAGAAATTTTTGCGTTAAAAAAACGGAAAAGTTTGGTAGTAGCAGCGCCTAATACGCATCTATATACATATTGTCATTCATTAGTGGGCGTTTTGTTTTTTAATTAAATTTCCCTACAAGGGAAATATAAAATTTTAGTTTCCAAATAGCTGAAAACAAACTCTTACAGAACAAAAAATGTCTGTCTAGTAAACTCTTTACAAAACTGTGTGTTAATATTTCAATACCCAAGAAGCCTCCTTAGGCCCAATAATCGACTTCTCAATTAAGTGTCATTTAGCTAATAGCCACTTAATTTTAAGTTGCACTTAATTGCAGTTTAATTTTTCCAGTCGTAAAATTAAATGATCACTTAAATACTATGAAAGTGTGGTAGCACTGTGAAATGTTGATAGTTCTAAAAGAAAACAGATGTTTAATGTAAATAAGAAAGTTAGGTTATCAACATGTAGAAAATTAAAACTGCATAAAAACACATTTTATGAAACCAAAAGATCATCAGAACGCATTTTTCTATTTATTTATTCCATGAAATGATACTATGCATTGTATATGTTATATATTTATGAAAATTAAACGAAATTTTTTTTACATGTTTTCAATAAACACACACAAGCACAATAACATATGGTATGCTCGTAAGACTTAAGTGTGATTTAAATAGACAAGGTTGGGCATTTAAATGGCTCTCAACTTTATACTAAAAAAATGAATTCGGCACTTAAGAGACACTTAAAGATAAATGACACATAATTGAGAAGTCAATTATTGGGCCTTATAAATAGTAGCAGCTGGTACCATAATTCATTAGCGTGAAGGTTCGACTAAAATTTTTTTTTGGCAAAGTCAAAATACTTTTAGAATTTTTATACTAGTATATGTCAAACATTTGGGAAAGGCAAACATTTTGTAAAGAGTATTTCTGAAATTTACTAATTTCTTTCGGATAAAGTTCGGGTACAATTTTTTATGTAAAGTTGCTCTCTATCATTTATTTCTCTTCATAACGAAAAAGACAAGCTACATGCTCAAAAATTTTTGCATTTTAAGGTTTATTCCTTTGGTGCCAAATTATCAAAAGTGACAAATATCATATCCTATTGAAATATGTTTTAAAAAAGAAATAAAATACTAGCAGCCTTATTTTAAAAACCTTAATAATTTTTATAAGTAAGGCCTTAGATATACATATATGAAAAACTATTAAGAAATTTATGTTTGCGCACTTGTCATATTAAGCACCAAGGGATTGTTCATTTTGTTTTTAACAGTTCAATAAAACCCAATTAAAGCTTTTCAAAACAAGTCTTGGTCCTTACCAACCTGTATAAAAGCCCTTTTATCTTCAACACATACTTTTTTCTTTTAAAAAAATTATCTCCAGATCCCTTTTTATTATCGGGGGTATTTTAAGATTAAATGCCATATTTTTATTTATAAGTTTAAGTTTAATTAAATGAAAGAGAATTTATAATTGATATTAAGCCATAAATCCATTTATTTAGAAAAAAAAAATATAAATAAATTTGTGTACATTTGCAAATAAAATTAAAGTTAAAAATATGTAAAAGAATTGTGATTGTCTACATATAGAAAACTAAATATAAAAACAAGTAACAAAATATTGCACAAAAGCGCTTAAAAAAGAAAAGAAAATGTTTGTTCAAAATGAATATTAAATTTGAGAAAAAATAATAAAAAGAAGACATTTAAGAGAATATTATAAATAGATATAACAGAAATCAGCAAAGTGTTGTAAAAATTTAATTTTTAGATACTGTAAAAAAACAGTTTTATTAGGCAACTAAATTTTTTTTAATATAAAAAAAGTAAATAAATTAAAAGTTCTATATCGAAATATTTAACACTTTCTGTGGGAGCAGGCGTTAGGGCAATTCTTTCATGAAGGAAACTTAAAAGGCTGTACTGTACACTAAGGGTTCTAACGCTTGTAATCAACTTCATTCGTTGAAGTGCAGTGAAGTTAAATTAAATAGTAATTTGTGGTTTTTGTAAAATGTTATCACATACAAAAGATACAAAGGTTAGCACATGCTTGTGACTACCTTTATTGTTTGTTTATAAGGTGAACAATAAAGTGGGTTTGCCTCCATACAGGAAAAATAGGTTTACGCCCTACAATGAAAGAAAGATATGTCAGTATGTGTGTCTAAAATGAGATAAATTAAATAGAAAGAAAACGGCTGATCCAAAACGGAACAGCACGTACAACCTAATTCTGCCTGAAGGCCCAGTTAGCCGACTGTAATGGAATGTAACTGCAACAGTAGGAAACAGCTGATCGATATTGTTATGTGAAAAGTAATGAAAATGGTAATAGAGATGCAATGTAATGTTACCTACTTTTCATTACAGTCGGCTAACTAAGCCTTTACAGACATGTAACTGTAATATAAGAATCTGTACATTAGTTTTCACATAAAGAAAAAAAGTATATATTATATATATTTTAAGGTTTCTGATTTAATGGGCCTAATCACGAGTGTCATATATGGACTACGACTACGACGATTTTGTACTAGATTAAAGAAAAATTTTTGCAATGTCCTTTAGTCTAGTACAAAATCGTCGCATACGCAGTCGTAATACGACCATCGTAATGAGGCCCAATGTGTCTTTACAAAACCATGTAAAAATCTCACTCTACAGCATATTAAAAACAAATAACTTTTTATTTTTGGAGATATTTCTTTCTTTTCTCAAGCGCCTGTAATTGCACAAAATTAAAAATATAAACGAATTTATTAAATTATTATAATTTTCAATAAAGAATGAAAAAAAAACTCTTGCCTCATTTTATTTCAAAGTTGTCCATAAAAAATTAAAATTTGAACGTACTGAAAATATTATAATTATAAACTTTATTGAATCGGAAAACGTGTGCTATTAAAGAAATATTAAATTAATTCATTAAAATACATTTACACAAGATATTTTTCTAAATGGACAATAAATTGCATATGAAATTTGTAAATCTTGTAAAGATAGTTATAAAAAAATGTTAACATGCAAAATTATTACATACATATTTAAAAAAAAACATATTGTTTTGAATTTTAAGTAGAAAAGAGATGATGGAAAAAAACAAAATCTATTTTGAAAGAAATTTATTTTAAATAAAAAAGAACACACATCAATTATACAAAAGACGTAAATAATACAAAAGAAAAAAGAAAAAATAGCAAGGTGTTTTATTTTGAAGATTTTACTTTAAATGGAAATTATTATTATTAAATACATCGAAGAAAAGCCCTTTTGCTCTCTCTAGTACTTGCGTATCCAGTGAAGATATAAAGTCGCGTGTATGTAAAGCTGAAACTGTCTTTGGCTCGGCAATAGACAACAATTTTCTCGAATTAATACCTTTAATTTAAAAAAAAAAAAATGCAAATAATCAATTAAAAATTTAATGCAGCTTTTTAAATTTTTGCGTAAAAATTCAATTGATTTAAAGTTTAATTGAGTCAATTAAACTTTTGTTTGAAAATTTAGTTAATTAAAACGATTTGTTGACACAATTAAATTTTTAAGTAATTTTTGTTAATTGGAGATATACTTTTTCTGTCTTAGCAATCCACATCCATATACAGAGACACAAAATTAAACATCTTTAATACCAACATAAAGTCTGCTGCCCTCCTCAAGGCATTTCAAACGTGTAACCCATCCCTGCGAATTCCAAACAATACAAGTTTTTGTGAATAGCTGTCTGCATTGACTGTGTAAGTGGACGCGGCTGATACCAATTTGCATAGAAACGTAAAGGTTTCTGGCTAGTATACACTCCAGACAAATCACAAGATAATGTAACAAGGCAAGGTGTCGAGTGGACACCTCAAAAAAGCCGAAGGACGGGATGTTTATCCAACCCCTGGCGTAAATTAGTGGAAATGGAAGCAGCGGAGGCTGGTGTATACTGGACTAAAATGGTAGACATTGCTACCGACAAATCTAGATGGAAAAAACTTTCTTGAGGTGGTCATAAAAAGAGCTACGGGAAAATATACATGTACATATTTTATATGTAAAGTTAATATGTTGAGAAGCTTAATTCCACCTCTGTGTAAAATATTTTGCATACAGACTAGCAGTTCAGTAGGTAAAGATTGAATATCAATAGTTTTGCCATCAGAAAAATCTCGATAGCGCTTCTTTTAAAATAAAATAAATAAATGAAATGTTTTCAATCAAACAAAAACTAGAAAACTTTCCTCAACAGTTTTTATTTAAATAAACTGCACGGTTGTACCTATTTTTTATTTTTTTTTTTTGTTTCTAAAAACAAATAAATGATTTAATAAATGTGTATGTTTAAGAATAAAAAATTAAATAAATAAAAATTAAATAAGCAGCAGATAGGCAAAAAACCACTTCCTTTTCCTCTTATTGCCTAAAAATCTTGGAGTTGAAAAATACTGCATACTTTTAGGCAGTGCTAAATGTGGATCTTATTATAATACATGCGTACAAATCAAACCATAACCGAAGTGTTGCCAATGAAGAATTTTAACATATATTACACACACATTTTTTAATACAAAAATTAAATAGTAATTCGCATACATACATATGGCCGGGTTTACATCTGTGTGCCATGTGCCACACAAACGGAAAAAAGCGTAACCACTAATTACTATTGAAAAACAGTTTGATTCAGATACGTATTTATAGAGTTAAACAGTTTCATACATAACTAATAGACAATTTTATAGAATCGAACATGATCGGAAACGGTTTAAATCAATAAATACATGTCTGGATCAAACAAGTTTTCATAAGTAATTAGTGGTTACGCTTTTTTTGTGTCATACGACACACAAGAAATGCCAGATGTAAACTCAGCCTATCATGCTTATGATAATATTTAAAAATAAAATAACTACAAAGCCTGATATAACTTTAAATTTTAGATAATAACATAATAAGGGTTTTCATGAGAATGTTCAAAAGACACGCAAACTCTGCAATTGTGCATTTTTACAATCTCGTAAATAAAATCTCAAAAATTGTATGGAAATTTATTTACACAAACCTGATTACTTTGCCCAACAATTTTCGCTCGTAAACTTAAGCTGTGCAATTGTGCATTTATTAAACTACAAGTTTTTGGCTTTGGGGCTGTCCATATAATGGGTGTTTTTTATTGAGGTATAGAACTTTAAGTTGGCATCACTTTTTTAACTGGCGGCCATTTTGTCAGCTGTCAAGTGATTAATATTTAGTTTGGTTTGCCATTTCATCATGAACAGGTTTACAAAAGAACAACGCTTGCAAATCGTGCAAATTTATTTCGAAAATAATGGTTCAGTTCGCGAAGTTTTCCGCAAGCTCCGTCCATTTTATGGTCGACATAATCGTCCATCAGAGCAATTAATTCGGTTAACCATGGATCGTTTTCGCACTACGTTTACACTATGTGATAATACGCATCCGCAGAGGCGTCGAACAGTGCGCACCGAAGAAATAATTGCCGCTGTAGAGCAAAGTGTTGAAGAGCACCCGAATGAATCGATTCGCCACCGTGCACGGTATAGAGCCATGATAACCGACTATTTTGTTCCCGAATTGGATGGCATGAATGTGGATGAGTTGTGGTTCCAACAAGACGGAGCTACATGCCACACAGCGCACGTCACAATCGATTTATTGAAGGAAACATTCGATGAGCGCATAATTTCGCGGAATGGACCTGTCAATTGGCCACCAAGATCGTGTGATTTGACACCATTGGATTATTTTCTTTGGGGATATGTGAAGTCGCTCGTCTACGCCAACAAACCAGAAACGTTAGGGGACTTGGAAGCCAACATTCGTGGCGTTATTGCCAACATACGGCCCCATATGCTCGAAAAAGTGGTTGAAAATTGGACCTGTAGAATTGGCTTTATTCGAGCCAGCCGCGGCGGCCACATGCCCGAAATCATATTTAAACATTAATGGCATAAAATTATCCTTCCAATAAAGCCAAATTCATGGACATTAAAAGGATTTTCTTGTGCGTTATTCCAATTTGAAGTTCTATATACCTAAAAAAACACCCGTTACTACGTAACGCTCTTTTGGCAGATTTTTGACCCCCCTCCCTCCCCCCTAGTAACAGATCGTAACAAAACTGTGAACCCCCCTTCCTCCCAGGAATAACGTAACAATGAGATAAAAAATAAATTAAATAGTTAAAAGTTTTTATTAAAGAAAACTTAAATTTAATTCATTGTTTTAAATTCATTTGTTAGACTAGCACAGTGCGTAGACAAAAATTAAATAAGCTTACATATGAACGTACTCCATATATTGGCGAAACTATTTTTTAAATTTCTTCCCTATTGTCCTCAAACTGCAAAAATTATGGTTTTATAGAGAGCTTATTCCTAAACTGTATGTATGTATTAGTGATGTGTATTGGAATTCCAAAACATTCGGCCGTTTCTAGATATTTGTATTCGTTTAAAAAAATATATAAAGAAATTCATAAATCCAAAACGAAATTTAAATGAATGGCACATAAATATTAGTTTCTAATAATTAAAAAAGATTTATTTTTTATATTTTTTTGTTATGCGTTTTTTGCCAAATAATCTGCTATAGTTTTCCGTATTGATGACTGAGCAGTATTTCAAACATCAAGACGAGAATTGGCATTAGCCTTGCGGTCGCTTTCACTAGTTTCTATAAGTGAAGTCGTCGTGTGTTTCAGAGAGCTTAAACATGACTCCGTTTGGTCATCTTCAAATCAATCTAAAATGTGAGTGAAACAAAAAAAATTTATATCTAGGATCAATAAAGGTTGCCATGGTGAATTACATTCTACAACATTACATTTTCAATAGATATTTGCCCATTAAAAAAATATACATTAAAAATACCTTAAAATTAGAGGGGCACACAATCTAGTTCCTAGACGCATTTCACTCTTGTTTTCATATTTTTTTAAGTTCTGTTGCATAAAAAATTAAAATAATATCCTTATGAAAATACGTCTATGTATGCAAGTTTCCCTTAACACATCTCTCAAAACTTAAACATTGTAGCCTCAAGTTGACCAACAAAAATGTTAAAACTAAATAATTTGATATTGTCATGTACATATACATATGGAAGAATATATTTTTTGAAAGGACGCTTTTTTGTCCATGAGAATTGCAAGAAACCTTTTTCTAAACTTCTGCAAATACCTTTTCCTTCTATGTATTTGGTGGATTTAATGTTAATATATGTTGCAGTTTAATATAAAAAGAAGTTTTTTTGCACATACATATATTAAGAATATTTAAGAATGTAAATGGATAAAGAAAGATGAGGAATTCAGAACCAGTTCAATTCAGTTTGACTACAATTTATTTAATTTATTACAAAAACTTTGTATAATTTTCAAATGTTATTTAACAGCTATTAAATTTTTGGACAGTTTTCATAAACTTTAAGGTACGTTTTAAATATTCGAATTCGAATATTCGCGAATATCAAAAGTTGACATTCGGCAGATGTATGTAGTATACATACTCGTACATAATATATGCAGGCAACACGTATGATCAATTAAATAAATAAATGAGAAAAACATACGTATTTTTGTACAAAATAAGCAATTTTTTCTGTTACGTAACATTTTCAAAGGCCCCCTCCCCCCACCATAACAAATCGTAACAAAACTCGAACCCCCCTAGAGCGTTACGTAATATATGGACAGCCCCTTTTTTGCTTTCTTGAGGCATTTTACGTACACGCACACACTTTTTATTTTTATAGAAATATATAAGTATGTATTTAATTTAAAAACTGCTTGAAATTTAATTTTTTATTTTTATTGACATTTCATTCAAATTTTTTTAACTGTTTGCGCAAACTTTGAAAAGGGGCTTCATGAAACAAGCCTCGCATATTTGCCCAATTGCACAAATGGGAATTTTAAGAGTTCTCATGAAAACCCTTAATAAATTAAGTTTTAATTTAAAATTTTTATATTTGAAAGATTAATGGCATTAACTTAAGAAATATTTTTAAGCATATGGCCACTGAGGCAATTTTTGACGGAGCGCATTCTGGACGCAAAAATTTGCGTGCAGCGTGCACGGTTAACATCAAAAATTTTAGCCAACAAGTCGTAAATTTTTGCTGGTTTATCAGCATAAACCAATGATTTAACGTGGCCTTACAGAAAATAAATGACAGGTGTTAAATAATTTATAAAATATTGTAAGTGATGCTTTAAAAATCGCATTTACGTATAAGATACACTGCCTCATTTTAAAATTATTTTCTTATTACCCACCTTGCAATGACATCATTCTTCCAATTAAATTTTTTATATATATTTTTTGGGTATCAATACAAATAGAACTCAAAGCAAAATTACCCACATATTACAATTGAAATACAAAATTAGAAATTCCACATAACATGTGTAATTACAGCAGCACTAGTTAGCAAGGATCGTATCATAGTATCATTATATAAGTGACTTCGTAAGGATTTGTTGTACAAAAATACGGCAACCATAGCTGTGTAAAGAATCGAAGAACGTCAAAGGCACAAAAATAATTGCACCTAAACCAAAACCAAACGAAGTTTTTGACATTCGTCAGCTACAAAGCACATAGAGCAAAAAACTATCAGCTGAAGCAGCGCTGCCACCTGGTTGTATACGCCTTGGATCGTATGAAGTATCCTCATTTATATATGCTGTAATATTTAAAAGTTTTACTTATTTATTTATTACATAAATTTTATCGACTATTTCTGGCCTGATAGCATCTTTTGAGCGACCTGAACGTTGGGAGCCATTTGTGTTCTTAAAAATAGATGGTGCAAAAAAAAATTTATCAAGCCTATCTTTAATTTTCGTCAAGGTTTTTCTAAGTTAAAAAAAAAGTTTAATATGGTTTAATATCAACGAGGCTGTGCACTTTTAATAGCAGCTTCTTCGACACTCGAAAGTAAAAGTATAGTAATAGATTAACGGGACTGCTGTAGGACTTAAACCCAATAATTGACTTCTCAATTAAGTGTCATTTATCTTTAAATGCCAGTTAAGTCCCAAATTAATTTTTTCAGTACAAAGTTGAGCGACATTTAAATAAAACTTAAATGCCCAACCTTGCGTATTTAAATTCTATTTAAATTTTACGAGCATATACTACATATTTGCCAAATGTTATTGTGCTTGTGTGTTTTTAATGAAATCATGTGGACGCACTAAAAAGAATTTGATTTAATTTTTCATAAATATACATATAACATATACAATATATAATAGTTTCATATCATCAAAAAATAAATAGAAAATTGCCTTCTGATGTTCTATTGGTTTTAAAAAATATATTTTTTATGCAATTTTAATTTTCTACATGTTGATAACCTAACTTTCTTTCACAGTTCATAGTATTTATGTGAGCATTTAATTTTATGACTGAAAAAATTAAACTACACTTAAGAGCAATTGAGAATGAAGAAGTGAATTATTGGGCATTAAAGTTACCGATCTAGAAATAACAAGCGCTAGGGTAATTTAATGTATATTCCTATCTTGAACATGTGAAGATGACAAATTTTGTTTGCACACATAGATGGAGGAATGGAAAAAGGAGGAACCGGAGACCGAGATTTACTTCTGCTTGCCTGACCATAATAGAGTCTTTCAGGCGGAGGCTCGTGTGATTACGGTGGATTTAAAATGGATCAGTGCCACATAGTTCAATATACGAGGGCGGATTAATAAGTCCGTGATTTTTTGAATGAAACACATTTTTTTTTTTTTGCAAAACACAAATTTATTATTCAGCATAATATCCTTTTAATGAAAAAACTTTTTCTTGGCCATATGGGGTCGTTTTCTTTTTAAATTCTCATTAAATCGGTCTAATAAGTTGGCATAATATTCGCCGTTTATTGTTTTTCCCTTTTGAAGGTAATCGATGTTTATACCGCGTGCATCCTAAATTACTGTTGCCATAACCTTATTGGCCGACAAACTCGCCTTGGCCTTCTTCGTAGCAGGTTTAGACTGCTGCTTGGTCTCCGGAGTACAGTATTGGATCCATGTTTAATTCACAGTTACAAAACGCAGCAAAAACTCATTCGGATTGCGGTTAAACAACTCCAAACAATCCTTTGAAGTTGTCACACGTTTACGATTATGGTCAATTGAGACCAAACGCGGCATCCATCTTGCAGACAATTTTCTTAAGCCCAGCTCATCATTTAAAATCGAAACCACACTGTCATATGAAATGCCTATGGCATAAACAATCTCGTGCATTTTTACTCTTCGATCGGCCAACACCATATCGTGGATTTTTTCGAAATTTTCGGGTGTACTGATCGCAATTGGCCGTCCAAAATGTCAGCCTCATTTGTATTTGTGCGACCACAACGAAAGCCAGTGAACCAGTTTTTTACCATTGAAATCGATGGTGCAGAGTCCCCATAGTATTTATCGAGTTTTTTCTTGGTGTGATTGACGGTTTTTTTCCGCAAATAATAATAAAAAAAGACGACGTAGTCTGTTGTTAACGGCTGCCGAACACAAACTAAATGACACAGCTGGTTCAAATAAAGACAGGAGTCAACTGACATTTGCCTTTTGACAGGAGCAGTGGTGCCATTAAAATCAAGAGGCGGCAAATTCAAAAAGAAACTGAGTTAATGATCCACCCTCGTAATTTACCGACAGCAAGCCGTTAATTAGGGAAATCACCACCGAAAGAGCAAACTTTAGGATCGTTTAAGATTGCAAAAATAAGATAAACGATTACGCAGTACATGAGAACATTCGTCTGGTATGGGTGCCGGCCCACTACGGCGTAACCGGATGACACCTTACCGGACATTACTTACCTTAGAGGTATTGACTGGAAAAGTTTGAGGGACTAAGTGAATGATACTGAGTGGTGTTCGTTTATTAATTTACACGGCTCATGTGTATGTCCCCGGACACGAGCGTAATGTAATGACTCCTCTTTTCAATGTGACCTAACCTAGTCAAGTCGTATTTTGCGGATGCCTGATTTTCGGAGATTTTCAATAATATCATAGAAATCATAAGCAATTTATGTTTCTGCAAGTCTGCTTTTAAAGAAATTGGAAAAAAACTAACTAACGCAAATAAAGAACTTAAATTTAGAAAAATTAATTTAACTTTCCCTCTTCTAGAATATTTCAAAGTAAACTTTTTTTTAGCGTCTGGCACACAACAAATTACCACGATTTTATTTTTATATTTTTTTTTATTATTTATTTGTTTATTAATAATTCAAGAATGAATGAGCGAGCAACAAGCCAAAAAAAGTTTCGTTATTATACTTGTATGTACATAAATATGTATTTATTATCATTTGTAAGTCAATTATCACAGTTGCGTACGTGTGTGACACTTTTCTTGTGTCAAATGTCGTTTAATTTTTATTTTAATATGTACATACTCGTATATTTTGTAAAGTGGGCTAATTTGTGACTTGTTTTATTACGACTAAATTTAGTTTTAGAAAACAAAAAATTATTAATTAGCTAATCACGCTGTTGACACTTGTTTTGTATTATTTTAGTTATTGCTTGGATTGTTTTATTATTTTTGACGTCTTCGCTGTTGAATTCATTATTTACATGTTGAATTTTCACAGTCGGTGTTTGTTGAATGATTTCATATAATAACGATATAAATTAATTTACGAGTATGTATGTAGAAAAGTGACATTGTTTTGTCAACCGTATGACGGAAGAAATTTATGTTTACATTTGTTGGCTGGTCATTTGTGGTTGGCAGGCATTCTTTGAGTTCAAAGTGCATAGTTTTATTAAGCTATTGATTGTGTGTTTGTCTGAGTTATCGTCATAGGTATTGCGGTAAAATGTATAGCATTAAACACATTCACCACAGCAAGCTACCGACTACCAAATGTCAAGGAGAGCATACACATGTTTATATGAGAATGATTATTTTGAAGACAGCAAGGCAACATGGCGAGAGATTGTTGTCTATGCTGATTTTGCCGTTGTAGTCCAATTAAACTAATTTCTTTGGGTAAAGGTTCCCTGATGATATGAATTAGCAACAGTGAAATGCGCATAGGATCCAGCTAAACTCCTCAATAATCAATTTCAATGTAGATCGCACGACTTTGTATGATAGTGTATCACGGCCTTTACAGTGTCTGAGATTTCATTTCAGTTGTTTCAGTTCAAGCATTGATTCAATGTTGAGAAATGTTAATGACGATATGCTGTATAATGACGATATGCAACCCCGAAAAGTTACTTGATAATGAACACAATCGTAAAACTAATTGTTTAATAATAATATTTTCGACATTGTCTTAGAACATTCCCAGTTTTGGAAACTACCTCTCTCTTGCGTAATTGTTTCAGTTCGAATATTAGATTGATTAAATCAAGATATGAAGCACTCCGCTAAGTAAAGATGTGGCATACAACCCTTTACCAAATTAAATGCTGATGACCAGCGTTGTCAACTCAGCGCTTTTCGCACCGTTTTTAGTGCTTTTTGAAATTTTCGACGCGACAAATTTTGAAGTTAGTGCTCAGTGCTTTTTTAATTCATTTTCGGTGCTTTTTGTTTCGAGGCGGTGGCACTAAACCAAAAACTCAATGGAAAACTTCCTTACCTATTTTTTTTTCGAGGAATTCTTTCATTCAAAAACATATGCTTTGAAATTAAATGGAGAATCTCAAAAATATCTACTAAGAATTTAAAAGGTGCCATATTACCAGCAAACTTTAACATTTTAAGCATAATTAATGTAAACAGTGTTTTGCCATACAACAAAGAAGACATAATACAAGTATTTAAGTATTCAAATATAGTCTAATAGCGAAATTTTGTCTAGTATAGACAATAGGTGGAGAAAGATTGATTCACTTAACTAATGCAATGGGAAAAAGATTGAGTCCTCTATTGAAAGATTAAGTTAATATGAACTCGTTTGAGGCATTATCAAAACTTGCATTCCCATCAAACTTCTGTTACTTCCATATTGAAACACAGAAGTCACCATTTTTATTTCGATCAAAATTTATTATCTTTGTCACATAGCAGCCGAGAGAATGTTTCCACAGAATGATTTAATAAAAACCAAATTTTGTAAGCTTTGATTTTAAAATATTTTCAACTGCTAAGCCCATCGAGCTCAAAATGTACGAGTAATCGGCTCTTAACTTCAGAAAGACTTGTGGATTACTGCCAATTTGACTAAACTCGAGAGATTCGTTTGTTCATTGACGAAAAAAAATCATTTTCTTTTATAATAACTTGAAAATGCTTCGTCAAATTGATTTAAGATTTAACTTGTTCTTATAGAAATAAAATGTGTACCGGATGCTTCGGATTTGAAATCTTAGGAATGGAATGCAAGGTCAACCGATTCCAATATTTTGTATGTACATGTCGTCGGTTGGTTATTGGTTTGCGGCACAGTATATTCAAAATACATTATGTCTGCAGCAAACCAATAACCAATCGACGATGTGCACAATTTTTTTAAGTAAAATAATAAAATTTTAAATTTATTATCCGCTGTGAATAAATACATTAATTAACTTCAGCGTTTTTTGTGCTTGTTTCATTTATTTTTATTTAAAATTTGCCGAGTGCTAATAAGTTGACGCAAATATATGCATCCACTCTATCTAAATTTCAAACAAATATTTTTTATTTAATTACCGGGAAAAACAAATGACAGAAATGACAGCCAAATTTGACAGTTTATTTTCAACATAATTGCTTGAAACTAACTATGAACAATTATTTCGCAATATATGTGCAAATAAATGTTTTTGCGGTCCATACGCAAACATATTGTGTTGGAAATAGAGACAGATAAGAACATAATTATTTCCATGTTTATTGCGCCTGGAGACCCCCCAGTAATCGATAATACTTTTCATCTGATCAGAGATGCATTATTACAAAATCAAGTAATAAACAAAGTAACAAGTCGCCGTTACCGTGCCGTCGTTTATGGTATATATAAGTATTCCTCTTTACCCTACAGTACTAATATGATTTTTTTGTACATTAATACTAATTGTCAGCGTTGTCAACTTTTAAATTTAGTGCCTTTTTACTTAAATTACGCGCTTTTTTCCTGGTTTCGGTGCTTTTTGAAATTTAAAAGTTGACAACAATGCTGATGATGAGGATAAAATAAATTATAATTAGAATAGGGGTGTCCATGTGTATGGTGGGAGTTATTGATGTGATGAGAGTGATAGAAATGACTTGCCAAAACGTGAGTATAAAAATTAATTGAATTTAGTAACTAAATTTTAGTTTAACTTTTTGTGTATATTTTGAGTTTTTGTTTGCTTAGCTGGAAAAACTAATTATTTTTCAAATAAATATATGTACATAGTATATGTATCTGTGGCAATAAGGAATAAATGTTTAAGTCATATTTAACTGATTTGTGGGAGAGCACTTTCAAACGTTGAAGACGATTTTCAAAAATTTGCTTTTTTACAGTGGAATTGGGAAAATCTCTGTTATCCTTTTTTAAGCAAACATTGTTCTACAAACTGTAAGTAATATATTCCAGTTGAAATATACCAAAGAATAACCGAAATTAAGCTATTATTCGAAATGAGATAAGAAGTCTAAAAGAGATAAGAAGCAAGTCCTAGTGCCATAACTTTCTGAAAAATTACACAAATTAATTGAGATTTTGACCAGGGGTACTTTCGAATACTATTTTCAACTTGCTTAAAAGAACCTAAAACAGTGAAATGAATTTATAAAATATTCCGATTAAATTACATAAATAAATTTATATAGTTATATATATATAGTATGTGGGTGGTATCTCTGTATAGAAAATGTGAAAATAAGCGAAAAATACAAAGGATAATAATGAATTTGATCTTGAGATTTATCTCCAACCGACAGCGAATATCGTAAGAATGTGTTACTGAATAGCAAAGTCGATACATTTTCGTTACATTTATTATAGCTATACAATTATCGTAATAAAAGTTACTGAATCCAGTTAAAGTTTTTTATATAATAGTAATGCATAAATATTATATATAAAAGCAAAGCCAGAAGTATTAATTATCGAAAAAAGAAACAAATTGTATTAATAAAAAAAACTTCAAAATATTTCTTTGGAAATAGGATTTTAGTAAAGAATAAGCATTAACAGAATCGTTAATTTTACCAAAGAGAATCTGTAATTATTTTGTAATTTTTCTTTTATTGTGCTGCGCATTTCTGTTTTTATTTTTATGAATTGTTGAAGAATTAAATTTTAGATGTCGAGTTCTGATTTTGGCAAAAAAAATCGGCCTTAAAGTGAATATCATCAAGGAATGTGTACATACAGACTAAATTTGCAATAATAAAATAAAAAAAATCCCAGGAATTCCCGGGATTTCCCACCAATTTCCCTGGATTTCTTTCCCGGAAAATGTGCGAGATCCCTGGAAATTTTTCCCGGGAAATCAATCCCGTATGCAAATTACTAATAATTAGTATGTATGTAGAACGATGTTTGCTTAAAAACTAAAGGTAAACAGAGAAGTTTTCAATTTCACTGTAAAAGAAATAAATTTCTTAAAGTCTACCTACATAAACACTTAAGAGTGCTTAAGAGTGCAAAACAGTTAAATATGACTTTAGCAATTTTTCCTTATTGCCACAGATATGTATACAACACAACTTCATGTTCTTACACAAATTTATTTTTATGTGAATTTTGAACGTATTGTAAGTATTTGCATTCGCTTTCGCAGAAATTAAAATGTATTATGTATTTGCTTTCGCATTGGCATTTGCTAAACCGGTATTCGTTACATTCCTACTCTTACCCATTGTATTAATTTGGACGTATGATTATTTTTTGAGCAATTAAAAATAATGCTGGCGATAAGTCCTAATTTACACTTTGCTTGTCTTATTGCTAAGCTGATTAGTTTGATGGAGAGAGAGAGACGAGTGGAATAGAAAAGTTTATTTTCCCCCGTGTCTCTCCCCTAACAAACTAACCAGCTTATCAATAAGACTTGAATAGTGTAAATTAGGACTTATTATGGCATTTTTTTTTTTTTTTTTTTTGACAATATTGAACTTCTAATTCAGGAAAATTAAATTGTTGAACGAGTAGTTTCAAAAATAAATCCTACCAAGAAATTAAAACAATTTGATTTTGATGATTATTTTTATATTAATTATAGTCATTAGTGCATTTTGAATTTGGATGAAAAATTTACAAGAAATAATTTTTGACGATTTTAATTTCAGTTTTGGCGATTTTCTGATAAATTTTGATACGATCATTTTATAAAAATTTATATTAAAAAAAACACTGTTGTATAAAAACAAATTTATTATCAAATATATAAAGGGTGGTTAAATTTTAAGGGCCGATGTTGATTTTGAATAAAACAAAAATTATTTAGGAAATTATTGTCATTTCTTTTTATTATAATAATAAGGAACGAAATATCGGCCCAATGGCCGCCACGACCTCGGCAGCACACCTCTATCCGATGGTCCAAATTCTCGATGATGCTGAGGCATACTTGAGGTTCTATGCCGTTAATGTGCCGAATTATATCGTCCTTTAGCTCTTAAATTGTTGCTGGCTTATCGACGTACATTTTTTCTTTCAAATAACCCCAAAAGTAGTCCAACAGTGCCAAATCACATGATCTTGGCGACCAATTGACATCGCCACCACGTGAGATAACACGGCCATTGAATTTGTAGCGCAAAAGAGCCATTGGCACCGTCCTGTTGAAACCACATATCGTCCACATCTATCACCCCTATCGTGAACAGTTTTTCCCTCGAAATATTTTCCCTGTTCCCCAAATTGCAATCATGAATAATTTTTCCCCTGAAATGTGTTCCCTTTCTTGATTCCCCTTATCGTGAATAATATTTTTCACATGGATTTTTTCACTTTTCCCTTCGTTTTGTTCACTTTATTTTTGAAGGCGAACTGAATTAATACACTGCGTAATTTCAATAATATACTTGCAATTATATATTAAAACTTATAAATTATCATTTTTAGGACAAGATCAATAAATAATGCCCACGATTAATAACAATAATACCTTAGAACACTTTTTTCATTGAACATGAATCTCTTTGGTTTGCATGCCGTAAATTTTATGGCTGTGGTATACTAAAAAAATTTTGCACGGCGCCTAAAACAATTAAAAACACAACTTTACACCATATAACATTTCATTTGAAACCCAAAATATGTGTATCTCTTATTGTTAAACTTAATTTGCTTGATTTTCAATTAATTTTGAAGCTTTGCAAGTCTTCTTGCCGTTTTTTTTTACACTCACTACGCATTGATAGCAGGAACAAATGTTCCCATGAAATTGAAGATTGCAAATTTCCCTTCATGGGGAATGAAAATTCCATGGGAACAAAAATTTCACATTTTATTTACGATAGGGGTGTATATCTTCCAATTCGGGCCATAAAAAGTTCGTTATCATCTCACGATAGCGAACCCCATTCACAGTAACTGCCTGACCAGCCTCATTTTGGAAAAAAATACGGCCCGATGATGCCATCAGCCCATAAACCGCACAAAAAGAGTCACTCTTTGTGGGTGCATTTGTTTTTCGACAATCACTCTTGGATTATCATTCGCCCAAATGAGGCAATTCTGCTTATTGAAGAAATCCACTGAAGCGAAAATGTGCCTCATCACTGAAGATGAATATCTTCGATATGCATTTTGATTTAAACGCCCATTTTCATAATAAGCCTGAATAACTTTAACGCGTTGCTCGATTGTGTATCTTTCCATGGTTCAAATTGAGTTAGTCTGAAATTAAGATATGTCAAATGAACTGCAGAAAAAAACTTGACGTTTAGGTGTGGTTCACATCCAACATCGGCCCTTAAAATTTAACCTCTCTTTAGTGAGAAAAACTACATAAAACTGGTTTTTGGCGCCATTTTACAATTTTTAAAATCAATTTGGCGAAATAGGTCGAAAAAATCTGACAACCCTGGCCCTAACTCGTATTTCTTATGAAATTTAGTTTTTCAGTGATTCCAATACGTTTCACACAAATACACCTCGTCATAACAGTCGTTAAGCAGCTCTGGGTTGAAGAACATCTCTCGCGTCATCGTGATTATTTCTTAAGTGCGGTCAGGCTTGTGTGTGTTGTTTGGCCTTCGAGAGTTGTTCATCTCGCTCGCACTGATTGACTGATCTGCCACGGAAAACCGTATAATCTTGCGTTTTTGTTTTGTGGGATTTCTTTAACAACCTATGTGAAGGCATAGGTCATGTACAGTCCATCACAAAACCTTTTAAAATACTTTTAATACCATCTTGGGCATATGGTCTAATTATTCCGCCCATATTTGTGCAAACACCATATTATACAAATTTACATTATATAATATGTAAGTATATATTAATTAATTAGCTTTTGATAAAAACTAAGAATAGGATTGGAATAAGTCCAAAAATTGAAATTTTTAATTTTGAAAATGAATAAATGTTAAAAAATAAGATATACACAAAACATTCCACTACCAGCTCAGAGAAAACACTTGTAGCAAGGTTGTTTAAATTGAAACAAAATTAAAATAAATAAATTCAGTAAAGTGCGACTCTGAGTCGCGCACCAAGGGTTCCGTACGAACACTAGATATGTAATTTAATACAAACTTCATCCTATATAATATATAGTTTTGGCATTTTTTTTTGGTTTTTGGGGTCTTTTCGGTTTTTTTGTTTTGGCGTTTTTTCGGTTTTGGTGATTTTTTAAGTTTTGGCTCTTTTTTTTTTAGTTTTGACACTTTATTTTCTTGTTTTGGCGATTTTTTTTCGATTTTTGGCGTTTTTTTTTCATTTTGGCGTTTTTATCATTCTGGCGATTTTTTCGAATATGGCGATTTATTTTAGTGTTAGAATTTTTTTTTTAATTTTGGCGAGTTTTTTCGTTTTGGCGTTTTTTTTTAATTTTTGGCGATTTTTTTTTTTGGTTTGGCGATTGGATAATTTTCGGTTTTTTTAGTTTTACCGTGTTTGAAAATTTCAAGTGTTTGCCTCTTACGGTTTCCAAGATATAGCAAATTGTCAAAATTACATAGTCAAAATTGCATTAACTGATGGACCACCCTTTAATTTATTTTTTTATTTTATTTTTTATTTATTTTTTTTAATTTTAGTGTCAATTGTTGTAGTCTGTATAAAAATACACTAATTTTACAAATTTCAAGTTTCAATATACATATTTTCATACAATTGTATGTATATTACATGGGATTTTAACATTTTTCGTTGCTCGTTTTGGAACACCCTTTAATTTTTAGTTCTCATGTATTTGTTGTTGTAGCGGCCAAGATTCTACACACTCTGTCCAAATTTCAGGTCTTTAGCTCTTATGGTTCCTGAGAAAATACCGTGTGACGGACAGACGGACAGACGGACAGCGTAGCGAAAACAATAGGGTTCCTTTTCACCTTTGGTGTACGGAACCCTAAAAACCAGATGAATTTTTAATATACATACATACATATATGAAGTGTTTTTAAATCAAAATCGTAGGGTTCGCTTAGAAACCGAAGATTTATTTAAATATTTTTTTTTTCTAATTTATATCTGACTGTGCATTCATTCACTTCAATAAAAATGATGTGTGTGCTATTATTTTCCCTATTAAGTTTTCCATTTAAAAATTTCATTTTATTAAATATTCTTGTACAATTTTTATTTTAATTTTAGTATAACTTTATCTCTTTGATAAATATTAGAAAACAAAAGTTTATTTTTACTAAATAAATAATCAAACAAGCATTTTTTATATTAAGTGTGTGAAAAATGTCGCTAAAATATATGATGATTGTACTTGTAAAAAACTTTGTGCTTTATTCACAAGCTTTCCCATATGTTTAATAATAAGCTGCATCAATAGAGTGACTGGAAAAAATGTGTACAATATTTTAAGACATCAAAAAAATATCAGGAATTTTTGCTTGGGGGTTTTCTTTTTTGCTAAGCAACGTCATTTCTTTCCTACTTAAAGAATTCATTAGTATACTTCAACCCACATAAAAAAAGTCAAGATTCACAATACATTAAAGACTAAGGGCCAATTTCACCAACTTTATTTAAATATCCATTCATATTTAAATGTCCAGTTTCATTAATTTTTGTATGGAAAAATGACTCATATATATGAAAACATATTTAAATAAGTTTGTGATATTGGCTCTAAATGTCAAATTTGGCAGCTGTTATGTATATATGTATATTATATGCATATCTTTCAGTTTTTTCTATATAAAACTCTAAGAAGAAATAAAAATGACAACTTGCTGTAAAAAATTTTATACAATAAATCATCTGGAGAAGAATGATAATGTGCTCTCATTTTATATTCTGTTTAAACCACTGGCGACGAAGATTTTTTTGCTGAAAATTTTTCATTTTATTGCGTATTCCTATTTGCAAGGTCTACATTTCATGACTTAAGTGATGTCAAAGTTTCAAAAATATTACTCCCATTCATCGTCAGACATAAAAATTTGGGAAGAAATCCAATAAAAATTAAGAAAGCATTTGAACGTTATAAAAACTAAAAATAAAATTGCATGCACTGAAAAACAAATAAGAACAATTCTTGCAATCAGTTGCTGATCGCTTGTCAAATAATTTGCATTAACGGGACAAATTATGGTACATGATGTCGAACGGAATTTCAAAAAGTTTCACTGAATTTTAAATGAAATATTTTATAATTTCAATATTCAATGTCGTAATTTGCCCTCAGTTTGCAAGCTTTTAAAACATATTTCCTCTCTATGTACATGCAAAGAAAAAATATGTCAATAAAAAAGCAACGTTATCGGTCCAGCCGCTTGGAAGATATCACATCTTTTCTAGAAATATTCGGGTGTTTTTTAAATTTTTTAGTTTTTGTTATACCTGATTTACATTAAGCTTTTTTTTATGAAATTTCATGAATTTTGTTGCACGCAACTTTTTCTATTTGCTAATTGCAGCGCTATAAAAGAGAATTTTTTATAAAAAAGGGCGTAGATTGAATCTCTGATGCATTTTTGACAACTTTTTTTGATATAAGTTGCTCCTCGAGGCGTCTTATTGACAAATAAAAAATGTTCATGCGACTAATTTCATGAAAAAAATGCTTAATGTTAATTAGGTATTATTCAATTATAAAATTCCTTATAAAATAAAAGAATAATAAATAATAAAAAAAGATTTCCTTAATTTTTACCTTTGACGTCGTCGAATGGGACATTCATATATGACCAGTCTTCCAGAATTCCAAATGTGGATAACAGTGAAAGATATTATATTACATGGATAGAACTATGAAAGTTGGTAGACTTCTTTCTCCCTTTTAAAGAAAAATTTCAGTTATAATTTATTTTATTACATAAGCAACATATTCTATTGGTTATTAAAAAATTGCATCTTTTAATATTTGTCACTCTGTTACAGAGTGTGTTTATTACACATTGCATGTGTATGCACATGTATGTATGTACATATTTACACATGAGGAAGTATATCTATACATCTGCATGCACTCAGTTTCATTTTCATCTCTTCCTGTTAATGTAATTGTCTGTGTGCCAACTTTAACCACAGTAATATCCGTAATTTACATATATTATTTTCTTTAAAAACTCAATTGCAATTGTAGAGGTATAAAAAAAATTGAATAACACTTCAATACAGTTGTGATATTTGTTGTGCTTTTTAAGGTTTGAGTATTTTTAATTTTGATTGTTCTTTTTTTGCTGTTCTAGTTGATCTATTTTTTTACTTAGCTCTTTTTCAGTTTTTTTTTTTAATTTTTATTGCAGCAATGAAATTTTTTTATATGTGTTGATAATTCATAATTGAGTCTTGTTTTCATATACACTAATACAAATAGGTGGGTGTAATAACTTGTTTGTGATGTTTGTAACTCATTAAAAATAAATAATAAAAAAATGCTTGTGTAATTTGAATGAACAACTTTCTTTGAAAATCTTCTACATGACTTGTTGCATATAACAAAGACATTGTCTAAATCAGGCATCTCATATAAATACATCTCACACTTTCGTACTAATTCTCTATTTAACATAAAATGTATACGTAAAAATGGGAACTATTAGTAAGAGCAATTCCTGTGTAAAGGTTCAATGGGACGTGCCATAATATAATGCCAAGGCCACAACCATTGAGAAAACCATAAATATATTTGCTTCACCTATTAGTGCTGCCATAACCATAAATAAATGTTTATGTTTCCATTTGTTTATTTATTTCAAAAGCGCAACAATAAATATGTGTAACTAGTAAACAGCTGTTTATTTTTATGGCGAAAAACCAAAATTAAATTGGTTTATATGGCTATGGCTAAAGCGTTATGGCAAGTCACCTGTAATCAAATACAGTGTTGGCCATACGTTTGGTTCGAGCTTATATTGTATTGCTTGTTTTGTATGGTTTTGGTTACGGTATGGTTAATTGATGGTTGGTATTTTCTACCGACTTCAAAAAAGAAGGAGGTTATCAATTCGAAGAAATTAGAAGTGCTTTAAGTCCATTAAATTTTTTGCTTTGATTTTATGTAATTTTACTTACCGCATCTTGTACGAAATTTCACACAAACTTAAGTCTAAAAAAATGAGCGAATCCATGCTTATTAAAATTTAATATTATATTTCACTTGGCACACTCTGAGCTCTTAAAACAATGATCGGGGCCAAGCTCATTTAAGTTTTGTGTTAAATTATATGCATTTATTCACATACAATCCCCAGGAATCTTGGACAGACAGTTTGGGCTTTTGCAATAGCATTAGGTTGTGCTTTAAAAAGTGGGCTGTACCATGCTCATTAAAACCTGATATTATATTTCACGTGCTTTTGCTTGAGCGATTTTTACGAAACTTGATACACATCTAAAGTTCCAAAAGTGGCGATATCTTCCATTTAGAAAAGTGGATGGGACCATTAATATATGCAAAAGTGGACGTGGCTACGCACATAAAAATATCAAAATTAGCACTAAAAAGTAAAAAATAAAGCTCTAAAAAAATTGAATTGACCTCCAAAATAAGCACGGAAAGTTTAAAAATAATTTAGATTCAGTTTAATAAATATTTTTTTATTCGTTACCTACAGTGCATGCATGCGCAATATTAATAAAAAATATCAATATTAAATAAGGTCAGTACGTCAGTATGGACACTACATATGTATGTAATACTATACGAACTTTAATCTAAAGGGTGTCCCAACAAGAACGCAAGATTTAAATTTGGCTCCATTCGAAGTGTCATTGTTTGATATTTGAACAATTGTTATTGTTTGCTAGTAGAAGGTACGAGGTTAGTAAAAATGAAGCGCTACACGAATGAACAAAGCATTCTCATTGTGAAATTGTTTTACCAAAATGGTGAAAGTTTTGCGGCTACAGTTCGCAAATTTGCGATCAATTTGGGGTCACAATAATGCTCCAAAAGAGTCAACTGTAAAGAGATTAATGGATAAATTTGCCGAAACTGGGTCTGTTAGTGATTTAAAGACAACAACGCGCCTTCGACCAGGTCGATCGACCGAAAATGTCGCAGCTGTACGTGATGATGTCGCTCAAACGTAGGTCAAGCGCAAACAGTCAATGGTGTTCGATATCGTTAAATGATAACCAGTTTTTTCGTGCCTAGAATTGAAGAAATGAATGTGGAGGGCATGTGGTTTCAACAAGACGGCGCCACATGTCATACAGCCAGAGAAACAATTCAATTGCTACATCAGTCATTTCCCGGTCGTGTTATTTCGCGTTTTGGAGACCGAGACCAGAATTGGCCGCCTAGATCGTGCGATTTAACACCATTAGACTTTTTTCTTTGGGGTTTTTTGAAGTCGATGGCTTACGCGAATAAACCGACGACGACTCAAGCCTTAAAAGAGAAAATTGGACGCTGCATTAATGAAATACCGCAGCATTTATGCAAAACGGCCATTGAAAATTTCATTAAAAGATCGCGTGTGTGCCAGCAAAGCCGCGGCGGCCATCTGCCTGATTTGTTGTTCCACACATAACCTCATTTTGTCTACTTTACGATATAATAAAGTTTCACGATTTTTTTTAATATCTGTGTTTTATTTAAAATTTAAATTTTGCGTTTTTGTTGGGACACCCTTTATATAATCGAATATCTTATCTGATATAGACATTTTTTAAAAATTTTAGTACCCGGTAAACTTTTTCCATGTTTTGCAATTTTTTTTTTAATTTTTCACTTTTTCTTAGTTTTGGTGCTTTTTGGAATTTTTTTGAATTTCGGCGCTTTTTTGTTTTGTTTTTTTTGAGATTTTTTCGGTTTTTGGTTTAGTTTAAGCGATTTTTTTAATTCTGGCACTTTTTTTCTTTTTGGAGATTTTTTTTCGGTTTTTGGCGATTTTTTCGTTTTGACGATTTTTTATTTTTTGATTTTTTTTTAGTTTTAGCGTTTTTGAATATTTCATGAGTTTCCTCGCCTCTTGCGGGTTCCAAGATACATCAAGTTGTCAAAATTACATACTCCGAATTACAATAATTTATAGAATTAATTAATTAGGTATATTAAAATATCAGTGTTAATTGCTGTAGTCTGCATAAAAATACACTAATTTTGAAAATTTCAAGTGTCTATATGAAATTGTCTTTATATTACATTTCGAAATTTCGATTTTCGTTGCTCGACTTAGAACACTCTATAGATTGTAACTGCCATATATTTGTTATTGTGGCTGCCAAAGTTTTACATATGCTATGAATATTTCAGGTCCATAGCTCTTAGAATTCCCGAGAAAATAGCTTGTGACAGACAAACGGACAACGTAGCGAAAACAATAGGGTTCATTTCCAAATTTTGTGTAAGGAACCCTTAAAAATTTTCGAGATACGAACCCGCACTCTTCGGACTGAAAAACTGAGCCATTTCACTTTCATTTTTTATAAGCTAAAACTTGTTTCTTATTATTACTTATCACTTTTGCATGCCCTTTTCATTGATTATTTTTTGCATTATTTTATATATCGCTCATTTACTCAAAGAATGTCATAACTCAAAAAATTGTTTTTTTGAGTTTATGATGCACAATTCATCCTCATATTCATGCATACCCATATCCTTTTTCCATCAAGTTGTTATATGTTATATTAGCTTTATTGAAAATAATGGAATGAAAAATTATTTTTCATTATCAATAAATTTTATGATTAAAACTTACAAACTACAAAGATTGAATTTATAAACAAATACAAACAAGTTAAATATTGAGGTAGTTCATTCTCATTCTTCAACACCCCCACTAGAATGACTGCCAAGGTTCAATATCTTGCAACAATGTAAGTGCTTCAAACTTGTTAGGGATTTCGTTAAAACACCTCTGCCGCCATATCTTCGGTATCTAAATATTCTATAATAATCCTTTTATCGTTTACTAGACCTCTTATAAAGTGATGTCTATGTGTTTTTAACGAGCGTGATAAGTATTATTATGAGACAAATTTTTTTAGGACATTTTGCAGCCATGTGTCTATACTGATTACAATTGTAACATTTAGATTCTTTATTCTTGAAAAATTTATTTTGACCAGATAATGCTACATCAACATCTTATGATTCCTTTTTAACATCCTGCAACAATTTTAATTTTATAGCGTCGCCCGTTATATTGATTCCAGAACTTTGAATCCCCATTATCATTGAATTGTACTCTTCTGGTAAACCTGTCAATAACATGGAACCTACCCATTCTTCATCGACATTGAGACCAGCTGCTCTCAGCTTATGAGCTGTTGTTAGGATTTCATTAACGTATTCCTCCACATTTAAACAATTTTGTAATTTTGTTGAACAAAACTTTTATATTAATCCTACTCTTCTTACCAGTTCACTATCTTCGAGAATTGTTTTTAGAACATCCCATATCTTTTGTGTGGCACTGCAATTACGTATATGGGGATAAATAGTTTTATCCACCATAAGGATCAATTCGGCTTTTTGTCCGTCACTTGCTCAGTACCAAGGATAGCATTCCACAGATCTTTCATTTGAAAATAAGCCTCAACAGCAAATTTCTAATCTTCATAGTTTTCGCTTCCACGAAGCTTCTCAATTTGATGGTTGTATGACATTTTTGAATTGTCTTTATCTTGAATTCACTTTCACAAACACACTCAAAATTATTCACTATCTTTATAAGGTGATATTAGCTTTATTGAAAATAATGGAATGAAAAATTATTTTTCATTATCAATAAATTTTATGATTAAAATTTACAAACTACAAAGATTGAATTTATAAACAAATACAAACCAGTTAAATATTGAGGTAGTTCATTCTCATTCTTCAACACAAGTTATGTATAAATTCAAAATTTAAAACGCGTTTTCTGGCAAGCTGTTTTTTTTTTGAGTTATGACGTTCTTTGAGTAAATGAGCGATATGTATAGGGTGTTTTTTTAAGGGGTATAGAACTTCACATTGAAATAAAACACAAGAAAATCGTTTTAATGTCCATCAATTTGGCTTTATTGGAAGGATAATTTTATGCCATTAATGTTTAAATATAATTTCGGGCATGTGGCCGCCGCGGCTGGCTCGAATAAAGCCAATTCTACAGGTCCAATTTTCAACCACTTTTTCGAGCATATGGGGCCGTATGTTGGCAATAACGCCACGAATGTTAGCTACCAAGTCCCCTAACGTTTCTGGTTTGTTGACGTAGACGAGCGACTTCACATATCCCCAAAGAAAATAATCCAATGGTGTCAAATCACACGATCTTGGTGGCCAATTGACAGGTCCATTCCGCGAAATTATGCGCTCATCGAATGTTTCCTTCAATAAATCGATTGTGACGTGCGCTGTGTGGCATGTAGCGCCGTCTTGTTGGAACCACAACTCATCCACATTCATGCCATCCAATTCGGGAACAAAATAGTCGGTTAGTCGGCTCCAATTGCTGTGCACGGTGGCGAATCGATTCATTCGGGTCCTCTTCAACACTTTGCTCTACAGCGGCAATTGTTTCTTCGGTGCGCACTGTTCGACGTCTCTGCGGATGCGTATTATCACATAGAGTAAACGTAGTGCGAAAACGATCCATGGTTAACCGAATTAATTGCTCTGATGGACGATTATGTCGACCATAAAATGGACGGAGCTTGCGGTAAATTTCGCGAACTGAACCATTATTTTCGAAATAAATTTGCACGATTTGCAAGCGTTGTTCTTTTGTCAACCTGTTCATGATGAAATGGCAAACCAAACTAAATATTAATCACTTGACAGCTGACAAAATGGCCGCCAGTTAAAAAAGTGATGTCAACTTAAAGTTCTATACCTCAATAAAAAACACCCTTTATAATTACTTATCAGTGTCGCATTTTCAAATTTACAACGGAATTAAGAATGCATTCGACAAAACAAGTGCTTAAGAAACTATGAAAACACTATTTCATATAAAATGCATTCAGTTATTTTTGCTGGCATGTACATACAGATATTTTAAATAAAGTGAAGGGTATACACTATTCGTGCAGGCCACATAATATCTTGCTCATATTATTATTTCTTTTTGTCATTGTATATAGCCTCATAGTGGTATCATACACAAATACTTCATTCATATTTACTTATTGTATCTTTCACTCATACTCATATAATTCTAATATTCGTTTACTTATTTTTACTACGAGTACAGAAGACAAACCCTCAGCCAGACAGATCTCTGTATTCATTCAAAAACAAACACTCCCTCAAAACAAATGATTGTAAAGTGTAATAAAACTGATCTTGTCAACGATGGATTTAGTTTTAAAAACGCGTCGTACATTAAACATGTAATGAGATAAAAGATACAATGCGAAATTATTAAAAATAATTTGTATATAAAAAAAATTTTAAATTAAAATTTTTTATAAAAAATCCTGCCAAATATTCAACTATACTAAACATAATACTCAATTTGATGTTTCAAGAGAATCATTCAAATTTATGGTTTTCAAAGTGTTGCAATAATTTAAAAGAATGTTGTAAATTATAGAATCAGTAACTATGTGCCCACTGCGTGTTATTTTCTGCATTTAAGTGTTAATAAACTAATGTAAGTTTAAGTTTTTTTTTTAAATTTTTAACAAAATTTTCTCATTTACTTGTGAACATAAAAAATCATCACAAATATATTTACACAATCTCGACTATTCTTTATTAAGTTTAATGGCTCACGACAAAACACAAAATATTAAAATAATAAATAGATACATGAGCAATTTAAAAAATAAACAAATAAATAAATAATAATTTGGAATTTGGTATTTTTGCTAATTTTTTTTTTTTTTTTTTTTTTTTTTGGCTAAGCATCGTCTATATGCATTTCGTTCTTGCTTAGTGAAAACTAAAACAAGTATACTTACTTCGATATTTCTTATATGAAAATTAATATTTTGTTTTGCTTTTTGCTTTTTTAATTTTTTTATTGTTGCACAATGCGTTAGCTAATTGTAAAAGGGTAGTGAAAAAATCAGGGGGCAAATTACGGCACTCGTTATCGAACGAAATTACGAAATATTTCCATATAAACTCTATTGAAATACTTCGTAATTTCGTTCGATAACGAGTGCCGTAATTTGCACCCAGTTTATAGAAAATAGAATAAATATGCTTGTTCTGTAAAGATTTTTGTTTGAGACTTTTAAGCTTATTATGTTTGTATGTTGCGATTTTTAATAACCTATTGCAAGTCTTACTATAAACAAATTTTTTTTTTAGTAAATATCAAAATCGTTTTGGTTGACGTGTACAGAGAAGTTCCACAAGAACGAACGAAATGCATATAGACGTGGTTTAACCATAACCAGAAAAAAACCACAAGCGAAAATTCCAAATACATTAAGGATTGAATGTCAAAATAAATATACTTCGTTTGGTATTTCTTATATGACATGAATATGTTAGACCGAGTTTGGGTACAGATAAGCATGTATAAAAACTATGCCTCAGGCACAGTTTGTTTTGCTTTTTGTAAAACCGCTGTTAAATTTGATCCTAATTTACATGCATTAGTTTTTGTTGCTCGAATTTTGATTTAGTATTGAAAGAGAAAAAGACAAGTATACAAAAGGTATATACTACTTTCTCTCTCAAAAAACAAGAGGTGCGTGACAAACGGCGCAATATCATTCGTTTTCGTAAATTCTGGTCACAAAACATGAAAAGCAATCTGTAAATACATAATAGTATTTTCACACTGAAAGTTTAAACCTGCCCCCGTATTCTGTAACTCGCTAAAGCTAAAGCTAAATTCGATCGCTAAAATGCTGAACAAATAGAAAATTAAAAATTTTCTATACAATACAAGTTTGAAAGTTGTATTTGTAGCCGAAAATCAATAAATCGACTCTACAGATTTTTAGCGATAGAGATTTAGCTTTAGCGAGTTACAGAATACGAGGCTGGTTTTAAAATTAAAACCATAAACAGCTGATTTTGCATTCACACTGCAAGTTTGTTAAATTCAGGTTTTAAGTCACAGGCTGTCTAATAACTTTGCGCAAAATAAAATAAATCTCCTGCAGAAATGCATATATTTGTTGTTGCATTTTTTCTGCTTTTTAATAACACTTGTTGGACAAACTGTACAACAACAGTTTTTGTTAATATGAACAACTGAGATATTTCACAATGCGCTGTAAAATGGAAAATAATTTATATTTTGTGAATAAAATTTTTTAAAATTATGGAACTTCTTATACAGAATGAATATAAAGTTATTATATATAAAAATGCACAAATACATTATAAGATAAACCTTTTTTATAGGCAGATGGATGGCAGTCATATTTTCTATTTTCACTTTCCAGAGATCAATGAAAATATTTTTTTTGTTTTCCTTCAAAAAAAAAAAATCTTTTGTTTCCATAAGTGTTTGATTATTGTTGCTGCTGCATCCATTTTTAAGTTGAAAATCTTTCAAGGGCCATCTATTGTTATTCACTGGCATAAATATTATCAGCTGCTGTCGGTCATTTCAACTTGGCAGCACTGAATTTATCCTAGTGAAAACAAGGTTGCATTTCATAAAACCAACTTAAGACCAATTCAAAAATGGTTTAACTTTGGTTTTAACAAAAACAATTTGTATGGTAAAACCAGGTTTTAACAGTTGGTTTTAACGTTAAAACCAACTTTTATTAAAACCATGTCAGTGTGAAAGCACTATAACACGTGACGTACATATGCATGTATGTAATAACCAGGGAAACCGCAAATATGCAATCGCATGTTTTTCTTGTGTGACGTATTAATGCGGGGACAATGTATTTATCCGTTTCAGATTTTTTTATGAATTTTGGCATCGATTTGTTAGTGCATATTTTTGCATATTTTATCCTTTAGGGCATGTTTTTGCATATATCGGTCTTACACGCATATTTTTAGCATATTTTCTAATTTTTAGAGCATAATTTACGCTTTTCGGGTATTTTGACACTTATAGATTTTTTTGTATTTTACACCCCATTCCGAAAAAAATATAAATTTTTTAAAACTTATTAAAATTTCATTTTCGAAAAAAAATTTTAAGTTTTAAAAAATAATTTTCAAGGCGCTATCTGGGTTTTTTTTTATTGTTTACCATCTAAATCTCTAAATCCAATATTCCATGTAATGCATACATATTTCTTATACACGCAGTTTTACGGACGTTAGTTTCAATACAAATTCAGTTTTGCTATTTGTGACGGAGTAGAGGTTTAAGGAACATTGACAGAAACTTAGAAACGATTTTATTTGAAATTCTAGGTCAATATTTAGTGATTTATTGCAATAAAAACTATAAATAAAAATCTTGTCTTATTTATCCAAAATACAGTTAAAAAGCCTGAATTATGATATCGTGATCTTTTGAAATTGAAGTTAAATTGTTATTAGAGAATCTAATAAAAATTAATTTGTATTATTTGTTTTAGTACAAATTTATGGTAGTTTTGTTTTAACCTGCACTTCAAACACTTTTATTCTTTGTTAGTTTTGTATCCTTTTTTTTTTTTTTTTTTTTTTTTTTTTTTTTTTTTTTTTTTTTTGTCTTATTTTATATGCAAATGTTGAAGTTTTGAACTAAAAATATATTTTCATTTACAAATAAACCAATTTATTTTATTTTTAAGAGCATATTTGTTGACTTTTTAGCGCATATTTTTAAGTTTTTAGTGCATATTGAATGCGCATAAAATACTTTTTTTAGAGCATATTTGTGGTTTCCCTGGTAATAACACTATGCAACAAATGGAAAAACACACGGACTGGAGAGTATAGATTCGATAGTTATAAGAGGACGCATCAATAAATCCGTGAATTTTTGAGTTTCCCGCCTCTTAATTGAAATGGCAATACTGCTCCTGTCAAGAGGCAAATGTCAGTTGACTTCTGTCTAAGTTTGAATAAGCTGTGTCATTTAGTTTGTGTTTGGCAGCCGTTGATAAGAGACTACCTCGCCTTTTGAGAAGAAAATGGAAAAAAGTGAATTTCGTGTGCTCACGAAACATTATTTTTTGCGAAAAAAAACCGTGAATCAAACCAAGAAAAAGCTCGATAAATGGTTAAAAAGTGGTTTACTGACTTTCGTTGTGGTCGCACAAGTACAAATGACGCTGAACGTTCTGGACGGCCAATTGAGGTCAGTATACCCGAAAATGCTAAAAAAAATCCACGATGTGGTGTTGGCCGATCAAAAAGTAAAAGTGCATGAGTTTGTTGATGACATAGGTATTTTATATGGCAATTTGGTTTCGTTTTTACATGATTAGCTGGGTTTAAGAAAGTTGTCTGCAAGACAGGTGCCGCGTTTGCTCTTAATTGACCATAAACGTAAACGTGTGACAACTTCAAAGGACTGTTTGGAAATGTTTAACCACAATAAGAGTGCGTTTTTGTAACTGTGAATGAAAGATGGATTCATTACTCTACTCCGGAGACCAAGCAGCAGTCTAAACCTGCTCCAAAGAAGGCCAAGGTGAGTTTGTCGGCCAATAAGACGATGGCAACAGTTTTTTGGGAGGCACGCGGGATAATCCACATCGATTACCTTCACAAAGTCGTACTAGGTAGGAAGTACTATCAAATCTATACTCTCAAGACTGTGTAGAATTTTCACTGTTGAACAGTGTTATTTTAGCAGGCTTGCATATGTTTTAAAACAGAAAATTTATTTACTATGAATACTTACTTTATTCCGTTTTCGTTGTCAGAATAAATGTGATAAGGGACAGAGGGAGATTAACTTTGTGTGTCTAAAAGGGGTGTTTTCAAAGTTTCAATTTAGCTGGGTTCAAGACATAAAGAGAGTGTATCCGTCCCTCTGACTTCTTCCAGCTAATTTTGCAAACACCCCCTGTAAAAACGCAAATTTTACTTTACAAAGTCTTAATTCAGTTGGGAGAAAGACGGAAAGAGAAAGTATTTATACATCTGTCTCTCATCCAGCTGAATTAAGACTTTGCAAATACCCCTTTTAGACAGGCAAAGTTAACTTTGCAAATTCTTAATTCATCTGTGTGAAAGACAGAGGGAGGAATACTATATATTTCCGTCTTTCTCCCAGCTGAATTAAAACTTTTCAAAATTTTCTTTGCAAAGTATTAATTAACCCTTATGTGCGCACCTAGGTACCTGGGTACCTTTGGTGTTTTCAACCAAAATTTTATCATTGAAATTGATAACATGCATATCTGAAACTTCTTGAGAACTAACAACTTTCAAAAAATTTTGTCTTTTTGCAGCCGTACAGATAATTTTTTTTTAATTTGCGTGAGAGACCAATTTACTCTTAACACCCTTAACCACGCACCAAGGTACCGGGGTACCTGTACGTATTTTATATGGGAATGCTGACATTTCAATTATCTTTTTCGATGTTGTTAATAGCTCGGGATAAATAAATAAAAGTCTGTATAAAATATAAACGTAAACAATTTATTTCGTGAAATAAAAAAACAGAAACATAAAAAGAAACAAAAATTCAATAAATAATAAAAACAAACGATATAAAATTTTAGTGCAGATCTTTCGAGCAGTTTGTACACATTGGTCGACTGATCGAATGTTCATTGCAAATTGGCTTTGAACAGCCGATACAAGCCTTACGAGTTTTTCTCTGCTTCATACGTAGCTGCGAGCACACGTGACAACTTCCTACTACCGGAATACGACCGCTTTTGTCCTTTGTTTGTAGACTGGACATGGACGAAGTTAGAGGTTCAAAGTCTCGTGTATAAAAAATTTGTATTGCGGATGCCGTCGATGACTGTGAACTTATTTTTGTATTTTTAGCACATTGTTTTATATTTTCCTGACAAAGATCAACGCTTAAATCTTTTAAAAATTTTCTACGACAATCAGTAGATTTATGTTGGGTATTAAATTCCATATATATAATATATGATGCTAAAGCTGCTATATCAATAGCATTAAAAAATAATGCCAACGGCCATCGACTTGTTCCGCGTTTGCACGTATATTCACCCAATAATTTATCCATTCAGAAAATGGGCTTAGTTGCCAGCAAGTTCCGTCTTTACCACAAAGTTCACTTCTTGTCTGAATTTCATCATTCTCACAATCATCGTTTTCCTCCGAGTCAAACTAATCTTCATTTACTTCTATAGTACCTGCCACTTCAGTGTCTGAAGCTTCCAATGTTATTTCGTTTAACGGTGGAAGATATTCTTCATCGCCATCAGAGTGAATAAAATCTTCTTCATCGCTTTCTATTTCATTTAATATATTTTTTATATCAGAAGAATTAAATCTTTTAGAACGAAATCTTACGTTTGAATTCATTTCGTTTGTTTTACGCAAAAAAAGTTAATTTCACCGCTCAGAAGATAAGTCGAACTAAAAATAATAAGCACAACACTACATAAAGTTTTGTTTTTATTCTCAAAGGGGAATCACCAACTTTATATTCGTATTAAATATTATTTAGAAACTTCAGAAAGAAGCTGTTAAATTTAAAATCAATCTAACGTATAAATTAAAATGTGTATCTAGAATTTTCAATGAAATGTGTTGCACACCTTAAGGAGTTAAGAAAAATATGAGATATATTTATTGTCAACGATGACAACGTTTTGACTAGATATTTAGTGCTAAAATGCTTGTTTTCTGCGTAACTTCCATATAGGTACCCAGGTACCTTGCAGCGCATTATAAGGTGTTTTTTTTTTTGCCGCGCACATAAGGGTTAAGCTGGGAAAAAGATAGAAAGAGACTACCGTCACTCAACCAGCTAAACTAAGAGTTTGCACAGTAAGCTTTGCGTGTCTAAAACGGTTCAAAATTTGTTCTTTTTTTGGGAATGTTCCATTTACAGTCAAGCTGGATTCATCCATATTGTAAGTAGTTTAATGCCTCTCTTCTCTTGAGAGAGAAAATGTTTTTTGATGACCAACTCTCAGCTTGAATTGACTTAATTTAATATTTTACCCTTTTAGACATGCAAAGTTCGCTTTGCAAAGTCTTAGTTCAGCTGACAGAAACGAAGAAAGAGTAAGCATTCCTACCTCTGTCTTTCATCAAGCTGAATTAAGTAAGCTTTGCGTGTGTAAAAGGTGTCTTTTGCCCAGACAAACTTGAACTGAGTTGCTAATAGTTTAAATTTTTCCACATAAAGTTGTATTGAATTGCTCCATCGTATAAAAAATTGCATAGCCATTTTGTGTTTTTGGAGTTAAATTGTGAGTGACATTTGTTTTGAAAAAATAGTTAATAAAAATAAAAAATAATCACCCGTATTGCGGTATGTCGAGTCGAATATTCAGATTAAGGAAAACGAGTAGAATTTTTCTTTAATCTAGGTCAAAATTTGCGTACACGAATATTAGATTTTACATACGAAATACGGCTGAATATTAATATTAAAATAAATAAAATAGTTCTACAAAATAAAGCAAAATATAAACAATCGCTACAGTACTACCACCTTGTAAAACTAATAGATCTTGTTTTTAAATGGCAGTTTTAATTTTCCTGACAAATTATGCAGAAAACTCGCAGGAAAAAAAATTTTCCGGACAAAAATTTTCTTGGGTGGGATGAATCCACCTTCAGTTAACTAAAAATGGCCTATTTTAAGTTTAATGTTAAGAAAAGAGAACTGCTGCTATAAATTTATACACTTGAATATAGTATATTCACACTACAAAAGTTTACTTGGTAAAGTCTTAAATCAACTGTGTGAAAGACAGAGGGAGGAGAACTATCTCTTTCTATCTTTCTCCTAGCTGAATTAAGACTTTGCAAAGCAAACTTTCCGTGTGTAAAAGGGGTGTTAATAACCAGCCATGTGCTGAAACTGAAATTTCGCAAAAAGAATGCGATTACAATTTCAAGCCACAAAGTTGCTGCTGCTGGAAAACGCAATCACAAAAAACTTGCAAGCAAGTAATGAAATGACTTATAAGTGAACTTGTATACTCGTATATTACAATAGCTGAGTGTAGAAATCAAAGTAAAAAGTGTAAATAAGATCGAATGTCTTTCTTTTTAATTATTGGATAATTTGATAATATATTTTAATAAAAAATTTGTGAATTTAAAATTGCTACTAATGTTTTTATTCTTTTATTCTAACTAATAATTTCTCCAATATACTCGTAACTTGCTTTAAAATATTAAATAATACGATTTTTTTACATTCAATTTATTTTATTATTTGATGTCCGAAAAATTATTTATGACACAAAGATATTTTTAGTTGTTTTTTTTTTATTGCTATTTTATATGATATTTGTATTGAAATTAAGCTTTATGGTAAAAAAAAATAACAAGCAAATAATTAAATGCATACTTACACAACTATTTTTTAATTGCTAACAAATGCTAAACTAAATTCTAATTTCTTATTGCAGATTTATGATTGTATGAATTTTTATTAAATTAGCATACAGAAACTTGAGAACACAAAATGATTTCACGTTTAAAATTGAATTATTTTAATGCAGCGCCTGCAATTGGAGATAATAAATCGCCACAGACTTTGGGAAAAACTGCCACAGAACCCCTAACAGATCCAAAGAAATTACAAAGACAGGTGACAATTGAACCTGAACCCGATTCACTGGATAGTGTTTTGCTTAACCCACAATCATATCCCATTACAATAATACCAAATCGTCCAAATACATTTTATGGTTTGACCACACAGAATGGTAAACCATTTACGAGGCAACAGAGTTGTAGGTAAGTTGCAAGTAGTGTGCTTCTTTTATGGTATTTTATTTTTGAAAAATTTAAGTAAACTCCACACTCACAAAAGTGTTACATTAACTGTTTGTAGTTATTTCAGAAGTTTACCGCAAAGTTAAATTTAATTTTAAAATGCAGTTGTCCTACGAAAAAAAAAAATATATGTATATGTTGACTTTTTGTATGTTGCTAAAGAAAAACAACTACAATTTCATACTAGCCCAATTCACAATCTTGTGCAAATGGTATTGCATCGTAGCATGTGCAAAATGGTATAATATATTGACATATTGACATATTGATATATTAACAATTCTATGTATGTATAAGCACAAAATGGCATGAAGTTAGAATAAGTGACGAAATTGATATAGGTACTAACGAGTTCCTCCATACAATTTGACATTAAAAATTGGCGCATAATGTAGTTTTAACCCATTAGTAAATCCAAACGTGTTTATTAATGTAAAATTGTATGGAAAAACTCGTTAATATCATATTCAATTTTGCCACTTATGCTAACATCTTGCTAGTTTTTTCTTATACATACGGCCGTATACCTTTTTTGCACATGCTACGATACTAGACCATTTGCACAATATTGTGAATTGGGCTAATGATTTTTCGTGCAATCAAAATTTTCAATTGTTAATAAGTAAAACTAAAATATCTGGCTTATAAATAAGTTTTATAGTTTTTTAAATTAAAATAAAATATTTTTTGTTAATTTTTACATAATGTGCTAGTTATAAAAATAACATTAAAAAACAATTGAAAAATTCTCTTGATTCAAATGAAATGTAAGTGAAAGGGTTTTTAAATGACATTTTACTTGTTTAAAATTATTATTTTTTTGAATATTCCAAATTTGTTTTAAAGTAATAAAACGGTATTTTCACTTAGAGCCTCTGTAACGTAAAATTAACACTGTCATCGGCTTAGTATTCGATTTACATTACACTAATGTTGATATAACAAGATAATTTTTTTAAATCAACATGATATTTTTTTAAATCAACCAACAACCTTGTTAATTACGCAACCAGTTTATCCATGTTAAACTAACACAGTGTATAGTGTAAATTAAATCATGTAAAAATTTAAAAATTTTGCAATTTTGTATGGGATTATGAATATTGTAAATTTAACATGAGCCTTGCAAATTTTTTACAGGACGTTTTTCTCTGTGTGTACTCGTATTAAAAAGGTTTAGCATTACAACAAATAGAATTATTTTTAAAGTGTGTGTTTTTGTTTTGGTAGTGTTTATTATTGGTTAATCTGCCTTGATAGTTCTTCTTTATTGGAAACTCATGCACTATAAATAATAACACACATTTTTAGACTTGCCATTCATTCTTGTTACCATGAGTTATAAAAAAAATTCCCAAAAAATTCCCTAAAATTTAGTTATCATTCCCAACAAATCCTCAGATCCCAAACACGAAATTTTCATTCCCAATCGCGAAAAATATCCCCAATTCGGGCACAATGCCCATAAACTGAAGATATTTGAAGATATTTCTTTTTTGCTTAGCACGACTCTTATATTATATCGTTTCTCGTTCATGCGACTTAACGCCTCTGGATAATAATATTTAAGCCACCCTGATTTTAATACGGCCAAATCTATTGAGAAACGCCATCGAAAACTGGACTGATTGAATGGAACATGTAACTCCTAGACGCGCTGGATATGTGATGGAAATCATATTTAAAAATAACTACCATGAATCTATCAAATTACGAGTATATTGTAAAAATTTTCATTCCAACAATATTTCGGTCTTGCATTATAATTTTCAGTTTCCATGCAGCTAAAAAAACACTCGTTACATATACAATAATTAGATAATCACGTACCACACATTACTTTGCATGTGATCGAGAAGTTTTTGCTGTGTAATAATCTGTTCGAAAGCTAGCATTGCTATGACTTTTTATTTGATAACAGTTTGCTTTCATTTACTTGTATCACCTGCAAATTTTTCAAAATTTTGAAACACCCTAAATTCTTATGTATGCTTCTGCTGTCTGAGTTTTATTTTTATTACGCACTCAATCATAATACACAATTTTTTGTGGTATTGCGTAAAATTTTATTTCGATTTAATGTTGGTATTTATTTTTTTAAGGGTGTCGACCGAATCAAGAAATTCCGTAACAAAAAAAAAAAAAAAAAAAACCCAAGACTACCCAGTAAAAAAAAAATGGAAGTCATTCTGAAGGAACCACATTTTCATTGCTTCCAAAAAATCGATATTTTTAATTTGCCGACAGTTAGCAGAAAACCAAGTACAAGTTTATTTTAATCACACAAAACCTTGTAGTTTTTCCATAGTTTTAGTAAATACTCACCAAAATGTTCAAAAAAATCGATTTTTTTTAAGAAATTTATGAACTAATTTTGACCTAAAATTTAGAAGTTATTTGCTTAAATTTACATGAAAACACTGTTTCGCGTTTAAATTCGTATAAAAGGAAACGAATTGTTAAAATATGTAACTTTTTAAAATTTTTCCTAGATTAAAATATTACCATAGAACACAAAAAAGGAAATTTTTCTTAAAATCGCTTCTAATTCGGTGACTAGGCATCGAAAAAGAGAACTTCTTGCAATGGCAACCCTATGTAAAAATCATTAGATCGGATCGAAATTTTAACTACTTCCAGACTGCGAACTCTACATTTTCATGACTTCTTTGGAGTGTCTTTTTTTACTGGATACTAATAGGTATTACGTTTCTTAGGAAAGAGATAGTATAGAGAAGACAGAAAAGCTTCATTCTTTTTTTAAACTCTGCGTTTTACACGTTTTTTTTTTAATAATGAAAGTTGCAGCGCTGTGTTTAAGCTGTGTTTAGTAGCCATTTTATTGATTATTTTACTTCGCCGATGATTCTGCTTCACAATAACGACGAAGGAAGGCGCTCTGATATTACATTAGGATTAGTATCTGCTGAAGTAACTAGCTATAGTTCAGTGACCAGTAACTATTCCTTCATCAATTTAACTTTACTACAATAACTGACAGAAAAGGACACTAATGCACATCAGAAACATGCGTGGTGTTGCTATATAATAACTTCGGTTTTGTTGCCAACTTACTAACTACTTCAGCCAACGCCACCCTCAATGTTTACTCTCTGCCACAATTCCTTTGGTAAATTTTCTTACATTTCTACGTGTAGTTATGATGACAAAACAATGAACATATCTGAGAAAGTCTTACTAGTTTATGGCTTTTTTGTTTGAGTCACAACAATAATTTTTATACCCTTTACCAAAAAATTGTAAAAGGGTATATATAGGTTTGACATTCTGTCTGCAATTTCCACAATATTAATAAGCAACCCATAGAGTACATATATGTATATATTCTGGATCCTTATGTATAGGGAAGACGAATAAGCGATGTCCGTCTGTCCGTCTGTCTGTTAATGAAATCGGTTTTCCGAAACTCCCATAAAAGCTAGAGACTTTGGTCTTAGACTGGTGTATCAGAAAGAAAAAGATTGGTATTGAAAATCAGCAAAATCGTGTAGACGATTTCAGAGCTGGAAAACTCAAACTTTATTTTGCCATACTAAAGTAACTACCGAATTTTTATTATTTTTTTATTAAATAAACTTAATTTATACTTCAGTATGAATAAAATTGGTATTTCTAATAAAAAAAATTTTTAAAGAAAATTTATTATTTAACATATTGTCAGAAGTGTACATAAAATAATTTGAAATTTATTTGCTGTTAGTTTAGCATGAGTTCACCTGGATATAAATTATTTGCTGGGTTTTGTATCAGTTTCAAAGCCTACTAAGCTTATTTTTTCTTTTGTGATTTTCAAAAGTATTATTATTTTATGAATTCTCATATAGTTTTTGAAAGTCTATGCATAAAGTAAGAGGTTTGTGACTGTTTAAAATTTGTGGTTAAAGTCTACTCATGATTTGGTTCAAGCGCCAATGAAATACGTATATATCCATGCTAAACTACCAGCAAATAAATTTCAAAAAAAAAAAAAAAAAAAAAAATTTTAAATTTAAAAGGGTTGGAAAACTTTAAATTTTTTTATACAAAATTAACTTACTAAAACAATTTTTTCCTTTTTTGTAATTTTTATTTTTTTATTAAGTTAACTTATTTTATACTTCAGTACAAATAAAATTGATATTTCAAATTACTTATACAAGTTAAAAAAATTAAAAAGACGTTTTCAGGGTTGGAAAACTTTAAATTTTTTTATACAAAAATAACTTACTAAATAAATTTTTCTTTTTTTTTCTATAAATTAAACATATCTTATATTCTTAAAAGAAAGAGATTGGTGTAGGAAATCAGAAAAATCAAAAAGGATGATTCCAGGGTTGGGAAACTTGCACTTTTTATGGTATTTTATATACCATATAACTAGGTCTAATTAATTTTTTTTTTGTTTTTCTTTATAAATTATATATATTTTACGTTTTGGAAAGAAAAGTTTGCAGAGCTGGAAACTTTGAACTTTTTTTCTGGATATTAAAGTTACTAAATAAAACTATTTTTTTAATTTGATTTTTTGATATTGTATGACGTGGCGTCGTTTTTGACATCTGGAATAAGGGTGAATGTAATATATTTTTTAAATACAGAGTGCAAAATAAAATATTCAACTTATTACTAATATCGAAAAAAAAATTATTTAATCGAAAAATACCGAGAGGTCACTTACTAAAAATTTCACTAGAGCTAAAAATTATAAATTTTTTCACATATATATATATGGATGTGCTTATGAATGTATCGCTATACTTTATATACACACTTTGGTGAAGATTCGGCACAGCCGAATATAGCACTCTTACTTGTTTTTAAAGTATGTTAAAATATTAAGACATTTTGACACTTAGTACACATAAGACACTGGTTTGAATACTCGTACCCCAATTGTTTAAAAACGATATGATTAGGTTCATCAATAAGACAAATATACATTATTTACCCATCGGTAAAACTCGAAAGACCTTCTTGGTGCAGGACTTATTAAAGGACTCTTTCGCATAAAATATACGATACACATTCCACACTCCTTTCTATGGAAAGCGAGAAGAGAAGGAGTCACATGTTCTGTTTTGTTTTTTTTTACCAAAGCAAAAACAAAATCTATTAGTTTGAAGGCCTTCCAGAATCTCTGGGGAAAGAAGTAAGAACAGAAGGCCTGCTCAGCAATGACAACGCGTGTAAAAAAGATATGAGTATGGAATGGAGCGAGCAGGCCTTCTACATCGAAAAGAAGGCGTACACAGGCCTTCTAGAAGGGATCCCTACTCCTTCTAGTTCCAGCTGGGTACACATATATATGTGGGTCAATTAAAAAAAACCCAATTTTTGTGTCTCCGCACTTTACACTACTATTTTAGGTACAAAAAAACAAAACAAAACAAAAAACAAAAATGTGAGAGTGATCAGCGAGGAATATGTAACAAAAAAAAAACGTAATTCTCAAATTTGTATGTTTGTTTTTTTGTTTATTCAGAATGGTGTTTTGTTTCTCCCTCTGACTCCTTGCATACAAAACCATGTGTCCCCCGTAGGAATTGTTAGTAAACAAAATAAAATAAAATGAAGAAAAAAGTAAATATGCAACATTTAATAACAGTTTTCCAATTATTGCGTTTCTTTCTTGTGTTTTGATTTGTTATAGTCGTCAAAACTTAATTAGTGCGAATTTGGCGTTGCAAAGAAAGGTTTTCCCCACAATTTGCATTGAGCGTCACTTTTTTATAAATCAAGTAATATTACTATTTTTCAATTTGCATTTAAATAAAGTAAATAACGTAAGGAAAATACAAACTTTAATTATTACAAAAGTGAAAAAGCGAAAAAAAATCTATTAAAAAAAGTGTGCATTTGCGTAGTTTTTGTGAACACCATGGTAAGGGCGCGATAAAATTTCATGAGCGTCACGCTAATTTTTTTAAAAGTGAATATATTAAATGTAAAAAATTGTAGTTGGCAATCATTGTTTACATGGTTTCAACTAATTTTTTTTATAATTTGTGAATTTGAGAAATAAATTGCCTACGAAAAAAAACCAAAATAGGCAAACATTTCATGAGCATCACTTATGATATATATTGCTTCATAGCTTAAAAAGCTTAATTTTGATTTTATGTTTTAATTTTCAAGAGTAAAACAACAAAATTAACGGCGGTTGAAAGAGCACGGAGATATCGAGAGAAAATAAAGCTCGATAAAGCTCGTAATGACGAATATAAAAGAAAAAAGAAAGAAAGGTATAATCGTGGTATATTTGAGTTTAATTTTTATTGTTACTGTCTGATTGATGTGAAATTGTTTTACGTTAGTCCAAATCAAATTTTCAACATCAACAAAAAATTGCCCACAAAATTTAAAGACAGTTCAAGGCACGAGAGATATTCACCAAATAATTACAAAATCCAGAGGTGAATTGATTTACAGATCTCTCTCGTGCTTTTGCAACTAAAACCTCTGGGGGACCGGAAATTTATGCAACTGCCACAAACTTAATTCGAAAGTGGTAAAAATGAATGATAATGAAAAAAAAAGCCGCTTGTCATTTCATGAAGTTTATACAGATTCGAATGAAAATTTATAAATTAAATTAAGTTATTGTTTTGCGTCAAATATTTAAATATTTGTATAAGTTTCTTCAAGAATTAATTCCTTTTTTCCATTTTTGTTAAAGACATCAAAGAATATGTACATGTTTAGTTTTGTATGAAAATTTTTGTTTTTTGAAGAATTTTTTTTTTATTTACTTTTTGTAAAAGAATAAACTTTTTGTAAAAGAATAAACATTTTATCGTTAAAATTCAAATTTGGCATTATTTCTTGTTTGCGTGCAACAGAATCTCTTGATCGTCACAAAATATCTTAAGCGTCACAATTAGTTTTTTTTTCCTTAAAACGCTTATAATTGCAGTTTTTTTAAATACATTGTTACAAGCCTATTACTTTGCAAGTAACCTCTAAGTTCAAGTCTTTTTTTTTAACAAAAATTTACATTTTTTCATCTTAAAATTTTGAAATAACTAGTCACTTTAAAAAAAATTAAAAATCAAGGTGAATCGTGATTTTGTGTTTATAATCGAAAAGGTGATTTTCGCAAAAGTCAATCTTGAGAAACAAAAGAACATCGTAGTAAGCTTGAATTTCAAATATTTTTGAATTTTTAGCGATTTTTTATACATATTTGGTGTGTGACGCTCAAGATAGAAATCATAGAAAACCTAAAAAAATCAAAAAATATTGATTTTTTTGAGAGCCTAAAAGTACCACCGGATTCTTCATCAATTTCTACATAAATTGGCCAGTCTTATAGGCGAATTGAAAAAACTTTAAAAATAAGCAAAAAAAAAATCGTTGTGTACGTTTTTTTTTTAATTGACCCATGTTGACCCATATTGACACCTATGTGTATAACTTAACCAAATTGACCATCCCTTTTATTATTTAATACATTTTTTATAACTTTCAATAAAACGCTCTTAACTTTTGTCGTTGCCAATCCAGTCTTTAAGTACAGAAATAAAAAACTTATTTAATATATATATTTCACGTGATAGTCATTAGCGTCATAGTCGTAATATGTATTTGGAATTTTGTTTTTTTTTCAATTTTTATATTTTGTTTGCATTTCCATTAAATGAAGTGTGAAATTGTTATTAATGGCAGTGGAAATGCAAATGTTTTTTCAATTGTTCTCAGATAACTTTTCACATTAAATACATAATTAAAATGTAAATACTTTTAAGCCAAACTTGAAAAATAGAATAGGAAAAATAAAAATTATAACTTTAAAGCTTTAAACTTGAATCAATAACACAATAATGGAAATAAAAAAATTCAAACACATTAATGGTTTTTATGCGTTAATCATGCATAATAGTTTAAGTAAATAAATATCCTAAATGCAAAAAAAAATAATTTTAAAAATAAGTAAGGCATGTAACATAGATTTAGTTTTCCATTAAAATATTAGTTCATTTAACGCACGCTTACAAACAACAGCTTGAAACGAAGTTTCAATGACTGCGCGCGAGAACGCGTAAACGCCCAAAAATAAAGGACGATCCGTTGTGCTTTAGTAAAGGATTTAAATTCAAAGTATTTTAAACATTACTTCTTGTTAATTAAGTAACTTTAAGCGCTTTTATTTTACTGTAAATCTCCTCCTGTTGTATTTACAAACGAACAACGTAGCCAACATGCATCATGCTTTAAAGGATGTTCAGGTTCTTCGTGAAACAGATGGAGACAATTATGATATTACAAAGGATGATCAGCATTTTTTGACAAATCATTTGAAGCGGCAATATCAGCGAGGAGTTTCCACGACAAATTCACAGGCTGCAATTTATTATGAGGCCTTAAAAGGTTCCTGCAACTCATTGGCTAGAGGGTGCGTTGGTTTTTATTTCATCCAAACATAATTAAAAAAAAAATTTAAAATATTTTCAAACACAACAACTGAGAAAATTTAGGAAAGAAAATTGGATTGGATTTGATTAAATTTAGTATTTACAAATTTTATTTGTTTCCTAACAAAATTTTTGTCCGGACAAAATTTTTTTTATATGTAGTTTGACTTCTCTCTTCTTGAGAGAGAGAAAATATTTTTTACGAACAACTCTCAGTTTGAATTGGTTTAATTTTATATTTTGTCCGGAGAAAATCGAACTGAGCTGCCAAGTATTTTAATTTTTCAGCCAAAGTTGAACTGAATTGCCACATCATGTCATATGAATAATAAAAGCACAGAATATACTTGTATCAATTACAATAGAAATAAAGCAAAATTGAAATATAAAACATTTACATATGGAGTTGAACGAAAGAATTGCATTAAACAATTAAAAAGACACAACGAATTGTAATCATTTCCCGATGTGCTGCCAATTGTAAAATTAATACGTATCGTTTACACACGTATTTCATATGGTAGCTTTGATTTTCCAGACAAATTGTTCGAAATGGATGAATCGTGCTGCAGAAAAGTCTCAGTAAAAAAAATTTGTCTGGACAAAAATTTTGTTCGAAAACAATGGGTGAATCCAGCTTTAGTAAATACTCATGATGCTGTTTAAAAAGTCCATTTTTTTTGAAGAAACTGATGAATTAATTTTTGTCTATTTTTAACCCCCGACCAAAAAAGGGGTGTTATAAGTTTGTAGTGTGTGTCTGTGTATCTGTGTGTCTGTACGAGTCCACGTACAGACCAATCGGCAGGACAGATGTTGATTTAGTTTTTTCTGTTTGAAAGGTGACTTGCTCGAAAAGATTCTTAGCTATGTCTTAATAAAATCGGTCCAGCCACTTAGAAGATATCACATATTTTCTAGAAATATTCGGCGGTTTTCTAAAATTTTTAATTTTTGTTATTTATTAACTATTTACTGAAATTTACGTGAAAAATTTTTTGAATGGAAAATATCAATATAAAACGCCAAAAGGGAAAGTTTTCTTAACAGCGCTTCCACTTCGATGATTAGGAATCGTAAAAAAGGAATGATAAGCGTATGTGGAGAACGTTAGAGTTGATTTCTTCTTCTTTTCTTATCAATTTTGAATCATTTTGAAATGAGCATATACTAAACACTCTGCTCTCCCTCTTTGGATTACTTTTTCTTTATTCCCTTTCTCATCTTTAATAAAAATAGATATCTCTGAAGAAATTATATTCTTGCTTGCTTTTTTTAAAAATTCGACTCACGAATAAGAGTTTTGTAAATTAACTGAAACATTGAAATATTCGGTTACATTGGTCACATTAAAAATTAAAAAAAAAATCAGTAAAAAAATAATAAATATTTAATAATTTCCAACAACAAAAAATATAAATATAGAAACAAAAAATTAAGTCCAATTATTTATTTTGACATACATACGAGTAATTAGTTACAGGAAGTATTTGGTCACACCCGTCACACCAACACTAAAGTGTTATTTTCACAATGGAAACAATGTAAAAAAACTTAAAGAAAATAAACAAAAATGTGAACTGCTTTTAGAGAGATTTTAGAGATTAGAGAGACCCAAAGGCACAGGAAAAGAAGAAATGTTATTAAAATTATAATGGATAAGTAATCAATTTTGAAAAAAATAAAAAATGATCGAAAAAGAAAACTAACGAGCAGACAACGAAATAAGGAAGAAAATCAAATCATATAAACATTTTGAATAGATCTAAAACTGGTTTTAAACAGCAGCCTTTATTAAGAAAATTACCGTCACTACAGTTAAACGTAGCCTTTCTTGCAGTGTAAATAATTTCTTATTACTTTCCTATTAGTTTATCTTTACATTTATCATATGAATACCATCAATAAAATCTTATGTTTCTTCAAACTTTTCGAGTTTTCATAACAGGTCACGCCCGCACATTTTCAACAAAATTCTTTATAAAGAAAAATTAGTTTTTTCCAGACAACAGGTATTTAATACAATCAAAACTATTTTGAACAATTTACTGCACTAATATTTCACTGAATATGTCCTAGAAAGTAGGATATTTTTAAGGTCCAGGCTTCTGAGTGCCATTCCGATCAAAAATAATGTACTTTCTGTATCTGACTATTATTAAATGTTTTTAAAGATTAAAATAATTTTTTAAGTTATAGTTTTTATATCTTTCCATTATAGCGAAAAATTTTAGTATCATGGTCACACCTGTCACAAAAGATTTACGCATATATTTCTTACTGAAAGTATAAAAATTTAGCAGTTTGACAGCTGAAAATTAAGCAAACTTTTTGCATGCAATTGTAGGGGTTGATTTAAAATTTTCCTTAAATTTAAACTGGTAAATAAGCAGGATATCAGCTAAGCGAAAACTACTGTATGCTTATATGCACTAAATGCTATCCTATAATATTAAAAAGATATTTTGTTGTTACGCTAAAGCTTAATCTTTGAAGAAGCCACAAAGTATGTATATGTATTAGTTTATAGACCCAAAGGAAAAAGTGCTTAAGTCGGCATAATCTATTTGTGTGATTTTTCAGGAAGTTATAGCGCAATGCTTTGCTGCGTATGTTTTTTCGACTCATAATCTCATATAGAATAACAACTTAATTTCACTCAAATATAGCACATTTTAATTAAATTCTTTTTGAAAATCTATATCGTTTACATTAATTTTTTTTTTTTTGACATTTGTCAAAGCCCATTAACTGAAAATTTTCCAAAACTGCAACCAAACAACTGCAAAGGATGGAGTTGGCTAAAGTAGTTACCACGTAGACTACAAGACCGAAGGTCCTGAGTTCAATCCCTGTATTCAACAGTCATTAAATAACAACACCACGCATTTTTCTGATGTGCATTAGTGTCCCCTTCTATCAGTTGTTGCAGGAAAGTTCAAGTGATGAAGGCATAGTCACTGGTCACTTTAACTATACCGACTTCAGCAGATACTAATCCTAATGTAACATCATTGTATAGCAGAATCATCGGAGAAGTAAAATAACCGATAAAATGGCTACTAACCACAGCTTCAAAAATAGAATACACCCCATTTAATTAACACACCAGAGGTACAGCAATACTGAATTATTAAAAACGTGCAAAAAAGCAGAGTTATAAAACAATGAAGCTTTTCTCTGTCTCTTCCTTAACTGCCTGTATTCTCTATGACTATACCTTTAATAAAGAAGGTAACATCAAGTAATAGTAGTAGGCATGCATTGCCTGAGTGTTACTTCTCTTAAAAAAATTTCATACATCATTTTAAGTACACATGCTGACTTTTTAGTACAAATTTAAAAAAATATTATAGTTGTTAGATTTTAAGTATACATACATATTTGACAAAATCCAGTGACGAAGTAGATTTTGTTTTGTATGGAAAATCTACTAAAGTTTGCCCGAAATCTTCGATATATATAAAACTTGCTCAAACATAAACGCACAATTATACTTTGGTATATTTCAAATTGAATATATTAGTTATAGTGTGAAGAACGATAATTTACTAAATAAAATAAAAGTCAATACCGAATTTTCCAATTTATATTGACGACTGACCAGTCTCAGCCCGTAACCAGTGGTTGCTGATAACGTTTGACCAGAAAATGTTTAAAAAATTGTGCAAGCAACGGTTCATAAAGGTTTGCAGAGAATTAAGATTGCACCGGTATGCGTTACACCTTTCACGCAAAGAAAATATATGGTTGAGGTAACCATAATCAAACAGCAACATACTATGATTATATGGTTGCAGTCAAATCATATTATTGTTAATAGAAAAGCAAACTTTAATAATATTATTATCTGAGTTAATAATAATATTATCTACAAAAACAAAGAACTTTGTTATAACCAGGGAAACCAGAAATATGCTCTAAAAAAAGTATTTTATGCGCATTCAATATGCACTAAAAACTTGAAAATATGCACTAAAAAATCAAAAAACATGCTCTTAAAAATAAAATAAATTGGTTTATTTGTCAACGAAAATACATTTTTCATTTAAAAATTCGACAACATTTGCATATAAAATAAGTCAGAAATATAATAAACAAAAAAAAAAGGAATCAATAAAATAAATAACAAAGAATAACTGCCGTATTAAAAACAATAATTTAAGACTGAAGTGCACGTTAAAACAAAATTGCCATATAAATTTTGACTAAAGCAAATAATTCAAATTATTATTTTTATGCTCTCCTAAAAATTTAACTTCAATTTCAAAAGAGATCACGATATCAGAATTAAAACTTTGGAACTGTATTTTTAACCCCCGACTAAAAAAAGGGGTGTTATAAGTTTGTAGTGTGTGTCTGTGTGTCTGTCCGTGTCCACGTACAGGCCAAACGACTGGACCGATTTTCATTTAGTTTTTTTCTGTTTGAAAGATGACTGGATCGAGAGGGTTCTTAGCTATGTTTGAAGAAAATGGGTCCAGTCGTTTAGAAAAAAGTCGGGGGTTTTTAAAATTTTTAATTTTTGCTATGAATAAATAAGCCAAGATTTTTTTAAATTTCATTGCTATAAAGAACAAAATATTGACCTAAAATCGTTGCCTGTCACATCTAAGTAAATTTTTATACATTGACAATGTTCCTTTAACGTCTACTGATGTAATCGGTGCAGAGTCCGTCACAAATAGCAAACCCAAATTTTTATTTAAACTAACGTCCACATGGAAGATTGGAAATGAGATTTAAATAGCGAAAACTAAAAATAAAAATTTTGACCAACAGATCAGCTTGTAAGCATATTAAAAAAAATTCCATAAAGTATCAAAATATGCACTAAAACCATAAATTATGCTTTAAAAGTTAGAAAATATACTAAAAATATGCGTGTAAGACTGATATATGCGAAAACATGCTTTAGAGGGTAAAATATGCAAAAATATGCACTAACAAATCGATGCCAAAATTCATAAAAAGTTCTGAAACGGATAAATATCTTGTCGTCGCATTAATACGTCACACAAGAAAAAACATGCAATTGCATATTTGCTGTTTCCCTGCTTATAACTAATCTTAGTATTGTAAATACGACAACACTATTGTTAGATGTGACTAAAATATAATGGAGACTCACCATACCATGTTCTAATATTATATTAATATTGTTAAATATGACTACAGTATTATTTAATATAATAATACTATTTTGTTTTTTAATCATATATTTATTGTAGAAGCAGCTGTGCGTTAAATTCGAAATAAAAATAATTTAATATTGTTGAAATAAAATTTGTATATAGAAATGTATACTTACGCGATATACAGACATGTCTGTATAAAGAGATAAACAAATGTTTATATATTTTTATTGGTCTACCCTATTGTTTATTCTTTATTTATTTATTCATTTATTTAACACCACCCGTGCACTGCCGAAAGCTTAAAAACAAAATACTTAACTGACAGATGTTTCTGAAAAAGTTTTTTTAAAACTTAACATAGTATGGTTTTAGATAACATTATATTGTTATTTACATCATATTATTTTTAAATAATATAATACAAATTATGTTGTAGTTATAAATTTTTAACAAAACTATATTGTTAAACTGTAACCATATCACACTTTTTTATGGATGTGATAATGTAATTACTAAATTCAAATATTACTCTGTTTATCGTAACGAAATAAATGTTTAAAATAACAATAACTAGTTTTTTTGTGGTACATTTGTTTCAGAACATAATATTGTTTTCTCAGCCATTCTACAGCCATATCTTTCCTTTGCGTGTTCACTGCCATATAATGCCACCGATTTAACACAGCTGTTAAATATGTTAATTTTCGTTTACCTGGATATATGGTGTGAGTTCCAGGCTGAATTGGGGTGACCGAAGGCCTTATTTATGCGGTTCGACACATTTTCTTTTGAACTACCGGTTGTCGATATTATACTGCCCAGATAGCATAGAGTGTCAACGTTTTCCAGCTGATGGTTATTTAGGTGGAATTGCTGAGCGCTGGTGGTGTTGATTCGCATTACTTTTCTTTTTGCAGTATTGATCTTTAGACCGCATTTTAATACTTAATTTTCTAGAGCTTTCAGTTTGGCCTTTATATTCTCGAATCGGTGAGACAGTAAGCAGGTATTATCGGCATAGTGCAAGTCTTCCAACCTTCTACTTAATGCTGATATTGCAGCCTTTACCAGTATGAACTACAGTATGAACTAAATTAATTAATAGAGGGGATAGAGTAAAGCCCTATTTTACACCTATGTTGACGTTGATTGAGCTGCTGATAGTAGTTTCGTACAAAAATTATAGCAAAGTTGACTGTATTTACTCTGGCAAACATCAGTAGAACGGAACAACATGCTATTTTTGCAACCGACTTCATTTTCATCATTAGCGTTCACGTCTTTGGTCCACTTTGTATGTTGCCGGTTAATGCAGATTTATATAAAAAATACGTTAATTGTGTTGTTAAATTTTTTGTAACCATCACTAACTCACAAGGAAGTTGAAATCTGGCTCTCTTTACTTCAACTTATTATGCATTTGAGCGCTGTGTGTACATACAAAAACAGCAAATTAATAGATCCAAGAAAAAATTCCAAAGTCAAGATTAATGTTATATACATGGCAGATTATTGCACTATTTATTGCTTTATATTTTTATAAATATATATTCAAATTGAAATTTGCAAGCAAATTTTATTTTTCAACCCTGATCTTAAAAAAATTATTTAAAAAAATTCTTAGTCAAGAGCTCTCAATGCCCATTAGCAAGCTTGCATACATATGTATATGTCCAAATATGATTTATAAATTGTGCAATGAATTTTGCATAAAATATTTCCTCATTATCACTAACAAGCAAAAAAAAAAAAAAAAAAAAAAAAACAAAGTCTTTCAATTTAATAAAAATCAAAAGTAATAAAACCAATCGCCTACGTACATAGTTTCAGTAAAACTTACAAAACAAAATAGCTGAAAAAAAAATCATTACAGAATATTTTTTTTTTGTCATACTAGTAAAAATATAACGCCAAGTAAACGTTATAGTTATTTTTTAGATTAGAATGACATTCAACTTGAACTTAATGAGGTTTCTGTTTGATAAACAGAGAGAGAGGTTTTCTTCTTTTAAAAATTAGATAAATTGATAAGAAAAATTATTGTAAATAGAGATAAATTTACACTTGCTTCCTCCACTGTAGTAACTTGATATTTAAATGTGTTTTTTTTATTGTATAATTCTCGTTACATATTTTCAATTTGACTTGTACCCTCTTCCCTAGAAACGAGATCGATCAATTGCGTTTATCAGTAAGAGTAGAGGCTGCTTTTTGTAATTTACTGCATGTTTTATTTATTTTTATTTAACAAAACAGCTTAGTAAATAAAAATATTTAAATTATTTTATCTCTATCGAATGCAAATTATTTGATCTTATTTTTACAATAGCGTCTGATTAACTAACGATATTTCTTACTTATGGAAATTTCAAAAGGCTATAACAACAAGCCCTTATAAGCTCGTGCATTAAGCCGGACTGTTTGATTTTTAAAACTCCCACAATCGCTCGCTCGCCCATTTTATCTGCAAATGCACAATAGACAACTCAATTTGCCGAAAGTATTTATTTTATTCACTCCAATGGCAGTTTCCCATAGACTGGCCATAGAAAAAAATCGAATGTGTGTAAAAATGTCACTGATAGCGTGCAAAGAGGCAGGCGAGAAGCATTGAACTTTTTTGGGAAGGCTATTTTTCAACAGCTCTCGCTAAAAATTGAATAGCGATAACACTACTCGTATGCAACAAAAGAAGACTTTTGAAAAAACACGCACTGGACTGCAAAGGTTCGATAGGGCAGTAAAACTCTATACTCAGTTTGGGGACTTTTGGTGACACAAAAATAATATAAATTTTGCGTTTTATACATTCCGCCTTGTACAAAGAACCATCCGTCCAATATGGAGCAGACGCGCCTGGATCTTAATAGCCATCCCAGTCCAAACCATGGTCCACCCATTACAAGAGAAAGACTCACAGGCTGATTTGGAATAACGATTACCTCCTACCTATGATCAAAGCTCATTCTAATAATGTACAAAATAGGCACTACATTGCGACACTACGAGTACAGTTGAATCCGCTTTAGCGCAACCCGCTTTACTGAAAAAATCGGATTACTGAAAGCTACACAAATCCCCACACTGATTTTAAACAGCTAGTCTGATTTTAAGCAGCTAGTCTTATTCACTTCGCTTTAGCGAAACATTGCTTTACTGAAAATATCGTGTTACTGAAAACCAAAAGCAAGCCCACAACTACGTTTTGTATGAAACTTACTTCGCTTTAGTGAAAAAATAAACAATGACAAATTTATTTATTTGAAATCGATTCCATAACTTAAGGCTGAAAAAATTGTGCATGTTTTTTTTTGTCCTTTAAAAAATTAAATGGCAAAATGTATTTGTCCTTTTCGCTCTTACGTGCTTTAATGTATTTTTCTATTATATTGTCAATGCAAGTGGCTAGACATTTACTGATGTTAAGCAGTACGCTTAACTGTAAAAAATTTCATTAATCCGAACTAAGTTTTAGAGAAAAAATCGGATAACTTTAAAAAAAATTAGGTTTTGGTTATTTCCAGTACAGCGGAGTCGACTGTATGTTCAAAACCTTGAACTTAGACTTGTACCACCTATACACGTTACAAGCCAGCACCCTCGAGGAGGGTTCAGTAGAAGGATTTCTTATGCCGGACGTCTTATACAAAGCAACTATATAAAATACGCATTTATCAATATTTTCTGTTGAAAGTGCTGTTTTAAGTGAAAAGTAAAAACAATTAAAATTTGCTTTTGAGTTCCCGGCAATTCCCAAAAAAATATCCAAAACCCAAAAAATTGGACTTTTTCAGTATTTTTGTTATATTGTTCTCATTTTGCTCCCAGTGCAGATATTTTTGGAAATATTTGAAAACATATCATGGCTTACGGTGGTATGATAAATTTTTTGGTTCCAGCTCGGGAAATTTTGAACAAATGATTTTTTTGTAATATTTCCTATAGTGCTACCTTTGAAATAAGTAAAAATATGGGGTTGTCATTTTTCATAATATTTTTTTAATACCGAAATAGTTAACCCATTTTTTTCTGCAAAAAAAATGTCGAAAAATAGACTTTTTTTAAATTTTTTAATTTAAATTGCGTATAAACATTTGACTTTTTCGCTTTTCCTACTAAATTTTTTCAAATGTTAAAAATTTTGGTTTTAATACATTTTTTTAAAATCAAACAAGATTTGACTTCTCCATTACAGGAACAGATGTGCCATAGCTTTCCGTGAGCACCTGCCATTACGGCCTTATCTCACGGGTGCCAAAGCACCGGGTGCAGGTAAGACGCCAGACCATCGCCCCCATGCACCCTTTTAGATTTAACCTAAGGGCTAATCCTCAAGGCACATAGGTTGCAATCTTTGATATAGTTATCCATGTACTATATTCAATTGCCTTGCTGAGGTAATTTGAGCTATCTAAACTCTGCTGCTATATCCGTGCCCATAGCAGCTTCTGTTGAATGGCAACAGCACCTAGAATAGTGTCTGGCTGACCGCGTCAGACCAACCACTAGCATTGATTTCACACTGGGAAGCCAAGACTATTCTCCCACGATTTTGGTAGCAACCACCGCTACCACGATAATTCCTCAACCATTGCCGGCACAGCTCAACCACTCATCCGAGATGAACCCATGCCTGTGTCGCCAAAAATCCAGTGCCTACTCCACACATACCAAAATCATCCCTTAAACTCCGTGGGGTAGGACGAACTCGGCATTTTAGCAAAGGATCCTGACGAACGCTACATGCACTCATAACTTCAAAGCAGCTCCACTGTCGGGCAACCGGCACCCGTGCCACCAGAAGTAGGCTCTGGTCAGACCTCGAAGTTCCACCACAAGAGCTTCACCTCTATCGTCTTTTGAACTCAGGGCCAGTTCTAGGTGACGCTGCACCTAACTGACATCAACAGGTGCACAGGTGACATCTGCCCTTTATAAATATGTGCACATCCTTTGCTCTGTTGCCAGAGATCGGGTAGTAACACATAAGTTCTATGGGTAATGTACCAAAGGTACGTCAATGGAAAAAGCCACATCACCCCAGCTGGTGTCCCGGGGTTGCCACACCCGTAGTCACAAATAGACTCCTCTGGGGGGGCCATTACAAGAACAGTGGACCAAGCCGACAAGCAAAAAATATTTTTTATCAGATCTAAAACATCAGCTTGACATCATTTTGAATTTTTCATTAACCCGAGATCGCCTACTTTGAAGCTTAGTGGCTCCGCCTCCTTTAAAGATATATAGTCCAAATTCCAAATTTAAATTTTGGGACAGCTCTTCAAATGCTGTATCAAATTTCATGACAATCGTTCACCTGGTTTAGAAACTGCAGAATTATTTCCTTTTTTTTAACAAAATCCCACACTATGCACAGTGGATCAAATATGTGAACGCTGATGATGATAAAGGTGTAACTGCTTTCGAATGTTGTTCTTTTGATGCAATGTTTTTCTTAAAAATTCTCGCTTGCGGCTTTCTTTCCTCGAAAAATGATCTTTTATCCTAATTAATAAAACAAAGCAAACAAAAATAAATTCAAACAGAAATTAACAGCTAACAAACAAAAATATTTACTATTTTGTGTATTGAAACCTTTCAAATGTACATTCATTTGAATTACATGACATGTTTACAAATTCACTGAGTTCGTTTATTTTTGATGACTTCAAAAAAAAAAAAAAATACTAAGCAACGTGGCGCTTGAAAATTTAACTCAAATGTTCTATAATGTTGGCAACCTTCCCCAACATAATTGTATAATATACTCGTATATCGTCACCTTAAATGCAAACGGACGTAACTACACTTTTATATTTTTTACAGGAGAAACAAAAAACGTTACAAAATCAATAATAATAAAGTATTTTTGAAACTTTACTTCGAAATTTACTTGTAGTATGGATGCTTATATATTTTCAACCATTTATTTCCTTTTTATTTATATTTAAGCTTTCATGTTAGTTACGTTCCTTGCAATAAAAAATAGATGCATTCGTAATTACGTCCGTTTGAATTTCTGTAATAAAGTCGTTATTTTTCATTGCTGAAGTCTAAATATTTGCGTGAACATGTAGTTTGATAAAATGAACCATAATCAATCAAAAACTCGATTTTGAATTTTTGTGTAGTTACGTCCGTTTGCATTTAAGGTGACGATATATATATGGTTGCATGTTTTGAATAGCTATTAAACGCAAAGTAAATGACGACACTTGCTCAAAATTTCATAATAGTCTATTAACAGGTGGTACTTGATGGGAACATTGTTGCATTTCATATAACTACGAGGGAAGTTCGAAAAGTCACGGACTTGTTCATCCACCCTCGCATATATTAATATATCTGTGGTTTTCATGAATAACAACCTATATTATGTACATATATATTTCTCATTTCGAATTTATGTTGTCAAATTGTTATATTTTAAATGCTTTTTAAAAATATCTAAGAAAATGTTATACGTATGCACATAATTTTTTTGTTGTTGTAACACAACTTCTACAAATTTTTTCAGTTCTACTGAAAAATATTTAATTTTTGGATATGCTTATGTTATTCATGAAAACCTCAGATGCATATACATATACTTCCAGTCGGCTAGTTTAGGGACCAATTATTAAAACACTACTACACTAAAGGAAAATCCGTGCTAAACTTAAGATTTTACGCTCGAAATCAAATTTCATTTCAATCTAAAATGCGAAAATTCTTGATTCATTATTTTAAGATCGCATTTAAGATTATAATCTTGAATAAAATCTCATCTTAAGATCGGATTCAAGATTTTGTTCTTAATAAAATACTAAATTAAGAACACATTCTTAAAAATTTAAGATTACGATATTAAAATCGAGTTTACGCTCTTTATTTAAAGAATGCGTTCTTAAAGTTTACGACTAGGTTCTTGAATTGAAGATTACAATCTTACAATTAAGATTGCCTTCTTGATTCTTAGAATTCATTCCAAATATTAAGAATTTATGCTTAAATTTAAGAATGTCAATCTTACTGACCAAATTTCAAGATTGCAATCTGAAGATTTCTGCAATCTAAATTCACGAATTTTGTTCTTAAATTTATTTAGATCGTCATTTTTCTTTTAGTGTACCCATTACTAAACTTCCTAAAACTTGTGTTGGGCCTGTATACGAAACCTCTACAAAACGCCTACATTACATGTTATATGGCCGCTAATGTGGTTAGCTAACTTACCACATTATTAAACAAAATACATTTTATAAAATAAATACGAATGTATACACATTTTTTTTTTTGCTCGAAATGAATGCAAAATATACATACAAAATGTGTTCGTTGCCTTTTACGTTTCATTGACGGCATACGTACAATTAGTTTATCTTATATTTAAATTGAATCGCAAATCACTGATATCTGGGACCAAATTAAGTGCATTTAACACTTGTCAATTGGTGTTTGTGAATGCCACCCCAAATTATAATTAAAATAGACACGTTATTGTGCACATTTATCCAAACACTGGCCTGTTAATTTAATTACTATGCATATTTTATATATATTTGTATATGCATGTACATTAGGGTGGGCGTTATTATTATTTTTTTTTTGATTTCTTCGAAATCGGTTCAGTTTTATGTAAAAATAAATACAAAAAAATTTCATACCGATAAGTTGGCCCTCAAGCCCATATATTCAATGTAATTTTTTTTTAGTTTTATTTTGACTATATGTACATATATGTATAAAATAATTTAATATATCGCACCTTATCAACAAGAGTTTATTAACTCAAAATTTTAAAATGTTCAGTAGAGACGACAAACTGCTTGTGCTTAGATTATAAGAGAATTTGAAAATCCGAATCTATAGTAGTAATCGAATTCCATTTGAAAATATATTTGCATTGTTTTTATTTTAAAATATTGGAATTCTTGGCAAAAAAATCTGTGTTTAAAATTAAAATTCCAATAAAAATAAAATTATACTGATTATCGAATGTGAAGTCCTATCAATTTGTTCTTAGAAAATTTTTGTGCATTGAAAAAGGCATTGTAACGTCTGTGGATGTAATCGGCTCAAATTTAAATGATTCTTTTTATACAGTGTTGTATATTTATTTAACTCAACCATTACAATGAATTGAATACTAGCTATTAGATTTGGTTTTTGAATCCGTTATAATTTAGAAAAACAATATCAAGTTTCAGCATAATTGTTTCAATAGTTTCGGCTTTAATAGCAGACAATTTTAAATTATCAAAATTATAATTTTCATTAAATTTGGTAGGTGTGTGTGCTTTTACAATCCTTCCACAATTCTACAACAATGCAAGCGAATACAGTTGCCAAAAACAGTTTTGCAACGTTTTTGGAAATTTGAATTTTTGAGAAAATATGACACAAAATCAGCATTTATATCAAAATATGAAACAAAAATATGCATTTATGAATAAATTATGCAAAAATATGAATTTTTAACAAAATATCCAAAAATATGCACTAACAAATCGATGCCATTTTTACGCAAATTCCATGTTTCGTAAAGATATTTCGTTCTTGCCATTATCAGAGTTAAGGGAAAAACATGCATTTGCATGAAACCCCTGTCCCTGGTTATGACGCTTTAGTGGAAATTTAAATAAAGTTTCAAAATATATTTTTCAACAAAAGGGTATTAACGCGAACATTTTTAATACTACTACGTGTACTCTTTATTAAATAATAATATCATACATATTATGTACAAAGTTATGTACTATATACATATATACATATACATACATATTATATATTTACATATATATTTTTATATTTTTTTGTAAGTTCCTTAAGATCTTTTTTCTTATTCTCCGAGCATTTTCAAATAAATAGAGGATAAGCTAAATTAATAATAAGTTTATGTAATGTTTATTTATTGGTTAAAGCAGAAAAGCATAAAGAAATTATGAATTAAAAACTTACTTAAGATTTTTCTAATGGTTGATGCATTTGAATTTGTTTTTATGGACAGTTACTTTTGAAAACTCTTTATCTTTATCATGAAAAGAGTCACAACTCAAAAAAATGTGAGCAATTTTATCATAAAAAGATTCATATTTCGAATTAAAATCATAAAATAAAACAATTGTTGTCAACAAAACAGTATCCACACAAAATACAACAAAATTTAAATAAAAAAATTGGATTATTCTTAAATAAAATAATACCTTTTTTATGAAAATATATGATACATTTCTGTGTTCACTTTTGTATTAACTCAAAATAATACCTTTTTGGTGACATAAAGGTAGTCACTACACTATCACAAAAATGGTCTCAAATGTGGTTTTCGAGATGAAAGAGCATTCGGAATGCGTTGAAATTTTTACAGTACATAGCTATTGATGTTGTTAGTTGATTTCTTTCAAAAAGTGAAATTTCAAAATTTTGAGTTAATACCCTCTTGTTGATAAGGTGCGATATATAAGCTCTTATTGTACATGCTTAAAATAAAAAATTTTCAAATAAATATAATTTTGTTACATAAAATTGTTGGTATTTTATTTTGTTGGTTATTTTCCTTATTATTTTCTAAAATATTAATTTTATCAAAAAACTTTCTTTGAGATTAATGTTGTTGACTTGAAGAGCTAAAATATTGCCATATGTCATATTCTTCTTCTATATTCTATGATTTTTCAAAAAGATAATCATATGCAAAAAAAATTAAATTGAAAATGGGCTTGAATGCCTACTTTGAGAGTCGGACGCACCCCCTAAAATGCAACTTATCGGTATGAAATTTTTTTGTATTTTTTTTTTACATAAAACTGAACTGATTTGGCTGGTGAGAGTAGAAGAAATAAAAAAAAGTCTCCATGCAATTAACGGCCACTCTAATGTACATATGTATATTAGAGGGACTCACTGAAAAATTCTTTTATTACCCCTTTCAAATTAAAGTTAGGTCTTTTATGAGTAAGGATTCCCAAAATATTTGAGGGGTCTAGCGATGACCGTTCGTGAGCTTGACCGTGTCTAGAAAAGATCTATTTTTAAAGTTTTTTTAAATTTTTTTTTGTCCCAAGACAATATATTAAAAAAATTACATCATCTGAAAGATTTTTTAAGCAGCTCCCCATAGTGCATTTAACTTTACCATTTATACCATCAGCAATGTGTTATTCCATAAAAATATATATTTTTTTAGACACGGTCCAGCTCACGAACAGTCATATCTAGAGACCCATCAAATGTTTTGAGAGTCCTCATTAAACAGACCGATCTTTGATTTGTGGGGTGGGTAATAAAGTCGCATTTTCCATCTCCACATAAGTTGAATTGCTCTAATGTATATATGTACATACATATTTTTTTGTACTATTATAATTTCTTAATTAATTAATATTTCAGTGCAGTCATTTATAAAAGGCAGCTATTGAAATCAGACATCCCAAGCCATTCGTCAACTATACTTGGTGTTCTGTTGTTGTTGTGTTTGTGTGTTAATTTATTGTTTACAATTATTCACGATTAAGCGATCCGATCTATACACATGTCCCCAACCTAGCAGTTGCTTTTCTTTGAAAATTCAATCGTTTTATTAGAAATATAACTATAATAAATTGAAATTTTCTTAACCTTAACGTATATTGTTTTTATACTAAAAATGTTTTATATTTCGTTATTTCCCCACTACTTTTTGTGGGTTTTACAGGAGAAACAAAAGTCTTTAAGGTCCCAAATGAGAGTTCACGGACCCCTGAAGTTTAGTTTCTAGAATAGTGGACTTATGTTGTTATCGCTTGTAAGTACAGCTTTATGGGAGGAATTGGACAGATGTACCTGGATTCAATAACTTTTATTACGATAATCGTGTCGCTATAATAAATAAAATAAAACGAAAGTTTATTGACATTGCTATTCAGTAACTTATTTTCACGATATTCGCTGTCGGTTGAAATAAAACAAGTAAAATCAACGACTAAAATTCACTTTTTCACTTATTTTGACGTTTTATATGCAGAGTTGCCACATTATGTGCAAGTATATGTACATTATCGTTAAACAAATTATAGAATCACATTATCGTTACGGCAAACGAATAAATATATCTAGTGATTTTTTTATGAGAATTGTTGAAATTTAAGTTTTTTTACCATTACTACATTGGCTGAGTTTTTTTCAGCTTCAAATTGTAGTTACATAATAAGTAAAATATTAATTTGGGATTATAAGTACGTTTAAAAAATTTTAAACTTAAATTTTAACAATTCCCATAAAAAATCACTAATTATTAAATTGAATGCACCAGGTCAAAAAATACTTGTGTGGCAACACTCTATTCTTAAATAGCTGTTGTTGTTATTTACATTTATTTTCTTTTTACATACTTTTACAACTGCAATTTGAAGCTGAAAAAAGTCAGCCAATGTAGTAATGGCAAAGAAAATAAAAAACATGTTGATTATTGAGTTCTTGTTTCAACTTTGTTATTTGTTTTAAGCTTCTCATTTGTTTAAATGAAAGTTTATAACATAATAACTCTAGTTGTTCTAAGAAACTTTGGGTAAAGGTTCCCTGATGATCTGCATTAGCAACAGTGAAATGCGCATAGGATCCAGCTAAACCCCTCAATAATCAATTTCAATGTATTTTTAATGAAAAAAATATTTTACTTAATAATTAAAATATTAATTTGGAATTATTAGTGCGTTTAAAAAATTTTAAACTTGAATATATTTATCGTTAAATACTAAAAATAGCATTAGTAGAAAAACGGCTTAACATTGGAGAAAATTAAAAAAAATATTCCACTATAGAATAAAGGAAGTTTGTTTTAAAATAAATATTTTTACTAATTATATGGTTTTTGCAAGTAAATTTTCCTAATTACATGCGGCTATCACCTCTTCTGATGATAAATACATTATTTACAATACCAACTAAGTAGAGTTAGCCACCTTTTGTTATTCTAAAAAAAATGGAGCTGAAAAATCGTTTGTGCACAGATAACAATATTGCAAAGTAATAAAGCCATTATATATATAAAAAGAGCAATTGTTTAAATAACTAGATATGGATTACACCATTTCTGCGCTGATAGCCTCACATAGAAAAAATAAAATTAAACTTTAAAGTACAAAATTGTTACACCTCGTTAAACAAGGGTTAGGTTTAAATGTTGATGTCTATATATGTATGCGCTTAAGTGTTTTCTCATTGTTTTACATTTTAATAGAACTTCTTTTGAACTTTGATAGTAAATTGTATTAATTAATTAAAAATTAATTTCATCTAATGTCTTTAAAAACACTACAGTAGAATAAGCCTATATATATATATACATATATATATATATATGTATATATATATATATATATATATATATATATATATATATATATATATATATATATATATATATATATATATATATATATATCTGTCTTTCTCCCAGCTGAAATAAGACTTTCCAAAGTAAACTTTGCGTGTCTGAATGCGGTATTATTTTATACATGTGTACATAAAACTATTTGGCGTGCAGAATAATAATATTTATTTACATGCAAATTACACAACAATTTTATTACATACGGGCTAAGACAGTTTGACATCTACACTAATTGTATATGGAGCCCTTCCTGGAGCATCATGACAGAAAATAATGGGCCATAACCATTGTCAACATAATTCTTTCTGTCAAAAAAATCGACTTCAATGCAAACATCTGATCTGAAATATAAAATTAAATTTTTATGGGCGTTCCTCCGCCCATTTTTTAAATGCAAGATTGTGTGTTTTCAGAACTCAGGGTGCGTGTTAAGTCTTTTAAAAATCGATAGAATAGATCCACTTAAAATAAAATATTTAATTTTAGTGGGCGTGACTCCACCCAAATTTTTAAAAGGAGGATTGTGTCTATTTTAGAGCTCAAGGTGTGTGGTAAAAAATCGGTTTTATAAAAATCGGTTAGGTACAACCGCGTTAAATATTATAATAAATTGTAATGGGCGTAATCCCCGCCCATTTTTTCAACTTTAAAATTGTGTAATTGCAAGAACCAAAGGTGTTTGCGCTTACATTGTCACTAGTCTCAGATCGGAGATGTATGTGACAAAATTTTCAGTGGATATATAAATAATATAAGGATGTGCGTGGGTTGAGCTGACTTTGATATATGTATATATGTATATAGTATGTGTATTTATAGCGTTACCTGCTATTCCCTCTAATTATTATATAAATTAAAATAAAAGCAAACGATAATAATTTATAAGAAAACACCTTGGAAAAGAGAAAAAACTTTACTTTTAATATATTTTATTCAAAAAAAAAAAAATAGAAACCACACGCAAATGTGTGTATGGATGCAGTAAAAATTCGATTAGAAATTATATAATATGATAGATATGCAATTGATGGTAGGAACGACCACAAAATGTCTCGAAAACGAGTCGAAACGCAAAACGTTAAATTATACTAGATATACCAAACGGACGACACACTCGTCCGTATTCTAGAATCAAAATGTAAATAATTTAAGATTCAAAGAAAATGTATCTAAAGGTCATAAAGAATTCATTAAAACACAGCCACACACAAACTTACATACATATGCAATCATAATTAAATAATACATGAAACAAACAAACAAAATCCCTTGAATTAGCTTCAATTTATTCAAATCTCTTCCTTTAAGTATTATGGCTTTCATACAACAACAAATAAGAGAGAAAAAAATTGTTACATCAAGAGAAATACTAAATACCCACACACATACACACAATCATGTTTCCCAGTTGTCCAAATCGTCCTAGACGACATTGTCTTCGGCGATTCATATACGACATGTCGTCTGTAGATTAAGTTTTCTAATCGACAATTTAAAAGAAATCGGCGTTCATGACTATCTGAACGACAATGTCACACGTTTTCTCTTCAATAAAACTTTGTTGGGGACCATCTGAGCGACAGTGTCATACGTTTTGTCTTCAATAAAGCCCTGTCGAGGACAATCTGAGCGACAATGTCCCTCGTTGTGTCTTCAATAAAGCCTTGTTGATGACAATCTGAGCGACAATGTCCCTCGTTATGTCTTCAATAAAGCCTTGTTGATGACAATCTGAGCGACAGTGTCACACGTTTTGTCTTCAATAAAGCCTTGTTGTGGACAATCTGAGCGACAATGTCGCTCATCTGGTCTTGTGTGACCTCGCTGCCATTTGTATGAAAATTTCGATTTGTATGGAGTTGTCTTTAATATGTCTTCTACGACTTACCATTGTCTTGTACCCGTCGTCAAAGATGTCTTAAAGACGTGGCCAACTGGGTTTGTTTCTTTTTTTACTTGTAAGCTAATAAATGCGTGTATAATATGTGTGCATGTAGTAGAAGCACCTTTAAACGCTTATAGCTCCCAAAATACTGAACCGATTTCAATAAAATGTAGATTCTGCACATCTGTATATATAAAACCATATAAATCTTTTTAAGATCGGTGAAGTGGTACCGGCGTAAAAGGGATTACAAAAAACATGTTCGCCTATTAATTATATAGATTTTGGAAGAGTCGCTGCTAGAGTACGACTTAATCTAAAATAAACAGTCTCGAAATCGAGCACATACATTATTATTTTAATCGCACGGAGGAGTCAAAAAGGTTTCATTTATAATCACTAATTTCAAAAATTGTTGACTGGGATCCTTGTTTCACTACAACATAGACATTGTTTTATTATACACCAACCAATAGATAACAATAGAACCAATTGAACCAATAGATAACAATTAGGCATGTTTTTAAAACCTTCTACATCTGTATATATATATATTAACAAATTATGTACATACATATGAAATACGAGTAACAAACAACAATTTGGAGGAACTCAAATTCTCAAAGGAATTTTCATCTTATTCAAAAGAAAATATAAACAAGTAAGAGTGCTATATTCGGCTGTGCCGAATCTTATATACCCTTCACCAACGCACGTATATGTAGTATGTAGACTCATACATACATATTTGTTTTGTAAAAAAAATTACAATTTTTTGCTCTAGTACAATTTTTAGTAAGTGAGTTCTCAGTATTTTACAATTAAAGAGTTTGATTCAAATATCTTATTTTCGATATTTGCATTAGTTGAACATTTTTTTCTACACTGTCCCCCATATTTATAAAAAAATTAAATGAATTTGAAATTCATTTTAGGAAAATTTTTTATGGAAAAGTTGATATAAAATACATTTCAAATTCGTTTCAAATTTTATGAATATGAGGGTATGTATTTAAGAAATATTTTACATTCACCCTTATTCCAGTTGACATCGACGTCACGTCAATACAATACCAAAAAATTGCGGCTTGTTTATTCGCTCTCGAGATGTTCAGAAACCGTGCTGCTATTTAATAACCCTAAAATAGTCTTAATATTTTACATCCATACCAAATACACAATTTTTTTTTATATTTTCCCGTATTTAATTTCTTAATTTAAACATCCCATTGCAAATGGTATATATTTCACAGTATTATGTAAACGGTTTATTCCTAAAGGCTGTGATACACTATCATACACAGTCGTTCGATCTGTCAAAAAAATCGTGTTTACTGAAAAAGTATGATATTGTGGATTAAAATTTGGCATGTGTGACAGATTTTTTGACAAGTCTGTCCGATTTCCAAAAGTTTATGAAAATTTTCATAAAATGATAATTTCTATTAGATCAGAGATGCATTTTGTAAGGCAGTTGATAAGAAAACAGCAAATTCTGCTTCATTTATTTAAAGATGGAGAGATACATTTTGAAAATTACATTTTGCGTTATTATTTCTTTAGAAATGCAAAATAATTAAACATAAAAATTATTTTGAATGTTTTTGCATCTTTTTTGTGAAATAGTGTGACACCTATAAGAGATTTTGTTGTGAGTTTTTTGGAGTGTGACAGAATTCTATCCGATTTTCCAGTGAATGAATAGTAAGACTGTATATGATAGTGTATCACGGCCTTAAAGAATTTTTCGGAAGTTTGATCAGCAGGAAGGAAAAGTTTAAGGGAAATGAAATGGAACATTTCCTTTAAATTATTTTATAGTTATGACTGATCTTTAGCGATAAATGTTATTTTTATCTCAATTTACTAAAAATTAATAAGAACTCGTTACAAGCTGCCAAGGAAAGGCCATAAGCAACATGCATGAATATATACTATATTTCCCCAGTTTGAAGTTAAATGAGAGCATTAAATCAAAAGGCAACAAGTTCTTTATTCATGGACAAAACAAAAAATATGCAGGGTTATACTATAAGTGTTATTCATACAAAAAACAGCAACGATATTTTTAAAAAAGGAGAGAAAAATGGAATACCCTTACTCGGTGGTCCCGTGGGCCATTTATTTGAAGATTTCACTCGCAAGCATAATGCATCGCTAACGTTTCCACATCAGTCACAAACAAGCAACAAACTAAGTATTTCTGATATTTGGCATCTAGTTGAAAATGGTACATGTGATATATCTGGTAAATTATTCCCTAATAATTTTTATGAAGTGGTCCTGTATTCTACAACATTCGACCTTGAAGACTTCTGCCTAATGGTGCCCGTTGAAAAATCTATACCAGCTTATAAGTTTTATGTATCAGTTTACGATACCGTCAGCATGATTTTCATTATCTTGGCTTTTATATTATTTTCTTTGGTTGTGGCTGCGAGTTATTTAATCAAACGTGAACGTATGAATTTCAGTGAACTAATTTTTAATATTAACGTGCTCAGTGGATTATTGGGTCAGATCTTCAGTATAGGGACGAGTTCTTCCATTACACGCAGATTAATTTATTTGATGATATTTTTGGCTGGTTTGATCTTTAATACAACTTACAACACATTCATACAGTCTTTTTTTTACCGCTACTCCCAGCGAACACAAGATTGCCACTATGCAGGATGTACAAAATTCTGGCATAAAAATTTCTTTAAGCTCTGAACATTTTTAACTTTTTGAAACTACTTGGGAGGGAAAAAGAATTCAGTCCATATTCAAAGGTAGTGGATAGTATGGAAGAATACTATGAAATGGTTAATACTTTTTACAGCCGTTACATGTATGTTGTGTCGTCGTTATATTGGAGCACACTTCATCAGCAGCAAAAAAAAAAACTGCTGTCAAAACGTCAGTTTCGTTTCACCAATACTTGCATCCTCAAATGGGAGCCCGGAAGTTTGATTTTGAAGCCTAATTTACCTTTCAAGAAGGCACTGGATACTTTTATCCATCAAGCAAATGAAGCTGGACTAATATCGCATTGGAAATCATTAACATTTTCTGAATTGGTGCGATTGAAAAGAATGAAAATTCTGAATGATACTACTAAGCCGCAATTTACGCCAATGAAACTGGAAGATATTAGACTGATTATGATGTTTTTTGCCTTCGGTATAATGTTGTCCTTTATTTGTTTCATCATTGAAATCTGCTGGTCAAAACCTGAAAAATTAATGAAACCATTTGTGCGTTAAGTGAAATTTCTTAAACCAGACGATATGCACTAAAACATTTTTGCAAATACTTTGGATTTAAAATTTAAATGCTTTTAGTTGTGAATATGTGTGCAAAATATTTTGAAATTCATAGCACAAAATTGTTAAAAGTGGAACATAAAATGAAAGTATAGGAGTATTAATATAGAAAACAGTCGGAAATGGAATTGGGACGAACTTTTTCATTTTTGCCACAAACCTATGATCAAACCCATGTAATTTAAACGGGTTTGACCCAAGTCTAGTCGTAAAATTATATCTGCATAGACATGACTTAAATTTATTTCCGCTTATCGAAAATATATTCTACGGTAATAAATATTAAAAAGAAAAAAAAATAATTAACACCGACTCACTTTGAAAGCACAATGCAAATTATACTATTTTACCTAAATTTATATTTATAGTTTGTTATATTTTTCAAAAATATGTACACATGTATATTTATCGTAAATATATTTTACGTTTTGTGTTTAGAAAAATTTTACTCAAAATGTCCTTAATATTGATGTTGATGTCATTTAAATTTTCCTAAGGTTTTGAGCACATTAATGTTAAAAAAAAACTTTAAAAAAAATTTATTTAAAGTATTTGTGTCACTTAGTTGGAAAATTTAATCACTTCAGCACTTAAAAAATAAATAAAATTATAAAAAAAATGATAAAGTTTTTTAATTGAAAAGCATTTTGTTCCTATTTTTTGCAATTAAGCAAACATAAATCGAAAATTTACAATTGTGTACATGACAAATTTGCAAAACTCTTGTTCATTTTGAATTTTTGAGTAATAAAAATTTTAAATTTCAAGACACCCAATATACACATATATTACATTGAATATATGGGCTTGAGGGCCAACTTTGAGAGCCAGACGCACCCCCTAAAACACAACTTATTGGCATGAAATTTTTTTTGTATTTTTTTTATATAAAACTGAACCGATTTGGGGGGTGAGAATAGTAGAAATAAAAAAAATAAAAAATAACGGCCACCCTACGCATACTTATGTATGTTTTTGTTTAGCAAATGCATATTGTGTGTTTGCTTGGACTCGACTGGCATTAGAGAGTAGAAGAAAAACTGCAAAAACTATAAGTGATAAATTTGCCGAGAGAATGACATTCATAAATTAAGCACAATGTTAATTAGTCTTGCAAACAAAATACTATACAAGCGTTGTATAACAATTCAGCAGACATTAAAGTTTGTAAGAGGTTTTAAGCTACAAAAAAACCTTGTTTTAATTTTATGGATAGTAGCCAATCATCAGAAATTATAGCAGTGAGTGTTTTCAAGTCTAAATGTAGCATCAAGCGTTCGCAACAGAAAGTCATGAAAGCAATGCAATGAGGAGAATTTTTGGACAAAACACAAATGCAACAGTAAAATTGTCCTGCAAGAGGATTATCAAATTAAATGCAATTTTAAGGTTTTCACTAGATTTTTTACTTCTAGAAAAACTTATTTATATTATAGAAACAAAACAGATTTTTATCTGATGATGAAAAACATCAAACTGTTTGGTCGTTTATGTGTGTACACCCGTGAAATAAATGCATTGAAATATATTTTTTTCATTATTAAAAGCTAAAAAATCTTTGAAAAATCTCAGCTACAGTCCTACTTTACAAAACTGAATGGTCTTAAGCCTGGTACGGAGTTCATACGGAATTTCAGGTTCTCATACAAACTGTATGTGAAAAAAATTACGGAAATTCAGGTTGGTAAATTTCATAAAGATATTTTCATTTGTCCGTACTAGGACTTTCAAAAGGAAAATGTACGGAAGTTTTTAAATTTATTGCCTATCTAAGGGAGCTATAAATATAAATGGAGACTTTTTTCAGTCAACTGAAACAAAAATTAATGTTCAAACAAACAATTGGTCGCGGAATTTTTGACATCTCTAATTTAAGTATTTTTGTGTGTTGTAAATTAAAAAATAAAAGATTTTGTGTGTATGCAAACATCATTCTACACAAAAGGCTACACGATTATTTTTCTGTGTAGAAATAAATGTAAGTTTACAAATGTGAAATTCCGTAAGAACTCCGTACCGGGCCTTAATCATGACTTTTATTTTTAAGCAAATGTTAGAAAGCCTTTGAAAACCCATAGACATTAATTAAAGTCTCAAATTTATTAACAACCTTAGAGTAAAGTAATTATAATAAATGAGTATACAAGATATTTGCATGACATTTCTATTTAAAATAAAGCATGATATGACAATTAATGCTGTTATATTAACCATAACTCGAATTTTTTGCTTTATAAAGTTCTTTTAACAAAAACCTTGGTATAAAATACTTCAGAGAAGCAGAAAATGCAATAACTGTAAGCTTTACAATTAAAATTGGTTGGACTAACCTATGAGGTTTTTTTCTGCGCAGAAAAACTTAACCAACAACAAACCTATTAATTGCGTATTATTATTTGAAAATATCATAAGAAGAATCTGAATTAATTCATTCATAACAAAGAGAATATACTTTTTAAATAACTATTTGCAATTTTTTTTTAATTAATGCATAAATGCTTCAAAATGTTTTTCAACGTACATATTAATTTGTATTTAATATGGAATAAAACTTTTACCTCAACTGCCCTGTTGAAAAGAGTTTCCACAATAGTGTAGGCTAACTTATTTTAAATTGCCTACTTTTTGGCTTTGATGCATATGTTGTGGAATATAATCCAATATGCAATATTTTTATTGTGCACTTCAATCGCATCATAATAAATTTCACAAACTCAAAATTTTATTAAATATTAAGTGATAATATATATCCATTGTGAAAGATACTATTTTGATTATTTATTTTTAAAGCGTTAAATTAATAAAGGGTGTTTTTTATTGGGGTATAGAACTTTAAGTTGGCATCACTTTTTTAACTGGCGGCCATTTTGTCAGCTGTCAAGTGATTAATATTTAGTTTGGTTTGCCATTTCATCATGAACAGGTTGACAAAAGAACAACGCTTGCAAATCGTGCAAATTTATTTCGAAAATAATGGTTCAGTTCGCGAAGTTTACCGCAAGCTCCGTCCATTTTATGGTCGACATAATCGTCCATCAGAGCAATTAATTCGGTTAACCATGGATCGTTTTCGCACTACGTTTACTCTATGTGATGATACGCATCCGCAGAGACGTCGAACAGTGCGCACCGAAGAAACAATTGCCGCTGTAGAGCAAAGTGTTGAAGAGGACCCGAATGAATCGATTCGCCACCGTGCACAGCAATTGGAGCCGACTAACCGACTATTTTGTTCCCGAATTGGATGGCATGAATGTGGATGAGTTGTGGTTCCAACAAGACGGCGCTACATGCCACACAGCGCACGTCACAATCGATTTATTGAAGGAAACATTCGATGAGCGCATAATTTCGCGGAATGGACCTGTCAATTGGCCACCAAGATCGTGTGATTTGACACCATTGGATTATTTTCTTTGGGGATATGTGAAGTCGCTCGTCTACGCCAACAAACCAGAAACGTTAGGGGACTTGGAAGCCAACATTCGTGGCGTTATTGCCAACATACGGCCCCATATGCTCGAAAAAGTGGTTGAAAATTGGACCTGTAGAATTGGCTTTATTCGAGCCAGCCGCGGCGGCCACATGCCCGAAATCATATTTAAACATTAATGGCATTAAATTATCCTTCCAATAAAGCCAAATTGATGGACATTAAAACGATTTTCTTGTGTTTTATTTCAATTCAAAGTTCTATACCTCTTTAAAAAACACCCTATATATTAAATTGAATATTATAGAAAAGCCTCGAGGGCAAAATATTACGCTCGCACTTAGGCCGAGCTTACTTCTGAGTGCCATGTGTCCGAAAAAGTGCAACCACTAATTACCAATGAAAAACTCTTTGATTCAGACACTTAGTTTCATACACAATTAATAGACAATTTTATAGAATCCAACATGATTGGAAACTGTTTAAATCAATAAATACAGATCTGTATCAAAAAGTTTTCCATAAGTAATTAGTGGTTACGCTTTTTTGGGCAGATGGCACACACATGTAAACTCGGTCATACACATATCGACTCCTGTGCACGAAATTATCGTATGTTACATTTTTTATTCGAAATTGACTTTTTATACAAATTGGTTATAAATCCATTAATTCATCTGTTAACAAAATATTATTACGACAGTTTTAATAGTTATGGAGATAACACAATGCACATTTTATCGTATGTGGTAACTTTACTTTGTGGTAAAAATTATCGTATATGCCATCAGGGCTGCCAGATTGCAGATTTATAAAATCTTTGTTTAAAAAAAAGTAAAGCACCTAAATATCATAAAAAATATTTAAACTTAAAGCATACTTCAAAAACAAGATATTCGTTAAATGAAACTGACGACGATAATTTATTCCCGAATGCAAATAGTTAAATAGTTTAACGCATATAATACTTCTTTTGTTTTTAACTTTTTAGTGCATAGATTCAGTTTTATTATTTTTTTAAGTTTTTCTTTTTTCTTTTTATTTCTTAATTAATAAAGGTATTCACATCAGTTTTTTTCTTGTTGGAAAAATGGAAAAATGTAATTTTTTTAGAGCAAACACAGGGAAAACTTTACATTTTTCCAACAAGAAAAAAACTGATGTGAATACCTTTAATAATTTGTAATTTTGCTGGATTTCGGGCATTAACTATAAAGTAATTCATACCAAGTTTGTAGACGGTGACTGATGTAGTATTATCAATATGCAATAATTAGTGATTACTTTGTATGGAAGGGGGCCCTTTCCCTACTCTTACACCACTATTTTCCGCTGGATTACGCCCATGAACCGCATTAAAGTCATTATTGACAAGTTAAAAGCCTACCAATGATATAGTATTCCGTATATGCCATAATTAATAGTTAATTTGATGGGGGGATATCCATCTCCGTGCTCCTGTTACATATATGTAAAAATGGGACCACCTGTGGAGTATAACATTTCATATTATAGAAAAAGAATTTTTAAAAATTTTGCAAAAAGTCTCCACTTAAAGCATCCCTAAGATAGGCAATAAATTTGGAAAATTATGTGCACTTTTCTTTTGAAAGTCCGTACTAGAAAATGGAAATGATAACCTGAAATTTCGTATGAACTCCGTACCAGGCTTTAATGTAACAAAAAATAAATTTTTGAAAACCGACTTGAAATTTTAAAAGTGCTTTCCTACAAAGCAGTAAAATATGACTTAAGCACTTTTTCCTTATTATGCTGTGCAACAGTGTAAATTCACACGGTCTTGTTCGATAGTACCATCAAATGGTAATAAAAACCCTAAATTCACTTTGGTGATTTTGGTGCCTTAAGATTTTCAAAATTAGTGCGGCTTCAAAAATGGTGTCATCAGTTTTTTAGCCCATAGCTAATTCAAACTTGATGATAGCGCTAAACTATGTATGGCAATAATGAAGCCAAGAGTCTACCAAACAAATCGTGGAACATCTTATATCATTTTAGAATAACTTACTGGGACTCTTAATTTTCTCCCAACAATATTTGGCAAAGTTATAGCTACCGTGAAGCGGGTCATGTGAACATATTAACTTCAGCTGAACGTGATAAAATCACAAGCAAAACGATTTTAAAAAAGTTTTAAAAACACCATTACGTTTAAAAAATTTCATAGAAGTTAGAAACTGTTTTTATTAATTTTTCACCCAATTCGCCCACCATATTTCAACGATAAAACCAAGAAATGCATATTGCCGAGGGCAAAACAAATCATCATTCAGTTTCATGTCTTCTAGTTTCGTTGACGTTTATATCGGTTTAGCAGTTAATTTTAGAAAATTCATCTCTTTAATTCCTATCAATTCAGAAAATATTAAAAACTCCCAGTGCGATAATAACCCATAAGAAAAGAACATCTATATGTTTAATTGATTTATAAATTAAAGTTTGTGGAAAAAAGTAAAAAAAAAATGAATAGTTATATAAAATTAATACATGTTAACTCGATGAGAATTTGCATAAAATGAGTAAAATTACGTTGTCCTGTTGTATGACATGAAGAGATATATCGGCATTTTATTTTTGTAATTCTGCCGACGTTCTCTCAAATATTATATCAGAGTTAGTCGCAGTTGTAGACGCTATGTCACAAGCATTCGTACAAACATGCATTTTACTCTCTCTTTCTCATCCCTGAAGGAAATGTCGATGGTGAAAATGTACTGAGTCGCTTTTGACTTTGTCACTAGTACTACTCTACAATTATTCCCCATATAATACTTTGTGCTATAGACTAGTGTTGTAAAAGTATTGAGTATTTGAGTACTGAGTACTCAATACCGGGAGTTTTTCCCGGAACTCAATACACAAAAGTAACTACTCAATACTTTCAGGGTTGCATTTTGTAGCATTCAAGTGAAAGTCTTCCTTTAAAATACATCAGAATTATAAAACTCTGTGAACTTGATACAAATACATATGACTCTGAACCTCATGGAGTTAGTGTAACAAATACCAATTCTGTTAGGAATTATTTTGATACGAAAACAGCCGCTAAAATAAAGTACTACAAAATGCATTATTGAACTACTTCAGTCATTAACAAATACTATTGGACAGAAAAAGTGACCCTTTAGAATAGTGGAAGGAAGGCACGTGATACAATATAAAAAGCTAGTCAGTTCCTCACAAACATAAAAAATATTTTAAATTCTTTCAATTTTGGTAAAATTTTATTTCCACATTTCAACAATGACTAAGTAATAAAATCAATTTTGAAAAAAAAATGTTTATTAAAAAATATTTAGAAGATAATTTAAGAGATTAATGAACTAGAAGTGTTAAGAGTACGTTAAAAAATTTTTATGTACAAAAACTAATCTTCAAACTTATTTATTTTCATTTGGCATAAATTAATTTCAATATACTTGTATTTAATCTTTGTTTTTCCATATTGCATCATCAATAAAATAATATAAATAATAATTTTTAACTTCCCATATACATACATATATAAAGTATCAAGTAGTACTGAGTATTCAAAAGTAGCCGCTTTTTGCAACACTACTATAGACATTTAGCATGTGCTTGTCATTGAAATTCTACTAGTAACACTAAAACAATTGACTAAATAGTGAATTCATAGTTCTTATGGGAACATGGAAACATACCAACCAGACATTTACTGGTACATTTCTATACATTAATTTATGCATATTGACAAGTTGTTGCAAAATCCATCAGAAATGCACCAGATCTGTTTTCTCTCTTTATTTTATACTGACGAATAAAAGAGAAATTGTAGACAATGTAACTACTACTATAGTTTTAGTGTTGACATAGAGACACTTGGCCCCAGTCTGACTGCAGGGATATTATACACTAATATTTTTTATTGAGGTATAGAACTTTAAGTTGGCATCACTTTTTTAACTGGCGGTCATTTTGTCAGCTGTCAAATGATTAATATTTAGTTTGGTTTGCCATTTCATCATGAACAGGTTGACAAAAGAACAACGCTTGCAAATCGTGCAAATTTATTTCGAAAATAATGGTTCAGTTCGCGAAGTTTACCGCAAGCTCCGTCCATTTTATGGTCGACATAATCGTCCATCAGAGCAATTAATTCGGTTAACCATGGATCGTTTTCGCACTACGTTTACTCTATGTGATAATACGCATCCGCAGAGACGTCGAACAGTGCGCACCGAAGAAACAATTGCCGCTGTAGAGCAAAGTGTTGGAGAATGCTGGAGAGTCAGTTACCGTTAATGGAGACCGGTATAGAGCCATGATAACCGACTATTTTGTTCCCGAATTGGATGGCATGAATGTGGATGAGTTGTGGTTCCAACAAGACGGCGCTACATGCCACACAGCGCACGTCACAATCGATTTATTGAAGGAAACATTCGATGAGCGCATAATTTCGCGGAATGGACCTGTCAATTGGCCACCAAGATCGTGTGATTTGACACCATTGGATTATTTTCTTTGGGGATATGTGAAGTCGCTCGTCTACGCCAACAAACCAGAAACGTTAGGGGACTTGGAAGCCAACATTCGTGGCATTATTGCCAACATACGGCCCCATATGCTCGAAAAAGTGGTTGAAAATTGGACCTGTAGAATTGGCTTTATTCGAGCCGGCCGCGGCGGCCACATGCCCGAAATCATAGTTAAACATTAATGGCATAAAATTATCCTTCCAATAAAGCCAAATTGATGGACATTAAAACGATTTTCTTGTGTTTTATTTCAATTCGAAGTTCTATACCTCTAAAAAAATATAATATATAAATATAAATAATATAAAGATGTATGTGTGCTTACTTTGACTTTGATATACACAGTATTTGTATTTATATCAATGGTGCCATCTTTTTTAAAGCAAAAAGCACTGTTCGGTCATGAAAAAAGCACTAAAAAGCACCAAATGCAATATTTATGTTTGTATGTAATTACATACATAAAGATTTGAATTCAAAATTTTATTTTTATTCTTTTATATATTAAATTAAATCATCCACTGTAGTCGAAATATTAAAACACTGGAATAAAATTTAAGTGGAAATGTTTTGAAATTTCGGTACTTATCGATTGCCCTAGTTATACTTTTAAAATAATTCATAGCGCTAAAACTAATTTTCCACTTTTGTAGTCTTAAATCTTTAATGCTTCGTTCTTCTGTATTTCTTCAACTTCACCACATTTGTTATTATATTCTTTTGTAACGTCTTTGTGTCCTCTGTAATTTCTATAAATATGTTCTTAACGATCAACCTTAAATTTATCTTGGTCACCCACGGTCTAATCAGATATTTTTGACATAAAAAATTTATATTATTGCATCATGCATACAACCAAGACGTTACGTCCAATTCGCAAACTTCATATTCTTATTAAGTTTTTTCAGTATTTTTATAGGAAATTTGATAATTAGGAAGGAACGCAAAGAAGCAAGTACAGTCACCTTGTTAGATTGAGTATGTGTGTATGTGTTTAAATTTAGAGTTAAAAAAAATGAAAAAAAATCTTAATTCGCGTTTTTTTATGAAGCTACTAGACTATCACAAATTTATATTTAGTCTAATTGTAAAACGCACTAAAAGCACTAAATTCAAAAATAAAAAAGAATCAATTTCGTGCAGGTTTGTGCTTTTAAAAAATGCGCACTGTTATGACTTAAAAAGCACTAAATCTAGTGCTAAAGGCACTAAATTGGCATCACTGATTTATATCGTTGCTTGCTCATAATGAAAAAATTTAAATGGCGTAAATTTGCCACATTAAAATTTTAATACCTATACTCATTGTGAATTCCCTAAATAAGTTTGGGAGCATCAAACAAAAATCTTTACAAAACAAGCATTTTTATTCGATTGTGAATCTATTTTCTTTTCCACCACCTTTTTACAATTAGCTACCAGCCACACTAGGTAACAATAAAAGTATTAAAAAGCAATGAAATGCATATAGACAATGCTTAACCATAAAAACAACCAACATTTTCAAATTGAATAAATAAAGACTTTTTTATGACAAATAAATATATGTACTTCGGTATTTAAAGTATTTTAAAAATTAGTTAACGCAACTTTACTTTAGCGATAAGTATAAATATATTTAAGGTATTTTCAAACAGGATTTATTTTACGGACTTTTCTTAGAATTCCTTAACTTTCATTTTATTTTGCATTTTAAAGAATTTTGTTTCATTAACACCAAGACACAGAGATGCAATAGACGAAATATGATTTTATAAAACCGTTTAAACAATTATTCAAAACTACAGCGTTTTAAGTATCACGCTTAAGCAATTTCGCAAAATTTTCCAATTTTTTTATATGTAAATATTTCAAGAATAAAACAAGCAACCGACAACGTCATATCGATGGCAAAACAAATCATCACCAGTTTCATATCTTCTAGTTTCATTGGCGTAAATACCGGCTTTTCATTTACTTTCACGAATTTGATTTCTTTCATTCGTACCAATTCCGAATATGTTAATGATTCCCAGTGCGATATTAATCCAGCTTTGTTAGCGCGCCGGATAAGAGGATCCAAGGACTTCTTATAAGGTGAATTAGGTTGCATAATGAATCTTAAAGGATATAATTTAAATGGACAAATATTGGTATAAACGAAACAGAGGTTTTGACAGCATTTGTTGCTGCTGATCAAGTGTGTTCCAATATAACGACGAAATTAAATACATGTAACGGCTGTCAAAAGTATTAACCATTTCGTAATATTCTACCAAACTATCCACAACCTTTGCATATGGGCTGAATTCTTTTTCCCTCCCAAGTAGTTTCAAAAAGCTAAACTGTTCAGAGTAGAAAGCAATTTTCATGCCAATTTTGTACATCTTGCATAGTGGTAATCCTGCGTTCGCTGGGAGGAGCGGTAAAAACGACTGTATGAATGTATTGTAAGTTGTATTAAAGATTAATCCAGCCAAAAGAAGAAGAATCGAGAAGATTAATCGGCGTGTAACGGAAGAACTTCTACCTAAACTGAAGTTTTGACCCAATAGTCCATTGAGCACGTTAATGTTAAAAATTAGTTGGTATCGTAAACTAATACATAAAATTTGTAAGCTGGTATAGATTTTTCAACGGGCACCATTAAGCAGACATCACCATAGAGGAATATTGTAGAATACACAATATCTCCATCAAACTTATTTGCAAATAAGTCACCAGAGATATCATACGTACCGTTTATAATCAGATGCCATATATCTTCATAGCGTAGTTCATTGCTTGCTCGAAACGTTTAGGGAAGCATTATACTTGCGAACGAATTCCTAAAATAAATGTCCCACAGAACCACCGAGCATGGGTATTCCATTTTGCAATTCTTTTATGAAAATACCGTAGCTCTTTCTTGTATGAATAACACTTATAGGATAGCCTTCCATATTGTTTAATTTATCCTCATATAAGAAACTTGTTGCCGTTTGATTTAAAGCTTTCATTTGCACTTCAAACTGGGGAAACGCATTGAAATAATGGACCGCAGGACCCTTGTCTAGCATTTCTTTGATCAACACTACATTGAAGGCTTTATTTTGATAGCAATAGTTCAAAATATTTCGTATATATTGATCACTGACATTCCTTTTAACCAGCAATATCAAACGTGTTAACAAATTACGTCTCAGTGTTTTCCACAGCGCAGCCAAAAGATTTTTATCCTCATCAGCAATTCCTTTTAAGTTTGCTATATGCAAAAAACGACGATTGTAATTTTGCCACAAAAAATGAGATGTATTTCCCACTATATTTAAAATTGGCGTGTCCTGCTCCCTTAGACTTTTCAATATAATGTCCGTGTTATAGAAATTCTCAGAATCCTTTTCATACGTCTCATTGTGTCTCATAAAAATAATTCCATCATGATATTGTTCTGCTTTAAGGCTGTTTGTTAATTGCACAAACATTTTACTCAGTTCATCAGTTTCAACTGCTAATACTTCCAAATATCCAAGAAGGATTGAGGTTGAAGTTGCTGCCGCGTTTAAGGCCATCGCAAAACTAATCAAATGAATGCTTATTTATTAAGTTTATTGCATTTCACTTATATTGAACTTTGAAATATTTAATAATTTGACAAATGAGAAGATATCTGTTGATACATTTTTATAGTTATTCAAAAAATTGGCGTGTATATGTTTTTTTTTATTTTGTGATTTTCAAAAATATTTTTTGTGAATTCTCAAATCATTTTTTAAAAGTCTGTCAATATGATAAGAAGTTTGTGGCTGTTCAAATTGTGTGGTGTGAAGCCTACTGACGTTTTGTGGAAGCGACTATGAAATGCATAAAGACAATGCTTAGCCACCAGCAAAAAATTTCAGTTTATGTTTTTCTTTATATTTTTTTCTTAGATTAATATTATTAATGTTGTTGTATAATCGAATATGTTAAGAACATGTTTCTAATTATATAAATTTCTTTAAATCAAAATAATTCTATTGCAATTATTATATGATTACAAAAAGTCTCATGTTCCTATCGCATAACATTCCCGAGATACAATCAATAAACTTTGAAGGCGTTTATCTCAAAACTAGTTTTTTTTGACTTAGCATGTTTTAGAATCGACGGCTCGATATAAAATTCCGGTGCTTATTTAAAAGTTTTGTTCTAAATAAATGCTTATACAATTGTTTTACAATATTTGTTTATTTGATTTTTAAATTTTTGCATTAAACTCTCAAAAAATTTAGAAACCTACATTCTTGCGAGGGAGTTTTTTCCGGTGGAAAATTTAATTCATAATAGAGGGAATGGCAAAAGGGATAAATTCCTGGGGTATTGTTATTCATAATATATCGCACATTTATTTCAATAGTGGCATAACTCAAAAAAACCAGTTTTGCAGAAAACGCGTTTTAAGTTTTCAATTTACATACAACTCAATGGAGAATTAAAAAAAAAATCTTCTCTCAGGAGGTATTTATCAGCCCAATCATGAATATTCCCTCGGAATTTATTTCTCACGGAAAATAATTTTCTCGAGAAAACATTCCTCCAATCATAAATTCCTTGGGAACAAAAAAGAGTAATATGTGGCATCAACGCATTACGAACAGGGATGATAAAGTTGGTACAATTGTACTTTTTTTTTTGGTACTATTCAAACCTTAAAAGTTCGTTGGTACCTCCGTGACTCATTTGGTACTATTTGAAAAATTTGCGAGACTACCCCTTGTTTTTTCACACAAAAAATAAATCGCGATCATTTACAGTATATCCAATTTGAGAGAAAATTGGCGAATTTGATTTGTTGTTGAGAGCTACTATCTTGTTAGATATGCATTACACTTGTTTGGTTTTCTATAAAGAACTATATCTAACTTCACCGGTGTTTCGTTCTCAATGTGATAGCATCGTCTTCATTTATTTTATCTATTGTATTATAAAATTTATAAGAAATATAAAACTTGCTATATTAATAACATATCAATCGTTTAAGTGATGGAATTAAATGAAGCGAGGTATGCTATATAAGTATATACATATGTAAACAACCAAAATTCACTGAAAAACCTGATATATTTATCTAGAAATAAAATTTAAAGTTGTATAGTTACGGAATTTGAAAGAAATGTTAAACAGTTCTATACAATCCTTTGCGAAACTAAATTTTAAACTCCCGAAAATATTAGTAGTAAAGCTCCTTTCTTGTTAAAAAAAAAATCCCAAAAGAAAATGGAAATTATGAAACTATAAGTAACGAGTTTCGAGCCTTGACAAATTAATTGGATGAGCTAATGTTTCCGTAGCTTTCAAAAGTTATAAGGAGAATATTGTGAATTCCACACTCATTGGCGAATGTGGAAAGAATATTTACATAATCAAAACGAAGACTCGAAAGTATAATACAAACAAAAGACTTTTCGAAAGGCAATAACTCGCATTTTTTTTACAAAATTTTTTACGTTAAAATTGTGTTCTGGAAAACTAGTTTTTTTGAGTTCTGACGTTATTTGAGTAAATGAGCGATATGTATGATATGTAAAAATATAATAAAAATAACTCAAAACATAACACCGAGTTTAGTACTATTGGGGTCGAAAAAGTACAATTTTAAAAGCTAATTTTTACGAAATTAGTTTTCTCATTTATCATCCCTGATTACGAAGCTCATTGTTTTGCTTGTTTGTTGACATTTTTTTCTCCCTTTTTTGAGTGAGAGAGTAAAGAAAATTATTAAAATTCACCAACTTGAAAAAATAAGTTGAAATAATTTTATAAAGGATTTGTTTGGGCATTATTTCTGTTATCCCAAATAAAAGAACTATATATAAAATACAAGTTTATGTATAAACATTTTGTTTTAATTGAGTATTAAATATGTTTTTATGTAAATTCCCTTCTGTTTTGCCAGGGAGAGATTTTTAGTGAACAATTCAATTGCGTTCATAATACCTACTTTTTTCCCCCTGGAGTTGTTCTTTATTCCCGCATTTGGTAAAAACAGGGGAAAAACATACATACATAATAGGAGGAAAAGTGGAAAAACTCACGCGGAATTTTTATTCATGATTGGGCTGTATATGAAATTTTTACACAAGATAAAATACGAAATGCCGCATCTTTCTGCATTATTAACTCAAAAAACTCATTTTTTGAGTTATGCCACTATTGAAGTAAATGTGCAATATGTATGTGTTAATAACACTGTTGACACTGCCGGCAAGTTGCATTCGGTAGAGTCAGCATAAAAAGAATTTCATAACGTTCACACGCGCAACGAGTGCATACCTGCCAGAAGCGTGTCAGGTAGCATGGGAATATGTTTTTGCTGCATGAGCGTCTGGTTGATTGACCATACTGGTGCAACGTGATCGTGCTGGCTGAGGTGGTGGAAAAAGTAATAGACAAAAGACAATCTTGGTTGCGCGTCGTATCGAAAAAGTTCAGCTTTCGGAAGAATAAATTTAATTTGTAAAAAATCCTTTAAAAAAATTATTTGTAATAAAAAAAGTGTTTTGATTAATCTTTGGCGCAGTTGGTCGCTCCTAATTGTAATTTTTTTAAGCTTAAGGTAAGGAATCCCTTAACACACTCATATATATATATATATATATATATAGGGTGTTTTTTTAGAGGTTTAGAACTTCGAATTGAAATAAAACACAAGAAATTCGTTTTAATGTGCATCAATTTGGCTTTATTGGAAGGATAATTTTAGACAATTAGGCGTAGACAATTGTTTCTTCGGTGCGCACTGTTCGACGTCTTTGCGGATGCGTATTATCACATAGAGTAAACGTAGTGCGAAAACGATCCATGGTTAACCGAATTAATTGCTCTGATGAACGATTATGTCGACCATAAAATGGACGGAGCTTGCGGTAAACTTCGCGAACTGAACCATTATTTTCGAAATAAATTTGCACGATTTGCAAGCGTTGTTCTTTTGTCAACCTGTTCATGATGAAATGGCAAACCAAACTAAATATTAATCACTTGACAGCTGACAAAATGGCCGCCAGTTAAAAAAGTGATGCCAACTTAAAGTTCTATACCTCAATAAAAAACACCCTATATATATATATAAATATATATATATATATATATATATATATATATACAAACCAAATATATATATAATATATATATATATATATACATATGTATATACATAAATATTTTATATTGTTATTTAAATATTTTATAAAAAGAAGTTTTAGTTGCACTATATACTATAATCAAGAGAATAAACTTTTTAAATAAAACTTTGCATTTTTTTTAAATCGATGCAAAAACATTTGAAATGCTGCTTTATGAAGTAAAATTTAAAATAAAATAAAACGTTAGCCGATGGCCTTGGCTGCCAGTGCTATCAATGTATATATTAATGTTATATTTTATATAATTTTAATACAAGTAAATAAATAAATAATAAAAAAAGCTGTTAATTTTTATTAAAAGGACCTCAAGCTCAATAAAATAGTTACTATTTTTAAATAAATAAAATAAAACGTTTACCTGAATTGCCCTGTGTCATATTACGAACAGTTTCCACAGCACTGTGAACTAAACTATATTATATTGCCTACTTTTTGGCTGTAATTGAAAAACATTAATTCTCTATTTTGCAGATCACGCAACTACCGACCGGGTAGTATGCGAAAAGTGCGACGGCGTGCCGTCTTCAAAAATGGCGAATGCAATGTGCTACAAAAAAATTTAACCAAGAGGCGTTTACGTTTTCTGCAGGACATGTACACCACCCTTGTCGACTCGCAGTGGCGTTGGACTCTGTTGGCATTCGCTTTGTCATTTATATTGTCATGGCTTTTCTTTGCGGTCTTATGGTGGTTGATAGTGTTCACACATGGCGATTTGGATGAATTACACTTACCACACAATCAGGGTATGTTTTATTTTAGGTTGATAAATCTGTGGAAAAAGGAAAAAGTGCTTAAGTCTTATTTTACTGCTTTGCAGTAGATCACATTAAAGCTTTTAACTCGATTTTCAGAAATTTGTTTCTTTTACAGTTAAATTGAATTGGCAAATTCGGTATCATGCATTTTTTTAACATCATTCTACAGATTATAAATAATATATTAAATTCAAAATATACCAAAGTGTATTATTAAGCTATTATTCCCTATGAGATTATAAATTTAAAAAAGACAAGGTGCAAGTCATTGCGCTATAACTTCCTGAAAAATCACCTAAAATAATTGAGATTTTACTCAGGTGTACTTTCAAACATGGAGATTACAAGGGTGCCATTAACTCAAAATCAGCTTATCTCGACTTAAGCACTTTTTCCTTTTTACAACAGAAATAAAGTTAAGACAAAAAAAAACAAACTAAAAAAAGAAAATTAAAATAAATTCATTTGACTAATTTGTGCTTTTATGTTTGCAGAGGAAAGCGGCTGGCAGCCTTGTGTCTCCGCCATTAATGGCTTTACTTCCTGTTTCCTGTTCTCCATTGAAACTCAGCACACCATTGGCTATGGTGTACGTACCACTTCAGAAGAATGCCCCGAAGCCATATTTATGATGTGTTTCCAGTCCATCTACGGTGTCATGTCTTCTGCCTTTATGGCCGGAATTGTATTCGCCAAAATGACACGCGCCAAACAACGTGCGCAGACTTTGCTCTTCTCAAAGAATGCTGTTATCTGTCAGCGTGACGGCATGCTTAGCCTGATGTTCCGTGTGGGTGATATGCGAAAGTCGCATATTATTGGTGCCGGCGTTCGAGCCCAATTGATACGGACCCGCACCACCAAGGAAGGTGAAGTGATGAGTCAACATTTCACAGATTTGGAAATTGGTGCAGATGAATGCGGCTCGAATATCTTCTTTATTTGGCCAATGATTATTGAGCACAAGATAGATGAAAATTCTCCACTTTATAATATATCTGCCACGGACTTGCTACACGACAAATTCGAAATTGTTGTCATACTTGAGGGCACCGTAGAGTCAACGGGTCAATCGACTCAGGCTCGTTCTAGTTATATAAACACGGAGATTTTGTGGGGACATCGTTTCGATCCTGTTGTAGTTTACAATAAAGACCGCCAGGCTTATGAGATTGATTATGCTCGTTTCAATGAAACGACTCAGGTTGATACGCCTCTGTGTAGCGCCAGAGATTTAAATGAAATCTATAAGATTCAGGAAGGCTTTACGACACCGGGTAAGTGTTTTTTTTTTTTTTTTTTTTTTTTTTGTATACATGTGAGTTAGTTGGTTGTTGATATATTGTAAGTCGGTATATTCATTTGTTCAAATCATTCATTAAAATAATGTACATACACTAGCTAAGCCCAGCAAACGTTGTCTTACCCTCAAATATTTTATTTTATTTAATATGTTTCTCTTTTATAAATAACAAAAATTAAAAATTTTGTATTTTTGTTATGTTTGATCAAATGTCTACAAACTATTACTAATAAGGCCCCTATCAGATTAGGCAACTTTACTTGAACCAGCCTTGTGTTTGTGGGTGTGAGAGGAAAGGTCGGTTTGAAGGGGAAAGAATTGCCGAGATTTGAGTACATACTTGCTTGTACTTGGTAATTCTGTTATTCTTGGCTTGTACTTGGCAATTCTTGTACTTGTCTTTAACTAAATTATTTTTTCTTCAACTTCCATTGTATACACCAAATTTCAAATCACTTTCACAATTATAATGAAGACAGAAATGAAACAAAACGTCAACAAATTAAGAAAATTCGAGCATAAGAAAATTAAACTTGGTCAACAAAGTTGCTGAATGTGAACATAAAAGCAAGTTCAAAAGAAAATAAATAAATATGAAAATTATACTTGCGCAATTAAAGTTGCCTAATCTGAAGGGCCATTTTTACAACTTGCTGTTAGTTAAAGGTAAGATTCCATCTGTCTGATATATTACATTATTACAACTTAAATTTTTTATTGGTATTATTATCAATATGTAATAATAATATTTAGTGGATAAAATATAATAAATGAAGGTTTTATAATGCAAAGCCATATATCGGTCCGACCTTTAACTAACGGCAACTTGTGAAAATGGCCCTTAATCAGTTTTTAATTAGTTTTGACATTCAAGCTGTTGATATGTATATATGTTATGTATATTTTTCTCATACCAAAAAAATTGGGAGCTAAAATTGTCTACAACTTTTTTTTAATCAAATATTAAGGGCCTGTCCTACGAGGTCGACAACGTTCGACTTGTCGCACAGTTACATTGGAAATATCAACAAAATTTAAAAATTTTTTTTTTTGTGTGTGACAAGTCGAACGCTGTCAACATCATGGGCAGGCCCTATCAATTATTTGACAAAAAGCATTTTTGAATTGACAAATAAACTTGTCAAAAATCATATTCTTGGGGAAAGCAACCAACAAAAACATTTTATCAATTATGATGTTTTGCCAAATAAAATTGTTGAACATACTTGTAATGACATTAGTGGGCCTGTGTCTGAGTGGTGCGGTGATTATAGGTCGTGGGTTCGATTCCCTCCGTAGCCCCTGAGTGTTTTTCGCAAGCAAGCTAATTTCGCTCGTTTCTCTGGCATAATCATAAATCCGCATTAAACGCAACAAAACATTTTTTTTTACAAAATATTTAGTCAGAATTGACGTACAACTCAGGAAAAAATAGTTCATTTAACAAATTATTTATTGTTGGTTTGACAAAAATTGTAGTCAAAGTTTTAATGTATATTCTCAAATTATAACAATATTCAACAAAGGTTTTAGTCAATAATTTTTATTCTAATTCTTTTTGTGTTCGTTAGGCTAATTAAAACAATTTTTTTCAAGTTATTCCTTAAAATACGTATCCTTTACAATTGAAGTCTTAAAAGCATTAAAAATAATTTTGGTCTCAAGGTCAACTACATAATTTCAATTAAACTAATAACAATAATTAATTATCTAGCAGTCTAACCCTTGTCATATTACCATTTGTTTAAAACAGAATGTGAAAATGGTAGTGGAAAATGGGATAAAGCACTTCGGTGATAATTTTTTGCAGAAATCTCTTATATGATTCTCCTCAGATCACTTTTCATGATAAAATCTGATTTATAGCTTGGATGATTGAAAAGGGATTCACTTATGATGCATCTATATGATCATATAATGATTTCTTTAAAATTGAGGGAAAAAAATGCAAAGAAACAGAAAAAAAGGTGATTAATACTATTAAAAAAATTGCTCAAACATTAATCAGCAAATCGCATTATAAATGATTCTTTGGTATGATTAATCTGTAGGCAGCGTTGCCAAATGTGCAGTTTTAACTGATTTTAGCAGTTTTTTAAAGCATAGAACAGTTTTGCAGTTTTTTGCTTTAAAAATAAGTTTTTCTAAAAATTGTGCAGTTTTTAATTAGTTTAATTAGTTTTAGTTCCGATATCTGAAGCCATAGTTTTACCCACTTTCCTTAATATAATAATGAGGTTTCTTAGTACTTTTTCAAACAGCAAGAGAGAATTCACATGAAAGTTGTGTTTTTCTTTATGGAATTTGGTTTTATTTTTTTGCAAGTTGGGTTCATGAATATTAATACGCCTTGTCTTATTGAAAAAGAAAAACAACTTTCTTTATTGAAACGAAATATATACCAAATTAGAGGATAGACCCCATAGAATTTGAAGCCATACACATTTTTTCAGAACTGTCTTAGCATATAACAATATTTTATTTTGGCTAAGCAAGTGTATTAAATAAATAAATCATTGTGCACTTCAAATAAAAAAAAATCTTAAAAAACAAAAGCAAACATTTGAGTTACTATATTTATTGAATTTTGGACGCACATACTTCTTTAGGTTAGTTCGGAATTTACCTGTGTAATTTAATGCGAAATATCCCATAGTGCAACTAAAACACTTCCATTTCATTTTCATTAATTAAAAACTTTATAAATTTGTAGAGCCACATATTTTCTTAACTGATGCCGATGAGGCTTTCGAGATGGTAAAACGTAACAAGTTGATAAAAATTTTCATTAAGTCATGATATAAAAATATATCAGGTATAGACGTATGGTTAACACCCCCTTCCCCCAAACATATACAAAATGCTAAAAGTGTTTTATGAGCAGTTTTTTCACATGAAAATCAGTTTTTTTATTCTAAATTTTCAGTGTTTTCCAAAAAAATATTATGGCAACGCTGTCTGTAGGGTACCATTTTCTCACAACGGGAGTATAATTTATGATCGAAAAATGAGCTCATATGCGGTTATTTTTCGCGTCAAGCTGAGTCGGAAAAGATTCGATTATGATACAAAATGCTAGCTGGGATACAATTTAGACACGCATACATACATATATATGCATATACATATTTTTTAACATGGATGCGTAAACGTTCCTTATGGAAGAGCAGACACCAGCACTTTTAAAGAAAAACTAATTTTTATCAACGCTGGTTTATACACAGAAAAAAATGATTTGTAAATACAATTAATTTTTTTGTAATATCAATTAAATAATTAATTGATTTTGAACCTACAACGATTTTTGTAAATACAATTAACGAAATTGTAAGTTAAAGGAAAATCTGAAAAATATTTTCAATTAAACATATCAACAAATAGTTTGTTGAAATTTATTATTTTATTTATTTTTTTAACATTTATTTTTGTTAGATTTCAAACTTATTTCAATTAAAGTTATTGTTATATTAACAATGTGAATTGTAGAATTTTCGTATCATAATTATGATATTAACAATGCTTTTTTATACATAAAACTGCGAAAAACCCTAAATGTCTTTGAGCGGAGTTGAACCGGCAACTTCAGGACTAATAAACTGACTCACTTGCCTCTCAGCTAAAGACCAACACTTCATTGAATACGCAAGTGATGAATACACAAAAAACAAGATTTCTTGTTTCTTCTACATGAGCGCATTCCGTTATGATATAATTTAACAAATAATTTTGTTGAGTAATTTAATTGACTACAAAAATTTAAATTTGTTATATCAACAATGATCATTGTTAATTTTTAAATTAAATATTAACAATTTGTTTTGTTGGTTGCATTTCGATGATATTTTTTTCGGTGTAGTGTCACACGTACATATTGTGGAAATTACACGCGAAATGACAAACCTATGTATGTACGTATGCACTCATCATTTTTGGTGAAGTTGATAAAAAAACACACGCATACATACATACATATACACGTATTAGCCTTTTCACACTTACTCACATCTTTCATCTTTCATCTTTCACCAATTTGGCAAGATGATAACATTTTCCCATAAGAATTATAAAGGGCTGAATGTTCAACATCTTTCAACATCTTTAAAAGATGTTCCTATTTCACTTTGTTCCGTTCAACATCTTTCGATTATTTTAGTGTCATCACTAGAAAAAATGTATGCAACTATATACATACATGCATACATACTATAAAAATATATACATATGCATGTATGTTTGTATGTATATTTCCATATGCATGGACATATTTACATACATTCAAGGCTACATTTTGGAATATCCTTCCCAAAAAAGATCCGTAATTACTCTAAGATTTTATTATATACATACATATGTATGTATATGTATGCATATAATAAAATCTGTTATATGTTTTCCAAATCGAAATAAATTACATAAAAGTAGTTGCAAATGTCTACGCGAAATCTTTGCGGATAAGGTTTGTAATATTTTTTCATTATCATTGTCCGCTGGCATAATTTCAACTAATTCTGCACATTGTAGCATTATTTGTTTCTGCTCCTCAGGAGCCAGCAATTAAATCAATTTCTACTGAATTTTTAAATTGCATTTTATTATTTAATTTTTAGTAGCTCACATTCGTAAAAATAGTATTATAATACATGACAGATGAAAGATGAAAGATGTTGTAATGTGAACAGGTTTTTTCAATTTTCAACATATTCCACGCATTCCTCAAAGATGTGAGTGAGTGTGAAAAGGGTATATGCTTACGTACTAATTTCAAGGAAACCTTAAATAACGGAAGCTTAATTTCAGTATACTACAAAAATTATAATTGAAATAACATTAAATATTTCTAATATTAAAACAGTTAATTGACATTCGGATTAGATGAAAACACACGTGAAGATATGAGGACGGCCCCTCAACCCAACAAAATGCTCGTGGTAGTTTGTGTTAAAGGGAGTAATTAAAAAAAATTTCTTTAATTCATATTTTTCTTCACAAATGACAGAAAGCAAACACGTTAAAAACTGCCTTTGCAATGTACATCCGGGCTGCCCAGAGAAGCGCCAGGGTGCCGAACATCAATCGGGTTTTTATACAAATGGATACACATACGTTTATACATTTCTCTCGGTTTTTTCTCTGTGGGCAGCCTGGATGTACATACATATGCGTGTATGTATAGGGTGTTTTTTTGAGAGGTATAGAACTTCGAATTGAAATAAAACACAAGAAAATCGTTTTAATGTCCATCAATTTGGCTTTAATGGAAGGATAATTTTATGCCATTAATGTTTAAATATGATTTCGGGCATGTGGCCGCCGCGGCTGGCTCGAATAAAGCCAATTCTACAGGTCCAATTTTCAACCACTTTTTCGAGCATATGGGGCCGTATGTTGGCAATAACGCCACGAATGTTGGCTTCCAAGTCCCCTAACGTTTCTGGTTTGTTGGCGTAGACGAGCGACTTCACATATCCCCAAAGAAAATAATCCAATGGTGTCAAATCACACGATCTTGGTGGCCAAAGGACAGGTCCATTCCGCGAAATTATGCGGTCATCGAATGTTTCCTTCAATAAATCGATTGTGACGTGCGCTGTGTGGCATGTAGCGCCGTCTTGTTGGAACCACAACTCATCCACATTCATGCCATCCAATTCGGAAACAAAATAGTCGGTTAGTCGGCTCCAATTGCTGTGCACGGTGGCGAATCGATTCATTCGGGTCCTCTTCAACACTTTGCTCTACAGCGGCAATTGTTTCTTCGGTGCGAATGTTCGACGTCTCTGCGGATGCGTATTATCACATAGAGTAAACGTAGTGCGAAAACGATCCATGGTTAACCGAATTAATTGCTCTGATGGACGATTATGTCGACCATAAAATGGACGGAGCTTGCGGTAAACTTCGCGAACTGAACCATTATTTTCGAAATAAATTTGCACGATTTGCAAGCGTTGTTCTTTTGTCAACCTGTTCATGATGAAATGGCAAGCCAAACTAAATATTAATCACTTGACAGCTGACAAAATGGCCGCCAGTTAAAAAAGTGATGCCAACTTAAAGTTCTATACCTCAATAAAAAACACCCTTTATGTATCAGATCTGCCCACAGAGAAAAAACCGAGAGTAATGTAAAAGCGTATGTGTATTCATTTGTATAAAATGCCGATTGACGATTATCGGCAATCGTACGAAAATAAATTAAGTGAGATGTCAATCGTATAAACTGAATGGGATTTCAATACGTTCACATATGTCATAATCCGAAATTGGTGTTTTTACGTGACGAATTGTACGTTCACGGACGTGACGATTTGATCCCTGATATCATTCACTTATTTATATATATATTTTTTATTTTTTTTTTGTTTTGCTGAAGTCAATAATAAAATGTTTGAATCTAATTTAAATCACTTTTTATGATCATTTCATCTATTATTTAATAGTAGTTACAAGACAAAAAATATTGCTGGCATTACCTTTTGTAGTATATATGTACATACATACTTATATCATCTTTTCATATGTAGTTCCTTATTTCTATATTAATAACAAAATATGGTGTGCTTTTTTATAACATTTTACTACATTATTATTTTTTTACGATTATTTTAACAGAAACCACATTTACTATGCGTCAAATGTCCCTCAACACTCCATCCGAACAGGCATCATAAAAATAACTCCCAACACATGCAAAAACTTAAAGGCCACAAAATAAATTGAAAGAAAATACTTTCTTTTTTAAGTTATATTCAAAACATTTAAATAACAAACAAATGAAAATTGGATCTACTAAATTTAGTTTAAGTAAACAAAAAAAGAAATCATTTAACACAATGAAAAATAAAATGATTAAAATTCAATCACAAGGAACTATCTTTTAATATGATCATGTTTTGATTTAACTATTAATATTTGTATTAAATTTCAAGTAGTTCACATTCATATGTATTGTTTTTTTGTGTGTTTTGTAAATAAATAATAAACGAAATGATTGTTACGATGTTTTATTAAAAAAAAAGGTAAAGGTTTTCACACTGAAAGTTAAAACCTGGTTTTAATGTTAAAATCATAAACAGCTGATTTGGATTTCACACTGCAAGTTTGTTAAATTCAGGTTTTAACTCACAGGCTGTCTAATAACTTTGCTCAAAATAAAATAAATCTCCTGCCGAAATGCGTGTATTTGTTGTTGCAGTTTTTCTGCTTTTTAATAACACTTGTTGGACATACTGTTCAACTGTTTTTGTTTGTATGAAAAACTGAGATATTTGACAATGCGCTCTAAAATGGAAATTATTTTATATTTTGTAAATAAATTTTTTTTTAATTATAGAACTTCTTATACAGAATGAAGAATTGCTTGGAAATATTGTTAATAATATAAAAATGCACAAATACATTATAAGATAAACCTTTTTTATAGGCAGATGAATGTCAGTCATATTGCCTATTTTCACTTTCCACAGTTCAATTTAAAATATTTTCGTTGTTTTCCTTCCAAAAAACTCTTTTTCCCATAGTTTTTTGATTATTGTTGCTGCTGCATCCATTTTTAAGTTGAAAATTTTTCAAGCGCCATCTATTGTTATTCACTGGTATAACATTATCAGCTGCTGTCGGTCATTTCAACTTGGCAGCACTGAATTTATCACAGCGAAAACAAGGTTGCTATTCATAAAGCCAACTTAAAACCAATTCAAAAATGGTTTTAATTTGGTTTTAACAAAAACAATTTGTATGGTAAAACCAGGTTTTAACAGTTGGTTTTAATGTTAAAATCAACTTTTATTAAAACCATGTCAGTGTGAAAACACTATCAAATAACGTAATAACTCAAAAAAGAAACAAAAACAGTTTGCCTAAAAACGAGTTTGCAGTTTTCAATTTGAATAAAGAAAATTTTATTTTTCTCTCAAGAGTTTAGTAAACAAGATATTTGTATGAAATTTTTATATAATATAAAGAACGATGTCAAGATTAATGCATTATTGAAATTAAATATTTTTGAGTTATGACGTTATTAGAGTAAATGAGCGATATGATTTTTTTTAATTTTATTATTTATTGGTTTATTTAATTTTGGTATACATATGTACATGTGTTTTCATGTAATAAATTTAAATTTAAATATATAATTATATATATATATGTATTTTTAATTTGAATATTAGATTGTAGGAAAAGTAATTTTGTATCTAAAGTAGGTTTTAGTTTCAAATAATCTTAAGAACAGAAGCAATAAAATGTTTATGAAAGCCACAATGCCCAACTATGAAATGCATAAGTTGGCTTAAGCTAATGTCAGAATTGAACGTTAAGCCTGACATATGCTTAAGCAATTTAGATGTAACATTTAGGTGGCCACAATGTACTAACATAACTTAAACTTAAATTAGACGTGACATAGCTATAACGCCATAACCATAACCAAACCAAAATTCAATTGATTTCTATGGTGAGAGTTATGGCGTTATGGCGAGTAACGTATATTCGAATACAGTGTTGCCCATTAGTTTGGTTCGAACGGCTGTTCTCTATGGCTATGGTTATGTCACGTCTGATTGAGCCTTTAAGCATTATTTAGCCATATCTGTAGTGCGATTCAGTGACTTTAAACGATCCGACAATCGTAATTTTTAAGTTTAAAATTTTTTAAACGCAGTAATAATCCCAAATTAATATTTTACTTATTAAGCTCAACAACAAATAAAGTTGAAACAAGAACTCAATAATCAACATGTTTTTTAGGGTTCCGTACACCAAAGGTAAAAAGGAACCCTATTGTTTTCGCTACGTTGTCCGTCTGTCCGTCACACGGTATTTTCTCAGGAAGTTAAGAGCTACGGACCTGAAATTTGGACAGAGTATGTAGAACCTTCGCCGCTACAACAACAAATACATGAGAATTCAAAATTAAAGGGTGTTCCAAAACGAGCAACGAAAAATGTTAAAATCCCATGTAATATAATTGAATTGTATGAACATATGTAGTATATTGAAACTTGAAATTTGTAAATAAGTGTATTTTTATACAGACTACAACAATTGACACTAAAATTTAAAAAAATTTAAATTAAAGGGTGGTCCATCAGTTAATGCAATTTTGACTATGTAATTTTGACAATTTGCTATATCTTGGAAACCGTAAGAGGCACACTTGAAATTTTCAAAAACAGTAAAACTAAAAAAACCGAAAATTATAAAATCGCCAAACCAAAAAAAAAATCGCCAAAAATTAAAAAAATCGCCAAAACGAAAAAAATCGTAAAAATTAAAAAAAAATTCTAAAACTAAAATAAATCGGCAAATTCGAAAAAATCGCCAAAAGGAAAAAAACGCCAAAAATCTAAAAAATCGCCAAATCGCGAAAATGTCGCCAAAACTAAAAAAAAAATTTTAAATAAAAAAAAAACCGCAAAAATTAAAAAAATTGCCAAAAATAAAAAAAAGGTCGCAAAAATGAAAAAACGCCAAAAACCGAAAAAAATCTCCAAAACAAGAAAATAAAATGTCAAAACTAAAAAAAGAGCTAAAGCTTAAAAAAATCGCAAAACCGAAAAAACGCCAAAAACGCCAAAACAAAAAAACCGAAAAGACCCCAAAAACGAAAAAAATGTCAAAAATATATATTGTATAGGATGAAGTTTGTATTAAATTATATATCTAGTGTTCGTACGGAACCCTTCGTGCGCGAGTCAGAGTCGCACTTTACTGATATTGGCTGACTTTTTTTCGACTTCAAATTGTATTTGTAAGAGTATGTAAAAAGAAAATAAATGTAAATAACAACAACTGCTATTTAAGTATAGAGTGTTGCCACACAAGTATTTTTTTGACCAGTTGCAGTCAATTTAATAATTAGGGTTTTTTTATTAGAATTGTTAAAATTTAAGTTTAAATTTTTTTAAACGCACTAATAATCCCAAATTATCATTTTACTTATTAAGTAAGATATTTTTTTTTATTAAAAATACATTGAAATTGATTATTGAAACCCCTAAATAATCAATCAAAAGCTGGACGGTAAAGGAAGAAAAAAAAACATGTTCTCATTTGTTTAAATGAAAGCTTATAACATAATAACTCTAGTTGTTCTAAGAAACTTTGGGTAAAGGTTCCCTGATGATCTGCATTAGCAACAATGAAATGCGCATAGGATCCAGCTAAACCTCTCAATAACCAATTTCAATGTATTTTTAATAAAAAAAAAATATTTTAATTAACAAGTAAAATATTAATTTGGGATTATTAGTGCGTTTAAAAAATTTTAAACTTAAATTTTAACAATTCCCATAAAAAACCCTAATCGTAAGTTTTGTGTATAAATTTTTTCGCTTTCTTTAACGGTTGTGTGATTCTGTAACTTCTTTGTAACGATAGTACGCAGCTGATATTTTTTGCTGATTTTTGTCGATAAAATTCACAGCACATAAATAATTATCGCTTAAATAACGACACAGCTGACATTATTAACATACAATGAATATCGTTAAAAATGTTACTGAATAGCAAATTCGATAAATATTCGTTGTAATTATTTTAACAATGCGATTATCGTTAAAAAGAAGTTAGTGAATCGCACTACTGGAGTGTACTAATCTATTAAAATTTGAAAATCTAGCCTGTTTTTATGGTTAAGCAATTGTCTATATGCATTTCGTTCCCGCTTTTGGAAGTCGTCAGTAGACTTCAACCCAATTTTTTTTTTTTAATTTAGCTAACAAACTTTATATGTTTATAGTAAGACTCTTAATACTATATTGAGAATCACAATTTTTTTTAAATTTTTTGTGATTTTGATCTTGAAGATGAAGTTTTTTTTTATTTTATATGTTCACAATTATAAAGTTTACAACAAGAGCTACAGAACTTTGCCTCAGAGAGTAAATCAAAACTGTGAATAGTTTGCAAGATATAAGCCTGAGAAAATGTAAAAATGACATCGAGGATCCAAAACTTTGGGGCCCATAAAAATGTGCATGACTTGATTGGGAGACACTGGTCTTTTTTGTTGGTTTTGTATCAAGTAGTCGTGTCGGCACATGGTTATATTTTTTCGTGCTGCACAGTGTTATATGCGGTATATACAAAGATATGTAAATAAATACAAAATTATGAATAAAATATATGAAAAAAAACCCATAAAAGCTATTACTCCATTAACCGGAAAAATCGATTATCCAGAGAATCGAGACCTAACTGTATTTTGAAATCGGTAACCTTATGTACCGGTAATACTGATACCGAATTTAAAAAGATAATGTTACCGTTACCCATAACGAAATTTAAAAATTATTTATACAGGCATCAATACCTATTTATTCGTTATTCGTTTCGCTTTTCAAACTTGGATTAATATATCGATGTGCTGCATGAGCTGGCCAAAGGGCGAAACTTTAACCCCCATAAAATTAAGTTCCGATGTGAATTTTCAAAATTCCTGCACAGAAAAAAATATTCCCGCAAAAAAACAACTTTAATTGAAAATAAAACCAAAAATCAATTAATAATGTATTTAATACAATTAAACTTTTGTTTAAAAATTTAATTAATTACAAAGTTTACTACTAACATTTTTAATTTATTTATTTATTTTATTTTCAATTAAGGTTGTAGATTGCAGGAATATTTTTTTCTGTGTATACACACATATCTCCTCTACCGGAATCCATTGTCAGAACACCGTAATAATAGAAAAAGTGTGAAATTGTTGTACAATATAATTTTTTAAATTCTTCAAGTGTTAAAAATATGATGATATTAGTAAACGATTCAAACAAAGTCATAAAGGTCATAGGGTTATAAGGTTTTAAATTCTTTTAAAGAAAAAACAAAAGCAAAAACAATTATATTAAAGTAGTTTAAAATATTATGACAATAAGACCTTTATGACTACCGTTTGAAACCCCCCCCCCTTTCGTGACACCTTGTGAACTCAAAATTTTATCGACTTATTTCCACGTCATTTTAGGACTAATTTCATTTGTTACAGGCAGTGTTAAATATAAGAAACTTGACCCTCAGAGGGATATCAAAGTAATTGTGAAACTATAAACATGTAGAAAAATATAAAAATATTGCAGGATTTGTCATCACCTACCTGTATTATTGAGCCTTAACAAATTATTAAACATACATATCTTGCGTTCGAGAATTTGAGATACGAAATTACTTTTCAACACAACAAGCTGATTTCAATTGTACTATATATTCAAATGTTTGTTTTTATATAAAAATGTGCGTAGGCAAGCATGTAATTATGTATATATGAAAGTAAAAATATTTCTATTTTAGATTTGTGTAAAAAATTTTGCAACCAATGCGGAAAAGAAAACATGAACTACCTGTGCTCCTCATTACCTGCGAGTCCAACGTATTCAACGAATAAACGTGCTGCACTCTATTCCTGGCAGTTTTCTACAGAATCCTAGTTGCAGCAGATAGTTTATTTAATTATTGTTTAGTTAAATGTAATAATGAAAATTTTTAAAAACATTAGCTTCTTGTTATATTTTATTTCATTACGTGTTTAACGCATATAACATGCAAACATCCAGCTGTGAATTATTTTTCGTAGTTATATTATCCGTTAATTACCAACTTCTACTGTTAACCTTTTCTTTTCTCTCTCCTCCTGTCATAATTAATATGGCAACATTAGTAGTAATCAAATAAAACTCCAAAAACACCACGGCTTAAAGAATGTGAACATAAAATATAATGATAATAATAATTTATACAAGTGGTAAGTTATGGACATACATACATACATACATACATACATATAAATATAAGTATGTATGCATATATTCTCTTTTTTTTGTGTGTAAATCATAAAAATTTTATGCATTTATGAGTATCCTATTACAGGCAGTTAATGGATTGACAGACCACTGATACTGATAAGTGAAACCATATATTATGCAGGTTAAGGACATTAATTTGGCCAAATAAAGAAACAAGTTAAACAAAATAAAAAATAAATAAAAAATAAAAGTAATAATAATAAAGCAAAAACTGCAAATATTGCATTTTAAAATATTGAATGAAAAATTTCCATAATTGGGTTATACCAGAAATGAAAATCATAAGTAAGCAAACACCAAAAATGAGTTATATGTAAGTAGTGTACACAAGAGTGAACTGTTTTTTATTTAATAAATCTGTGGAAACAGTGTGATGTATGAGAAGTGTTCCAATTGGGTAAGTTCAACATTTAAGTGACTAAAATTTTAAAAAATTATATATTGTATATTCAAGTCTTCATATTGCATACTAAAGTCTTAACCAAGAAGCCAGAACAAATTTTTGGGAAAAATTTCGTTTATTTTTCAATATAATCTCCTTTTAGATCGATGCAATTTTGCCAGCGATATTCAATACCATCGAATGAAGTTTGTATTAATAAATGTCTATCTACTAAAAATAGCCATCAGCCGCAGACTACACCCCTTCACCAAGTCATTTTCTCAAGTAGAGAAATAAATAAATAGGTCCGATGAAGAACACAGAAAAACATTTACTTACATACGATAATTCTTAAATTAATAGTCTTGAAATCGTTTTCAATACCATCGCAGCACCTCAGCTTGCGTCATCCTCTACTTCTTTTCATAGATGTTATGGAGTCTCGTTTTCACATGTCTTCTGAAACCATAAAAACACCAACTGGCTGTCGTAATTCATTCATTTATTTCTTCACTTTACGGGAAGTCTGTGCTACTTACTTTCGACTAAAGATGGGCTCGCATCGAATATTTCCAATACGACCCGACCCAAACATTAACATCAATATGTCCAACACGTACGAAATAATCACGGACAAAATGTTCCAAACACGCACAAAATCAAATTGGATAGCACAACAATAATTCTTTTTGTCTATGATTTGATTAGGCTAAACAAATAACACCAAAGTTAATAGAAAATATTCTGACAAACACTTGGTAGAACGGAACAACTAGCTGTTTTCGAAGGTGTTTGGTTTAGTGTGTGTGGTGCCAGTAGATTTAGCTTTCTGATTTATATATTCATGTTTTATTGCAAATCGCATATGTGGATTTTTTTAATCAGCGTATAACAATTTGCTGAAAGCTTTTTTTGTAATGAACCCTCAATGTTTTACCATCACCAAATTTACAGCAGCCTTGCCATTGTCATTTGTCCTAAACTAATTATGCACATTACTAACTAACACTTTGCTTATACCCCTCTTAGACACGTAAAGTTTACTTTGCAAAGTCTTAATTCAGCTGTGTGAAAAACAGAGGGAGGAATACTATCTCTTTCTGTCTTTCTCCCAGCTGAATTAAGACTTTGCAAAGTAAACTTTCCTAGTCTAAAAGGGGCATTATTATACCCATTACCAAAAAATGGTAAAAGGGTATATATAGGTTTGTCATTCCGTTTGTAATTTGCTGAATATTAATAAACGAGCCATAAAGTATATATATTTTGGATCCTTATGCATAGGAAAGACGAATAAGCGATGTCCGTCTATCCGTCTGTCTGTACGTGAAATCGGTTTTCCAAAGCTGCCAGAAAAGCTAGAGATTTCGGTCTTAGACTGGTGTGTCAGAAATAGTCTGAAAAAGATTGGCATTCAAAATCAGCAAATTCGAGCAGACGATTTCAGAGCTGTAAAACTGAAACTCTATTTTGCCATACTAAAGTAACTACCGAAAAATAATTTTTATTATTTTTTTATTAAATAAATTTATTTTATACTTCAGTATCAATAAAATTGGCATTTCTAATAAAAAAAAATTAAAAAGACGTTTCTGGGGTTGGAAAGCTTTAAATTTTTATACAAAATTATACAACATTAACTTACTACAACAAATTTTTCCTTATTTCTGTAAATTAAATATATCTTATATTCTTTAAAGAAAAAGATTGGTGTAAGAAATCAGAAAAATCAAAAAGGATAATTCCAGGATTGGGAAACTTACACTTTTTGTGGTATTTTATATACTCTAGGGCTAATTAATTTTTTTCTTTTTCGTTATAAATTATATATATTTTACGTTTTGGAAAGAAAAGTTTGGTGTAGAAAGTTATAAAAATAAAAACCACAGCTCTAGAGCTGGAAACTTTGAACTATTTTTCTGGATATTAAAGTTACTTATTTAGTAACTTTAATACCCATTTTGTTTAATTTGATTTTTCGATATTGTATGACGTGACGTCGTTTTTGACAACTTGAATAAGGGTGAATGTAAAATATTTCTTAAATACAGAGTGTCCCAGCAAAAAATTACACATTACCATTAGAACTACTTGCCATATAATGACTTACTTTTCTGATTGCCAATTTTCATTAGTCGCTTACAAATCACATTACCTAAAATTTAAAAAAATGACGTACAAGTTGCTAAATGAAGAGAATGATTTTTTTAGACGAAATAGATTACGTGAGATGTTGACAAATAAAAAAAAATGTAAGTACTTCTCAAGAATCGATTATTTTAGTCTCATGCCTTGTTAAAATCATTAAGTTGGTAATCCAGTAGAGAAGTGCTTCCACCAAAAATGCTTAATTCCAAACTCGATTACCTTTTTCGAAATTTTTTGCTGGGGTAGAATAAAATATTCAACTTATTGAACCTATACACGATGTGCAATATTCTAAATAGCTTTTATAATTTAGCTTTAAGCGTTTAGTTAATAATAATTTTTCATAAAGATCTTCTTAAATTTGAATGTGTAGTATCATTTGATTTTTGATGCCAATAATAACTGTAGCACTGTAATTGGTATCCGCCGGATAGCATTCATACATAAAAACCCACAATAATTTAATATTAAATTTTGTAAAACCACAAATATTACAAAGCAAAAAGTGTTATGTTATGTTTTTAAACATTTTTCTTTTTTCTTTTTGTATGCTTGTTCGATTTCAGCTAAATAGTGGGCTGTTTTCCACCGATTGAGGTGTATTGAATACTCATGCTTAGTGTTTCTTGTTAAAGCAAAATATTATTTATAATGATTGTTTTTGAAAAGCAATTAATAATTTAAGAATTATTTTTTCTGCTGCATTTTCTTGGGTTATTAAACACAGTCTTTTTCAATTTTTTAGGAAAATTCATAAATTTTAAGCTTAAAAGGTGTGTTGAAAATTTGCGGTACTTATTTTTGTAAAATCATACTAATGGATCACAAATGTTATTGGAATAACCACTTAAGCAAGTCATTCAAATACACGAGAACTCTGATTACAAAAAAGTGTCCAAATAAAATAAAAACAAAAGACTTAAGAAACAAACTCGTATTTTATGAGTTCATTTTGACAACAAATAAATAAATAAAAATGTACTGAATGCATTTTTTTAATTAAATAAATTTAAATTCTACAAAAATTTACGATGTACATTTTGCTTTTACTATTAAGGTAAAATTTATTTTGCTCTATTTTATATATTTGTTTATTTATTAATTTAAATTTAAATTTATCAGTTTTATCACTTTGAATTTGATCTTTGAAACCTTGATCTGTGCTGTTTGTTATTTTAAGTTCAATTTAGTTTTGTCCTGTTTTTCTTTGCTAACAAAATGGTTTAGCTTTTTTCTATTTGCTTAATATAAATGTTTAATAAGGCTAATTTGTTGCATGTGGTAAGAAATGTGTTTAAAACAAAAACTAAGAAAATAACTTTTAGTTGTTTTTTTCTTAAGTTAAAAACATGCTATTACAGCATGTCATGAAAATGCAAAGGGTGTCCTAAAACGAACAAAATATATTGTGATGCACTCAAAAAAAGAACAGTTTCAAGGATGAAATTTTATTTTAGATACAGTGAAAGCAAATACCCAATAATTTTTCACGATATTTTCACGAGATGGGAATCTATGAGTATTAGAAGGCTCCGAACTATGCACACAGTGTGTATATATTTAAACAAAATTGTTTATCCTATCTTAATTTGAATTACAACTGCGTACATATGTGTCCCTTAATGAAGAAAATAGTGAAACTTATAACATAAAGACATCTATTCAAGGTATTTTCTTTTTTACATACATGGGATATGAGATATGAGTACATATTTAGCTTTTAAATATCGAAAAGAATGCTGGGGAAAAAAATAAGAAATCAGATGGCACCCTGATAATATACGTAGATGGAAAATGTATGTATGTTAAATGGTGATATGTATTTTACCCAGTAAGAACTTGATCTCAGCATTTTAAGTGGCGGAAGTTTTTGCATAGGAGTATTAAAAATATTTTTCGATTAACGTTTTTGCACGGATACTATTCAAAGCTAATGTGAAAAGCATTCAACTATCGAAATCCAGGATAGCCAATAGGCACGCTGAACAAATAAGCTGAGTGAGTTCTAAAATGTCAATGGCCTTGTGTATGAACACAGTAACGTGTTTGATAAGACCGCAGTTTGAAATAATCTCAATTCATAACTTTTAAAAACTTCCCATCACGTGTTAAAAATGTTGAAAAGTAATAATAAATAGCCAATTTGAAAGTAGATGCTTTTTCAAATGATCATATTTCGAAATTTTAAAACAGAGTACAAAATAATTTTAAAAAAAACTTCAAATATACATACATACATACATACATACGTGTATTATGTCACGACCACAAAACATAACTCTTGTTAAAGGCGGTTTCAGATTATAATACAAGTATTAATACTTTTGTGGAAAATGCAACTCCGACATTTTGAGTTGTTATTGTTTTTTGAAATTTTTTAAACAGAAATTAGATCAGGGATGCATTTTCGTCAAAAGTATTAATACTAGTATTATAGTCTGAAACCGCCTTTACAGATTGTACAATATGAGTATAATTGATTTCTGCATACAATCACTTTTTTTCGCAAAATTTTCGCTAAAGACATCTCTCGAAACATTTTAGAGATTTTGTTAAAATTTGCATTATATGCTACTCTTTTTCAGTCTTAACAAAATCAATGCTTATTTAAAATCGATTGGACAAAGACTCTTCAAAGTTATTAGAATAAAAATAGTTTCGATATTTTTTATCAACGATACCTGTTTAATGAATCACCCGATTTTATCTAAATCGACTGCAATTGTTGTTTCTTTTTTAAATTAAAAGCTGAGTAGACTTTGAATTTGTTCAGATTATGTTATTTTCGAACCATATTTAGATCTACCAAGATGAATCGATTTACTACACGTATCATATCTTACACATTTTTCGAATGCGGAAAATTTGCTTACGATCCATTGACGCTATAGGGTTGTGTAAACAGTCTTGAAATGTAAATACGACTTATTTTTTTAATGTATTGTCATAGCATGTATTATACTAAACCAATAATAAACGATGTCGTTTAATAAGCGAAGTACTATGGATGTATTGATGTACGTGTATATGAGTGTTTTTAAGCGATGTCGCTAAAAATTCTTGTCTGTAACAAACAATTAAACGAAGTAGTGTTGATGCGTGTATGATTGTTATTTTGCATATTGTACGTTTGAGTGTGTGTGTAACATGTAGAGGGTAAGCTATTATATGTTTAAAGGTGGTTTTTTAAAGCAACCGCGCACAACTAATGTCAACGCATGTGTGCGTTTGTATGTGCGCAAAAAAAACAAAAGATCATAAACACAACGTGTGTGCGTATAAAGAAGCAAGCATCACAAATTCTTCCGTCACGAGGTATTTTCCTCTTTACTCCTATACCTGCAATAACTGCAACAAATTTTTTCCAAACAGTGTAATTTAGCGTTTGTTTTAGAAGTTTTAGCTGTAGTAAATCATTTGAAAAATCCCTAATGTCTTAAAAGTTCTTGTGAGTGGTCTTGTGCTGGGGTCTAGCACAAAATGTTAAATCTATTATATACTCTATGAGTATAAGATCCTTATCCAAAAAACGTAACCACTACAAACTAATAAAAAAACCTATTGATTCAGACACGTGTTAATTAAGTTCAGCAGTTTCTACTGATGGTGGATTCCATGAGATGGTATATTAGTTCTCTTTGAAACTAATAGAATCAAGAGAGTTTTTATTAGTAATAGTGTTTACGCTTCTTGGGCAAATCTTTGCCAAGTGTGATCGTATTTTAATTCATTATATAATTTTAATTTTTTATTTTCATTTTACCACCCTGATGCTTCAAAACTATGCAGCAACTAGAAATTTGTGATTGCCAATATTATTGCTATTTGGCAACAGAAACTTTCACAGCTGTTAGTTGCCAGTTGGTTGCCATCCATAATCAGATCATAAATATTGCAGCAGAACCTTATCAAACTTTGCATTCATACGCTTTGAAAGTCAGCCTTATATTTAGAGAGTTCAAAGGATTTATATACTTAAGCATATACATACATACATAATCATCTAACATTGATCCTTAATAAAACCATAAAAAAAATATATTCATTGAAATATTCAAAGAATGATCTTCTTCGTTTTTTTATTAAGAAAGCAGCAGGCATTTGTGCAGCCAGAAAAAAAGATTGGTTGGAAAACGGTTAGTCCAATAAAATATCATTTGCATGAACTATATTTCAGTTCACGCTATCAATTTTCTGTTAATCCAAAAAACAATCCGTGTTCATTGCCATAAGGGCATAATTGTAACAAATATATGATTGTGACAATACTTAAATTGATTGCATCAACCGAGCGTATGCTTTTGTCATGACTAATTAACTGATTGGTTAACCCAACCGAATAAAATATTACAAATTGGATTTTACTACCAACTTTTGGTATTAGCAACTAAAAAATTGTCGTTCTATATTAAAATTAAAATAAAAACTTTCAATCAGTTGCTGCAACTAACTATGGGTTGAGTTTACTGTCATAGTTTATAGCAGCAAATTAAAAAATTAACTTTTGTGACTTTCAAAGATATTATGATTTGTGAATTCTCAAATGGTTTTTGAAAGTCTGTGCATAAGATAACAGGTTTGTGGCTTTTCAAAATGTGTGCTTGAAGAAATGTATATAGACATGCTTCGCCATTAGGAAATAAGCTTCAATTAAAATAAACTTATGACAATATGTCAAATAATAAATTTCCTAAATTGTGTATTTTTATTTTTCATTTTTATTTCGGCTAGGAAGGCCAATTTTTCTTTTACAGGTACCAATTATGATATTGTTTTAATTATATTAACCAAATTTTCGGTAGCAAGAATAACATTTATTTCAAATTCCATACTGTCAACCAATTTTTTCTGTTGCTGCAACTATTCGGTTGAGGGTTATAATTAAAATATAGTGGAACCACAAGAAAATTTCAGTCGCTATAGCAGAATTCGATGATAGTTGCTGCAACCGCCAAAATTCAATTGGCAACAAATTCGGTTGTCACAACGAATCTGTTTTCTCTGTGTGGACATTCTGGACAGGACAATACCAATCCTAACTGGAAAAATTTATCGACTTACACATGCACCCACTTCGTAAAGTTATTGCGTAAACATACCTTTCTCAGATGTGTTAGAATTTTTTTTTTTTAAGTTTGCCAGTCTAGCATAAATTTAATTAATATAAAAATTATTTCAAATTATTCGACCTTTGTACGCACATAAATACGTATCTTGCATAATTCCTGAACTCGAGGTTACGGGAATCAGGCAAGATATTTACGTATTTAAATATTTTCTTTGCACTTCAAGGAGTGCACTGCTCTCTTACCTTAGGGTACCCCTATACCAACAACATACATACCTGCTGACATACTATTCTCATAAGCCTTTATGGTTAAATAAGTGATTTTTTGTTTTAATTTCCAATACATTTTTCAATTCATGATTAAGATTTGTTGAGGCACGTTTTGTAATAATTTAAAAACCCATATAATAAAAACCTCTTACACTCGTACTTAAAAGCTGAAAGACTAATGTTGCTGCATTAGGCAGCATGTGAAATATGGTGATTATGTAGGTTTGTTGTCTTGAATATACATATATATGTATATTTTTTTTTGTTTTTGCCAAATATATTACTTGAAATTAAATTATTATCGTGTAATAAGTTTTTATAAACTTCTGAAAAAATATATTTCATGAATATTTGGCAGCTTTTCAAGCTTAATACGTGAGTGGTTTCAAGATTTTCTTAAGAATACACATTATGAGATGGAGGTAATAATAAAATTTAAGCTTAGAAACCCCGAACAAAATAATAGTAGATATTTTTTTTATATATATAAGAAATAACAAAGAATGTTTATTTAAATTTCAGTCTTTCGTGTATTAAGAACCTTTGTTGCACAAGCATTGTCTATATGCATTTTGTTCTTGGTTAAGAAACTCCTTAGTAGACTTTAACCGATAATTTTGAAAAGCAGCTTGTGTCACTCTACAAACGAACGTCTCATATGTACATACATATGTACATAATTACACAGAGAAAACAGATTAGTTGGCAACCGAATTTGTTGCCAATTGAATTTTGGCGGTTGCAGCAACTATCATCGAATTCTGCTATAGCGACTGAAATTTTCTTGTGGTACCACTATATTTTAATTATAACCCTCAACCGAATAGTTGCAGCAACAGAAAAAATTGGTTGACAGTATGGAATTTGAAATAAATGTTATTCTTGCTACCGAAAATTTGGTTAATATAATTAAAACAATATCATAATTGGTACCTGTAAAAGAAAAATTGGGCTTCCTTGCTGAAATAAAAATAAATAATAAACGCAAATAAAAATACGCAATTTAAGAAATTTATTATTTGACATATTGTCATAAGTTTATTTTAATTGAAATTTATTTCCTAATGGTGAAGCATGTCTATATACATTTCTTCAAGCACACATTTTGAAAAGCCACAGACTTTCAAAAACCATTTGAGAATTCACAAATCATAATATCACAAAAGTTAATTTTTTAATTTGCTGCTATAAACTATGACAGTAAACTCAACCCATAGTTAGTTGCAGCAACTGGTTGAAAGTTTTTATTTTAATTTTAATATAGAACGACAATTTTTTAGTTGCTAATACCAAAAGTTGATAGTAAAATCTAATTGGTAATATTTTATTCGGTTGGGTTAACCAGTCAGTTAATTAGTCATGACAAAAGCATACGCTCGGTTGATGCAATCAATTTAAGTATTGTCACAATCATATCTTTGTTACAATTATGCCCTTATGGCAATGAACATGGATTGTTTTTTGGATTAACAGAAAATTGATAGCGTGAACTGAAATATAGTTAATGCAAATGATATTTTATTGGACTAACCGTTTTCCAACCAATCTTTTTTCTGGGTGTATATATAGCAGGAAAGTTTTCATAAACTTTTTTAAGTTAGATTCTCATAAAATCTTTGAATCTTTTAATTTAGGACATAATTTTGTAAAAGGCAAGGCTAAACGTTGACAGATTTTGTGTGAGTTTTTATTTTGTTAAATAAATTTTTTCCATATAAAATTTGTCAACACCCAATGGCCACAAATTTTATTTTTCATTTCACTTCACCTGCCAAAAATCATATTAAAAACTTGCAAATTTATTTTAAGTATTTGTGGAACTTATGAAAATTATGCTTTTTCAAATTAGTAAATTGCGAACAGAAGGAATAAAAGGAAGAAAAAGAACAAAAATTAAAAAAATAAAAAAAAACATAACTTCGCTGAACAGTTCAGATGAAGTGGTTCGTTCATTGACAGTGTGACCATTTTAGCATTTTTTAAGTTATATGTAGTTTATTTTTCTTAAATATTTATTTTCTCATTGTTTTAATTTTATCTCATATATTTAAATCTTTCAATAACTAATACTAAATAAATGTTCTTAGCAAACATTTTAAACAGCGATTATGCTAATTAAGACAAAAAATGCAGGAAGAACTGAAATATAGGTTCAACAGCGAAAACAACAAATTCAAATTAAATTTTTTAGGTTCGAAAATTTTATATAGACTTAAGCGAAACAACTCCTCCGCCACGTGCCAAACACTAAAAATATTGTACTGATTTTTAAATTGAGATGATCTTTTGTTTCACTTCTCAATTATTTCTTTTCTTTTTTTTAATATGTAATCATAATTTATCCATTATACATAATTTTCTTAGCATTTCTTTTTTTCTCTCTAAAGCTAAATGCAATTCATATTTTTCTTTATTTTCTATTTTTATTATCCTTTTTTATTTTTGACATCCACTGTAAAAATAGCACATCAGCGTTGGTGCGACGGGTGTGACCCAATATTTCCTATAAGTTATTACGCTAATATTAAAATCGAAGTTCACAATATTATAATATTCTTAGTTGCTATTACATTGTCATTTTTTAAAAGTATCAAGTATTTATTTTATACAGTAAAAAGTTTATCAGACTTTTTAAAATTTGCTGTGGTTGATGTGCCGAAAATTTAAACATTTTAATTAGAGATGTGCAAATGTCGTGATTTTATCGTGTCACGCGTGAGTCACGTGTGATTCACGTGATTCGTGATTAAATACTATAACTAATCACGAGTGAGTGCGTGAGCATGACTGAAAAAAATTTACTCGTGCGTTATCGTGCGTGAGCTTTTTTTAATAATCAAGCACGAATTCTCACGCTCTCACGAGATAACATTCCTGCATTTATTATTATTTTATAATAATAAATGCATATTTTTTCTACACCTTTTTCCAATTAATTATTTTACCATTCAACATTCTATCCTTTTAGTTTTAACTTATTATATATATTAAAAACTCATGAATATTTTAGTTTTATTAGCATTCTTTTATTGAAATACTTGGGTATTTTACTATTTGTAATATTATATTGGCCTTGTAGGCTTGTTATTACAAAACTAAATAAACAAATAAATAAATAAATATATGTATAGTAATATGTATGGTAGTATGAGCTTACAAACATAATGAATACCCCCCAAACAAAATGTTTCGAATTTTTCTGAAGTCAGACTTGTCGTACCAAATTCGTTAAGACATTTTGGTAGTTTCTCTGAACAATTTGTTTTCAACATTAAAACTTTGATTTTTGAGTACATAAGTAAAAGTCTGTGAACATTTTTTTAAAATAAATATGTACATGTTGATAAAAAAAAAGGATTGCAACAAATATTAAAAAAATGTGAGTATGTGCAAATTATTTCGACAATAAAAGCAGCATAACGGTGAAACGGTACTCTGCTATAAAAACGAAAAAAATCATACCTGAATGTCGTTACGAATTCGTACCGACTTATCGTAATTAATTCGTACCGACATATCGTTACGAAGTCGTGTCAACCATTCCATACAAAAATTGTTACGATTTCGGTAATATTTCGGTGCCGAGATCGGAAGATTTTGTCGACCAATCGTTACGAATTCTTTACGAATTCGGAGCATTTTGTTGGATGGGTACATACAGCTTTGTAATTATGTATGTATGTATGTTTCTTAGATACCCTGTAGGAAGTATCAATTGAGAAACACTACTGATTCAACAGTGCCTTTGTCAACAATACTACTGACGAATTGTACCGCAGAAAATTTTTTTGCTTTAGGGGCCGTCCATATATTACGTAACGCTGTATGGGGGAGGGGTGGGGTTCGAGTTTTGTTATGATTTGTTATGGTGGGGGTGGGGGAGTCTTTGAAAATGTTGCGTAACAGAAAAATTTTAGAAATTTGTATGTTTTCTCATATAATATGCTTTTCTCATTTATTTGATTATAATTTATTTATTTTTTAGTTAATTTTAATTATTATTCGAACTCCATTTGTTTCTATATTTGTGATTTGAACGGGCTAAAGTTCGTATCGCTTTTTAAGCCAAATTACATGTGATAATTATTAATGAACAAATAACACCAAAGTCTGTTGTAAATATTCTGACTAACAACACATAGTTGAACGGAACAGCAAGCCGTTTTCGAAGGCCACTAAACCTTCATCATCAGCGTTCTTTTTGTGTTTGGTCCACTGTGTGTGGTGTCAGTTGATGTAGATTTCTGCTTTATATACTTAGCATTTTATTGCAAATGGAATATGTGAATTGTTTTGATTCATCGTATTTCAATTTGCTGAAAGCTTTTTTGTATTGTAAGCTCAATTTTACCATCACTATATTTACAACAGTCTTACCATTGTCGTTTTGTTCTTTTTACTAATTATACACATGTTACTTAATTTGCTTATTTTTTTTTTTTGGCTTAAAAAGCGATACGAACTTTAGCCCGTTCAAATCACAAATATAGAAACAAATGGAGTTCGAATAATAATTAAAATTAACTAAAAATTAATAGTCATGGGCCTGTGGCACAAATTAAATAAAAATATACTTAATAGTAACAAACCAAAAAAGTTTGTCTTAAGTAGAACAAAAAATAAGCAAATTAAGTAACATGTGTATAATTAGTAAAAAGAACAAAACGACAATGGTAAGACTGTTGTAAATATAGTGATGGAAAAATTGAGCTTACAATACAAAAAAGCTTTCAGCAAATTGAAATACGATGAATCAAAACAATTCACATATTCCATTTGCAATAAAATGCTAAGTATATAAATATAAAGCAGAAATCTACATCAACTGACACCACACACAGTGGACCAAACACAAAAAGAACGCTGATGATGAAGGTTTAGTGGCCTTCGAAAACGGCTGGCTGTTCCGTTCAACTATGTGTTGTTAGTCAGAATATTTACAACAGACTTTGGTGTTATTTGTTCATTAATAATTATCACATGTAATTTGGCTTAAAAAGCGATACGAACTTTAGCCCGTTCAAATCACAAATATATAATTTATTTAATTGATCATACGTCTTAACTTCCCATTTATATTATGTATGTAGACATACATACATGTGCGGGATGTCAATTTTTGATATACGAGAATTCGAATTAGAGTATTTAAAATGATATCCGCGAATACGAATATTTAAAATGATATCAAATTAACTTTGCTTTATTTTAATTTACATTGTAATTAACTTTGCTTTATTTTAATTTACATTGTAATGTCGTCAGGTGTAGTGCAGAGCGAGCAGCTGTTGGATAAAAAAAAAACACAAAACGAATTATGCTGGAGTAACCAGATTGTTGGCAGCGCTGGTATGCTGGCGTATGCACCGGCTAGGGCTCGTCGTCTTGGGTGGAGTTCTTGCCAGCCAATCTGGGGTTTACTGCAGCCTACGACATTAACAACAAAAAAAAAATCATACCAGCATTTAGACAAAAATTAAAACAAAAATTATGAGGCCCGAAGCAAACACCTTTTCCATTGTCTCTCCTTAATAACCCCTCATTTTAGCAGAAGGACCTGGCTGATGTTGTGTCAGGCTCTCTTACCCACCCTACCATGACATCTCTCATGTTTTATTAGATGTCCCAAACATCTGTCCAGTGCTGCAAGTTACCCCTTACTCACCTCCTCTCTTCACCAATTTATTCCATTATTCGAAAGCGTGAAATTTCAATGTGGCTTAGATACAAATGTATGTGATTTATTTATTAACATTGAATTCGAATTATAATATTCATTAAAACAAACAATTAAACACCTTTGTTTAAAAAAACTATAATTTAAATTTTACATTAAACAAAAACCTTGAAGTATGTGAGAATCTATTTTTAACTCAAAAAACATGCAAATTATATTATAAGTATACTTTTTCGTGAGCGTGCGTGATCGTGATAAGTTGTAAACCACTCGTGCGTGCTTAAAAATATTTTATTCGTGAGCGTGCGTGATCGTGAAAATGTTCAAAATAATTCGTGCGTGAAAGTGCGTGGGTAAAATATTTTTCTGCGTGAGCGTACGTGTCGTTAGTCAGAAAACACTCACGTGCACATCTCTAATTTTAATTATTTGACAAAACTCTCATTATAAACAAACAAGAGTATGGTTTTTATTGAAGATGGGAAAGGGAATAAAAGAAAACCTAAAGTAAGTAAAATTTATAAAAATAGAAAAATTTAGATTTTTTTTAATGTGTCTGTAATTGTTATTCTCAAGTAGACACTAGGGAACGATTTTTTTTTTTAATATATACATTTTTTTCTTTTCTTTTTTTTCCTGAGAGGGATCGTTTTGCGTGGAATTGCCCATATCGAATTTTACATTTTAACTGCCTTATTCATAAAAAATATTTCAGCTTTATTAAGCGCCTTTTTGTCACATTTTTATGGGAAATTTGTCAAATAAACCTGTAATAAACCTAAAATAGTTTTTATGAATTCGATCGTAAATAATTACAAAATTTAAATATTGAGTATTTAAAAAATTTAAATTTAAGGGCCGTATCCAAAAAAATAATTAATTTGAACTTCAAGTGTTCTTTTGTCAAAATTTTTATGGAAAATTTGTTTTAACGTACACTTCAAGCTCAAACAATTTTTTTTTTTTGATATGGCCATAAATGTTTAAAAAATTTATATATAAAATTTTTATTCCGTAAAATTAAGTGAAAACAGTTTTAAGTTTTTTAAGCAAAATTTTGTATAGTTTTAGGCCCGTATTATGAACACGTTTCTATCTTCGACTGTAGTCGAAACTACTGATAGAACGAATTTCATTTGGTATTATGACGAGTATTCGACAAAAAATTTTTTTATTGTGAATATCACTCAAAGTGATTTTTAAACTTTGCAACAACTTTACTTAATAGTGTTTTCACACTGACATGGTTTTAATAAAAGTTGGTTTTAGCGCTAAAACAAGGTTTTACCATAAAAATTGTTTTTGTTAAAACCAACTTAAAACCTTTCTTGAATGAGTTTTATGAAATGCAACGCTGTTTTCGCTATGCTAAATTCAGTGCTGCCAACTTAAAATGACCAGAATAAGCTGATAATGTTTATGCCAGTGTATAACAAAAGACGTCGCTTGAAAGGTTTTTAACTTAAAAATGGATGCAACAGCAACAATTATCCAAAAATTGTGGAAAAAAAGAATTGTTTGGAAGGAAAACAACGAAAATATTTTCAATGACCTCTGGGAAGTGAGATAGACGATATGACTGACATCGATCCGCTGATAAAAAAAAGTTTTATCTTGTGATGTATTTGTGCATTTCCAAACATTTCTTCACTTTGTATAACTAGTTCCATAATTTTGAAATATTTATTTACAAAATATAAAATAATTTCCATTTTACAATGCATCGTAAATTTTCCGAGCTTTTCATACAAACAAAAACAGTTGTTGTACAGTTTGTCAAATAAGTGTTATAAAAAGCAGACAAAAATACAACAACAAATACTCACATTTCTGCAGGAGATTTATTTTATTTTTGAGCAAAGTTATTAGACAGTCTGTGAGTAAAAACCTGAATTTAATAAGCTTGCAGTGTGAATGCAAAATCAGCTGTTTTCAATAAAAACGAATCGTTTTTAATAAGTTCTCATATTAAAATACTTCATCGATAGGTAAATTGTGTTCGATAGAAAATTCGTTGCTCAACGAAATTTTCGTTGCTCATAATATGAATTGAACATTCGATTTTCGATGCTCTATAGCCAGCGGAGATCAAAAATCGAACCCATTTCATAATAAGAGCCTCAAAGTCTTTCTTCTAAAGTTTATTTTATTGAAATGAAATAAAATATTTGCGGTGTTCGGAAATTATTAAAAGCAAATATTTCATTGCTTTCAGCCCATGTGGATGGGTGGCAGCGAGGTCAGCCACACAGGACAGAGACCGTGGGTTCGATTCCCGCCATAATCGCTTCGTGGGTTGTATTGTGACAGCTTTTAATTGTGTTTAGGATATTTTAGCATTATTCCTAAGCTCTGTTCGACTTTTTTTCATCTGATCACAATGCTAATGATGAGCAACATTATACTTGAGAATTTTATTCCTTTTGCAATATTAAACTGAATAAAAAAAAACAAAAAAAACTTTGCAATACATTTATTTTTATATATATTAATGACTACTTTGAATATCAATGCGTTATATAAATATATTTTTTGATTGATGAAAGAATAACATGACTTGCTCATTTCCTATTATGTGTTCGATGACTTGTACATTTCAAATAATAATTTTTCATGCAACAGGAAGTGACACTTGATTTACTTATAATAACGGTATGTAAATTGAACATTATTCATTGTCACACCGCCCACGGTATCTGCAGGCAACAAATGTGTGTGGCAAGTAAGAAAATATGTACTTAAAACTATTTAACAAAAAATATTTTTGACACGATATTAAATCATATAAACGAAATAAAAAGAACTTGTAAATTGTTAAACACAACAAAAAGACACAGGTAAATAATATTTCAGTTTATTTATCTATTATGTATTTATGAGCTTATACATGCATGCAGCATTGGTCGGAGGCCCAAACTTACACCCATATATGCACCTAAGCAAATAAATAAGTTTAAGATTTAAAACAACAAGTTGATTTATTTTAAATGATCACAAATAGACAGCAAATAAGACAAATAATTTAAAAAATATATACATACATATATAAATGTATGTATATACTCGTACATGTAATAAACTTAAATTAAATACAATATGGGTGGCTTGTGGCATGCTTATTTTTTATGTTTTACTTTTAAGCCAAAGAAAAAAAATTAAAAGGAAAAAAAACAAAATATGCTGGAAAACGTGTGTGGTTTTTGGTTAGGAAGTAGTTAGTAATTTATTAGTTTTAGTTTTATTTTTGGTGCCTAAGTTTTATCCTCCACATTAAAAATATTTTATATTGAAGAAATACACATACAATACAATGTGTTTGGATCAGCTCGCTTTACTTAAGATCTGTTCAATACAATACGTGTGTATGTATGTACATATCTAAATTAGTCAATTTCAAATAGTTATAAACAATATTAATGTAATTTATTTCTTTTTGTATTGTTTATCCGAAAAACTGTATAGATTTGGCATTTGTTTGAATCTCTTTTGCTTAATCCAAATATTTTTTTTTTTTTTTGGATTTTGTTAATCTCTGTATGGTTAGGTTAGGTTAGGTTAGGTTTATCTGGTTGGTCCAAGACCTCGCATAGACCGGCATTGATCCTTAGCGATACCAGCAAATGAAATGAGAACCTGTTAGTATGGCAGCCTAGTTCGTGGTGCCTGTATCGAATGACTCCCACACAGATTTAACAAATTTTAGCAACCTACACATTTCTACTCTCGATACAATCTCAAGACTACGAAAAGTGTAAGCACCAAGATAGTTATATCTAGTACGGCTTAAAGCCGGGCAGTGACACAGTAGATGTTCCATTGTTTCCATTTCTCCGGGTTCCTTACATTTCCTGCAGGTACCGTCGGCTATTCGTCCTATTTTGACAGCGTACGAAGCTGTCCAGCAGTGCCCAGTTAATACTCCCACTAGAAGCTTACAGTTGCTTCTAGTTAGTGATAAAAGGAACTTAGTCAATTTGTGATCATAGGAGCTCCACATGATTTTAGAAGTTTTGCAAGTTTTCGTCGCGCGCCAACATTTCTCCGCTTCTTCCCTCATATTAGAATGTATGATCTCTTTAAGGTATTGAATTGGTTTTCGGATATTTACCGTTACCTCAGCCGGTAATAGAATTCCCCTTTTGGCCAGTGTATCGGCCGTTTCATTTCCCTCTATCCCCATGTGTCCCCGGATCCAGAATATATGTACTTGTCTACCAGTACATAACATATCCAGGGCCTTTCTACACAGGAGCACAACCGAGGAGTAATTGCAGTCAGCTGAAATTGCTTTAATAGCTGCTTGACTGTCTATATACAGATTTACACGCGCATCCATAGTTAGAGAGGTGAAGGCTAACTCTGCTGCCATTTTGACAGCATAGATTTCCGCCTGGAAGATGCTACAATGATCAGGAAGTTTATAAGATTCCTCTATATCGAGCTCCCGACAGTAAACCGCAGCTCCTACCCCTCTATCCATCTTTGAACCATCAGTGAAAAAGTTAAAACCAGAACCACTATGATTAAGACTTTCCAAATAGCCTTCTTCACTTATAGTGATCTGTGGTTTGGTAAAAAAGTTCGTCACTGGAATGATGTAGTCCGAGCTACACTCCATGTTTTCTAGTAATTTGCTGTGACCAAATGATCTGTACGACATCTGACCTGTTGTCCTTAGTCGGATAGCTGATTTGCATGCCACGTTCACTGCAATTAGCTTTATTGGTTTAAGGTCCAATATAACGTCTAAGGCTGCAGTAGGTGTACTCTTTAAAGCTCCAGTGATGCAGAGCTCTGCTAGCCTCTGGATACTTTCCAGCTTTTTCAGGTATGATTTTGTCTCAGTCGCCCTCCACCATACAAGTATTCCGTAGAGTAAAATTGGTCTAGCTATCGCTGTGTATGTCCAATACGTAAGAGTAGGTGAAAGGCCCCATGTCTTGCCCAGCATTTTTTTACATGCATATAGAGCAATGGTGGCCTTTTTAACTCTATCTTCTATATTGTACCTCCACGTCAGCTTACTATCCAAAATAACCCCCAGGTACTTTGTATGTGTTTTGGGCGAGAGCGATATACCGTCTAATTTTGGTGTTCTCCATTCCTTTACTTTCCTATTAGTAAAAAGCACAAGGTCAGTTTTTCCTGGGTTTAAGTTCAAACCTACCCTTGTTGCCCATCTATGAATATCCCTCAACGAGGATTCCATTAGGGAGCTAATTGTATCGAGGAACTTACCAGTTATAATGATAGCTATGTCGTCCGCATATGCTGTAATCTTAGCTGCTTTACCCTCGAATTCCATGAGAATTTCATTTACAACCAGCGTCCAAAGAAGTGGCGATAGAACACCACCTTGGGGAGTTCCTCTCTTAGCTTCTTTGTTTACCTTGGCATTGCCTAATTCCGCAGATACTATTCTACATTTCAATAGGTTGCCTATCCAGTTTTTGACTTGCAAGTTAGCCCCGGAACGATTAACACTTTCCATAATTGCGTCCGTAGAGACATTATTGAAAGCGCCTTCGATGTCCAAAAAGACCCCTATAGCAAAGTCCTTATAGTGTAACGATTTTTCGATTTGTTCAACAACATTATGAAGTGCTGTTTCAACCGATTTGCCCTTTGTGTATGCATGTTGGTTGGAAGACAGGATATTTGGATATACAAATTCTTTGATGTGTATATCCAGAATTCTCTCTAACGTTTTCAGTAGAAAGGACGTCAAACTGATAGGCCTAAAGTCTTTTGGATACATATGGTTGCTCCTACCTGCCTTTGGTATGAATACAACCTTGGCAATCCTCCATGATTTTGGCACATAATTCAGTCTGAGACATCCTCTAAATATTCCTACTAGCCAGGGAATTATCCTCTGTTTACCATACTGTAGTAAAGCCGGAAAAAGACCATCTGGTCCTGGTGATTTATATGGTTTAAAGGAATCGATTGCCCATTCCACCTTACTAAGGGAAATGACGTCACAATTCTCAGTATTTAATTCATTTGTCATTTCTGAGCGAGGGGAGATCTCCGTGCAACCTGGGAAATGTGTGTCCAGGAGAACTTCCAGCGTTTCTCGGGTGCAGTTAGTCCAATCGCCGTTAATTTTACATATTGTGCTAGGCACTGATGGATTGCTTGCAAGCAGCTTTCTCATTCTGGCCGTGTCCGTAGTTTTTTCTATATTGCCACAAAATTCCTCCCATGAATTTTTCTTGGCCTTTCTCACCTCTTTTTTAAAAGATCTCAGTGCTTTTTTATAGTCCCTCCAGCATTCAAATTGGTCTATGTATCTAGCCAATCTGAAGAACTCACGCAGGTCACGTCTTTGTGCGTCTAGATCACTACTCCACCATGGTGGTCTAGACATACGTTTTACGCGCGAGAGGGGACATGCTGATTCATACGATTTTGTTATGGCTTTCGTTAAGCAATTAACAGACTTTTCAATATCAGCCTCACTCTTAATCGATTTGGCATTATAAAGATTATTTTCAATGTTCTTCCTGTAATAATCCCACCTAGTATTGCGTGGGTTCCTATATAATTTCTTAAGCTTTGAAACTTCAGATAAAATTCTAAAAGCTATGTAGCAATGGTCAGAGAAGGACGGCTGTCTAAGCACCATCCAATCCTTAAGTACAATATCTTCATTGTTAACAAGTGTTAAGTCCAATACATTCGATGATGTAGGACCTATATAAGTAGGTTCCTTCCCTCTATTCACAATCACAAGGTCAGTTTGCAGTATGAATTGAATAAGTGACTCACCTCTTTCATTGATGTCCTTACTTCCCCATACAGTATGATGTGCGTTAGCGTCTGTGCCTATCACCAGTTTTTGTTTCTTCTCCCAGGCTTCTTTAACGAGCCTTTGGAGCTCCGGTGGAGGTGCCTCAATTATGTGTGGCATGTAGCATGATGCAAGGAGTATTGGCTCATCCTTGTCACCATCTACCGCTACAACAACTAAATCGTCAGTGCTGTAATTATACAAAATATATGAATTAAAGTTCTTCTTAATTAGGATAGCTGATCGTATCCTGCTTACCGTCTTTGAGAAGTATGTATGGTAATTACGTAACTTTAGCCCAGAAACCCTGTTTCCCGATGAGATCCACGGCTCCTGGACTAACGCCACGTCATAGTTGCTCTCCTCTAAGGTAAGGAGAAGCTCAGTAGACGCTAATTTACAATGTTGGAGGTTCACCTGAAGGATCTTTAACTCCATCTTCAAAGCTCACCTTTCTAGAGTCCATATCAGGGTATGGGATCTCTCGTCTCGGCTCCTCCAACTTTAAGCCGGCTGTAGCAGCTGCCAGTTCGCTCTCCAGTTCCTCGGCTTCTATAGTGTTATCGTTTTTGTCATTGGGGTGTCTCTTCTTCAGACGTAGGTAGACACTACCTACACCCCATGCCATCTTGCCATTCCGCTTATAAAGAATGTCCTCAGCATTCTTATTAATCTGCAGAATGTAACTCTGGCCCTCTGACTTCGGTTTTGCCACATGCAGTACCCTCCAATCCTTCGTCGGAATCTCCGGGTTTTGGTTTTGTAGAAGACGAAGAGTGATATCCGGCTTCACTACACGCGGAATTATGACCTTCGCCTTCGGTATGATGGGGATGTCATCCTTGCTCACAATCCGAAGTTGTGCACCAGGCCACAGGTTTTTGAGTGTCGGAACAACTTCCTTCAACCAATCCATCGACATTGTGTCCCTGCATCTGATGAGTTTCGCACCATTGAACCAGCTAGCTCCTTCAAAAGAAGGTAGTGGTTTCTCCGGTTCCGTCTCCATCAGCGCAACAATGGCGTTGAAGATAGCCGTTTCCGCAACCTTCCACTGCTCCATTGTCACTTCTCCAAAAGGTGCACTTTTGTCAAGGAGTCCCACGATCAAGTGTCGCTTCGCTACCTCACTGACGTTAGTGACCGCGGATTGTGCTTTGGAAGCAGCTTGGGAAGTGGATGGTCTATCTTCAAAGCTGTGTTTGGACCTCTTCGCAGTCGACTGTGAGCCATCAACCGATCTATTCCTTTTGTCACTCTTCTGCCTCTTACCGGGCTTATCGCTGCTCGATGCCAGTCTTTTGAGCACGCCCTCCTCTATGCTATTTGCATATCGGGGATCAGTGGTCTCAAAGCGTTTTTTATCAGCGAAGTGTTCACGGCCTTTGTTCACTGCTACCTCAGCCCACTTAAGTCTGTCTAACTGTACAGAAGACAGATCTTTCTGTGAGCCAAGGAGGTGTACAATCCGTACCGCCGCTTTGTACTCTGACAGAGCCTTAATAGCCTCCTTGTTCTTCGGGGCTCTCTCTCTTTTAATTGGAGTTGAGGTGGAAGAACTCGGCGACTTCAAGAGCTCGATCTCTGATTGCATATTGACGCAGGTAACGTTTTCAAGGTCCGATTCTGAATCGATAGAGGCACTTGAGTGTTCCGCGTTCTTAGATGCATTGCTTCTTGCCATTTCAGTAGCACTACAACTGCTGTGACCTGTTTCCATCACAGTAGAGGTTTGACCGCTGGCGACACGCAGAGGATCATGACTTCCTCCGTGCCCGCCGGTGGACGCAGTCAATTCAGCCACCGACGTTTGGGCGTATATTACCACCCGCTTTTTAATTTCTTCCTGACTCATTTCTTTTTTTTTTTTTTAAATTTGCGTTTTATACATTCCGCCATGTACAAGAACCGCCAACCCTCTGGGTAACAGACGCGGACCAGGACGCCGTCCAATATGGAGCAGACGCGCCTGGATTTTAATCGCCATCCCAATCCAAGCCATGGTCCATTCATTGCATTACAAGAGAAGGACTCACAGACTGAATTGGAATAACGATTACCTCCTACCTATGATCAGAGCTCATTCCAATAATGTACACAATAGGCAATACATTGTGACACTATGTTCAAAACCCTGACCTTAGCCGTGTATCACTTAGCACACGTTACCAGCCGGCACCCACGAGGAGGGTTTGGTAGAAGGATTTCTTATGCCGGCCCTCTGTATGGTTAATAAATGTTGTGGTCATGCAAGCGTAACTCATGATATAAGTACATATGTACGAGTATATACATTGTTTGTTAACTAAAACATTTTATTTTTGTTATTTTTGTTTCTATTTTACCTGCTACTATTTACGTGGTTGTTGCATTAAAAAGATATACAATTCAAATATACTTCTACAAATATACATATACATATGTACATACATATTTTAAAATTTTGGTATGATACCCTACCAACGTACAATGCAGTGTTCTAAAAAAGGTGTAACTGTTATTAGGGACCCAGCAAAAAATTACACATTACCATCAGAACTATTTGCCATATAATGACTTACTTTAACTTATTACAAAATTTCATTACTCGATTACAAATCACATTACATAAAACATAAAAAAATGCTCTATAAGTTGATATCACACACGAATTCAATTGTGCTGGCATAACAGGCCAGTTTTTAGGTGAGAGAGGAAAAGAGAGTCGTATTGTGTTTGGAACAGTGATGGGAAATGAGATTTCCATTTCGGTAACAAAAACAATTTTTTTGAGTACTTTTTTTGATCCAGAGAGTACCAAAAATTATTATTTTTTTATTTAAATTTAATTAACAAAAAATTATATAAAATTAATTTACAAAGAAATAAAAAAAACACACAGCATATGTATGTATTAGAGGCCTGCGTAAACAGCCTTGAAATGTAAAAACGTCATGATTTATAAATGTATTCACGTCGCATGTATTATACTAAACCAATAATAAATGCTGTCGTACTATAAGCGAGGCACGATGGATGTATTGGTGTATGTGTATACCAGTGTTAACAAGCGCTGACGTGAAGACAGCTTGTCTGTAACAAACACTCAAAAGAAGTACTGTTGATTAGTGTATGCTTGTTATCTTTCATATTGTACGTTTGAGTGTGTGTGTAATATGTAGATGGTAAGCTATTATGTGATTAACCGCATACAACTAATTTTAATGCATGTGTGTGCCTTTGCATGTGCGCAGAAAAATAAAAGATCATACACACATACATGCATGACGTTTGTACACGGGCTTATGCGTAGAAAGAAGCTAGTATCACAAATTCTTCCGTCACGAAGTGTTTTCTTCTTTACTCTTATACCTACAATACTCAAATAAATTTCTCGCAAACAGTGTTGTTAACGTTTGTTTTATAAGATTTCGCTGTAGCAAAGCATTTGAATAATCCCTCATGTCTTAAAAGTTCTTATAAGATATCTTGTGCAGGAGACTAGTATGTATGTACTCGTGCATAGGTACAAGTGTTAAAGTTATAACAAGAAGAGTTTTAAGATTTCAATAAATCTTTGGCCTGGGTAAGACTTAATACTGTTGGAACATAAAGTCTGTTCCTTTGTTTTATTTTTATGACATTTTGTACTAGAAAATCCTTTCGACATTTACAGAGGAGTGCGGTATAGACAAATTTCGGTAAGCTACTGTCGATTTACCAGGAAACATGCATTCATCTAAAGCGTTTTTAGTTTTAGCAGCTGTAGGCTAAAAAATGCATATAATTTCTGTTGTTAATAGTTTTAGTTCTTCCATATCAGGCAATGCTCTATATTGATTGTTAATATTTTCAAAATTTTGCTTTTCGCTGGGTAACATTTTTATTCAAAGCGATATAACATAGCGTCTATACCTGATAAAAATGTATCATAACAACTAACAAAACGTCGGCAGAGCCGTTGTAAAATTTTTGTTAATGCAAGCATACATGCGAAGACGTTGTGGATTTTTTATTATGATAAATCATAATTTCGTTGTCGTCGTAAAGAAAGTTTGTCACACAATATTTCACTTCATATTTATTAATAAGATTTTATTTCATAAAAACATCAATATTTTTCGTTAATTTTAATTATTATTCGAACTCCATTTGTTTCTATATTTATGATTTTAACAGGCTAAGGTTCGTATCGCTTTTTTTAAGCCAAATTACATGTGATAATTATTAATGAACAAATAACACCAAAATTATTGTTATTAACATCAGCTATTTAACGTAAATTCTAATGAAACGGAATGTGAGAAATGATTGTTGTGTACAATTAATACAAGTACCAAGTAGATAGACTAGGGTGCTGATGAAGTGCGTTGCTGCACAGAAAAATATTGGTATTTCCTTCAGCTTAAAAGTCTAATTTAAGTTTTCTTCTCTTCTTTAGAAACTCACATTAATTAATAAAATATTTCATTCAATAAAAAGAATTGAAATTACTGAACTTAAGCCTGACTAAAAATTATTTCTGATTAAAAATTCACTATAGTTCAATTAAAAATCTAAAAATGTCTCATTTTTAAATAATAATACAAATTATATTGTAGTCATAAATTTTTAACAAGACTATATTGTTAAACCATATCACACTTTTTTATGGATGTGATAATGTAATTATTAAATTCAAACATTACTCTGTTTATCGTAACGAAATAAATGTTTAAAATAACAATAACTAGTTTTCGACGACCACACATTTGTTTCAGATAACATAATATTGTTTTCTCAACCATTCTACAATCATATCTTTTCTTTGCGTGTACCACCTCGTGAATATTTCTTCATGTCCTCCTTGAGTTGTATATCAATTGATATTGCATTTTTGGCAACTTTTTGACCTAATCTTCTTCTCCAGACCTCCCGTCGACATATAAAATAAACTTTTTTAAACTAATTTATTAATTAAAGAGACTAATTCAAATTTTGTGTTTTTAAAGTCTGAACATTTTTTAAGTAAGTTGTCAATTTTTACCGTACTGCGCAACGCAAAGAAGAGTATTGTGTTTATCAGTCTATGCATGTATGTATGTATGTTCTTTTGCGGCACTATATAAACCGAACATGTGGACCGCTTTTCGTTAATACCGGGAGTGTCACTAAGAATATGTCAGTTGTCAAAATTCAATATGGCGGCGAACTATATCAGAAAGAATTGAAATCATTCGACAGGTATTTTAAAATCATCTTTAGGTTTCTCTTATCATTTTTCATTTCAAATTACCACTTGGGATATTTAACGGTTCAAAGCTGGTCGCAGTTGGCAACACGAAGACGTCTAAGATCGGCAAAAGCACAAAAAATATCAGAAGTGACTAAGCCAGGAACATCTGGGCCTATTAAAGATTCAAGTTTTTTCTAACTTTTGCAGCATTTCATTCATAAACATACATACACATTTTCATATCAAACATAATACAGTGCAACTCAATGGCGACCATGCACGCCATTATTTGTTTCTCAAATGATTTTTAGATATCTTTAAATATTTTTTTCTCAAACCGTTAAGTAAAATTCAAAATCGTAACACAAAAACTTGGTAAAGTGGCAACACGCCTTAAATATTGTTGATAATTCTGTTTTATTTTATTTAACATGAATTATTATTATATACTTTTTTTCTCAATAATTTTCTACAGACATTTTGGTACGTGCACTTTATTACTGTGCATTTCAATTTACGTTGTTATATGTTGTAGATGTTGTAATAATAAGAGAAAAAAAAAATGTTTTTTGTATTATTTGTTTTTTTTAGCTCCCAAATATTTTTCAAATGATTTACTGAAATATTTTTAATAAAGTGTTTTATTTAATGCCTGCTTTAATTTTCAGTATTCAATTTTAATTTTATTTTTTAATTACATAATTTACACCAATTAAAAAACTTGACTTTCAATTAAATTCATGTGTAATTCTTAATGGTTTTTTTTCCTTAGAAATATGATTTATACATTAAATATTTTTAAAGGAAAAATCTGGTACTGGTTTTCACAAAATTGTCTCAAATGGTTGTCAGATACATTGTAGCTAATGTTACCAAGTGTTTGGCACTTTGATAAGATCTCTATTATCAATGAGGTGACACTTTCAACAGCAGCACTTGCAGCAGCAGTGTGAATATGAGAGACTTTTTTCTGTGCGATATTATGGCTTATTTTCAAACATATTTAGGTTATGGCTTTAAGATAAATCTTTAAAGTTTTATAAGCCTTTTATTTTGTTAATGAATTTGTAAATAATTGAATAGTATTTTTATGAGCATACATTGATATGAGAAAAGGCTAGAAAGAGTCATTTGATGATATCGATGTTTAATGTTGTGTCCTGCTTACTCTTGCTATTCTTGCTCAAAGCATTTCACTTGGAAATTTTTTTTTGTATTAAATACATTGAATACAGCAGTCAACACAACTACACGACCTCAAATGAGCAGCGACATCATGAGCACCTGCGTTATTTTGAAGGCGGCAGGTGTTTGCAGGCTGCCACTTTTAAATTAATTCAGCATCAAGCTACAGGGCGGCAATTACAGCCGTCGTATAGTCGAGTAGCCTGGTCAATGTGTTTAGTGCATGAATTGTTTCATCGCAGCACTTATTGCAAAATAAGATGATAGAGAGAATAATCAGCCACATTCTGAATAATAATTCCCCGGAAGTTTTTTTCCTATTCCTTCCACCCCTCTTAAAAAAAATTATTTGCAAACATACATTCAGGTAAATAAAAAATAAATAAGCAATATAGCAGAGTTCAAAAATTCCAAATTCTCTCTCACTTTTTATTTATCTTGCCATCGGTTTTTTAAAAAAAAAAAATAATTCCCTGGGAATTATAACCCAAAATAACTGAAAAAGTTGACATTTAAAGAAAAACCAACGCTGCATTAAAGTTCACTGTACCTTTTCATTCCATGAAATAAACTCCAACAATTAATTGAAGTCAAATTGCCATGTGATTGGTTCTCCTATACAAAATCGCACAACAGGTGCAAGATGTTGCAATTTTTAAAATTTTTAAAGATCAATCTAATAAACTATAAAATATTTCACCAATATACAAAAGCTGAAGATAAAAAAGCAAAAGTACATACCAACAAAAAGTGAAAACGAAGGAATATCTTAAAAAAAAGCATTTGAATAACAAGTTGCATGCTTGTGGCCGAGAGTTTATTTAAAATTTTTCTTAAGTGGATGCTCTAAATAAAGTTCTTTGCAGTGTCCTCCCAAAACTGGCTCAGGTCATGCAAATCGTTTTTTTTTTGCACATACATACATACATATATAAATTTTGCTTACAATTTATTCAGTGTTGTAAAATTAATTTCTTTGCCTTTCGATTCGCTTGGTATCGAGCGACATAATCAGAAAACTTCTAGCTATCGAAATTAATTTTTATTCGAATGCAATTTCGACCAGGAGTGCGGGAATTGGCCTTCTGGCCAATACTGGTAATTATACTGAATGACTGCAACGTTGCCAGAATTAATCACCCTTATTCTATTTGGCGTCGGCAACATCGTCATCAATTTTGAAACAACATCAATATAACACAACATCAATGCCAACTTTGTATTCCCTAACAGTGTTATGACGACGTTGCCTGTTTATCGATAAATACAATACACATATCCAATATTTGAGTCAGCTGGTTCATTTTGTTTACTATTTTTGGTAAAAGTATTTTTGAATAAGTAAAAGCTTTGTAAATAAATTAAAATAAAATGTTTTTCCTTCCTATTGAGACGATGAAAAAAAATTAATAGTGAAAATAAGATTTCTCAGACAAAAGTGATGCATTTGCCAGTTACCCAAGGAAAAGTAAGTGATAAGTTCTCTCATGTTTTTGGAAAATAATGGGTAATTTTCATTCTTTTAATATTTTACAAATATTTTCGGCTGAACAAAACATCATTTAGGAATGTATTGGATACAATAGAGCCTAACTTTTGAAACAAAAGGGATCAGATCAACGTTTATTGGAGCTTGGAGCTTCCTCCAAAGGTACTCAGTGCTAATTGTTTATATACTCCGCCTTCAGTTGCTTTGCTGTTGTTGTTTGCAACCTTTTTTTTAATTTAAACCTCAGTATACTTTCCCAACACACTATTTACCTTACATTTTGCCATCCACCACTAGTTATAATTGGTGGACCGAGGGAATTTAGTGCAGTCTCACTTTCTCACTGCACCTTGAAATTATTAGGAAACTACCCCTGAGGAATCCTCTAGCAAAAGAAGGACTTTTCCAACTCTTCCACAAGCTTTTCAAATTGGTTGGGGTTGGTTATTTTAATTTTGTCCATATTATATTTTTCACTTTTTTTAAGAACTTTTTTCAAATAAATATGTACATTTTTATATCTACTTATATTTCACTTTTTTATCATTTAAATTATTTTTCAAATTCGTTGAGGCATGCACACAACAGAACACGACATCAAAAACACTGACGACAAAATGAATGGCAACATCAACATCAATGTTTCTTTCAGAATACCAAACATATGCTGACAGTCATCGATAAATGACAATACTATCTACGGGAATACCGATTTGATAAAGAAAAAACATTAAAAACGACGTTGTGTTATGTTGCCGACGCCAAATAGAACAAGGGTGAATGATTTTTTATTTTTTTGATGATTTTTGAATCCAAATTTGATTTAATTACTTTTTGTGTTTATGTTGATTTTTGTTTTATGTCAATGGGTCTCATGCATAAAAACGGGTGAAAGCGCTGAGTTGAGTCAGGTGAGCAATTGCTCGTAAGTTGAGCTCGATCAAACAGCAACAGCTTTTGCTCAATTTCGTATGCATAAAAATGAGTTCAAACCAATTGCAATTAATTGAGCAAAGGGAGATCAAAACTTCTAATGATTATTGAAGTGCAAACATGTCGTCAAGTGAAAGTGAAGTAGAAGTAGAATCAAATAATAATAATACAATATAAACTGATGACATTTCTAAATTTTTAGTAGAAAAAATAAAATAAATATTTACTAGAAAAAAGTCAATTATCAAGCATTTACGGCCCGTCCCACGATGTCACCAGAAATCGTTCGATCGACAACTTGTATTGCAAAAAACAATAACATTAGAAAATTGTTCAATATATGTAAGTATTCGATCGAACGATTTCTGGTGACATCGTGGGACAGGCCGTAAAAATAATAAAAAACAAATACTAGAAACATGTGTAACAGAAATTAAGCAATCTTATTTTAGATTTTGCTATATGTAGTTTATTTATGAAGGTTAAAAAAAGTCAACAGCAGTTTTGAGTCGTTATAAAACTGATGAGAAAAGGGAGTTGAATTTTCAATGTCTGCAGAGGCTTGTTTTGTTAAAGCAAAACAAGGTGTGTGATTCCTTCAAAAATGCAGATTTTGCAAGAAAAACTTGTGGAAAGAAACTTGCGTCATTTGAGCATCTTTTATTTCATTTCGGGAATTTTATCCACTCGCATGTTTTGGCAGATATAAGTTTCGCAACTTCTGCAATAGTTCGCGACACAGTGGATTAATGGACTCCAATATCTGTGGCTATAAAGTTTTGGAATCCAGGATTTGCACAAAATCTTAAATACATTCGAATTTTATCAATGTTGCTGAGGGCACCACCACGTGTTTCTTCTGACTCCTCAAAAAAATAATTAGCCAACCAGCAGATGCTACTATCATCAAACCTATGCATTTATCATTTTATTATTAATTATATAAAAAAAATAATAATAATTAAGAATACAAACCTGTGTAATTTTTTATCCTCACTTGTTAAATTTTTTTACGCTGTCGATAACATTTTGTATTTCTTTGTGGCACAAAATTTTCAGCCATGATTCCTTTTTAGTGTACGCGAGTCAACTATAAGGCAGGCTCAACAAAATTTGAGCAAGAGCTCACAAAAGAAAGCAAAAGCTTGTTTTTATGCATAGAAAATGAGCACAAGCTCATATAACTTAGTTCAAACTGAGCAACACGAGATCAAACAGCGAGCAGTGAGTAAAAGCAAATACATCAAATTTTATTATGCATACGACAAGCACCTTTTACTCAAACAATCGAGTACGAGCTCAAGCTAACGTTTTATGCATGAGACCCAATATCCACACTCTTGTTTTACATAACGTGTGTTACTATGTTACATACACTTACAAGAAAAATTTTTTTTTTTAATTCAGTTTAGCAAATTTCTAAGGCAGTTTTCGGGTTTGCTAATATTGACTTCATGAGGAAAAATTCTTGAATTTTTTTATCTTTATGGCCTAGCTCGTTTAAAAACCAGCTCATGCACGAATTAAGGCTACGAGACCAATATATGCATCGATTTTTTTTAGTGGTTGGGCTCTAAAGTAGTTCAAAAATGATACAAGATATATCGCAAATTTGTATTTAGCGATGAAAATCTTTTTTTCGGGCTTAACGGGTTTGTTATTAATCAACATAGTCAAATATGGAGAGAAACCAATGAAAGATAGACCCTGGTGACTCCATTAGATCCAGAAAAATGCAACGTGTGGTACATACATAGTATCAATATTATTCCTTCAAAAACTAAGTCCGAACTCTCGTTAGGGTTAATGGAGATCATTACCAACAGGTTTCAACAGGATGGCGCTACATTCCATACGGTGAACGCACACCACGACTTATTGAAATCAAAATTTTGGTGATATCAAAAAATTAACCAGCCAATTATCCTCAGATGAAGTGCGATTTAATATCTCTCTACTATTTTCTGTGGAGCTACGTGAAGTCATTGAGTTATGTCGCTCAACCAGCAACGCTTTGCGTGCCAACATTCTTCGTGGTATTTTGAAATTTAATTTTTTTAATTTATAGCTCTATCAAGCTTAAAAAACGCACTCTACTTAAACAATCCAAGCTGTATCCTATGCGGATTTCACTGTTGCTAATGCAGATTATCAAGGTACCTTTACCCAAAAGCTTCTTAGAACAACTAGAGATATTAAGTTAAACTTCTATTTAAACAAATGAGAAGTTCACCTAATACCAAAGTTGAAACAATAACTCGATAATCAACATGTTTTTATTTTCTTACCTTACTATTACTACATTTGCTGACTTTTTTTCAGCTCGAATTGTAGTTGTAAGAAGTATGTTGAGAAAATGTATGACAAAAATAACAACAACATTATATTCAAGAATATAGTGTTGCCACACAAGTATTTTCGACCGGTCAAGTCAAGTTAATAATTGTTTTTTGTTGGAATTGTTACAGTTTAAGTTTAACATTCGTTAACGCACTAATAATCCCAAATTATTATTTTACTTACTCAGTAAAATTTTTTATTAAAGTTACATTTGTTGTGTTATGTTCTGTGCTCCATCTTCCAGTTGTCGACGTGTATGTCACATCAATATAATACCAAAAAATTGGTGATTGTTTACTCACTATCGAGAAAAATTTTGTGCTACTGACAATCTATTTTCCTTTCATAAGGTCTAGAAAATAGCATAAGCCTGCCAACAGGAGTCAGTTGTTTTCGACAACGGCTACATAAGCCCCACTTTTTTGGTATTGTGCCAAAGTTAAGTCGATGTCGACAACATGAATAAGGGTGTTTAATATATGAGGTTTTAGACTACAATAGTAATCTTATGCGCAGAAAGGACTTTTGCTTTTAACACCAACACTTCCCAAACAATTTTTAAAAATTGCCTGTTATTATATATTTTAATATTACTCACGTTAATTACCAGTATATTTGCACTATTTGTTGTTAAAAAAGTGCGATTAAAAAATCGAAAAAATAGGAAACGCAGGCAAAATGTTTTGCTACTTTTCACTGATTTAGGCATCCTTAAACCACCACTAATGGGAGCTGCTCATAATATATATATTTTTTTTAAATAACAAACAGAAACTTCGAAGCTACTTTAGCTTGTCTGCAGATATACCCAGAGTCTTCAGCAGGAATTTTACCTGCAAGCAAGCCTCTCAATTTAACGTATAATTCGAAAGCTAAATTTAAAATTAACAACATAGTTTGAGGTGATTTTATAATGTTTTGTCGGCTTGAAAACTAATTATTACACATCCCTGGCGGCACTATAAAAAAGCATAACGATGTCCGACATCAAATATTTTTACTACTGCTATAATTTTAATGTTATTTCGCTGGTCATCTTTGGAGCAGAATCATGGATTAATTTGAAACAATTGGTAACTAAAACAGACACGATTTTTTCTTTAAAAATAGTGCATCAGGGCCATCACTAATAAAATTCCGCGAGAAATTTTTTCCGAGGAACAATTTCAAACAATAGGAAGCAATAGGGAAAACAAAAAATTCTAATTGTTAAAGGGAGAAATTTCTCGCGGAATTTTATTCATGATTGCCCTGCATATATCTTCATAGTCTTCAAAATATCAATGACAATATTTCTTGTGCCATTTTGGAAACAAGCAAGTTGCAATAAATCAGTTTTTATATGTTAATGGCACATTTTAGTAAACACTTCTCTTAAGCATACGAGTATTTTATTTACAACATTAACGTTTCTTAAATACATTTATGAACTTATAAATTATAAGCACGAAATTTTTTAATTTACAACCTCAAAGATAAGAAACATCGACAGCAGCATCTGTAAAAAAAAAACAAGATGCCATAAAAAACTTCCTGCAACGTGAGGAGCGGAGACAACAACAGTAGGAATACTTTTTATATTATATGTGAAAATATATATATACATATATATATATATATATATATATATATATATATATATATATATATATACATATATATATATATATATATATATATAAAATAATAATAATAATAATAGAGACATCATGTGTAACATCATCATGCAGATAAAGATGATGATAATAAAAACTTTGCGCTGAAGTAAAATAATTTTATTCAGACTTTAATCGAGTAGTAAAAAAGGAAAAAAAAAATAAATAAAACCATTATTAAAAATATAAAAAGGAAAAAACAATAATGTTGCACATGATCATAACTCAAAATATAATCAACATAGTGTTTACATAAATTAAAATTTAAAAAGAAAATGAAACACCAAACCACAACAATAAATACGATGTATTAAAAAAATATTGACAAAAACATGGAACCACAAAGAAACCAGAAACAACAAAATTTAAAGGCTTGTATCATGTGTATCTTTAAATTTTATTTTCAATAAATTTATGCGCAAAAAAAGGCTTTAGGCGCTGCCTACACGTGGCAAAAATTTGGACAAAACAACATGACTTTTATATCAAAATGAAATGAAATAAATATCACTACTTACTTGGACCAAAATGTGCTGAAATTTCTTTCTCTCAAGAGCAATATATGCACTTAACTTTCTTCCTTGGTTTAAGCTCTGCTCTTCAAATATTTGCCATGTCTAACTGTTGCCTTATTTAATATTTTAAGCAAAGCAACAGCATATTTGGCTGAGTGGTAAATATTGTTTTCAACTCAGCGCGAATATAATTTATTATGTGTACTTTTTACAGAAATAATGAAAACAGCAGCATTAAAATACAAACAAATTTATGTGATTAATACGAGTGGCAGTCAACAAAAGTATTTAACCAAACAAAAACTCCTTGCAGCTAGCCAACTAATAAACCTCCCAACCCTCGTATGTATATCGTTTGCGCGCTTTATGTTCTACCCTGTTTTGTTGGCTGATGATCACTCTGGTCGCCTCCATTGGCCGCACGTTAAAATCACTGAAGTTTTCACTAATACGCTACACAGAAAATTGATTAATTATAGTGTTTTCGGCAGCATTCACTACATCCTCATGCCGTGTTTCTTGCTTGTTTACTCATAATCATAAGCGGCAGTTATAAGAAGAAGAAGAACAAGAAGAAGAAGAAAAAAGAAACGGTAAAGGAAAAATTAAAATTGAAACACCAACGAACAAACGGCAGCTATAACACATGTCGATATATTAAGGACAACTTAAAGGTAACTTTAAGCTTTTCTCTTGGGGAGATTTTTGGTTTTATATGTACATATAATATTCTTGTGGTAGACATACATACATACATATAAATATATATTTTTTTTTCGAAGGAAGATTCCAATAAAATAACCATAAAACAATGTTAAAACAGCGTGTTGTCTCTATAAATTACATATTTAAGCGTTAAAATTTTTTATTTGGGTGTAGAAATGTTTTCTTTTTATAAAATTATATTGAAAACATATTTATTGGTACGAACGAAATAAAGGGTGTTTTTTATTGAGGTATAGAACTTTAAGTTGGCATCACTTTTTTAACTGGCGGTCATTTTGTCAGCTGTCAAGTGATTAATATTTAGTTTGGTTTGCCATTTCATCATGAACAGGTTGACAAAAGAACAACGCTTGCAAATCGTGCAAATTTATTTCGAAAATAATGGTTCAGTTCGCGAAGTTTACCGCAAGCTCCGTCCATTTTATGGTCGACATAATCGTCCATCAGAGCAATTAATTCGGTTAACCATGGATAGTTTTCGCACTACGTTTACTCTATGTGATAATACGCATCCGCAGAGACGTCGAACAGTGCGCACCGAAGAAACAATTGCCGCTGTAGAGCAAAGTGTTGAAGAGGACCCGAATGAATCGATTCGCCACCGTGCACAGCAATTGGAGCCGACTAACCGACTATTTTGTTCCCGAATTGGATGGCATGAATGTGGATGAGTTGTGGTTCCAACAAGACGGCGCTACATGCCACACAGCGCACGTCACAATCGATTTATTGAAGGAAACATTCGATGAGCGCATGATTTCGCGGAATGGACCTGTCAATTGGCCACCAAGATCGTGTGATTTGACACCATTGGATTATTTTCTTTGGGGATATGTGAAGTCGCTCGTCTGCGCCAACAAACCAGAAACGTTAGGGGACTTGGAAGCCAACATTCGTGGCGTTATTGCCAACATACGGCCCCATATGCTCGAAAAAGTGGTTGAAAATTGGACCTGTAGAATTAGCTTTATTCGAGCCAGCCGCGGCGGCCACATGCCCGAAATCATATTTAAACATTAATGGCATAAAATTATCCTTCCAATAAAGCCAAATTGATGGACATTAAAACGATTTTCTTGTGTTTTATTTCAATTCGAAGTTCTATACCCCTCAAAAAAACACCCTATATAAGCTCGTATATCTTCTAAAGGGCACATGAGGATGTTATAGTATTTGCGACAATGACTATATTGCAATAAAGGCGCGATACGTATGCGTGTACATTAGATTTATCAAGGCATGTGTATTTGAATATAAGATGTAACACTGAATAACTACACAATTCAGACCATATGCATTCTGGAGTCAGATGTATGTAAAAAAATCATCAAATTGCTTGAATCAATAAAAAAAATATGTTATTTACACCTTTCATTAGATTTGTTATATCTCTCTCTCTCATCAAGCATTGAATTCATTCACCACAGCAAGCTACCGACTTTATTCAGAGTGTCAAATATAGAATAGGGAATTATACTGCCTCATCGTGGTTGGCGTATTTCAAATACGACTACGACTGTTTGGTAATAGATTAAAGAAGACTTCAACAGTTTTTCTTTAATCTATTACCAAACTGTCTTAGTCGTATTTGAAATACGCCAACTACGATAAGGCAGATTATTTTCACGACAACAAGGCAATACGGCGGTTGGTTGTTGTCCATGCTGATTTTCTTGCTGTAGCTTAATTAAACTAAAGGATAATTTTTTAGCAACTCTCTTTTTGGCAACACTTTTTTATGTGTAAACATCTATACGCTAGGGGGTAAAAATCTTTTAACTTTGATTTCTTTGCTGAGATTTCTTTGCTTTTTGCTTTTGCTTTGCATTGTCAAATCGGTGTGAGCTATGTATGAGTGTATTAGTGTTTGAAAGAAGCAATAGCAAGCAAAGAAACAAGTCGACCGGCTCGAAGCCGACGGTGCGCCGCCGCCAGTTATTTTTCTGTATATTTCCGTACACCAAAGGTGAAAATGAACCGTAAGAGCTACGGACTTGAAATTTGGACACAATATGTTGACATTTGGCCACTACAACAACAAATAAATGAGAGTTAAAAACTAAACGGTGTTCCAAAACGAGCAACAAAAAATGTTAAAATCCCATGTAATATACATACAATTGTATGTACATATATACACTTGAAATTTTAAAAGTTAGTGTATTTTTATACAGACAACAACAATTAACACTAAATTAAAAAAATTTAAATCAATGGGTGTTCCATCAGTTAATGCAATTTTGACTTTGTAATTTTGACAACTTTCTGTATCTTGGAAACCGTAAGAGCAAAACTCTTGAAATTTTCAAAAACGGTAAAACTAAAAAATCAAAAAAATATAAAATCGCCAAATATAAAAAGAATCGCCAAAACGAAAAAAAGCACCAAATTAAAAAAATCTCTAGGACTAAAATGAATTGCGAAAAACCGCAAAAACCGCCAAAATGAAAAAAATCCTTAAGCAAAAAAATCGCCAATATGAAAAAATCGCCAAAATGAAAAAATCGCCTAAATAAAAAAACCCCAAAAACAGAAAAAAGTCGCCAAAATCAAAAAACCCCAAAAAAACAGGAAAAAATCGCCAAAATGAAAAAATCGCCAAAATGAAAAAAAAAATTGCGAAAATTAAAAAAAAACCCAAAAAAGAGAAAAAAAACGCCAAAACGAGAAAAAAGCGATAAAACTGAAAAAAATCGTTTAAACTAAAAAAACTTAAAAAAGGAAGAATGCTAAATCAAAAAAATGCTCAAAACCGAATGTGCGCGAGTCAAAGTCGCACTTTACTGAATTTATTTTAATTGCAATGCGTACACAACAACAAGAACAGCAACAACTAAACGATGAACAACAGGAATTAAAAATTAAAAGTAAAGGCATTTACCATAGATGAGCACTGCAGTACCATTAAAGTTTCAGTAAAAACAAAAAAAAAATAATTACTGATTACTAAAATTTTTTTCTACAATTTTTATAAATTGCCTAAATGATTTGTTATATGATGAGGTGCATTGAATTTTCAGTAATCAGTAATGCCCGCATTCATAATGAAATTCTACCAAGTGGCTAAATGTTTTTCATACAAGTTTCAAAATTTGAATGAAAAAACTTTGCCACTTGCTACGGCCCTACGATTTTACTAGTAATGCAAATTAAATTTCATTAGCAGTAAAAATTTACTGAATTTTTTCAGTAATCAGTAAATTTACTGCTTACTGCAATTTTGAATGCAGTACATATACATATACTGCAGTGTGCCCATTTACTAACCAAATAAGTTTAATAAAACAAACAAAAACCACCAAATTCATATGTATTTACAATATTGAAAGTTTTGATACTTTTAATTAATTAATTTAAAAAAAGATACTAAAAGCATAAGTACTTCCAACTTAAAAAAAAAATTCATTACTAGATGTTTACACGTCTCTTCTGTGATCGAACTCACATTGCTTTTTTTTTTTTGTTTTCCTGTATCATGTTACTGTTAAACATATTCAGTTTGATCAATAATTTAACCATGAATCGACTTGTGAATGAACAATGCCTACAGATTATTAAATTTTATTATCAAAATTCATGATTGGTTAAGACAGTGCATCGTGCACTTCTTCGATTTTATGGCCAGTTTGGGAGACCTTCTGCGGTCGTTATTCGAAATCCTGAAACTAAATTTCTCACCAAAATTACATTATTGGACATTAAAGCACTAACACGCATACGTAGAGTGCGGATAGAGGAAAATATCGGAGGTGTATCTGCCAGTGTTATTGATGACCGTGAATTAGCGATAACGCACCATTCGCAGCAATTCGGTCGCTGTTGCTTTTTTTGCCCAAATGGTCTAAGCTGAGATGTGGTGTCAGATTTCATACATTTTTCTAAATTTTATGTGTTTCAACCTTTATTTTGTATTCTTGTTTGTCACAATGAGCAAAAATAGTTCTGCCAATATAATGCAAAATCCTCGAAATTCATTTAGAGAAATAAATTGATTAATTTTTATATATTTTACGTGATATACATAAGTACGTTTCAAAGGAGTAATTTTATTTTTATAAATATGAAATATTTGAAGGTGGCACCATTGAAATATGTCATATACCCCTCCAAAGACCACAAGAACTTTTAAGACATGAGGGATTTTTCAAATGCTTTAATACAGCAAAATCTTCTAAACAACACTGCTGGCAAGGCATTTGTTTCAGTTATTGCAGGTGTAGGAGTAAAAAAGAAAATACTTCGTGACGGGAAAATTTGTGATGCTTGCTTCTTCATACGCATGGGAGCGTATACAAACTTCATCTTTTTTTTCTGCGCGCATACAAACGCTCACATGCATTATATCCTACCATCTAACTACATACATCTTACACACAAACACTCAAACGTACAATATGCAAAATAACTAGCATACACCCATCAACACTACTTCTTTTGATTGTTTGTTACGAACAAGAAGTCTTCGCGACATAGCTGTCTTTTTAAAAGACAGCCACGAGAATGCATTTAAAAAAACAATACGTATTTACATTTCAAGACTGTTTACGCAGGCTTCTAATATGCAATTATACTTGAATATTAGGTACTAGACTTGGGTTGGACTCGTTCACTGGTTTATTTTTGACACAAACCTATGATCAAACCCACGTTATTTTAAATGCGTTTGATCATAGATTTGTGGAAAAAATTAATTAGTGAAAGAATTCGACCCAAGTGCAGTAAGTACAGACCTTGCGACACGGCTGCCAGATTTGACGATTTATCGTCATTTTGAAGATTTTTGGTGTCAAAAATAGCAAAGTGACGATTTGACGATTTTTTCCTTAAATTTGACGATTTTTTCCTTAAAATTGACGATTTTTTAAAAGTTAATAATTGGCAGTTTTTTATGAAAAATCTACTATTAAAATTTATGTATTACTTACCTACTAAAAGATTTTAGTGTAATTTTGACCAGTACTTATTTGATATTGGTATCTGTGTAAATTGATATTCTCAAAACACATAAATGTGAAAAAGCCAATTTCAAATCAAAAATTTTGGCCATTAAAAGTACTGAGACCAAATCTTGGCAATATTTTTCAAAATTTTACCACTAAGGGGAACAAAGTTATAAGGGGTTAAAATCGGACAATGGTTTCAATTTCCCAATAAACGTTAAATAAATTCATTTTGACTTGACCGATTTTTCTGACGATTTTTCGAGAATGACGATTATTTTATAGTTTATCGGGTTTTCGCCGATTTTGTGATAATTTCATCTGGCAGCTCTGCCTTGCGACACGTTTATGCAACCAGGCAGATTGCATTGTCGGTTGCACAGTCTGTAGTCTTGTTTATGGTTGCGTTCCAAGTTGCATTCGAAAATATCAACATGTTTTGATGTTTATATTTACATTGTATTGATGGTTGCATTGCAGGTTACAGTGGCTGTGTAAAAATATGTAACATGTAATACAAACTTGTTGCGTAAACTCGTTGCCAAGTGTATACTAGTTGTCTATGATGCTGTTGCCGTCGACAAAATAATTAAGTAGTTGCTACAAGGCGACAAATTTAGGGCCATTATTATGTCTTGACGATAAAGTTCCGGATAGTTAAATTTAACTTTAGCAAAACTGAAATGTAAAGTGACCTTTAAAATTTGTCCATTATTACAACTGTCCGATAAAATAAATAATACAGTTTTTGTTTGGTGGCAACATATCTGTGGATTTTGTGGATATTGATTATCAAAAATGCTTAGTGGCAACTTGCTTTTGTTTGTTTGTCAAATTACAATCTAATGAAAACAGTTTTGTCAATTGTTTTGTTTTTTGTTTTATTATTATGTGTTTTGTGTTGTATTGTTTTTGTTTTATACCATATTTTAACCACATAAATTTGGCAGTAATTTATAAAGTAGAAAGTGTGGCAAGGGATGAAAATATGGCAACTTCAAATGACTATACCTTACGATAAAAGTTACAGGTAGAATGAACTTGTCTTTAACTTATCGTTCACTTTTGGTTAAAATGAAGTTGTAAGAATGAAAAAGTGTTTATCCATCCAATAAAATCCTACCTTTAGCTAACGACAAGTTATAATAATGGCCCTTAAAGTCGTGTGTCGTGTGTTGCCTATTGTTATCAATGCGTTTAATGCATCAGGGTTGCAAAAATTTTAAATAAGTTAATTTATTTTAAATAAAGATATTTTAATTTTTTGTTATAATTATATTATATTATTTAAAAACTTTATTATTCGATATATTGTATGTGCATAAGATAAGAGGTTTGTGTTGTGACTATTCAAAATGTATGGTTGAAGTCTACTGATGATTTGTTACAACAACAATGAAATGCATATAGACAAAACTGAACGACCAGCAAATAAATTTCAATTGAATAAATATATTACCTATATATTATTATAATTACCGCATTAAAGAATTATTGCGGTGCATGTCGATCGGTATTTATTTGCGTTGAATTTTCTTGTCTGTGCGGAATCAATAATACCATCTGATTCGTGAATTGAATTGATGGGAAAATCTTTCCTCAACATGCCCTTAATATCATATTCATACGTATATACGTGCGTGAACCGGGACTAATAAACAAAATATGTCCCAGTTTACACACGTCAGCTTTTGTTGATCAACTTTTATTTTAAATGGTAGAAGAAAAGGGATATTTATATTTCCTTCTCCGTATTTCTTACAGCTGAATTACGAGTTGATCAACAAAGGTTGTGAACCGGGACTATGTAGCAAACTTTTTATTCGTTCATTTCCTAAGAAAAAAGTTCCCTGTCGGGATTTTGTTGCTGCTGTCATAATTAAACCAACCATAATGGTAACCAAAATTGATTTAAGTTGCTCATAAACAACTCGGTTGCTTCTTCCTTCTTTTGCCATGGCATAAAAACTGTAATTTTTTTAAAGTTTCTGCTGTAATAATGTAGATATTTTTAAAATATTTTTTAAAAGAAATTATATGCTTTTTTTGATGGCGACAGAAATTATGTAAATTTTTCATGGACATAATGCTGCTTGACGTACTTAAAAGCGGTAATATGTTGTTTGTTGTTGCCTGTATGCCCTTTGGCTTTAATACTGCAGTATGTGTTATATTACTTGGAGATACTGACAACTAACTGAAAATTGTTATAAGTATGTTACTTAAGGGTGATTTTTATTTTTTATTTTACATGAATTTCTGTCTTGTTTTTCTTAATTCTTAATATGAATAAGGTAATTATATATAAAATTTATTAAGTAATTTTCTTGTTAGCATTAATCATTTACATTGAAAAATTTGGAAATTACATATTTTCAGCAATACAATTTCTGTCTTAAGCGTTAGGTTTCTTAAGTCTGGTGTTAAATTTTACTACTCGCCTGTGGTATCCCACACGCTTTAGCAACTCACTCATACTCTTTAAATTTTATTTTGTTGGATTGCTCCATAATAAATTATGATATAAACACAACTTTGACAAAGGACAAATTTCGGTATACACGACAAATTCCTAAGTAAAAGCGACGAACAAAAATAGGAGCTTTTAAAAGAAAAATTATAAAATAATTCTTTCTGGCAAAAAAACCGACTTCAATGCAAAAATCTGATAGAAGAAGTTCGTGAAATAAAACATTAAACTTTAATGGGCGTGCCTCCGCCCATTTTTTAAATGCAAGATTGTGTGTTTTTCAGAGCTCAGGGTGCGTGTTAAGTCTTGTAAAAATCGGCAAAGTAAAACTAAGTACAATAAAATATAAAATTTTAATGGGCGTGACTCCGCCCATTGTTTTAAGGAGGATTGTGTCTATTTTAGAGTTCAAGGTGTGTGATGTCACAGAAATCGGTTGAATAAAACCGCGTGAAATATTATAATAAATTTTAATGGGCGTAACCCCGCCCATTTTTTCAACTTTAAAATTGTGTATTTATAAGAACCAAAGGTGTTTTATAGGTTTCGCAGCAATAAAATAAGTAGAATATCATAAAATTAAATAAAAACTTGTGGACATGTCCCACCCGGACCAATGGGAAGCTATACCCTCTCACACAAAAAAACAAAGAATTTTTACCATCGATCTAAAATGTACTGAGTTATGAAGTAATACAAAAAAGAATAAAATAGAGACTTCCTCCTTTTTTTGAAGTCGGTTAAAAAGACAGGATCAAATAAACCCGTCAATCATTATGTGAGTTTCGTATGCTATTGTTGCTAACGCTTCATTTTCACATGCAGGTAACTTGTTACAAGTTTCGTGTACGTATTAACAACCAATACATTGGATGAAATAATAAAAACACTCGCAACTTGCTTGATTGTTTACACAGTCAAGTGCAAGTTTATTTTAATTTTTCTATATGTTACTATAAATATTTGAAAATTTCGATTTTCTCTTTCTTCTGTGCGTTGTTTGTACTTTTTTTGTCTATATTAGTTTTTAATGTGTGGTCTGGTATAGGAACATTACAGGGAAACGAATTTTGTGATCAACTTTGTACCAAAATAAATGATAAATTTATATTGCAAATCAATAATAAGTCATATTTGATTACATGTTCTTACTTTTTGTTTTATTTCTTCTGTATTTAAGTTGAAATAATAACATTTTAAAAATTATTCCATGTAAGCTATCCATTAAAATTAAAATAAAATCCTTAAAGGGTAACACTGGTTTTATTTTTGACAATTCTCCTACATGCAAGTGAAAAATTACTTTTAATGAAAATCTCTTGCCAGTGAGCCTACAACTTCCCTGTAGTAAATAAAATAATCAGTTGACAAAAAACACTAGTTTATAAATTAATTATTTTGCAAGTGACTACGAATTAGTTTAAATCTCATGCAGATGTCAACCAAACATATTGAATAAAAGCACACGTAAGAAATAAATAAAAGCAAAATAAATAAATGAAAAGGAAATAAAAAAACAATAGAAGCATGTCATGAAATCAAATGTCAAATGTTGAAAAAAACTAATATTTTTCAATACTTAATATGTATAATATTTTCTATGAGCGGTTCGTATGCATGGATGTATGTATGTACGTATTTTTTATTTTTAGTGAATATAATAAAAATAAATATTTATATACATATATGTACATTGTACATATATTTACATATGTAGATGTATATGAATATATACATACATATATCTGTATAGTATATAATATATGTATATCATATAAATATACATATGTATATATTTTTTTGCTATAATATTAATTAACTACAAATTGGTTGGAAAATAAGTAGTTAGTAGTGAATTAAAAAGTCATGCAGAGATGGCCAATTGACTACCGCCTATGACATGCCTATGTTAAAATAGTGAGTCGGTTACAAGGAAAAAAGTCACTGAATCAACCAGATGTGGTTATTAAAAAACCAGTTTGAGGTTACTTACAAATGGGTTTAAGTTCCTATATGGTTGTAGCATTATGATTGTATTAGCAAAAATATGTCTATGTATTGAGTTACTTGCACTTGTAAAGGGTGTTTTTTTTAGAGGTATAGAACTTCGAATTGAAATAAAACACAAGAAAATCGTTTTAATGTCCATCAATTTGGCTTTATTGGAAGGATAACTTTATGCCATTAATGTTTAAATATGATTTCGGGCATGTGGCCGCCGCGGCTGGCTCGAATAAAGCCAATTCTACAGGTCCAATATTCAACCACTTTTTCGAGCATATGGGGCCGTATGTTGGCAATAACGCCACGAATGTTGGCTTCCAAGTCCCCTAACGTTTCTGGTTTGTTGGCGTAGACGAGCGACTTCACATATCCCCAAAGAAAATAATCCAATGGTGTCAAATCACACGATCTTGGTGGCCAATTGACAGGTCCATTCCGCGAAATTATGCGCTCATCGAATGTTTCCTTCAATAAATCGATTGTGACGTGCGCTGTGTGGCATGTAGCGCCGTCTTGTTGGAACCACAACTCATCCACATTCATGCCATCCAATTCGGGAACAAAATAGTCGGTTATCATGGCTCTATACCGGTCTCCATTAACGGTAACTGACTCTCCAGCATTATTTCGGAAGAAGTATGGCCCAATGACTCCACCAGCCCATAGAGCACACCAAACAGTCAGTTTTTGTGGATGTAATGGTCAACCTGTTCATGATGAAATGGCAAACCAAACTAAATATTAATCACTTGACAGCTGACAAAATGGCCGCCAGTTAAAAAAGTGATGCCCACTTAAAGTTCTATACCTCAATAAAAAACACCCATTACTTGCATGTGTAAACGGTAAGTAAAGGAGACGTCATTAATTGCTGATTTATTGTTATTGGCTCATTCTGCAGTTTTGTTAAAAAATAATAAAGTATGGAAAAGAGAAAAAATTTTGTTAAAAAGTTGGTATACCAAAATTGATAAATCTGTACACGAAAATCTTTTAAGTGAAGTAAGATTAAAGTGTTAGGATGATCAGTTTAATACAATATAAGGTATTGTTCGTCCGCACACTTCTTCTTCATTAACAAGAATTACAAAGAAGAAATTTTTTTTTGTCAAACAATTAAATTTAAATTTAAATTAAATTAAATTAGTGTTGACAACGACTACACGACTACTACGACTGCACCCGTTCAGCTACATATGTGATTGATGAGTTTATTTGATCGTCGCCAGGGTTCTTAAGCAAAAGAAATAATCATATTTTATAGATCGCCACGCATGGCGAATTTTCGCATGCATATTTTCATATAGACAAATATGTATGTATGTATGCACATAATAGAGCCCTGCGTAAACATTCTTGAAAAATATAAATACGTCATGCGTTTGAAATGTATTGCCATGGCATGTATTATACTAAAACAACAATAAATTATATCGTTTAATAAGCGGAGCACCATGGATAAATGAAGTTCTTCTACATGAGAGGTTCCAAGTGATGTCGCAAACAATTATTGTTCGTAACAAACACTCTAAATACCACAAGAAGAAGTAGTGTCTTCACCTGGATACAAATACTGGTGATAACTACATAACATAATGGCGCTGCCATTGCAGATTTTTAACATTTTCAGTATTGCCGCTTTTTTCGGAGATGTAACTAGGAACTACTGGGATTTTGGGGATTTTAGCTTAGTTTTTGGGAATCTCCAATGTGGTTTGTGTTTTTGCTAAAAAAATTCATGACTTGGGTAAATGGTTCGTTCGTAGCAGGTATAGCTGAAGGTGACTCTGCTAAAATAAAACTGCATACACACAACTTATGTGTGCATGATGATGATGCATGATGTTTCTATATGCACCCATGCGTAGGAAATAGCAAACATCACGAATTCTTTTGTCACGAAGTATTTGCTTCTTTACTTCTATACCTACAATAACGGAAACAAATGCCTTCCAAACAGTATTGTTCATTGTTTGTTTTTGAAGACTTTGCTACAGTAAAGCATTTGAAAAATCTTTCATGTCTTGAAAGTTCTTTTAAAATGGCCTTATGTAGGGCTCTTGTACAAACATACATATCGTTACCTTAATATAGAAAGAACTTAACTCATTAGATGTTCTTCTATCGGAATATACAAAAAATTCGTTTTCAAATAAAAAAATAACGAGTTAGGGCCTTCCTTTATTAAGGTAACGATATGTAATATTTTTTGCAACGATTATTCACTGCAAAAAATTTGTTATTCGTCCCAGTTTTGTTCTTTTTCAAAACTTGAACCTTGTTTTCATTTGCGACTTCATGTGTTCTACTTTTTGTTTTAATACTTATGTTATACGTTTCGACCTTGTTATGTAACATCTAAACTGGTTCAAAAGTAACAATTCGTCCGTCAGTATTTTTTGACGTGACGCATATACATATGTGCACCTTTGACTATGTGTTAGCAGCAATGAATACTTATTGTTGTTTTAGCAAGTGTTGGTGTTTAAATGAAGCCTTTAATTGAGCATACATGTGCATATTAAATCCTATTAAACTGAAATTTGCGTAAAATTTTTATATGCGGAGTAGAAGTGAGATAAATTAAAAAAAAATTGTGAATACAAATTCCTCAAGTCTATAGTGTTTTTAATTTTATACAGCGTCAAAACTTTGTGTATATATAGACAAAGTAGTATGTATTCAGAAATTTCCTAATTCTGGATATAACTGCAGTAAAATGACATTTACAACGTACTTCAAGGTAATGATAAATTATTGAACTCTTTAAAATTGTGTAAATCCAATTAATTTTTTTTTGTTATATCAATTAAATAATTAATTGATTTTGAGCCCACAACCATTTTTAAAAATCCGAAAAATATTTTCAATTATATGTACATATATATAAACAAATAGTTTGTTGATACTTATTTATTTTTTCAACATTTATTTTTGTTATATTTCAAAGTTATTGCAATTAAAGTTATTGTTATATTAACAATGCGAATTGTTGAATTTCCGTATCATAATTGTGATATTAACAATACTTTTTTATACACAATCACAATCTTCGAAACGATTTTTGCTTGTATGCGAAAAACACTAAATGTCTTCGAGCGCAGTTGAACCGGCAACCTCAGGACTAATAAACTAACTCACTTACCTCTCAGCTAAAGAGCAACACTTTATTAGATAAGCAAATAACGAACACACAAAACATGATTTTTTGTTTCTTGAAAATAATCCCTCTTATTGTGAATGGCATCATCGACGTCACATCAAGACGACAGTAAAAATTATCACTTGCCTACACTTTGTGGACAACAACTGACTACTATTAAAATACTCCATATTTTTAAAAAGTCTTAGAGATTAGTAAGAGATTGTCAATAAGATCCAACTGTTGCCGATAAATAGTAGAAAAGTGACAATATTTAGTGTCGTCTTAATGTGACGTCGACAACGCCATTCACAATAAGAAGGAATACAAATTTTAACTTACTGTCCTAGCTATTTTTCTCACGGTCTTCACTATCTTACCTGACATTCGTTTCAAATTTTTTTCGACTGTAAATTAAAACTTACTGTTCTTTCAAATGTATCCACTTAAAAAAATTATTTTCTACATGCGATCATTTTAACGATCTTGTTGGTTAAGTAATTAAATAGTTTGGGATTACATCACTCTTGCGCTGGTAGCTTCAAATATATCTCTTATGTAACTGTATTGCCTTTGGGTCAATTTGACCGAAACTGCTTTCGGTAAACCCAATTTTTCTAGCCCCCATGATGGTAGAATTAGTAGATTCATATCGTGTTAGTTAGTTAAAACGTGAGGCTACCAGCAAACGTGTCATTTGTTATTCAATTTTATTTTGCTTGATACATGTGTGTTTGTATGTACATATATAAGCCAAAAGTTGACGTTTGTCATGTAAAAATCTATTTTAGGTACATTTCAATTATGCTATAGATTCTATCAGCTGATTTGTAAACTCACGTTACAAATCGACTAATTCTACCATGAGTCTAAAGGCTCAGTTGGCCGACTGTAATAAAATGCAACTGCAACGGTAGGAAACAGCTGATTGATGCACCAAAATTTGTCTTGCTTGCAATTGTAATAAAAATTTGAAATGTTGGCAAAAGTTTTTTTGTCGAACGAAAAAGGATTCCACCAAATATACTTAAATGATTTAAAATTTTTAACTTTTTTTCGCTTCTTGTAGAAAAAATAAAACTAAAGTGAATATAACTCTGTTGATGTATAACATATTTTTTGTGTGTGGTTTTTAACTACGAAAAACTAATTTTGTTTGTTTTTGCTCATATTTCTGTGGCAAAAAGGAAAAAGTGCTTTAGCCAAGATAAGCTGATTTTGAGCTAATGGTACCTTCGTACTCTGCATATTCAAAGGTAACTTGCGACTTATCTTTTTATAGACTTGTATGTAACCTCATTTAGAATAATAGCTTAATTTATGTTATACTTTGGTATATTTAAACTTAAACGCTTTACTTATAGTGTGAAGAACAATATTTGCTAAAAAAAAATAAAGTTTAATAGAGAATTTCCAAATTTAATTGTAAAAGAAATAAATTTCTGAAAAATGACTTGAAGACTTAAAGGTTCTCTCCTGCAAAATTGGTAAAATATGACTTAGGGCATGTTCATCTAAATGCGAACGATAGATTCGATCGAAAATTTATATTAGAAACAAAAACCAAAAACTGAAATTTGTTTTTGTTTCCAGTATAAATATTCGATCAAAGCTATCGTTCGCATTTAGATGAACAGGACCTTAAGCACTTTTTGCCTATTGCCACACGCAAAGAAAAAATATGGTTGAGGTAACCATAATGAAACAGCAACATACTATGATTGAATTATATGGTTGCAGTCAAATCATATTATTGTTAATAGAAAAAAACTTTAACAATATTATTATCTGAGTTAATTATAATATTATCTGAGTTAATTATATTATAGTCTTAGTATTGTAAATATGACAACACTATTGTTAGATGTGACTAAAATATAATTGAGACTCGCCATACCATGTTCTAATATTATATTAATATTGTTAAATACGACCACAGTATTATTTAATGTAATAATACTATTTTGTTTTTTAATCATTTATTTATTGTAGAAACAGCTGTGCATTAAATTTGAAATTAAAATAAATTAATATTGTTTAAATAAAATGTAAATATAGAAATGTATACTTACACGACATACAGACATGTTTGTTTAAAGAGATATACAAATGTTTATATATTTTTATTGGTCTACCCTTTTGTTTATTCTTTATTTATTTATTCATTTATTTAACAACACCCGTGCACTGCCGAAAGCTTACAAACGAAATACTGAACTGACAGATGTTTCTGAAAAAGATTTTTTTAAAAACTTAACATAGTATGGCTTTGGATAACATTATATTGTTATTTACATCATATTATTTTTAAATAATAATACAAATTATATTGTAGTCATAAATTTTTAACAAGACTATATTGTTAAACTCTAACCATATCACACTTTTTTTATGGATGTGATAATGCAATTATTCAATTCAAACATTACTCTGTTTATCGTAACGAAATAAATGTTTAAAATAACAATAACTAGTTTTCGACGACCACACATTTGTTTCAGAGAACATAATATTGTTTTCTCAACCATTCTACAACCATATCTTTTCTTTGCGTGCATAGATTTATTGGTGGATCAAATTGACCTAAAAGACTATATTAAGGGTTAATTAGGTCAGATAATAATCAGCAAAGCCATAAATGGATGTATAAAAGTAAAACATTTAGTATAAAAAGTTTTTTTTCTTTATAAAATCATTAACATTTATTTGCTCTATATAGTGGGCCACTAAATTGTGAACCTGCGCAATAATTCAAGTGTCTGTGAAATAACATCATAAAATTAAACCATTACCTTAATAAAATGAACATAAGCACCGCAACGTCTTACAAAATTAACAAAGGCTATAAAAATACAGAAAATATGTACAAAAAAAGATTTAATGAGGCATTTTGTATGCGTTTCACTATTTGAGAATATTATGTGCGGAAAATTGTGTTTGCAACTTAATAAAATCTTGCGTGAAACTTAAAAGTAAACAAAATCCTACACACAACAAAATCCTTACGTTGAACACGCATCGTTGCATCGTTGTTGTTACCTACAGAATTGTGTTTTTTTCTCTTTTTTTAAGGAGCAGCAAAAAGTAAAATCACAAGTTTTAAGCGACAAACTTGAAATAAGCAACCATACTGCTACTGTTTTATTTTTTACTTTTTTATTTTTTGAATTGTTGTTGCTGTGAATGTTCTTTTTTTGATTGTTTTAACAAGTAGCACTTTTTTATATTTTCGTAAAGCTTTAAATGTTAAACAGCCTCATACTTCATATTGAATGTGTAATTTTAGGTCATTTTTTTTTTTTTTTGAACACTTGCAGATATGCGTGCAATGATTTCATAATAACATCCTCGAGGTTTTCAATTTCAGTTAAATGTATTTTTTTTTCTTTGAGAGCAGACCCGCACAAGTCTCAGGCGGTCAGGTGGTGTTTGTAATTTTGCACGTTTATTTAAATTTATGATTTTAGGAAGTGTTTTGTTCACTTGTTACACATTTAACTCTGTAACTGCAAATTAAAATTTAATTAATGTGACATCAGATTTTTAGTGTATTTTTTGTTTGTGCAGAAATCACTGCAATCATTTAAAAAGCTTTTATTAGTCTGATGTCATTAACTATTCAAGTGGCAAAAGGTATTATTGCTGTATTTTGTTACTTTGATTTTAGGTCTTATTTTTAATTTTTGGATTTTTTTTTTTTGATATTTTTTCTCCCTAAAAATTTTCATAACTGGTAGTGATAAATGGCCAACAGTAGCGTAATACTCAAGTCACCGCTTTAATATATATTTTTTAACAACTATAATGTGTTTTTTTTTTCATTTAAAATGTTAAAACTGCATTGCTTGCCTTAATTATAGTTGATTTCCGGCTGCGGGTTTGTGCTCGTATTTTAAATGTTGGGAAGCTGGGGCTGTGTTTTGTTTCTCTTTTCGGCCAACATTTTTATATATATGTTTTTTAACCTTTTTATATCATTTTTATTGTGTACAATAATAGTTGGCTTGCTTGAATTTCGTTATGAAAAAAAGTGTTAAATTTAATCGTGAGAAAAGAATTCTGTGCACTGTCTTGATTGTTTTGTTGTTTTTGTTTTTATTGAAAACTTAAGATTTTACTGAAGGTCATATGTGCTTTTTTAATTTCATATTCACAGAAAAAATTATTCCCAAAAAATTTTTAAACAAATATTTGTTTGAAATCAAACTTAGTTTCAGTAAATATTCTGTACTGTTCCACTAAATTAATTTGTACCAAAACACTGTATAGAGAAGAAACAGGCCACGACGTTTGTCGGCTACATTTCGGCATTTACATGTATACAACACGATCAAACAAAATAAACAACAACTAAACAACAACAACCGCACAACAGCACGTTGTTCCTATCAACAAGCAAGATAAACACCAACACACTGAAATAACATTTTCTCTCAGCCGAACTATGATTAATTTAAATTTTTACAAAATTTTTATCAGAATTTACAAAATTTTTTGTAGAACCGCATTCAAACAAAATATTTACTGATTCAACGAATTTGGTTACTGAAAATGAAATTTAGTTTTTTCTGTGTTTATCTGAATAAGTTTTGTTTAAAGGGAAATTGGTTTGGCATTTACGTAAATAGAATCAACAACAAAATTAAACAAGTTTTACATTAATTTTGGGAAAAATCGGTCAAAATATTAAAACTTAATAGGTATAAAAAGAAAATCCCAATACAGCAATCGGTCAAAAATACTTATTTAGAAACATACTATTCTCGCAAAATAGATAAAATAAATTTTTTATATTAAAACTTAATAGAAAAATTTATGTGTTGTAGGCATTTTTGGTTTCTTTGTTTGTCGGCGATATTGCCAAAATTTTTCTTTTTGATAGAAACAAAAGATTTAAGACAAAAGTGATGAAAATCTTCAATATCAGTTATCAAATAAAATTATCCAAAATACATTTGAAAAAGTAAAATTAAATCATGATTTCCATCCATGATTCTGCCATGAATAAAATTTTCTTGCAAGTTTTTACATGTAAAGCGTTCACTTACTTTTTCGTATATGGCAGAGTAATTTTGTAAACTTCTGCCTTGCTCTCTCGTTGCAAGTTTCTGCTAAGAAAATAAGTGAACACACCTAATATATAAAGAACGATATGAGGATGAATTCTGCATCATTCAGTCAAAAATCAAATTTTTTGAGTTATGACGTTATTTGAGTTTTCATATCAGTTCTTTGAGAGCACTTTAAACTGAAATTTAATTGCTTTTGAGAAAAAAAAATATTCGTTCAGAATTCACAAAAATTAAAAAAAATGTTCATACATAAAAGGAAGAGAAGGTTATAAGCTTTTAGAAATGTAAGTTCACCCAGCTATTTCAAATACATCTGTTGAGGACGTTACACTTTTTCCTACTATCTTATTTCTGCTAATAAAATAATAATAATATTTAGTTAATTTTAATTATTATTCGAACTCCATTTGTTTCTATATTTGTGATTTGAACGGGCTAAAGTTCGTATCGCTTTTTAAGCCAAATTACATGTGATAATTATTAATGAACAAATAACACCAAAGTCTGTTGTAAATATTCTGACTAACAACACATAGTTGAATGGAACAGCCAGCCGTTTTCGAAGGCCACTAAACCTTCATCATCAGCGTTCTTTTGTGTTTGGTCCACTGTGTGTGGTGTCAGTTGATGTAGATTTCTGCTTTATATACTTAGCATTTTATTGCAAATGGAATATGTGAATTGTTTTGATTCATTTTTTACTTGGGCATTAAATAATAATAATTTATTTAGGGTATTTTTATTTAAAAATGCCAAAACATATTTATCTGACGTTAATTCTGCAATGTATAATATTATAAATAATATTACATTGCTATTGGTTAAACAACCCAGCAAAAAATTTCAAAAAAGGTAATCGAGTGTGGAATTAAGCATTTTTGGTGGAAGCTCTTCCCTACTGGATTACCAACTTAATGACTTTAACAAGGCGTGAGACTAAAATAATCGATTCTTGAGAAGTACTTACTTTTTTTATTTGGCGACTTGTTCACGTAATCTTTTTAATCTAAAAATATAATTCTCTTCAAATATTCAGTATTTATTTTTATTGACCTTTGGCTATATTTAGTTTAAGTGCATTTTTTTTTAAATGGGCTTTTAAGGTCAGCGAATTAAAATAAGCGATTATTTATTTGATTAATTAGTTCATCCGACGTTTCGTTGGAAAATCCCAACTTCATCAGGGATGTTTTTATTTGTTAATCTGGTAACCTTGTTGTACCAGAAAAAATATAAAAACAACAATTTTAGAAACTTATCATTACACAATTGTTTTTGTTTTACGATACATACAACATACATTGTAATCATAATTATGATTAAGAACAATCGTTACTTACATATGATATTTTGAAAATTATAATTGTTTTTCATAGTTTGTATTTTACATAAGCAGCACTACATAAAACACAAAAGCTCGAAAACAAACGTCATATACAAAACATATAACCTAAAACCAACGACACTGTTCTTAATATTAATATCACAGTAAAACTAAAATAAAACAATAGAGTAGTTGGCATTTGTGTTGTCTTTGTCTTCCTTCTTATTAATTGCACTGTTCCCTTTTTGTTGTATCCTGAGGCTCTCAAGCAGCGTGACCGTTTGACCGACTAAAGTGGCAATTTGCCACTTTTTCGACTGCGTTTCCTCTTTTTCGACTGCCTTGCCACTTTTTGACCCACTTTATTTAGGGTGAGTTATATGAAAATACATTAAAAATAAAAAGTTCAGCTCAGTTTTCTCGTTTTTTTTTTTTAAATTTTGCCGCTTTTTTTTTTTGATAAATCCCCCATTTGGTGCCACTTTTTGAAAAATGTCATCGGTCACCCTGCTCTCAAGTGTATATCGTTTATTCTCTCGTTTCTCTTTGTCCAGTATTTTTACATTCGTCAAGTCAGCTCTATGATTGTTCTCCGTACACTGTACGGCGTACAGTGTTGTGATAGTGCGGTTGAATGTTTTAGTTTTTTAATATCAGTTTCATGTTCACTTGTTCTTATGCTTAAGCTCCTCTTTGTTGTTCCTATGCATACTTTACCACAGTTGTCTGATGAATTTCCTAAACATTTAATTTGGTACACAACATTGCTTTGATCTTTTTTGTCAACTTTTGTTTTTGTTTTTGTGAATAAATTATATATCGTTTTGTTTGCTCTATATGCCAGTGTAACTTCTTTGTTGTTTATTAGTGTTCTCATTTGTTTATTTTCTGTAAGCTTAGGAATGTATGAAAGGCTATAAAATTTGGTGTTGCCAGATGAATTTGCCTTTTCCTTATTTTTATCCCCATATTTTGCCTTTTCTATTAAGTTGTTTATTAAATATATCGGGTAGCTGTTATTTAAAAGTATTTGTCTTAATTTTTGTATATTTTTATTTTTAAATTGCTCATCACTGATTTCTAATACTTTCTTAATTAAATTCAAGGCAGTATTTGTTTTTTGTTGCATAGGTTGTGTTGAATGAAAGTTTATAAGGCGTCCGGATGCAATATCTTTTGTGTACCAATCAGTTATAATTCTGTTGTCTTTTTTATATATTTTCAAATCTAAATATGGTATGCAGTTATTTTCTTGTTTTTCGATTGTGAATTTTAGCTTGGTATGATAACTATTGAAAGTGTTTAGTATAATTTCTTCGTCGCTTTTCCTTATTACCGCAAATAAATCATCTACGTATTTTGTTATGTATTTTATGTTGATGTTCTTTTCTTTTAGTTCTTCTATTGTTGTCTCTAGTAATTTATCTAAAACTATATCTGCTATAGTGGGGGAGAGTGGGTTCCCCATGGGCATACCATATGTTTGGTTGTAAACTTTCCCATCATAAATAAAATAGTTATTTTCATGAAGGCAGAATTGTAATATAATAATATATATATATAATATATAATATAATTCTCTTCATTTAGCAACTTGTCGTCATTTTTTTAAATTTAAGGTAATGTGATTTGTAAGCGAGTAATGAAATTTGGCAATCAAAAAAGTAAGTCATTATATGGCAAGTAATTAGTTCTTATGGTAATGTGTAATTTTTTGCTGGGAACGTCTATATGCATTTCGATTATATTTAAAAAATTTTATAGAAAAATTCTTGATATGTTAAAAGAGCTCAAACATAAAATAATTTCAAAACAAACATCGTAGTTGGATTCTGAACCCGTCTTTCAATTTTACAATTTTTTTTCTCCGCCGGTTGGGCTACATTTAGTTTATGTCCAATTTTTCACGCATAATAATAAATAATGTTGCTGGTAAGGTTCATAGAGATATCCCCGGAGCACAAACAAAAGAATCTGTCTGCCTTCCTAGACATAGAAGGCGCCTTCAATAATGTGACAGCCATCCAAAATGCTCTCTAGTATACTGTTGAGGATTACATAAGCAACTGGATAATAACCATGCTTGGGGCAAGAAATGTCACTGATGAATTAGGCACCAGCGATAGGTTAAAATGCGCATACAGAGGGACACTGCAGGGAGAGGTGATCTCACCTTGTGGTAAACACTATACTTTTAAGATTAGATGCCTTGGGCGTTAAAGTTGTACCGTACGCGGACGATGTGGTAATAATGGTCTCAGGGATGTTTACGGGCGTGATTAGTGATGTCGTGTCCAACGCTTTGGGCACATTTAGTAACTGGACTACAGACTGTGGGCTAGGAGTGAACTCAAACAAAATGGAACCTGTACTATTTACCATAAAGACCAAGGTACAGAACTTTAGACTTCCTCATTTTAATAATCACGAATTTTCGCTATCGGGCAATGAAAAAAATCTAGGAGTTATATTGCACCAAAAACCTTCATGGAAACTGAATATTCAACACAGGGTTAGAAAGGTAACGGTAGTATACTACTCCTGCCGTAGGATGTTTGGGCTTAAATGGGGCCTAAAGCTCAAAATGCAGTTGTGCGTCCAATACTGACTTACATCTGTGTGGTATGGTGACCTGCCACAAATAAGAAATACGTGGTTGACCAGCTCTATAGAATACAGAGATCCGTTTGTGTAGGGTTAACATGATGTTTACGTATTAGTCCTTCGTCTATACTAAACTCTATTCCGATCGACCTTCATCTATTCGCGGTATCCTCAAGTAGTGCGGCAAGATTAGCGCCATCTGGGAGGTGGAGATTAACGTCAAATGATCATGCCATAATCCTGGATGAACTTAACCTTACGCTGAGGAGATCTACTGATTAAATGCTGCCACATCTGAACTTTGATAGAGTATTTAAATAACTGATTCCATCCCGGCTAGAATGAGAGGGAGGCACAATATTAACAGAATACGACGTCAGAGCATACACTGATGGATCAAGAATGGGCAATGGTGTCGACCCTAGGGTCTTTTCAGACGATCTTGGTATAGAATGCACCTTTCGTCTCCCTAACGAAGCCACAGTATCGTTTCTTCAAGAATATTTTCATCACCTCTAAAATGGGACTACGATGCCAATTTGTTAATTATTTCTATTTAGTTTTAATTTAAGAAATGCTTGGGCACACATTTAATCAAGTTTTTGTTTAACAGCAAATGCTTTATATAAGATCATTTGAAGAAATACTCATATCTGCTGATTTTTAAGGAATGCAGACTATAAATTTGTGTAAAACAATTAATTAAATGTTTACACTAATCTGGTAGGCAAAGATTTGTTTCTATCATTACACAGATATGATTTAAAATGTTTTATTTATGCTTCAAATAGCAGCTCCGATTAATCTTTTGGGTTTTTGTTTCTTTACTCACTAACAATTGTAACTGAAATACGATACAAATATTTAGATGCTGATAAAAATAAAATATGTGTGTTTGAATAAAACGCATTAAAATATCAGAACGGAGATGTGACCATATAAAACAACAAGCGGGCAACTGTGCAAAAAATAGGCAGACAAGAATTTTGCATTGCCTTCCACAAACTGATAGATAACTGAAAAATATAAAATGTATGCTTTACAAAAAGGTTCGGTTCCCAAGGATGTGAAAATTAAATATGATTTCTGTTTAGATATGCCATTTTTAGGCTGTTAGAAACGTGACCTTACAAATTTCAGTTTTGTAACATATTCCATTGAATGCACAAAATAATTTTGGTGTCGTAAATTGTTTAAAGTCTCTTTGATTCGCAGCAAAGAAATTAGCACACAAATCACTAGTTACAGCATTGATGAATTCAGCTCCAAGCAGTTCTATAGTTCTGCTGCAACATCAATGAATTTAACATATGGTTATCATAGGCCGGAAATAATCCAATTAACTGAATTGTATGCACTTAAAAGATTGTCTAGAACATTTTTTGGCATAAACTACAGCTTTAGAATATTAAATTCAGTAACTGTAGTGATTGTTGGTATGCAATAAAAATCGTAAACTTTTGAAACTTGTTGCGAATTTTTTTCTGCGTTGTAATATATATTTACTGTGGGGTAAAAACAAATTTTTCTTTATAAACAATTTTTTTATTGGAAAATGTGACGACAATACTTTTTTGATGGACTGCAAGTATTTAAAACTAACAATTTAAGTTCTATTCAAAACGCTAACAGTTTGACATTCATCCTTATTCCATGGTCTGCTCATTTGCTTTCTTTCTCGATATTATTTTTTTTTTCTTTTTTCTTCCAATTTTTCTGCATCTATCATAATTTCCTTAGCATTTGTTATTTTCATGTCCATATAAAGCTAAATTCATGTTAAATTCATTTTATGAGCATCGAAAATTACGCTGAGCAACGAATTTTCTATCGAACAGAATTTAGCTTTCGATGAAGTACAAAATTGTTAACAAATATAAGTGTCAAACAATGTTTATTTTTAAGTACACAAACACAAATTTTAAGCTGTTTTTTGTCGATTTTATTTACAATAACGACGTTCGTTGTCGAATGCTCATTATAATACCAAATGAAAATTCGTTCGATCAGTACTTTCGACTAAAGTCGAAGATGGAAAGTTGATCATAATAAGGGCCATAGTTTTCAGGAGGTGTTTTTTTTCATTGTTGTGTAGCAGAATCATCGACGAAGTAAAATAACCAAGGAAATGGCTACTACTGAACACAGCTTCAAAAAGATTTAATACGCCTCATTTGACACCAGAGGCGCTGCAACACTACACTGTTAACAACGTGCAAAAAAAGCAGAGTTGCAAGAGCGTGAAGCTTTCCTCTATCTCTTCCTTCATCACCAGTCTTTTCTATCATTATCCCTTTTCTAAAGAAGATAACATCTAGTAATAATAGTAGGCCTGAGTGTTACTTCTCTTACAAAAAAGAAATATATAAATATGTTTTATATACATACATATATAAATTGTTGTTGGTGATAAAATTTATGAAACTTGTGAAAAATTTTGGCATTTCAATAATTCTTAACTGTGAGTAGGCCCTAAAAATTTTAATTTTACTTATGCCGAGTTTACATTGGGCATTTCAAATGTTGTCATTTTGTGGTGTAATTTTAATAAGTGTGCAGTGCCGTTACCATAAAATTTTTCGATGCCACACAATTTTGTTGTGTTTTTCTGACAGAAAAGAGTCCCATCCCTAAATAATGGCAATACTTTGATTTTCGTATTGTTTCTTAATTAATATTTATACAAATGGATAATCGCAAAATTATTTAATTTCCTAGTGCCACCGTGTGTTTATCAGTAATAACAAAAAATTAAGAAAATCTAAAAAAACGGCAAAGAAAGTGGTCGAAAAGACCAGTTTACGGAAGCAGGATGCCAGTTGGTTTAAAATTTCGTGTGCATGAAGACCTAACTCTTCCGAAATTTCTGACCTATTTTTGCACTTCTTTCCCTATAAGTGCTACATATACATACATACATATATATATTTCCATACAGCCTCACGAACCTCCACAATCTGTATTAGCTGTGTCGTCATGTCATGCGTCCAGGGAGCTTGAATTTCTCTCACACTCTCCTATGCTTTCCCACTTTCTTTTTCGTTTTCCATACTTTTATACACGCACACATTTAAAATTCTTTCGGTATTTTCTCAATATCAAAATGTCAACACGCTGACATTTTCTTTTTATGTTTGCAATGTAGCGAACTTATTCTCACAACTGTTTATTACATCAGATAGGTAAACAGTTTGTTTTGTAATGCCACACAACGAAAAATATCGGAAATGACAAACGTTGCCACTAGTTCAAACTTTTATTTTTGTCACAAAATGCCACAGTGTGTACTCGGCCTTACGCTTACGATTAAATCGAAAATATAGGTCGATATTTGAAAGCTTTTCCAAATTGATAATTATTTTTTAATATAACTATAATTGTCATTCTCTTGAGAACATCAGTTGTAAGATTTTTATTATAAAATAAATAAGTTACAGTTATCTCGCGATAGCATAAACATCCCAAAATATAAACAACTTTTGTTTCCATTGACTGCTCTAATATATAAAATTGTGCAAAATCTGTAAAATATGAACAACATATTTTTGTACTTTTTAATGGAGTTTATGTACACCGTTTTGAAATCTAAATTCTGATTTAACTGTTTGCTGTTTGCTTTTAAATTGTCTTCAGCTGTCAACCAAAATTACTTACATAAAAATTTTTGTTTACGCTCAAATTCAACTGGTAGTCAATATGCATTTATTCTATATAAATTTAAATATGCATACAAAAAAGCATACATTTTTAACTTTGAAAGAAAAATCAGAAATTTTAGAATACTTTAATCGGGCTTAAGTACAGTTCCATAACAATTGAAAATACTGAACTTAAGCCCGATTAGGAAATTATTTTTTAGATGCCATTTGCAAATATGAACAATCTTGCAAAAGTGAACTGGCTTGATCTTAATTAGTTCATATCTGTGCTAATAAATAATAATGGCTCGAAATTTCATGTTTTGAGATATTAAAGGTTTTATCTAAAATTAATTGTGTTTGGTTTTTATATACAATTTTTAGCCTCCTTAAAAGATGTACATTTATTTAGAACAAAACTGTTAATTTTATAAAAAAAGAAAACGTTTTATTAGTTAATATTTGCTGTTTTTTAGTTAAGATGTTATGAAAAAATCCATTGTTAGAAAAATAAAAATTAAAGTGCACTTAAGCTATTATATTGAAAAGCAAAATAATTTTTATTGATGGTAAGTCGAGATAAGTGCTTTAGGTTAAATTGAAAAATGCGGAAAACCTGAGATAAGACAATTTTTTTTAAAGTTTAGTTATATATAAGTTTTTTTTTTTAATGAAGAATAATTTGGATGGGATGCTAGTTATTGAACTTAAGTGTATACAAGTATTTATGCTCAAATTTTTTTTGTTATTGATGTAGCTACAGAAAAAAAAATATTAAGTTGAGTTAAGATGTTATGGCTTACGTATTATTTTCCAAGAAGACTTAAGTTAAAATATAAATGCGTAGTTTTCTTAATAATTACATTTTTTAATTGAAATTTAGTTGAGTAATAGATCTTGAAGAAGAGAACAAGAATATGTAATAAAATGAAAAAGCACTTATGTTAACTTAAGCCATTATTATTTATTGCCACAGATATTATCGCAAGTTCACTGTATATATAAAATTATTTTTAAATTATTTATAAAATTAAAAAAAAAAATTTTATATGCAATTCCGATTTTCCAAAACATAGATAACTTCCAAAAATACAGAAAGGAAAATTCTTGTAAATTTTACCTGAAAAAATTTTCAGCAATAGTTGCCCAGCAGAAAAATTTTAAGATTTTGTAATGGGTAGTACTCTTTTAATGGCTTACAAGGTAATGAGTGGTACTTATTTATTTAATTATTTTATGTGTATAATAATGACTGTCTTGTAATGAATAAAATAACAACTTATTTATATCATTACATGAAGGTACTTATTATTTATTGATCGTGAAAGTCAGCTTCGAAAACAATAAAATAACTTTGGTTTACTACAATATTTATTACAAAATCTAAGTATTTTCGCATATTCTTCAATATACGTATTCATATATTTGCTTTGTAAAATTATGATTTTTAACAATCCCAAAAAAAGTTTAAAATTTTATAATTATGTTACAAAATTCTATTTTTTTTATAATTTTTGGCTATTTTATTAAATTTTGCATTTTTGTGAGCATAAAATAACCCATTATATTTTGAATACTTTTAGGCAATCAGTAATCTATTAAATTTTGGATATTTGTAGGCAAAAAGTATAGGGTACCGCATACTTTTTGAACTTCTCATACAAAAATAATGGCTTATTCAGTCAAATTGTAAGTACTCACGACTGGAGAGTACATACACTTTTTTGCATTCTAGTAGGCAAACTTTTTTGCTGGGTGAATGCCAATCACATGGTTTGTATGGAAATTATCGTGAATAAATGTTTGTCGTGAAAATTTTTAACCGATTATTTCGTGTTTGAAATATTCAAAAATAAAATTTCAAATGTTATAAATATAAAACGAAATAAATTCATGCGTTTAAATTTTTGTTTCCATTTTTAATTTCAGTGAATTTCAAATAGTTTGGTTATAACCTTTTCCCCATAATGCTTATTTCCTTACATCCAACTCATGCGCTTGGCACGCCCATTAGGTTGTTCATCTCTGACTGGTTGAATGAAATATTTAACAAGCCATTATGCGTATGAAATGTTGTAAGACAAACCACGCCTCGAACGCATAAATGAAATATTGCAACTTTTTTCTTTATTATTCTACTTCTAGCAAATAGTTTCTTCATTCACCATTTACCGCTGAGCTTAGTTGTGACATTTTCCTTGGTGGTTGTTTGTTTTCTATTTTAGTTGCAGATATTTTGCAACACGCATACTCTATGACAAATTGTGTTAATACATGAGCCATATTTTATTCGTTTTATCCCACCTAGCATTTGGAAGATAGTTTTCTGAAAAGTCACCTTGCTGAGTCTTTTTAGATCACTATTCGTGATCAAAAAGTGATTAATTACTTACACGATCAAAAAAGGACTCGAAAAAAAATCGCGCTAATGGGTAAAAATAGTTCGATTTAAAATACAATAACAAATTGTATAGCAATCGCAAATTAATCATCCAGACGTGTAAAATGTGACTATTATTTCCGTTTGTTATTATCATATTTCGCTTACCTGGAGACTGAAAAATCCTTTATCAAAAACAAATCTTGCAGGTGTTTTAGATAGATGATTAAACACTACTTGATATGTTATTTTTAAGTATAACGGGGCAATCTTTACGTATAATGTCAAAAATTTCTTTTTTTTTCATTTATAAAAGTTAAATCGAATATGAAGTTAAATGATGAAACAGAATAAGCCTGCAGCTTCAGGAAAAATCGATTTCAAATTAACAGAGCCCATAATAAAATCAACGGCAGTAATTTCAATTGCTCTCTGATTTATGTTATATTTTCTTTCTGCTTATTTTCTTTACAAAATGTATGAAATTTATTGAAAGTGTGGTAGCATAAGAAAAAACGCTGTCAAAATAAAATAGATTCTGTCTCTGGACTGCTTTGTGTAACTTCCTTTTGGTGTCAATTTGTATGAAAAATGTGTTTGTGCCTTAATTCTGTTTGACCATTAAACGTAAGACTCACAAAGCTGACTAAAAAATTCTCGTAAAAAAGTCTAATACGATTAGAAATGCGACTGATAAATGACTCAAATAACAGTCATAAATGACTATAAAAAAACTCATAAACTGAATGATAAATTTCTCAAATATGACTCGTAAGCGATTAGAAACATGGCTGAAAGACAATTCGAAAAAGAGTAAAAAATGAATTGAAATAAGATTAATAAATGATCAGAAAACGATTCGAAAAAGACCTTAAATACTACTAGAAAATGGGATCGAAAATGACTCTAAACTAATATAGAAAAAAGACTCATAAATGACTTATAAAGAAGAGTCGCGGGTAGTCACGTTTTTCTACCGAGAAAAGTATAATTTATGATCAGAAAATGAGTGCATATTCTAGTTTTTTAATCGCGCAGAGGAGTCAAAAAAGACTCGAATTTTATTGAAAATTTCAAAAATTGCTGGCTGGGATATTTTAAACATTTTTTGTTAACAATACTTACTTATGTCCATATGTATGTATGTATGAGTCTATATAAATTTTTTGTGTGTTTTCACACCGTAAAACTTCTGGTGTTGTTTAACAGTCTGGTGTCATTTACTCACAGAGATTGTGTTGCATAAGTATCGAACTTATCTGGCGTATCTACCGAACACTATAGTGTCCGTCCATGTTTTTGTCCGCCTTGTTATCAGCTTGTTGTGTGTATGGGCATATATGTATCTGTTTGTATGAATGAATAAATGTTTTCATTACTATTTCACTAAAATTTTTAATTATCTTAAGTCAATGTTTTTAGCAAACATGTTTGTTAAAACTCTATCATGCAAATTATTTTCTAAAAGATCCTAAGTTATTGATACAATGCGAAAAATTTCTAACAAGAAATTAAATTGCACTAGCCAACAAAATTTTAACAGTTTGTACATATATTCTTTTTTTTTTCGAGACAGGATGCTAAATAATTAGACAAAATAAATGGCCCTGTCACTCATTTATACAATTTCTGAAAACTTTTTTGCCTGCAATTTCTATAAATTGTTTTTGAAATCAGATTATCAAGGCGATATAACTATAGAAAAGTTCTCTCCGCGCTCAGAAGATGTCATAAGAGCTTATTAGGTCTGCAAGGATTGGTTCAGGAAATTTCAAAAGTTTCTGAATTATTTAGGTTTCGATCTTTATATGAATATAGAGCTCACATTTTTTCTTTACGAGACTTTATATTTATGGATGTATGTATAGGGTTTTTTTTAGAGGTATAAAACTTCGAATTGAAATAAAAGACAAGAAAATCGTTTTAATGTGCATCAATTTGACTTTATTGGAAGGATAATTTTATGCCATTAATGTTTAAATATGATTTCGGGAGTGTGGCCGCCGCGGCTGGCTCGAATAAAGCCAATTCTACAGGTCCAATTTTCAACCACTTTTTCGAGCATATGGGGCCGTATGTTGGCAATAACGCCACGAATGTTGGCTTCCAAGTCCCCTAACGTTTCTGGTTTGTTGGCGTAGACGAGCGACTTCACATATCCCCAAAGAAAATAATCCAATGGTGTCAAATCACACGATCTTGGTGGCCAATTGACAGTTCCATTCCGCGAAATTATGCGATCATCGAATGTTTCCTTCAATAAATCGATTGTGACGTGCGCTGTGTGGCATGTAGCGCCGTCTTGTTGGAACCACAACTCATCCACATTCATGCCATCCAATTCGGGAGCAAAATAGTCGGTTAGTCGGCTCCAATTGCTGTGCACGGTGGCGAATCAATTCATTCGGGTCCTCTTCAACACTTTGCTCTACAGCGGCAATTGTTTCTTCGGTGCGCACTGTTCGACGTCTCTGCGGATGCGTATTATCACATAGAGTAAACGTAGTGCGAAAACGATCCATGGTTAACCGAATTAATTGCTCTGATGGACGATTATGTCGACCATAAAATGGACGGAGCTTGCGGTAAACTTCGCGAACTGAACCAATATTTTCGAAATAAATTTGCACGATTTGCAAGCGTTGTTCTTTTGTCAACCTGTTCATGATGAAATGGCAAACCAAACTAAATATTAATCACTTGACAGTTGACAAAATGGCCGCCAGATAAAAAAGTGATGCCAACTTAAAGTTCTATACCTCAATAAAAAACACCCTTTATTAAAGGGTTGCATTTGTATACTCGTTTGTATAGCCAAAACAAATATACCATGGTATGTACCATATAATTGTAGTGTGAGCGACAGAACTACCCTCTAGTCAGCCTAGAACCATATGTCTCTATGTCAATACTTTTTCTCCAGCGACAATTGCACTAGTTAAAATGTCAACAACTTTCCTTTTATGCGCGAGTAGGGATACGTTAGAGACAACATTTCTAGTAGTTATATTTCTGCTGATATTGTCAATGAATAGTTTGTTTTTCTTTTTATTATGTTGTGTAATAATATTAAATAAATATGTATATGTAGACGAGGGTTACTAGAATCTACGAGTGAATCTTCGGTTCAAATATCTCCATATGGTCCTTATCAATAGTGCTACTACTAGTCTACTGGTAGATTTTGAATGAAAACCCTATGTTATATGTCAATAGGCGATTACATTGACTGGGGTGCACCTAGTCAGCAGCACTATTGACAATGTCACTAGAAAATCACTATAATATTACTATTGACAACGAGCGAGGAAATATCGATTTTGTAGACTAGAGCCCCTAAAATCTACTAGTGACTCTTTGGTGTCAATGTCTCCACGTTGTCCCAAAAGAACTACTTAGTCAGTAGTGCTATAGTCTAGTGGTGGATTTTCAATGACAAGCTAATGTTAAATGTCAATAGATGATACCATTGGCTGGGGTGCACCTGGTCAGTAGTGCTACTGACAACGTCACTAGTAAATCACCACAATTTCACTATTCGCACTTTCTGCAGGGTAGTATAAGAGTTATTGTGTGTGCGTGCTTTTCCAAATTAAAATACAATTGAAAACAAATAACAATTGCTTATTGTATTGCTGCTGAGGAACTGTTTGATCTGTTTTTGCTCAAAAAATACATATTGTAATACAAATATATGAAAAAACCACTACTGAAACAAATATATGATGTGCAGATGTATGTGCGGACGTTCGTTATGTTATTTTGTGGTGCAGCCAAATTATAGAGAGAGAAAGAGACAATTTTGCTCTGAGAGTAATTACAAATGCAAGTGTTTCATGTACATGTATCATTTACTTACATATGTATGTGCAATTTTGCTTTCATTCATTCATTCATCAGCGAATTACATTTGTTCTCAACAGATCATAAGGCACTTATGGTAAAAGCAGGGGGCAAATCGTCACATCCGTGAACGTACAACTCGTCACGTAAAAACACCATTTTCGGATTATGACATACGCGAACGTATTGAAATCCCATTCAATTTATACGATTGACGTATTATTTAATTTGTTTTCGTACGATTGCCGATACGATCACGTATGTAACGATTTGAACCCAGTTTTATGTATCTTATTTGCCTTAGAAAAACAAAAAAAATGTGTTGTTTTCATTTGCTCATTGCCCAACCATACAATAATTGCTTAAAAAATCAACATTTACAACTAGTAACAGAAAACGATAAATAACATAATTGTTCATACCAGAACCAAAAAACACGCAAAACTAGTGCAAACAGATGTATCTGTGCAATGCTATAGTATGTATGTACGTGGGCCGATTTTAAGAATTCTTAAGCCTATATCCCACTATCGGCACAATGTGCCGATTTTCGTCATCTCACTGAAATGAAGTCATAAGTACTAAGCTTTATTGGCCTTATTTCTCAACTAATGGAAATATAAGGACATATTTAAACCACTCTGTAATTGTTTATAAAGCCATATAGACTTATTCCACAATTAATTGAGAAGTATATATATATATTTTTTGTTGTTGTATGAATTCTACATAAAAACATGTAATTAAGTTTTTCATTGACCATATGAAAATTATGTTGTAACATGAATGATACTACGATATGTAAAATATTAAGCATTAGAAAGGTTTCATTCCATTAGTGAAATTTGCATCAATATAATATAAAGTTTTATTTTACTAATTAAATTTCTCATTGTATTAATTAAACGGGTTCAACGTAATGGTTTCGTTCAGTGTATGACAACACTGTGCCTCAAATTCATCTCAGAAGATCCTACAATTCATTAGCAATATCGCCTGGTATAAAGTAGAAAAATATAAGAATTTTAATTGGACATCTACATATAAATAACATGTGTAGATGGTCAACATTTTGTTAGCGCACTAATTATTATATTCCTTTTAAAGATTTTTTACTAAAAGAAACATTAGCGGAGTTCGATGTTTGATGCAAATTGTCTTGCGTAAGTGCAAATGCAAAATATTGTAGATTTTCTTTCAAATCCAACAACAAAATACACACACAATCCAAAGAAAAGCTATGATATTTTGCATTTGCACTTACGGAAGACAATTTGCATCAAACATCGAACTCCGCTAATGTTTGAGAAAACGCATTATTCTTTCTGTAGCAATAAGGATAAAGTGCTTAAGTCATATTTTACTGTTTTGCAGGAGAGCACTTTTAAGCTTTCAAGTAAATTTTCAGAAATTTATTTCTTTTACAGTTAAATTGAAAAATTCTCTGTTAACCTTTATTTTTCTAAGCAAACATCGTTCTATACACTATAAGTAAGACATTTAAGTTCAAATATACTAAAGTATAACCTAAATTAAGCTATTATTCTAAATGAGGTTAGAAGTCTAAAAAAGATAAGTTGCAAGTCATAGTGCTATAACTTCCTAAAAAATCAAATAAATTAATTGAGATTTTGACCATGAGTACTTTCGAAGATGCAGATTACGGAGGCACCATTATCTCGACTTAAGAACTTCCTTACTTTTTGTCACAGAATTATTAAGTTCTGGCGTCTAACCGTCGCTTTCGATAACGAGCTGATGCGATCACGTTTTACAGTTTGCGATTATGGCATTCGCTATCGAACAATGTAATGTATGGTTAGATATCGAGTGCCATAATCTCAAACTGAAAAAAATATCGAATGGATTAGACTCCTGGGGTCAAATCGTTACATCCGTGAACGTACAACTCGTCACGTAAAAACACAAATTTCGGATTATGACATACGTGAACGCATTGAAATTCCATTCAGTTTATACGATTGACGTATGATTTAATTTGTTTTCGTACGATTGCCGCTACGATCACGTATGTAACGATTTGAAGCCTGGTTGCAACTATGATACTCGTTTTATTTGTAGACCTTTTAGGGCCATTATTACAACTTAAAGTTAGGTAGGATTTTATTGGACGTATAAAAGCTTTATCGTTTGCTAAATTTTACTTTAACCTAAAGTGAGCGATAAATTACAGGCAAGTTTATCCTACCAGGTAAGTTAAATATAATTTGCAATAATGGAAAGCTTTTTATACGTCCAATAAAATCCTACTTTTAACTAACTTTAACTTGTAATAATGGCCCTTAATGTGTTTATATGAAGAATAAAAATTTTTATGAAACGGATACCTGACGATCTGCATTTGTAACAGTGAAATGCGCATAGGAACTGTCTATGCCAGGCAACAAAAAGAAATATTTTACTCAAAAATTAACATAACAATTTTTTAATTTTAAATTTAAAAAATTTTGATTAAATATGCACATCAATAAATAGAAACTTTTAGCGAATTTTTTTTTCACGATTTTTTTTACGCGAATTTTTTTCGGGATTTTTTTTTCGCAAATTTTTTTGCGTTGAGTTTGAAATTCTAATTCTAATACGCCGAAATTAGTTGCGCTAGATGTTTACCGAAGTTATCACTTGTGTTAGTAATATTCACTAACTTTGATTTGAATCAATCTACTTTGATAAAATAGAAAAAAAATGATTTTTGGAGAAAAAAATAAGAATGTCATGTAATCTTGTGTTTATTCAACAGAGTTGAATTGATTTAAATTTAAAAATTATTCCAAAAGTAAAAAAATACCATTTTTTTTGTACTTTAGCTTACAAATTTTAAATCGCAAATATAGCGAATACTAGCACTAACTTCTAAAAACGGCTAATGCCATTGAATTCAACGTACTCGAATTAGCTTTACCATTAGGGTGCCCAGCTTGTTACAAAAAAGAGTCAAATTTGAGCACAGTGTTATTAACGCAAAACCGTTTCTTTTTTGGCAAATTTATTGGCTTACATTGTTGTAGAATAGAGGAGCTGGCGAACAACACCAGACTAGTACCATTAACTGTGTTTAATAGGAGAGGCAAATAACGGATGGAACTGGTTTTGAATTGAAAAATTTTGTGACTTCACAGATGTGTACTTCGACAGCCCGAAAAAAATAAAAAAAAATCATTTACTCAGGACATATTTATCTAGTTTTGTTCGCGAGTTCCTCAATTGTAAAAACGATTGTACAAGCACACACATACCAGTTTTAATGGAAATTGTCATATTGATGATTTCAAGAGGAAATTCTCCGCTATTGAAGCCGAAAGTAGTGACACAATTCTGTGGAAATCTAATAGCAAGTATTCAATTCATGGTTGAGTTAAATAAATATATAATATTATATAAAAACAATCATTTAAATTTGACTCGATTACATCTACATACATTACAGTTACAAGGCCTTTTTCAATACACAAAAGCTTTCTGATTGAACTTCACATTCGAAAATATAAAATATATAAAATTGTTAAATAGCAGTAAATAAATAACTACACTTTTCTTTTTCTATTTACATATCGATCCTTTACTGCAATAAAAACATATCTCGAAAAATGCGTGTTTGGAGTTAATAATTCAGAAAAAAGTCGTTATACAGTGGGGCCTCGATTACCCGTGATGGTCGGGACCAGAAGCACTACGGATAACCGATTTTCACGGTTAATCGAATAACAAATATATTTAGATCTAACCACCGGCACTTCTCAAATTTCAAAATTAAACTAATCACTTGTAAATGCTTCTGACTCATCGTATGTAAACAAAGGACCTCCCCGTTTTCATGTTTATTATATTGTATGTATTATGTATGTAAGTTAATAAAAAAAATTCTGCCATCACGGATAATAGAGGTAATCACGGTTAATCGAAGCAAACAATTTGAAAACATTGCAAACAAAAAACAATATACTGATCTTTGGCCATCATGGTTAATCGGGGTTACCGGTTAACCAGATCACGGATAATCGAGGCCCGACTGTATCATATATAATCGTGTGTAAAAAATTTAATATAAAAGGCTTGTACACGCACCTCTTGAGAAATGAAAATATTTTTATATCTTTATTTAGTTTATATTTTATATTTTTTAAAATATGTGCACATTTTATTGTTTTTAGTGCATATGATGTCATATATTAGACGCCTAACACATTTTTTAAGTTCTTAAAGTCCTTGTCCCTGGTTATAACAATTACCAAAAAAAAAAAAAAACAGTTATTAAAAAACACGGAATCTCACACTCGAAAAAAAAGACTTGTACTATTATTAAGGAAAAAAAATTTCTAAATTAAAGTAAAAAAAAATTCTAAGTTTAAGTAATTTTTTCTAAGTTTAATGGCCTCATTTTGTAACACAGAACGAAACGTTTCAAACAGAAATTTTTGGTTTATTTTTAATTTTGAATTTTGTAAAACATTTGAAAACGAAAATTGTATTTTACGTAAAATAAATGTATTTTATAAAACAACATCAAACGTTTTCAAACAACTTAAATGTCATATGAAAACGTTCATAAAATTGTATTCGTTTTAAAAGTTTTAACAATATTATTGCATTAGTTTTGCTGCAATAAAGAGTAAATAAGTATCTAAGTACACGATAGAGCTCCAGGCCAGCTAAGCCTATGCACGTAGTGTCTATATTTACACATAAATTCGCTTTAACACCGTCATAACTACTCTCGCCAATTGTTTAAAAAAAAAATTTAAGGAGATTTCGTCGTCATATGCGAAGTTTGATAGTTTGTAATGAAAGTTTCCTGATAAATGGAGCTGCAAAAATTGCATTTTTAAGACATACTGACACACTGACACAGTCATCAAATTGATCTATAGCTGTAGAGCTCAAATTTAATACCCAAGTAGACCTAGGTGAGTTACGAGCAAGATCAATTCGAAAGCATCGATTGTTAAGCCAGGGAGGCGGGGCCGTGCTCATAAAAATTTAACATAATGTTAAATAATTATGTATCACTCTCTTACCCATTATATAATTGCATTTAAACTGGCGCAGTGATCATTAATAGAAATAACGATAATACAAAAGTAGTTAGATTTTCACAAAAATATAAATGTGAAAAAAGGCCAAGTTCCTATTCAAAACTCCGTCCATCAGAAGTAACGACAGATGAAGTTCTTATTTGGCACAATATCTATCACAATATTATATTAATTTGTAATCGTTAGAGTGTCATATTATTTCTATGCAACCTGCATACTTGGCAATATTTTTATCCTTTAAGAAGAAGACAAAGCGGACATCTCTTTATATATTTATGAAAGGGAAAATGTTGTGAAGTAAGCAGGTTGCCTAGAAATGATATGAGACCTTGATTATTGCAATTGTGAGATTTTGGATACGAACTTGACCTTAACAAGCTACCTTAACTAAATCCATGTGTGTTATGAAAAAGATATCCAACCACAATATCATTTTACTCCAACACTGAAATATTGAATGTTTCAAGGTTTCAGAAAGATCCAATACGTTATTTTGGGCCCTTAACTAACGCGGCTAATTCCAAATTTCGTATTTTTGTTGGTGCATATTCCATAATTTAATAAAATTTTATTTTGAAAGCATTTTTTTATTAATTTTTGTTATGAGGAATAATATATTTTTCAATTATAATATTTTGACATGAAACGAAAACAACGTAGCGTTCTACAAAATTTAAAATATTTTCGTTTACGCTGCAACCAGAAACGAAAACGAAAATTCGTTTTATTTTACGAAATCAGGCCATAAATAAATTTTTACAAAAAACTAGTAAAAATTACTTAATATGAGTAAAAAGTTCATATTCTCAAAAGTAGTTCATAAAAATACACACAAAAATTCTCACATTCAAGCACAAGTTTACTGGCTTAAAGGAAATATTTACCAAAAATTGGAAAATGGTTTAAAAGTTTAGGGAAATTGTATCCTAAAAACTAGTCAATCTCGTTATAAATCAAAAAATAAATTTTAGGAAATGACTTACTCCTGATTAGTTCATCAAATTTGACTAACTTGAAAGATATAAAAAGTTATTCAAATTTTTAGAAAAATATTTACCAGTTTTAAGTATTTTTGATGTGTAAACATCTATACGCTAGGGGGTAAAGATCTTTTGACTTTGATTCTTTGCTGAGATTTCTTTGCATTGTCAAATCGGTGTGTGCTATGTATGAGTGTATTAGTGTTTGAAAGAAGCAATTCCAAGCAGAGAAACAAGTCGACCGGCTCGAAGCCGACGGTGCGCCGCCGCCGGTTATTTTTCTGTATAAGTATTCCCGTACACCAAAGGTGAAAATGAACCGTAAGAGCTACGGACTTGAAATTTGGACACAATGTGTAGACATTTGGTCACTACAACAACAAATATATGAGAGTTAAAAAATAAAGGGTGTTCCAAAACGAGCAACGAAAAATGTTACAATCCCATGTAATATACATACAATTGTATGTACAGTCATATCCCGACAATTCGTAATAACATTGGACCGGCCATTTCTTACGAATTATAGGGGTTTTCGATTTAGCGGGGTTTTGATTTAACGGGGTTAAAATAAAATAAATACGATTTAACGGGGTTTTTTAATTTATTTACTAAAACTATTAAAAAAAACATAAGAAACAATTGTTAAAAATAAAATACAAAATAAAAATTTGTTGTTTTTGTAACACCGACAGAGTTTTTTTTATGCGTGCGCTATGACATTTTTCTTGATTATTCATTAGCAAACTGATATTAAGAAAATAAACACACACAGGCAAAAGCAAAAATCCACGCAAAAAAAATTGTGGAAAACAAAACATCATTCTTTCCATGTTTTTGCTGTTTTTTATTACGAATTATAAGTGGTAGTTAGCAAAAAATCACGATTTTTAAGAGGTAAAGAAGATCTTATTTGAAAAAAAAAATGCGAATTAGTGAGGGGACCAAAATGTATGGAAACTTTACGAATTAACGATATTTTTCAAGGTACCGATAGTTTATTACGAATTATCGGTAATTACGATTTATAGGGGTACGAATTATCGGGATTTGACTGTACATATATACACTTGAAATTTTAAAAGTAAGTATATTTTTATACAGACTACAACAATTAACACTAAATTTAACAAATTTAAATCAATGGGTGTTCCATCAGTTAATGCAATTTTGACTTTGTAATTTTGACAACTTGGAAACCGTAAGAGCAAAACTCTTGAAATTTTCAAAAACGGTAAAACTAAAAAATCAAAAAAATATTTAATCGCAAATTTAAAAAAATCGCCAAAAACAAAAAAAAATCGCCAAAACGAAAAAAGCACCAAATTAAAATAAATCTCTAGGACTAAAATAAATCGCGAAAAACCGAAGAAATTGCCAAAATGAAAACAATCCTTAAACAAACAAATCGCCAAAATGAAAAAAATCGCTTCAATAAAAAAACCCCAAAAACAGAAAAAATCGCCAAAATAAAAGGAAACCCTAAAAAACATAAAAATCTCCAAAATGAAAAAATCGCCTAAATAAAAAAAATTGGGAAAATTCAAAAAACCGAAAAAGAGAAAAAAACGCCAAAACGAGAAAAAGGCGATAAAACTAAAAAAAATCGTTTGAACTGAAAAAACTTAAAAAAGGAAGACAGCTAAATCAAAAAAAAAATTATCAAAACCGAATGTGCGCGAGTCAAAGTCGCACTTTACCGAATTTATTTTAATTGCAATGCGTACACAACAACTAAACGATGAACAACATGAATTAAAAATTAAAAAGTAAAAGTAAAGGCATTTACCATAGATGAGCACTGCAGTAGCACTAAAGTTTCAGTAAAAACAATAAAAAATGTTTAACAAGTAAATTTTTACTGATTACTAAAAATGTTTTCTACAATTTTTATAAATTGCCTAAATGATTTGTTATATGATGAGCTGCATTGAATTTTCAGTAATCAGTAATGCCCGTATTCATAATGAAATTCTACCAAGTGGCTAAATGTTTTTCATACAAAAGTTTCAAAATTTGAATGAAAAAACTTTGCCACTTGCTACAATTTTATTATGATTACGGCCCTACGATTTTACTGGTAATGCAAATTAAATTTCATTAGCAGTAAAAATTTATTGAATTTTTTTAGTATTCAGTAAATTTACTGCTTACTGCAATTTTTAATGCAGTACATATACATATACTGCAGTGTGCCCATTTACTAACCAAATAAGTTTAATAAAACAAACAAAAACCAACAAATTCCTATGTATTTACAATATTGAAAGTTTTGAAAGTACTAGCATAAGTACTTCCAACTTAAAAAAATTTTTTCATTACTAGATGTTTACACATCTCCCCTGTGATCGGACTCATATTGCTTTTTTTTTTCTTTAAATTAAATAATATATTTTTTATTTGCATTAAGCAAAAAAATTAAGTAAATGTTTCATATTTCCGAGGAATATTTGAACTTGAAATATATTTTTTTGAAAATAAAATAAAATTTTAAAACTCAAAAATGTCAATGCTTATTCTGGCTGCCCTGTTAGGCAATTGGTTAGAGTACTTGCCTATCAGTCAGAAGGTTGTTGGTTCAATACTTGTCTGCTCTGAAGGAATTAATATGTATGTATGGTGAATTAATTAAGAATATAATATGTGGTATAGAATTTAATTAAAAACAAAAAAAGTACCAGAATTAAAGGCAAAAAAAAGTTTGAAAAATTTACTAAATTTGAGATCAAAGATGAAAAACCTTTTTGGCAATTCTCCGAATTTTATGGAAAATTTTTGGAAAAATTTTATAAATATTAAAATATAATTACTATAAACTAGTTCATTAATGAACTAGAAATTTAGTAAATATTTTAAAAACAGCTTTGGCGCAATACGACTACTTTTTTTTTATTCAAATTTAGAAAATTTTTCAAAGTTTTAGTTAGTTTTTTTTAGTGCAAAATAATATTTAATAATTATTTAAGTTTATTTATATAAAAACTTTCTGTTAGTTATTTTCCTGTGTAGAAACTGCGAATCTATCTATGATCGCTGACAGTTATAAAATATCAATCAATCAAATCAGTATTGTCATGTCCTCAAGCATGTTTACAAATTTTGTTTGTTTTTGTTTTTCTTCATAAATGCTAATAAAAATAAGTTTATAGGTTTTTAGGACATAATTTTCATTTAAGATCATTGCAATCAAATGTAATGTAATCTTTAAAAAATAAAACAAAAAAGTCTTCCCAAAGAAAATTAACAAACTCAAGTGGGTGTAACATTAAACAAAACCGCACGAATTAAAAATGTTTCTGCTACGAATCAAAATAAAATCATTGTTTCAAAAAAAAAAAAAAAAAAATTAAGAAAAAAATTGTCTTCACGAAACCTTAAACATGTCACATCCATAAAGCATGATCTTTTTTTTAAATTCTGCAGTTTTTTGTCTTACTCATTTTGCTATTTTTTAGAGGATTAAAAAGAAAACTAATAAAAAGCAGCAGTTAAAAAGCTGAAGAAAAAATGTTGGTTGTTGGTGCATTATTGTGAAGAAAATTGGCAAAAACACAAGCATTTTGGGTGGTCACACTCAGTCTTTGCCACAGCTTAAGACAAACAAATCGAGAATTTAACAGTGATTGAGAGGAGAAAAAAAGTCATTTAAAGAAAATAAAACTTTCAGTCGGCCTTGCCAAAGGTAAGTCATCGCATTATGCAGTGATAGAAAGACAAAATGAAACACGCGTGGTATTTGCGTTTAATTGATTGCAGCTTTTGGTAAACGTTTTTGGTTTTGTTAGTTGTTGGTTTTTTTCGGGGAACTTTATATCTCTCTCCACTTTTGATGAAAATGCAAACAGCATGCAACCCACACAGCAAAAACTATTACAAAAAAAAAAAATTGCACACTTCATGATTTGTTTTTAGTCACAGAACCGCTGGGGTAAATTGTCATACAATATGAAATGAAAACTGTGGTTGGTTGTAACTTCAACAGAACACCCTAAAAATTCTGTTAATAAAAATAGCAAAATATTTTCAATTATGGTATATTTTCAAAAAGTATTTCTTAAAAACAATTTTACAATTTAATACAATGTTAATTACAAAAAAACTGACATTAATTTTTTTTTAAATAATTTGACTTGATATTTAATATATGTAATTCCAATGTTGTTACTACAATAATTAATAATTCAATAATATATTTGATTAATTTGTTATTGGAAAATAAACTTTATAGCTTATTCCTAGTAAAAAACAAAAAAAAAAAAAAAAGCAATGTGAGTCCGATCACAGAGGAGATGTGTAAACATCTAGTAATGAAATAAAAATAATAAAAATAAGTTAGAAGTACCTATGCTTTTAGTATCTTTTTTAAATTAATTAATTAAAAGTATCAAAACTTTCAATATTGTAAATATCTACATATGAATTTGGTGGTTTTTGTTTGTTTTATTAAACTTATTTGGTTAGTAAATGGGCACACTGCAGTATATGTATATGTACTGCATTCAAAATTGCAGTAAGCAGTAAATTTACTGATTACTAAAAAAATTCAGTAAATTTTTACTGCTAATGAAATTTAATTTGCATTACTAGTAAAATCGTAGGGCCGTAGCAAGTGGCAAAGTTTTTTCATTCAAATTTTGAAACTTTTGTATGAAAAACATTTAGCCACTTGGTAGAATTTCATTATGAATACGGGCATTACTGATTACTGAAAATTCAATGCACCTCATCATATAACAAATCATTTAGGCAATTTATAAAAATTGTAGAAAAAATTTTAGTAATCAGTAAATTTTTTTTTTTTTGTTTTTACTGAAACTTTAGTGGTACTGCAGTGCTCATCTATGGTAAATGCCTTTACTTTTACTTTTTAATTTTTAATTCCTGTTGTTCATCGTTTAGTTGTTGCTGTTCTTGTTGTTGTGTAGCATTGCAATTAAAATAAATTCAGTAAAGTGCGACTTTGACTCGCGCACATTCGGTTTTGATAATTTTTTTTTTTTTTTTTTTTATTTAGCTTTCTTAATTTTTTAAGTGTTTTCAGTTTAAACGATTTTTTTTCAGTTTTATCGCTTTTTTCTCGTTTTAGCGTTTTTTTCTCTTTTTGGGTTTTTTTATTTTTCGCAATTTTTTTTTTATTTTGACGATTTTTTCATTTTGGCGATTTTTTTCTGTTGTTTGGGGTTTTTTCATTTAGGCGATTTTTTTCATTTTGGCGATTTTTTCATATTGGCGATTTTTTTGTTTAAGGATTTTTTTAATTTTGGCGATTTTTGCGGATTTTCGCGATTTATTTTAGTCCTAGAGATTTTTTTTAATTTGGTGCTTTTTTCGTTTTGGCGATTTTTTTTTATTTGGCGATTTTTTTTTTTTTTGATTTTTTAGTTTTACCGTTTTTGAAAATTTCAAGAGTTTTACTCTTACGGTTTCCAAGATACAGCAAGTTGTCAAAATTGCAAAGTCAAAATTGCATTAACTGATGGAACACCCATTGATTTAAATTTTTTAAATTTAGTGTTAATTGTTGTAGTCTGTATAAAAATACACTAACTTTTAAAATTTCAAGTGTATATATGTACATACAATTGTATGTATATTACATGGGATTTTAACAATTTTCGTTGCTCGTTTTGGAACACCCTTTAGTTTTCAACTCTCATGTATTTGTTGTTGTAGTGGCCAAATGTCTACATATTGTGTCCAAATTTCAAGTCCGTAGCTCTTACGGTTCATTTTCACGGAAATATACAGAAAAATAACCGGCGGCGGCGCACCGTCGGCTTCGAGCCGGTCGACTTGTTTCTCTGCTTGGTATTGCTTCTTTCAAACACTAATACACTCATACATAGGTCACACCGATTTAACAATGCAAAGCAAAAGCAAAAAGCAAAGAAATCTCAGCAAAGAAATCTCAGCAAAGAAGTCAAAATCAAAAGATTTTTACCCCCTAGCGTATAGATGTTTACACATCAAAAAAAAAAAAAATACATTTCTTTATGAGTGTATCCATCTTAAGTAAAAGTAGAAGTCGTGTTTTTCATTCTGAGTTTCTGTGTTCAAATGATATTAGACGGCTTTCTCCAATATCTGTGCTGACTTTCATAATCAGAGTCATACAGAGTAGTCTCCTGCATAAGACATCTTATAAGAACTTTCAAGACATGAGGGATTTTTCAAATGCTTTACTACAGCGAAATCTTATAAAACAAACGTTAACATTACTGTTTGCAAGAAATTTGTTTCAGTATTGTAGGTATAAGAGTAAAGAAGAAAACACTTCGTGACGGAAGAATTTGTGATACTTGCTTCTTTCTACGCATGAGCGCGTGTACAAACGTCATGCATGTATGTATGTATGATTTTTAATTTTTCTGCGCACATGCAAAGGCACGCACATGCATAAACATTAGTTGTATGCCGTTAATCACATAATAGCTTACCATCTACATATTACACACACACTCAAACGTACAATATGAAAAATAACAAGCATACACTAATCAACAGTACTTCTTTTGAGTGTTTGTTATAAACAAGCTGTCTTGCGACATCGCTTGTTAACACTGATATACACGTACGCCAATACATCCATCGTGCTTCGCTTATAGTACGACAGCATTTATTATTGGTGTAGTATAATACATGCAACGTGAATACATTTAAAAATCATGACGTATTTACATTTAAAGACTGTTTACGCAGGTCTCTAATACAGAGATTGATTTAATTTAATTTACAGATCTATGGTACAAAGGATCCGTCAGGTGTCGCAGTGCCGGTCTTTGGAGCAGATCTTCCCCCCATTCTATTCTCTTAAAAAAATAAAAACACATTACATTATTAAATAGTTAAACATTTTTAGATGAAAATATTATGTTTGCATAATTAAAAATTCTCAATTATGTTATGAATTTTGAAAAAAAAAATAAATAAAATAAAACATTCATTTATAAAAAACTTTAAATTGGAAAAATCAATTATCAATTAAAAATTTAAAAAAATTAATCAAACTTTTGTCTTAAAATTTTATTGATCAACAGTTTAATAAAAAATTTTATTGAATCAATTAAATTTTGCTTAAAATTTAATTGGTCAAAAAGTTTAGTTGGCAAAATTAAATAACTATGTAATTAATTTTTTCCTTGTTTTTTGCAAGTAAAAGAAAACAAAAATCAAAAAATTAAATAAAACTTATTTTCAGTGGCATAAACAAATACACACTGAAAGAAAAACAATTCGTAACAAAAATTAATGTTACGATGAACCCATTTTTCATTAATACAACGACAAATTTCATTAATAAAATGAAGCATTATACATATTATATTTATGCAAATTTCATTAATGTAATGAAACCTTTCTAGTGTTTAATATATAACATTTCGTAGTATTATTAATGAAAAACTTAAGAATTCATTTGTAAACAAAAATATTTTAAATTGATTAGGTGACTTCAAAGAATATCAAAGTATCAAACCACAATTGTAAGTAATTTATAGTTGTGGAAGTTATAGTTTCTTTGACTTTTTAATGAAATATTTTCGTAACTATAATGAAGAAATACATTTATGTTTACATATAGCCGACAAATTTCGCATTACCAGCAAAAACTTACTATTGCTGACTAGTAGACAGTGTGCTAGCCTTGCAGTAGGAGGGGCCCAGCTTCAAATCCTGGAGGCGAGTCAAAGTAGTTTTTTTTCAACTCAACTTTTCAAATAAATTTTATGTTAAATGATCAATTAAATAATGTTGAATTAAAATTTTATTCATGATGGTTTATATTAAGTGTGTATCTAAAGAATACTTAAGATTACAGTGTCTTATCAGCGGTAAACGCGTTGACTACCGCGCGATGAAATCCAAGTTCAGATTCTGCCCGGGGATGCCAATTATATATGCAAAAACATTTTTTTGATGCCTGTGCCAATCTACACACTTCAGTTGAGTAATTATTAAAATACAATGATAACATTAAATTAATGAATCAGACTCATTACAACAATGAATAATGTTGTTAACACAATGATACTATAGCTATTAAATACTGTCATGGTATACATGAAAAATGTTTGTTAATTCAATGAAATAGTTTGTTAAAAAAATTTAAGACTAATGTCAATTCATTGTACAAAATAAAAAGTTTCATTGTAATGATTACATTTTCCATTTAAAATATGTAAATGCACGTTACTTAGTTAAAAACATGTCGTTACATGAATGAAAATATATCGTTATAGGTAGGTATGTATGACTTTTTTATTTGCTGATAAAACAATTTTCGTAAGGGGAATGAAGCATTTCATTGGTTGAAAAATAATGACAAAATGACAAATATAATGTGAAAAATCATTGCATTTACGAAGGTTTTTCTCTCAGTGACAATTTTTTGTTAAAAGATACAATTAAGAAAATTATAATTTATGTACAGGGTGGGCCAAAAGAAACCAAGGGGTGTAAAAGTTTAATAACTTTTTTGTTTATTAACTTTTTTTTATTTTTTCTTTCAGATTATATAATATACAAAATGGAAATTTTTTTACACTAAGTATGAAAAATGATGTCTCTTAAATGACCACCGTTTTCAGCTTCGCACTGATGGGCTCTTTTTAGAGCATTTTCCATAACATCTTTCAAAACTTGTGGTTGTAGCGTTCGAATTTCTGCAACAATGTTTGCCTTGAGTTCAAGGATTGTCTCTGGCTTGTTCACATACACTCGCTCCTTCAAAAAACCCCAAAGAAAATAGTCGGGTGCTGTTAAATCTGGCGATCGCGCTGGCCAAATAATTTCCGAATTTCGAGAAATTATTCGCTCTCCAAAAATTTGACTTAAAAGTGCCATTGTGTCTCGGGCAGTATGGGCAGTGGCTCCGTCCTGCTGAAACCAGATACCAGGTCTGTTTTCAACAGCAGGACGTAAAAAATTTTCTATCATAAACCGATACCGCTCTCCATTTACGGTTACAGCACTTCCATCTTCATTCTCGAAGAAGTAGGGCCCAATGACATTTTCAGATGTGAACCCACACCATACTGTACACCTGATGGGGTGCAATTGGCGTTGATGAATGGCTCTTGGATTTTGAGAACCCCATAACCTACAGTTCTGCTTATTAACAAGGCCATTCAAATGAAAATGAGCTTCATCACTCATAATCAAATTTTCAATAAAGTTGATTTCATAAAATTCTATTGTTCTGGTTCTCTGTTCAGTTGTGAACCTCTCCATTATAAATTCTCCAAGTGTTGTCTATATAATCTGAAAGAAAAAATAAAAAAAAATTAATAAACAAAAAAGTTATTAAACTTTTACACCCCTTGGTTTCTTTTGGCCCACCCTGTATATTTAAATATTAACTTTTTACGTATAAGAAATTTATTATTTGACACATTGTCATAATAGGGCATTTACATTACCTCAAAATCTGGTACTTACAAGATTTCTAGCTAAATCTGGCTGTTTTTTACTAGATTCCCCATACATAACAAAATCTATTTTGTCAGTAGATTTGTAGGAAATCTAACAAAAATCTAATATTTTTATTTATTTTTAACTACCCTGTACAACACATTTCTGAAAAAGATGAGTGAACTAGCTACGGTCTGTTTAAAAAGGTGTGTGACTTAGCTACATTGCAGTTATTTGGTTGAATAAAAATCTTGATAAACGTCAAAAAAAAGTTGGTGTAAACGGTATAGATTTTCATAAAGATTTTAATTAAAATCTGATAGATTTTGTGCTGGTGTAAATGGCATATAAGTTTATTTCAATTGAAATTTATTTGTTGGTGTTTAGGCATTGTCTATATATTTCATTGGTGCTTTGCCAAATCATCAGTAGATGTCTACTATAATAATAAATTTCAATTATTTTACTTTTTGTTTTAATTGGAATCTTTATTCAATACATTGCATTATTTTAAGTCCATTTGAATAAATACAATAAAATAATGTAACTGAATATTTAATTGACTCAATAAAATTTTTAATTGATTTTTGTTTTTTTTTTCAATTTAACATGTTTATTGCAGTAAAATTTTTTCTGTGTGATAATGTTAAACTGAACAAGTTAAAACTATCAGCGCAGCTGTAGTTGATGGAAAAATATTTTTATTTTTTGCTGTCTTTAGGCATTTTCCAAAACTAAATTCTAATTTAAGGAACTTTGTTATTTTAATACTGCAATATAGTGTGTTTAATATCGTTGGCTGCTCATAATGAAAATTTTGAAGATGGCTTAATGTTGCCACATTAAGGATACTCATTGTGAATTCCCTAAATGTATTGAAAGCTTGAAGTTGTCATTTAAGGGATATCTAAACGCTGCGCAAATAGTCACCTGATGAAATGAGAGCATCTTATATGATTATGCCTTGGCAATTAGAATTTAAAAATATTTTTTATAACTGTAAAATTAAACTATTTTAAATCTTGAACTTTACTTACAAAAACGTTACAAACAAAATAACAAATTAGAATTATCCTAGATATTTAGCATGTCATAGTAATCCAAAGTAGAAAAAAATATATTCAAAAACTAAAAAATATAACTTACAGAAGTAGACACGCGATTTTTGAAATTTCAAAAAAAAAATCATCAAAACAACGTGTGTGTGGTTGTGTTTTTTTTGTGTATTTCGTTAGATAAAAAAATTGGTTTGATTAAACTAACTAAAAAAAAAAAAATGCAGTAGCCTACATTTACACACAAAAAATAAATAACTTTTGTTTCTTTGACATGAACGAAATGTGCAGAAGCCTACAACAATCGATCTCATATGGAGTCAGCACGCGCACTTTGTGTAGTACGTTTTTGTTCTGTCTCTTGAACGTATCGTATACGTATACACATATACTCGTACATACATCTGTTACATACTCCACGAATGCTCCTATAAATGATTGGGTGGATGCATGCTGCCACCAGCATAGTGCTCATTCAATGCAATACATGAACTTTTATTTGCTTAAAGGAAGGTTGTATCGCCCATTTTTTTGTTTTATTGTTCCTCTTGTGTATGCATAATATATGTATGTACATACTAGTTTGTTGACAGATTGATGCCGCTTGTAGCCGCAAAAAAAGTCTGCATTATTCAAACGCTTTTGTATTGATCAAAGTCTAGGCATGTGCGGCATGATGCTTTTTCTACAACTTCTCTGAGTTTAGTTTGTTTAGTTTTCCATGATTTTATTAACATTTGCTTGTATGTACATACACACATACATATGTATTTACTTATTAGACCCCTGCACAAGACCACTTACAAGAACTTTTTTCAAATACTTTACAACAACGAAATCTTCTAAGGCATAATCATAACGCTAAATAACACTGTTTGCAAGAAAGTTGTTTCAGTTATTGCAGGTATAGGAGTAAAGAAGAAAATACTTTGTAACGAAAGAATTTGTGATGCTTGCTTCTTTCTACGCATGGCTACACATACAAACGTCAGCCACGTACATACACACACACATGTTGTGTGTATGATCTCTTATTTTTCTGAGCACATACAAGCGCACACATTCGTTGGCATTAGTTGTGTGCGCTTGCTTTAAAAAACCACAAAAAAAACACAAAATAGCTAACCACCCTGCCGGAAATTCCGTTAACTCTAAACTAACTTTAAGCTAACTATTTCGCAATTAGTACTGACTGACACTTGGATTACTTTTAATGTAATCAACTGACTATTTTAACATTGCTATGTCCTAGCCGGTAGTCAATTGTTTCACTATGCATTACTTTCAGCTAACTTAGAGTTAATTTCTTTAAATCACCAGGTAGTCAGTAAATTAAAATTTTTTCTGGGGTTCGAACATGTATCATCACACGTTGTGTACTCAACGCGCTACCACTCTGCTAAGGTACCATTTAAAATAACAACAGCAAAATGTTAATATAAAACTGAAATTAGTATCAAAGTAGCTGAGAATTAATTTGTTGGCTCTCATCAAATTCGTGTACGTACTCAACTCAAGAATTAATGTTGAGTTTGTTCTGGATGACATTGCAATTAGCTTTTAGTCAGTCTACGAAAAGTTAAATATAAGTATACTATTTATTTTGTTTACGCAGCTCTCTGTTACTTATGTTTGCTTGCCTTTGTCGCGCTAGATGTTAAATGACAGCACCCACAACAAAAATGTGCTTGCCGCTGCTACTTTTTTTTAGAGTTTTGACTTTGCATGAAGAAAAATAAAATTTCGTTTTTTATATAAATCTTGTTTAGTTATCTTCATTTGAAGAAGGGTTGTTATACATTTCAAATATCAGCAAATAACGTGTTGACAATATAAGAAACAAAAAACTTCAAAACCAAATTTAGAGAAAAGATTTATAAAACAACACAAAATTATATTTTCAATGTAATTTACTGTGATAAGAAAATGCACATATGCGTTCGCTGAAGTAATTAGCATGTTGACTACAAAACCGAAGATCCCGGGTTCGAGTCAGGTATCTGACTCGTTAAATAACAAAACCACATATATAGTATCTTTTGTTTTGGAAAGTTCAAGTGATAAAGGCATAGTCACTATACCGACTTCAACAGATACTAATCCTAATGCAGTATCAGAGCGCCGTCGTTCGTCGGAATTAGTGGTGAAGCGTGTTTTTTTAGAGTGTCATGACTGTTTCATTTGAGTATCCATTTAACTCTCTAATTCCCATACCTTCATTTATGAAAATAAAACTGATTCATTCTTGTATATAGCATAAGTATGTTTGTGATAATTCACACGGTGAAATTTAGGACGTCTATTTTTCTTAATTCTCTTTTGAAGTTGCTACCAAAAATTCCTTGCATTCATACGATGTTTTTTTTTTTGGACGTCTAATTTTACTTCTCTTCACCCATATAGCCAATAAGCAGTGTTGTCAACTTTGAAATTTCAAAACGCACCAAAATGGAGAAAAAAAACGCGCCAAGCTTAGAATTCCTTTTTTTAGTTTCAAATGTTTATTGAATTAATTTTGCATACAAACTATAATATTATTTTTTTTTGTAGTAAAATTATAACACTAAGACAGGCCTTTAAAGTTCAGTGTTAAAAAAATAAAACCTAAAAAAACTTAACAAATTTATTTATATTCATTTCTACTACATATATACATAATATTTTTTTAATTTCATAAATTCTGTACAAAACATTTTAAAGAGATCAACGATTACTGGAAAGATTCAAAGCTAATAAAAATTCAGTAGTTATCATTTTAATCAAATATTTATAAAATTTTTTATCAGAAGTTTAATATATTCATATTAAAAATATAACAATAAAACCAAACAGCCCTTTACAATATGTATACATAATTTATAAGTAATCTAAGTCATACGCATTTTTGATTCGATATAGCAAAATAAATTTATATTAATCGAGACTAGTACAACTCTAAATTAAACTGTTGCATAATAAAAAAATATTTTTGTATTAGTTGAAATATAGTCTACTAAATATCTCGACCAAAGAAATATATAACTTATACCGCTTTCACAATTAAGGGCACATACATACATATCGATGCCTTAATATAAAAAAGGCCTAACTCGAATTTTCGATATTTTACAGGAGAAGCAAAAAACTGAAGAAAAAATAAAGCATTTACATGCAGAAAGAGTTTTTAAAGTTGTCATAAGTCCTTGATTTTGACCTGCAACGTACTAAGATCTTCAAGGAGGGTGCAATTATACGTTGTCGCCCAGAAAACATTAAAAACGCGATTTCGAAAAAAATTGAGTTGGGCCCTTTCTATATTAAGCCATCGATATGTTTGCATTCATTCGTACAAGATGATAAATTTTTGTACATTAATTTTACAAATTCTGATTACAACTTTTTAAAAAGAGATCAAAAAATTATTATTCCAAATTAATAAATCTAATATTTTCATCATTATTGTTATCATCAGCCATAAAACAGATTTCATTTCAAATTGTGATATTTTGTAAATATCATTACTATTAATATGGTAAGTAACAGCAGAAAATTGGCAAGTTTCACAACAATAATTTTCCGGTTTTAACCCATTGTTGTGTTAAATTTGAGTTGGTGCCACCAAAAATTAAAAAACGCACCGAAATTTACAAAAAAAAAAAAACGCACCACGCACCAACTAAAGAATTTTTCGCACAAAAAATTTCAAAAAGCACCCAAAATGGTGCGAAACGCACCAAGTTGACAACGCTGCCAATAAGTTAGAAGAGCAAGAATAAAAAAATACAATAAGATAGAAGAGTAACATTAAAACGTAACAACAATAACAACAAGAGCAATGTAATGAGAAATATGAAAATAACCATAGAAAACAGAAATCGAGTCATTTTTTCTACCCCTCTTTCTTCTCTACACCGTTCGCTAACAAACAAAAAGTAACGTCGAAAAATAGACTTCATAAAAGTCTTCGTGTGAATTAGGTGTTTGATTTACACAAAAAAAATTTTCGATATAAAAAAAATATTGCTAGCTTTGTTTTTAGAGAGGTGTCACCTACAGGTGACACTGGGCACAGTTTATCATTGGCAGTATATGAAAAAACTAACAATAAATTATTCTATTATTTACTAAAACTTTGGCAGAACAAAATTTTAGTTTATTTTTAAATTTTTTGAGCAATTATTTGAAATGTCTAATATTCCACTCAGGGCACATTTTCCTTGTCCGTTCATGAAAAAATCCCAGTGACCTTGTGAAAAGTCCTTCTTGAAGTGGTGTGTTTTGAAATTCGAACTACTTGCTGCTTGGCACACTTCACAGTTTATAATATATCATTGTGCTGTCGCGGCCGACCATGTATGTAAATGTACCAGTAAAGTATCAGTTCAGAAGGTACCAATAAGCAATTCAAAGTATTTTCTGGTCTTGGCAATTTTACACAAGTGGAGATATTGTTGTTTTTCAGAAAACGGTTTCGTTTTATGCTCCCAGATACCTAATTGTATGTGTCAGCACATTCTCAAATATTTTTGTGAGATGTAACCAGATAGTAATAGTATAGCAGTATAAACTCTGACTTAGTTGACTGTCTTATTCAATATATAATTGTTCTTTAGGGCATGCAAGTTGCTCATATTCGCGATTAGTTTTGCTATATTCTCACTATATTATAACTAGAGGCAGTCAGAAATACTGAATTCTCAAATAGTTCTTGAAAGTCTGCGCATAAGATAAGAGGATTGTGACTATTCAAAATGTGTGGTTGAAGTCTACTGATGATTTGTTACAGCAACAATGAAATATATAGACAACGCTGAACCACCAGCAAATAAATTTCAAATTAAAATAAACTTCTGGGAATATGTCGAATAATAAATTTCTTAAAGATTTATATTTTTTGTTTGTTATGTACTTGAAAACACACAAGTGCACACATGTTTAAAATAAATAAAATACACTTGATCGTCGGTCAAGTTAAATAACTAATAAAATGGCTACATAGCTTAAGGTAGTACATCTTCTTAACACTAGAGGCGCTGCAACGACGCTATAAAAATTAGTAAAATGCACAATAGCCGAGTTGTAAACACGAAAAAAATTAATTAAGCTGCCATTCTCTATCTGCTCTTCACCATTTGTACTTGCAATATCCTGCTCTCAAGTAACATATGTAAATGTACCTGTTATTTGTTTGCAAGTGAGCTGAAAACTTAAGGCCCAACTATAATATGAATAAGCTGGCTTAAGCTAATGTCAGACTTGAACGATAAGTCTGTCAAATGCTTAAACAATTCAGATGTGACTTTTAGGTGGCCACAATGTACTTACAGGCACTTAAGTATTCTTTAGCCACGGCTGCACATCTAGGTATTGTCAATAATTTTGTATTAATTTTATTTCTTCTCATAACTCATAAATGAATGCAATTCAATCAAACTAACTTGAGAGAATGTCCTAATCTATTAAAAATTTACATATAAATATATCCATCACCTTATCACTTGTTTTATTTATTTTGCCTACTAAAAAATACAACAGTGAATATAAGTACATAAGTAAGCACATGTGTATGTATGTGTGTATATGTGTATTGTAAAACAAACAATGAAAATAAAAGTTTTGCTTTATTTTCCGAGTTTAAAATAAGAAACAATAAAAAAATATTTAAAATCAATGAATATTTTCTGCTGCTGCTTATTTGAGTTTAAAAAATGCAAAAACAGTTGTTTCCTTACGGAAGGTGCGTTCAGTTTGGCACTTTACTTAAGCAAATTACATTTGACGAAACTTGACGAAAAGTTCGTTAAGTACATTATAGTTTGCCCCATACGTTTTATATGTAACCGCACAGTTGCTTAAGCTAGCTTATTCATATTATAGTTAGTTGGGCCTTTACGTTCTCTTCTAACTAAACTAATTAATTGAAAATTTTCGTTAAAACAATTAAATTTTTAAATGATTTTTAATTTATTATTTTTTTATACAAGTGTTGATTGAAAAAATATTTTATTCGATGTATGTAAGTATACATAATTATATGACAGCATGAAATTATTAATAAGAAATGCTTTTGGTGTCTTTGGTATTTTTTTGTTTTTTTTGTAGGTTAAGTTTTCAGTTTCTGTGTAAAATTGTGCATGTAGGCGTCAGATGATTTGCATCATGAAGTATTTTGAGGTCAGTTTCAGTTTTTTTTTCTAGCTTTAGATATACATACATATTTTTCTTTGTGTCTCTTCTTGAAAAAGGCTCCTCCAGTTGATGGTCTTCTTGCTGTTAGAGAAAGTTTGTAACATAAATTTCTTTTGTGTTGGTGTTCACTATTAAAATTGATCAGCAATATTTTTATGTGCACGCAAAGAAAAAATATGGTTGAGGTAAACATAATCAAACAGCAACATACTATGATTGAATTATATGATTGCAGTCAAATCATATTATTGTAAACTTTAATAATATTATTATCTGAGTTAATATCACAGAAAATTCGAAAGATTTTTTTATTGAATCAACGATTTTCGTATTCAAATATCAAAATCATTTCTTTCTGTGTATATGTGTCACATTTGTATTTTGGAACAAATATACTATCAAAATTCTACCGCATGTAGCCATTACTAAATAATAATTTTAAAAAATGCAACCAGCATGCTGAAAATATCCGTGAACTTTCTGTTGGCCGCCATATTGACATATCTTTTGAGATACTCTCGGGATTAGAACGAAACGATTAACGTAAGAATCGTAAGAAAATCGGTTCATGTGTTGGGTTTATATAGTGCCGCAAAGGAACACACATACATATATGCATACTAGTGTCCTGCATAAGATATCTTATAAGAACTTTCAAGGCATGAGGAATTTTTCAAATGCTTTACTACAGCGAAATCTTATAAAACAAACGTTAACATTACTGTTTGCAAGAAATTTGTTTCAGTATTGTAGGTATAAGAGTAAAGAATAAAACCCTTCGCGACGGAAGAATTTGTGATACTTGCTTCTTTCTACGCATGAGCGCGTGTACAAACATCATGCATGTATGTGTGTATGATCTTTTATTTTTCTGCGCACATGCAAAGGCACACACATGCATTAACATTAGTTGTATGTGGTTAATCACATAATAGCTTACCACCTACCAATTACACACAGATTAACCCGACAAAATGTAGTTAATTAAAATTTTGAACACAATTTATATTTGCTATATGTGTACTTGAGAAATTGGTAAAATAATTTTAATATCATTTAATTCATTTTAACCCCACAAAATAATGCCATTAAAGCCCAAAAGAATATCTGAATGATTTATGTAAAAAAAAATAAAATGAATTAAATAAAAAATACTTTGTATGGCAAAATTATTAAAAATTGTATGCCTCAAAATAAATGTGCAAATGTGTGCGTTTTAAACTGGTTCTTTTAGTAGCTCATTAAAAGGCTAGCATCGGCAAATTAATATGCAAATATGAATGTAAATTATATTCTCAAAAAATGCAATAAATAATTTTTCACCAGCTGAAAGAGAAATATATACATACAAGTATCTTATCAAAAATGCTTTAAAAGATGTTAACCTTGTCATTTCTTTCATTTTAAAGGCCACAGTAAAATAAATACTTATGACAGTCCTCACGGCTCGGCTGGCAGGTTAACTGTCAAAAGATAACACTTTCATATACAAACGTAAAATAATGAAAAAATAACGGAGTCAATCAAAAAGATTCAAGATAGCGAAAAAGCAAAACTAAATAAAAATTTTTAATTCGTAAAATGAAGGCTCTTATATATTTGAAATAGTATAAAAATTATATTTTTTTATTATTTAATAATCAATTAGCTTAAGAATACTATACAAAATTATCTCTCAGAAATTAAGAAGGTTTTTAAAATATTGTTACGTAAAAATATTCCTACAGGGTTAAAGCAAAGAACTATCTGGAAGTATTTAACTAAAGCACTAAACGTACACACATATTTACGTACAAATACAACAACAATAATTGTATACATAGCTACAGACACACACACATGCAAATAAAAGTGCGAGCACTGTACTACCAGTACAAACCGCATTGCCAACATAAGAGTCGTTACTTTTAAATTCAAAAATAACGACCAATCGAATTATCTACAAACGCCTAGAAGCAGCAACATGAATTTTCCCGATTGTGCTAGAGGACTGTTTGAACATCTGGCTACCAATAGTAAATGACAATACAGATGGCATCATGCACCTATCAGGCGAACATTCGAGAACCGGTTCCTGTACTATAAAAAGTGGCAGCATGTGCGAGAACAGGGCAGTACTAATCAGAAAGTAGTCAAGTTAAGACCTCGTTGAAAGTGGATAATAACGATAAGAAGTAGTTAAGAAAAGACAAGTTGTAATTTGCTTCGTTAAGAATAAAAGGAAAAACAGTAGCAAATAAAAATTGTGTATTATTTATTTTTATTTTTGAGCAATTAAAAGAACTCACACGTTTAATAAAATTTAAACGTAACAATATTTATAAAACATAACTTATTATAGAATCTACAATGCACATATTGTCACCTTAAATGCAAACGGACGTAACTACACTTTTATATTTTTTACAGGAGAAACAAAAACCGTTTCAAAATCAATATTAATAAAGTGTTCTTGAAAATTTTCTTCGAAATTTTCTTGTAGTATGGATACTTTTACATGTTTTTAAACATTTATTTTTTTTTTTAATATATATTTAAGCTTTTATGTTAGTTACGCTCCATGCAATAAAAAACAGATGCATTCGTAATTACGTCCGTTTGAATTCCTTCCAAATATTTGCGTGAAGATGTAGTTTGATAAAATGAACCATAATCAATCAAAAACTCGATTTCGAATTTTTGTGTAGTTACGTACGTTTACATTTAAGGTGACGATATAATTATATGCATGTGTGTAGATATTAAAAAAAACCAAGAGAAATTCATAATACAAAATTCATAATTAAAATATAATCAAGGTAGGGCAATGTACTCGTACTATACCCATTACATTTTCTTATGTAGCAAAGGCCTGGGGCATTCGATATCGATCGAAATTATCATACAAACACAATTAATATTGTATAAAAATTCGTTCGACATGGAATGCCGTAATTTTCTCCTGGTCAATAGGTATGGGAATAAATGCTTAATTGAGAAAGAAACACTGCTCCTACCAATAGGCAACTGCCATTTAACTCTTGTTACAATCTCACCAAGGTGCGTCATTTAGCTTGTGTTTGCCAGCCATTGATGACGGACTAGCGAGTGATTTGAAAATAAAATGGAAAAAAATTCATTTCATGTGCTCATTAAGCATTATGTTTTGCGTATAAAAACCATCACCCAAACCAAGGCTCAGCTTGATAAACACTGTCAATTTCAATGACAGACAAGTGAATCTGACTCTCGTACAAGCCCGGAAGACGCCGAACGTTCTGGACGCAGAGTTGAGGTCTCTACACCCTAAACAATTAAAAAAAATTAACTATATAATGTTGGCCAATCACATGTTAAAAGTAAGAGATTATAGAATCGATATACTAGGAATAAAACTGCGATGAACGATTAATTTTTCATTGCGAACTTTCGTAATCACAAATAAAACACATTTGTGCATATAAAAATTAACATAACATTGCCGTAGAACGAAATTCGTCGTGCGTGACGAATTTTGAGATAGATTTATTTCTATTTTGTAGGCTGACGAACAACGAAAAAACAATTTTCTCTCTCTCTCTCTTTGCACAAACAATAACTAACTTCATCAATTATAGGAACAGAATTCGCTAAGTAAATTCGTCATTATTGTGCTTCACACAATTCGTCGACGTGGACGAAATTAGTAATTCGCGCCAGTTGTGTTCCTAGCTAGTTTCACATGGCTCAATGGTTTAAATTTTTATTGATCTCTGTAGTATGAGAGCTTGCTCACAATCGAACCCAAATGCAGTGATATGACAACCTTACAGGAGAGGTTGATGCTGTTCAACCGCAACATGGACGATTTTACGCCATTTTTTAACGGTGGATGAAACTTGTATCCAACACAGTATTCCAGAGACCAAACAGTGGAGGAAACAGCGAGTTTCTCGGATTAAATCGGTGTTAAAAAAAGCATCGTGGGCTTGCCAGCCAATAAAATCATGGTGACCATCATCACTACAATGACCGACTGTCCGTCTGTCTGTCACAGGCTGTTTTCTCAAAAAAATAATCATTTTACATCAGCTGGCAAATTATGGCGTTCGACATCGCTTGAAACCTCCATTTCAATACAATTAAAATTGTATGAAAATTTGTTCGATATCGAATGCCGTAATTTAGCCCCACGATAATACAAGGCTACACACATACTCATATTTCATGACAAAAATACTCGTTCACGACTTGGGCTTTGAATTGCTCCCATACATGAGCTAATGTCCGGCTCCAGCCTCGCTAGACAATTACCTGTCCTTTAACTAGAGCTGCAAAACTATCGATGGTACTATCGATAGTTTTATTTTAAGTGGACTATCGATATATTTTTTTCGATAGCGATACTATCGACGAAAACACTACTAAAAGAGAAAAAATCAAAGTCAATAAAAACGGAATAATGGCGACTGTGTAATAAAAAATGCAACATTCAAATTTCGCCGCCTGGTTTGGTAATGGTTATCATTACATATATAAATGTGAAAACAATTTAATTAGTTTTGATTTGTTTCAACATAAGATTTTAGTTTTTATCTACTAGATGCAAATTGCATAAAAATACAGTTATTATGTACCAACGGCTTTGATACATGAAGAAACTTGACGGCGGCCAAATTTGACGACTACTGGACTGTCTCCGCTCTTTACTTTTAAATAAAAGGTGAAGCTAAATAGTTTGCTTCTCCTTCTGTTAAACGAATACTTTTTAACTAACTGCAATAGCTTAAGTAATGATGAAAGATTTTTATTATTTTATTCCTTTTCTGTTTGCTTTTTCGTTTATTTTCTTATAGAACTGTGTATATATGTTTATTGAATATGTGTATTAAAAACATTGGAACTAAAAGTTTTTAAAAAATCAACTTTCTTTTTACTTTATGGAATGATTAAAAAATTCAAGATTTTATATTAGAAAAATACACAATTGATAAGTTTTAGCCCTTATAGACACGGAAACTTTACTTTGCAAAGCCTTAATTCAGCAGGTAGAAGGACAGAAAGAGATATTATTTATCACTCTGTCTTTCACACAGCTGAATTAAGACTTAGCAAAGTAAACTTTCCGTGTGTAAAAGGGGTGCTTCTAAGAATCAAAAACTATCGATAGTATCGATGGCATCAAAAAATACTATCGAAACTATCGAACGGAGCCACTATCGATAGTTTTGCAGCTCTACCTTTAACTGGAAGAAACTTTGGAAAAAATGTGTGGAGCTACAAGGAGGTTGCGATGAAAAATTCAATAATTTGCGGCCCCTTTTTGATTTAAAGCAAATTCAAATTTATGTACTTTGTTTTTAATTGCTAAATGAAACATAAAAGGTATTCACGTCAACTCTTGCAACTGTGCAAAAATGCATAATTGCACTTTCTGACGTGAGCAACCCATTTTGTTTAATTGTCTATAAAGGAACACAATATGTGCATAGATATATTGTACTTGTATGTTTGTTTAAATGCTGAAACGAAGTATTGAAACTTCGCTGATTAATTTTGTAATCAATTCACTAATAAAAATATCAATATTAATAATATTGGTATTATTTAACAAAATTCTAATAACTATTTGAGCCACAGGTCTTTTGAAAATAGCAAAATTATGTATGTATTTGTTATCTGAAAATCGAATTTGAAGATTTCTTTATAATTTCTAGCTAAAAATTTTTAAACATTTTTTTAATTTTATAATTTTTTAATTAATTTATTTGTATCAAAAATATCTCCAACGACTTATTTTTTTTTTCATTTAAAAGAAAAACATTTAGGAATTTCTGCGTTGTAATTTGGTGTAAGGTTGATTTTATAAGTACTTTTTGTCCATTTTTTTTTTTGGATTGGCAATGCCATAAAAAGTTGCACAACTTTGCAAAATTTACCCTGATAATCTTGCACTTACTCAGACCCTGCAAATTTTGCATCATTTGTGCAAAATAATTTTCTATGTGGTTGTTGTTATATTTTTTGAAAATTTTGCACTTTTGCTCTTCTGCAACAGTGCAACTTTTGACGTGAATACGTTTATAGATTCTCATTTGTTACTGCAGTATGGAAAGTTAAAAATGAAAAGTGGAAAGTGTTCAGTAAGTCAAAAACTTTGCAAGAAAAGAATGGCAAACATTACAAATTACAAAGTTTGAAAACTATCTAAACAATTTTATTAATTGTTTTTATATGCATGATTTGATTAGGCTAAAGTTTGTATCGCTCTGTAAGCCAAATTACATATGATAATTATTAATGAAAAATATAAATGAATATTTTAATTTGCATCTATATGCATTTCATATAGACAACGCTGAACCACCAGCAAATAAATTTCAAATTAAAATAAACTTCTGGCAATATGTCAAAGAATAAATTTCTTAAATGATAAATAAATATTCTGACAAACACTTAGTAGAACAGAACAACTAGCTGTTTTCGAAGGTCACTACACCTTCATCATCAGCGTTTTTTTTTTTGTTTGACCCATTGTTTATGATGTTAGTTGATGTAGATTTCTGCTTTAAATACTCAGTTTTCAGTGAAAATGGAATATGTGAATTGTTTTCGTTCATCGTGTTAAAATTTCCTGAAAACTTTTTAGTACTGAAAACTCAATTTTATCACCAATAAATTAATTTATTGTTTTTCTGTTATTAAGCAACTTAAATAAATTTTTATGCTCCAGGAAGTAGTACAATTATTGCAGACTTGTTATCATATCTAAGCAGGGATGAAAAATGGATTTTTTGTATTTGTTAATCGAATAGAATTAAAAATAATTAAAACTGCATAAAAATAGAAAAAAATACATGCAACTATGTCAAGTATTTCATATTCAATGTCGTTTTTTTTTTAATTTGTAATTAAAGGTATTATCAAAGACGCATATCCAAAAAAAATACATCAGAAAAAGTGCAGCTGTATCATGATTTCCATCTGTATATATATATATATATATATATATATATATATATATATATATATATATATATATATATATATATATATATAATAAAATTTTCTTGCAACTTTTTGCTAGTAAAGAGTTCATTTAATTTTTCGTATCTGGGAGAGTAATCTTGTAATGTCTGCCTTACTCTCTCGTTGCTAGTTTCTGCTGGGAAAGTATATAAACACTACACAACTCAATTATCAGCGTTCTTGTATTTGGTCTACTGTATGTTTTGTCAATTCGCGCAAACTTTAGCTTTATATATATATATATATATATATATATATATATATATATATATATATATATATGTAATATTAGAGCTGTGTCGTTCATGAACGAACGAGTACAATTGAACGAATCAGTAAAATGAACGAATTGAGCCGGTCACTTTACTGAGCTGTTTTGGCTCGGAAGTACTGATAAAAAGTATATTGAACGCAATGGACGAACGAATGCACTTGGGTGTTTTTGTTTTGTTTTTTGCTTTTTCTTTATTCATGTGAGATTTTTTGTCACATTCTGGTTTTTATTTGCCTTTTTGTCTGCTTTTAGTAACAGTATGACAATTATGAAATTAATAAAATTGCCATTAATTTTTTTTGTTATTTTTTTTAAACAAATTTGATATACCTACATACGTGGATATTATAAAAGGTTTATTTTTATGGAACAAATCTAGTTTAGGGGCACCTCCCCAAAATTTAAAAAAAAAGTATCCCATCCTATAGTAAATTAAAAAATAAGAAAAAAATTAAATAAAAATATTGGGGGCGAGGCTTGGTTTCCGAGTTATGGGCCTAATAAAGTTTTTCTGCATTGCCGGCCTTCGGCCGGGCTTGAGGATTTTCTCCACCATGGTGTTTCCCGAGACAGCGCAGCCTAATAAAGATTTTCTGCCTTGCAAAGTTTTGTTGCCTGATAACGTTTTCTTGCATTGCCGGCCTTCGGCCGGGCTTAAAGAATTTCACCACCATGGTGTTTCCCGAGACGGCTCAGCCTAGTAAAGATTTTCTGTCTTGCAAAGTTTTCTTGCGTAATAATGTTTTTTTGCATTGCCGGCCTTCGGTCGGGCTCAAGTATTTTCTCCACCATGGTGTTTCCCGAGACGGCGCAGCCTAATAAAGATTTTCAGCCTTGCAAGGTTTTTCTGGTTAATAGCGTTTTCCTGCATGACCGATAAAGAGTCTATTTTTACCATTTCATGAAACGTATTCTCAAAAGCTTTAAGATGATTCCAATATTGGTCATAATCCTTGAAAAACACTAGAATTTCAGAGGCCAATAACTCGGAAACTAAGCCTCGCCGCCAATATTTTTATTTAATTTTTTTTTCTTATTTTTTAATTTAATATAGGATAGGATACTCTTTTTTAATTTTTGGGAGGTGCCCCTAAACTAGACTTAAGCCCTGTAATATTTTAAAAGTGTTTGCGTCCTTATTTATTTGTTTCTTATATTTTCTATTGTTTGGTTTGCTAAACAATTCATAACAAATTCACTGCATTTGTCCCTTTTTATTTGACGAATCAACTGTTTGTTTGTTTTTTTTTATTTCGTTCTATTACTTGAAAAGAGCGGATGAACGAAATGAACGAACTCGTTCTTTTTTAGAAAATGAACGAAAATGAGCGGTCACTTGAATGAACGATTTGGCACAGCTCTATATAATATATATATATATATATATATATATATATATATATATATATATATATATATTTCAATGCAAATGCAAGATGTGAATTGATGAAAGCTTTTTATGTAATGAAAATCCAAATATACCATCCCTAATTTACAATTCTTGTCGTATTCTTTTTCTGTGCCACTGTGCCACTTTAAGAATGAAACACTAAAAAATAATGATCCTTTTTCCTGTTTTCATACATGTATTATTTTTTGTGGTCCCTTAAAGATGATTGCTAGTCTTAAAGACATATAATTTTCAGCAATAAAAATTGCAACACTTTTCGTCATACTCATCATTTTCCAGAGCACATTAACCATAGTGTTGTATTTGATAATATTTTAAACGCCGGCGAAACAAAACAAAAAAAAAAAAAATTAAATAAAATAAAATCTGGACACACAGTAAAATCAGGCTGAGACTGGCATTTATACAGCGAAAAGAAGTAATCAGGGACATGTAATATCGGTATACAAACAAGTTTTAATAAATGACTCGCTGAGTAGTGCATTGACGGACTGACGGACTAACTGACAAACAGCAGTACAGGGTTTGATAGCAGAGCAAATATCTAAATTTAATGGACTGTATTGTTTCTTGTTAAGAGGTAAATAAATAATTATTTACCAACTTTTTTTTTTGTCTGTGAAGAGTTTGTTATTGATTTTAAGCGAATTTTTCACATTATTGGCTTTTGTTATTATTGCATTGTAAAATTTTTGGAGGGTGTGCATCGTGTACGGTGCATAATGATTTCATTTTCGGGATCAGTGCGTTATTTTATTATTATTATTTTTTTTTTTTTTGAAAAAAAAACCACAAAGTAATGCCGATGAGTGATTATAGGTTACAACTCAAATATATGCCACAAATAACAACGATACTTTTGGATGTTTTATGATTTTAAAAATACATTAAATGCAATTATTTTTCTGTTAAATTGACTTCTTTTGCATAGAGATAATTCAAAATACCTGTAGTTATTGGCTAATAGAGATGAGCGATATTTTCATACCTGTTGCTTTTTAAGGCGATTGAAAAATCACTAATCACAACTGTGACTGAATTAATCAAGTAAAAGGTTTTTGGAAATATGTATAGTGCTTTCATACAAACTGTGAATGTTCCGTGTCAAATCGCTCTTCTTTAGAGTATTTCAAAATACTTATACAAATACACATTTTTAAAACCGAATATTCGTCCTCTTTTAGATATTCGCATTCGTATTAATATTTTTCCCATAAATAAAATAAATTAATGCATAAATCCTAAAAAAGTGAATTACAGCCGATCAGCTGTGTTCTCTGGTTTGTGCTCATGCGCTAAAAAAAACAAACTGAGCAATCGTTTTCATTGTTTTTGTTTTGATTTTGTTTCACCAACTTCAAAGCACGAAACAAAACAAAACCAAACAATTTGTTTCGTTCATTTTCCTACTATTTTTTTAAGCACAAAAAAATCAAACCAAAAATAAATTTATAACTGTAATAGTGTCGATTGTTATTATTAACGAAAATCACTTCCTTACTCCTGTATCGCGCCATAAATAGCATAGCTATAAAACACTAATCAGCTGATGACTTTCAGATAGATAAACGGTGTCCCAACAAGAACGCAAGATTTAAATTTTAAATAAAACACAGATATTTAAATAAAAAATCGTGAAACTTTATTATATCGTAAAGTAGACAAAATGAGGTTATGTGTGGAACAACAAATCGGGTAGATGGCCGCCGCGGCTTTGCTGGCACACACGCGATCTTTTAATGAAATTTTCAATGGCCGTTTTGCATAAATGCTGCGGTATTTTATTAATGCAGCGTCTAATTTCCTCTGTTGAGGCTTGAGTCGTCATCAGCTTATTCGCGTAAACCATCGACTTCAAAAACCCCAAAGAAAAAAGTCTAATGGTGTTAAATCGCACGATCTAGGCGGCCAATTCTGGTCTCCAAAACGCGAAATAACACGACCGGGAAATGACTGATGTAGCAATTGAATTGTTTCTCTGGCTGTATGACATGTGGCGCCGTCTTGTTGAAACCACATGCCCTCCACATTCACTTCTTCAATTCTAGGCACGAAAAAACTGGTTATCATTTTACGATACCGAACACCATTGACTGTTTGCGCTTGACCTGCGTTTGAGCGACACCATCACGTACAGCTGCGACATTTTCGGTCGATCCACCTGGTCGAAGGCGCGTTGTTGTCTTTACATCACTAACAGACCCAGTTTCGGCAAATTTATCCATTAATCTCTTTACAGTTGACTCTTTTGGAGCATTATTGTGACCCCAAATTGATCGCAAATTTGCGAACTGTAGCCGCAAAACTTTCACCATTTTGGTAAAACAATTTCACAATGAGAATGCGTTGTTCATTAGTGTAGCGTTCCATTTTTACTAACCTCGTACCTTCTACTAGCAAACAATAACAATTGTTCAAATGTCAAACAATGACACTTCGAATGGCGCCAAATTTAAATCTTGCGTTCTTGTTGTTGTTTACTTTATAAATATACTTTGACTGCAAGTATAAATAAAAGTGAATAAATATTCTCAGCCTTTCCTAAACTTCTAATAAAACAGTTAGAATTACATTGTTGCTTTTATAGTTGCAGCTATGATGGAACAAAAATTTAAAAAAATATATTTTTGTTAATGTTAAAATTTTTTTTTTGCTGATTTTATTAACTTCAAAAAATCTATACAATTTGCTAGCAACACAAATTTTTGTATTTTTTTTAACACAAATTAAATAAAGACAGGATTATTTTTTATTTAAAATATATTTGTTTGTTTTGTTTTCATGTACGAGTAAGTACTCTCGAATTATGAACTTCATTTTCACTTTCGTACAAATTTGGTTTCTGTGACATTTCTGACGATTTGGTTAAGCTTCATTAGTCTTTATTTTCCTTTTCTGTTTCTGTTCTATTATGTGCCTTTCTGCTTCTAAATTTTAAATATAGTTGATTATCAGCTGTTCCTAATCAGAACGGTTACATTTTTCCAATAAAATGATATGTTATCTTTCAATATAGTTTTAAGTTTTTCTGATAAAAATTTAAATTTTTAAAGCACAATCACAGTTTATTTCAAAATATGTATTTCTATTTTACTTACAATTATTTAAAAATTTTTAATTTTTAACGGGTTGAACCAAAACAGAACCGAACGAAACAGCAAAACTAACTGATTCGTAACAGAACAAAAAGTGAAAACTAATTCTGCTTTTGGCCTAATCAAATCAGAAACGAGGAAAATTCTTTACATTAATGCCCGTTTTCCATTTTACAGGCCATGGCGTATGATTATTATATTAATTATTTCCTATAGTCCTTACACCTCATAGTAATCATATTTTGGTCAAAGTCTCGCTTTCGGTGAAAACTTAGTTAGGGTTCATAAAAAAAAATAGTAAAAATCAAAATACGTTACTTATGCCATTATGAACACATGAAATTTTCATGTTTCCTGGCAGCAGCAGCAAACAACTACATATTTCTTAGTGTCCGACCGATTAATTGACCATCGCATAGAGGAGTATTTGAGCTAAAAAGCTGGCCAAAAAGTCAAAAATGAATTTAAAGAAATCTTAAAAACTAAGTACGCACTTCGATACACAACAAAATTTTACATCATATTGCAAATTTTTAAGACTTAAGGTTGTGATTTGTAGCTTTGAGACTGTTTTTTTCGGTTTCGACTTGATATTTTTGCGGCTAAACAAATGAAGGTATTACGTTAATTTCTTTTCCTCCGATGGTTTTGATTAACAGCTATTTTAAGTATTATAGTAAAAAAATTATCTTGAAATATTAATGTTGAAACAATTCGTTTAAGGATTAAAAAAAATAATACAAATAATACACTTTTTTGCAAACAAAAAAAAAAAAAAAAGAAGAAGGTTTTCAAAAGTGATGGTGGCTACATTTAGAATTATGCTTTATATCACAATAAAATTTAAAATCTCTTAATTTAAACGCTAGAAAAAATTTGCCCAAATTTTTTGGTGATTTTTTTAAATTTTACCTTTTTTATGTATTGGCTCATTGGATAAATACGAGTAAGAAACATTTTTAAGTTTAAAATTTTTTAAACGCACTAATAATCCCAAATTAATATTTTACTTATTAAGTAAAATATTTTTTTATTAAAAATACATTCAAATTGATTATTGAGGGGTTTAGCTGGATCCTATGCGCATTTCACTGTTGCTAATGCAGATCATCAGGGAACCTTTACCCAAAGTTTCTTAGAACAACTAGAGTTATTATGTTATAAACTTTGATTTAAACAAATGAGAAGCTCAACAACAAATAACAAAGTTGAAACAAGAACTCAATAATCAACATGTTTTTTTTTATTTTCTTACTTTACCATTAATACATTGGCTGACTTTTTTTCAGCTTCAAATTGTAGTCGTAAAAGTATGTAAAAAGAAAATAAATGTAAATAACAACAACAGCTATTTAACAATAGAGTGTTGCCACACAAGTATTTTTGCCCATAAAAGCTCATACGTTTAATTTTTCTGATATTAAAGCATAAGTAGTACATTTGTTTAGTATTTACATTATTTTTGTCACCGCCCACAAAGGGAACCGCGACGAAAATGACATCTTACGGTCTCCTGAGTCCAAGTTTAAGGTTTTGAGATTATGCTGACGTCAAAAGTTGCATTTTCTAAACAAAATTAAAAAAAAAAATTATTTTTCAAAGGTAGGATTAGTTACTCTGAGGTGAACTTTTTCCTCCCTTGTCCGATTTTTTTATTTTCAAGGATTAACGAACTAGGGCAATAAGATATATTGCTGCCAAGTTTCAATAACTATTCACAATCAATATAAACTAAAATAAATTCAGTAAAGTGCGACTCGGACTCGCGCACGAGGGTTCCGTACGAACACTAGTTATGTAATTTAATACAAACTTCATCCTATATAATATATAGTTTTGGCATTTTTTTTCGTTTTTACGGTCTTTTCGTTTTTTTTTGTTTTAGCGTTTTTTGCGTTTTTTTTTTGGTTTTGGCGATTTTTTTTTTAAGTTTTGGCTCTTTTTTTAGTTTTGACACTTTATTTTCTTGTTTTGGCGATTTTTTTTCGGTTTTTGGCGTTTTTTCATTTTGGCGATTAGCATTAATGCTAAGTATATAAAGCAGAAATCTACATCTACTGACTAGGCTTGCCAGATGGGCTTGATTTGGTTTGATTGTCAAGCTTTTTCAAGCTTTCTCAAGATTTGCCAAGATTCAAGTCAAAAAGCTATTTGTTTAGCTAAAAATGAATTTGAATATATTTTCGATTTATTTCGATTTTGCAATAGCTGCAACACTAATAAGTGTCGACAATAGTCTGCTTTATCAAATACGACTACTACTGTTTAGTAATAGATTAAAGAAAAACTGTTGAAGTCTTCTTTAATCTATTACCAAAGGGTCGTAGTCGATAAGGCAGAATATTTTCCACTTTTATACAAGATTACAACTTGGCAACACTTGTAACTTGATATTATAAGCGACCAGCTGATGAAAATATATTGTAAGTTCATACAAATTTTTAAAATTTTTTTTTTTGATATTTTATTTATATATTTAATCTGTATATAATAAATCAAATTATTTTCTGCAGATTACTTAAAAGTTGCAAAACGAAGGCGCTAGGCCATCGAAAAAACCACGATATACAACTTTTTGTGATAGGTGGAACGTGGAGCCACAATTTTCTAAGTGGATTAAAAAAAAGACGACTATACAGCAGTTTGTAAATTTTGCCAAACAGAAATATTGATTAAATATGAAGGAAGTCGATCATTGCAAAAACACATGAAAACAAAAAAAAAACATAGTCAATTGGACTTTTCCAAAAATTTGTCCCAAAGTATTTCCAGTTTTGTTGTGCCATGTGAAAGTAAAATAGAAACACAAATTTCCAAAGCTGAACTGATGTGTGTTTTTCATAACGTGATGCATGGACTCAGCTATAACAGCTTAGATTGCCAAATAAAACTTAGCTCGAGTATTTTCAGCGACAGTAACATCGCAAGCAAAATGTGTTGTGGTCGTACAAAAGCAGCAGCTTTAACAAGGAATATTTTAGCTCCATTCTCGCAAGAACAAGTGGCTAATGCGTTAAAAAAAAGTTGGTATTTTTCGATAAGCAGTGACGCATCGAATGTAGGCAACATTAAAATGTATCCGTATGCTGTTCAATATTTTCACATTGAAAAGGGAATATGTAAAAAAAATTTGGATTTCTACGAAGATCCTTTCGAGGATTCTATAGATATCTATTCGAATCTAATTAGAATAACAAAGAACTACAAACTGGATATCGAACAAGTTTCCGCATATAGTGCTGACAACGCTTCCGTTAATTATGGTGTTCACAATTCTGTATATCAAAAACTTCAGAATAATTGTGACAAAATTGTAAAAGCAAATTGTAACTGCCACGTTATAAACAACTGTATTAAAAAAGCTCTAAATGCACTATCCACAGATATAGGAACCATAATAATGAAAACGTTTAACGAGTTTAGTTCATCAGCGTTAGCTACAGACAAACTGAAGGATTGCTTTGAATTTGCCTCCATTGAATATAAAAACCTTTTACGACATGTTCCAACTAGATGGCTTTCACTTTTACCAGCACTTGATCGCTTAAGTTATTGTTGGCCAGCAGTAAAAAGGTACTTTTTATGAAAAGGTAAACTAAATTGTAGAAAAGTTCCTTGGGGTTTTGTTTCATATGGAATTCCAGACAATGAGCTTTTAAATGAAGACGAAGAATGTGTAATTGAGGGCTTATCAATTACACATTCTTATTTTTATTTATATTTTGTTCACAATATTATGCAGGAGTTTCACTCATCTGTTTTAGCATTAGAATCTGATTCATGTACAATATTAGAACTATACGATATATTAAACAAGCTCTTGAAAACCCTTAAAAATAGATTGAAAGATAATTTTTATGGAAATAAAGTAAAAGTTATAATGAAGAATATTTCTCCTAAGGAGTTATCTTTTTTTACATCCGAAGCTAATGCATTTTTAGAAGCCGCCATTGATTATTTAAAAAACCGTTTTGATTTTAACAATGATTCTCTTTATAATAAACTGTCACAACTTAATTTAAAAAAGGAACTCTTGTCTTGGGAACTATTAATGGAAATTCCGCGATACTTAAAAATCTCGAATTTTATAGACTGTGATAAATGGTATACAGATTGCTGTTGCCTTAGACAAGCCTACAAACTTCTACCAAAAGATATTTCTAGTGACCAAATATGGTCTTATTTTTTTAAAAATCAAGATGAAAAGCAAATCGAAAATCTTTATAAATTGATGTCATTTGTTTTATCAATTCCTGTTAGTAATGCGTTTTGTGAAAAATCCTTCAGTGTCTTAAATCACTTGTACACTAAAGAAAGAAGTAGAATGTCATTTGACCTTATAAAATCCGAGTTAATGATTAGAATAAATTTTAATGAAAATTGCAAAAGTTTTAAACATTTTTTGCAAACAAATGAAGGTATTGAACTAGCTAAATGTGCTACCAAAAATACCAAATATATGTGGCAAAACAAAATAACTTAAACTAAACTACGATGGTTTTATGTTTATTTTTTATATGAATATGCATGCATATCTTTATATATTTTATATTTTTTTCCGTTGATCATATTAAAGAATTTAAAATAAGACTGAATTTAATGTAAATTGTATGGCTTTGTAAATGTTTTTGAATAAATATATTATTTTTGTTTAAAACCATTGAGTTTATATTATTTAAAAAACGCAGATATAATTAATTAAAAAATATATTAAATTATTGTCAAGTTTTTTTTTGAAATTCAAGAATATTTTCAGTAAATGTCAAGATTTTTCACTGTTTGGATCTGGCAAACCCACTACTGACACCACACAAAGTTAACGCTGATGATGAAGGTTTTGTGGCCTTCGAAAACGGCTGGCTGTTCCGTTCAACTATGTGTTGTTAGTCAGAATATTTACAACAGACTTTGGTGTTATTTGTTCATTAATAATTATCACAAGTAATTTGGCTTAAAAAGCAATACGAACCTTAGCCCGTTCAAATCACAAATATAGAAACAAATGGAATTCGAATAATAATTAAAAATTAACTAAAAATTAATAGCCATGGGCCTGTGGCAAAAATTAAAAAATTAAAAATATACTTAATAGTAACAAACCAAAAAAGATTGTCTTAAGTAGAACAAAAATAAGCAAATTAACTAACATGTGCATAATTAGTAAAGAACAAACGACAATGGTAAGACTGTTGTAAATATAGAGATGGTAAAATTGAGCTTTCATTACAAAAAAAAAGCTTTCATTAAATTGAAATAAGATGAATCAAAACAATTCACACATTCTATTTGCAATAATGCTAAGTATATAAAGCAGAAATCTACATCTACTGACACCACACACAGTGGACCAAACACAAAAGAACGCTGATGATGAAGGTTTAGTGGCCTTCGAAAACGGCTGGCTGTTCCGTTCAACTGTGTTGTTAGTCAGAATATTTACAACAGACTTTGGTGTTATTTGTTCATTAATAATTATCACATGTAATTTGGCTTAAAAAGCATTACCTCCTTAGCCCGTTCAAATCACAAATATAGATTTTTTTTCATTTTTGGCGATTTTTTTCATATATGCGATTTTTTTTTATTTAAAATTTTTTTTTAGTTTTGGCGACATTTTCGCGTTTGACGATTTTTTTCGATTTTGGCGTTTTTTCATTTTGGCGTTTTTTTTCATTTTGGCGATTTTTTTGAAATTGGCGATTTATTTTAGTGTTAGAAATTTTTTTTTAATTTTGGCGATTTTTTTAATTTTTGGCGATTTTTTTTTGGTTTGGCGATTTTATAGTTTTCGGTTTTATTAGTTTTACCGTTTTTGAAAATTTCAAGTGTTTGCCTCTTACGGTTTCCAATATATAGCAAATTGCCAAAATTACATAGTCAAAATTGAATTAACTGATGAACCACCCTTTGATTAAAACTTTTTTAAATTTTAGTGTTAATTGTTGTAGTCTGTATAAAAATACACTAATTTTACAAATTTCAAGTTATTCCATATGTAATGGGTGTTTTTTATTGAGGTATAGAACTTTAAGTTGGCATCACTTTTTAACTGGCGGCCATTTTGTCAGCTGTCAAGTGATTAATATTTAGTTTGGTTTGCCATTTCATCATGAACAGGTTGACAAAAGAACAACGCTTGCAAATCGTGCAAATTTATTTCGAAAATAATGGTTCAGTTCGCGAAGTTTACCGCAAGCTCCGTCCATTTTATGGTCGACATAATCGTCCATCAGAGCAATTAATTCGGTTAACCATGGATCGTTTTCGCACTACGTTTACTCTATGTGATAATACGCATCCGCAGAGATGTCGAACAGTGCGCACCGAAGAAACAATTGCCGCTGTAGAGCAAAGTGTTGAAGAGGACCCGAATGAATCGATTCGCCACCGTGCACAGCAATTGGAGCTTTGTCCATCAACTTTATGGAAGATTTTGCGCAAAGATCTTGGCTTGCGACCTTACAAGATCCAGCTTGTGCAAGAATTAAGGCCGCGAGACCATGCAATGCGTCGTGATTTTGGTGTATGGGCCGAAAATGAGATTGATCTCGATGCTGATTTTCATCGCAAAATTTTGTTCAGTGATGAGGCTCATTTTTGGTTGAATGGCTACGTCAACAAGCAAAATTGCCGCATTTGGAGTGAAGAGAATCCACATGAGACCCTTGAGACGCCATTACATCCACAAAAACTGACTGTTTGGTGTGCTCTATGGGCTGGTGGAGTCATTGGGCCATACTTCTTCCGAAATAATGCTGGAGAGTCAGTTACCGTTAATGGAGACCGGTATAGAGCCATGATAACCGACTATTTTGTTCCCGAATTGGATGGCATGAATGTGGATGAGTTGTGGTTCCAACAAGACGGCGCTACATGCCACACAGCGCACGTCACAATCGATTTATTGAAGGAAACATTCGATGAGCGCATAATTTCGCGGAATGGACCTGTCAATTGGCCACCAAGATCGTGTGATTTGACACCATTGGATTATTTTCTTTGGGGATAGTTGAAGTCGCTCGTCTACGCCAACAAACCAGAAACGTTAGGGGACTTGGAAGCCAACATTCGTGGCGTTATTGCCAACATACGGTCCCATATGCTCGAAAAAGTGGTTGAAAATTGGACCTGTAGAATTGGCTTTATTCGAGCCAGCCGCGGCGGCCACATGCCCGAAATCATATTTAAACATTAATGGCATAAAATTATCCTTCCAATAAAGCCAAATTGATGGACATTAAAACGATTTTATTGTGTTTTATTTCAATTCGAAGTTCTATACCTCTAAAAAAACACCCGTTACATACATATTATATGGGATTTTAATATTTTTCGTTGCTCGTTTTGGAACACCCTTTAATTTTTAATTCTCATGTATTTGTTGTTGTAGCGGCCAAGGTTCTACATACTCTGTCCAAATTTCAGGTCCGTAGCTCTTACGGTTCCTAAGAAAATACCGTGTGACGGACAGACGGACAGCGTAGCGAAAACAATAGGGTTCCTTTTCACCTTTGGTGTACGGAACCCTAAAAAGGATTGTCCAGCTTTTTGGCTCAAAAAACTCCTCTGTGCGATGTATCAGTAAAATAAAAAATTACGAACTTGTGCTAAAGCCTAGTACATATGCATGTAGGTACATCTGTATTTATGTATGTAGATATGTATGTATGTACATATGTATTTATGTATGTATATACATATGTATGTATGTATATGTTCATTAAATAATTTTTGATTTGTTTGCAATAACAGTTTACATTTGCTCAACGAATACTTTTGTTTTTCTAACTTTTGTGATTTTAGTTCAAGCAGTATGTGGGTCAACGTTGTAGTTTGTCAATCATGTCTATTTTCTGAATGCTGGACATGAGTGTGTTTCCTTTTTGTTTTTCTTATATTGTTGCTTGTTTCTTTTTTGGGGTGGTAATTAATAATTTTTTTTTCAAGCAGCGACATATTTTAAGGTAAGTGAGCAATTTTTTTTTACTTCTTGTTACATTTGCAATTGCATATTTTTAAATTTAGAAATTTATATACGAGTAGATACATATAAATTAACATTGAGTGGCAAAAACATGTCATTGGAAGAAGTTGTATGTGGATGAACTTTTTTATTATTTTATTTATTTTATTTTTATTATGGAAATATGGTTGAACTTATGGAGAATTAAAGTCAATGAACAAAAGTGTGTCCATATAACGTTCACCCTAAGAAGAGATACTTTCTCCCCCATTCGAATCAACAATCATAATATTCCTCAACATTCCCAAGTGAAATACCTTGGTATACACCTTGATCGAAGACTTACATGGAAACATCATATTGACTCTAAGTTAACTCAGATGAAACTTAAGTTAACTCAAATATATTGGTTGATTGGCAGAAACTCAACACTCAGCCTAGACTGCAAACTTTTATTATACAAGTCGCTTTTGAAGCCAATATGGCGCTACGGAATTCAGTTATGGGGCACTGCTTCAGCTTCCAATGTCGAGAGAATCCAACGAAGGCAAAACAAAATTTTACGGTTAATAACATCGGCTCCATGGTACATCCAAAATTCTATTATACATCGTGATTTAAATATGCCACTAGTGACTGAAGAAATTGCAAAATACGCAGGCAAATATTTAACAAAACTCGAATCACATCCTAATCCGCTTGCTCGTAATATTTTGAACTTTACTGGACACGTCCGCTTAAAAAAGAGGGACACACGGGCTCTTATACCTAACACTCCAGATGGGACTACTTGAAAATACTTCCCCCCCCCTTTTTTTTGATTATCACTACTAATGTATTATTTATAACTACCACTAAGTTTATGTCCGACACTGGTCGGGCCTAACAATTTTTTTTTATAGATTTAAGATTTGAATACTTATGTTAGTTCATATATGAAGATACAATAAATAAATACATGCATTACAAAAAAAAAAAAATATTTGTTTGTATTAGAAGCTTGAATTTAATAAAATTTGAAAAGAAATACAAATTTTTATATATAATTTTAAACAGAAATTTATTTATTTTGCAGTCATTATGCTATAAAGACAATTGGTTCGAACGACTATTTTCGCATGGTTCGAGGAACTTGCTTTCAAAAATTCGTGCCGTAAATGCTTCTTTTAAAATTAATTACAATAAAAGAAAAATTATTCACTCAGCTAATGAGACGGCTTAGCATATGAATGAAATTTTGCATTAATAGAATGATGAATGAACTTGCTCTTTTTCTGAATTTTTTCATTTTTTTTATACTTCATTGTATATTTATGATAATATTTTCGTTGACATTTAGGGAATGATAGAACTTGCCAACATCAGCATAATCGCAAAGTCTAATTTTTTTTAAATTCGCGAAAACTGTTAAGAAGAAGATTACTTGCAAAAACTCATAAAACTCATATAACAGATGAGTTTGCATTCACACTGCAAGTTTGTTAAATTCAGGTTTTAACTCACAGTAGAGCTGCAAAACTATCGATAGTGGCTCCATTCGATAGTTTCGATAGTATTTTTTGATGCCATCGATAGTATCGATAGTTTTTGATTCTTAGAAACTTATTAACTGTGTATTTTTCCAATATAAAATCTTGAATTTTTTTAATTATTCCATAAAGTAAAAAGAAAGTTGATTTTTTTTTAAACTTTTAGTTCCAATGTTTTTAATACACATATTCAACAAACCTATATACACAGTTCTATAAAAAACTAAACGAAAAAACAAAGAGATCGATAGATAGATCAATAAGAAATAAATTAAAAAAATTTATTTAAAAGTAAAGAAGGGAGACATTCCAGTAGTCGTCAAATTGAGCCGCCGTCAAATTTATTCATATATCAAAGCCGTTGTATTTTTATGCAATTTGCATCTAGTAGATAAAAACTGACATCTTATGTTGAAACAAATCAAAGCTAATTGTTTTGTTTTCACATTTATATATGTAACGATAACCATTATTATAAAGGTTTACAGGCGGCGAAATTTGAATGTTGCATTTTTTATTACACAGTCGCCATCATTACGTTTTTATTGGCTTTGATTTTTTCTCTTTTAGTAGCGTGTTTTGTCGATAGTATCGCTATCGAAAAAAATATCGATAGTCCACTTAAAATAAAACTATCGATAGTACCATCGATAGTTTTGCAGCTCTAACTCACAGACTGTCTAATAACTTTGCTTAAAAATCAAATAAATCTCCTGCAGAAATGCGTGTATTTGTTGTTGTATATTTTAAACTTTTTATAAGACTTATTTGAAAAATTTACAAGAACTGTTTTTGTTTGTATGAAAAACTCGGAAATTTTACAATGCGTTGTAAAATAGAAATTATTTTATATTTTGTAAATAAATATTTTAAAATAATGGAACTAGTAATACAAAGTGCAGAAGTGCTTCGAAATCAAATTATTGTATATTAAAAATTCACCAATTCATCATAAAATAAACCTTTTTTTTTCACTTCTCAGAAGTCAATTAAAATATTTTTGTTGTTTTCCTTAATCTTTTCCATAATTTTTTCATTATTGTTGCTGCTGCATCCATTTTAAAGTTGAAAATCTTTCAAGCTACATTTATTGTTGTTCACTGGCATAAACATTATCAGCTGCTTCCGGTCATTTTAACTTGGCAACACAGAATTTAGCACAGCAAAAACAAGTTTGCATTTCATAAAAACAACTTAAAATCAATTCTAAAATAGTTTTAAGTTAGTTTTAACAAAAACAAGTTGTATGGTAAAACCAGATTTTAACAGTTGGTTTTAACGTTAAAACCAACTTTTATTAAAACCATTTCAGTGTGAAAACACTATTCGGAACTCTTTTCTTATTGCCACATAGTTGTTCATGTTTAAATATATAAAAAAAATATAAAAACCATGTTAAATTGCTTTAAATTTTGGTTGAATATTAAGTGGTGAATCTTGTCCAATCAATTTAGTATTAGTAAACATACATTACAATATTAAATTAATTCGATCTCTATCGGCATTTAATACACGCACCCCTTTTGCTTAATGGGTAAACATAATTAGTATTTTGTTCATTATCAAGTAACGTTTTGGGGTTGCATATCCTCATTATGTAACAGAAAAAGTCGTTAACATTTATACGCACTTTATTTTAATATTTATCAACATTTAACCAATAACCGAACTAAAACAACTGCGGATTGCAGCTAGGTTTAACAAAGTATTTTTGCTTTTTATGTGAGTGGGATAGTAGAGATCGAAACAATTAAACAGCATGGAAAAATGATACCAGGTAACTTGCAAGAGACCAGCCTTAGGTCAAATACTCCAGAAAATCATAGCTTTTAGTTTTAAAAGACATATTATCAAGTGTAATTGTATGTAAAGTATCAGTATTTTTTATGAAATATAAAATTGCTGTCAAAAAAAAAAACTATGACTGTCAAATTTTTTCTACCTCTGTTTTCCACTTTACAAAGTCAAAATAAAGTAAAAAGGCCAAAAAAAAAAAATGTTCATGTGACAAATTAGAAGTTCATTTTTGTCAATCAGTGCATTTTTGTTCATACTATCCATTATATAACTTCAGATTTACTATATGAAATGGTGAATGTTGTCCAATTAAAATAATATTAATTTAAATAGAAAAATAAATGGCTCTTATTATGAGTTGTATATGTACGTCTGTTAAATTGTATTTTCATCATCCTCACAGCTCAAATACCTTCAAAACGTACATATAGAACGGGAAAAACATCATACAGATGTTTTTTTTTAACAAAAAGTTTTATAATAAACTATTTAATAACTCAGTCAATTTCTAAGGAATTTTTTAACACAAAGCTGCGAATTATTCTTAATGAATTACGTTTTATAAATAAATTCATAAGTAGTATGGTCCCGGTACAAAAAAAAAATGCTTAAAAACGAATCCAAAGCAGAAAAGTGACACAAAAACCGAAAAAATTATATTTGGTGAACAAATACACACATATATCTGAAATTTAATGAAACAAAATATTAAGGGTACGAAAGGTTCTGGTTTCTTCTTTCTTAATTTGTCAATAAATTAAAAATCGGTTGATGCTCAACTTAGCTAGAGGTTGAGAAGTGCTTACGGGTACAAAAACCCGGGGCCAAATTGCCGCACTCGTTGTCGAACGAAATTACGTAATAAATCCATATAAACTCTATTGAAATATTTCCTGATTTCGTTTAATAACAAGTGAAGCGTTTTGCCTCCCCCACCCCCCCCCGAGATTTTGGCCCAAAACTCAAGATTTTCAAGGGGTTTGGAAAATTTCAAATACACTTTGTTGTTATGCTCGACAATACCAACTAGAAAAGTAGTAACACGTCCCTCGTATTTTATTTTTTTTCCCACAGTCTTATATTACTTTAACTTTTGGTTGAATACTAAAAGGTGAATTTTGTCCAATCAACATAATATTAATAAAAATGCATTACAATATTAAATTAATTCGATCTCTATCGGCATTTAACACACCCACCCCTTTCACTTAAAGGGTAAACGTCATCAGTATTTTCTTCATTATCAAGTAAGGTTGTGGGGTTGCATATCGTCATTAAGTAGCCATGAATAGCCATGAATGTCAACACTTAATATTTAATACTAAAACTGAAACAATTGAAATGAAATGAAATCTCAGCCACTGAAAGTTTCATAAGAAATCTTAGAACCAACGCGAATAAATGTATACCTTTCATTAAATTAAATAATGAGTCTTACAATGGCCTTAAACGTGAAAGAAACTTTAAACTTAATCCTTCTTGGATTTTTGGAATTATTCGCATTTCAAAATAAAACGAATGAAATGATTGTGCAGTTAGCAAACGACATTAAAGCAGAACAATGTTATGATACAATTGTTTCTATAAGACACAATAAGACCTATGGAAAGGATTGCGAAAATATATTTAACAGGGACATTATAATGAAAGGTATAATGGAGCAGGGAAGAACGCCAATTTTGAATCTAGTGGGAAATACAACTCATTTTTTATTGAATAATTATAATCATCGTTTGTTGGCCATGGCAAATTTAAAAGGAATTGCTGAGGAGAATAATAATTTTTTTGGCTTCGTTGTGGAAAACACTGAGTCATGATTTGTTAACACGACTGATTTTGCTGGTTAAAAAAAAAAAACGTCAGTGATCAATACATATGGAATATTCTGAAATATTGTTATCAAAATAAGCGCAGTAGGCTTTTGTGATTTTCAAAAATTCTTCAAAGTCTGTGCATAAGATAAGAGGTTTGTGACTATTCAAAATGTGTGGTTGAAGTCTACTGATGATTTGTTACAGCAACAATGAAATGCATGTAGACAACGCTGAACCACCAGCAAATAAATTTCAAATTAAAATAAACTTCTGACAATATGTCGAATAATAAATATCTTAAATGTAAAATAATTTTAGTATCATCTTTATATTGTTATTTCTACAGGAATGTCAACTTCTTGTAGCGCGCGACACCAAACAATTATTTTTGTTTTACATAGTTAATTTTAATTATTATTCGAACTCCATATGTTTCTATATTTATGATTTTAACAGGCTAAAGTTCGTATCGCTTTTTAAGCCAAATTACATGTGATAATTATTAATGAACAAATAACACCAAAGTCTGTTGTAAATATTCTGACTAACAACACATAGTTGAACGGAACAGCCAGCCGTTTTCGAAGGCCACTAAACCTTCATCATTAGCGTTCTTTTGTGTTTGGTCCACTGTGTGTGGTGTCAGTTGATGTTTAATAGCCATGGGCCTGTGGCAAAAATTAAATAAAATATACTTAATAGTAACAAACCAAAAAAGTTTGTCTTAAGTAGAACAAAAAATAAGCAAATTAACTAACATGTGTATAATTAGTAAAAGAACAAAGCGACAATGGTAAGACTGTTGTAAATAAAGAGATGGTAAAATTGAGCTTACAATACAAAAAAGCTTTCAGCAAATTGAAATAAGATGAATCAGACAATTCACATATTCCATTTGCAATAATGCTGAGTGTATAAAGCAGAAATCTACATCAACTGACACCACACACAGTGGACCAAACACAAAAGAACGCTGATGATGAAGGTTTAGTGGCCTTCGAAAACGGCTGGCTGTTCCGTTCAACTAAAGGGTGTTTTTTTTTCAGAGGTATAGAACTTCGAATTGAAATAAAACACAAGAAAATCGTTTTAATGTCCATCAATTTGGCTTTATTGGAAGGATAATTTTATGCCATTAATGTTTAAATATGATTTCGGGCATGTGGCCGCCGCGGCTGGCTCGAATAAAGCCAATTCTACAGGTCCAATTTTCAACCACTTTTTCGAGCATATGGGACCGTATCTTGGCAATAACGCCACGAATGTTGGCTTCCAAGTCCCCTAACGTTTCTGGTTTGTTGGCGTAGATGAGCGACTTCAACTATCCCCAAAGAAAATAATCCAATGGTGTCAAATCACACGATCTTGGTGGCCAATTGACAGGTCCATTCCGCGAAATTATGCGCTCATCGAATGTTTCCTTCAATAAATCGATTGTGACGTGCGCTGTGTGGCATGTAGCGCCGTCTTGTTGGAACCACAACTCATCCACATTCATGCCATCCAATTCGGGAACAAAATAGGCGGTTAGTCGGCTCCAATTGCTGTGCACGGTGGCGAATCGATTCATTCGGGTCCTCTTCAACACTTTGCTCTACAGCGGCAATTATTTCTTCGGTGCGCACTGTTCGACGTCTCTGCGGATGCGTATTATCACATAGAGTAAACGTAGTGCGAAAACGATCCATGGTTAACCGAATTAATTGCTCTGATGGACGATTATGTCGACCATAAAATGGACGGAGCTTGCGGTAAACTTCGCGAACTGAACCATTATTTTCGAAATAAATTTGCACGATTTGCAAGCGTTGTTCTTTTGTCAACCTGTTCATGATGAAATGGCAAACCAAACTAAATATTAATCACTTGACAGCTGACAAAATGGCTGCCAGTTAAAAAAGTGATGCAGTGATGCCAACTTAAAGTTCTATACCTCAATAAAAAACACCCTATATGTGTTGTCAGAATATTTACAACTAACTTTGGTGTTATTTGTTCATTAATAATTATCACATGTAATTTTGCTTAAAAAGCGATACGAACTTTAGCCTGTTAAAATCATAAAAAATTATTTTTGTTTTTTTTTAAAGAAAACTAAGCTTCTTTTACTTTATATATATATATACATATATATATATATATATATATATATATATATATATATATATATATATATATATATATATATATATATATATATATATATATATATATATATATATATATATATACTTTACTTTATATGTATATATATATATCCCTGTATCCGACAGTTGAAGGCATAGACACTGGTCACTGAACTATAGCTACTTCAGCAGATACTAATCCTAATGTAACATCAGAGCGCCCTCCTTCGTCGGTATTGTGTAGCAAAATCATCGGCGAAGTAAAATAACCAATAAAATGGCTACTAAACACAGCTTCAAAATTTAATACGCCTCACTTAACAGCAGAAGGCGCTGCAACACTGCCTTATTAAAAAAAAGCGTGGAAAAAGCAGAGTTGTAAAATAATTTTCCTTCACCTCCTGTCTTCTATCACTATCCCTTTCCTAAAGAAAGTAACACCTAGTAATAGTAGTAGGCACTAATTGCCTGAGTGTTACTTCTCTTAACACAAAAAAAAAAAAAAATATATATATATATATATATATATATATATATATATATATATATATATATATATATATGTATATATAATTGTTTGGTGTCGCACGCTATACGAAGTTGACATTCCTGTAGAAATATCAATATAAAGAAGATACTAAAATTATTTTAATATAAAAAATGATTAACTCCGACTCCTTACATAAAAACTGACTTAATAATTTGATTAATCATGCATCGTAGTTATATTCAACTTAAATACTAGCATATATATATATATGTACATAACTACATAATAATATTATATTAAATCTAATCTTAGAATTTATTCCTTAAGATTAGACAGATAAATAAATAAATAAATAAATAATATTAAAGGATAAATAAATAAATAAATAATATTAAAGGATGTATTTAAGAACCCAATTTTTTATCTTAAAAATGTGTTTTTAACGCGAGTTTTTAATTTTGTCCAGTTAGATTTACGATCTACCACACTGTGCGATGGTTCAGGATATTATATTTTACAAATATACAAACATATATGCATGCATACAAACTCTACTACCTCTTTATAAAATTAGGCGTAGTATAGATTTAAAATGTCCTAGTCTTCATATTATAACAAAAATATTTCCCAAATTTTTGTCTTCACGAAAAGCTTTTAAAATATACGACGTGCATTTAATGTAAAACAAAAGACAGCCAAACAAACAACTTTCTTCTTGAACTGCTTTCTCAAACTAAAGGAAAAGGCAATGAATAGTAAAGGAGAAGGTAATGCACAGTATGTAAGATTTTTCATTCCAGAGTTCATTACTGTTAACATAAAACATGTCCTACGAAAGTAATGAATTATTTGAATACGTTCGAGGTATGAAATTCTATAAATTTATAACAGTCGTCACAGGCAACAACTATACTTCTTCTTATGCAGGTGAGGTAATGCACGTGGTAATCAATGTGTAATTATTTTGTTTGATCAAAGTACCCTCTCGTTTCTTAGTGAATGCATTGTCTTGCTTTGGAAAATAATACATTATTTCTCCCATTATTTATATTATTAAGGTCTACCTTTCCAGCTGGGTATTTTCTTACTTACACTCACACACTAACAGGTGATTAGCACAAACACACATTGGCTTCTCTCATACGCCAAAAGCATAAACCATTCACATGAACGACCCCATTCCAATTATAATTATTTAACTCTTATCGCCATCAGCATTTGATTAGGTATGAGTTAAACGCAAGAGGTGGTGTGATGTCTTCATTTAGTGAAATGCTTCATATCACTATTTTATCAATCTAATATACGAAATTAACCAATTAAGCAAAAGAAGAGAAAACTCCAAAACAAGGAATTTCATTTAAAAAAATATTAAAAATACAACAAATATATATACAATTTAATTGTTAAACAATTAGTTTAACGATGGCCTTAAACGTGAAAGCAACTTTATTAACGTTAATCCTTCTTGGATTTTTTGAAGTATTCGCATTTCAAAATAAACTGAGTGAAATGATTGTGCAGTTAGCAAACAATATTAAAGCAGAACAACATTATGATACAATTCTTTTTATAAGACACAATGAGACGTATGGAAAGGATTGCGAGAATATTTTTAACACGGACATTATACTGAAAGGTCTAATGGAGCAGGGAACGCCAATTTTGAATTTAGTGGGAAATACAACTCATTTTTTGTTGAATAATTACAATCATCGTTTGTTGGCCATGGCAAATTTAAAAGGAATTGCTGAGGAGGATAAGAATCTTTTGGCTTCGTTGTGGAAAACATTGAGTCATGATTTGTTAACACGATTAATTTTGCTGGTTAAAAGGAACGTCAGTGATCAATACATATGGAATATTCTAAAATATTGTTATCAAAATAAAGCCCTTAATGTAGTGTTGGTCAAGGAAATGTTAAACAAGGGTCCTGTGGTCTATTATTTCAACATATTTCCCCAGTTTGAAGTGAAAGTGAAAACGTTTAATCAAACGGAAACAAATTCTTTATTCACGGATAAAACAAAAAATATGAGAGGATATCCTCTAAGTATCATTCATGCAAGAAGCAGTAATAATATTTTTATAATAGGAACGAAAAATGGAATGCCCTTACTTGGTGGCTCTGTTGGTCATTTATTTGAAGAGTTCGCTCGCCAGCATAATGCATCTCTAACCTTTCCACATCAAAAACAAGGAAGCCATGAACTACGCTTTGATGATGTATGGAAACTGGTCAGAAACGGTACGTGTGATATATCCAGTAACTTATTCAATAATAAGTTTTATGAAGATGTCGTGTATTCTACAACGTTCGACTTTGAAGACTTCTGTCTAATGGTGCCGGTCGAAAAATCTATACCAGCTTATAAGTTTTATGTATCAGTTTACGATACCATCAGCATGATTTTGATTGTCTTGGCTTTTGTGTTATTTTCCTTGGTTGTGGCTGCGACTTATTTAATCAAACGTGAGCGTAGGAATTTTAACGAACTGATTTTTAACATTAACGTGCTAAATGGTTTATTGGGGCAAAGCTTCAGTATAGGGAGGAGTTATTCATCTACACGCAGAATAATCTTCTTGATGGTCTTTTTGGCTGGTGTAATATTTAATGCAACTTACAACACATTTATACAATCCTTTTATACCGCTCCGCCCAGCGAACACAGAGTTACTACTATGCGGGATGTACAAAACTCTGGAATGAAAATTGTCATTTATATTGAACACTTTAAGTATTTGAAAAAAATAGGCACAGAGTATGAATTCAGTCCGTATTTGAAGGTTGTTGATAGTTTCGACGAATACTCTGAAATGGTTAATACCTTTGACAGCCGTTACATGTATTTTGTGTCGTTGTTGAATTGGAACTTACTTGATCAGCAGCAACAGATGCTGTCAAAGCCTCTGTTTCGTTTAACTAATATTTGCATCTTGAAATCTGATCCCGCAGGCTTTATATTACAGCCTAACTCACCCTTTAAGGAACCCTTAGATACACTGATCGATCAAGCAAATGAAGCTGGATTAATATCTTACTGGGAATCATTAAGATTTTTTGAATTGGTACGAACGAAAGAAATGAAATTTCTGAAAGAAACTGCAAAGCCGGAATTCACGCCAATGAAAGTAGAAGATTTGAAACTGGTAATGATTTGGTTTGCCTTCGGTATGATGTTATCCTCTATTTGTTTCATCATTGAAGTATGCTGGTCAAAACGCAAAAAATTAATGAAACAATTTGTGCGTTTAGTGAAATTTCTTAAAGGAGACGCCAGGCATTAAAAGTCTTTGACAAATATTTTAAATTAAAGATTTAAATGGATTTAAATATTCAAATGAGTGCAAACAGTTTTGTGGATTCGTATTTCGTATTTGCGTGTCTTGATGTTAATAAAAATAAATTTTACGAAAAGCAAACTGGAATGAAAGCGAAGGAATTCTAAGTAAAGCTCGTAGTTGAGTAGAATTGCAAAATGGCTTGGATCTATTTCTACTTATCGCTTAAATGTTTGCGTTAATAGATTTCAAAAATAATAAAAAGATAGAGCACTTGCACTTTTCACTTTTCCCATATTTATAAAAATAAAGTTTTTTTTGGCAGTTTGTTGCTTTTTACAAAAAAAAAAAAAATATTGCACACTAAATCATAAACACACAACTGAAAAAAAATTTCTTATGCTGAGTAGTGGTAAACAACTGTTGATACTGTACAAATGACGCAAGTATGAGCATAAAAATAAGCATAATAGTATTTTATATTCTTCAAGAATACTATATTGCAAAAGAAATTCTTTCGGTCATTGGAGATTTGTTCAATTAACTGGTTTATAAAAAATTCAGTAAAGTGCGACTCTGACTCGCGCACGAAGGGTTCCGTACGAACACTAGACATGCAATTTAATACAAACTTCATCCTAAATAATATATAGTTTTGGCATTTTTTTCGTTTTTGGGGTCTTTTCGGTTTTTTTTTTGTTTTGGCGTATTCTGCGTTTTTTCGGTTTTAGCGATTTTTTTAAGTTTTGGCTCTTTTTTTAGTTTTGACACTTTATTTTCTTGGTTTGGAGATTTTTTCGGTTTTTGGCGTTTTTTCATTTTGGTGATTATTTTTTATTTTTGGCGATTTTTTTTCATATTTGCGACTTTTTTTTATATAAAATTTTTTTTAGTTTTGGCGACATTTTCGCGTTTTGGCGATTTTTTCGATTTTTGGCGTTTTTTTCATTTTGGCGTTTTTTTTTCATCTTGGCGATTTTTTCGAATTTGGCGATTTATTTTAGTGTTAGAATTTTTTTTTAATTTTGGCGATTTTTTTCTTTTTGGCGATTTTTTTTTTAATTTTTGGCGATTTTTTTTTTGTTTGGCGATTTTATAAATTTCGGTTTTTTTAGTTTTACCGGCTTTTGAAAATTTCAAATGTTTGCCTCTTACGGTTTCCAAGATATAGCAATTGTCAAAATTACATAGTCAAAATTGCATTAACTGATGGACCACCCTTTAATTTAATTTTTTTTAATTTTAGTGTTAATTGTTGTAGTCTGTACAAAAATACACTAACTTTTTACATACAATTGTATGTATATTACATGGAATTTTAACATTTTTCGTTGCTCGTTTTGCAACACCCTTTCAATTTTAATTCTCATGCATTTATTGTTGTAGTGATTTAGTGTACGATATATTTGGAGGTGTTGAGGAAAAGCATTTTAAAAATTATTTTAAAAAAACCAAAAAATATGTGTAAACATTTCACTTTATTAAAATATTTACTCAATTCATTGATTGCACTGTTTTAAGCACTTTTGAGCAATTAAAAATAAAATAAAATTACAAAAAAAAAATGGAGGAACGTTATTTTATATGGAAAAGAATTAGTTCTTAAGTTTTTGCAATTAAGGAAACACAAATACTTAATTAAATTATGTATTTTTTTTTTAATAAAATTTGTTCTCGGAAACTTTTTCTGTTTGCTAATGACAGCGCCATAGAAAAGAGTGATATTTGTAGAAAATGACGTCAGATGAATCTCTAATTTATTTTTGGCAACATTTTTCATCTGATTTCATTTTCGTCCTATAGACGAAAAATACAATCGGGATAACGTTGGCAAAGCGTTTTCTAAAGTGGTTCGAACTTTGGCAGAACATCACAATTTCTACTTTTGGAGTGTTGTGCCAACACACAAATGATAACCTCATGATGGGGTTGGCCAACTATTTTTTACGTCGTTGGCTAAACACTATGAAAACCACAATTTAAGTGTTTTCCCAACATGATTTTGTTGTTAATTGTAATACATTCCCAATACTTTAAAATCTAATTGCAAAGAATTCATTCTCTTATGTTTCAAAACAAAACCTACTCATGGTATCTAAAAATGTACCTTTTTAGTTTCAAAGAAAATCATACGATTTAATGAATTAAGCAAATGCTAAATAGTTCCGTTTCTTCTTGTTATATGCTAGTGCAATTACTTAAAGAAATGTATTAGATGTTGAAATGTACAAACAGTTTTTAATTTTATTTGCTTCTTGTCGTATTTTATCGTCAACCAAGTTAGCCACATACGTTTTAGAATTCTTAATATCATTTGTTGAACTTATGCCTCTATTTTACGGACCTTATTCGCAAACTATGAATATATGCATAATCTAATCCATATACCAGGTAATGTAATTAACATAGGGGATCATTTATCAGAATTTTCAGCTTTTGACTTTGAAAATAGTTTGGGGTATTTAAAGTTAATTGTTAAATCAACTAATTACAAATCCAATAGCGCAAATTCAAAGTAAATTGCACATTTTCCATACTAACAGTTTCTCAAATAATATACCATTAGTATTTCCTCTTGTTAAAAATAGAAAATATTCACTGCGAAAAATTATAGACAGTTGAATCGAAAACATTATTTTTACAACACTTATGGCTATAAATCTACAACCATGCCTCTCGATAATTAATATCTGTTTACTAACTAAAGGAGATGTCATAGTTATATCAGAAATTATTAATAACGAAACTTTCTGTGTACAAATGTGATGACATTTACTTAAAAGGCAATATATTTAACGAAACTCCGGATATTTTTACGTATCCACTATCATCCATGGACGTAGGATTACATGTCGTCAAAGATTAGACCAAAAAACAATTTGAAATAGAGCTAAGCATGTTAGATGTTAAGTGTATTCTTACCAAATGCCAAAATGAAACAGTTGCTAACACTCTTTCGCATAATGTACATTAATATAAAAATAAATAAAAACGAAAAGAAATAAAAAATAAACAAATTAAAATTTGTTAAAAAGCATTGCCAAATAGTTTTTCATATTGTAAACCGTAACGTTGGCCAACCGATTGGGTTTCTTGAACAAAAGCAGTGTTGTCAGTTTAGGAGATTTGTCCCCAAATTGGGGATTTTTTTCGAGATTGGGGATGAAAATTTAGTGTTGGGGATCTGGGGATTTGTTGGGTATGATAACTAAAATTAAGGGGATTGTCTGGGATTTTTTATAACTGATGGTAACAAGAATGATCTTTGACCTAAGAAACGTGTGTCTGGCAAGTCTAAAAATTTGTGTTTCTACATTTCATAGTGAATGAATTCTATAGGTAATAAAAAAGAAATATCAAGCCAGATTAACCAATATAATGAACACTACCAAAACAAGAATACGTAACAAAATGACATATGACTTGTTGGAAGCACTTCTTAGAATAAACACACTTTAAAAATGATTCCATTTGTTGTGACAAATTAATCCTTTTGCTGAAATGTTAAAGCTTTTTAATACAAGTACTATGTACAACAAAATTTCTGAAGCTGATGAATCGGAAGATTTCGGTTCTGAAATATTTGAAATGATAATCTTTGGTTAATTTTTTTTAAACTTGTGTATATTAAACCATACCTGTTAAATTACAATTACAATTAGTAATCAATTAGATTACATTTTAAAAAGAATTGTAATGATTATATAATTGCCTTCAAAAGAATTGCTGATAAATAATTGACTACGATTACTTAAATCGAAAAGTAATCTGAATTACTTGAAATTACTACAAAATAATCTAAAAGAATCAAAATTAATCAAAAAGTAATCCGATTACTTTCAAAGATTACTTTTGATTTTTTTCCAACATTCTGAATTAAGATTACTTTATTTTGAAAAAGTTCTAAAGAAATTTATATAATTAGATGTTTTTGTTTAATAAATTCTTATCATATTCGTTTATATAACAACATTAATAATATCAATCTGAGAAAAAAAATATAAAGAAAAACATAAAGTGAAATTTTTTGCTAGTGGTTAAGCATTGTCTGTATGCATTTCATAGTCGCTGCGACAAAATGTCAGTGGACTTCAAACCACACAATTTGAACAGCCACAGACTTCTTATCTTATTGACAGACTTTTAAAAAATGATTTGAGAATTCACAAAAAATATTTTTGAAAATCACAAAAGAAAAAAAACATATACACGCCATTTTTTGGAAAGACTATACAAATGTATAAACAGATATCTTTCGAACTTTCCTCAAAATTTTGCTCATTTGTCAAATTATTAAATATTTCAAATTTTAATATAAGTTTAATACAATAAACATAATAAATAATCAAAAATAAATTAAAAGTAATCCTAGAAGTAATTGGATTATTTTTTTAATACTTTTGATTCTTTTTGATTATTTTGCAGTAATTTCAAGTAATTCAGATTACTTTGCCATTATTAGTAGTCGTAATCATGATTACTAAGTACTCAACTGAATATAATAGTAATTTAATCATTATTTCACCTTTAAAAAAAAGTAATCAAATTAGTAATCATTACGATTACTAATCATTACTTAACAGCTATGTATTAAACTATGTTATTTTTTCTTTGCAAGTTTTATAACTACAAATTAAATTAATATGAATGTAAATATATCTATCGATATAAATGAATTTTATTGAATAAATATGTTATTTTTGTCATTATAAATAAAAAATAAAATAAAAAAATATTCATCTTTTTCACAAAACAAAAAAAAAAAAAATAATAAAAAAAAAGTAAATTTGAGGATTTTCGGGGATGACAAATCAAAAATTGGGGATCAGCTCTAGAAAAAAACTGGCATCACTGAACAAAAGTGCTTTCCCAGTGCTAGATTGGCAGTCAGAGATGCAAGTCGTGTCGGCGCGGCTGGCGGCAAGCCGCATCGCCGATTATTTTTCTTACGTCAAGACGCCGCCGAATCCATCGGCGCACCGGCGGCTTATGCTTCACCGATTTTTTTATTTTTTGAATACTTTTTTTTCAAACATCATATCAGTATACTTCAACCCAAGGCGAAATATACTAGATGGTCGCAAGGGATCAGTGACTATTTTAACCACTTGTAATTTGAATATACTTTGGATGTCAACACACATTTTTCCATAAATTTATTTGACATTTAAAGTATAAATTTCTCAAAGCGAATTGAGCTGAGTATACCTAATGTGAAATTTCCTTGACTTCAACCATGCATTTTGCACAACCGTTCAGAAACCATTTGAGGATAATATCCGTCCCCTTTTTCCCGGACGCTATCCTCTTCTTGGGATCTCTGTTAAGCACCTAACAAATAAATAATCTTAAATTTATACGTTTTTTTTTTTGCTTCTCCTGTAAAAAAAAAAAGTAAAAAGTGTACTTTCGGCCTATTGGCTCTTAGATGACTGTATGTATGTTGCTTAAAAATAAAATTTTTGTTAAAAAACATTCTATATGTAATTCTAATTTTATTATAGCTAATCCGCAAATTCTGAGTCCAATAGTTTACACCTGTTTTCAAAATTTTTTTGTGTTAAGTTTTAAAATATCTATATGAAACAATTATTAGAACTAGATTTCATTAAATATTTTAATTGTATTAAAAATGACACAGTATTTTTTACATGAAGACGATTTTTTGTATCATGGCCTGTTTCACGATACCGAAAGAAATCTTTCGACTGAAAATTTGTGTTGAAAACAAAAACAAAATTTCGTATTTTATTATTGTTTTCTATATAAATTTATTTATATTTTTATCGTGAAAAAAGTTATTAGTCTTAACCATATTTTGGAAAGATTATGCTCAGGATTGTGGAATATAAGGAGTATAAATTTGTATGCAAAGGTTTGTTTACCCAAACGATTTTTAATTGTAGCAATCTTTTTCCAAAATTTCCTTCTGCTTAAATCTTTGAGAATTCTTAAACTTGCGATACTGCTCCATATTCATTATTTATTTGTTCTGTTTCCTTTGGAAAACGTTTAATAGCAAGTGGTACAATACTATTGGCTTCCCCACTTAAAACATGATCTGGAGCAGATTTAGGACCTGTTTTTAAATAAAAAGTCTCCAAAAATAAAAGTAGTTTTAAAAAGGTTTAGTCAAAAGTTTTCAAGGAATTAGTCAAGGTGTAACTAACTGGGTGGCAGCGCTACTTCAGCTGATAATTTTTTGCTCTATGTGCTTTGTAGCTGAAGAATGTCAAAAACTTCGATTTTGTTTTGGTTTTAGTACAATTATTTTTGTGCTTTTGACATTCTTCGGTTCTTTACACAGCTATGGTTGCCGTATTTTTGTATAAAAAATTCTTACGCAGTCACCTGTATAATTACACCATGGAATTAGTTGAATTTTGAGCCTAGAGAGGGCCATCTAACATCCATAATTGCCAAAAATGGCTCAATTGTGCCACATTTTGCATCACTGATACATATATTACTTTCTCAACTATCTCATACAAAATCAAAAGTTGAGCAACTAAAACTGCCGAGTCTAAAACCAGAGATATATGCATTAAACACATTCACCACAGCAGGCTACAAGAACACACGACTTCAAATGCCGTTAGCAGCATTTGTCGCCTCGTAGCGGCTACTTAATTATTTTGGAGACGGCAGCAGCACCATCTGCAGCTGATATTCAAGTACAAGTACATAGTTCAGTATTGCCACTTTCACATATTTTGCATTTATAAAAATTAATTACTCTTTTAAAATGTACTTATTTCGCGTAAAAGTAAAAAACGAATCAATTTATTCTATACATCAATTATTGGATATCGTTTCTGTTAAATAATATGAAATAATTGCCAAAATCATGCATTCAACATTTTGTATTATACTGGCAACACTGAATTTTCTAATTTGTAGCCAAAAAAATAGAAATTAGTTTAATTGGACTACAACGACAATATCAGCATAGACAACAACCTGTCGCCGTGTTGCCTTGCTGTCTTCAATATACCCACTTGACCTGAGATTCGATAAAAAAGAATGTTCACTAAAGCTCCGAACTTTCGAAACAAAATTCTTCGATATTTGTTCGCAAATCTAAAAAAAATTCGAATGTTCGCTAAAGCTCCGAACTTTACACTTCTCTCGATAGTTTTTCGAATGTGTGACGGTAGCTGCATGGAAGTGTGTCAACCTGTTAATCTAAAGATACCAAGTTCAATACATGACAGCACTGTAAGTTAAAAAAAAAGATAAGAAAACACACACTTACATATGTGCAATAATTGAATGAAAAAAATATTGCCACGATAGCTCAGTGGATGTGTGTTAGTCTGTTAAAATACAGGTACCATGTTCAACGCCTGCAGCGTAAGTTACGGAATTAAACAAATAAATAAAATTAATAAAATAAAATAAGTAAGTTAAAATAAATAAATGAAAAAAGTTACTTTTTACTTTTTCTGCTGCATTTTTGCGGTCTCGAAATTAATTCGATAATCTCTCACTTTTGATATTGCTAAAGAAATCCTAGACCGAAGTTTTTTTGGGACAAAACTGAGCGACGGGTGAACATTTTTCGATTCATTTTTTAGTGACTCTCTCGATAGTTTTACAGGATAAATGTTCGAGGTATAACCGAAATCGATATCATTAACGAAAGCCGTGGTCAACTGGGTAATTATTCTCATATAAACATGTGTATTCTGTCCTTGACATTTTGTAGTCGGTATCTTGCTGTGGTGAATGTGTTTAATGCAATACACAAGCTGAACAAAACCAGCAAATATATTTCAATTTCAATTAAAACAAAATAATGACAATATGTAAATAATAAATTTTTTAAATCATAAATAAAAACTTAATTGCTCATATAATATTGTTTTTGATGTTAAGTTCCATTTCTAATCTACCTAATTTCAATGTTAAAACACATGAATCTATGGGTTAGGAAAGAAGAGGAGAAAAGGGGTGCTATACCGCACCCCCCCCTCGGAGACCCAATTGGGTCCATTGTGATTCCTTTCTGTTGCCCAAAAAAAAGTAATATTTATACATACATATATATATATATATATATATATATATATATATATATATATGAATCCATATGTACACAAGAAATCTGAAACATTTTGACAAATGCGTAAAACATAAACAAAATTGATAATTTTTCTTCTTGTTGGGTGTCCCAACAAGAACGCAAGATTTAAATTTTAAATAAAACACAGATATTTAAAAAAAAATCGTGAAACTTTATTTATATCGTAAAGTAGACAACATGAGATTATGTGTGGAACAACAAATCGGGCAGATGGCCGCCGTGGCTTTGCTGGCACACATGCGATCTTTTAATGAAATTTTCAATGGCCGTTTTGCATAAATGCTGCGGTATTTTATTAATGCAGCGTCTAATTTCCTCTGTTGAGGCTTGAGTCGTCATCAGCTTATTCGCGTAAACCATCGACTTCAAAAACCCCAAAGAAAAAAGTCTAATGGTGTTAAATCGCACGATCTAGGCGGCCAATTCTGGTCTCCAAAACGCGAAATAACACGACCGGGAAATGACTGATGTAGCAATTGAATTGTTTCTCTGGCTGTATGTCATGTGGCGCCGTCTTGTTGAAACCACATGCCCTCCACATTCACTTCTTCAATTCTAGGCACGAAAAAACTGGTTATCATTTTACGATACCGAACACCATTGACTGTTTGCGCTTGACCTGCGTTTGAGCGACATCATCACGTACAGCTGCGACATTTTCGGTCGATCGACCTGGTCGAAGGCGCGTTGTTGTCTTTACATCACTAACAGACCCAGTTTCGGCAAATTTATCCATTAATCTCTTTACAGTTGACTCTTTTGGAGCATTATTGTGACCCCAAATTGATCGCAAATTTGCGAACTGTAGCCGCAAAACTTTCACCATTTTGGTAAAACAATTTCACAATGAGAATGCGTTGTTCATTCGTCTAGCGCTCCATTTTTACTAACCTCGTACCTTCTACTAGCAAACAATAACAATTGTTCAAATGTCAAACAATGACACTTCGAATGGCGCCAAATTTAAATCTTGCGTTCTTGTTGGGGCACCCTCACAGAGAAAACAGTGCCTAATAAATACCTTATAAAATAGAACAAAATTAATAAAAAATCTCTATGGTTTTTTTCAATAAGGAAATCTTATTAATTTCATAGAGAAAACCTTTTTGAAAAAATCAAAAAGAAATCTAGTAGTTTTTATGAGGTTATTGTTTTTTTTAATAGGGTTTTTTTTCTTGATTTTATGAGGCGACCTTATAAAATAAAAAAAATATCTCTTTCTTTATTCTTTGTGCTTTGCTTATGTATTTTCATTTAAATTCTATACCATATACTTATGTATGTATGTAGTATATGTAGATGTTATTTATTTATACTATACATACTTACATAAATACAAACATATTATATTGTGTTCTTAATTAATTAACTCACCATACATACATATTATTACTTGAAAGGAAACAAGTATTGAACCAGCAAACTTCTGACTGATAGACAAACACTCTAACCAATATGCTAACAAGCAGTCTGAATAACCATTGAAATAATTTTGCAAACATGCTTATACAAAAACGAAAAAGATCATGAAAAAAAATTGTCTGTGTCTATTTATAGATATGAAATAACAATACACCTAATAAAATCAAGAAGATTTCCTTATTAAAAAAATCAATAAGATGCTTTACACATAATCATATAGGAACCTAATAAAATCAAGAAGAAAACCTTTTTAAAAAAATCAATAAGGCAACCTAATAAAATCAATAAGAAATCCATATAGTTTACAATTTATAAGAAAACCTAATAGAATCAAGAAGTTTTTCGCTATGGATTGATTTTTTGGTGCCAAAAATAACGGAAATTGAGTAAAAAAAGTTGGGAATAATAAGATTTCTTCTTGATTTTATGTGGTTTTCTTCTTGATAAAATTAATAAGATTTACCACATAAAAACAATAAGGAATCTCTATGAAAAAATCTTCGCTTCTTTCTGCTGGGATACCCCTTAGCCTAAAAATGTTTCATAGAGAAAATCTTATTGATTCTATGAGGCAGTTTTTTCTCGTGCTTTAGTTGTAAAATTTTTATTATGGATTACAACTTTTTTCACCATTAGACATTTGATTTTTATCAGTTGTGTTTTGGTTTTTATTTCGAGTGTTGTATTAGTTTTGCTTCATTAATCCAGACGCCAACCAATCCCATTTGTCAACCAATATTATCTAAAAAACATACCAGGGTAAAACTAAAACCATGGTACAATTATACTAGTTACATGCACAACTACAACAAAATTACAAGACCAAAAAACACATTCATTTTGTTGGTATAAACAAAATAATAATTGTCAGAAACACATGCCTTTTGTTTTTAAAAATAACAATTACAGGGTAACTAAAGTACAATTGCAGACGCGGCATTCATGAATGATTATAGTTGTGATTATAGTCATTCAGTGTTGCCAATAGGTGTGTAATTACACAGAGTGTGCAATTACTCTCATTTGTAGGCCACATGGCATTATACATTCATGTATAATCTGTGTGTAATTCTACTTTGGCTTGTATTTTTATTTATTTTTGTTTTAATTTTAACCTACACAAAAGATGTGTAGTGTAATTTTCTTTAACATATAACTGGGAACACAGCCATGTGTAATTTCATTGGCAACACTGTAATCATTTTGTGCACACACATACACTAACATTTTTGCAGCTTGTAAAGAAAGTTTGACAACTGTAGGTATTGTATACATTAACAGGCTGGGCTTGTGCATGTACCTGTTATAATTGTATCATGACTAACACTATTTAAAATGTTTTGTGGTGGCTACTATGGTTTCAAAAAACATAGCATAGATAAAAACCTTTTCTTTTCGGGCATTGTTTCGAATACAACCAAAATTAGTTATAATTCAGAATGCCAAAAAACAGTTAAGTTATTTAAAGGTTAAGTTGTTACAATTTGAGTTAAACTTAGTTAAGTTGTAAACCGTAATAGAGGCATTAATTTGGAATTTGTTGGAAATTTTTCACTTTAGCGTCTACCTAAGCGCTACATAAATGGTAAATGGAAAGTTGTTTATTGAGGTCTTAGGTAAATTTTTGTGGTTGATTGTTTCCTCGAATTTTGAATGAAAAAAGGTAAAAAAATTTAATTTTTTTTTAAATTTTTGCGATTTTGATCTTGAAGATGATTTTTTTTGATTTTATATTTTTACAGGTTTTGTTCTTTTCTATACCGTTCGCTTGAAAATGCCAAAAATCGCGTTTTAAAAATTATTGAAAATATAAACGTATAAATTACATGATAGTTTAATTTAAACTAGATATGCCAAACGGACGACACACTCGTCCGTATTCTAGAATCAAAATGTAAATAATTTGAGATTCAAAGAAAATGTATCTAAACTTCATAAAAAATTCATTAAAACACAGCCACACACAAACTTACATACATATGCAAGCATAATTAAATAATACATGAAATTAAAAAAACATAAACAAAATCCCTTTGACCAAGTTAATTCAATTTATTTAACTCTCTTCCTATAAGTATTATGGCTTTCATACAACAAATAAGAGAAAAAAATTGTTAGATCAAGAGAAATACTACAAACCCACACAAACACTCATGTTTTGTTTCTTTTTTACTTGTAAGCTAATAAATGCGTGTGTGATATGTTTGCATGTAGTAGTAGCAACTTTAAACGCTTATAGCTCCCAAAATACTAAACCGATTTTAATAAAATATAGATTCTGCACATCTGTATAAAAAATCCTTTAAAACCATATAAATCTTTTTAAAATCGGTGCAGTGGTAGCAGCGTAAAAGGGATTACAAAAAACATGTTTGCCTATTAATTATATAGAAGATGATTGCCTGAAAACTAATTAATTTTTTTTAAATTAAATCTTCGTTTTTCTTAATTCAATCTGTTTATGCTTCTTTTTGTGTGTGATTTTAATATTTTTCCAATTCCCTCTTGATCATAGGAATTTTTATTAATCTAAGCTCTCCACTAGTATTTTGAATTTCACATTATGGAGGTTCTACTGTATTTTAATACAAGTTACGCACCTATGCATGTTTTTTATTTAATTTTTTCTTTAGAAAAAGTTTTGTATCATAATAAGCAATATAATTTATACATACATACATATCGTTACCTTAATAAAGAAAGGCCCTAACTCAAAATTTTTTTTTTACATTTCTATAGAAAAACATCCCAGCACAAAATTACACATTACCATCAGAACTCCTTGCCATATAATTACTTACTTTTCTTATTGGCAAAATTCATTACTCGCTTACAAAATTACATTACATAAAATTTAAAAAAAAATTTTTGTAGAACTTGATTGATGAAAAAAATTATTCTTTTAGATTTAGGGCCATTTTCACAACTTGCATTTAGCTAAAAGCAGGATTTTGACTGCCATATAAATGGCTTTGAATTATAACACCTGCATTTATTATTTTTTTATCCATTAAATATTATTATTGTTGATAATATTAGCAATAAAAAATTTTAGTTGTAGTAATGCAAAGATTTTTATCGAGCAGACAAAATCCTACCTTTAACTAAAGGCAAGTTGTGAAAATGGCCCTTAATGGATTACGTGAATATGTTGCCAAATAAAAAAAGTAAGTACTTCTCAAGAATCGATTACTTTAATCTAACGCCTTATTAAAATCATTAAGTTGATAATCCAGTAGGGAAGAGCTTCCACCAAAAAGTGGTTAATTCCAAAGCCGATTGATTACCTTTTTTGAAATTTTTTTGGTGGGATCTAATGCATCGAAAAATGAAATATATCGATTTAAAAAAAAAGTGAGTTAGGGCCTTTCTATATGAAGGTAACATCATGTATGTACTTCAAATCAATGTAGCGTATGCAGTTAAGCTTGACAACATATTTTCATGCTTATTAGTTGTGATTTGAGTCCGGCGTTGGCAATTTAATGGGCGTTATGCGTTAATTGATTGCGTGTCGCATTCTTTTCAAAATATTTACCACAGTTAATAGACATAAGTTCAGAGATTTATTCGCTAAACGGTTTCTTATGGCCATAATACTTGTTTTGCATTTGCTGCTGCTCATAACTGACTTCTTATTTCTATTCGTTTTCGATGTTACTATTATTTGCTCTCTTATAATTATTTGCAAAATTTTGCAGTTTAATTATAATTTAATATACCGAACGTCCATGCATAATCAAATAATATGTGGTGGAGGTATTTATAAATGTATTTGGGCATTTAAATTAAATACTTTGACCCACTTCTGTTTTAGCAAATTATTAAATAAACATTAATTAAACTGATAAATATTTTTTTTAATTGAAATTTATGAGTTTGTGGCCTAAAGGCTACTTGGATTTGTTGTTGAATGTTTCAATTATGGTTAGAAGTCATGCATGCACAAGTGGACATTAAAATATTTTAATAAAATAAAATAAATAAATAATAATAAATAAAATAAAAAAAAAATATTTTAATAAGGGTCCGCCAGATAACTTTTTTTTTGAAAATGCTATAAAAAAAACTACTGAATATTTTCTCAAATTTCTTTTTTTATTTGAAAGTACCATCCTTGCGGTTAATAATGAAAAATAATTTCATTCAAATGGCTGCCTCGGCTGGCCATGCAGTAGCCTACACGATCAGTCCAATTTTTAAGCACATTATCGATTGTGTGCAGCTGTATTTCACCAATGGCTTCACGAATATTGTCCTTTAAAGCATCAATTGTCTCTGGCTTGTCGGCGTAACACTTATCTTTGACGGCAACCCACAAATAATAGTCCAACGATGCAAAATTGCAGCTCCGAGGTGGCCAAACGACATCAGCTCTGTGGCAGATAATGCGATCTTCAAAAACAGGGCGCAAAACATCGAGTGTAGCTTCGGCTGTGTGGCACGTAGCGCCGTCTTGTTGAAAACAAATGTTGCCAATATCCTCCTCTTCAATTGTTGTGAACAAAAATTCGTTCAACATGGCCCGATAACGATCGCCATTGACTGTAACGGCTAGTCCTTGCTCATTTTCGAAAAAAAAACATTGCCCAATTATGCCTTTGGACCAAAATCCGCACCAAACAGTGACTCGCTTTGGGTGCGTCGGCTTTTCAATGTATGCGTGCGGGTTTTCTATGCCCCAAATGCGACAATTTCGCTTGTTTACATACCCACCAAGATCAAAATGAGCTTCATCTGAAAATATGATTTTTTTTTTTTGGCAAAATCGGCATTTTCTGTAAGTCGATCACAGGCCCACTTAGCGAAACGAAAACGCATTGGATGGTCAGTTGGCTTCAACTTCTGAACCAATTGGACTTTGTATGGCGTCATACCAAGGTCTTTATGCAAAATTCGTCTCAATGATGTTTCCGAAATGTTCAATTGTTGAGAACGACGGTGAATTGATGTTGATGGCGCTTCACGCACACATTCTACCACGGCAGCAATATTCTCGGGTGTACGCACTATTTTTGGCTTTTCACGCTTTGGTTTATCGATGAGGATGCCAGTTTCTTTAACTTTTTTCACGAAATAACGAACATACGGAGCTGAAGGTGCTTCTCTTCTTCCAAAATCCGTACGCAATTTTCGCATACATTCTACAACATTACCATGATTTTCAAAGTAATATCGCAATATTTCCCAGCGTTGTTCAAGCGTATACGCAACCTTATTCGTTCAGCGGAAGGATTAAACTAATTATCTGTCACATCAGACATGAGCTAAGTGTTACCATTCACGAAATAAGCACTAGTTAGATGGCGGACCCTTTAGTTTTGTATATTATTTGAAATCTTAACATTACCTAGCAAAGCGTATATCACAGTAAAAAAAATAATAAGGGTTTTCATGAAAATGTTCAAAAGTCTCGCAAACTGTGCAATTGTGCATTTTTACACTCTTGTAAATAAAATGTAAAAAATTGTATGAAAATTTATTTACACAAACCTGATTACTTTGCCCAACAATTTTCACTCGTAAACTTAAGCTGCGCAATTGTGCATTTATTAAACTACAACTTTTTGGTTTTTTTGCATCCTTGAGGCATTTTAGATACACACACACCACACTTTTTATTTTTATAGAAATTTATAAATATGTATTTAATTTAAAAACTGCTTAAAATTTAATTTTTTATTTTTATTATATTAATTTTTTTGACATTTCATTTAAATTTACTTAACTGTTTGGGTTTAAAAAGGGGCTTCATGAAACAAGTCTCGCTAATTTGCCCAATTGCACAAATGGGAATTTTAAGAGTTCTCATGAAAACCCTTACAGTCGTATTCATAAAAATTTTAAACCGCGTTTCAAATATTGTTTAAGCAAAATTCGCTAAAATTGTATTCATAATAGAATTTTAGCTTAAAAAATGGTTTTTAAACCTTGCGTAAATCAGCAAATTTTAAAATTGACTGCCCCCATGTTTAAACCAATTTTAAGGTGACGTTGTTGTAATTTTGCTTCGTTTTTGTTTACATTTTGAACTTTACCTGTATGTACATATGTGTGTATGTATGTATGTACTTATGTATGCATGTATGTATGCATATGCCAGTGTTATTTAGCAGAAAACAATGTAATTTTTTTTATAGAAACTATTGCCGAAATAACAAATATACTCCAAGGAATATTTAAAAGAAAAGGAGCGATCCAGTTTCTATTCCCAGTCATTGTTTTCTCATCTTATGTGTTAACAAAAATAGTATGATTGTAGAAAATTAACTAGTGATGTATAAACACTCAAAACAAACAAAATAAAGCTCGTTATTTTAGTGCTTCTTTATCTGCAATAAAATAAATAATATAAAAAGCACTTTTAACAAAGATTTGTTGTGAACTTTTTTTATTATTTTATTAAATACAAGTTGCAACATATCTTTTATTTTATAGAAACAATATTTCTCTGAAAACCGACAAATAAACAAAATAGAGACGAGTACTTTGTGAGTTAACAGTTAACAGAGTTGTTTTGCAGAACTAATATGCAAGTGACAAATAAAGAATACAGTGTTGCCACGATATTTTAAAAAATCTAGTTGATTGATTTTTAGTTAAAAAACTGATTATGAATACCAATATTTAAAAAACGTTATTTAGCCTTAAAACGTTTTTTAACTAATATGAATTTTAAACCTCAATCAACTTTTTTTTTATGAATACGGCTGTTAATATTTTAAAAAAGCTTTATTGTTTAAATTTGTCAATTCGGGGGTTGAAAGTATTTCGGATGACAGCAGATGCTATTGAGAACAAAATTCAACTCGAACAAAAAATAAATGGACTGTATTTTGGAGGATTGGCAGAAAAATCTGTTGGCAGTTTTAGCATCGTAATTATAAAATCTCTTACTTGTATACTAGGGCTAATTGTCTCAGGTTTATTTTCGAGCCGCTAGTAATCACAAAAAAACTATTTAACTCGGCGAACTTCATTTTGCCCAAAATAGAGATTTTTTTATTGAATTTATTTCAAAAACTGGCTCCAAGTTAATTTGAAATGAAAGGGGAAAAATAATTGATTTATTTAAAATAATATTAACTGCCAGTTCATAGAAGCCATGTGAAAATTCTCGTCTGCCTATTTATATTGAAAACAAAAACAAAGCACTCAAAATTTGTTTTTGTTTTCATTATAAATAGACAGCCGAGAATTTTTACATGGCTTCTATAAACTGGCAGTAAATGGTTTTCTTTCCATTTTGATTTTAATCGCATTGAAATTCGTAAAAATAATCTTTTTTTCCCAGTTTTTACTGACCTAATACGTGCAGTTGTTTGTTGTTGTTATCAACAAACAAAACGTTTGAAAAAAAAAATTAAGAAACTTTCATGTTGTTTAACAAATTCATTTTTGTGATCTAGTTTAAGGCCGCTTTTTCATTTCTTTTTCGTAAGCAGCAAAATTAATGTTAATTTCTAGGAACTTTTGACTTGCTTTCAATTGCATTTTTTTTTTTTTTTTTTTTTTTTTTTGTAATGATGGCTGGGTGCGAGTAATTTGTTATAAAGTCATTTTTGCAAAAAAAATTTTGTGGTCATTTTTGATCTAATTAAGTTCAATTTTAATTAATTAATTTAAAGTAACTGTAATCTTATAGTTTGGCAAACTTTGTTTTTTTATATAAAACAAATGACGCCGGTAAATGGGTGCGGTTCATCTTTTTCTGGCCATATTCATTGAATTACATTCGGTTGTTGTTGATTTTTAAATTTTTATTTTTACAAATATAATTCGTTTTCATGAAATGCTACAATGCCAATTCAATTGTAAACCAATTCATTTTGTTACGATTTGCTGCTGCTCTTGTTTTGTGTGCAGTGGTGTTCAGTTTCTGTTATAATTTTTTTTTCTACTTGTAGCCATGACTATTGCCATGACTTGAATGAATGGGCTTGTTATTGATCTTGGCTGTTTTTTTTTTTATTTAGCACGGACTGATTGGAAGGTTGAATGGATGCTGATTTTTTTATGGGTGGACGAAAAGTTGGTGATTTTGCAACAATTTAGTTGGGTAGATGTTTGCACCCTACTTTCAGCTAAATATAGAACAAAAATCCAAATTATATACATATACACACATATATTATTTACTTATATAAGTTAAGTATGCTGAAAACACAAAGTGAGTGTGTTATCCCGTTTATACGCACTTCTTTTTTGCAAATAAAACTGGAAAGCGTTGCCGTATAACTTGTTTATTGTAAGTTAATAAATCACGAAAACTATTTGCAAATAAGGTGTAAAATGTTTCCAATTATTTTTGTTTTGTAAGAAATGTGGTACAAATTTTATAATGTGTGGAAATATCATTCAGATAGTAATGTATTCTATCTACGTATAAACGGTGAGTTCAGTATTTGCAAATAGTTTTTATTTGCAAATAAGGTTTGCGTATAAACGAGGTATGTGATGATTAGGCATAGAATGTTCATGTAAATAAATTTTTGTTATCGTTGGTCATAGTTCAACGTAAATTAAATATCTACTTAATACGAATGAAAAACTTTTTATATTTTTATTTTTTTTATTAAGTTAGTCCTAGTTTACACTATGCAAGTCTTATTGCTAAGCTGATTAGTTTGTTAGGAGAGGGAAAGGAGGGGAACAGAAACGTTTCTCCTTGCCTCGTCTCTCTCTCTCTCTCTCTCTCTCTCTCTCAACAAACAAACCAATCAGCTTAGAAATAAAACTTGCATAGTGTAAACTAGGATTTAAGCAGTTTCCAACAACGTTGGATTTTATGACATTGTCTATTAGTTATATATGAGTTCAAAAGTAAGTAACTGAAACAAATTCCAATTCTGCATTATCCAAATCCATTATCCCCGACGAGTTTGTAAAACTTGATTTAAGTACTGCATATCAGCAAATAGAACTTGACAAGGAATCGAGAAAATTCACAACGATTTCTACATCTAGGGGCTTATTTCAGTACACCAGACTGGTATATGGGTTGGCATCAGCACCCCTGCAATTTTTCAGAAAATAATGGATTCTTTACTTGCAGGCTTAGAAGGTGTCGTAGTGTTTCTTGACGATATTTTAATCGCAGCACCTAATAGAAAACTCATATTACAAAGAGTACAAACAGTTCTAAGATTACTAAATAATGCTGGGTTTAAATTATCTAAGGAAAAGTGTGAATTCTGTTGTGAAAGCATTAATTCTTTAGGACATGTGATCGATAGAAAAGGGCTTCATATGAATCCAGAAAAGCTAAGAGAGATACTAAATATGACGGCTCCATCAAACGTAAAAGAACTTCAAGCTTTTTTGGGAGTTATTAATTTTTATAGAAGATTTTTACCTAATGTATCAACTATACTTAATCCTCTTCATAAGTTGCTACAATTAGAAGAACCGTTTATTTGGTCAGAAAAATGTTCACAATCAGTTGAAGAATTGAAAAAGCATTTGATTTCTAATAATTGCTTAGCTCATTTTAATCCTGACAACAGAACAAAAATCACAGTAGATGCAAGTCCTGTAGGTGTTGTGGCTGTATTATCACAAATTGACAATCATGGAAACGAAAGGCCAATTGAATTTGCATCTAAGTCTCTCTCTGAAGCAGAAAAAGGTACTCACAACTAGATCGTGAGGCAGTTCCAATTTTTTTTTGGTATTAAAAAGTTTCATCAGTATGTTTATGGAAGACATTTCACTTTAGTAACTGATAATAAACCATTACAACATATATTCAGTCCGAAAAAAGGAATTCCCGAAATGGCATCAAAGAGATTGCAACGCATTGCATTATTTTTATCGGGATATCAGTTTGATATTTCTCATGTGAATATCTGTTAAATATTTTTAAAAAAGAGTTAAGTGCACGTATCGTTGTAAGGAAAAAATGCAAAACAAAAAAATTTAAACAGTAAAAAATTATTACCTAATGCTAAGTCTAGACGATATGTTGAATCAGCAAATGTATGCTTATGTTCATATGCTTTAAAATAACAACAAGTCCTGCTGTCAGCATATATATATGTTAGCCGTCTACACAGTAGGCTGAAAGTACCACATTTTTTAAAGTCAACATATGTCAGCAAATGATAATACAACATATGAGTTAGCATAACATTTTTGTGTCTACATGATATGTTGAATTTCGTATTCTAATATATATGTTGAGTCATGTGAGCATTTGCTTAGATATAAAATAAATTTTGACAATTCTTTTTCTTTATTATAAATTTATGTATGTACATACATCAATTAATAAAAATTAGTGCAACTATACATGTATTTAAATAAAAAGAAATTCGCGAAATGACGGAAATTGGCAAAAAGCTACAACAGCAAGATGACAAAGTGTAATAATGTTTTAAACTCTTCAAAATTGTTAAAACTTCTAAAAAAAAACCACGCGAAAAGCCCACAGTTTGCAATAAAACTTTGCAAAAAATCGCAAAAAATTGGCAAAATTTTAAGCAAGTCATAATATGGATTGAAAACCGCTAAAGCTGTAAGGAATGCAAAAAATTCGGCAAAAATCGCGAAAATTACATAAATTCGCAAAAAGTTACTAACAGCGGGATGATGACAAATTCCAATATTTCTTAAAAATCGGCAAAATTTTTAAGAGGCTGAAAGCATCCAAAAATTCGCTTTTATCTCGAACTACAAAAAGTCGCGAGAAGTTGCAAAATTTTAAACAAACCATAATCTTGATTACAAATCGCCAAAACTGTAAGGAATACAAAAAAATTCAATAAAAGTCGCAAAAATGGCGAAAATTTGCAAAAAGTTACTAACAGCGGGATGCTGACGAATTCCAATATTTTTTAAAAATCGTCAAAACTTTTAGGAGGCTGAAAGCATGCAAAAAGTCGATTTTATTGCGAAGTTTGCTGGAATAAGATTGATTGTCTTCTTCAGAATCGCCTGAAATTTTTTTTATGAAATTTTAATTTTCCTTATTTTTTATTCACCCGAATTTACCATGAACATTTCTTCAGTATATTTTTCGCGTCATGTAGAATTTTTTGTGTTTTTTTTTTGCTTTTGTTCTACTATTTTTGTTATTCTATTTTTATTTAAGTTTTTTATTTTTATTTACGTTATTTTTATTTTAAAAATGGCAAATTAGGAAACACTGTTCATACCTGAGCAGCGTTAAAATATTAATTCTATATGCTATCAAATTTGCCGTATGCTGAAAAGCTTACATAGGCTTTTCAACAAATAACATATCTGTCAGCATACATAGGAAATTTGTTACAAAGGAAAAATATGGTGGCTACACCATATGCTAAAATCTTGAAAATACGTTTGTTGACAACGTTAACAAATGCCCTTCATATGTCGTTAAGCATACGTATGTTGAAAAAATTTAGTGTCTACAAGATATGTTGGCACTGGTAACAAATTTTTTATCATAAATATGCTGATTCAACATATCGCCTAGACTTAGCTTAACACAAATAAATAAAAATAATAATTTTTTTATTGTCATTTTGATATTGTATATTTTTTTTTTTTTTTTTTAATGAATAATTTTTTTTTATTACAATTTGGCAGTGATGCCAATTTAGCCATTTTTCATCCCATTTAGCCGGAAGAAAAGTGAGTTTAGCTATTAGCTATTTTTTAGCCATTTTTATTTTAATCTAGCTATGTTGTAGCTAATTTTCCAAATATGAAATTTGTTTGTGATTTTTCACAAAAAATTTAAACTCTGAACATGGGAACATTAATTAACTACCAAAAAAAACAAAACAGAGTAATATGTTATTGTTTTCGCATTAATATCTATAAATCCCGGTTCAAACTTGCAATTTTTGTTGCAGCAGTCTAAAAGCGCTTATATGCAAGAGATGGCTCAATTGGTAGCAATAAGATTTGCTACTGCATTCTTATAATCGTTGCAAGGTGTTTATAACTTGTCGGGTCTACAGTGAAACCTCTCATAACGGACACTTCCAATAACCGGACAATTTTTGTAGATCCAACACGTTCATTACTTTTTCCATACAAAATGCACTCCCGGACACTCTCATAAAAGCACAGAAGCGGTGAAACACGGCAACAAGAGTTGAATTTAAATAGTAGGTGTTTCTTTATTCAACTCTGATTCATATTTATATTAGTGTCAATGATATTACTGGTTCCCTGGTTAACGCATATGTAAATACTGATTCTTTGGAGACGCAAAGAAATTGCTGTTTATATGAAGAAGTTGTTTGCTTAGCTGGTGTCCCAAAATAGCAGTGAAAAAAATGTTATCAATTACAGAAAAAAAAAAATTATATTTTAAACGAGTTTGAAAAAGGAAAATATTCGGTACACGAACTTGTGAAGACATAAAGTTTCTTGTGTATTTTAACAATTCATATTGCTACATTTCTTATACAAACTGCTTTTTCAAAGCATTTTTCTAGAGACGACTTTGTTGTATTCCAACAAATAAGATCATTAAAAGTCATTTGAAACCCAACAGCTGAAATTATACCAATCTAATTTGAAGAAGTCTACTCTTAAAATAATTTTTCAGTTAATTTTAATTATTATTCGAACTCCATTTGTTTCTATATTTGTGATTTGAACGGGCTAAGGTTCGTATTGCTTTTTAAGTCAAATTACATGTGATAATTATTAATGAACAAATAACACCAAAGTCTGTTGTAATTTTTCAACTACAATGAAATCCAAAATATGTGTAACTCTCTCATAAACAGACAAACCTCTAATAAACAGACAAAAACAGGGGGACCGTGGTGGTGATGATGGTGGTGGTTTATGATATCAATCAAACAAGGGTCACATTTGTTTTACACGAGTGAAAATATCAAGAAAAAGTAAAGTTTAAAAAATAGAAAGTTAATAAAAAGTATAAACAAAAATTTCGCAAGGAATGGATTAGTATCCCAAAAATTTAAAGACTTAATAGCAGAATGTACAAATGAATAGAAGGCGTAATGCAAGTATTGTAAGTTTGCACTAAATGCGCAGATTTTTTTATTACCTGAAGAAAAATTATTTTATTTATTACTTCAATTTATTGTTTTTATTTACTTTAAAAAAGTTCCCGATTTGCCTTAAAAAACCATATATGAAATACCTTCTTGTTTTTGCTAAAGTTCATGATTTTTGCATTCGATTTTGCTTAGCCATTTTTCAGCCTTTTTTTTGTCTACATTTAGAAATTTTTGGTGGAGGAATTCTGGCATCACTGGTGCAAGGAAATATGCTTAAGGTGGCGTATAGAGCAAACATGATTTTTATTACCGTTAGAAAATATCCTGCTACAGATGCAATTCGGAGATGAAATTTTTTCATTACAATCATCTTTTTAAAATAAATATATGGTACAAAAATCAGAAAATCCTATCGAGTAGATTTTTTTAAGAAAAAATTGTGTTAAACTTAAACATATTTTGTTAGTTTTAAATACATATTTTTTTATTTTCAATGTATATTTAATGCACATAAAACGCGATTTTAAATGCATGAAACCGAGAAACAAGTCGAGTAGTAGTAGTTTTGCGACTGGCGGCAGCGCGCCGAGAGGATCTTCGGCGGCTCAAATAAGCATATGAAAATTAAAAAAAATAAATAAAAATTTAAACTGAAAATTGATTTTTAAAATTTTTTCTCCCAAATTTGTCTTTAGAGCAGATAAAATTTCGGCTGGTTTTGAGCCGATGAAATCGGCGGCGGCTTGATATACAGAAAAATAACCGGCGGCGGCGCACCATCTGCTTCGAGCTGGGCGACTTGTTTCTCTGGCATGGAAATCCTATCCCTATAGATCATTATTGTGTCGACCAGGCGGCAAATTTTCTATTCATTCTCTAAGGTTTTTGTTATATGTATGTTTGTTATATGTATGTCTTTCTTATTTTACTGGAGTTTGTACAATTGAATTTGGTAATTCATTTAGTTTATATCATTTCGTACTACAAGCCACAAATCGATTTTTGTATTCTCTCGATTTGATTTAATTTCTTTTATTTGGTTATTTTCCCGTACCAAGTTTATTAGTTCGTGCATTCATTTTGTAATTACTCGACTACAATTGATTTTCAGCGATGAGTCCAACTTCTTTTGTTGCGATTTTATTTCGTTTAAAACCATAAATTGAAGTTTTTTCTTTTAATTTTTTTTTTTTTTTTGGTGCCCCTTCAATGTCTCCTTTTATAGCTTCGTTGAATTATCAACCTGTTGAAACGTTTTAAATAGTCAAAATCAGAGCAGCGCTAACTTCAGTGATCAATTTACTAATCAAATCAAATTGTAAAAAAAAAATATTTAATATTTTTTATCAAGAACATTGAAACTTAAACAAATGTTTTTCGCTAGAGTTAAATTTCATTTCATTTCATTTCACCCAGCTTAAAAAAATTGTCTAATATGATTTTTATTTGTGTATTTGTTTAGAAGTTTATATCAATATAATTTTCAAAGTTTGTTGCCATTTCTTATTTGTTTCTACGTTTATTTTTTCCCTTTCCTGACTTTATTGTGATGATTGTAAATCAGAGTTTGAACTCTTTTTTTTTAGATTTATTTTGCTTTTATTTTTCTGGAGATACACTTGTTGTTTACTTGGCTTTTGCCGAAACTCACGTTTTATGTCTTTCAAATTTTGTGCCATTATAATCCTTGTGAGGAGCAGTTGAGTTGAAGTTCGTTTTTTCGTTTGTCTTGCAGTTCACTGCAGCTTTTTTTTTATTTATTTATTTTAACAAATAGCACAACAACTCAAAGCCACTGTATCGCAAATTAAAGAAATGATAGACCAACCTTTAAGTTAAACTTTAGACCATTAAAAAGTCATCCTGTGCATGGTGCAGAGTGTCTGCATGAGTATGAGTATGAGTATGAGTTAGTGTGCACACTTAATTTTTTTTTTAATTCGGTAGAATCGACAAAAAAATCGGTAGATTTGAATGAAATTCGGTAGAAATTTTTTTTATTCAGAGAAACAGAAAAAATAACAATTCAAAGAAACATAAAAAATAACAAAATATATGTATCTACTTATATATAGAGGGTAAGTGCAAGGAGTATCAAACAAAACAGCATTTAAAACTTCACATTTGATTGGAAATTAAACTGCCATATACAATGAAGCATTTCCAATAAAACAAGGTGTCATCCCCAGTTATTTGCCCTTACCCTTTAAATATGCTATGCATATAATGGGTGTTTTTTATTGAGGTATAGAACTTTAAGTTGGCATCACTTTTTTAACTGGCGGCCATTTTGTCAGCTGTCAAGTGATTAATATTTAGTTTGGTTTGCCATTTCATCATGAACAGTTTGACAAAAGAACAACGATTGCAAATCGTGCAAATTTATTTCGAAAATAATGGTTCAGTTCGCGAAGTTCACCGCAAGCTCCGTCCATTTTATGGTCGACATAATCGTCCATCAGAGCAATTAATTCGGTTAACCATGGATCGTTTTCGCACTACGTTTACTCTATGTGATAATACGCATCCGCAGAGACGTCGAACAGTCCGCACCGAAGAAACAATTGCCGCTGTAGAGCAAAGTGTTGAAGAGGACCCGAATGAATCGATTCGCCAACGTGCACAGCCATAGAGCCATGATAACCGACTATTTTGTTCCCGAATTGGATGGCATGAATGTGGATGAGTTGTGGTTCCAACAAGACGGCGCATAATTTCGCGGAATGGACCTGTCAATTGGCCACCAAGATCGTGTGATTTGACACCATTGGATTATTTTCTTTGGGGATATGTGAAGTCGCTCGTCTACGCCAACAAACCAGAAACGTTAGGGGACTTGGAAGCCAACATTCGTGGCGTTATTGCCAACATACGGCCCCATATGCTCGAAAAAGTGGTTGAAAATTGGACCTGTAGAATTGGCTTTATTCGAGCCAGCCGCGGCGGCCACATGCCCGAAATCATATTTAAACATTAATGGCATAAAATTATCCTTCCAATAAAGCCAAATTGATGGACATTAAAACGATTTTCTTGTGTTTTATTTCAATTTGAAGTTCTATACCTCTAAAAAAACACCCGTTATATAATAATATACATAAATAACAGGAATTCAGTCTTTGTACGTAGGTTTTATAAAGCTACTAAAATAACTTTTATTTGACAAACATTTGTAACTACAAAGATTATATGTAAGATCCATTTATGAATTTAAACTTTTGTGCAAGAATTATTAAATCATTGGGAGGAATAAATATTTCATCCCAAGGCACAATTCTTTGGCAAATATTAGGTTACTTATAGTTTCAGTTCTTTATTTATTTAGGTCTATAGAACAATGTTCCTTACAGACTATAATAACTTAATTAATATGTTATATTAATTAATTTATGCGTGAATAAAACTAATTTAATCTATTAATAAAGTATAAAATAGAGTTTTTAAAGTTTTGTTTGGATGCATTAAATTAACCGATTTCTTTGTTCTGTTTTAATGATTTTCATGACAGAAAATGACCGCTCTACGGCCGCACTGCTATGTGGCAAAATAGGCAATTTACACATATATCGACTTAAATTACTAAATAAGAATATTCGGTAGATTTCAGGCCTTGTACGGTAGAATTGGTAGATTGTTAAATTCACAAACATATTCGGTAGAATCTACCGAATATCGGTAGAAGTGTGCACACTGGTATGAATGTGTGTGTGTGTGTGTGTGTGTGTGTGTTATGGCATCAATGCAAGCTTATACGATGTCTTTTGTTGTATCTCTAACTGTACAACAGGTTCAAATGCTATTTTAGAATGAAAAATATAAAAAATAAATAAATAAAAAATAAGCGATTGACTAAACGAATTGCCTGCCTTAAGTCCATAGAGATTATAGCAAATCCACAACTGCTATAGTTTATCATTTTGTGCAGTTCGCTCTCAATTCAACAACTACTTAGCTGTTGCACACAAAACGAAACGTAACGATAAAAAAAAAATAAACGAAAAAGTAAAATGCTCATTTCATTTAATTATCAAAAATATTTTAACGTAGTTTACCTGTCTGTCTCTGTTCGTATTTCTTTGTTCGTTTTATTGCTTTTACACCCTTTCAAAAGATAACGGAAGTGAAGGTGAAGTTTAGAATTATGACCAAATATCTAATATTCTCTTGCCCAAATCGGTTGTGTTTTAGGGGGTGCGTCCGCCCCTCAAAGTTGGCCATCAAGCCCATTTTCAATGTAATTTGTTTGCAACTGACTATCTTTAAAAAAAAACACATTTTACAAGAATCTGATATATGGCAATTTATCTATAGCTCTTTTAGTCAAGAACATTAGTCTCAAAGAAGGTTTTTTTTATAAAATTAATATTTTAGAAAGTAATGAAGAATGAATGAAATGATCAACAAAATACCAAAAGGTATATACAGTAGTTTTGATTTAGCTGCCTTTTGTTTAAGTGCACTTTTAACTTAACTGCCTTAAATGATAAATTTATGTCACTATTCTTTACAATCCCATAAAAATTTGTTTTTTAAGTGCACTTTCTATGCCTGCACATTTAAGCTAAGTGCCCTAAAATTTTGGTAATTTTAAAATATTTTCATACAAAACAATCAATGTTGGCTGCACATTGAGCTAACTGCACAAAAAGTCGTGCAAAGTTTCTTGTGCAGCTAAGTCAAAATTATATGAAAATTTTTTTATATTAAGCATGTAATTACAATAAGAGCTTATCTATCTATATAATTAATAGGCAAACATGTTTTTTGTAATCCCTTTTACGCTGGTACCACTGCACCGATTTTAAAAAGATTTATATGGTTTTAAAGGATTTTTTATAGAGATGTGCAGAATCTATATTTTATTGAAATCGGTTTAGTATTTTGGGAGCCATAAGCGTTTAAAGTTGCTACTACTACATGCACACATATTACACACGCATTTATTAGCTTACAAGTAAAAAAAGAAACAAAACATGAGTGTGCGTGTGTGTTTGTAGTATTTCTCTTTACTTTACAATTGTTTTTCTCTTATTTGTTGTTGTATCGAAGCCATAATACTTAAAGGAAGAGAGTTGAATAAGTTGAATTATGTTTATGTTTTTTTAATTTCATGTATTATTTAATTATGCTTGCATATGTATGGAAGTTTGTGTGTGGCTGTGTTTTAATGAATTTTTTTATGACGTTTAGATACATTTTCTTTGAATCTTAAATTATTTACATTTTGATTCTAGAATACGGACGAGTGTGTCGTCCGTTTGGTATGTCTAGTATCTATTAAATTATGTCTTACATATTAGTGTCCTGCACAAGACATCTTATAAGAACTTTCAAGACATGAGGGATTTTTCAAATGCTTTACTACAGCGAAATCTTATAAAACAAACGTTAACAACACTGTTTGAAAGAAATTTGTTTGAGTGTTGTAGGTATAAGAGTAAACAAGAAAACACTTACATTTGAAGACTGTTTACGCAGGTCTCTAATACATATATGAACATATACCCAGTGGGAATTTGAGTTAACTCAGAGCTATTGAATTATCAGCCAAAAATTTGTCAGAGGTGGTTAAAATTAGCACTCATTCTGCATGTTAAAAGTGATCAGATTTAACATGGCCGCATCAGTTTTGAACTAACCATGAGTTAGCTCATTATGAGTTAGCTTGTGCCAAATAAAAATAAATAAAAAAAGTGTTATTTTAGTTAATTATTATTTAGGTTATTATTTTATTTATTAACATTTTTTAGTCAGCTTAAAGTTTAAACAATTTTAAATAATTTTTTTAAGAAACGAGAACTTGTATCGAACCGTGATCACTTTGTTTGTCAGCCATCATAGTTAACACTTTGCCATCGCGCCATATAAAATATAAACGGCACAGAGTTATTATAAACATGAATTTTATGATGACATCTTCTCGCTGAACTTTGACTGTATCAGCTTTGAGTTAGCTAAAAGTTAGCTCAAAACTTATCGAGAAGAAGACAGTGCAAAAATAACTGACTTACATCTGTATAATTTATGAATTAGTTCAGAAGCTATGTAGTTGTAAATAAGTTACCAAGAAGTCACCCATATTTTGAGCTAGCTAATAAAAATCCGATTGGGTAGTCAAAAGAATTCTAGTTCATGTATGTATGTGTGGTCCTTTGCGGCACTATATAAACCGAACGCGTCAATAGATTTGACTTTAGTGTCACTAAATATATGCCAGTTGTGAAAATTCAATATGGCGGCCAACATACGCCATTTTGTAAATACTAAAATAATATAAAAAGTCGGCAAACTATATCAAAATCGGTATTTTAAAATCATCTTTGGGTTTCTCTTATGATTCTTCATTTCGAAGGATCATTTAGGAAATTTAACGCTTCAAAGTTGGTCGGGTCGGGTCGGGTTTTTTGATTTTTTCGTATGAATATTGGTTTATATTTCTATATATCGAGCTATAATTGCCAAAAAAAAAAAGCTTAAGCGACAACTTTATAGGACTTTGTTTTTTTTTTAGCAAAAATCTACTACTTACGATCGCAAATGGTAAAAAAAATTAAGTTCGAAAATTATGTCGCTTAGGCATATGACAACATATAATTGCATTTATATTACATTAGAATTTCAATATCTTGCTCGATTTAGAACAATCCTTTAATTTTTAGCTGTCATATATTTGTTCCTTTTCATATTTGGTGTAATAATCTTAATAGTCCACGCGCATGACCTCAAAAAAAAGTAAAAACTTTTTGGTGGTGAGGCAGAAACACAAACACAACTTTGCGATTGATGAGTTTATTTGATTGATTGTCTCCTGGGCACTTAACAACGTATCCTCATCAATACTTCATTATCGATTTGATACCGTTCGTATATAATTTGAACGCAAACGTTTTTTATACACTCTTGATACCGAGTGATCGTGATCGTTATTTTTCTGGAAGTTTTTATTGCCTGAATTTTAGTGCTAAATCTGAAGCCGACTGGCCTTGATTTCTGTGAATCTCATGTTAGATTGGTAACAAAAATGGAAACAGTGTATTTGGTGTTATATTTGATGTTGTTTTTTTTTTGTTGCCACTCTTTTTTTTTTTTTTTTTTTTTTGTACCATTTGGCACTGTTTAGGCAATCGCCTGTTCTTAAAGTAAAATTCTTAACTGTGTTGGTTTAAGTATTGTTACTTGCATTACCAAGGCGGAAATTAAAAAGCAAAACAACAGAAATATAAGAAGTGTAATTAGATTTTTATTTTAAATCACTTTATTAGATCTGTTATTTGATTCTTGCTCAAACTTGTAAGTGCATGTTTGCTAAGGTTTTCTGCCCTGGTCTGGTATTTTATTTGTCTTGCAAACAGCCAAATGTAGATTTTTTCCACATGTTAATGGGTTTCTTTTCTTTTCTTTTTTTTCTGGTGTAAAAGGAGGTAGCAAACCCGTTAAAAGGTCAAGTGTTTTCAATCTTCCATACATTTCGTAATTAACGATGTATCATTGCATTTAAAGCAACGTCTATTTATTATTGCAAAGTATTTTATGTCGATGGTTATTGATAATAAAAATTGTTTTAAAGTACTTGCGGTTAATATCAAAAATTTTCTGGTTGGAAGCTGTTGTTGACACCAAGACTTTCCCAAATACTCGTAGTAAAAAAAGTAAAACAGATTTATTCATTTTTAATAAAATGTATTTTACATTTACTTAAAATTTGTTCAATAAATATAACATGCAGTGAGAAAACAAAATCTCAACTACTTTTGAGAATTTTGTTATTCTAGGACCTAGACTTGATGTTAAAAGTAGAGGCCCTCTTTTCCACATGGCTCTCTGTGATACGGCATGATATTATAGAATGCTTCAGGACTTAATTGGATTCAGACTAAATGAATATCTTAACTTGTCAGTGCTATAGGCTCTCTTGACCAACCTATATAGCGCATTACCATTATCACTTTGCATAAAATGTGGACTTGGCGTATTTGCCAACTGAGCCAACCAAATGTTTTCTTTAACACCAGAGCAGTCTTTTTTTTTTATTACAATTAATTGTACCTTCAATTTGAAGGTACATCGAGTACATCTTGATTCAAACTTGTGCTGTATGTGAAAAACCCTGTGATATGCAAATAAAATAAAAAGTTGTTCTCCAATTTTTATTTCGATTTGGGTGGTTCTGTTTGAAAGAAAAACACACTTAAATAATGGAATAAAATTTATATACAATAGCGGGTTTTACACGCGGCTTCACTCGCATTGGTCTCTTTAAAAATTACGTAACAACCGGTTTTAAAACAGATTAAAAAATCGAACCCGAAACTAAGATTATCCTAAGCAGCCCAAAAATATGTTTTTCGAAATAAATCCATAACAAATATAAGAAACCGGTAATGAACCGGATAAAAAATAACCTGTATTTGGCGTTGGTAATGTAGCTTTCCATTTCAAACTAATTAGCGGTTTTGGCGTGAAAGCGTAGCAACTAAACAAACAAATTCACTTTCACATTAATAATATTACGAGTATTACTACACTCTAAAAAACCTGGCTAAAATTTGGGCAAATTTTACTTTTACTTGAAACCAGTAAAATACTTGTATTTACTAAATTTCTAATGCATTAATGAACTACTTTATAGTAATTATATTTTTATATTTAAGTAAAATTTTTCTATTAAATTCGGAGCTTTTCGAAAAAAATCTTTTTCATCTTTGATCTTAAATTTAGTAAATTTTTCAAAGTTTTTTTATCTCTTTAATTCTAGTACTTATTTTTACTTTTTTTATATTCTTAATTAATTCACATACAGTCAAAAAAAAAAACTAACTAAAACTTTGGAAAATTTTCTAAATTTGAGTAAAAAAAAGTTGTCGTATGGCGCGGCGCCAAAGCTGTTTTTTACTCGAAACCAGTAAAATATTTACTAAATTTTTAGTTCATTAATGAACTAGTTTATAGTAATTATATTTTTATATTTAAATAAATTTTTCTAAAATTAAGTCAAATTTCTTCATAAAATTCCGAGAATTGCAAAAAAGGTTTTTCATCTTTTATTTCAAATTTAGTAAAATTTTCAAAGTTTTTTTTGTCTTTAATTTTGGTACTTTTTTGTTTTTAATTAAATTCTATACCACATGGTATGTTTTTTATTATATATTCATATTATATTATTAATTAATTCACCATACATACGTATTAATTCCTTGAGAGGGGGCAAGTATTGAACCAACAACCTTCTGACTGATAGGCAAGCACTCTAACCAATTGCCTAACAGGCAGCCTGAATAAGCATTGAAATTTTTGTGTTTTAAAATTTTAATTTATTTTAAAAAAAATTTATTTCAAGTTCAAATATTCGTCGGATATATGAAAAATGTACTTGAATTTTTTGCTTAATGCAAATAAAAAATATATTCTATAATTTAAAGAAAAAATACTTAAAACTGGTAAATATATTTCTAAAATTTAGAATAACTTTTTATATCTTTCAAGTTAGTCAAATTTGATGAACTAATTACGAGTAAGTCATGTCCTAAAATTTATTTTTTGATTTATAACGAGATTGACTAGTTTTTAGGATACAATTTCCCTAAACTTTGAAACCATTTTCCAATTTTTAGTAAATATTTCCTTTAAACCAGTAAACTTGACCTTGAATGTGAGAATTTTTGTGTGTATTTTTATGAACTACTTTTGAGAATATGAACTTTTTATTTTTTACTCATATTAAGTAATTTTTACTAGTTTTTTGTAAAAATTTACTTAAACTTAGAAAAAATTACTTAAACTTAGAAATTTTTTTTACTTTAATTTAGAAAAATTTTTTCCTTAATAATAGTATATGTCTATTTTTTTTTGAGTGTACATTTTAATTCCTTGAAATGAGATAAGTATGGAACCAACAAACTTCTGACTAATAGACAAGAATTGTAACCATTTGTCTAACAGGACAGCTTGAATAAGCTCAATAATTATTATTGAGTTTTAAAATTTTATTTTATTTAAAATAGTAAATATCCCGAGTTCAAATATTCCTTGAAATATAAAAAATTTATTAGATTTAATTATTGTTGTTCGAACTTCATTTGTTTCTATGTATATGATTTGATTAGCTTAAAGTTCGTATCGCTCTATAAGCCAAATTACATGTGATCCTTATTAATTAACAAATAACACCAAAACTAATGGTAGATATTCTAGTAGAACAGAGCAAATTGTAATACGATGAATCAAAACAATTCACGTATTCCATTTGCAATAAAAACTAACTGCCTTATTCACAAAAAATATTTCAGGGTTATTAAACGCTTATTTGACATATTTCTATGGGAAATTTGTCAAATTAACCTGTAATAAACCTAAAATATTTTTTATGAATTGGACCGTAAGTACATAAAGCTGAAATCTACAACAAATAACACCACACACAGTGGACCAAATAGTTCCGTTCCGTTCTACTACTCGTTTGTCAGAATATTTACAATTAACCTGGGCTTTATTTGTTTATTAATAATTATTAAATGTGATTTGGCTTACGGAGCGAAACGAACATTAGCCTAATCAAATCATATAAAGAGAAATGCATTATATTTATGCAAACCGCATAAATATACAGTCATTTATCTCTGTAAAATTTCCTTAAATATTACCATGTCGCTTTGAATTAAACGTTTCAAATTTTAGTGTAGCCTTAAATATGTTTGTCACTTTAAGTTTGATTCATTTTTTCCGCTCATTCGTCTCCTCTTATTCGTGCATATTTTGAAGCCATTAAGATGCACTCAATCAGTTTCAATTAATCTGAATGATATATTACGACACACAAAAAATATGTATGTGAAACACGTTTCACTTTCATGTGCAGCAGCAAACGGCAACGTCAAATATACACATTAGACCCCTGCAGAAGATCATTTAAAAGAACTTACAGGGCATGAGGGATTTTTCAAATGCTTTGTAGCAGCGAAGTCTTCTAAAGCAAACGCTTAACAACACTGTTGGCAAGACTTTTGTTCCAGTTATTGGCGTAGAGAAGAAAATACTTTGTGACGGAAGAATTTGTAATGCTTGCTTCTTCATAGGCATGGACACGTAAACAAACGTCATGTACTTACATACGCACACACATTGTGTGTATAATCTTTTACATTTCTGCGCACATACAAACGCACACATACATTGACATTAGTTGTGTACGCTTGCTTTAAAAAACTACCCTTAAACACATTAGCCCAATTCACAAACTTGTGCAAATGGTCTTGCATCGTAGCATGTGCAAAATGGTTAGTATATTGATACTCACCACTTAACAATTCTTAGTGGTGAGTATCAATGTACTATACCATTTTGCACATGCTACGATGCAAGACTATTTGCAAAAGATTGTGAATTGGGCTATGATATCTTACACACATACTCAAACGTATAATATGCAAAATAACAAGCATACACGCAGCAACACTACTTCTTTTGAGTGTTTTCTTACGAACACGAAGTCTTCGCGATATCACTTGTAAACACTCATTTATCACGAACATCAGCACATCCATCGTGCTTCGCTTATTATACAACAGCATTTATTATTGGTTTAGTATAATACATGCAACGAGAATACATTAAAAAAAACAAGACATATTGACATTTCAAGACTGTTTACGCAGGCCTTTATTACATATACAACGTATTTATTTCCGAATTTTATGAAAGAAACTCTGTTTTGTGGCTTGAAATTAGTCACTTAAATACAAATAAATGAATACATTATAAAGGTTCAGACCCCACAGTGCATCCAGAGCCAGAGGAATATAGTTTTAATTATTATATAAAATTAAGGAGTATAAATAGAATAACAAATATATGTAAGTATATAACCACACTGTTGTATACTTTAAAGTGCAAAACACTCTCACTTAATTAAATTGCTAACGGCTTACTCTGTTTATGGAGCACATAAAATTTCTTAAGAGGACGACTCTGAGGAAGTAGAGAAAAAATATATAACTATATATAGACTAGGGATGCCAAACGGGAAATCCCGAACCCGGAAATCCCGGCATTTTCGGGATTTGGCAAATCCCGAATCCCGGGATTTGTAAAATTCAATCCCGGGATTTCATTTTCGGGATTTCTTAGCAATTTTTCTATAAAAACTTTATAAATTACAATTTTCGTTGATTTTTAAGTATTTTTTATAATATTTATACAATTTATACAATTTTATACGTACAGTTTTAACAATTTAATGACTATTCGTGACATATTTCTTATAAATTAACAACAAGAGCAAATAAATAAACTACTTTCTTACGGTTATTTTCATCAAAGGTGCTACTATATTGTAGCATTTTAGAATTATTTTGAAAACAAAAGAAACATATTACCTTTGGAAGGAAAATAACATTTGAAAAATTCATAAGTTTGACAAATTTATTCCGTCTTATTCTATATTATGAGGGCAATTATTATTCAAATTCCACGAGAAATTTTTCCCGCGGAATAATTTCAAACAATAGCAAATAATAGGGAAAACGAAAAAATCTAATTGGAAAAGAGAGAAGTTTCTTGCGGAAATTTATTCATAATTGCAGTGTATAACTATCTGTATATCGACTCCTCAACGCTAAAAAAAATTAGCACTTATCTACTTGTCGGTAACAATTGAGTACTCTTGACACCTCCTTACAATTGGAGTAGAATACAATACAAGGCAAGTGAAAACTTTTTGTTGTCGGGTTGACGTAAGAGCGAGAAATATTTACAGAATAATGCGGAGTATTTTCTCTAAAAACTGCTCGAGTGTATATGTATGTTTTTTGCATTGCAGTTCAAAATTATTTTGTTTTTTATTTAGACCGTTTAGGTCGTTTTTGATACAAACCTAAGATCAAACCCATTTAAATTACATGGATTTGATAAATAGTTTTGGTTAAAAACGATCGAATGAATGAGTTCGACTCAATTATAGTTGTATTCGAGTTGCAGAGTAGAAGGCCAGGACACTAATAAACCATACTCCTCTTAGCGAACGTATGAATACATACATATGTATCTGTTGAACTTGTAGAAAAAAACTTATGCATGAATTTAAAATTTTTTTTTTTAAACTTTGAATGTATGTGCCTATAAAAATGTGATCTTAAGACGTAATTAATCGAATTTGATTAGAATAGTGTATACAACCGTTATACTTGTTGTTGATCAATCGCAATTAAAATAAATTCAGTAAAGTGCGACTCTGACTCGCGCACGAAGGGTTCCGTACGAACACTAGATATGTAATTTAATATAAACTTCATCCTATATAATAGATACGTTTTGGCATTTTTTTCAGTTTTGGGATCTTTTCGGTTTTTTTGTTTTGGTGGTTTTTGCTTTTTTTTTGTTTTGGCGATTTTTTTAACTTTTGGCTCTTTTTTAGTTTTGATACTTTATTTTCTTGTTTTGGCGATTTTTTTCGGTTTTTGGTGTTTTTTCATTTTGGCGATTTTTTTTTATTTTTGGCGATTTTTTTAATATTTTGCGATTTTTTTTATATAAATTTTTTTTTTAGTTTTGGCGACATTTTCGCGTTTTGGCGATTTTTTCGATTTTTGGGGTTTTTTTTCATTTTGGCGATTTTTTTCATTTTGGGCGATTTTTTCGAATTTGGCGATTTATTTTAGTGTTAGAATTTTTTTTTTTAATTTTGGCGATATTTTCATTTTGGCATTTTTTTTTTTAATTTTTGCCGATTTTTTTTTTAATTTTTGCCGATTTTTTTTTTGGTTTGGCGATTTTATAATTTTCGGTTTTTTTAGTTTTACCGTTTTTGAAAATTTCAAGTGTTTGCCTCTTACGGTTTCAAAGATATAGCAAATTGTCTAAATTACATAGTCAAAATTGCATTAACTGATGGACCACCCTTTAATTTTAATTTTTTTAAATTTTAGTGTTAATTGTTGTAGTCTGTATAAAAATACACTAATTTTACAAATTTCAAGTTTCAATATACATATTTTCATACAATTGTATGTATATTACATGGGATTTTAACATTTTTCGTTGCTCGTTTTGGAACACCCTTTAATTTTTAGTTCTCATGTATTTGTTGTTGTAGCAGACAAAGTTTTACAACCCTGTCCAAATTTCAGGTCCGTAGCTCTTACGGTTCCTGAGAAAATACCGTGTGACGGACAGACGGACAGCGTAGCGAAAACAATACGGTTCCTTTTCACCTTTGATGTACGGAACCCTAAAAACGTTAGTAGGTATATTTTTAACAAAACAATATTGTTTTTGCAACTTATTTGTATGAAAGTGAAAGTAAAAATTTTCGTTAGTCAACTTAAGCGGTAGTGCTATATATAATATAAAGAAAATATTATTAAATATTATTAGTGCGTTTAAAAATTTTAAACTTAAATTGTAACAATTCCCATAAAAAACACTAATTATTAACTTGACTGCACCCGGTCAAAAAATACTTGTGTGGCAACACTCTATTCTTAAATAGCTATTGTTGTTATTTACATTTATTTTCTTTTTCATACTTTTACGACTACAATTTGAAGCTGAAAAAAAGTCAGCAAATGTAGCAATAGTAAAGTAAGAAAATAAAAAACATGTTGATTATTGAGTTCTTGTTTCAACTTTGTCATTTGTTATTGAGCTTCTCATTTGTTTAAATGAAAGTTTATAATATAATAACTCTAGTTGTTCTAAGAAGCTTTGGGTAAAGGTTCCCTGATGATCTGCATTAGCAACAGTGAAATGCGCATAGGATCCAGCTAAACCCCTCAATAATCAATTTCAATGTATTTTTAATAAAAAAATATTTTACTTAATAAGTAAAATATTAATTTGGGATTATTAGTGCGTTTAAAAATTTTAAACTTAAATTGTAACAATTCCCATAAAAAACACTAAAATAATTTATTTAACGAAAAATATTTAGATCCCGAAAATCCCGTGATCCCGAAAAATCCCGGAATCCCGAAAATCCCGGAATTTTCGCGATCGGGATTACAAAATCCCGAATCCCGGGATTTCTAAAAATCGATGCCGATTGGCATCCCTAATATAGACACATACGATGCCACGATTTGACGCATGACGCATTTAACTTCTGCAAACAATGTCCCGGCTAAATGCAATTTTACACAATAGCTCTGCCTTTATGGGATTTATTATTTAGTTTTTGTTTACAGCCAATTTTATGGTGTCCAAAGAGTAATATCGTTAAATTTTATTTTATTTTTATTTTCAATTTAAAACAGCTTATGTTAAGACATCACAAGAACGCCCCAAATTTTTTCTTCTTCAATTTATAAATAAAATAAAAAAATAAAGAAAAAACTCTAAATTAAAACTTGTTAAGGTAAGGAAATTTTTCCGTTTTTTTTTTAAATAAACTCTTCGCCGAGTAGCCCTTTCTTGGTTACATTTGAATTCTTTTACTTCTTCTTCGCTCAGTTGAATTTTAATCTTTAACTTAATGTTGGAATTTTATTTTTACTGGCCATTGTCAAGGTGGAAATCTGATAAGTTGCTTTTATAAGCGCATAAAAAACACCCAAAAATATACCTGGCTGCGAAAAAGATTAATACATTGTAAACAAAATGTGAGTTTTACAAGACGTAGAGTTTTTTTTTTAATTTGCAAAAAAAAACGTATTTTAGCCTACTTTGCAAAATTTCTTCAGATACGAATATACACGGTCATTTATTTGTATGTATTTATTTTATTATAAGGAGTAATAAAACACCCATATTTCTATAATTGGTTTTATGGTTTCATAACAATTTGCTTTTTATTTATTTTGAAAAATCTCTGGAAAAATTTAAATTTGGAGATCAGCCTTAAACTCAGGCAAATTCAAAATACTTTTCATTTTTTTCCAAAAACACATATCAGCAAAAACTTGGATTAGTAGAATGCAAACACGTGTATGTACTCTGTAGTGGTACATAAGCATTTACTTACAATTTGTTGGAGAAGTTCAAAAAATATAAGGGTACACCTTACAACTACTTACACTTTACGTATTACAGGTCTGCACAGATATAAACCTGTTTGCACCAGTTTTACGTGTGTTGGTACTAGTATGTACAGGTACATTTGCTATTCAGCGCTTCTGTTACAGTATCACTCTTCTTTCTTCTTTTGCTCTTTGCTTTCATAAACTCAGACTTGATTCAAAAAAACAGTCGAGTCTAAAACTTGACTAGTAACAGGAACTCTGAATAACATACAGTATCTGTACATAACAGAACCAACACTCGCAAAACTATTGCAAACAGGTATATCTTTGCAAACCTATAGTACGTATTATTTTTTGGATGGAGTACAATTGATATGTGGAAAATTAAAGTACAAATCTTCTTTGTTTTCTAAGTTCTTTTTTTCGTTGGATATTTGAAAATATTATAAATGTCGGTTTCCCAAACTTAACAAGATCGCTTTTAAATAACTTATAATGGTGGAAACAGATTGAGTGGCGAAAAACTTGGTAAACTTATATTTCTAAACAGTATTGACAAAGTATTGGGAGATGTAAAATAATCTTCGGATTTTTTGAAAATATAATAATAAATAATTAAAAAAAATCGATGAATAAAAAACATCGATGTATTTCATCAAACATCGATGCAATATCGCTGTATGTTTGCGATGCATCGCACATATTCCAAAATTTCGAAAAGTTTTGAGGGGAGGTGTATACAGGCTTGCCATTAAGAAAAAGGCTTCTTCTTAATAACGACATATAAACATATATACATAAACGCATAATGTTTTTTTATGACACTATGCATTATATTTGGCTCGAGAAAATTAATTTCCATTTGAAATAAATTTTGATAATATATTCATGATTTTTAGGTTTCAGATAAATTAAATAAACAGACCTTCTGTATGTAAAAGTGTTGTCACAATGACATAGTTTTAATAAAAGTTGGTTTTAACGTTAAAACCAACTGTTAGAACCTGGTTCTACTATACAAAATGATTTTGTTTAAATCAACTTAAAACCATTTTTGAATTAGTTTTAAGTAGATCTTATACAAAATTCAGTGCTGCCAAGTTAAAATTACCGAAAGAAGTTCATAATGTTTATGTCAGTTAAATAAAAATACAATATCCCTTTAGGCCTTAAAACACTATAAGCAAACGAGCAGTTTTAAAGAAAATGAAGAGACTTGCTTTAAAAAAATAATGTGTCTAAAGCATTCCATACACGTTTCAATTCAATTGTGAATTGAGTCTTTCAATTGAATTGATTCTTGGCCACACACTTTATAAATTGAATGGAAATATTTACATTCAACTGTCAAATTTATATCTTTTTCACAATTGCAAATTTAGAAATTTAAAACTTCTATTGCATTCATTCATTAATTTTTATATTTTTTATTTAAAATTCAATGAAATTAAATACAATTTAAAAAAAATTCATAAGTTTTTCTATACAGAACTAAGCTACAAACAGAAATTTTGACCGTTAATCAAGAGACTCGAACACACACAGCACAATCGAATTGAAAGATTTACTAATCAATATGAAAAATCAAAATCTTTTGATTTTTTTTTCAATCAACTCGACAACTGCCAAACTAATCAATTGACAGAGCAAATACCCTTTTTGATTTGCACAAGAACCGACTCAATATAAAATTGAATTGAATCGTGTATGGCGTGCTTAAAATATAGTCAAATCCGCTTTAGCGCAACACGCTTTACTGAAAAAAATCGGATTACTGAAAGCGATGAAAATCCCCGCACTAATTTTAAGCGCAGCTAGTTTTATTCACTACGCTTTAGCGAAACATCGCTTTACTGAAAATATCGTATTACCGAAAACCAAAAGTAAGCCCACAGCTACGTTTTGTATGAAACTTATTTCGCTTTAGTGAAAAAATAAACAATGACAAATTTATTTATTAGAAATCGATTCCATAACTTAAGGCTGAAAAAATTGTGCATGTTTTGTCGGTGGAAAAATGAAATGGCAAAATGTATTCGTCGTTTTCTCTCTTACGTACTTTATTGTATTTTTCTATTATATTGTCAACGCCAGCGGCTGAACATTTTCGAGGTATTCGTAAAAAATTTCAACAACAAAATGTGCACATATGCATGTGTATGAATATTAATTTTAAGCAGTACTCTTAACTGTAACAAACTTCAGTAATCCGGACTATGTTTTAGAGAAAAAATCGGATAATTGAAAAAAAAATTGGGTTATTTCCAGTAAAGCGGAGTCGACATTGACATTGAGCTGATTAATGTTTTTTTGGTTGTAACGCAAATGACAAATGTTGCCACTAGTATACACTACTGCGATGGCACAAAATGCCATAATGTGTACTCAGCACAAGTTTCGCATTAACTTAAAGCAAAATTAAAAATCATGCTGAATCCCCTTAAGCCAACTGTATGTTGTTTCAACGCTCATTAAGTTGTTGTTGATTTCTTGTTTTGAAAAAAAAATTCGTTTTACTGTGCGTACATAACACTCATTTACTAAAAAAAAACGTCATAACTCAAAAAATTGGATTTTTGATTTAATGATGCAGAACTAATCCTTGTATTGTTATTGTAAAAAAAAATAACTTCATACAAATATCTTGTATACTCAACTTTTGAGAGAAAAATTTTATTTTCTTTTTTCATTAAGTTGTGAGTAAATTGAAAACTTTAAAATCGTTTTCTGGCAAAGTAATTTTTTGAGTTATGATGTTGCTTTATGAAATGAGCGATGTTATATCAACATTATGGTGCTTGTCTTTTTTAATGTGCGCTATCATCATTGTTATGAACTGTGGCATGTTGTGATATGTGAACTTCCCTCGTAAAAAGTGTGTTCAATTAATGTTCATAAAAACTGGTCTGACTTAAAAGCGAAAATATATTGCATGTGCATACATATTTATGTACGAGTATGTTTATTAAAAAAGAGCTAAAATAAAACAAGATACAATATTTAATCATGGTTTATAAAATGAGGCTTATCAAAACCATTAATATGGTGCGTGAACATTTTTAATGTTGAGTAATTTGTTGTGTAAATTAAAAATTATGAACTTTTTTCTTAGTTTTTATTTTAGTTTTTTGAAAGAGCATGAGTTTGCCAAAAAAAAAAGTGTTTGAAAACGAGCTTAATAGTGTTTTCACACTGAAAGTTAAAATCATAAACAGCTGATTTTGCATTCACACTGGAAGTTTGTTAAATTCAAGTTTTAACTCACAGACTGTCTAATAACTTTGCTCAAAAATCAAAAATTTGTTGTTGTATTTTTTCAGCTTTTTATAACATTTATTTGACAAATTGTACAACTATTTTTGTTTGTACGAAAGACTCGGAAATTTTACAATGCGTTTCAAAATAGAAATTATTTTATATTTTGTAAATAAATATTTTAAAATTATGTAACTAGTAATACAAAGTGAAGAAGTGCTTGAATATCAAGGCATTGTATATTAAAAACGCACAAATACATCACAAAATAGAACTTTTTTTCGTCGGATCGATTTCAGTCATATCGTCTATTTTCACTTCCCAGAGGTCAATGAAAATAGTTTTGTTGTTTTCCTTCCAAAAAACCATTATTTTCCATAATTTTTTGATTATTGTTGAAGCTGCATCCATTTTTAAGTTGAAAATCTTTCAAGCGACATATATTGTTATTCACTGCTTGTGGTCATTTTAACTTGGCAGTACTGAATTTAGCACAGCGACAACATGGTTGCATTTCATAAAACCAACTTAAAAGCAATTCAGAAATGATTTCAAGTTGGTTGTAACCACTACAATTTGTATGGTAAAACCAAGTTTTAACAGTTGGTTTTAACGTTAAAACCAACTTTTATTAAAACCATGTCAGTGTGAAAACACTATTAAGTAAAACAGTTGGAATTTGTTAAAAATATGTCACAATTTTGTATCTGTACGTCATTTTTAAAGTAAGCAAGCTTTGTATCGATACGTTTTGAAATTAAAGCCTAATCCTTAAGGTGTGATATATTTGCGTTTTGAAATGTCAAACTTCTTTGGGTTCAATTATTAGAACTTAAAGCAAATAGAGAGTATCATTATATCTCAAAGTCTGTAATGTAATGGCCAAGGACAGTAGGTAGTTTCATTATGAAAAAATCAAAAAAATTTTAGAACTCATTTCATGTTTTTTTTTTGAAAATTTTTAATTTTATTTTTTCAATAATTATTCACGTGAAATATTACCCGTGAACAAAAAAAATGGTCAACAAAATTAGAAAATAATAATACAATAATTTAATAATTTAATGAAAAAAAGTTTTAAAAAGATGAAAATAAAATAAATTCCGAAAGAATTGTCTTCATTTTATTTTGGCAAGCATAGAAGTTGGGTTTCGTTAAGGGAACGTTTCTGTTGCCATAATCTAACGTAGCTGTTGAGCCTCAGTTAGCCGACTGTGATAGAAACAGCTGATGAATATTGATAAGTGAAAAGTAAAGTACAGATTCTTACATTCCGGTTAGATCTTTTTATAACCACTTTCATTACTTTTCACATGACAATATCGATCAGCTGTTTCCTACAATTGCAGTTACACTCCATTACAGTCGGCTAACTGAGCCTTAATAATATTTTTCTCTGCAATACACTCAAAAAATGCAAATAAACAGTTTGTTTTAAAGTGAATTTTATCTCCAATCAAATTATTTTACTGTTTTTATTAATTATTAGTTGAGGTTTGGATATAAAAGTTAAAAAAATGCATTAGTGTGAAACGAACGTATTCCTAGAATTCTAAAAAAGAGAAAGTTTTATAAAAGTAAATATATATAAATTGATATTGCATACTGTAAAATCTTCCCTTTGTTAACATCAATTGTATTATGATTACAACTTAAAACATAAGAAGACCTGAAGGAGGTCACCTCATATGCAAAGTTTCAAAGTATTCCAATAAAGTCTGAAATCCTTCATCTGAATTAAAAGTGTTTTTAATTATAATATATAATGGTTACGCTTTTCTGTTCAAATGTTTGCACAACTGTGAACGTACCTTTAGACTTTATATAATATTTCATACAAACGAAGCGGAAAGGCATTGAGTTTATATATATATTTTTTTTGGAGGGGGGTACTCCTGCATCCTTTGACATTTATAAGATGTCAACTTCTAACAAATCAACCTACGAAATTTCAACTACCACAAAATCTCACATAAAAACAAATTATACCAATCAATACGGAAATAATACAAACTCATTTTCTCCCACCAACAGCAACCAATAATTTTCGATTCAACAACATTTTGACTTTAAAATCTTCACACTAGGGTTTGCCAAAAAGCATGGAAATTAAAAAACCGCGGTTTCCAGTTTTAAGCTATTAAAACCGGTCGGTTTCGGTTTTAAAAATATACGTGTACATAAATAGGTATGTATGCTAGAAAGACAAATGATGATTTAAACATAATCATCCTTATCGTGAGAAACAAATGGAATTTTTCTTCATGTGAAATTTTCATTCCCCTCGAAGAGAAAAATGCTATCTTAAATATCCCCCGGAATTTTCCCAGGCTATCAGTCCACGTAAATGTAAATAAATTCAGTATAGTGCGACTCTGACTCGCGCACGAAGGGTTCCGTACGAACACTAGATATGTAATTTAATACAAACTTCATCCTATATAATATATAGCTTTGACATTTTTTTCGCTTTTGGGGTCTTTTCGGTTTTTTTGTTTTGGCGGTTTTTGCATTTTTTGGTTTTGGCGATTTTTTTAAGTTTTGGCTCTTTTTTTTGGTTTTGACACTTTATTTTCTTGTTTTGGCGATTTTTTCGGTTTTTGGCGTTTTTTTATTTTTGACGATTTTTTTATTTTTGACGATTTTTTTTTATTTTTGACGATTTTTTTCATTTTTGCGATTTCTTTTTATTTAAATTTTTTTTTTTAGTTTTGGCGACATTTTCGCGTTTTGGCGATTTTTTTCGATTTTTGGCGTTTATTTTCATTTTGGCGTTTTTTTCAATTTTCGCGATTTTTTCGAATTTGGCGATTTATTTTAGTGTTAGAAATTTTTTTTTTTAATTTTGGCGATTTTTCTCGTTTTGGCGATTTTTTTTTAATTTTTGGGGTTTTTTTTTTGGTTTGGCGATTTTATAATTTTCGTTTTTTTAGTTTTACCGTTTTTGAAAATTTCAAGAAGCGCCTCCATGAGTACAACTTTAAAGTTAAATAAATTTAATTTATAACCTAAAATTTGTGTGATTTTTTTATTTAACTTAAATTTGTCCAATTTTCAATTAATTCTTAAGCTTTACAAAAATTCTTCCCTTTTTAGGGTTCCGTACACCAAAGGTGAAAAGGAACCCTATTGTTTTCGCTACGCTGTCCATCTGTCCGTCCCACGTTATTTTCTCAGGAACCGTAGGAGCTACGGACCTGAAATTTGGACACAGTATGTAGAACCTTGGCCGCAACAACAACAAATACATGAGAATTAAAAATTAAAGGGTTTTCCAAAACGAGCAACGAAAAATGTTAAAATGCCATGTAATATACATACAATTGTATGTATATATATACACAAATTTTAAAAGTTAGTGTATTTTTATACAGACTACAACAATTGACACTAAAATTAAAAAAAAAAATTAAATTAAAGGGTGGTCCATCAGTTAATGCAATTTTGACTATGTAATTTTGACAATTTGATATATCTTGGAAACCGTAACAGGCAAACACTTGAAATTTTCAAAAAAGGTAAAACTAAAAAATCCGAAAATTATAAAATCGCCAAACCAAAAAAATCGCCAAAACGAAAAAAATCGCCAAAATTAAAAAAAAAAAATTCTGACACTAAAATAAATCGCCAAATTCGAAAAAATCGCCAAAATTAAAACAAACGCCAAAAATCGAAAATAATCGCCAAATCGCGAAAATGTCGCCAAAACTAAAAAAAAAATTTCAATAAAAAAAATCACAAAAATTAAAAAAATCACAAAAATTAAAAAAATCGCCAAAATGAAAAAACGCCAAAAACCAAAAAAAAATCTCCAAAACAAGAAAAAAGTATCAAAACTAAAAAAGAGCCATAGCTTAAAAAATCGCCAAACCCGAAAAAACGCCAAAATAAAAAAACCGAAAAGACCCCAAAAACGAAAAAAATCCCAAAAATATATATTATATAGGATGAAGCTTGTATTAAATTACATATCTAGTGTTCGTACGGAACCCTTCGCGCGCGAGTCAGAGTCGCACTTTACTGAATTTATTTATAGAGTACAAATGCTTGTCGAAGAACGTTAAATTTATCGTCTTTTTGCTTTATATCTACTAGAGCTTTTTTGATAACAGATTACAATGCTTCCTGTAAAGAATTGTTATAATTTTCTTTAAATTTTGCAATTTTCTTACCTTTAATTATTACAGACGGCTTAGTAATGTATAAAAGTCTTCAATGTAAAGTACATTTGCTGTATTTTTAAACAAGATAATAATGTTAAAGTAAAACTTAAAAACCGACGCTTTTTTTGTCGGTTTCGGTTTCGGTTTTTATGGGTTAAAAATCGCGGTTTCGGTTTCCGTTAAAACCGAACGGCAATCCCTACTTCACACCATTACTTTCGTTTTTTAAACATTTTCGTTTTCTTCTTCTGCTTTAGCTTTCAATCAATGTGAGTGAGCAAAGCCGGGTTCAAAAATAAGGTTAAATATTTAATAACAAATAATGAATTTCATTTATCTCATTTTTATTGTCAAATTATTGATGAAAAATGTGCCGAATAAAGCGAGATAAATATTACAAAAAAAAAAAAATACAAGTATTAAAAAGTGCAAAAAATATATTTTCATTATTTCTAGTTTTAGTTTTATTTACGATTTGCTTTAGTTGGTGGCATGAAGATGATACGGTATGTGGTAAGTGCCAGCAAATGCACTTAATATGCGGTTGGTGTAAATGTTAAATAATCATAAGCATCCCAGAAATACATATTTTGTTGTTGTTGGCGAAAAGTTATGTTTGTTTTGGTTGCTGGTGTACATAAAATGCTCATGATATTACAAAAATGGCAAGATACTGCTACGACAATCATTTTTGATAGACTAGAGAGAGGCTGGGCAAAAAACAAAAATAGGCGTTGATTAGACAATGTTGTTGGAGTTGTTTTATTATTTATTAAAAAGATATTAGATGGACCGTAAAAGGAGAATATTTTACGATGTGAGCTTAGAGGCAGTAAGTTTGGTTAATGAAAAGTGAAATGTTTTTTCTTTAATTTCATTAAAATAATGATGATGACTTTAAATGTTAATGCTCACATACATATATATGTATATATATATATATATATATATATATATATATATATATTTGTTAATATGCTTGAAGCTTAAAATATACAGGTTAATTAAGAAAACTGTTTTATATCTAAATTCGCAATTTTTAAATTATAAATATACTAAACTTTCGCGATTGCAAAGCAAAAACAAACAAAAAATATGAAAGCCAGACGTCATTTTGTTGACTACAATATTCGAATGTATTTATTGATAAAGGATTCAAATCATGGAATTTAAAAAAAAAATACTTTAATCGCACTTCAAATCTATATAAATATTTTCAAGAAGTTTTAACCTTTTTCAACTTCAAGCTGAGAAACATTAAAATAATACTCATTTTCACTTGGGCTGTTTAACCTCTATTTTTTAACTCAATAATTAAGTATGTAATTAGCTAATTTTCATTTAAAATTAAATTTTATTTAATTTCTACAGTGGTTAATTAAAGTTCTTATTGAATTACATTGAATTACATACGGTAGCACTGCAAAATTTCCCAGTGTTATGAAAAGCGCTTTCAAACAACAGCTGTTTAACATAAATAAAACAATTAGGTTATCAAAATGCCGAAAACTAAAATTGCATAAAAACACATTTTATGAAACCAAAGGAGCATCAGAATTCATTTTACCATTTACTTATTGCATGATATGAAACTATGAATTTAATATGTTTTATATATTTATTTATTATACATATTATACAAAGTAAATTTGCATAATATGGTGTTGCACAAATATGGGCGGGGTAACTAGACCATATGCCCAAGATGGTATTAACAGTATTTTAAAAGGTTTTGTGACTGACTGTACACGACCTATGCCTTCACATAGGAAGTAGCAACGTAGTTGTTAAAGAAATTCCACAAAAAACCGCAAGATTATACGGTTATCCGTGGCAGATCAGTCAACCAGTGCGAGCGAGACGAAAAACTCTCGAAGGCCAAACAACATACACAAGCCTGACCGCACATAAGAAATAATTACGATGACGCCAGAGATGTTCCCCAACCCAGAGCTGCTTTACGACTTTTAAAATAATATGTTATATATTTATGAAAATTTAACGAAATTCTTTCTAATACGACCACATGATGTTCATGTGTGTGTTTTCAATAAACACATACACGCATAACGACATATGGTGTGTTCATAAAACTTAAATAGTATTTAATTACACAAGGTTGGGCATTTAATTATTATTTAATTATGCACTCAAAAATACAATTTCGTATTTAATTAGAACTTAAAAATAATAACAATTTGATTAAGAAGTCAAAAAATGGGCATAAGAAGGATTAGTTCATTGCGAAACTTACATTAATAAATTTCTTTTTCAGACATAACTAAAGGGTGGCTGATGAATTTTGCTATAGATGATTTTTTTAAAATTTTCTTTTGCGGATTATCTAAAATTTCGCCTATTGATTTATACCTACAGAATTATTAAATATCTAAATCCTATTAATATTGTACATTTTATAACTTTTACAAGGACATTAAGAAATCCTCAAATGGTAATTTCACGTATTAATAATTCCACATATGAAAGATCTTTAGTAGTCCAGGCTGCTAGGCTATGGAATGTTTTGCCAAGAGAATTACGTGTATTTTCCTTATCAATTTCAAGTTTTAAGACGAAACTAAAAAAATTTTATAACATGGTTACAGTTTCAATGCTAGCAATTTGGATTTAAATTTATTCTTTTAAATTTACATTATTATAATTTTTTGATTGTTGTTTTACAAATAAGTGATGGAGGAGTCGGTTTGATGTAATACGAATAAAATTGGCCCGATGGCTATATGTATTACTTGCTAAGAAATAAATAAATAAATAATATATTTGAGGTTTTCATTAAAAACAGCGTATGTCCAAAAATTCAATTTTGCAGTAGAGCCAAAACGTGTTATTCTTGAAGCTGCGGTTTCATTATCAAAATTTTTCAATTTGTTTTTCACTATCATTTAGATATATGTACATACATCGGTATGTAATTACAATATTGCAACCCCCAAGACGATATATGTACACAGATAGTTTTTGTCAGAAAAAAATGACAAAACAATTTTTAGACTTTTATAAAAAAGCATTTAAAATGAGCAAATGAGAAAAATTAAACCGATGTACACTGTGGTAGATCGCAAATATAACTAGGCCAAAAAAATATGTCTGGCAACATTCTATCTGATCGTTTAATGAACTTCGCAATACAATAGGTAAGCTTTAAAGCCGTGGTCGGCAACACATACCATTACATATTACAATTGTGTGTGTTATTCTCTTACCACGAGTCGGTGTTGCCACTTAAATTTTCTTCTCATTTCCCTAACTTGAAATTTTAACAGCCGTATTCATAAAAATTTTAAACCGCGTTTCAAATATTGTTTAAGCAAAATTCGCTAAAATTGTATTCATAATAGAATTTTAGCTTAAAAAAGGGTTTTTAAACCTTGCGTAAATCAGCAAATTTTAAAATTGACTGCCCCCATGTTTAAACCAATTTTAAGGTGACGTTGTTGTAATTTTGCTTCGTTTTTGTTTACATTTTGAACTTTACCTGTATGTACATATGTGTGTATGTATGTATGTACTTATGTATGTATGCATGTATGTATGCATATGCCAGTGTTATTTAGAAGAAAACAATGTAATTTTTTTTTATAGAAACTATTGCCGAAATAACAAATATACTCCAAAGAATATTTAAAAGAAAAGGAGCGATCCAGTTTCCATTCCCAGTCATTGTTTTCTCATTTTATGTGTTAACAAAAATAGTATAATTGTAGAAAATTAACTAGTGATGTATAAACACTCAAAACAAACAAAATAAAGCTCGTTATTTTAGTGCTTCTTTATCTGCAATAAAATAAATAATATAAAAAGCACTTTTAACAAAGCTTTGTTGTGAACTTTTTTTTATTATTTTATTAAATACAAGTTGCAACATATCTTTTATTTTATAGAAAATATATTTCTCTGAAAACCGACAAATAAACAAAATAGACACGAGTACTTTGTGAGTTAACAATCGTTGTTTTGCAGAGCTAATATGCAAGTGAATACAGTGTTGCCACCATATTTTAAAAAAATTTAGTTAATTGATTTTTAGTTAAAAAACTGATTATGAATACCAATATTTAAAAAACTTTTTTTAGCCCTAAAACGTTTTTTAACTAATATGAATTTTAAACCTCAATCAACTTTTTTTTATGAATACGGCTGTAAATCTCCAAAACCAAAAACTTGATTTTATTGTAGTCAAAAGTAACACTCAAGTTTTGTTTATGAAGAAATACATAGAGTAAAGAAACAGTTTTGTAGAAAATTTTCTTGAAATAATTTAAATATATGCTTGAAAATGCCTTTGTATGTCACGTTTTCTCATGCATGACAACGTTGACAAACCAACTTTTCTGGTTTGCCATAATAATTTCCTGAAAATAAAATATTTAGTAAATTCTCATCACACATATTTTCTTATTGTTGGGAAAAAATTGTTCTCTGGCACCGCTGATTCTTTAGAGTATGCGATACACACAAGTTGTTCTCAGTAATGCGTGTGTACACATACGTAATAGAAGAGTATAAGAAAAGGCGCGGCGCCCTTAATTTGCCGACCACAGCTTTAAAGTCAGTTGTTGTCAACACGTGCATTCAGATTTCAAACAGAAGGGTATTTTTGGTTCATGATTAAAAAGGCTACGGTGATTGCATTGTCGTAATTTTTTTTATTATTATTATTAAGCTGTATTTCAAGAAAATATATTACAATTACAAAAAAAAAAATTTTTTTTTGAGAGAAGTTCAGAAAGTTCAAAAAATAATATATTTCTTTTTCTTTCAAGTAGAGTTAAAGCTATTTATTCCATATAGTTCCGGTGTAAATTTATGTTAAAATTATTCTTTCAAGTGAGTTTTTTAAGGTAAATCAACAATATCCACCATAAATGATTTTCCACTTTTCCAGTATGACCTTCACTCATTCGCGAAAGGAAATTTTTGAAGAATGGGTTGAAACTCCCATAATACATCTCAAAGACAGACAGACGACTTATTGCCATTAACAAATGTTTAGATATGTTGTTCCAGACATACCGGAGGCCGTTAAACCCAATCTTAATGCATATATGTATGAACATTAATTGTTTAAGCTAGCCGAAAAATTGATAAAAAGCTGAAGACATCGTGACCGTTTCTTAACATCAAATTCAGTTTGGCTTGATGAACTGTATGTATTGCCTGAAAGTGTACAACCGAGAAGTTTTATAAAAGCTGCAAGAAAACCGAAAAACTTTGAGCAGCAGAAAAGAGTTCATAAATCACTGGTGTCAATTAAAAATTAATTGAACGATTTCATATTATTTTGAAAACTTTAGGTAGTGGTTACCGTATTCGTGAATATGCTTTTGCTTTTGAAATTTATGCTAACAACAAATAGCCATGGTACATTATACCAGTTAGCGTAGATAAAATCCTTTTTCATGGAAAAGACATAATAAGGTATTGCATTCTTCATATAGGACAACTGTCAGAAGAAGCTCAAGAAGCAAGAAATTTGTAAGGGCACGAGGAAATTTAGAGAGTTGTTTAATAGAAAAACATCGAGAATAGATACAAATTTAGATCTTTTCATTTATGTGGGGTATTATAGATATAGTATATATTAATTCAGGCTTTCAAGGTCATTTAATTTCTTCGAAATGTAAATAAAAGACATTTTTATTTCATTTTATATGTAACGACGTTTCTTTTCAGTGGGCTCTAAATTTCTTCAGGTCATTTTATGGTAGGTTTGCGTCGAACTTCCTTTCGAGTTCAAGGTTTGATAACAAAAGAGGTTCTTTCATTGTTATCTGTTGATGCTTTTGAGGAGGAAAAATCTTTTAACGATGCATATGAAAGTAAATAAATTAAAATCTCTACGTGTATTAATAGGTTTGTTCATTTACTAAAAATTGTTACGAATTTGTAACAATTATTACTGAAAAGAGTTCATTAACTTAAAAAGTTTGCAAGAAGGGAGCGTCAGAGAGAAAAAAATTGAGACCCAAACAAATTCCTACAAATTATTACTAGTAAAATTTTTACTTACAAGAATTATCCAACCACCTGTTGCGTATTTTTTTGCCAAATTAATATTTCAAAAATGTCTGAAAAAGGCAAACTGAAAAATGTGTATTTCTTTCTTAAAAAAAACATGTATACTAGGCTTATGCGTATTTTTTAAACACAAAGGCTCACTGGGTTTTCATATGCGGTTTAAAATTCTAAGACAAAATGCGTTTTTACTTTTTTGATATCTTAAAAAAAAGTTCCGCAACAAATGTATTTTCTGCAGCAAATATGTGTATTTGAAAACCACTTTAAGGATTTTAAAATAAACAGCAGATTCGTAATCAGCGGATCAAAATCTATAAAATTCGGGTACTAGTAGATAGTTTATTAACAAAAAATTTTTTGTCATTACGAAAATATGAGATTTTTTTTGGATTTTAAAAATCCAAATTTTTGCTGCAGAAAATGCATTTGGTGCGGAACTTTTTTCTAAAATATCAAAAAAGTAAAAACGCAGTTTGTCTTAGAATTTTTTCCTGCATATGAAAACCTAGTGAGCTCTTCGGCTTTTGCAAATTTCTCATTTTCTGTATAAGCCTAATGTATACGTATGAAAAAAGAAAGCATATTTTCTTAATTTATTGTTTTTCTTTCATTAAGCCACATAAAATCAATTTTAATGGCAAATAATTTTGTTTCTTCCTCTTATATGATCAGATATGTAAACTGGCATTTTTGTAGTTGTTAATAGAATAAAATTAATAAATCATTATGTAAAATGTATAAAAATAGTGAAAATACATGAAACTGTGTAAAGAATTTCATATTAAAAAATTGCAATTTGAAATATTATCAAACAAAATACATCAGAAAAATTACAATTGTGATGATGATGATTTCCATCCATGGTTCTGATATGAATAAAATTTTCTTGCAAGTTTTTACAAGTAAAGCGTTCATTTACTTTTTTATATTTAGGAGAGTAATTTTGTAAATTTCTGCTTTACTCTCTCGTTGCTAGTTTCTGCTGGTAAAGTAAGTGAACAGACCTAATAATTAATAATTTATTAAAAACAAAAACAAGTAAAGAAAATCATAATAATAATATTTATAACAAACCAGCTGAGCTCGGCAAACGTTGTCTTATCCTATTTTTTTATTTTTTATTTTTTGCTACAAATCATCCAGTGGTCACTGGTTCGGTGAAAAACAAAATAAATACCCACCAGGTAGAGATAATGCGTTAGGAACTAACACACACTGCAATTTTATATATGGGAATTTGCACGAGGAAGATTGCGTGCGACAGCAAGCAATTAAGCTTGTACTTCAGAACAATGTGACTCGATTTTCCTTAAAATTTTACCAAATATCAGCAGACGGCCTACACATGTATATATATATATATATACATACATACATATATATATATATATATATATATATATATATATATAAAGCCTAGTTTTCTTTGATAAAAATAAACATAATTGTTTGGTGTCGCACGCTACAAAAAGTTGATCTTCCTGCGGAAATAGGAAGAAGATAATAAAATTATTTTAATATAAAAAAATTATTATCTCCGATTCCTTACGTAAATCATGAATCTTAGTTATATTCAACTTAAATAGTAGTATATATGTATATGTACATAACTACATAATGATCTTAAATGATGTATATATTTGTTTCAAAAATATATAAAATTTCTAAGGTCGAAGAAAAATTATCAACATATTAAAGGATGTATTTAAGAAACTAATTTGTTTATCTTAAAAATGTGTCAACTGTCAAGAAAGTGTTTATTTTTTGCATAATTTTATTAAAAAAACAATCATCTAATTAAGTTGTTGTTTATAATCATTTTTATATTTGAACTTATTTTTGATTTAAATTATAAATGAAAAGTGAACCCAATGCGATTTATTAATTTTGTCCAGTTAGATTTACGATCTACCACACTGTGCGATGGTTCAGGATATTATATTTTACAAATATACAAACATACATGCATAAATACAAACTCTACTACCTCTTTATAAAATTAGGCGTAGTATAGATTTAAAATGTCCTGGTCTTCATATTATAACAAACATATTTCCTACACTTTTGCCTTTACGAAAAGCTTTTAAGTATACGACATGCGACAGTTAAAGTAAAACAAACAATTTCCTTCTTGACCTGCTCTCTCAGACAAAATGCCCAGTGGGAAAAGGTAATGAATAGTAAAATTTTTCACTGTTAACATAAAACAAGTCTTAGGAAAGTAATAAATTATTTTAACACGTTCGAGGAATGAAATTCTATAATTTATAACAGTCGTCACAAGCAACAACTATACTTCTTCTTCTGCAAGTGAAGTAATGCACGTGGTAATCAATGTGAATTTATTGTGTTCGATTAAATTACCCTTTCGTTTCTTAAGGGATGCATTGTCTTGCTTTGGAAAATAATACATTATTTCTCCCATCTATCTATCTATATATATATATAAAAATAAGTTGCATTGTGTTAGTAATTGATGTTCTCTGGAATGCGTGAACCGATTTTGATTATATGAAAGGTGACGTCAATACCAAGGTTTTTATGTACAAACAGTCTCTGTATGTGTATTGGTTCATGAGTTATATTTTAGTGAACACTGCATTCATTTCGAAATATTTATATACTTAGCTATTGTAAATCACAACTTCGGGGATCTATGAAATAAATTACATGTAAACACACCACTAAAAACTTAAATATTTAAATACATTATGCACAGCAATGAGCTTTCTTATATGTTAACTTAACGGATATTCCAAAAATTAAATCAAACAGCTTATATATACATGTAATGCTGTAACGGACTTTTTCTCCAAGGTCGCTAGCTTTTGAGTGCATGCTATGACTGATATTTAATGATCAGATGATCTATTTATATTCTTTATAATTGCATTATTCAACTAACATATGTATGTATCTCAATTTTTGTGTTTCGCGAATAAATAAAATTTCAATTACTTCATATTTAATTGGTGTAGCCACATTTTTTAATACAATATGGTACGTACGTACCGCGAAAAATTTATAAAACAATTTGTGCGTTTTGTGAAATTTCTTAAACGTGACGCTATTCATTGAAACCTTTTCGCAAATATTTTTAATGTAAAATTTAAATGGATCTTGATGTAAATGTGTGTGCAAGAAATTTCTTTAATTTATTTTTCTGTCAAAAATGTATTAATGTTAATTCTTAAAATCTTCAAAGTGAAAAATAAATTGAAATACATGTGAGACTAACCCGGAAAAGAACTTAAGGAAGTTTAAGTTTTAAAATGTCCTGAATCTATTTTAATTAATCGCTTGCGTATTTGTGCAAGAAAAAATTTTTAAAAAATATACATATAAGGGAAATCTAATAATTTTGAGCAAATACTTTAAATAAAAGTAACAAACTAAAAATTTATCTGTTATCGTTAACTTTTTTCTGAATTTTACAAAAAATAACTCGATTGCAGTTTCTGCTTTAGGGACTTTATTTTATATTAAACGTTCATTACAATAACTAAATACATACAAAATTTGTCAACCTTTAAACTAATCCCGTAAACATTTTAAAGCCGTGAAGAACAAGTGCATGGTAAAAATTTTACTTATAAAAGAAGATTTAAGATATATTTATGTTATGTTAACTAGTCGTGGCATTCATTTATTATTAATTATACCGCTATATTATATATTAACTGTCTATTGTGTAAACTATAAAAATAAATAAAAATAAAAATAAATTATTCTTAAATTGCGTTTGTTTCAGGAACATCTCATATAAGTATGTTATGTATGTTTTCAGTACACTCAAAATAAAATTCAATACATCCGTACATATATCAATCCAGAGTGGTGTCATAAGTACGGTAAGTACGGATTTACTTAAATCGAGTACAGAAGGATTGATTCAAGTACGAATAATTCAAGTACTAAATACTTAATTTTATCCATATCTGATCCTGAATCCGTACTTTATATAAGCACAAAACGAGATTGATTTCAAAAAACCTGAGATTGAATCAAACTATATGTATGAAACACCCCTAAAACGAGATTGATTAAGGAAAATATGATATTGAATTAATGTAAATATGGGACTGAATTAATCCCGAATCCGTACTTGAAATAAATTTCAAACGATATTGATTCAAAAATTTCCAATTTAATTTAATCCCGTATAGGACTTGAATCAATCCCAAAACATGATTCATTTCAGGAAGACTGATATTGAATCAACTTCAAAATGCACTTGATTCAAGAATTTCTAAGTTTATTTAATCCCAAATCCGTACTTAAAATAAAATTAAAGCGAGATTGCTTCAAGAATTTCCAAATTGATTTAATCCTGAATGCGTAGTTGTAAACGTGATTCATGTCAGAAAAACTGATATTGAATTAATCAGAAAGTGCACTTGATTCAAGAACTTTCAAGTCTATTTCATCCCGAATCCGTAATTGAAATAATCCCGAAAGGCGATTGATTTCAGAAAATTTGATATTGAATCAATCTCAAAATGCCCTTAATTTAAGTATTTCCAAGTTGATTTAATTCCGAATACATACACAGAAAAAATTATTCCCAAAAAAATTTTAAACAAATATTTGTTTGAAATCAAACTTAGTTTCAATAAATATTCTGTACTGTTCCACTAAATTAACTTGTACTAAAACACTGTATAGAGAAGAAACAGGCCACGACGTTTGTCGGCTACATTTCGGCATTTACATGTATACAACACGATTAAACAAAATAAACAACAACTAAACAACAACAACCGCACAACAGCACATTGTTCCTATCAACAAGCAAGATAAACACCAACACACTGAAATAACATTTTCTCTCAGCCGAACTATGATTAATTTAAATTTTTACAAAATTTTTATCAGAATTTACAAAATTATTTGTAGGAGCGCATTCAAATAAAATATTTACTGATTCAACGAATTTGGTTACTGAAAATGAAATTTAGTTTTTTTTTTGTGTACTTGAAATAATCCAACGACGAGATTGATTTGAGAAAAACTGAGATTACATAAATTTCAAATTGAGCTTGTTTAAAGAAATTCTAACATTTAATAATGAGAAAAAATATTTTATTTAATTTTTAATTAGAGTTTTGTTGTAAATATTAATATTTTTTTATCTAAATTTTGAAGAAAAATTTTTGTAGTAATAATAATTTATTTTACAGATAAAAGTAACAATTTATAATAAGTAAAAACAGAATTAAAAAAATTAACATTAGTAATGCATTAATTTGTAAAATACATATAATTAAATTGATGACATGGTGTTCATAATTTTAAAAGATATATGTATGTATGTGTACATATTTTGATATAATAAAAAAAAAAGCCGGCATAAGAAATCCTTCTACCAAACCCTCCTCGTGGGTGCCGGCTGGTAACGTGTGCTAAGTGATACACGGCTAAGGTCAGGGTTTTGAACATAGTGTCACAATGTATTGCCTATTGTGTACATTATTGGAATGAGCTCTGATCATAGGTAGGAGGTAATCGTTATTCCAATTCAGTCTGTGAGTCCTTCTCTTGTAATGCAATGAATGGACCATGGCTTGGATTGGGATGGCGATTAAAATCCAGGCGCGTCTGCTCCATATTGGACGGCGTCCTGGTCCGCGTCTGTTACCCAGAGGGTCGGCGGTTCTTGTACATGGCGGAATGTATAAAACGCAAATTTTTATAAAAAAGTAATGAGTCAGGAAGAAATTAAAAAGCGGGTGGTAATATACGCCCAAACGTCGGTGGCTGAATTGACTGCGTCCACCGGCGGGCACGGAGGAAGTCATGATCCTCTGCGTGTCGCCAGCGGTCAAACCTCTACTGTGATGGAAACAGGTCACAGCAGTTGTAGTGCTACTGAAATGGCAAGAAGCAATGCATCTAAGAACGCGGAACACTCAAGTGCCTCTATCGATTCAGAATCGGACCTTGAAAACGTTACCTGCGTCAATATGCAATCAGAGATCGAGCTCTTGAAGTCGCCGAGTTCTTCCACCTCAACTCCAATTAAAAGAGAGAGAGCCCCGAAGAACAAGGAGGCTATTAAGGCTCTGTCAGAGTACAAAGCGGCGGTACGGATTGTACACCTCCTTGGCTCACAGAAAGATCTGTCTTCTGTACAGTTAGACAGACTTAAGTGGGCTGAGGTAGCAGTGAACAAAGGCCGTGAACACTTCGCTGATAAAAAACGCTTTGAGATCACTGATCCCCGATATGCAAATAGCATAGAGGAGGGCGTGCTCAAAAGACTGGCATCGAGCAGCGATAAGCCCGGTAAGAGGCAGAAGAGTGACAAAAGGAATAGATCGGTTGATGGCTCACAGTCGACTGCGAAGAGGTCCAAACACAGCTTTGAAGATAGACCATCCACTTCCCAAGCTGCTTCCAAAGCACAATCCGCGGTCACTAACGTCAGTGAGGTAGCGAAGCGACACTTGATCGTGGGACTCCTTGACAAAAGTGCACCTTTTGGAGAAGTGACAATGGAGCAGTGGAAGGTTGCGGAAACGGCTATCTTCAACGCCATTGTTGCACTGATGGAGACGGAACCGGAGAAACCACTACCTTCTTTTGAAGGAGCTAGCTGGTTCAATGGTGCGAAACTCATCAGATGCAGGGACACAATGTCGATGGATTGGTTGAAGGAAGTTGTTCCGACACTCAAAAACCTGTGGCCTGGTGCACAACTTCGGATTGTGAGCAAGGATGACATCCCCATCATACCGAAGGCGAAGGTCATAATTCCGCGTGTAGTGAAGCCGGATATCACTCTTCGTCTTCTACAAAACCAAAACCCGGAGATTCCGACGAAGGATTGGAGGGTACTGCATGTGGCAAAACCGAAGTCAGAGGGCCAGAGTTACATTCTGCAGATTAATAAGAATGCTGAGGACATTCTTTATAAGCGGAATGGCAAGATGGCATGGGGTGTAGGTAGTGTCTACCTACGTCTGAAGAAGAGACACCCCAATGACAAAAACGATAACACTATAGAAGCCGAGGAACTGGAGAGCGAACTGGCAGCTGCTACAGCCGGCTTAAAGTTGGAGGAGCCGAGACGAGAGATCCCATACCCTGATATGGACTCTAGAAAGGTGAGCTTTGAAGATGGAGTTAAAGATCCTTCAGGTGAACCTCCAACATTGTAAATTAGCGTCTACTGAGCTTCTCCTTACCTTAGAGGAGAGCAACTATGACGTGGCGTTAGTCCAGGAGCCGTGGATCTCATCGGGAAACAGGGTTTCTGGGCTAAAGTTACGTAATTACCATACATACTTCTCAAAGACGGTAAGCAGGATACGATCAGCTATCCTAATTAAGAAGAACTTTAATTCATATATTTTGTATAATTACAGCACTGACGATTTAGTTGTTGTAGCGGTAGATGGTGACAAGGATGAGCCAATACTCCTTGCATCATGCTACATGCCACACATAATTGAGGCACCTCCACCGGAGCTCCAAAGGCTCGTTAAAGAAGCCTGCGAGAAGAAACAAAAACTGGTGATAGGCACAGACGCTAACGCACATCATACTGTATGGGGAAGTAAGGACATCAATGAAAGAGGTGAGTCACTTATTCAATTCATACTGCAAACTGACCTTGTGATTGTGAATAGAGGGAAGGAACCTACTTATATAGGTCCTACATCATCGAATGTATTGGACTTAACACTTGTTAACAATGAAGATATTGTACTTAAGGATTGGATGGTGCTTAGACAGCCGTCCTTCTCTGACCATTGCTACATAGCTTTTAGAATTTTATCTGAAGTTTCAAAGCTTAAGAAATTATATAGGAACCCACGCAATACTAGGTGGGATTATTACAGGAAGAACATTGAAAATAATCTTTATAATGCCAAATCGATTAAGAGTGAGGCTGATATTGAAAAGTCTGTTAATTGCTTAACGAAAGCCATAACAAAATCGTATGAATCAGCATGTCCCCTCTCGCGCGTAAAACGTATGTCTAGACCACCATGGTGGAGTAGTGATCTAGACGCACAAAGACGTGACCTGCGTGAGTTCTTCAGATTGGCTAGATACATAGACCAATTTGAATGCTGGAGGGACTATAAAAAAGCACTGAGATCTTTTAAAAAAGAGGTGAGAAAGGCCAAGAAAAATTCATGGAAGAAATTTTGTGGCAATATAGAAAAAACTACGGACACGGCCAGAATGAGAAAGCTGCTTGCAAGCAATCCATCAGTGCCTAGCACAATATGTAAAATTAACGGCGATTGGACTAACTGCAGCCGAGAAACGCTGGAAGTTCTCCTGGACACACATTTCCCAGGTTGCACGGAGATCTCCCCTCGCTCAGAAATGACAAATGAATTAAATACTGAGAATTGTGACGTCATTTCCCTTAGTAAGGTGGAATGGGCAATCGATTCCTTTAAACCATATAAATCACCAGGACCAGATGGTATTTTTCCGGCTTTACTACAGTATGGTAAACAGAGGATAATTCCCTGGCTAGTAGGAATATTTAGAGGATGTCTCAGACTGAATTATGTGCCAAAATCATGGAGGATTGCCAAGGTTGTATTCATACCAAAGGCAGGTAGGAGCAACCATATGTATCCAAAAGACTTTAGGCCTATCAGTTTGACGTCCTTTCTACTGAAAACGTTAGAGAGAATTCTGGATATACACATCAAAGAATTTGTATATCCAAATATCCTGTCTTCCAACCAACATGCATACACAAAGGGCAAATCGGTTGAAACAGCACTTCATAATGTTGTTGAACAAATCGAAAAATCGTTACACTATAAGGACTTTGCTATAGGGGTCTTTTTGGACATCGAAGGCGCTTTCAATAATGTCTCTACGGACGCAATTATGGAAAGTGTTAATCGTTCCGGGGCTAACTTGCAAGTCAAAAACTGGATAGGCAACCTATTGAAATGTAGAATAGTATCTGCGGAATTAGGCAATGCCAAGGTAAACAAAGAAGCTAAGAGAGGAACTCCCCAAGGTGGTGTTCTATCGCCACTTCTTTGGACGCTGGTTGTAAATGAAATTCTCATGGAATTCGAGGGTAAAGCAGCTAAGATTACAGCATATGCGGACGACATAGCTATCATTATAACTGGTAAGTTCCTCGATACAATTAGCTCCCTAATGGAATCCTCGTTGAGGGATATTCATAGATGGGCAACAAGGGTAGGTTTGAACTTAAACCCAGGAAAAACTGACCTTGTGCTTTTTACTAATAGGAAAGTAAAGGAATGGAGAACACCAAAGTTAGACGGTATATCGCTCTCGCCCAAAACACATACAAAGTACCTGGGGGTTATTTTGGATAGTAAGCTGACGTGGAGGTACAATATAGAAGATAGAGTTAAAAAGGCCACCATTGCTCTATATGCATGTAAAAAAATGCTGGGCAAGACATGGGGCCTTTCACCTACTCTTACGTATTGGACATACACAGCGATAGCTAGACCAATTTTACTCTACGGAATACTTGTATGGTGGAGGGCGACTGAGACAAAATCATACCTGAAAAAGCTGGAAAGTATCCAGAGGCTAGCAGAGCTCTGCATCACTGGAGCTTTAAAGAGTACACCTACTGCAGCCTTAGACGTTATATTGGACCTTAAACCAATAAAGCTAATTGCAGTGAACGTGGCATGCAAATCAGCTATCCGACTAAGGACAACAGGTCAGATGTCGTACAGATCATTTGGTCACAGCAAATTACTAGAAAACATGGAGTGTAGCTCGGACTACATCATTCCAGTGACGAACTTTTTTACCAAACCACAGATCACTATAAGTGAAGAAGGCTATTTGGAAAGTCTTAATCATAGTGGTTCTGGTTTTAACTTTTTCACTGATGGTTCAAAGATGGATAGAGGGGTAGGAGCTGCGGTTTACTGTCGGGAGCTCGATATAGAGGAATCTTATAAACTTCCTGATCATTGTAGCATCTTCCAGGCGGAAATCTATGCTGTCAAAATGGCAGCAGAGTTAGCCTTCACCTCTCTAACTATGGATGCGCGTGTAAATCTGTATATAGACAGTCAAGCAGCTATTAAAGCAATTTCAGCTGACTGCAATTACTCCTCGGTTGTGCTCCTGTGTAGAAAGGCCCTGGATATGTTATGTACTGGTAGACAAGTACATATATTCTGGATCCGGGGACACATGGGGATAGAGGGAAATGAAATGGCCGATACACTGGCCAAAAGGGGAATTCTATTACCGGCTGAGGTAACGGTAAATATCCGAAAACCAATTCAATACCTTAAAGAGATCATACATTCTAATATGAGGGAAGAAGCGGAGAAATGTTGGCGCGCGACGAAAACTTGCAAAACTTCTAAAATCATGTGGAGCTCCTATGATCACAAATTGACTAAGTTCCTTTTATCACTAACTAGAAGCAACTGTAAGCTTCTAGTGGGAGTATTAACTGGGCACTGCTGGACAGCTTCGTACGCTGTCAAAATAGGACGAATAGCCGACGGTACCTGCAGGAAATGTAAGGAACCCGGAGAAATGGAAACAATGGAACATCTACTGTGTCACTGCCCGGCTTTAAGCCGTACTAGATATAACTATCTTGGTGCTTACACTTTTCGTAGTCTTGAGATTGTATCGAGAGTAGAAATGTGTAGGTTGCTAAAATTTGTTAAATCTGTGTGGGAGTCATTCGATACAGGCATCACGAACTAGGCTGCCATACTAACAGGTTCTCATTTCATTTGCTGGTATCGCTAAGGATCAATGCCGGTCTATGCGAGGTCTTGGACCAACCAGATAAACCTAACCTAACCTTGATATAATAAAATGTAATAATAAATTGTGTTACGTAATTTTGTAGTTAAAAAATAATTTTTAAAGAATGCCATGAGTTACTAATATAAACTCTTTCGTCTTATATATGTTCGTCCGTTATTGATAGGATATAAATGTAATGGAGGGGTATTAAATTCTTTGATATTTTTTATAAATATATTATTAGTAGCAAAACCAACCTCATATGCTCCAAAATGTCTATCAATACATTTTATTGTTATCTCACCGCATATAACAAAAACTTCCTCACTACGAATTATGATGAAATGTCTAATTTTATATAATTCGAATTCTTCCGCATCAATCCCTAAATAATATGATGTTTTATAACGTGTTCCTTTGAATGTTATATCATCACATAATTCATATATTTTTGTATATGTAGTCGTTCTTTATATAAGAAATTTTTACTCAATTTAAGAACTTTGTACTTAATTTAAGATTTTTTACATGATTTAAGCACTTTATACTCAATTTAAGAAACTTCAGGATTGGTTTTCTAAAGTAATCCCGTTTTCGGTTTGTTTTAAGTAAATGTGCTACTCGTACTCAAATTTTTAAGTACGGTTCGTACTAAAATTAAATAGAAAAAACTTGAATTTAGTACGGCATTCTTCTTTCTGTGTATGTGCTCTTGATAAATTTCTACTTGACTATAATTTTTAATTATCAGTTAGAGAAATAAAAGTCCTACTTTTAAATAAAATTTATTTTAGGCAGTAATACTAACACTTTACATAATTACTATTTTCCTTTTACTCAACTTATCATATGATGTAATCGTTTTTGAAGGCTTTTTGATTATTAAGGCATAAATATATAAATAAAAAATAAATAAAATAAAAATAAAAAAATGGCATACATACACATTCGCATCATAGAAGTTCTCCATATAATTTGTAAACATTACTTTAAAGTAATAAATTTCGAAGTCAGAGAAACACTTGTAATTCATTAATAAAGAGAAGCGTGACTCCTTTGAAGAATTCGGCAAATCTAGTTCCTGGGCCTTAGCAGCGATTAGCAAAAAAATTGTTAGTCTTTTTAAATATATCTGCTATATCTGAAGAGAATGATGTGCGCTATTTTAAGTAAATTCAGTAAAGTGCGACTCTGACCCGCGCACGAAGGGTTCCGTACGAACACTAGATATGTAATTTAATACAAACTTCATCCTATATAATATATAGTTTTGGCATTTTTTTTTCGTTTTAGGTGTCTTTTCGGATTTTTTGTTTTGGCGGTTTTTGCGTTTTTTCGGTTTTGGCGATTATTTTAAGTTTTGGCTCCTTTTTTAGTTTTGACACTATATTTTCTTGTTTTGGCGATTTTTTCGGTTTTTGACGTTTTTTCATTTTGGCGATTTTTTTATTTTTGGCGATTTTATTCATTTTTGCGTTTTTTTTATTTAAATTTTTTTTTTAGTTTTGGCGACATTTTCACGTTTTAGCGATTTTTGGCGTTTTTTTTTCATTTTGGCGATTTTTTTCGAATTTGGCGATTTATTTTAGTGTTAGAATTTTATTTTTAATTTTGGCGATTTTTTCGTTTTGGCGATTTTTTTAATTTTTGGCGATTTTTTTTGGTTTGGCAATTTTATAATTTTCGGTTTTTTTAGTTTTACCGTTTTTGAAAATTTCAAGTGTTTACCTCTTACGGTTTCCAAGATATAGCAAATTGTCAAAATTACATAGTCAAAATTGCATTAACTGATGGACCACCCTTTAATTTTATTTTTTTTTAAATTTTAGTGTTAATTGTTGTAGTCTGTATAAAAATACACTAATTTTACGAATTTCAAGTTTCAATATACATATGTATGTTCATACAATTGTATGTATATTACATGGGATTTTAACATTTTTCGTTGCTCGTTTTGGAACACCCTTTGATTTTTAATTCTCATGTATTTGTTGTTGTAGCGGCCAAGGTTCTACATACTGTGTCCAAATTTCAGGTCCGTAGCTCTAACGGTTCCTGAGAAAATACCATGTGACGGAGAGACGGACAGCGTAGCGAAAACAATAGGGTTCCTTTTCACCTTTGGTGTACGGAACCCCAAAAGGGACAAAGTTTTAGAAAAAATCTAATTTTTAGTAGAGACGGTTTATTTTCATTCCAGCAAAAATGTTTGCTTGCTGAAAAAATTTTTGTACCAAACAGAATCACTTGTAATTGAGCTTTTACGAGGGCTACTATTTATATTTGGGGAATAGCAAATAATGAAATACATTTTTAAATGAAAATGGCTTTAGTTCGTAGCGCTTTGTAAGCCAAATTACATGTGATAATTATTATTGAACAAATAACACCAAAGTTAATCGTAAATAATCTGACAAACACGTAGCAGAACGGAACAACCAGCTGTTTTCGAAGTCCACTACACCTCCATCAGCAGCCTTCTTTGTGTTTGGTCCACTGTGTGTGGTGTCATCTGATGTAGATTTCAGTGTTATAAACTCAGCAGTTATTGCAAATGGAATATGTGAATTGTTTTGATTCATCGTATTACAATTTTGCTGAAATATTTTTTGTTTTTTTTTAACATATTCCCCTTGATGTTCAATACACTTTTGCATTCGTCCAACCCATTTTCCATTCCTCTTGAGACACCTTTTAAAACATGGGTTTTGAACTACTTTTTCGGCGCTCATAAATCATTGACCACGCAGTTTACATTTGCTATTCGCGAGCAAGAATAAGTCATTGGGTCTCATGCATAAAAACGAGTAAAAGCGCTGAGTTGAGTCAGGTAAGCAATTGCTCGTAAGTTGAGATCGATCAAACAGCAACAGCTTTTGCTCAATTTCGTATGCATAAAAATTAGTTCAAACCAATTGCAATTACTTGAGCAAAGGGAGATCAAACGTCTAATGGTTATTGAAGTGCAAACATGTCGTCAAGTGAAAGTGAAGTAGAAGTAGAATCAAATAATAATACAATACAAACTGATGACATTTCTAAATTTTTAGTAGAAAAAATAAAATAAATATTTACTAGAAAAAAGTCAATTACCAAGCATTTACGGCGCGTCCCACGATGTCACCAGCAATCGTTCGATCGACAACTTGTATTGCAAAAAACAATAACATTAGAAAATTGTTCAATATAAGTATTCGATCGAACGATTTCTGGTGCCATTGTGGGACAGGCCGTAAAAATAATAAAAAACAAATAATAGAAACATGTGTAACAGAAATTAAGCAATCTTATTTTAGATTTTGCTATATGTAGTTTATTTTTGAAGGTTAACAAAAAGTCAACAGCAGTTTTGAATCGTTATGAAACTGATGAGACAAGGGATTTGAATTTTCAAAGTCTGCAGAGGCTTTTTTTGTTAAAGCAAAACAAGGTGATTCCTACAAAAATGCAGATTTTGCAAGAAAAACTTGTGGAATGAAACTTGAGTCATTTGAGGATCTTTTATTTCATCTGCATCTTTCGGGAATTTTATCCACTCGCTTGTTTTGGCAGATATAAGTTTCGCAACTTCTACAATAGTTCGCGACACAGTGGATTAATGGACTCCAATATCTGTGGCTATAAGGTTTTGGAATCCAGGATCTGCACAAAATCTTAAATACAGTCGAATTTTATCAATGTTGCTGAGGGCACCACCACGTGTTTCTTCTGACTCCTCAAAAAAATAATTAGCCAACCAGCAGATGCTACTATCATCAAACCTATGTATTTATTATTTTATTATTAATTATATAAAAAAAATTAATAATTAAGAATACAAACATGTATAATTTTTTATCCTCACTTGTTAAATTTTTTTACGCTGTTGATAACATTTTGTATTTCTTTGTGGCACAAAATTTTCAGCCATGATTCCTTTTTAGTGTACGCGAGTCAACTATAAGGCAGGCTCAACAAAATTTGAGCAAGAGCTCACAAAAGAAAGCAAAAGCTTGTTTTTATGCATATGAAAATGAGCACAAGCTCATCTAACTTAGTTCAAACTGAGCAACACGAGATCAAACGTGAGCAGTGAGTAAAAGCAAATACATAAAATTTTATTATGCATACGACAAGCACCTTTTACTCAAACAATCGAGTCCGAGCTCAAGCTCACGTTTTATGCATGAGACCCATTGTATGCCAAGTCAGGACTGTACGGGAGATAAGTCATCAATTCGATGTTTTGACTGCTCAAAAGTGCACTTGTCTGACGAGGTTTGTGAGAGCTCGCATTGTCGTCTTCGGCGGTTAGTTTTACAAATTTCTCCGAAGACTTTCGGCAAAACAAATAAACGTGTGCCACTAAAAATTTACAGTTTTACGTTGCTCCAGCAGAACAGTAGCCACATGACCCATTCGGCGAAAGAAACAGGCGACCATTTGCTTCACTGTATTTCTTCCACAAAAATTGTTTGTTGGATTTAGCTCGTCTTTGAGTAACCACACTGTTGATTGCTGTTTTATTTCCGACTCATAAGTATATATCCATGATTCGCAACCTGTCACTATCTTATACACGTCTTTTGAAACAACAAACTTTGAACTTTGTTATCATTTGCTTAAACAACTAGACGCGAGCCTTTGATAAATTATGGCGTATTCAACGAGAACAAATTTTTTTTTTCTACAACTAAGTGTTCATGCAAAATCGAATGTATTGCAGTGGAACTAATGTGCAAGGATACCTCTATCTCACAATATATTATATGACGATCTTGCATTGTCAGTTCACGCACTGCATCGATGTTTTGTGGCACAATAAACGATTTTCACCGACCTTCACGGAATTCGTCGGCGACGGAACTATGACCTCAATTGAATTCACTATACCAGCGATATACTGTGGTTTTTGATAGCGCTTTATCGCCATACAAAGAACTGAGTTATTTCATCAACACATAGTCCACGTCACAAATTGTGAAAAAATAACCCAACGAAAACCTTCTCTTGAAACTTCCATTTTTTTTTGTCAAATTGATTTTCTGAACTCACTGTAAAAAAAAGAAATAGCACTTGTACTTCAAAATGTTGTGAGTACCCCTACAAGAACAATGGCGGTCATTTGATGCATCACCTGATGGCCATTTCTGATGGGTATATACATCAGAAGTTTCTATCATTTTGTTAAGTGCAATATGAAAAAACTGATGTAAACATTCGTGTACGTGTGATTCAGTACTGATGTAAACATCGTCAGAGCTGACTAATCAGTACTGATGTAAAAATCGTCACAACTGAAAAATCAGTACGGATGTAAACTGATGTAAAAGTGATATACTAATAATAAATATATCTTTTATATTAATTTAATATTTTTTTATTATCAAAAGTATAGAAAAATACAATAAATGTTTAAAAACAAAACAAAGTAATTAGTAAAAACTATTCTTATACCGCCTTCTTCAACCCCCAAAGCATCTTGCTATTTCAAAATATCTAAAGATTGAAAAAGAAACGAATATATACATACATATGTATATTTTTAATTAAACTTTATAAAATTTCTTTTGTTCTTTATTGTTTTTATCTTACTTTTTCGCAAACACCATAATTTTTTTAACAATTTTATACATTTTAATTTTACAAACCGAACGAACTATAAATTATTTTCAGTAAAATTTATTATTTTAAAATTTTTGACATATGTGCACACATTAGATGTTCTACTCTAGCATATATGTTAGAGTAGAGCAACTTTAATCGCTGTTGAATTGAATGTAAAATTGTTGCAAATGTGGTAGTAAAAAAATTTTGTTTGTGTTAGTTTCAGTCATTCATTTCTTGTAGGGACGTTTATGCTCAAAAATCTCAAAATTTATTATGGTGTTGCCAGATTTCAGCTATTGACATTAGAATTGCCAATTTCAGAAATATAAATAGTAGCCCTCGTATAAACGTACTATAGGGCTGCATAAAAAGTCTTGATATGTAAATACGTCTTGTTTTTTAAATGTATTGTCGTATCATGTATTTTATTAAACCAATAATAAATGATGTCGTTTAATAAGCGAAGCACGATGGATGTATTGATGTACGTGTATACGAGTGTTTACAAGCGATGTCGCGAAGACGTCTTGTTCGTTACAAACACTCGAAATAAGTAGTGTTGATGCGTGTGTTTGACTGTTATTTTGCGTGTGTGTGTGTGTGTGTGTATGTGTAAGATGTAGACTCTACATTGTAGAGGATAAGCTATTATATGTTTAACGGGGCCCATATACTACAACAGCATGCATGTGCAATCAGATGTTTGTGCCAGCGGTTTGGTCGTGTATGGGTGTTTTGTGCGATTGTGCAGTTTGCTGTAGCGATGTCAAGTAGAGTTTGATATTTTGCTGATGGTACCAGCTTGCTGGTGTGGTATTTGGTGAAATTAGCTCAGTTTAGTAAAGTTGTCATGGAGTAAATATGCATTTGAGAAATATAATTTGTTGAAACATAATTTGTTTCAATGGAAAACAGAATTTTAGCACTTTAGTTATACATAGCTGCTAATTTTAACAACATACCAATAATAATTGCAACAAAAACTGTGTCACTATACATAAACACCCTTCCCGCAATTTTTTAAGAAATAAATATTGTACCAACTTGCTGGTATGTTGTGTGGTTCGAGCATGAATGCTCAATCGCTTGATTGTGCGTGCATGCTGTTGTAGTGTATGGGCCGCTTAAGAGTGGTTTTTTAAAGCAAGCGCACACAACTAATGTCAATGGATGTGTACTTTTGTATGTGCGCAGAAAAACAAAATATCATACAGACAACGCGTGTGCCTATGTACATGCATGACGTTTGTATACACGACCATTCGTATGAAGAAGCAAGCATCACAAATTCTTCCGTCACGAAGTATTTTCTTCTTTACTCTTATACCTGCAATAACTGAAACAAATTCCTTGCAAATAATGTTGTTTAGCATTTGTTTTAAAAGATTTCGCTGTAGTAAAGCATTTGAAAGATCCCTCATGTCTTAAAAGTTCTGGTAAGTGGTCTTTTGCAGGGGTATAATACATACATACATATGTATGTACATACATTTTCATTATTGTCACAATTTTCTGAACGTTTAGCATGATGATCTTTAGCAAATTGTTGTAAAAATAAACGCATCATAAATCATTCATATATATTAAATTACTCGTACCTAAAATTTTAATGTTGTTAATGTTATTGTTGTCGTAGATTATGAAGATGACGGCAATGAACATGGTGATTATGATGATGTTGACGGATAAACAGATGTGTTGTGGATTTCTTTTCTTCAATTTTGTTACCGGTATAACAAATAAAAAATATATTATAAGGAGACAAAAAATAAAATAAGTTAAGAAACGTCTAATAAACACACCACAATAGCCCATAGATTATATACTTTTGAATAGCCATGCTGAGCCACAATAACAGCAGCAGCAACAAACAACTGCATACAACAAATTGATTTTAGTCACGATATTGTCAATTAGCTAAGCACATGGGTCATCCTTTGCTTCAAAAAATAAATATGGAAGATAACCAGCCATCATTGCCACCAATCGCCGCCACCATAAAAATTTTGTTTTATTTATTTTACTTAGCGTCTATTGTTTGGAGGAACATTATGTTTAAAATCATCATAGTTTATTAGTAAATGTTTAATTTTGGTTCTTCTTATTTTTTTTTGTGGTTTATGCTGTGACACTTTTGACCTGGAATATTAACAAGAGTGCCGAATGAGCCTTAAGCTTTAAAACACTTTGCAGTGCCCTTTGAAAATTTGCCAGAAGGCCACAAGAGATATTTATTTTAGATAAAGAAGCAGGGGCCTAATACCTGCAGTCGTGATCGGAATTGCATTCGAATAGAAATTAATTTCGATGGCAAGAAATTTTCCGATGATGTCACTCGCTACCAAGCGAATCCAGTTTTTGTTTCAGTGTTGGAAAAAGGCAAATATATTTATATATAAATTCATTTCACAACACTGAATAAATTGTAAGCAAAAGCATATGTTTGTATATATGTATGTATGCAAAAACATATGTATGTACGTACATACACACGTATATGCAGAAAAAAGAAAAGAATATACATAAATAAATATTATTTTCATTTTAATTTAATTAATAACTTAATAATAACAAATAAGTGTAAAGTTAGAGAATAAAGCACTAGCCTCATTTTCGATTCTTTTATTGGTTGACCAGAAGCAGTTAATTTGTTATTTAGATGCTCCCAGAGTTGGTTGATTTTTTTGTATTTTCCCCGACAACTCTTAGGCAAAACATTATTTGCAAAGTCAGTGTGTTTTGTTATATTTAAAGTCAACTAGAAACCAGAACCACACACAGTGGACCAAACACAAAAGAACGCTGATGATGAAGGTTTAGTGGCCTTCGAAAACGGCTGGCTGTTCCGTTCAACTATGTGTTGTTAATCAGAATATTTACAACAGACTTTGGTGTTATTTGTGTATTAATAATTATCACATGTAATTTGGCTTAAAAAGCGATACGAACTTTAGCCCGTTCAAATCACAAATATAGAAACAAATGGAGTTCGAATAATAATTAAAATTAACTAAAAATAGAAATTCTTTAATTTGTATTTTTTTATACGTTTATTTGTGCATTCATTCATTTATAAATAAATAAGTTAAATATTGAACATATATTTTCTTTTTCTTCGCTTTTTCTCTATGTTAAACATGATTTCGAATGCCTTTTTGCTTGCGAGTAAAAACACGCACAGTTGCATTCGAATGTATGCACGTTATCGAATGCTGTCATTAGAAAATTCGATATGTGTTATTCGAAACCGAATGCGAAAATCCCAAAAGGTAAAAAACTCTCACATTCGAGTAACAACTCGTTCGCAATCGAATGCGGGAATTAGGCCCCAGATAAAACCAGTTCTATAGGGTTAACGGTAGCGCGTACATTTCAGTATGACAAACACAATTAAATGTTTTCTATAACAGAAAACTTTAATGGAGGACCCAAAAAGTTCGCGACTTCTTAAACGCAACATTTTTTGGTCCCAGAAGTAATCATTTTATCTTTAAACGTAAGTTCTTTTGAGTTCTAAGCACTTTGTTTAAAGTTTCTCTAATGATTTTTAATGTTTCTTCTGAACATAGTTATTTATTTGTGAGATGATTTAATTGTTGTAGTGAGTCTCATCTCTTTCCGACGAAGAATTTTTTTTAATTCGTAGACCAATTTAATTTTTAATAATTTGGGAAACCGAGGCCGAGCCATTTTTTCAAGCTTTGGAATAAGAAACCATTACTCGGAGTTAAATGTAGATAATAGGGCAGATGTCGGAGCAATTCATGGATTTTTGCCATGAAAACTGAACATGTGTGCGCTCTTACATTGTTGTGGTGGCAAAAACTTTTTTCTTGGAGAAATCCGGCCGTTTTTTAAGTCTCATTACATTGACGCCATCAACCGGGCAAAAAATTCCCCCGGAATTAATTTTTTTGTAAAAATAAAAAATATATATATAAATTTAAGTTTGACGGGTCAGCTTTATTACTCTCAGTTCTTTTATTTTAACTAAAAACTTGGGAATAACTTTTGAAATTGGGGAATAATGAATTGGGAATAAACTCCCGGGGAGATATTATTCAGAATGAAAGCTTCATTAGTCTTTACTTTCTGTTGCTGTTCTGTGCCGTTCCTTTCTATATAAAATATTTTGCAATTACCTTGTCCGTGAAAAAAATCAGCTGGCAACCTATAGAATTGATTTCACTTATACACAAAAGGTGTGTTCCACAAGATTTTGTACAAGTTCTGACTAATGAGAGAAATAAGAAAATTACTCTCTGAATATGCAAAAGTTATCCAAAATTGCTGGATCGCAAAAAACCATAATTGCACATCTTGAAATATTAATGTTGCTTACTTTTTAGATTAAATTTAATTCAAGTGATTTTAGTCGCTTAAAACGCATAACATTATATAAACAAAAAATTTGCATCATTGGCAACAGCTGTAAAGAGTAACTCATGTTTTAGACTTGGCAGTTTTTCTTGAAACAAGTCTGAGTTTATGGAAGAGAGAGGAAAGAAGAAAGAAGAGGGGTTTGTACAGAAAAGTTACTTCAATTCTCTTTTGTTATTTCATTCGCAGCATTAAAACAATAGGAAAATTGAACAAGAAACCGTCTGAGTGTAAACAAACGAGCAGTTTTAAAAGAGAATTGAAGATATCTGCTTCAAGAAAAACTGCCAAGTCTAAAATATGACTAAATGAAAATGAGTTCCAAAAAAGTGAATTATTTAACAAGAGCATTTTTTATATTAAATAAATGGAGAAATATGCATAAATGCACTTACAACTTCAACTTTGTTCAAAAAACCTTTTTTGCTTTTTAATAAATTTGTGTGTAAAAACTTTTTACCTATATTTGCAAATTTTCTGAATAATTTTTCAGTTTCACATGTAAACAAAAAACAGCTGATTATTTAATTCTTGTCCGAACTTACCCAGAAGAAAAAGTTCGTACTAGTTTGTACAGGAAATGAAAAAAATTACTCTCTCATTCGCTCTCAAAATTGCACAAAAATTGCTATCTGGAATGCTTTCGGATAATTTTGTACAAGTTCGGACTGTTTTGTTATGCATCTGGAACAGACCTAAAATATCACAACACACTAATACAAACACACTTTTGGCTGTCATTTAACGTTGAATTCTATTTTCTACAGATTTGTCCGCAACAGAACAGAACGCAAAAGTAAAAACTAACCACACATACAGATTTTCAACTCAACAGAAACAAAACAGCTGATTCAAAACAGAACAGCACGTATAAACTAATTTTGCCTTAAGGCTGAATAAGTTGCCATAACAATCGATGTTGATTGTTTATTTCGTTTTAACGGTGAGCTTAAAACACCAACCCCCACCCAAAAATCTAATGTTTTGACAGCTGTTTTATCTGTGGTGTAATGTGGTGGAATCGACGTTTCATTCTCAGTTACAAAAAGGCGCTCAAAATGCCAAAACGGAAAAACGCCACAATAAAAAACACTAAATAAAAAATCAAATTTAAAATAAATCGCTTAGATGAAAGTTAAAAAAAATAAACGTGAAAAATTGAAAAAATAAACGCAAAAACGACAAATATATCTCCAAAAAAACGCAAAAATAAAAAAACTTAACGAAAAATATCGCCAAAAATAAAATAAATCGCTTAGATTAAAAAAAAAACAAACAAGAATTCTACAAAAATTCCAAAAACGAAAAAAAAATCGCCAAACAAAAAACCCTTAATGAAAAGTACCACCAAAATAAAATTGAATCGCATAAACTGAAAAACCAAAAGTCGAAAAAAAATTAAAAACAACCGAAAAAATAGCAAGAAACCGAAACAATCTTTTAAACAAAAAAAAAAAAAATCGTGTAAAAGGAAAAAAATCGTCAAAGATTGACATAAACGCCAAAACGAAAAAAGGGCTAAAACTACAAAAAGCCAAACCAAAAAAATTTACAAAAAAATATTTCTGCATCAGGTAAGATATTCGATTGTATAGGCTCAAGTTTGTATAATATTATATACTTATCGAGAGCCTATATTCAAATTTGGTAAAAATGAGTTTCCGATAGCAAATAGCTCCCCTATTCAATATTCATCTGTAGTATAAATTTCGAATCGAAAAAAATTATTTTCCCAGTTTTATATCTATTGTTCTTATTCTGCTATCTCAAAGTATAATTTTTTTTATTATTAAATGTCATGTAAATTTCCAATATTTTTAAAAAATTAGTAATTTAATATAAATCTACCTAATATATTATTGCATTTGGCATGCTGAACACGAATCTGGTAAGGATTTTGATATCCTATGGCTAGTTTTTGAGATATGGTCACTTTTAATATATTAGAACAGAGGGGTCCCGATAAAAAAAAATTGGTAATCTACGTATAACTTTTAAACTGTTAATCGAATGGAAACATTATGTATGGACCGATTATAGTCAATGACATAAACTTTAGAAATTTATCATTTATTGTGACCCTTTATACACTATAGAGTGAGTTAGAGAGTGCTAAAGCTGGCCGCCTCGAGATGGAAGAGGCTTTCAGTCAGACTTAAGTTATTTTTTATGGTATTTTAAGTCTTTTCTTGTAGCTTTTCAATTCTTGTATCTAGTATTGAGTACAAGATTTCATAAATAGATTAAAAAATAAATATATTCAAAAAAATCATATATTTTTCCGACAAAATATGCTAACACACAAAAAAGTAATATGAATGATTTTTTAATATTGATTAAAATATTTGTAATATCAATTAAAAAATTAATTAAATTTTCACCTATAAACAATTTGATTATATCAATTAAGTTTTTCCACTCAAATTAATTAATACAATTAAAAATTTAATTGAATCAATTAAATTCTTAATTGAAAATATTAATTGGTGAATACTTTTTTCTGTGAACTCTAAAAAAATATTTGTTTTTTGATCGGCTAAAATATGCTATCTCATAAAAATACGCAAACCAGTGCAAAATAAAATATTTTTTGCAGACCTATAAATTAGTAAGCATATTTAAACCGTATTATGTAAGGCACATTTTTACAATAATGAGCGAATTAACTAGTTTTTTCGCTCTACTGAAAAGTTAGCTTTTTTGAATTGACATATTTTGAATATAGGCTCTCGATATGTAAGCAGTGTCCGTACGAAACCCTTCGCGTGCGAGACAATGTCTCACGCACTGTACAGCTTTTATTAAAGATGTGGCAATAAAGAAAAAGTGCTTAAGTCATATTTATTTTAAGTCGATTTTCAAAAATTTCTTACTTTTGCACTTAAATTAAAATATTCTACACACCATAAATAATACTTTCAATTTTAAATTTACCAATTTTTGTGCTTAATTAAGGTATTATTCCATATGAAATTATGGGCTTGTCCCACGATGTCGACAACGTTCGGCTTGTTGCACAGTTAGTTCTAGTTTACACTATGCAGGTCTTATTGCTAACAGAAACGTTTCTGTTTCCCTCGTCTCTCTATCCCTCAAACTAATCAGCTTAGCAATAAGACTTGCACAGTGTAAACTAGAACATACATTCAAAACAAAAACAAATTTTTAAATTTTGCACTTGTTTCCAATGTAACTGTGCGACAAGTCGAACGTTGTAAACATCGTGGAACAGACCCTATAAAGGCTTCATTAGTCTTTACTTTCTACTGCTGTTCTGTGCTGTGGCGTTCAGCTTCTAAATTTAACTACTTACTTTTTCTGTAGTAACTTATCAGCTGTTTCTGACCAGAAGTGTCGCAGTTTTCCACTAAAGCGATGCGTTTTGCATCGTCCATTGTTAAGTTTCACTATAATTGTTTGCTTTTCTTTTAAAAATTAATTTTTTTATTCCAAAAGCACAATCACAATTTATTTCAAAATCTTTGTATTTAATTTATTCTGTCACTTACAATTACTTATACAGGATTTACACGATAACTTTTTCCCTACGTTTTTCTTGAATTCTCTTTTATGTTGCTACCCCTTTGTATCCCTTTTGTCAATAAACTCTAGAAAAGTCACGGTAAAAAGTGATAGTGTAAATCCCGTATTAGCAATTTTTTGATTTTCACAGGTTGAACCGAAACAGAACAGAACGAAACAGAAAAACTAACGACTTGTATTATATAGATTTTTATAAACAAAAAACAGTCAGCTGATACTTAACAGAACAGAAAGTAAAAACTAATTCTGCCTTAAGTCGAAAGAATATAAGTAGCGATTCATTGCGCTATAACTTCCCGAAAAATTGCAAAAATGACTGAGATTTTGCCCAATGGAGATGACAGCGGTGCCATTTATTCAAGAATCCGCTTATCTCGGCTTAAGCACTTTTTAGGGTTCCGTACACCAAAGGTGAAAAGGAACCCTATTGTTTTCGCTACGCTGCCCGTCTGTCCGTCACACGGTATTTTCTCAGGAACCGTAAGAGCTACGGACCTGAAATTTGGACAGAGTATGTAGAACCTTGGCCGCTACAACAACAAATACATGAGAATTAAAAATTAAAGGGTGTTCCAAAACGAGCAACGAAAAATTTTAAAATCCCATGTAATATACATGCAATGGTATGAACATATGTATATTGAAACTTGAAATTTGTAAAATTAGTGTATTTTCATACAGACTACAACAATTAACACTAAAATTTAAAAAAATTAAAATTAAAGGGTGGTCCATCAGTTAATGCAATTTTGACTATGTAATTTTGACAATTTGCTATATCTTGGAAACCGTAAGAGGCAAACACTTGAAATTTTCAAAAACGATAAAACTAAAAAAACCGAAAATTATAAAATCGCCAAACCAAAAAAGAAAAAAAAATCGCAAAAAATTAAAATAAAATCGCCAAAACGAAAAAATCGCCAAAATTAAAAAAAAATTTCTAACACTAAAATAAATCACCAAATTCGAAAAAATCGCCAAAATGAAAAAAACGCCAAAATGAAAAAAAAACGCCAAAAATCTAAAAAAATTGCCAAAACGCGAAAATGTCGCCAAAACTAAAAAAAATCGCAAAAATGAAAAAAATCGCCAAAAATAAAAAAAATCGCCAAAATGAAAAAACGCCAAAAACCGAAAAAAATCGCCAAAACAAGAAAATAAAGTGTTAAAACTAAAAAAAGAGCCAAAACTTAAAAAAATCGCCAAAACCGAAATAACGCAAAAAACCCCAAAAACAAAAATGAAAAAAAAAAATGCCAAAACTATTTATTATATAGGATGAAGTTTGTATTAAATTACATATCTAGTGTTCGTACGGAACTCTTCGTGCGCGAGCCAGAGTCGCACTTTACTGAATTTATTCCTTTTTGGCCACAGAAATGGTTCTAACATTTTTTTCTTACCGATAAAGTTACTCATTACAATGTTTATTTCAACAATTCTATTTAAATATAAATTAATATTTAAATTTTTTTTTTCATATAATTACTTTCTATTTTTCAACGGAAAACAACTTTTAAATATAAATTAATATCTAAATAGAATTGATGAAATTGGTCCTAAATCGTCTTTATTATTTGTAACCTTGTTGTTAGTCTGCATTAAACATTCACATTTTTCCAACTCATATTAGAGTTGTTGTCGACAAATTTAATGATTTAACTCTAATTAGGTTTTCATTGTACATACTTAAATTACATATTTCATATATGTATTTTTTTAAATTTATTTTATGACATGATATTGAAGGTATACAAAAGAAACAACTTGGAAAGTGTCAGAAGACCACAAAGTTTGTGAATTTTTTTATCTCCCATAAAATATCGATAGCGTGCCCCTTGTCTGCTGATCTTCAATTACCAAACAAAAAATATATAAATATGTATGTATATATTTTTTAATATTTATCTTTAACTATTATTTGTATTTTAACACATTATCGCATTCAGTGTGCTGGTGTATTGTAAAAGTCTGCACAGTTAACTTGATAAATGGTAAGATAGATAAATAGTAGATATGAAGATTCAACTATTTGACCCCTTGTGTTTATATTTTTCAGGGTATTATTTTCTTAAAGTATTTATTGTCATAAAAGCTTTTTTGAATAATGTGTGTATAAATAAAGCTAATTGGCTGCAAATTATAGTTATGATTCCATATTATATGGTGGAGATACATAAATACATAAATACATACATATGTATGTTAAAGGGAAATATGAAACTTGCCTCTGAATCGTTACAAATAATTTAATTCAATTCGTGTTGTAAGTGTTAAAACAAATATGAAAGTTTGGTTCAGCCCTCCCAAGGAGTTAATGGTTTACATATATGATTTGCAAAATAGTTTCTTTGGGTTGTTGGTCATTATATCGATTAATTATAAGCAAGAGGCATAAACATACATATTCGCTCTACTGAACATAAGATACAGTAGTTTTGATTTAGCTGCCTTTTGTTTAAGTGCACTTTGGACTTAACTGCCTAAACTGATAAATTTCTGTCACTATTCTTTAAAATCCCATACAAATTCGTTTTTTAAGTGCACTTACTATATCTGCACATTTAACCTTCATAGGGTCTTTGGGTCAATTTTGACCCATTTCAGGAAAAAACTTTGTTTTTTACTGAAAGTAAGTGATTGATCTATGTCATATTTTCTGACTTTTATTTAATTTTATATCTTAACAGATATAGTAGGTTTATATATCCGCAAACTTGCCAAAGAAAATTGTATGCAAGATTTTACACTAGAGATCTTAGGGTCAAATTTGACCCGTGTTAAAGTTTGGAAGTGTTGTGTCTGGTATTTCTTGTAGAATAATGAAAGATAGTGAAATATAAAATGGCCTGCATACATTATCAGACGATTTCGAAAATCTTCAATCTTCTTAGTATAATATGGTCACTTCTTGCTGCAAATGGGAGGATAAATATTACTTTTTTAGGCAACAGAAGGGAATCACAATGGACCCAATCGGGTCTCCAAGTGGAGGTGCCGTAAAACACCACCCTTCCTAACCTAGGGTTTATTTGCTGGATAAAGTTAGATCATGTTTTACTTGCAAAAGAAAGACTAATCAATGTTGTCAAGTGGTGGTTAGTAACATGCTAGATATATAAGCGCACAACGCTTTTGTGATATTTACATCAGCTAATAGCGGCTGGAAATAAACTGTTTTGCAAGACGTCGACACTTCTATATATAAAGCACCAAAAGACGTTATCAATATCAGTATTTTCACAGAAAGTTGCACTAAAACTATGTGAAGTAAATGCGTAACCATAAACTTCAACTAAATCCAAAGAAAAAATACTTGAACATGGTAAAAACAGAGCCAAAAACAGTCGTTGCCAATTATGCCTCAACGCAGAAAATAAAACATCATTAGATACTATTATAACTTGCAAAAACTTTATATGAAAACTGGACTCTGAAACAATTACTTTATCTACAATTAATATTAATATTGATTTAATATTACGTTTTTGTGTATCATGTATTAATCGAATTAAATCTATGAAATAATGTTTTCGTTCATTGGCAATAAATGAATCACAAATAAATGAAACCAATACATAATTTTCAATTTGGGTCAAATTTTACCCGAAGATCGTTAACGTCAACGATTTTACAGACCCTATGATGGTTAAGATAAGTGCCCTAAAATTTTGGTAATTTTAAAAGATTTTCATACAAAAATCAACAAAATATATTTTTTCTGTAATTATTGTTCAAAATCCTTTTTTAAGTGCTCTTTGTATACCTGCGCATTTAACATATTTTTAGGCAGTTTTAAATTATTCTCATATAAAAATTTTAAGTTAGCTCCACACATTTAAAAAAATGTGGCCACACATATATGCAACCATGTATGTGTATAAAACTGAAGTCAAAAATTGTATACCTGCACATTTAGGCAGGTATACAGCATTTAAGATAACAGCATTTTTAACTTATCTGCACAAAAAGTCGTGCAAAGTTGATTGTGCAGCTAAGTCAAAATTACTGTACACTGAACCAAAAAGGTACATAAATTTAACGAAAAAATTCGTTGATTCAACGAATTTATTCCTTATTTTTCACCTAAGGAACATGTTCATTGAATTCAACGTATGCCAATCATTGGCTTGTTGAATTCAACGTACCAATTCATTGAAGTTAAGAATCCATACGTTGAAATCTTACGTAAATTCATTAAAACTATATATTTATACTTTGAATTTAATGAAATAATTTCTTGAATTTAAGGAACCTATTCCTTGACCCAATGAATGCAATCATTGATTTTATGAATATATTCCTTGAATCAACGTATACATACTTTGAATTTAATGAACTAGTTCCTTGAATTTAAGGAACCTATTCCTTGACCCAATGAACGCATTCATTGATTTTTATGTACATATTTATTCCTTGACCCAATGCACCTATACATTCAAAATATCACTTTAATAAATATGTATAATAATAGACAAGTTCATATTAAATTGAGTATTTTATTTAAAAATTCATATAATAAGAAATAATTTATGTATATATATATATATATATATATATATATATATATATATATATATATATATATGTAAGTATGTATGCATATAAAAAAATTTGGTTATGATAATATCATAGTCTACTAATTTAGTACTGCCTTATTTATAAAAATTATTAAAGCTTTATAAAGGGTTAATATAGAAATCTGTTTTATAAACCCTTAATAATTTTCATAAATTAGACTGTTAATTTATAATTCATGAATAAATTTAAAAATGCAGTTGTTAGTTTAAAATAAAACAAACTTAAATTTTTAGATGCTCTCCGACTTATCCAAATTATTCAATATTTCTATCAAAGCTTTATCTTTGAAGTTGTTCTCTTCGCGAATCGTTCCGGCCAGTTAAAGAATACTCCTTCACGTTTCCCAAAAGCAACTCCAAATTTTTTGTCAATCTGAAATATAGTTATAAATATTTATTTTGCAATAAATACTAAAGTATAAAACAGTAAAGATTTGTATACTCACATATCGAAATCTACTCGGTTTCTTATACTCGGGCCATCTTTTAAAAACTTCGGCTAACGTGGAAGCTTGGTTTACTTCATTAATTCTACCTGTCAAGTGCTATTGAATTCCTCTGCACTGGAATTGTCATATCTGAGGCTTCTAAATCTTTAAAATTAACATACATAAATATGTATAGTATATGTATAAAATTATAATATCTAAATAGTATCCAAAATAATTACTTACATAAAACTTGACACTTTGAACCAATAATTTCAGCAGTAGATGCATCTGGAAATTATTTTCCAGCTTTGGAGTAGTTCAGCAAGTTCCTGATATACGGGATATTATACAAATATATTTCTTTTTGCAATTAAAATTAATTATAATCACTTCTTATTATTAACCTACTTTTTGTCACTTTTTTATTTTAAACTTTCTTTTTTAATTCCGCACAAAACTTATTTGTTAAACGAAGAACAACAACTGATTGCTCTTTGTTTATTTTTTCTTTTCGTTATGTTTTTTCCCCGTTATAAAACAAGGAACTAGTACGTTGAATTGAACCAAGTAAAACAAAAATTCAAATGGTGGTTCCTTGAATCAAAGTACTCGTTCATTGAATAAAAAATCTTCTTCTTGTTCTTGAAGTCAAATTCAACGTACATTACTTAAAATCAATAAACAGGTTCCTTGAATCAAAGTACACTTTCTTGAAATTTACTAAACTTTTTTCTTTTATTTATATAAGAAAGAACGTGTTCTTTAAATTCAACGTATTACACGTTAAATCAATAAACTAGTTCGTTGTTAAATTCAACGAATAATATCAAGGAACGGTTTCAACGTTCAGTTCATATCTACATAAAATTTTACGTTGAATTTCAAGGAATATTTTTTTGAAACAACGTATAATACGTTGAATTTCAATGAATTTAAATCAATGAATGCGAGTTCGTTGAATTTATGTAAAACTGTTTTTTCAGTGTAGTCACAAAACCATGCCAAGTTGTTCTTCTTATACCGAGATCTGAAGTAAAACAGCTAAATTTTTGCACCTACACAGAAAAAATTATTCCAAAAAAATTTTCAAAGAAACGTGTGTTTTGAAATAAAATTTAGTTTCTGTAAACATTTTTTACTGTTCCAGTAAATTATTTGTTTCAATTTTATTTTATATAAAAAAACTATATAGAATGAAAATTATCTATCGTGTCTGTCACGACTTTCGAACGTTTTCAATTAGAATGAAAATTTCCGAATCGCAAAAAAGAAGATTTGGTGTCAGCATACTTCCGAATATTTTTGCAAAATTGGTTGCTAATGTATGTATTAAAACCAAATACATATATATTGGTTTAAATTTCCGAATTAGGTAGATGTAATTTTAAAAAAGATTTCGTTTAAATTAAATTAATTTTATTGTGGAAATAAGGCGATTCTATTTACTTTCACATTGCTTGGTGCAGTCGTAAGTAAAACGAAAAAATTATTCGGAAGTGAATGTCAGGACACCAAAATATGCGGAAAAGATTCACTTTCACACGGATGTGAAAGTCATGACAGACACGTGTATAAAGTAAAATTTGTAACAAAATTTTTTAAAATTAATTTTTTTTTTGTATTTAAATTTGTTATTTTTCAGTTAAATTTATTTTTAACCCCCGACTAAAAAAAGGGGTGTTATAAGTTTGTAGTGTGTGTCTGTGTATCTGTGTATCTGTGTGTCTGTCCGTGTCCACGTACAGGCCAAACGGCTGGGCCGATTTTCATTTAGTTTTCTCTGTTTGAAAGATGACTTGATCGAGAGGGTTCTTAGCTATGTTTGAAGAAAATCGGTCCAGCTGTTTAGAAGATATAACATCTTTTATGAAAAAAGTCGGGGGTTTTTTAAAATTTTTAATTTTTGTTATTATATACTGTAAAAAAATTTGTCTCACTTTTTTCTTTAATTTTTTCTACAAAAGGTGGTGGAAAATAAAATAGATGCACAGTTGAATAAAGATGCTTGTTTTGTAAAGATTTTTGTTTGTGGTTTTCAAACTTATTATGTTTGTATATTATGATTCTCAATATAGTATTAAGAGTCTTACTATAAACATACGGAGTTTGTTAGCTAAATTAAAAATTTTTTGGGTTGAAGTCTACTGACGAGTTTCAAAAGCGGGAACGAAATGCTTAACCATAAAAACAAGCCAATTTTTGAAAGTAAAAAAAATAGTTAAACCTTTTATTTGATTTATTTTTTTCCGAAATACTTAAAGTAATTTTTGGGAACTTTTTTTGCTGTGTCAAATAAAAATTTTACTAAATTTTTTTAGAAAAATTTGTAAGAATTGCTATTGATTCAGTTAATTTATTTTCTGATAGTACGAAAAATTTTAGTGAATGTGTTTTTAAAACATTTGACTGAAAATATTTTGAGTTTCAGTTAACGTTTTTCTCTAATGCCATAATAAGTTAACTAAAAAAGTAAAAAAATTTTTTCCAGTTAAATTTTTACAAAATTGTTATCAGAATTTACAAATTTCTTTGTAGGTCCGCATTCATATAAAATATTTACTGATTCCACGAATTTGGTTACTGAAAACGAAATTTAGTTATTTCTGTGTACTGAAAGCAAGACTGGCTCTGATAATTATCAGATTATTATAATAAATAATCTTTTACTTCTGCAAAATAAGCAAAAAATAATGTATGTATATAAACTCTAGTTTAACTCGGTATTTTAGTCTACAAAAGTGCTCAAACATGCGCAAGAAATTTTTTACGATTTGCTTTCTCAAATGATAATATCGTGGAGTAACGTAGAATTGAGCATTCCTATTGTTTCACACAACCAAACATTCATTAATCAAAGTAACTATATTGAGAATAAACTAAATCACTGCTTTATGAAATTTTTAAAATTGTTTGTTAATATTGTAACGAATACAAGCGGGAACAAACCTAATATAAATGTGTTCAATAAAATAAACAAGAAAATAATGCAGATATTCTTAGCGCACAAATATACAAGACGATGTTGTATCAAACATTCAAAGCATAATAACTACGATTTGTTACATCGTATATTCTGCCTTTTAAGAAATATAAAGGGTGTTTTTTATTGAGGTATAGAACTTTAAGTTGGCATCACTTTTTTAACTGGCGGCCATTTTGTCAGCTGTCAAGTGATTTATATTTAGTTTGGTTTGCCATTTCATCATGAACAGGTTGACAAAAGAACAACGCTTGCAAATCGTGCAAATTTATTTCGAAAATAATGGTTCAGTTCGCGAAGTTTACCGCAAGCTCCGTCCATTTTATGGTCGACATAATCGTCCATCAGAGCAATTAATTCGGTTAACCATGGATCGTTTTCGCACTACGTTTACTCTATGTGATAATACGCATCCGCAGAGACGTCGAACAGTGCGCACCGAAGAAACAATTGCCGCTGTAGAGCAAAGTGTTGAAGAGGACCCGAATGAATCGATTCGCCACCGTGCACAGCAATTGGAGCCGACTAACCGACTATTTTGTTCCCGAATTGGATGGCATGAATGTGGATGAGTTGTGGTTCCAACAAGACGGCGCTACATGCCACACAGCGCACGTCACAATCGATTTATTGAAGGAAACATTCAATGAGCGCATAATTTCGCGTAATGGACCTGCCAATTGGCCACCAAGATCGTGTGATTTGACTCCATTGGATTATTTTCTTTGGGGATATGTGAAGTCGCTCGTCTACGCCAACAAACCAGAAACGTTAGGGGACTTGGAAGCCAACATTCGTGGCGTTATTGCCAACATACGGCCCCATATGCTCGAAAAAGTGGTTGAAAATTGGACCTGTAGAATTGGCTTTATTCGAGCCAGCCGCGGCGGCCACATGCCCGAAATCATATTTAAACATTAATGGCATAAAATTATCCTTCCAATAAAGCCAAATTGATGGACATTAAAACGATTTTCTTGTGTTTTATTTCAATTCAAAGTTCTATACCCCTTAAAAAAACACCCTATACAAACACACAGGCACATAAGCCAATGCAGACGAAAGGTACAAACAACAACGCATCAGAAACGTATCAACGTATACGTACATAAACCAACTAATACCTGATTAACATTAAGCATTTTTTCATGAAATTTCATGAATTTTGTTGCACGCAACTTTTTCTATTTGCTAATTGCAGGGCTATAAAAGAGAGTTTTATATAAAAAAGGACGTAGAGTGAATCTCTGATGCATTTTTGACAACTTTTTTGATATAAGTTGCTCCTCCAGGCCTCCTATTGATAAATAAAAAATTTTCATGCAACTAATTTCATGAAAAAAATGCTTAATGTAAATGAGGTATAAATTAATTGTAACAGGGATTAATAACGTGATCGAAAGCTAAAATATAGACGCTGCTGAAAGTTCTGAGGATTTCTGGATATTTGCTAACATCATTCTAGAAGTTTTGTGTTAAGTGTAAAAAGGGCAATGCATCTGCTAGGAGTGGAGTCAGTTTAATCGAATTAAGTACTGTGTAGAGAACAGAGAAGTTAACATTGTGGTATTTTAGCAGTCAATTAATTTAACATTGTGTATTTTAAAAGCTCTTAATATCTGTGCTAAGTAAGAAAGTGTTCTGCTTTCTGCTTGAGTCAAATTCATTCAGTCAGCCAATTTAGTTACAAACTTATAATCAAACTTACTAAAGTTTTATAGATTTGATCATAGGCTTGTTTATATAATTACCGAGTGAACGAGTTTGACCAAAGTCTATGAGTAAAATTTATTATTATTTAATATCTACAACTTCCATAGTACGATTCTTACAAAACTTTGCAAACACACCTAGTGCTCATAAAACGGTACGATCTTACTTTCTAGAAGTAAGCGGGGGTGCTATTATATTTCATGTACCTATATATATTCAACACAATATTGGTGGAGTGCCCCAAGGACCGGTACTTGGACCACTGTTGTGGAGCTTGATGTACGATGGGGTACTAAGATTAAGTTTACCTGAAAAAATTAAAATAGTCGAATTCGCATGTGAAGCCAAAGAATTACAAGAGGCAGAAACCATTGCAAATTCCAATGTACAGATCGTAAAGTCTTGGCTTAGCTCAATTGGATTAACTCTAGCTGACGTTAAGACCCAAGCAGTTTTGATAAGTAGTCGGAAAACTAGGGAAATTATTATTTTTAATGTTAGCACTTGTTGCATACACAGGAAAAAAATAGACAAGAATTACGTTCAACAAAACCATGTTATTGAATAAAAATTTTAATTTCAATAATATTTGACATTTTAAATTGCTATGTATATAATTTAATTTGTTTGGGTTGGTGTTTATCTTGGTATTTGATTGGCACAACGCTCTGATGGGCTTTTTGTTTTTTATTTTGATTGCTCGTTTTGTATACGTCGCACATTTACTTCAATAGTGACATAACTGACAGTTTTGCAGAAAACGCGTTTTAATTTTTCAATTTGCATACAACTCAATGGAGAAATGAAAAAAAATTGGTCTCTCGGGAGGTACTGGTACAAGCTATTTATATGAAATTTTTACACAAGATAAAATACGAAATACCGTATATTTCTGCATTATTAACTCAAAAAACTCATTTTTTGAGTTATGCCACTATTGAAGTAAATGTGCGACGTGTAAATGCCAACAGGAAGCCGAAAACCGTTTTGGCCTGTTTTTTTACTGAACAAAGTTATTTGTTATATTATATCCTAACGCAATGCGCACATGTAGAAGAAATATAAGAAATCATGTTTTGCGTGCATTCATTATTTGCGTATTAGAGCACTGCACAAGACCACTTACAAGAACTTTTATGACATGAGGGATTTTCCATATGCTTTACTACAGCTAAATCTTAAAAAACGCTAAGCAACAAGAAATTTGTTTAAGTTATTGCTGGTATAGGAGTAAAGAAGAAAAGAAGACGAATTTGTGATGCTTGCTTCTTCATACACATGGATGCGTATACAAACGTCATACATGTACATACACACACACGTTTTGTGTATGATCTTGTATTTTTCTGCGCGCATACAAACGCACACATGCATTGGCACTAGTTGTATGCGCTTGCTTTAAAAAACCACCCTTAAGGCTCAATCAGACGTGACATAACTATAGCCATAGAAAATAGCCGTTCGAACCAAAATAATGGGGCAACACTGCATTTGATTATAGGTGACTCGCCATAACTCTCACCATAGAAACCAATTGAATTTTGGTTTGGTTATGGCTATGGCATTATGGCTATGTCAAGTCTAATTTAAGCTATGTCACGTCTAATTTAAGCCTTAAGCGACATTGCTTGTAAACACTCATATATACGTGTTTTCACACTGAAAGTAAAAAACCTGGTTTTAACGTTAAACAGCTGATTTTGCATTCACACTGCAAGTTTGTTAAATTCTGGTTTTAACTCACAGACTGTCTAATAACTTTGCTTAAAAATCAAATAAATCTCCTGCAGAAATGCGTGTATTTGTTGTTGTATTTTTTAAACTTTTTATAAGACTTATTTGACAAATTGTACAACAACTGTTTTTGTTTGTATGAAAAAGTCGGAAATTTAACAATGCGTTGTAAAATAGAAATTATTTCATATTTTGTAAATAAATATTTTAAAATAATGGAACTAGTAATACAGAGTGAGGAAGTGCTTGAAAATCAAGTTTTTGTATATTAAAAATGAACAAGTACATCATAAAATAAAACTTTTTTATCGGCGCATCGATGTCAGTCATGTCATCTATTTTCACTTCCCAGAGGTCAATAAAAATATTTTAGTTGTTTTCCTTCCAAAAAACTTTTTATTTCCATAATTTTTTTATTATTGTTGCTGCTGCATCCATTTTTAAGTTGAAAATCTTTCAAGCGACATCTATTGTTATTCTTTGGCATAAACATTATCAGCTGCTTCCGGTCATTTTAACTTGGAAGCACTGAATTTAGCACAGCGAAAATAAAGTTTGCATTTCATAAAAGCAACTTAAATCCAATTGAAAAATGGTTTTAAGTTAGTTTTAACAACAACAATTTGAATGGTAAAACCAGGTTTTCACAGTTGGTTTTAACGTCAAAACCAACTTTTATTAAAACCATGTCAGTGTGAAAACACTATAAGTAGCAAACAAATAATAGAATTACGAAAACTTCATGCAAACCTAATAGCGGGCTTAATAAAAAAATTTATTTTGGCAACGATTTATTTTTAACGCATTTTATTTTTTTTTTAAACCAATAAAAGAAAAAAGATCTGTAGAAAAATTTCATTGACTCTTATTTTCTTAAAGTTTACCTTAAGTTTAGTTTGCTAAACAAATCCTTATAAATGAAACTCAAACATACATATGATTGATTGTTGATACTCGTATAAGCCATAATAATATATCATTTTATAACCTCTTGACCCCAGTAGCGTCTTGATAGGTGAATTTTTAATACTCATATCAAACAATTTTTTTTTGTTTCATTAAATATTAAACTAATAAAAGACCAGAAGATCAAAAGACCACACACATTTGAAAGATGCATTAAATAAATAGTATTTTTTAGTATTTACTCACAGTTTGGCCATTTAGTTTTTTTTTGCTGCATTCATCTTTTCTGTCCATAACACTATTAATATTTTTACAACGTTTGAAAGCAAAGAGTGACGAGTATTTTGTGTAAAAAACGACCAATGAAGGAGAAGAGGTATGTATGTATGTAAAATGAAGTAGAAAATGTGTTTAAATGAATGAATAAAAATCTTATTTATGAATATGCATACATATATAGATATGTAGATACTCGTATGAATGAGTAGTTGTGTTAATCTGTTCATGATATATTTTTATATAGTGTGGGGTTAGTAAATACGTATAAAAATGTTTTATTCGTATGTTAATGTTAACCGACACGCAAATGTGGCATCATTTGATGGTGATGACTTGATGATGACTTAAATCGGCTTGGATATTATGATCAACTATGATGGGTTAAATTTTTTTTGCGAAAATCTTAAGCTAATGTATTCGTCAAATTGAAGCACCCAGGCAAAGTCTATTTTTGATGTGTAAACATCTATACACAAGGGGGTAAAAATCTTTTTCACAATGCAATCACAAATTTTGAGTAAGATCAAATCGGTGTGAGCTATGTATGATTGTATTAGTGTAATCATGCGAACAAGAAGTACAAAGAAACTTAACAGCTGCATAGAAATGCACTCATCCGAATTTTATAGCATACCTTCAGGAGTTAATTTTAATAGAAATTGCTTGTGAAGTGTAATAGTGTTGCCAGTGGGGATAATTTTGTTAACAAGTTGAAAAATATAGGGTGTTTTTTTCAGGGGTATAGAACTTCGAATTAAAATAAAATACAAGAAAATCATTTTAATGTCCATTAATTTGGCTTTATTGGAAGGATAATTTTATGCCATTAATGTTTAAATATGACTTCGGGCATGTGGCCGCCGCGGCTGGCTCGAATAAAGCCAATTCTACAGGTCCAATTTTCAACCACTTTTTCGAGCATATGGGGCCGTATGTTGGCAATAACGCCACGAATGTTGGCTTCCAAGTCCCCTAAAGTTTCTGGTTTGTTGGCGTAGACGAGCGACTTCACATATCCCCAAAGAAAATAATCCAATGGTGTCAAATCACACGATCTTGGTGGCCAATTGACAGGTCCATTCCGCGAAATTATGCGCTCATCGAATGTTTTCTTCAATAAATCGATTGTGACGTGCGCTGTGTGGCATGTAGCGCCGTCTTGTTGGAGCCACAACTCATCCACATTCATGCCATCCAATTCGGGAACAAAATAGTCGGTTAGTCGGCTCCAATTGCTGTGCACGGTGGCGAATCGATTCATTCGGGTCCTCTTCAACACTTTGCTCTACAGCGGCAATTGTTTCTTCGGTGCGCACTGTTCGACGTCTCTGCGGATGCGTATTATCACATAGAGTAAACGTAGTGCGAAAACGATCCATGGTTAACCGTATTTATTGTTCTGATGGACGATTATGTCGACCATAAAATGGACGGAGCTTGCGGTAAACATCGCGAACTGAACCATTATTTTCGAAATAAATTTGCACGATTTGCAAGCGTTGTTCTTTTGTCAACCTTTTAATGATAAAATGGCAAACCAAACTAAATATTAATCACTTGACAGCTGACAAAATGGCCGCCAGTTAAAAAAGTGATGCCAACTTAAAGTTCTATACCTCAATAAAAAACACCCTTTATATCCTTTATGTCAACAGCAGAAATGCTTTACGCACGTCCACAGCAGCATACCTGGGTATGTACATACGTTTTGTATGGGGAATGGTACGTCGTTAGCATAAAAATGCTAATTACGTATCTACCTGGTTTGTTGGAATTTCCGAATTATTTTTTTAGTTTGTTAGAAATGGACAAAAGGCTAAAAAATTTTATGATAACCAATTTCATCCTCACAGTCATAGTTTGTTGAAAAAAGTGGTTGTATAGGTAGACGACATACGTATATAATAAATATTTAATATAGGCAGGTAGAAACATTTATTGTTGCGGAAATTTCATTCTTTGTAGTATCGTCAGAAAATTTAGTTTACATTTGTGATTCGAAGTGAAAAGACGTTTCTGTTTATTTTGTGGAAATAAATAAATATTAAAAGTGAAATGGCTGATGGTGAATGGCTTACTCCGCGACAACTAAGCGCACTTTCGTACGAAGAACATCAAGCATATATTCGGCAAGCGCTTGAAGAGAGCCAAGAAGAAACAAGTGACCACGATTCAATAGTTGGTGACGAGGCTTTAGGTGATATTGTTGGAGATGACTCAGACGTTGAAGAACCCATGTTACCAGAATATGACCCAGAGGGCGACAGTGATTCTGATGAAGATCTTGAAGATGCACCAATTGAAACTGGTGAAGTTTTTACTGCCAGAGATGGTAATGTTTGGTCCTCGATACAACCACAACCTGTAAGATTCCATACGCACAACATTCTAAGAAGTGCAGAATCTGGACCAGTACGGGCAACGCAGGGTTTGACCATTGCAGAAACGTTCCAATTGATAATGTCAAACGAAATATGCGACATAATTATTCGTGAATCAAATCGAAAGGCAAGGCAATTTTATGATATTGACAACGCAAAACATCCAACAAGAGAACCGAGATCATGGATTCCCATAACAAAAAGTGAATGTGATGCATATTTGGGCCTACTTTTGCTAAGTGGCGTTACACATTCTGGTTACGTGCATACGAAAGATTTGTGGAAAACAACTTCACATCCACTATATCGTGCCGCAATGAGTGTACGACGATTTTGGGAAATAAGCCGCTTCATACGTTTTGATAATGGAAACACACGCCAGCAACGAAAACAAACTGACAAAGCAGCAGCAATATCGGACGTTTTTTTTGATGCTTAACAGCTGTCTTCGTAGATATTACGTGGCTGGAGCCAACGTCACCGTAGATGAACAATTGTATGCTTATCGTGGTGGAACTGGCTTCACGCAATACATACCAGCAAAACCTGCCAAATATGGAATAAAAGTGTGGTCGGTGTGCGACTCCATTTCTTCCTATCCATTGCAGGTACAATGAATATTGTTGAAAATTGTTGAAAATCTAAATAACTAAATTGAATATAATTTTTCAATACAGGGACAAATCTATACAGGAATGGCACCGCCTGGTGAACGTGAAAGAAACGTTGGCGAAAGAGTAGTAAAGGATTTATGTGTCAACCTTTTTGCTGGAAGTGGAAGAAATATTGTATGTGACAACTTTTTCACTAGCTACAACTTGGCAAAAACTTTGATGTTAGACAACAATTTATCTATATTGGGTACTTGCAACAAAAGGCATACATTCGTGCCAGCAGCATTTGCCAACCCGAAACGACGTGAGGCTGAATCATCAATGTTTGGGTTCTGTAATCACGTTACGATGTGCTCGTACGTTCCCAAGAAAAACAAGGCAGTTGTAATGTTGTCCACTACTCATTATACAACAGAAACGACCGGTACTAAGAAGAAGCCATTGCTTATATTGGACTACAACAAAACCAAAGGTGGCGTTGATAACATGGACAAGTGCTTGTCCGAATTTAGTACGAAGCGGCGCACAAATAGATGGCCTCTGGCTCTCTTTTATAATATTGTGGACGTTGCTGCGTTTGCTGCATACATAATATACATTGACAACAACACTCACCTGAAGACATCTACAAGCCGCCGTAGGATGTTTCTCCATCAGCTTAGCGAGCAATTGTGCAAGCCAGAAATGGAAAGAAGGGCGAATAACAGCAGAATATCCAGAGTTTTTTCAACGCGCAACGCCATCGAAGCCATGAAAGGTGGGCCCATCGGAGTTGTGGATGCTGAGGCACATGCATCGGAGGAACGTGATAGTACGGGCCGGCTAAAAGTAAAGGGGAATTGCTACATCTGCTCGAAACGACGCCCTACTCGTAAAGCATGCACATTATGCAACAAACCAGTGTGCGCAGAGCATTCCAAAGACTTACCTCAATGCGATAGATGTATTTGAATTTCAATAATTTTAAGCAACAATAATTAAAACTGACATTATATAATAATAATAAAAAAATAATTACAAAACTTAGCTCAAAATAAACTGTACTTTTATATTATATTATCATATTTGCATGCGTTTTACTATACATACCCAGGTATGTATTCTGTTGACTTAAGGGTGCAACTTTGTAAATGGGCTTTATCTTCCGAACGGATGATCTAATCCTAACCAAACTTGGAACTATTGCGTAAAACAATTTTGACTAGGATATCAAGAAATTTCAAGTCGATCCGGTTATCCAGTTTAGAGCTACAGCGTTTTCAAACTAAAAACATACCCAGGTATGTTGCCGTTGACATAAAGGATATAATATATATAAAATTTTACGTAAAAGAGAGTTTTAAATGTCAAATATTTGTTTAAAAGATATATAGCAGTCTTTACAAGGAATTTATAATATGTTATAATATATCTTCATTAGGTACTGTTGCCTTACACTGAAGCTGGTGCACGACCATTGGGTATCAATCTCCACCTCAGGCCAATTATTACACAGAAAAAAATAAATTTCATTTTCGTTGAATCAGTAAATATTTTATTTGAATGCGGTGCTACAAATAATTTTGTAAATTCTGATAAAAATTTTGTACAAATTTAAATTAATCATAGTTCGGCTGTGACAAAATGTTATTTCAGTATGTTGGTGTTTATCTTGCTTGTTGATATTAACAACGTGCTGTTGTGTGATTGTTGTTGTTTATTTTGATTGATCGTGTTGTATATATGTAAATGCCGAAAAGTAGCCGACAAAGTTCGTGGCCTATTTCTTCTCTACACAGTGTTTTGGTAAAAATTAATTTAGTGCAACAGTACAGAATATTTACTGGAACTAAGTTTGATTTCAAACAAATATTTGTTTAAAACTTTTTGGGAATAATTTTTTCTGTGTACGGGTGGAGATTTTAATAGAAATTTTGCACACCCACAGTCGCAAGCTTTATAAAAAGTTTTATTTGACGTTTTCCACTTGCATATATGCAATTCTCCACAAACCCCATAACTAAAAATTCGACTACTATAGATGCAGTTTTCCATTAATTTTTAAATATACAGAAAAAATTACTCCCAAACAAATTTCAAACAAACGTGTGTTTTGAAATAAAATTTAGTTTCGGTAAATATTTTTACTGTTCCAGTAAATTATTTGTTTCAATTTTGTTTTATGTAAAAAACTGTATCATATAATTTCATTTGTTGTGTTGGTGTTTTCCTTGCTTGTTGATTGACTCAACGTGGTCATGTGCTGATGTTGTTGTTTTCTTTGAATGCTCGTGTTGTATACGTTTGCATTCGGACAAGAAGCCGAAAAACGTCGGGGCTTGTTTTTTAGGGTTCTGTACACCAAAGGTGAAAAGGAACCCTATTGTTTTCGCTACGCTGTCCATCTGTCCGCCACACGGTATTTTCTCAGGAACTGTAAGAGCTACGGAGCTGAAATTTGGACAGAGTATGTAGAACCTTGGCCGCTACAACAACAAATACATGAGAATTAAAAATTAAAGGGTGTTCCAAAACGAGCAACGAAAAATGTTAAAATCCCATGTAATAAACATACAATTGTATGTACATATATATATTGAAACTTGAATTTTGTAAAATTAGTGTATTTTCATACAGACTACAACAATTAACACTAAAATTTAAAAAAAGTTTAGTTAAAGGGTGGTCCATCAGTTAATGCAATTTTGACTATGTAATTTTGACAATTTGCTGTATCTTGGAAACCGTAAGAGGCAAACACTTGAAAGTTTCAGAAACGGTAAAACTAAAAAAACCGAAAATTATAAAATCGCCAAAACAAAAAAAAAATATCACCAAATATTAAAAAAAAATCGCCAAAACGAAAAAAACCGCCAAAATTAAAAAAAAAATCTAACACTAAAATAAATCGCCAAATTCGAAAAAATCGCCAAAATAAAAAAAAAAGCCAAAATGAAAAAAACGCCACAAATCGAAAAAAATCGCCAAATCGCGAAAATGTCGCCAAAACTGAAAAAAATTTTAAATAAAAAAAATCGCAAAAATTAAAAAAATCGCCAAAAATAAAAAAAATCGCCAAAATGAAAAAACGCCAAGAAACCGAAAAAAATCTCCAAAACAAAAAAATAAAGTGTCAAAACTAAAAAATAGCCAAAGCTTAAAAAAATCGCCAAAACCGAAAAAATGCAAAAAACGCCAAAACAAAAAATAAACGAAAAGACCCCAAAAACGAAAAAAATGCAAAAAATATATATTATATAGGATGAAGCTTGTATTAAATTACATATCTAGTGTTCGTACGGAAACCTTCGTGCGCGAGTCAGAGTCGAACTTTACTGAATTTTTTTTTTACTCAACAAAGTTATTTTTAGATTAGAAGAAACAAAAGAAATCATGTTTTGCGTGTATTCATTATTTGCGTATCCAAAACTGAGAATGAAGCCGACGAAAAACAATCGGCGTCGGCGGCCGAGCACAAAATGAACCGGCGGCGGCTATAAATCGGCTTTAATCGGCTTGTCATATTGTATCAGATATGTCCGATTAATTTTTTTTTTTGAAATATTATTTAAATGTTTTATTTTTGCTATCAATTTTATATTTCTAGGAGCGTGGCCACGCCCTATTTAGCAAATTTTAGTACCCACCCCTTTTTGCAAATTCATTCATTCATTAAGTAAAATATTTGGGATTATTAGTGCGTTTAAAAATTTTAAACTTAAAAATCGTTTTAGTACAAGCAGATGATATATAATATTAAATTTTAATGGTCGTGACTCCGCCTATTTTTTATGTTCGATATTGTGTCGTTAAGAGAATCCAATGTGTTTGCTAAGTTAAGTAGCAATCGAATAAGTGAAATATTATAAAATCAAAGAAAACAATCCAATAACAAACAAACAAAAAATACAGGCGAATTGATAACCTTCTTGAACCTTGAAGTCAGACTTAAATGGTTTTCCAAGCAATTTTTTTTTAATTATCACAAAGGTTGTGTCAATCTGTTTAATTTTATATTTAAACGTTGAAGAAAATGTCCCAGGTTTATGGTTATTTATTTTATTGGTTGTAAACTTTTATACAGAAACCTGTGTTTCAATCAAATTACGCATTTATTGGCTCACTCCTCTCCCCGACTGCTCCTTTAGCGACTAATTAAGTATGGCGGATAGACTCCGTGATGGCTGTTGCTTCGTGACTGATATGTTGTATGAAAAGCGTCGAAGAAGTCGGGTTTAATAATAACATTACGAAAAAAAAGTCTAAGGGCGCTTAGATTTTGACTTTTATAATATTGAAGGATATGGGTATAACCAAAGCATATTTATATAAAGTATATGCAGGACTACAACAACTAAGAAAATACAAAACAACGCACGTTTTGTTTGTGTAAAAATAATGGATGAATGTCAAAAACAGATGAATACAATCAGACCTGGGTAACTTGAGTTGCTTTCGCACAAGCACTAAATGAAAAACAAAAATTTTTGTGCAAATTTAAATTTGATAAATATAGTGCACTATTTCTTGAAAAAAAATTAAATCTCTTAAAAAGTAATGCATTAATATTGCATTAGCAGCTAATCGAATGGCCAAAAAAATATTTTGCATTATCGCATATTCCAGTATAATTAGAAAATATATAACCATTTTTTATCAGTTAGCACAAATAAATAATTAAAATATACACTAAAGTTCATATTGAGGGCACCTACATATATACCTCCAAGACCAAATGTTTCGAGATTTTCTAAAAATTTTAAAATAATTAAAACAGTTATATCTTGAAAAATTGTGATTTTATAAGAGAAAAATACTACTGCTTGGAACAATTTCAACGAATTATTTTCTTTCTCTTGAAAATGCTAAAAACGTTATACGATTTTTCATCTTAGGTGACGATATTGTCATAGCCAAACATGTACATATGTATGTATGTACTAGTGATGTAACGAATGTCAATTTTCGATATTCGCAAATACGAATACGAATACGAATATTACATATGAAATTTATATACATTAAATTAGGGCTCTACTAATGCAAAGAAAAAATATGGTTGAGGCAACCATAATCAAACAGCAACATACTATGATTGAATCATGTGGTTGCAGTCAAATCATATTATTGTTAATAGAAAAGCAAACTTTAATTATATTATTATCTGAGCTAATAATAATATTATCTACAAGAGCAATTGACTTTGTTGTAACTAATCTTATTATTGTTAATATGACAACACTATTGTAAGATGTGACTAAAATGTAATTGAGACTCACCATACCATACTATTTTGTTTTTTAATCATATTTTTATTGTAGAAACAGCTCGAAATAAAAATAAATTAATATTATTGACATAAAATGTATATATATGTATACACGACATACAGACATGTCTGCATAAAGAGATATACAAATGTTTATATATTTTTAATGGCCAACCCTTTTGTTTATACTTTATTTATCTATTAATTTATTTAACACCACCCGTGCACTACCGATAGCTTACAAACGAACTACCGAACTGACAGATCTTTCTGAAAAAGATTTTTTTTTTAACTTTTGGATAACATTATATTGTTATTTACATCAAATTATTTTTAAATAATAATACAAATTATGTTGTAGTAATAAATATTTAACAAAACTGTATTGTTAAACTCTAACCATATTACACTTTTTTATGGATGTGATAATGCAATTATTCAATTCAAACATTACTCTGTTTATCGTAACGAAATAAATGTTTAAAATAACAATAACTAGTTTTCAACGACCACACATTTGTTTCAGAGAACATAATATTGTTTTCTCAACCATTCTACAACCATATATTTTCTTTGCGTGTTTATGCTTGCAATATGAAATATTAAAAAATTATTATGAAAAAGAACTTCATACTCCTGTTGGTGTACTTTAAAGTTAATAAAAACTACCCAAAATTTTAATGATCGCCAGTAAATAACATATGAAAATGATACAAATGGATATTAATTTAATGTATTCGTACAAACTAATATTTTTTCCATTTATTTAAATTTAATTTACGATTTATGCATTTATTTATTTAATTTTTTTTTGGAAAAATATTCGTATTCGTATTCGCCTGAATTTGACGAATACGAATGCTTCGTATTCGCGTTAAAAATGGCCCAATATTCGGCAATTCGAATACGAATACGAATATTCGTGCGTCACTAGTATGTACGTATGTCTTAATATATGTATGTACATGTTCACGTTTTATCTGATTTTATTGCGCACTATACGTTTCAGTTATAATGCAATAATATTCATCATAATGTATTACTTTGAGGAGATTTTACTTTAGTGCAAAAAATATTGCAATAAAAATATAAAGGATAGTGCCAACGCAATAAATTTGCATTTGCATTGATTTGGTTTAGTGTGCGAAAATGTTCAATGCATTTGCATATTTAATGCAATAGTCCCAGATCTGCATACAACAAAAAGGAAATGTATGGATAGAGAAATCCAAAGTAAATTTATTAATTGATAAACCTTTATTACGTTAAATAAGTACATATAATAAAATATACATTCATATTTTAATGATTATTTTTAAATGTCTTGTACACCTTTTTTAAGGGAAAATCTATTTATACTTTTAAGCATTTTTTTTCTACACACAATTGTGTATAACAAACCAAAACAAAACAAAATGGCGTATGAAAATTGTAAACAACTTTTGGCAGTCACGCATTTCCACTAAACGAGAAAAAAATTAATCACCTGATGACTTGCATATACTTTATATAAATTTACTTTGGTTATAACAACTCCAAAAATAGGATTACGTAACATGTGAACAGCCCTAAGTAAACATAAAAATAAAATATTTCCAATCAATACCTTTAATTGAAATGAAAATTAATTTAAACTGAAATGGCACGTAAATGTAACGTCTGAAGGCTCAGTTAAGGCTCAGTTAGCTGACTGTAATGTAATGTAACGGCAACAGTAAGAAACAGCTGATCGATTAGTTTTTTTGTTTGTGTCGAAAACACATGACACGTTTTTAAGCATTCTATATATAAGTCCCAAAACACACTGCGCAAGTCTTATTGCTAAGCTGACTAGTTTCATGTAGAGAGAGACGAGGGGAACAGCAACGTTTCTTTTCCCCCCGTCTCTCTCTCCTAATAAACTATTCAGCTTAGCAATAAGACTTGCATAGTGTAAATAGGGACTAAGCGCTCAAACGTTTACATTTACATTACATTTACATTTTCCTTACATCTGCGATTTCTACAGTCGGGTAATGGAGCCTTTATAAGTCAACAAAAACTTGAGATGTAACATAATTATTACTTCTACACTTTCCTCTTTTGCTAAAGTGCAACAACAATTATCACACCCATTAGAAAAAAAATTAGGGTATGTAATTATAACAATTGTTTTATTTTACAACTTTATTAAATTTTTTATTTATCATCTCATACATCTAAGCCGCCACCATTATTAGTCAGCTTAATTTTTTATTTTTTTTTTTTTTTTTTTTTTGTGTGGAAGCCACAAATTATTTTGTTTAATTATCTTAATTGCTTGTTACTTGCATTGTGGTTTTACAATTAAAATTTGTATCTGTCAGTTGCTTTCGTTTCTCTTTATTTCTGTTGTTTTTGGTTCTATTTGTCTTCAACGTTTGGTTTTTTTTCATAATGGGAATTTGATTTTGTTATTATTATTTGTTTTTTTTTTGCTGCTGGTTAATTCTTTATTTGTCGTTGTTGTTTTTCTTATTATTACAACTGCACCTTAATTGTTAAAGCTTATTGTTATTGTTAATTATTGTATCTTATTGTCTGACAGTCATATAAAGGGTGTCTCAACAAGAACGCAAGATTTAAATTTTAAATAAAACACAGATATTTAAACAAAACATCGTGATACTTTATTATATCGTAAAGTAGATGAAATGAGGTTATGTGTGGAACAACAAATCGGGCAGATGGCCGCCGCGGCTTTGCTGGCACACACGCGATCTTTTAATGAAATTTTCAATGGCCGTTTTGCATAAATGCTGCAGTATTTCATTAATGCAGCGTCCAATTTCCTCTTTTAAGGCTTGAGTCGTCGTCGACTTATTCGCGTAAACCATCGACTTAAAAAAAAACCCCATAGAAAAAAGTCTAATGGTGTTAAATCGCACGATCTAGGCGGCCAATTCTGGTCTCCAAAACGCGAAACAACACGACCAGGAAATGACTGATGCAGCAATTGAATTGTTTCTCTGGCTGTATGACATGTGGCGCCGTCTTGTTGAAACCACATGCCCTCCACATTCATTTCTTCAATTCTAGGCACGAAAAAACTGGTTATCATTTCACGATACCGAACACCATTGACTGTTTGCGCTTGACCTGCGTTTGAGCGACATCATCACGTACAGCTGCAACGTTTTCGGTCGATCGACCTGGTCGAAGGCGCGTTGTTGTCTTTACATTACTAACAGACCCAGTTTCGGCAAATTTATCCATTAATCTCTTTACAGTTGACTCTTTTGGAGCATTATTGTGACCCCAAATTGATCGCAAATTTGCGAACTGTAGCCTCAAAACTTTCACCATTTTGGTAAAACAATTTCACAATGAGAATGCGTTGTTCATTCGTGTAGCGCTCCATTTTTACTAACCTCGTACCCTCTACTAGCAAACAATAACAATTGTCCAAATGTCAAACAACGACACTTCGAATGGCGCCAAATTTAAATCTTGCGTTCTAGTTGGGACACCCTTTACATTGCATTCATTAATAGTGAATTAATGTAGGATAATAGACGAACTTGGAAAGCACTTTAGAAAAATATAACCAAGTAGAAGAGAGAAAATACTTGTAGGAAAACCATTCTTGGATTTAAGGCACACTACAATGATATTTTTTTTTTAGGTTAACAAATTCAATTAGAACTTTAAAGGAATGAAGTCATCGAAAAAAATAGATATCTAGAAAATTTTTGGTCTAAAATTTTTGCAATGGAAGAAAAATCAGCTAAATACATAGAGCAAAATACTTCGTAAAGGGAATGAAACCATTCAGTTGAACTCTTTTCATTAATAAAACGACAGAGTTCATTAATAAAATTAAACATTACATTATATTGATGAAAATTTCATTGGTATAATGAAACCTTTCTAATGCTTAATATTTTACATTTCATAGTATCATTAATGTTATGAAATAATTTAAGCTTAACTACATGTTTTTATGAAGAAATCAATCAAAAAAATATTTTAAATTGATTAGGTGACACAAAGTAACAAACGACAATTGTAATTAATCTATAGTTGTGGAAATTATGATTTCGTTGCTACTTTAATGAAATATTTTCGTAACTACAATGCAGAAATACTTTGAAGTTCGTAAATAGCCGACAAATTTCGCATTACTAGCGAAAAATTTCTGCTGCTAGCTAGTAGGCAGTGTGCTAGCGTTGTAGGCGGAGAGCCACAGGTTCGAATCCTGGAGACAAGTCAAAGTAACTTTTTTTTAAATACGCAGGCAAATATTTAACAAAACTCGAGTCACATCCTAATCCGCTTGCTCGTAATATTTTGAACTTTACTGGACACATCCGCTTAAAAAAGAGAGATACACGGGCTCTAATATTCAACACTCCAGATGATGAAGCTGCTTGAAAACACTTTTTTTCTTTTTGTTGCTTATCACTACTTATTTATTATTAATAACTATCACTAAAGTTATGTCCGACATTGGTCGGGCCTAATAATTATATTTTAGATTAGGATTTGAATACTTATTGTTAGTTCATATTTGAAGATACAATAAATAAAAAAACATGCATTAAAAAAAAAACTTTTCAAATAAATTTTATGTTAAATGATCACTTAAATAATGTTGAATTAAAATTGTAATCAGGATGGTTTATATTTACTCTGGCCGGAGGAGCCAATTATGCACATAAAAACATTTTTCTGCTGCCTCTGCAAATATACTCACGTGAGTTCAATAATTAATAAAATACAATGACTACGTTAAATTAATGAATGAGAGTCATTGAAACTATGACTTATGTTGTTAATACAATGATACGATATCATTAAGAAATCTTACGTCTCAGTAATGAAATAGTGTCATAATATACATGGAAAATGTTGCTAATTCAGTGAATGTCGGAACTCAACATAAACAAGTCTCCTGGGCCGGATGGCATTCCAGCACTGGTCTTGAAACAGTGCTCTTCGACGCTAGCACGTCCATTAGCTAATCGCTTCAGCACGTTGTACCATGTTGGTGAGTTCCTAGTGTGTTGGAAGATTGCTAATGTTACGCCAATCCCTAAAAAAGGAGAAGCTACTAACCCTGAAAATTATCGCCCAATCGCAATATGCTCTGCACTTTCCAAAGTGATGAAAAGTATGGTAAATTTCCATCTTGTAAGGTATTTGGAGTCCAACAGCTTACTCAACTACCGGCAGTATGGATTTCGTAGAGGCCGCTCTACGGGAGACCTACTAGCCCTCCTCTCGGAGAAATCATGTAATTCAGTCCACCATTTTGGAGAAAGTAAGGTGGTGGCTCTAGATATCCTCAAGGCGTTTGATAGAGTGTGGCATGGTGCACTTTTGTCAAAATGTATTGCCATTGGTGTCGGTGATAATTTCTCTCGTTTCTTATCGAGTTTCCTCAGGGATTGCACTATAAGAGTTGTTATAGATGGGATCTCATCAAATGTGTTCAAGTTAAATTCAGGGGTACCGCAAGGTTCCGTTCTTTCGCCAACTCTATTCCTTATCTTTATAAACGACTTTCTATGTAAAACTTTCAACCCTATCTACTCTTTCGCGGACGACAGCAGCATTAGCCATTCTTTCTCATTCAGCAATAGACCTAGTCTGCCGCAGGTTGAGGCCATGCGTCAAATAATGAATGAGACTTTAAACTATGATTTAGAAAAAATTTCTGAATGGGGTCATGTGAACAGGGTCGACTTTAACGCCCGTAAGACCCAATGTTGCATGGTTACACATAGACCGAAAATGACCGAAAATGCTGTTGCCTCTGTAACTATGGGGGGTATAAATATTAAGGAATCAGATGCTCTTGATGTTCTTGGCATGAAAATACAGTGTGATGTTCGTTGGACTGAACACATTTTTCAAATTGCAAAAGAAGCATTCAAGTGCCTCGGCTTTTTGAAACGGTGCAAACAATATTTCACCCCATCTGACCTCCTTACTATTTATACCACCTATATCCGTCCGAAAATGGAATACAACTCTCATGTATGGGCCGGCGCTTCAAAGTCTATTTTGGGGCTGCTCGACCGCGTACAGGAGTGGGCGAAGAAGCTCATCGGTGATAGTAGGGTATCCAACTCTATTGATTCATTGGAGCATCGACGCAATGTGGGGTGCATTACATTGTTCTTTCGTTACTACAACGGAATGTGTTCTAATGAAATTAGGGAACTTGTTCCTGAAACCCGCACATATGTACGTACAACACGTGCCTCATTTAGAGCATATCCTTTTGTGGTCGATTGGCCAATGCATCGCACTACGCATTACAGAGAAAATTCCTTTTTTAGCCGCACTGTTCGTATGTGGAATCAACTACCTGCGGAGGTCTTTCCTGTCACTACCAGCGTGGGAAGATTTAAATCAAATGTACACAGACACTACTCCCTCTATCCTCCTTCCCTATAACCTATTTTCCTAGTTCTAGCACAATGCACTGCATGAGTAGGGGTTATCCCCTAAGTGCTGGTCCTATTAAAAAAAAAAAAAAAATTTGTTCGTTAAAAAAAATGTAAAACTAACGTCACATTTATGAACACTTTTCATTTAATAATTCATTGTATAAACTAAAAGGTTTCATTGCAAAAATTGCATTTTGCATTTAAAATATGGAAATTTATGTTGCTTAGTAAAAAAAAAAACATGTCGCGACATGAATGAAAGCATTTCGGTGCGTATATGACATTTTTCTCAGCTGATGATACAATTTTCGTAATGGGAATTAAGCGTTGCATTGGATGAAAGATAATGACAAAATCATAAATAAAATGTCAAAAATCATTGCATTTACGAAAGTTTTTCTAACTTTTAATGATCAAAGAAAATTGCGGCATAAACATATTTTATATACAAATTGACAAAAAAAAAAAGCAGCCCCAGAAAGTGGTCGAAAGATATAATCTATTTTTGACAGAGTTTTTTCTTATGCTCTCACATATAAATAAATGCTACATTATTTTCAATAAATTTTGTAAGCAAAACTACAAAGAAAAACAAAGTTGTCTAATTTTTTTAATTTGACAGCGATTTTTCCTAAAGTTGCGGACTCATTCTGTTTGAGTCAAACTCCAATTTTAAGAAGAATTTTCATTTATTAAATGTCACAATTGCAGTTAATTTTACGTTGAATTTTATAAGTGTAGAAAAGAAAACGCGCTTTTTTGTTGTCATTTACATGAAAGTAATTCAATTTTTACAAAAACGTAAATATTTGTGTCGCTAGTTATTTTGAGGAACGTATACAATTTTTACTTTTCTAAAAATAGGCTATTAATATATCGTGCTTCAACTTTTACATGTACATATCGCATTAATATATATAATATATATTATATATCGCTCATTTACTCAAACAAGGTCATAACTCAAAAATATTAATTTATTTCATAAATAAAATAACTTGAAAATAAAATAAATCTTTCTTTTTCCTTTAAGTTGTGTGTAAATTAAATACTTTAATTAAACTCGTTTTCTGTCAAATTACTTTTTTTTATTTTAGTTGTGACATTGTTTAAGTGAATGAGCGATATGTATATACTAGTGTCCTGCATAAGACATCTTATAAGAACTTTCAAGACATGAGGGATTTTTCAAATGCTTTACTACAGCGAAATCTTATAAAACAAACGTTAACAACACTGTTTGCAAGAAATTTATTTGAGTATTGAAGGTATAAGAGTAAAGAAGAAAACACTTCGTGACGGAAGAATTTGTGATACTTGCTTCTTTCTACGCATGAGCGTGTGTACAAATGTCATGCATGTATGTGTGTATAATTTTTTATTTTCTTGCGCACATGCAAAGGCACACATATGCATTAACATTAGTTGTATGCGGTTAACCACATAATAGCTTACCATCTACATATTACACACACACTCAAACGTAATATATGATAACAAAAATTAAAAATTTTAAAAACCCCCGACTTTTTTCAGAAAAGATGTTACATCTTCTAAACGGCTGGACCGATTTTTTTTCAAACATAGCTAAGAACCCTCTCGATCAAGTCATCTTTCAAACAGAAAAAACTAAATGAAAATCGGTCCTGCCGTTTGGCCTGTATGTGGACACAGACAGACACACAGATACACAGACACACACTAAAAACTTATAACACCCCTTTTTTTAGTCGGGGGTTAAAAAATAACAAGCATACACTAATCAACAGTACTTCTTTTGAGTGTTTGTTACAAACAAGCTGTCTTGCGACATCGCTTGTTAGCACTGATATACACGTACACCAATACATCCATCGTGCTTCGCTTATAGTACGACAGCATTTATTATTGGTTTAGTATAATACATGCGACGTGAATACATTTAAAAATCATGACGTATTTACATTTAAAGACCTTTTACGCAGGTCTCTAGTATATACATACATACATATTTAAGTGTAGCTTGTTGTAATGCTAACCTTCAAATCCTAAAAGAAATGTTTATATTATTTCTGAAGTACTTTAAGCAATTCTTCTTCTTATTACAAATAAGAATTTAAAATTTCAAGTCTTTTGAATGATTTATATAAATATTACAATAAAAAAAATAATAATAAACAAAAATAATAACGTCACATATCTCATCTTTAAACAACGTTACCGACTAAATTTATCCAAAATAGAGTATGAAAATTTCATGATAAAAACTTACCAGAAACCACTAATTGTATTTCGACGCACTGGTTTGTTTAGTGACAATTTACAATTTGTTGTAAGTTTTTGTTTTTTTTTTTGCTAATTTTCTGCTTGTTCATTTTTAAATTTAATTTTCATTTGAAAAATTTTCTATGTTTGCTTTATGGTTTTTTTAGGCAAATGCTCGTGGATTGTCTAGAGATTTCTTAAAAATTGACATGTTTTGTTAGTCACTTTGTTCGCAGCTTAGCTAGCTTGTGGTTAATGAGAAATAAAAAGTAGTTGAAGTTTTAAGCTAATTTTCTTATTATTTCTCAAATGTCATGTCATATAATGTTTTAATTATAAAATAAGTTTTATTTGTATTTTTGTTGTTTCCTAAACATTAATACGAGTATTAACTACTAGCCAAAAATTTGGTTTGGATTTAATAAAGACAACATTCATTTTCATTCGTTTCCTATGGGGAACTACTTTGCCCAATTGCACAAATGGGAATTTTAAGAGTTCTCATGAAAACCCTTAATAAATTAAGTTTTAATTTAAAATTTTTATATTTGAAAGATTAATGGCATTAACTTAGGAAACCCAGCTAAAAAAAGTATATATGGTCCATATATTTTTAATATATGAATGTATATAACTATATATGAATATCATTTAATTCATGTATGGAAATGTATGGGATTATACATGGGCAAAACTGTTATATATGAACTAATATATGGACTAATATATGAAATGTATTATAATATATGAGCTCATATATGGAAATTTAATTATGAAGCTCTTCATATGTAGATCCATATATAGAAATAAGATTTAATATAAAGAGCCATATAAGAATGTATACATACATGATATCTCACACAAGATAGTTTTTGCAATCAAAAAAGCTTGGAATTATATCACTGGTGAATTGAAAATCCATTAGAAAATACATACGGTATGCAAAGTTTATATGCGTACCCTCAACGTTTAAAAAAGAAAAACTATTGTTACAAAAAAAAACCATTCTTGTATGATTTTATACATTGTGGCCCCATTCAATATATCAAATAATCAAAAGGATAATCCAGTCATTAATTTTATAGAAAATAACAGAATTCTCTAGATAAGAAACAAAGTTCATATTACTGCAGAAAATTATATTGAAAAATATTGTTAGACGGATTATTTTTTCTTTTATAATTAATTGCATTAGTTTTTAATCTGATTTCTTAAACTAAATTTTATCACGAATATAAGTTTTGTGTTTTTTAAATAATTGATTCACCTTTTGACTTAAAATGATGAATGAAATGACTTTTAGTTCGTTTTTCATTATTTTTCCAAACAATATTTCATTAAATACAACCTCCCTGTTCAAAATCTAAAAAAAAGTAATTTTAGTAATTTAATTTATAGCACAGCAGTGCACTTTTGTGAATCATGTCTGTATGAATATGAACTTTGCATACTGTAGAGGGAATATTTACACATACATGTATGAACGTGTATGAATATATATAATCATATACGCCCATATACCCTCATTTTTCGGTTCCGAACCATAGCTAGGTCATTAGAATAATTGGAAACTTGAAACTAGAGATGGGCACGTGTGGTGTTTTTTTCGTGACACGAACACCCACTACTCAACACGAAGTGTTGAGCAAAATTGACACGAAAAACAGCTAAGGATTTTAGGTGTAAAATATGTATGCATTAATTTCCAATGCAGGATAAATTTAATAATTAGTTGTTTTTTTTAATGGTAAAGTAAGAAAATAATAAATTCAGTAAAGTGCGACTTTGACTCGCGCACGAAGGGTTCCGTACGAACACTAGATCAGCGATGTCAACTTGGTGCTTTTGGCACTATTTTTAGTGCTTTTTGAAGACTCAAAAAGCCAAATTTTGAGCGTTAGTGCTTATAAGAAATTTCTGTATTTCTTAAAATTACTTTAATAAAAACTTAGTGTATTTATTTGTTTAGTGTAAAAGCATACCTTTTTCGTCTGATATATTTCATTATAAATATTGATAATAACGCCGAAATAGAGAATAGCTTAGAAAACATTATTAAATTTCCCTCGTTTTTCACGTTAGTGCTTTTTACGCTTTTTAGATTTCAAAATTACGCTTTTTAGTGCTTTTTTAAAACTCTGATGTGCTTCTAAAGCAAAAAAATTTGGCATCACTGCACTAGATATGTAATTTAATAAAAACTTTAGTCTATATAATATACAGTTTTGGCATTTTTTTTTTGTTTTCGGCGTTTTTTCAATTTGGCGATTTTTTTTTTCATTTTGGTGATTTTTTTCATTTTGGCGTTTTTTTTCATTTGGGCGATTTTTTTAGTTTTGGCGTATTTTTCGCGTCTTGCGATTTTTTTCGGTTTTTGGCGTTTTTTCAATTTAGCGATTTTTTTTTGGATTTTGCAAATTTTTTTTCATTTTGGCGATTTTTTTTTTTTCATATAAACAATTATTTTGGTTTTGGCACCTTTTTCGGGTTTTACCGATTTTTTTTTAGATTTTTGGCATTTTTTTATTTTGACGATTTTTTTCATTTTGGCGATTTTTTCGAATTTGGCGATTTATTTTAGTGTTAGAATTTTTTTTTAATTTTGGCGATTTTTTTCGTTTTGGCGATTTTTTTTTAAATTTTTGGCGATTTTTTTTTGGTTTTGCGATTTTATAATTTTCGGATTTTTTAGTTTTACCGTTTTTCAAAAATTTCAAGTGTTTGCCTCATACGGTTTCCAAGATATAGCAAATTGTCAAAATTACATAGTCAAAATTGCATTAACTGATGGACCACCCTTTTATTTAAATTTTTTTAAATTTTAGTGTTAATTGTTGTAGTCTGTATAAAAATACACTAATTTTACAAATTTCAAGTTTTAATATACATATGTTCATACAATTGTATGTATATTACATGGGATTTTAACATTTTTCGTTGCTCGTTTTGGAACACCCTTTAATTTTTAATTCTCATGTATTTGTTGTTGTAGCGGCCAAGGTTCTACATACTCTGTCTAAATTTCGGGTCCGTAGCTCTTACGGTTCCTGAGAAAATACCGTGTGACGGACAGACGGACAGCGTAGCGAAAACAATAGGGTTCCTTTTCCTCTTTGGTATACGGAACCCTAAAAAAACATGTTGATTATTGAGTTCTTGTTTCAACATTGTTGTTTGTTGTTGAGCTTTTCATTTGTTTAAATAAAAGATTATAACATAATAACTCTAGCTGTTCTAAATATTTTACTTAATAAGTAAAATATTTGGGATTATTAGTGCGTTTAAAAATTTTAAACTTAAATTGCAACAATTCCCATAAAAAAACACTAATTATTAACTTGACTGCACCCGGTCAAAAAAATACTTGTGTGGCAACACTCTATTCTTAAATAGCTGTTGTTCTTATTTACATTTATTTTCTTTTACATACTCTTACGACTACAATTTGAAGCTGAAAAAAAGTCAGCCAATGTAGCAATAGTAAAGTAAGAAAATAAAAAACATGTTGATTATTGAGTTATTGTTTCAACTTTGTTATTTGTTATGAGCTTCTCATTTGTTTAAATGAAAGTTAATAATATAATAACTCTAGTGGTTCTAAGAAGCTTTGGGTAAAGGTTCCCTGATGATCTGCATTAGCAACAGTGAAATGCGCATAGGATCCAAAATCAAATTCAATGTATTTTTAATAAAAAAAATACATATTTTATATAATAAGTAAAATATTAATTTGGTATTAGTAGTGCGTTTAAAAAATTTTAAAGATAAATTTTATATTTTGTATCGACAAACAGGCACCGATAGAACATTATGAGATAGTGTATGGGTGTGTTAAGCTTAAACTTCTGAAATGAAAGAAAAAAAGTATTTATTTTTTGATATATTAAAAATGAATTGAATCTATTCGATTTGTTTTCGTGTGTATTGTGCTTGTATTGTGTTGAGAACATATTTCGCGTGAGTTACATATGCGACCCCTGACAAATTTGACAAATTCATAGAAGCAATAAGCAAACCAAATAAACTGTAAATCTTTTGCATAAGCATAAGCAAAAAATATGAAATTTAATGCAATTGCACTTCCGGTCACACAAATAATTTGAATAAGTTGAATGACTTAAGTGCTTTTAGCCAATAAGAAGGTTTGGGAATAAAATAATGCAAAGCTGGCAATTTAATATTAATACAAATTTTAAAGTTTTTAGCCAATCAAATTTATGCTAATGCAACATGTACTGATAATTAAATGTTACATTTTAAGTTAAAGAACAATTTGTAAGTTAGTCTTGTTCCTCTGGTGCGGTGAATAAGTTGTTAATCTTAAGAAATATAATAAGAAGAAAAAAAAAGCAATAAAATTAGTTTTTTTTTTTTTTTTTTGAAAAAAAAAGGAAGTACAAAAAACATAATTCGTGCGTATTTCGTACGTGTTGGACATCTTAGTATTCGTGTTTGGGTAGTGTCACTTTGGAAAAATTCAATACGTGCCCATCTCTATTTGAAACACAACTTGGATTTTTATTGTGACACCATCTTTAATTTAGAAAAGTAGCCATGGTTACGCTTATTAATACACACACACACAGTGTTTAAAAATTGGAGGGATCATACCCTTGTGGGGAGTCTAAGCCAAAAAAGTGCCAATATATATATAAATATATATACGGAACAGAGAACAGATTGAATGCCTTATTTTGTTGTTTTGAATGCAATCACAAAAAACCTGCATATTGTTGTCAATCCACAACATTTAAAAAAATCAACGCATGGCACAATCGAAAGAGATGAGTGCGTCGAATTTTATTGCTTGCAATGCTTGTTTTATATAAATGCTCCTGGTCTTGTCAAAAGCAACGAATATTCAGTGAATGGTGCGAGTACTTTTTACTGTTATTGAACACAACGTAGTCTTTGTACTTTGTGTTTGTATAAAACTTACATTAGTATTCATAAAACACGATATAGATTTCAAATGCATATTATGTAAAATTTTATATGAAACGGTTATTTGAAATACATTTCAGATCTATTTTACTTTTTCCAAATTTAAGTTTTTATATTTTCTTTTTTTTTTTCTAACTGTAAATATCGGCATTTATTTTTTCAAAAATTTCCTTCTTCACACTAAATTTTTTTATATTTACAACCATTTAAATCACTAAAAATAAACTTGTTATTTAAACGTGATATACAAAAGATCAGCGAATACTGAGTGAATGGTGTGAAATAAATCCATTCATTCATGCTGCATCATTTCATTTCACTGCTGGCGTTATAACGACATTGTAATAACAGAGTGCGTATGAGCAATCAACAAATCGCAACGAATTGTATCATAGCAATTAAATTTGTTATTGTTGTCGAATAGATGCATGGCGAAAGCAACGAATTTATGAATTGTTAGCAAATGCGAATGGTTTCATTCTGTACTCTGATTCGGAACATACAAAACGATGTTAACGGTACAACTAATAGCCTTTTCACAGTTACTCAAATCTTAAATCTTTCTTTACATATATATGTACATACATATACATATGTACATGTATATTTACATTCGCATATACATACATACACATGTAGTTACATATGTACATTCAGGGCTAGCTTTTGGAATATTCTTCCCCCAGAAAGTTGTGTAACTACCCTGCAAATAATGCGACTAGTCCATACATGCATGTAAGGACTAGTCCAAAGAGGAGTAGGAGTACCACAAAACTACTCCAAATATATGAAAAAATGTGGTCGATTTAACATTGCGATGTCCTAGGGTTGGACCACATGGTCCAACTTTGCATTACATCGGACTAACCCCAAAACTACTCCATATGGAATAGTTATAGACTATTCGCATACAAGTTGTGAGTGCCTAAGAAGAACGATTATATTCGTTTAAACACGAACACTTATCGTACAGCATTGAATGCTTGTATGAAAACGACATGATCCATGACTGCATTACATGGGACCATGTTGTAACTAGTCTGTTTCATCTAGATTGGATCACGTACTCCAATATTATTTGCAGGGTACTTTAAGATTTTATTATTCACATACACATGCATACATACTTATGTTCATTTTTCCAAATCGAAATAAATTATAGAAAAATAGTTGCGCTGACATGAAGTCGTTGCGCATAAGGTCCTATTTGGTTTTTGTAAATTTCAGTGTTACTTGGTGTAGTCTGAATAAAAATACACTAACTTTGGAAATTTCAAGAGTCTATATATAATTGTCTGTATACCACATTAGTATTTAAAGATGTTTCGTTGCTCGCCTTATAACACCCTTTAATTTTTCGCTGTCATATATTTGTTGCTGTCGAGGCCAAAGTTTTACATATTCTGTGAAAACATCAGGTTGGTGTATCTCTTACTGTTCTTGTGAAAACAACCTGTGTCGATCAGAGGGACAGCGTAGCGAAAACAATAGCGTTCCTTTTCACCTTTGGTGTACGGAACCCTAAAAATGTCAACACTTTAGCTCCCCATTACCCGAAAAATTTACATTATACAAAAGAAATGTTTCGCATCCCCATTCATATTTACCAGAAGTATAGTTACATCAAATATTAAGGAATTTGAGCAGAGCAACTTATTCAGTCTAACAGTGGGTGCTATAATGTTAATAAAATAATAATTTAAAAAAAAAATTAAAAAGGAAATGCAATCCAAAAATTGTTAGTCATGATAAAGATAGACTTCCCAATAAAAGTGAGCTTTTCAGGTCCATTGGCCATTTTCAGTTTAATTAAAAATTAAAACTTGTTCAATGGTGTCAATGTGTCTGTTATATTTACAACAAAGTTTTTTTTTTTATTAAAAAAAATCCAGCTTAAACATACATACACACATACTTATGTATAAATGTATACGTATATTTAAATTTGGTGGTATTTGACTCGATGACATTTTTGTAACGATAAAAACTAGAAAAATCAACAGCAGCAGCTTAACTTGTCTGCAATGATTTAAATGGCGGATATGTTGTACATGTGTCCATGTGCAACATAAGCAGGCATATAAGCTTACAATGTACTTTTTGACCCACAATGTTCATAATGAACTTGTTGAGATAGTTGATTTCCATTCAAGCAATATTCTTGGCAAAATGGCTACTCAAGGAACCTACTAACCAACAGAGATTATGTGTGGTGTGGGGTGTTTTTCATGTGTTTGTTTCCAATCATTTAAGTGTACTTAAGGTCAAGTAAACCTGGTTGGCTCTAGGATAGAAATAAATTTGAAAATTTATCGCTTTAACCGCAAGTGTTTCGTTAAGTAATAATTCAAATACAATAATCAATTTCAATGTATTTAAAAAAAAATAATATTTTACTGAATAAGTTAAATAATATTTTGGGATTATTAGTGCGTAAACAAATGTTGAACTTAAATTGTAACAATTTCCAAGAAACCACTAATAACAATTATTTTTAAGTTTCCAAATCAGAGCTCAGCAAAATTCTAAGATTTCCTGCGAACCTTTCGGGTGGCGTTGGCTGAAATAGTTAGCACGTTGACTCCAAAACCGAAGGTCCCGAGGTCGAGCCCTACCTGCGACAGTCATTTAATAACATCAACACGCATTTTCCTAATGTACATTGGTAAGTTTTTGTATCAGTTGTTGTAGGAAAGTTCAAGTAGTGACTGGTCACTGAACTATAACAACTTCAGCAGATACCTACTTCGTTTATATTGTGTAGAAGCATCATCGGCGAAGTAAAATAACCAGGGATCGCAAATAACGATTATTTTCCAAATTTAAATTGAAAAAATCACACTAATAGAGAAGTCCTACGTACACAAGGAATATACCAAGGTACTCCATATTACATGTACTACCTATAGATGCAATGATTTTTATTTTTTGGATTTTTATTTATTCCTCACAAAATAACAGTTACTTTCTGATTTTAGTTTTTTTGCTCAAAAAAATTTAATTTTAAAATGAATAAACTATAAAAAAGTAAATTTAATATAATGTGTAATAATTTTTTTACAGACTCTGGCCATAAATTTAATTTTAAAACAGGTAATATTAATTGTAAAGCAAAAATTACTCTTTCTAAAATTTAAAAACTAAGCAAAAAATAAAGATCAAGAGGTAGCTGTGAGGAATAAATAATAAATTCAGTAAAGTGCGACTATGACTCGCGCACATAGGGTTCCGTACGAATACTAGATATGTAATTTAATACAAACTTCATCCTATATAATATATAGTTTTGCCATTTTTTTCGTTTTTGGGGTCTTTTCGGTTTTTTTGTTTTGTCGTTTTTTGCGTTTTTTTTTCGTTTTTTGGCGATTTTTTTAAGTTTTGGCTCTTTTTAGTTTAGACACTTTATTTTCTTGTATGGCGATTTTTTCGGTTTTTTGGCGTTTTTTCATTTTGGCGTTTTTTTTTATTTTTGGCGATTTTTTTTAATTTTTGCGATTTTTTGTTTCTTTAATTTTTTTTTTAGTTTTGGCGACATTTTCGCGTTTTGGCGGTTTTTTTAAATTTTTTGCGTTTTTTTCATTTTGGCGATTTTTTCGAATTTGGCGATTTATTTTAGTTAGAATTTTTTTTTTAATTTTGGCGATTTTTTTCGTTTTGGCGATTTTTTTTATTTTTGGCGATTTTTTTTTTGGTTTGGCGATTTTATAATTTTCGGTTTTTTTAGTTTTACCGTTTTTGAAAATTTCAAGTGTTTGCCTATTACCGTTTCCAAGATATAGCAAATTGTCAAAATTACATATTCAAAATTGCATTAACTGATGGACCACCCTTTAATTTAAATTTTTTAAATTTTAGTGTTAATTGGTGTAGTCTGTATAAAAATACACTAATTTTACAAATTTCAAGTTTCAATATATATACATATGTTCATACAATTGTATGTATATTACATGGGATTTTAACATATTTCATTGCTCGTTTTGGAACACCCTTTAAGTTTTAATTCTCATGTATTTGTTGTTGTAGCAGCAGTTCTACATACTGTGTCCAAATGTCAGGTCCGTAGCTCTTACGGTTCCTGAGAAAATATCGTGTGACGGACAGACGGACAGCGTAGCGAAAACAATAGGGTTCCTTTTCACCTTTGGTGTACTGATTTATTAGCTATAAGCTATATAAAATATATATCTGTGGCAATAAGGAAAAAGTGCTTATGCCATATTTTACTGTTTTGCAGGAGAGCACTTTGAAGCGCTCAAGTCGATTTTCGGAAATTTATTTCTTTTGCAGTTAAATTGCGAAATTCTCTGTTTAACTTTATTTTTTTTAAGCAAACATTGTTCTACACACTATAAGTAATACATTTAATTTGAAATATAACAAAGTATATAAGCTTTTATTCCAAATGAGATTAGAAGTCTAAACAAGTTAAGTTGCAAGTCCTAGTGCTATAACTTCCTGAAAAATCACACAAATTAATTGAGATTTTGACCAGGGGTACTTGCGAATATGCAAATTACGGAGGTACCATTAACTCAAAATCAGCTTATCTCGACTTAAGCACTTTTTCCTTTTTGTCACAGATATTATATACTTCATTTACGTAAACAACGTCATAACTCAAACTAGTTCGCCGGAAAACTATAGAAAGAAAATTTAATTTTTATCTCAAGAGCTGAGTAAACTAGATATTTGTATGAAATTTGTTCACAATATGACGTTTAATTCTGCATCATTAACTCAAAAAATCAATTTTTTAGTTATGACGTTCTTTAGGTAAATGAGCGATATATACGTATATCTCAGGCGTACTAACAACAGATAGTTTATTTTCTTGCCCTTTGAATATAATAATAAATAAATCGAACTTAAATTAAATTTACTTTAAAATAATTCTAAGAATATCAATCAATTATCTTCTGATATAATTTACATGAGGATATCGATGAAATAGTTTGATTTAATTTTATTAAACACTCTGATAAAATTTATCATGAAACCAATCAAATAACAAAATATCCCAACCGCATTTATTCTAGAAGATCCGGCTAAATGTTTTGTAAAACAGTTGTGCTTTTTTTTATTAACCGAATTAATATTATAGCAAAATTTCTGAAAAAAAAATAAGTAATTAGTCACAAAAAATAATCACCTGCCAACACAGAATTACAGTAAACTAGAACGTAGCTTATCATTTAGTTTTTGTTTCTTAGCAGCCGTTGTAGTTCTGATGAATTGAATTACAATTTCTAATACGAGTACGCACAAACAAGGAAGTATTTTTATATGTCGACAATATAAAAATAATGCCAAGAAAATTAATAATAAAAAACATACAGATATGTAGAATTGCGAATATACATACACTGATATTTGTGTGATTGTTGTTCTTATAATTTTGTTTAAACTTTAAACTTTAAAGCAATAAGTACTGCTTTATAATAGAGTAAACAAATGTATGCATAAGCCACACATTATGCCATTTTGTGACATCGCGATAGTGTTTAACAGTGGCAACGCTTGTCATTAATCAGTCCAATCTTGAATATTCCATCGAAATTTAGTTATCACACATTGTGATCAGTGTTTTTCATACAGGATTTGCCGGGAAAAATTTCCCGCACATTTTTCGGGAGAGAAATCCCGGGAAATTTGTGCGCGAGTTCCAGGGATTTTTTTTATTTTATTATGGCAACTTTAGTTTGTATGTAGCACAACAACTAAGGCCTAGTTTACATCTGGCATACATTTTCTCTGAGACTAAAGCTGGGGACACACGATTGGCACAATGTACCGATTTTCGTCGGCTCACTGCGACAGAGTCATAAGTAATAAGCCAAAATGATATTATTACTTAATTAATTCTTGAATAAGTCTATATGACTTTATTGCTAATGCAGTGTGGTGCAGTTATGAAATTATAATTCAATTAGTTGAGAAATAAGGCAAATTTACTTTGTTACTTATGAATTTATATCAGTGAGCCGACGAAAATTGGTACATTGTGCCAATCGTGTGACCCCAGCTTTAGAGGCCTCTATTTGCCAAAAAGAGGATCGCGACGTTCAAAATTTAATTATACAACAATTCATAAAAGTAGAAACAGAAATGCGCAAGGAAATAAAAAAAAACTTACAAAATAATTACAGATTCTCTTTGGTAAAAAAGTTACGATTCTATTAATGCTTAGTCTGTACTAAAGTCCTATTTCCAAAGAAATATTTTGTAATATTTTTTTAATAATATAATTTTTTTTTTGCATTATATCAATGCATTTGGCTTTGCATTTTAATATAATATTAGTATTTATGCATTACTATTATATAAAGAACTGAAATGGTATTAATTTTGTGACTAATCGTCGGGTGGTTATTGGTTTGCCGCAGTAATAATGTTTTTTAAATATAATGTGCGGCAAACCAATAACCACCCGACGTTATGTGTTTATAAAACGTTATTATCGATTAATATCATTAATTATAATTTGTTTTTGGTTGAAATAGATTAAATTAAAAAATATTTTCTATTGTTTTGCATTGAGCGGTAATTCCCGGGAAACCGAAAAGTCGTTCCCGCTTTCCCGGGAAATGAAAAAGTCCGGGAAAAGAAAAACTCTAATTGTGATACACACTGCCATACACTTTGAAAACGACTCTACAAATGTGTACTCAGCCTCAGAAGCCTGTATGGATATCCAAGTTTATTTATTTTTAACTCACTTCAAAATAAGGAGGAGCTTAACAATTCATCTCTTTTGTAAAAATTGTAAAAATTGTAAAAATTCTTTTTTTGTCGGCAGGGTATAGCTTCCCATTGCCTCATTGAAAAAAAGTGGGCGGGGATACGCCCACAATTTTACAATTTAATTTTATGATTTCTACTTATTTGATAGCTAGGAAACCTATCCAACACCTTTGGTCCTTGTACTTACACAATTTGAAAGTTGAAAAAATGGGTGTGGTTACGCCCATTAAAATTTATTATAACAAATCACGCGGTTCTACTTAACCGATTTTTACAAAACTTACCACAAACCTTGAGCTCTAAACTAGACACAATCCTCCGTTTAAAAAAATGGTCGGAGTCAAGCCCATTAAAATTTAATATTTTATTTTAAGTGGTTCTACTTTACCGATTTCTATAACACACACCCTTAGCTCTGAAAAACACACAAACTTGCAATAAAAAAAAATGGGCGAAGATAAAATTTAATTTTATATTTCACGTACTTCTTATCTTCTTCTATCAGATACAGTACAACTTCGACAATCCGGACACATATAGTTTTAGGCTCGTTCGGATTAACGAGTTGTCCGGACTACAGCAGTTGAAAATATTAAAATAATATAAGTGATTTAAATACATACATAATTACATACATACAGATATGTACATATATACATACATACTATGATATACAAAAAGAAGTTATTTTGTGCTGACTAAGTTTGTTGAGGTGGTTGATTTATGCCTTTTGCTCTAGTCTCTCTTATTCTCCTCAGCCCACTGAATGCAAATTGGAAATGCTTTCTTTGCATCTGCATTAGATATCTTTGTTTCTGCATCCATTTCTACTTTTTTTAATGTCATAAATCGTTGATTTACGAACATGGACATTTTCGGCAACCTGCCAAATAGTTTCTCCCTCATCAAGTCATTTTAAAATATCGCACTTCTAATGTAAGGTTAGTATTTTATGTTTGCGTTTATTATTTAAAAATATGGCACTTCGAATGGAATGAAACAAACACGCTTGCGAAATAATGAACCGAAACTGAAGCATTAACAGTGAAAAATATAAATCAAATTACGAATAACAAAACAAAACAAAAATTCCCGTCAGCTCGCATGTTTTGCTTGGATTATAGTTTTTGTTCTTGCATATTGTGGAGGTAAAAACTTTAAATTGTCCGAAATGTAGAAGCGTCCGAATTACTGGAGTGACCGGACTGGCGCAAGTCCGGACTATCGAAGTTGTACTGTAATTGCACTGAAGTCGGTTTTTTTGGCAGAAAGAATTATTTTGTTTTTAAAGAAAAAAAAATTTATGGTAAGGTTTCAATTTTCGATTTCGATTTATTGACAGCCTATAGACACATGAAGGGAAAGCATCAATGTTAGTTTTTTTTTCATTTGCTATTGAACGATTTTAATATTCCATAATTTGAAAAAAAAATTAAAATAAAAAACTACCTTTAGTCATGAATTTTGTGCTATCAGTAATAATGGTAGGTTTTTTTTATTTATTTAAGAACTTTATTATTCGACATATTGTCATAAGTTTATTTTATAGACAAAGCTCAATCAACACCTAATAAATTTCGTTTAAGTTTCTTATTTATTTAATTCAAAATATTTCTATAATAATGCAATGTTTTCAAATTTATATAGGCAAAAAAAAAACCCTCAGCAATTCAAAAATAAACTCAGTAAAGTGCGACTCTGACTCGAGCACGAAGGTTTCCGTACGAACACTAGATATGTAATTTAATACAAACTTCATCCTATATAATAATTACATATATAGTTTTGGCATTTTTTCGGTTTTTTTGGCGTTTTTTCGCGTTTGGCGAATTTTCATTTTGGCGATTTTTTCGAATTTGGCGATTTATTTTAGTGCTAGAAATTTTTTTTTTAATTTTAGCGATTTTTGTCGTTTTGGCGATTTTTTTTAATTTCTGGCGATTTTTTTTTTTTTGGTTTGGCGATCTTATAATTATTTTCGGTTTTTTTTAGTTTTACCGTTTTTTAAAATTTCAAGTGTTTGCCTCTTACGGTTTCGAAGATATAGCAAATTGTCAAAATTACATAGTCAAAATTACATTAACTGATGGACCATCCCACCCTTTAATTAAAATTTTTTTAAATTTTAGTGTTAATTGTTGTAGTAGTCTGTATAAAAATACACTAATTTTACAAATTTCAAGTTTCAATATACATATGTTCATACAATTGTATGTATATTACATGGGATTTTAATATTTTTCGTTGCTCGTTTTGGAACACCCTTTAATTTTTAATTCTCATGTATTTGTTGTTGTAGCGGCCAAGGTTCTACATACTCTGTCCTGACTCTGTCAGGTCCGTAGCTCTTACGGTTCCTGAGAAAATACCGTGTGACGGACAGACGGACAGCGTAGCGAAAACAATAGGGTTCCTTTTCACTCATATGCGTATTCGGTTAAGTCTTTTTTTTATCCAAAAAGACTTGGAAATTTTATTATTTTATTATTATACTAGTACGATGATGGAAATACATCCTACACATACATCAATTCCATATCATATTTTTTTTAAATAAGCCCATAAATATAAGGACTCAATTCCGATTGGCAACCGAACTTTAATTGTGTTGGCAGTTGCCAAAATCTTATAACGCAAAGCAACTGACAACTAACAGCTACTAAGTGTAGTGGTCAAATATTCGTGTTCATTCTCAAAAAGTCATCGAAAAAGTAAAAAATTTCCATTAAAACAAAAGCAAACATACCACATGAGAATTTTAATGCGTTTCTCTCTCTTTTAAAAACGGTGCACTTTGTACGATAAACAAAAAAAGGGATTCTAAAAAACCCAGCATTGTTTTTATTGGCCCTTTGAAAAAATTGTATACTCGTTAGCAGAAGTGGCGAAATTGAACATGGTCTTAACACGTGTTCCTATAATTTTATGTGACTATGCTCTTAATGAAATCAGAATGATAGAAATCGTGAAAATTTATAATTAGTATATTCTTGATGATTTTAACGTTTCAATAAGGAAGCATTACAATGACTTCTACACAAATACTTTAAGCAGCGCACTTAAAACAAAAAAAGAGAGGCTTGACGACTCGAAAAAAATTTTACGTTCAGGTAAGATGATATAAATTAGCCTGTTAAGGATCCCCTAATTTAACCCCAAAAATAACTCCAATCTAAAGATAATGACAATATTCCGATTTCATTGCAAACATCGCAGAATCTACCTGCCAACGTGTCATGAGAAATTTCACTATTCGATTTCAATTAGGTCCGGAGCTTGCGTTAAGATGATATTTAGCCATATCGTGTATAACATATCGTCGTCTTTCTTCTCAAACCACGTAAGCGCCATTTTTTAAAAATTGACTCTTTTGGCTCTTACGATAGCAAATAACATTTTCCACCCGAGTGCATTCTCATCTTGACAACTTTGTATGAAAAAAACAAAAATTAAAGCCATTTCCAAAACCTCGTAGGCGCCATACAAAAAGACATTTGCATGAAAAACGAATGACTTTCATATCTAAAGTTGGAAAAAAAATAAAAAAAATTTTTCCCAAAAAGATTCTACACTCTCCACAGGGTCGCAAAGACATGTTTTGTAAAAAAAAAAATTAAAAGCACATATTTACAAAGATATTAAGTTTTTTTTAGTTTTCTGAAAAATGAGTCGTTGGCGCTTACGTGGTTTAAGAAGAAAGGGGAAGAATTTTTTTCACCTGAAAATAATTGTTTTACGATTGTTTACTTAGATTTGAAGGAGGGAATTGCTAAAAGTAAAATGTAGGTACTATTTATTTTTTTAATACTAATAAATAATAATGCTAATTAGCTTTAGCATAGAAAGAAGCTGATGAAACAATTGCTGCGGCGGCGGTTTTGCTTCGCCTGACTACAACCCGCCGGCTACCAACAAATTTTTAAGAGGACATGTTTATATAAAACAATATTCTTGTAGTAAAAAATTATATATATATATATATTATATATGTATATGATGAAACATTTTTCGCAAACTTAAATAAACAATGATTTTTTCACAGTCTAATTAAACTTAAGAGACGTAAAAATTTTTGTATTGGGCGACGGCTTGAAGCGGCGGCGGTGGATTTAAATTTTATGATACCATGCTTTTTATTGCAGCTTGTCAAAAATTTACCTGTTGTGTCAAAATTTCATTCACCTCAGAAGTGTCAAAAATTTACTTACACTAATACTTTGCTACCGTTTGGCACAGGCCCTTAGTAATAATTCAAAAGCAAATTGATATATTATTGCAAAGGATTTGGGAAAATCTTTCTATAGCTGGAAGTTACATCCAACATTTGAAGGAAATATTAAAAACTCAGAACACAGAAAAAAATGTACAAGAACTATTTTCAACAAAACTATTGGGGTATTCAAACGGTAGTGTTAAAGTCATAACGTCATAATGTTCTAAACTTTTAAACTAGTTTAAAATACGACTGCTGTGAGCAAACCCTGATATCTGATATTTTAGTGTGTTAGTTGAAACATAGACAATATGATACAAAACAAATGAGAAAAAATATTACAAAAATTAAATAACATTTGTTACGAATATGCAAATTTATGAGAAAATTATTTAACGGCTTCTATCTGTTTCCGAAAATTATTTGCGAATTTTTGCAATATGTACAACAAATATTTTCCAGCATTTATCCTTTTAAAAAATTTAAGGCTTTGGAATTTATTTGCAAATTTTCTTAAATTTTGTGAATCAGGTAATTTTTAATAAAACTTATTGCTCTTGTGTGTAATTTTAACAAATTACGATTGAATCAAGCCACATCATTGTCTGATTCAAGTATTTTTGTTGTTGCAGTTTTTGCCTTTTTACACATTTGGCGACTTTTATTTTATGTCACACTTTGCTATCATTTTGGTATTAGCAAGTTTTTGCAAATTTTTGATTATCGCGAATTTTTCCGATTTTTTAGAATTTTTTATATTTTTAGGTATTTATGTGTTATTTTAGGGCTTGCCTTTTTACTATTTCACCGATTTTTAATACATCTATCTATTTGTGCGAATTTTCATAATTTTGTCAATTTTCTGCGATTTTTGTAATTTCTGAGATCTTTAGGTATTTGTAAGTAATTTTGGAGCTTGTTTGCAATTTTGCAATTTGTTGCAAATTTTTGCAATAAAAGTGATTGTTGCCAATTCTTTGTTTTTTTTTAAAACAGTTTTAAACTTTTTTTAATAAGTATCAGACTTTAATATATTTTTATTTTTACAAAGTTTTTGCGAATTTTCGTAATTGCGGATTTTTAAAAGTTTTTTGCATTCCTTACAATTTAAGCATTTTTTAAAATAAATTTTAGGTTTTTTTTAATTAATTTGAGTAGAAATTTGCTAAAGAAAAACGTCACGTATTTAAACGTAAATGGACATTTTGTCGAAAAAGAAGAGTAAAAAGCAAAATAATTGGTTATGGTATTAGCAAATACATAGATTGAAGAATTGTATTAATATAGTACTCCTTTTATATGAAAGAAAATAAAAAGAATTTTAAACTGGTTTAAAATGTTAGGACTTTATGACTTTATGACACTTAGGACACCCTTGTGAATACCCCAATTGAGTTTTACAAAATTTTAAGTAAAAAGCAAATAATGGGTGTTTTTTATTGAGGTATAGAACTTTAAGTTGGCATCACTTTTTTAACTGGCGGCTATTTTGTCAGCTGTCAAGTGATTAATATTTAGTTTGGTTTGCCATTTCATCATGAACAGGTTGACAAAAGAACAACGCTTGCAAATCGTGCAAATTTATTTCGAAAATAATGGTTCAGTTCGCGAAGTTTACCGCAAGCTCCGTCCATTTTATGGTCGACATAATCGCCCATCAGAGCAATTAATTCGGTTAACCATGGATCGTTTTCGCACTACGTTTACTCTATGTGATAATACGCATCCGCAGAGACGTCGAACAGTGCGCACCGAAGAAACAATTGCCGCTGTAGAGCAAAGTGTTGAAGAGGACCCGAATGAATCGATTCGCCACCGTGCACAGCAATTGGAGCCGACTAACCGACTATTTTGTTCCCGAATTGGATGGCATGAATGTGGATGAGTTGTTGTTCCAACAAGACGGCGCTACATGCCACACAGCGCACGTCACAATCGATTTATTGAAGGAAACATTCGATGAGCGCATAATTTCGCGGAATGGACCTGTCAATTGGCCACCAAGATCGTGTGATTTGACACCATTGGATTATTTTCTTTGGGGATATGTGAAGTCGCTCGTCTACGCCAACAAACCAGAAACGTTAGGGGACTTGGAAGCCAACATTCGTGGCGTTATTGCCAACATACGGCCCCATATGCTCGAAAAAGTGGTTGAAAATTGGACCTGTAGAATTGGCTTTATTCGAGCCAGCCGCGGCGGCCACATGCCCGAAATCATATTTAAACGTTAATGGCATAAAATTATCCTTCCAATAAAGCCAAATTGATGGACATTAAAACGATTTTCTTGTGTTTTATTTCAATTCGAAGTTCTATACCCCTCAAAAAAACACCCTATATAAAAATTTCTATTAAAAAACTGTTATATCAAAACAAATTTATTATCAAATATTTACTAAGAACAACTACATAAAACTGATTTTTGGCGACTTTTGGCGATTTTTATAATCAATTTGGCGAAATAAGTCGGAAAAAATTTGACAACCCTGCAACAAAGTTATTTTTAGATTAGAAGAAACAAAAGATATCATGTTTTGCGTGAATTCATTATTTGGGTATTCATAAATGATTTGCTCTTTAGCTGAGTGGTAAGTACGTTAGTTTATTAGTCAAGAGATTGCCGGTTCGACTCATCCCAAATACATTTAGTTTTAGTAGCAGCCAAGCAAAAGCAAACAAAAAGGGGTTGAAAAATGTGACATTCATCCACACACACACACACACAATAACAATTATCACTAAAATTAAAATTTCAGTCAAGAACTTTTTTCTTTGATTCATTAAATTTCTTTATTGGCTGAAAAAAATATATTCAATAAACGTGCATACAATTTTATTTATCAATAATGCAAAAATCGTCATCACAGAAAATTCGAAAGATTTTTTTATTGAATCAACCAACGATTTTCGTGTTCAAATATCAAAATAATTTTTTTCTGTGCATATGAAAATAAGGAAAACAAAACGAAAAATGATGTTCCATCATAAATAGCTTCAATAATTCTTTTTGCTTTCCATTTACTTTATTTGTATTTGTTCTGGAACTATTTTCCCTTATTTATTTTTGCACCGTCTATTGGGCAATCTTTGTATTCATATTCACTTTCCCTAAAAACAATTAAAATTATATTTTCTAAACTAATTGTGCGAAAATATCAGAAAAATACTTATATTATTATTACTTCTTTATTTTTTTCCTTTGTTTTGTTTCTTTGGTTTGTTTCGGGGCAAAAAGCTAGAGTTTACTTGTTTTCGATGGTAGATTACCAATCGAGTGCAACTTCGAGTAGATACGTTTCGAAAACGATTGCCGTGATCCACGTTAGCAACATTTCGATGACAAAGTACTCGATTTCGAATGCGGTGATTTGCCCCCTGGTAAAGCAGTGTTATCGTGATTATTTTGGCTTCTCTGTGGCTCATCAAGATAAGAAGTGGGCACCTCATATATGCTGTACGACATGTGTAAAGAATCTTACAGGTTGGGCAAAAGGAAAGCGATATATGGCTTTTGGAAAATCCATAATTTGAACAGAGCCTGCAGACCAAGTATCTGATTGTTACTTTTGCCTAACATGTATAAATGGTATAAATATAACATCCAAATGTACGTTCATCTGCAATTGCAGATGAAATTCATGATCCAACCTACATACATATGTACCTTGTAATGGGTGTTTTTTTATTGAGGTATAGAACTTTAAGTTGGCATCACTTTTTTAACTGGCGGCTATTTTGTCAGCTGTCAAGTGATTAATATTTAGTTTGGTTTGCCATTTCATCATAAACAGGTTGACAAAAGAACAACGCTTGCAAATCGTGCAAATTTATTTCGAAAATAATGGTTCAGTTCGCGAAGTTTACCGCAAGCTCCGTCCATTTTATGGTCGACATAATCGTCCATCAGAGCAATTAATTCGGTTAACCATGGATCGTTTTCGCACTACGTTTACTCTATGTGATAATACGCATCCGCAGAGACGTCGAACAGTGCGCACCGAAGAAATAATTGCCGCTGTAGAGCAAAGTGTTGAAGAGGACCCGAATGAATCGATTCGCCACCGTGCACAGCAATTGGAGCTTTGTCCATCAACTTTATGGAAGATTTTGCGCAAAGATCTTGGCTTGCGACCTTACAAGATCCAGCTTGTGCAAGAATTAAAGCCGCGAGACCATGCAATGCGTCGTGATTTTGGTGTATGGACCGAAAATGAGATTGATCTCGATGCTGATTTTCATCGCAAAATTTTGTCCAGTGATGAGGCTCATTTTTGGTTGAATGGCTACGTCAACAAGCAAAATTGCCGCATTTGGAGTGAAGAGAATCCACATGAGACCCTTGAGACGCCATTACATCCACAAAAACTGACTGTTTGGTGTGCTCTATGGGCTGGTGGAGTCATTGGGCCATACTTCTTCCGAAATAATGCTGGAGAGTCAGTTACCGTTAATGGAGACCGGTATAGAGCCATGATAACCGACTATTTTGTTCCCGAATTGGATGGCATGAATGTGGATGAGTTGTGGTTCCAACAAGACGGCGCTACATGCCACACAGCGCACGTCACAATCGATTTATTGAAGGAAACATTCGATGAGCGCATAATTTCGCGGAATGTACCTGTCAATTGGCCACCAAGATCGTGTGATTTGACACCATTGGATTATTTTCTTTGGGGATATGTGAAGTCGCTCGTCTACGCCAACAAACCAGAAACGTTAGGGGACTTGGAAGCCAACATTCGTGGCGTTATTGCCAACATACGGCCCCATATGCTCGAAAAAGTGGTTGAAAATTGGACCTGTAGAATTGGCTTTATTCGAGCCAGCCGCGGCGGCCACATGCCCGAAATCATATTTTCTTGTGTTTTATTTCAATTCGAAGTTCTATACCTCTAAAAAAACACCCGTTAGTAAGGAGCCTCATATGCTATCTCAAGCTGATCTTAACGATCTGGTTCGCGACTTAAAATTGTCAAAAAACCAGTGTGAATTATTAGGATCTAGATTGAAAGAATGGAATCTGCTTCATCCTGATACTAAGGTGTGCCGTTTTCGTAGCCGTGACGAAGTACTAAAAAAGTTCTTTTTTCAAGAAGAAAATTTAATTTATTGCAATGATATAACTTCGGTTATGAACTTCCTAGACATTGAATTTAAACCACAAGATTGGCGTTTGTTTATAGACGCGTCAAAAACCAGTTTAAAAGCTGTTTTCTTGCATAATGGAAATAGATTTTCCTCTGTTGCAATCGCACATGCTTACGGTATGAAAGAAACTTACAAAAATATGAAATTGGTTGTAAAAAAAAATCCGGTATAAAATTTTCATTTAAACAATGTGGGGACTTAATAAAAGTCATTTCTTTACTTCTCGGATTGCAGCTAGCTTTTACAAACTATTGTTGCTTTTTATGTGAGTGGGATAGTAGAGATCGAAACAATTAAACAGCATGGAAAAACGATACCAGGGGCCTAATTCCTGCACTCGTGATCGGAATTGCATTCGAATAGAAATTAATTTCGATGGCAAGAAATTTTCCGATGATGTCACTCGCTACCAAGCGAATCTAGTTTTTGTTTCAGTGTTGGAAAAAGGTAAATATATTTATATATAAATTCATTTCACAACACTGAATAAATTGTAAGCAAAAGCATATGTTTGTATATATGTATGTATGCAAAAACATATGTATGTACGTACATACACACGTATATGCAGAAAAAAGAAAAGAATATACATAAATATTATTTTCATTTTAATTTAATTAATAACTTAATAATAATAAATAAGTGTAAAGTCAGAGAATAGAGCACTAGCCACATTTTCGATTCTTTTATTGGTTGACCAGAAGCAGTTAATTTGTTATTTAGATGCTCCCAGAGTTGGTTGTTTTTTTTTTATTTATTTAGGCAAAATATTATTTAGCAAGTCAGTGTGTTTTGTTATATTTAAAGTCAACTAGAAATTCTTTAATTTGTAGTTTTTTATACGTACATTTGTGCACTCATTCATTTATAAAAAAATAAGTCAAATATTGAACATACATTTTCTTTTTCTTCGCTTTTTCTCTATGTTAAACATGATTTCGAATGCCTTTTTGCTTGCGAGTAAAAACACGAACGGTTGCATTCGAATGTATGCACGTTATCGAATGCTGCCATCAGCAATTTCGATATGTGTTATTCGAAACCGATTGCGAAAATCTCAAAAGTTAAAAAACTCGCACATTCGAGTAACAACTCGCTCGCAATCGAATGCGGGAATTAGGCCCCAGGTTAAATGGAGTCCTCGAATGTTGGCAAATTATTGTTGGACACTTGCAAGAGACCAGCCTTAGGTCAAATACTACAGAAAATCATAGCTTTTAGTTTTAAAAGACATATTATCAATTGTAATTGTATGTAAAGTATCAGTATTTTTTATGAAATATAAAATTGCTGTCAAAAAAAACTATGGCTGTCAAATTTTTTCTACCTCTGTTTTTCACCTTATAGCCTTTTCACACTTACTCACATCTTTCATCTTTCATCAATTTGGCAAGATGATAATAATATCTTCCCATAAGAATTATACGGGGCTGAATGTTCAACATCTTTCAACATCTTCAAAAGATGTTCCTATATCACTTTGTTCCGTTCAACATCTTTCGATTATTTTAGTGTCATCACTAGAAAAAATATATACAACTTTATACATACATGCATACATACTATAAAAATGTATTCATATGTTTGTATGTATATCTACATATGCATATATGTACATACATTCAAGGCTACATTTTGGAATATCCTTCCCAAAAAAGATCCGTAATTACTCCAAAACTTTATTATATACATATGTATGTATATTTAAGTATATAATAAAATCTTGTATATATTTTTCCTAATCGAAATAAATTACATAAAAGTAGTTGCAAATGTCTACGCGAAATCTTTGCGGATAAAGTTTGGAATATTTCTTCATCATCATTGTCCGCTGGCATAATTTCTACTAATTCTGCATATTGTAGCATTATTTGTTTCTGCTCCTCAGGAGCCAACAATTAAATCAATTTCTAGTGAATTTTTAAATTGCATTTTATTATTTAATTTTTGGTTGCTTTCACTCGTAAAAATAGTATTATTAATAAATGATAGATGAAAGATGAAAGATGTTGTAATGTGAACAGGTTTTTTTCAATTTTCAACATATTCCACGCATTCCTCAAAGATGTGAGTGAGTGTGAAAAGGGTATTACAAAGTCAAAGTAAAGCAAAAAGGCCAAAAAAAAGTTCAAGTGACAAATTAGAAGTTCATTTTTGTCAATCAGTACATTTTTTGTTCATACTATCCATTATATAACTTCAGATTTACTATATGAAATGGTGAATGTTGTCCAATCAAAATAATATTAATTTAAATAGAAAAATAAATGGCTCTTATTATGAGTTGTATATGTACGTCTGTTAAATTGTATTTTCATCATCCTCACAGCTCAAATACCTTCAAAACGTACATATAGAACGGGAAAAACATCATACAGATGGTTTTTTTTTAACAAAAAGTTTTATAATAAACTATTTAATAACTCAGTCAATTTCTAAGGAATTTTTTAACACAAAGCTGCGAATTATTCTTAATGAATTACGTTTTATAAATAAAGTCGTAAGTAGTATGGCCCCGGTACAAAAAAAAAATGCTTAAAAACGAATCCAAAGCAGAAAAGTGACACAAAAACCGAAAAAATTATATTTGGTGAACAAATACACACATATATCTGAAATTTAATGAAACAAAACATTAAGGGTACGAAAGGTTCTGGTTTCTTCTTTTTTAATTTGTCAATAAATTAAAAATCGGTTGATGCTCAACTTAGCTAGAGGTTGAGAAGTGCTTACGGGTACAAAAACCCGGGGCCAAATTGCCGCACTCGTTGTCGAACGAAATTACGAAATAAATCCATATAAACTATATTGAAATATTTCCTGATTCCGTTTAATAACAAGTGAAGCGTTTTGCCTCCCCCCACCCCCCCCCCCCCCATTTTTGCCCATAACTCAAGATTTTCAAGGGGTTTGGAAAATTTCAAATACACTTTGTTGTTATGCTCGACAATACCAACTAGAAAAATTGTAACACGTCCCAAGTATTTTATTTTTTTTTCTCACAGTCTTATATTACTTTAACTTTTGGTTGAATATTAAAAGGTGAATTTTGTCCAATCAACATAATATTAATAAAAATGCATTACAATATTAAATTAATTCGATCTCTATCGGCATTTAACACACCCACCCCTTTCACTTAAAGGGTAAACGTCATCAGTATTTTCTTCATTATCAAGTAAGGTTGTGGGGTTGCATATCGTCATTAAGTAGCCATGAATAGCCATGAATGTCAACACTTAATATTTAAGACTAAAACTGAAACAATTGAAATGAAATGAAATCTCAGACACTGAAAGTTTCATATGAAATATTAGACCAAACGTGAATAAATGTATAGCTTTTAAAAATTAAATGATTAGTCTTACGATGGCCTTAAACGTGAAAGCAACTTTACTAAGCTTAATCCTTCTTGGATTTTTTGAAGTATTCGCATTTGAAAATAAACTAAGTCAAATGGTTGTGCAGTTAGCAAACAATATTAAGGAAGAACAACATTATGATACAATTCTTTTTATAAGACACAATGAGACGTATCGAAATGGTTGCGAAAATATCTTTAACACGGACATTATACTGAAAGGTCTAATGGAGCAGGGAACGCCAATTTTGAATCTTGTGGGAAATACAACTCATTTTTTGTTGAATAATTACAATCATCGTTTGTTGGCCATGGCAAATTTAAAAGGAATTGCTGAGGAGGATAAGAATCTTTTGGCTTCGTTGTGGAAAACATTGAGTCATGATTTGTTAACACGAATAATTTTGCTGGTTAAAAGGAACGTCAGTGATCAATACATATGGAATATTCTAAAATATTGTTATCAAAATAAAGCCCTTAAAGTCGTCTTGGTCAAGGAAATGCTAAACAAGGGTCCTGTTTTCTATTATTTTAACATGTTTCCCCAGTTTGAAGTTAAAGTGAAAGCGCTAAATCCAAATGAAACAAACTCTTTATTCACGGATAAAACAAAAAATATGAACGGTTATCCTATAAGTATTATACATTTAAGAGACAGTTTCAATATTTTTATAAAAGGAGAGAAAAATGGAATACCCATACTAGGGGGTCCCGTGGGCCATTTATTTCAAGAATTCGCACGCAAGCATAATGCATCGCTAACCTTTCCACATCAGGAACAAAGAAGCAACGCACTACGCTTTTATGATGTATGGAATCTGGTTAAAAACGGTACGTGTGATATATCCGGTGACGTCTTCGTTGGCAATTCTGATGAAGAGGTGGTATATTCTACAACATTCGACCTTGAAGATGTCTGTCTAATGGTGCCCGTTGAAAAATCTATACCAGCTTATAAGTTTTTTGTATCAGTTTACGATACCATCAGCATGATTTTGATTGTCTTGGCTTTCATATTATTTTCCTTGGTTGTAGCTGCGACTTATTTAATCAAACGAGAACGTATGAACTTCAATGAATTAATTTTTAATATTAACGTGCTAAGTGGACTATTGGGTCAAAGCTTCAGTTTAGGGAGAAGTTCTTCCGTTACACGCCGATTAATCTTCTTGATGATCTTTTTGGCTGGATTGATCTTTAATACAACTTACAACACATTCATACAATCCTTTTTTACCGCTCCTCCCAGCGAACACAGGATTTCCACTATGCAGGGTGTACAAGACTCTGGCATGAAAATTGCTTTTTACGTTGAAAATTTTGAGTATTTAAAAGAAATTGGAAGAGAAAAAGAATTTAGTCCATTTGCAAAGGTTGTTGATAGTTTGGAAGAATATTCTGAAATGGTTAATAGCTTTGAGAGCAGTTACATGTATTTTGTGTCGTCGCTTCATTGGAACACACTGGATCAGCAGCAACAAATGCTGTCAAAACCTCTGTTTCGTTTAACCAATATTTGCATCATCATCTCGCAAACCGAAAGATTCATTTTGCAGCCTAACTCACCTTTCAAGAAATCGTTAGACACTGTTATACGTCGAGCCAGCGAAGCTGGTTTAATATCGCACTGGGATTCATTAAGATTTTCTGAATTGGTACAAATGAAAAAAATTAAATTTATGAAAGAAACTGCTAAGCCGGAATTCACGCCAATGAAATTGGAAGATTTGAAGCTGGTGATGATTTGTTTTGCCTTCGGTTTAACTTTGTCAGGTATTTGTTTCATCTTCGAAATTTGCTGGTCGAAGCGCGAAAAATTAATTAAAATATTTGTAAGATTTGTGAAATTTCTTAAGCGTGATACTTAAACGGCTTCAGCTATGAATAAATGTGCAAACGGTTTTGTGAATTCGTATTTCGTATACGTATGTCTTGATATTAATAAACCTAAATTCTTAGAAATGCAAAGTTAAATAAAAATTAAGGAATTCTAAAGGTGGAAGTATATAACACGCGTTACGCGGCAACGCTTTTCTGGCTTGTTAAACGTTCAACGCTACACAAATGGAAGGTTACCCACCACGCTTTTGAAGCTTTTTTAGTTGTAAAATTTAAATCCTTTGCCGGCTATTTTTTTTTGCATTTACGTTGCATTTTTCTTTAAACATTTAATTCATTTTTGTATCCATTGTTTAATAAAAAAATTAATTTTTAATCATGTTTGTGTATGTTAGTTTATGAATCTGGCAACACTAGCTGTCATTTTGTATACAACGCGTGAAAGTTGAAGAATGTTCAACTTTTGGCGAGGTACGCGCGTCGCGAACTTCTCTATGTAACTTGCCTTGACAGACGCGTGTATCGCATTAGCGCATTGAACGCGTATTATGTACTTCCACCTTAAGAAAAGTCCAGTTTTAAAGTAAATTAAATCTATTACTAATTAGCGCTTAAATATTTTTGCAGTATAAAATATTAAAAATATTAAAAAGAAAACTAACTTATACGAAATCACTTTCAAATAGCACTGCAAATTATAATAATTTTCAAAATTAACAAAAAAAAAAAAAAAATTTAAATACATTAAGTTGTTGCTTTTTGCAAAAATATTTTAATATTTTAATTTTACTCAACGTGTGATTTATGTTTTGCAATTCTTAAAAATCTATTGAGAGTTTGTCTATAACCATCAAGGTTTTGTAAGCTTTTTGCATTGTCGTTGAAGTTAAGTGATGTGTTGCTTAGCAGCAGTGATGCCAATTTAACCATTTTCTGGCTAAATTTAGCCATTTTTTATCTCATTTAGCCGGAAGAAAAGTGTATTTAGCTATTTTTTTTTAGCAATTTTTATTTTAATCAAACTATTTTTTAGCTATTTTTCCAAACATGAAATTTGTTTGTGATTTTTTATAAAAAAATTAAAATCGCAGCAAAGGAATACTATCAAAAAATACAAGAGAGCAATGTTTTATTGTTTTCACATTAATATCAATAAATTCCGGTCCAAACTTGCAATTTTTGTTGCAGCAACTTTTTATTTTTGTGTGAAAAAGATATAGAGAGGAATACAAAATGTAGATACATATGTATTTCAATTCACCACTCCCCCACATATTCAAGAATTCCTGCAACAAAAATTGAAAGTCTACAAGAGCTTATATGAAAGAGATAGCTAAGTTGGTAACTATAAGATTTAATACTCCGTTCTTATAATCGGTCTAATTACAATGTTCTTATAAGTTGTCGGGTCTAGTTTGTGGTTTATGATATCAATCAAACAAGCGTAATTTTTGTTTTACACGAGTGAAAATAAAGCATAAATTAAAGCTTAAATGAAAGTCTAAATAATAGAAGTTTGCAAGCAAGTTTGCACTAAATGCGCAGTTTTTTGCTTGTCTCTGGATCGCCTGAAGAAAAATAATTTTATTTATTACTTCAATTTATTGTTTTTAATTACTTTAAAAACTTTCCCGGTTTGCTTAAAAAAATAACATATAAAATACCTTCTTGTTTTTGCTTAAAGTTCATGACTTTTTCATTCGATGGCACTTGACCATTTTTTTAGCTAGTTTTTAGCCATTTTTTGTATTTTTCTGGTATCACTGCTTAGCAGCAACGAAATAAATCTAGACGTGCTAAACCAACAACAGAGATATTTAAAATATTTTGCTTTACTTTATAAAAATACTTAAAGATTGATTCCTTGCATAATTTTGTTTTAAACATCTTTCAAATTGACATAAAATACACTCGGATTTTAAGTGGACCCTGTTCGTACTCGTATTTTTAAAAGGTGTTGCACAAATGCGTAGTAAAAATAATATAAAAAAACACAAAAAAAATTATGTAAACTATTTATGTCACTTAATTAATATATTTAATCAAATGTTTGCACTTTTTCAAACACTATTGATTAATTAAAAATAGAAAAAAATTTATAAAGCTAAGTCTAGACGATATGTTGAATCAGCATATTTATGATAAAAAATTTGTTACCATTGCCAACATATCGTGTAGGCACTAAATATTTTTCAACATACGTATGCTTAACCACATATGAAGGGCATTTGTTAATGTTGTCAACAAACGTATTTTGAAGATTTTAGCATTTATGGTGTAGCCACCATATTTTTCCTCTGTAACAAATTTCCTATGTATGCTGTCAGATATGTTATTTGTTGAAAAGCCTATGTAAGCTTTTCAGCATACGGCAAATTTGATAGCATATAGAGTTGATATTTTAACTCTGCTCATGTATGAAATGTTTCCTAATTTGCCATTTTTAAAATAAAAATAACGTAAATATTAAAATAACAAAAATAGTAGAATAAAAGCAAAAAAAAAACACAAAAAAATTCTACATTACGCGAAAAATATACTGCAGAAATGTTCATGGTAGATTCGGGTGAGTAAAAAATTAGGGAAATTAAAATTTCATAAGAAAAATTTCAGGCGATTCTGAAGAAGACAATCAATCTTATTCCAGCTTCCTTTCGATTTTGCAACTTCTCGCGAATTTTTGCAAGCTTCGCAATAAAAGTGACTTTTTGCATGCTTTCAGCCTCCTAAAAGTTTTGCCGATTTTTAAAAAATATTGGAATTCGTCAACATCCCGCTGTTAGTAAATTTTTGCGAATTTTCGCTATTTTTGTGACTTTTATTGAATTTTTTATATTCCTTACAGTTTTGGCGATTTTGAATCAACATTATGGTGTGTTTAAAATTTTGCAACTTCTCGCGACTTTTTGTAAAGTTCGAGATAAAAGCGAATTTTCGGATGCTTTTAGCCTCTTAAAAATTTTGCCGTTTTCTAAGAAATTATGGAATTTGTCATCATCCCGCTGTTAGTAACTTTTTGCGAATTTATGTAATTTTCGCGATTTTTGTCGAATTTTTAGCATTGCTTACAGTTTTAGCGGTTTTTAATCCTTATTATGACTTGCTTAAAATTTTGCCCATTTTTTGCGATTTTTTGCAAAGTTCACAATAAAGGCGGCTTTGTCTTCTTGCTGTTGTAGCTTTTTGCCAATTTCCGTCATTTTGCGAATTTCTTTTTGTTTATATACATACATGTATAATTGCACCAATTTTTATTAACCAAAAATATAATTTTTTGCACTGAAAGCGATAATTGAATGTGTACATAAATAAATAAAGAAAAAAAATTGTCAAAATTTATTTTATATCTAAGCAAATGCTCATATGACTCAACATATATATTAGAATACGAAATTCAACATATCATGTAGACACAAAAATTTTATGCTAATTCATATGTTGCATTATTAAAGGATTTGTTGTTATTTTAAAGCATATGAACATAAGCATACATTTGCTGATTCAACATATCGTCTAGACTTACCTTAACATATACATACATATTCATATTTTTATTTGAAGAGCCAATTAGGTTTGTGCTTTGCTTATGTATTTTCATTTAAATTCTATACCATATAGTTTGAAAGGAGACAAGTATTGAACCAACAAACTTCTGACTGATAGACAAACACTCTAACCAATATGCTAACAAGCAGTCTGAATAACCATTGAAATAATTTGCAAACATGCTTATACAAAAACGAAAAAGATCATGAAAAAAGATTGTCTGTATCTATTTATAGATATGAAATAACAAGACACCTCATAAAATCAAGAAGATTAAGATAATTTACACATAATCATATAGGAACCTAATAAAATCAAGAAGAAAACCTTATTGAAAAAATCAATAAGGCAACCTAATAAAATCAATAAGAAATCCCTTTAGTTTACAATTTAGAAGAAAACCTTATAGAATCAAGAAGTTTGTCTCTATGGATTGTTTTTCTGGTGCCAAAAATAACGGAAATTGAGTAAAAAAAAGTTGGGAATAATAAGATTTCTTCTTGATTTTATGTGGTTTTCTTCTTGATAAAATTAATAAGATTTACCACATAAAAACAATAAGGAATCTCTATGAAAAAATCTTCGCTTCTTTCTGCTGGGATACCCCTTAGCCTAAAAACGTTTCATAGAGAAAATCTTATTGATTCTATGAGGCAGTTTTTTCTCTGTGTATGAAAGTGGTAATGATTTCATTTACGAATATTTTCGGTGTGACTTTATCGCTTACTTGTTGCATCATTGAGATCTGCTGGTCGAAAATTTAATTTTAAAAATTTGTATGCTTTGTGAAATATCTTAAATATGATGATTTCCAGTAAATTTTTTGAAAGTATTTATATCTTGGAATTAAACTTTAAACGGTTTTAGTTTTAATACATTCCTAAGTCTTAGTCAAATGTTTTGATATTAATATTGCAAAACTTTTAGTAGTGAAACATAAAGTGAATGAGCAGAAGGAATATTAATAAAGAAAACGTTCGTTAATTAAATTTATAGTTTAAATGGCTTAAATGTTTTTATATTTATTGCTTTAATATAAATAATACGCGGGGAAATAATATAAGAAAATGAATTGAAATGGAATTGTTCCAAGATACATTTACACATACGAAAGATTTTATTTGGAGTTTGCTGCTTTTTATTAAAAAAATATATATACTTAAATTTATATACGTATGTATGTATCTAACTTTATAAAAGTACTTTGAGCTTAGTTCCTAATATTATTTTACTGAAAACATGTTTAAAATTGACATTAAAAATATTTGCTTTTGAATTGAATTATATCTGTGAATGTTGTGGAGGTGGATAACAAACTAAAAAAATATTATATCAACTATTTATGTCATTTAATCACAATATTTAATAAATTTATTGCACTGCGTTAATTATTTTTGAGCAAATAAATAAATAAAAAAAATATATAAAAAAGTTTGTAAATGTCTATTTTTATTTGAGGAACGATATTAGTTTTTAGTTTTTTACAAGTAAGGAATCATAAATTTTTTATTGATAAGTCTCTGACATTTATGTAAGTGAGTTTAAAAGTCCAGATTTTCTTCTGGAGCAAACAAAGTAATTTTGGCCTAAAGCCTGGTACGGAAATCCTACGGAATTTCACGTTTGTAAATTTACATTTATGCCTGCACGGAAAAATAATCGTGTAGCCTTTTGTGCAGAATTATGTCTGCCTTTACATCAATTCATTTATTTTTTAATTTACAATATACAAAAATACTAAAAATTAGTTAAAACTTCCGAAAAGTCGAGAAGTTTGTGAACAAAATAATTGTCTGAACATTAATTTTTGTTGCAGTTGAATGAGAAAAGTCTCCACTTAGTGTTATAACATCCCTGTAATAGGAAGGAAGGAAGGAAGGAAGGAAGGGCGTATCAGAGTTGTCAGATATCGCGATGCTTGGCGTCTAAATTTTTGATTTGGCGATATGGCGATTTTTTTGACGATAAATAATTTTGTCGGCAATTTTTATGGCTATTTTATGAACAACTTCAAGCTCAACTTCAAAATTTTTTTAATTCAGAAAAATTATTTTGTCGAAGGACTGACTAGTTTCAAAAATAAATCCTACCAAAACTTGTCTGCGAGAAATTAAAACAATTTGATTTTGATGATTTTTCTTATATTAGTAATTAATGCGTTTTTAATTTGAGTGAGGAAAAATTTACAAGAAATAATTTTTGGATTTCTACTTTTGGTGATTTTCTGCAAAATATTTATACGATTATTTTATAAAAATTTAAAAAAAATTTTATAATGAGCCGTATTCGTAAATTTTGCGGCCAAAATATGTAGAGAAATTTGTACACATATGCATGTTTCTAATTATTTTAAGTTGCTTGAAGATGTTTTAAACAGTGTTGCTAATTTAGGGGATTTGTTTCCAAATTGGGGATTTTTTTCGCGATTGGGGATGAAAATTTCGTGCTGGGGATCTGGGGATTTTTTATAACTAATGGTAACAAGAATGATTTTTGTGCTAAGAAATTTTGCGTCCGGTAACTCTAAAAATGTGTATTACTACTTATAGTGAATGGTTTCTAATAAAGACATATTAACCAATAATCAACACTACCAAAACAAAAGTACGTAATAAAATGCAATATGACTTGCTGGAATCACTTATTAAATTTGTTGTGACAAATTTAATCCTTCTGCTGAAATGCTACAGCTCTTTAATATAATTTAATAATAATTTTTATAACAAAATTTCTGAGGCCGGTGAATCAGAAGATTTCGATTCCGAAGTTTTTAAAATTGTAAACATTGGTTAAAATTTTTTTATACTTATGTAAATTAAGCTTTGTGTAATTTTTTCTTTACAAGATTTACAAATTAAATTAATATGAATATAAATATACACAGAAAAAAATATCATCGAAATGCAACCAACAAAACAAATTGTTAATATTTAATTTAAAAATTAACAATCATCATTTTTGATATAACAAATTAAAGTTTTTGTAGTCAATTAAATTACTCAACAAAATTATTTGTTAAATTATATTATAACGAAATGCGCACATGTAGAAGAAACAAGAAATCATGTTTTGTGCGTATTCATTATTTGTGTATATAATAAAGTGTTGCTCTTTAGCTGAGAGGTAAGTGAATTGGTTTATCAGTCCTGAGGTTGCTGGTTCAACTCCGCCCAAAGACATTTAGAGTTTTTCGCTGACAACCAAAAATCGTTTCGAAGATTGTGGTTGTGTATGAAAAGCTTGTTAATATAACAAATATGATTCGGAAATTCAACAATTCACATTGTTAATATAACAGTAACATTAATTGAAATAACTTTGAAATCTAACAAAAATAAATGTTGAAAAAATAAATAAGTTTCAACAAACTATTTGTTGATATATTTAATTCAAAATATTTTTAAGATTTTCCTTTAACTTACAATTTCGTTAATTGTATTTACAAAAATCATTGTGGGTTCAAAATCAATTAATTATTTAATTGATATAACAAAAAAATTAATTGTATTTACAAATCATTTTTTTCTGTGTAGCTATCGATATAAATGAATTATGTTGAATAAATATGTTATTTTTGTCATTATTTTTTAAATAAAATTAATAAATTTTATTTTTTTCACAAAAACAAAAAATTTGAATAATAAAAACTCAATTTGGGAATTTTCGGGGATGACAAAGCAAAAATTGGGGATAACCTCTAGAAAAAAAAACTGGCAATACTGACAGGCTTACAGCCGATCGGCATTGTTCTCTGGTTTGTGCTCATGTGCACAAACAATACATAAACAAATTGAGCAATCGTTCTCATTGTTTTTGTTTCACTCACTTCAAAGAACGAAACAAAACAAAATCACACAAATTGTTTCGTTTAATTTCGTATTCTGCTTTTAAGTACAAAGCAATCAAAGCAAAACTAAATTTATAATTATAATAGTGTGGATTATTTTTGTTACGAAAATCACGTCCTAACTCCTCTATCGCACAATAAATAGCATAGCTATAATAAACAATTTTGCTTTGTTCATTTGTAAATTACTAAATATCTCGAAAAAATAAATATATGTATGTATGTCTTGAGCCAATTTCATAATTATAAGCACCTTTAAATTTCCTCTTTATTAAGAACACATGTTTTCAAATTTTTTTAAACTAATTTCCTACAAATGCATACAAATTTCGCTAAATATTTATATAGAATCGTATCTTAAATTGCGAAAATGATGCTCGTACTCGTATACAGCCGCATTTGTACAAGTTTTCTCATACTAAATAATCTAATTTAATTACTAAAGTTGCTGCGCAAACACAAATGCATTTATATGTGCTGCCAGTTTTCAAGAATTTTCTGCAAAGAAATTTAAACGAAAAATATTTGTATTTGAGATCGATGTGCTGGTATCTTTAGAAAAGCATTCCGCCGCTCCACAGCATTCGACATTAAAACAGCATTGACGTTTAAGCATTTAAAGCATTTTGAGCAAAAAGAAAATTTGTTATTACAACCACAAACTAGAAGAAAGAAAAAAATAATTTAAGATGAAACTATCTATCGTTGGAAGATTGAAATTGCTATTTCTTTGTTGCTGTTAGTTACTGTGCTATTGAGGCCTGGTCAAATGCACCAATAAACTTTGCAACTGTTAAAGTAGCCAATTGTTTGATTTTAAGTTTAAGAAAAAAAGGTAAAAAGTATTAAACTATTTGCGTTTAAATGAAATTTTTTGTATTAAAAATTATATAAAAAAAACAAATCACTTTTCGAACACTAATAAATAACTTTTTTCGCTCTTGATTGCTGCTCTTGGAAAATTTAACACATTTTCGCTTCATTTTTAAGTACTTTCAACTTAAGTTCATCAATATCTTCAAATAGCTGTTTATATATTTATTAAACATTTTTGCTTTAAATAAGTTTCATTAAAAAGTAAAAGATTTATGTGCACACAGAAAAATTTCATATTCAAACCTACAAAAACAGGGGAAATTTAACGTTTCTTTTGGTAACGATTTTGCTTCATATGTGTTGCATGTTAATTCAACATGATTTGAAGTAAATTTTAAAGAAAATGTTTCCTTTTGTTATAACTTTATTTCAGGTTGATATTTAACATTCCAGTCAGCGTGACCGTTTGACCGACTAAAGTGGCAATTTGCCACTTTTTCGACTGCGTTTTCCCTTTTTCGACTGCCTTGCCACTTTTTGACCCCCTTTATTTAGGGTGAGTTATATGAAAATACATTAAAAATAAAATGTTAAGTGCAGTTTTCTCGTTTTTTTTTTAATTTTGCCCCTTTTTTTTGATAAATCCCCTATTTGGTGCCACTTTTTGAAAAATGTCATCGGTCACCCTGATTCCAGTACTAACAAATTAAAATGAAAAATTATGTTGAATCAAAGTCATTTCAAAATTTTCAAGTTGATACAAAATGAACTTAATTTAACGTAATTATTATATTAATTATTTAACTTACGTGATGATGTGTATTGCGACAAGCATGAGTAAAATTGTGTGTTGTATTTAGTTTAATTCTCTGCGTAAGATTTGAACTCTAACTCATGGTCAACGCCCTTACTACTGCAACCCCCGTGGCACAGTGGTAGCGATGCTACCCTCTCAGTCCAGAGGTCGTGGGTTCGATTCCCCCATAGACCCTGGGTGATTTTCGCAGACAAGCTAATTTCTTCGCGTGTTTTTTTTTTTTTTTTGTTATATATATATGTGTGACCTTCTCCGAGAAAAATTACCTAGTATGTCAAAAACGGGTTTGGACTTAAGAGTGGATTCTTGAAATGAGTTAGATTTCTGATAATCATAACTAACCATACCAAATCGCATCTCCCAACTAAAGGTGTGTGTGTTCAAAGTGATAATGTGTTATGAAACTTTAAATGCGTTTTCCTCAAAACTTAATTTTCACACACTAGGTCCCTTTTCTCGGAGAAGGTCACATATATACTCTTTATATACACACGAAACAAATACCAACATGAATTACATTTTAATTCAACATAATTTAATGTTTGATGTACCATAAAATGTATTTGAAACAAAAACAATAGCTAAGCTACTTTGAGTTGACTGCGGAAAACCCCAGTATCTACAGAAGGAATCGATTCTGCGACCTCTCAACTAAACGACTAGTATAGATACTGTCTACTAGCCAGCAGCAGGGTTGTCAGATATGGCGATTTCTCGCCAAACGTGGTGGTTTTCAACTTGTTTGGGCCGTCTTAACTTTTGATTTGGCGATAAGGCGATTTTTATGGCTACGGTGAATTTCAAAATATTTGTTATTCAGAAGGAATAGCTTCAAAAATATATCCTACCAAAACTAGTCTGCTTTTGATGATTATTCTTAATTAATTGTAGTAATTAATGCGTTTTGAATTTGGATGAGAAAAATTTACAAGATATAATTTTTGGCGATTTTTTGCTTTACTCTTGGCGATTTTCTGCTAAATATTTATACAATTATTTTATAAAAATTTACATTAAAATAGTTTTATATAACAAAAAAAAATAAAAATAAAAAAATTATTAACAAATATATAATAAGAATGACTACATAAAAGCTGGTTTTTGGTGATTTTTGATGCCAATTTGGCGAAATAGTCTTCGCTGGTAATGTGAAGTTTTGTTTTTGGCTATTTGCACAGCACGAACATCAAAACAAACAACAACAACACAAAAACAAATGGCACATATGAGCACAACAGTGGACACACACTGTTAAACAACATATCATATCTAATAAATTCAATATGATTTCCATGTTAATATTACATTCTTATTTTTTTCTGTGTATATATACTATGTGTACATATAAATTTTTTTAAATGTAGCAACAGCAAAGAAGAAAATACCCACCCATTACACAAACGTGTATTTTTTACGTAACTATGCGCCTTCGATCTTTTTAATGCAATTTTATTTCAAAGGTATTAATTTTCATGGCTTAACTCACGTTTTATTTTAAAGCATTGTGGCAAATAATTGTGTTTAAAACTCTATTTTGAAAATGGCCCCATTAATTTTTTCCCCCTACAAATACATTTTTTTCCTTGTTTCATCTTAATGTCGAAAAACTACGAGTATTATATCTGGTACATAAAGGAAAGTGCTATTTTCCTTTTACTGCCTTTTAATTTTAACATATATTTTAATTCAAAGCTTTGATAGAGTTAAGGAAAAAGCAATTAAATTTTGTTCGAATTAAATTTCACAAATTAATTGTATGTTAACACTTAAATGATGACTTTTGTGATGTGCAAGAAATAACCAGTAATCAATTTAAAGTAAAGAAATATGTAAGTGCTTCTCTGCTAAGGTAGTCAGTCTAACAGTAGAAGTCTAATTCCATAGCCTTCTAAATTAAATATTGGAGAGAGTTATTGAATGTTATTTTTTTTCTACTTTATTTCTCCAGCCAAAATTACTAAAAAGAACTAAAAAAAAAATATTGAATTGATTTTCTTAATACGAGTATGTATCGTTACAATATAAAAAAAAAAAAAAAAACATTTTCCTGACCTTATGCTTTAGAAGAATAATATTCAAGGACGGATTTTGCCTTTAGTTCAGTGGTGCGCTACATGCAAAATCATTTGGTACAGTGGCTACAATTGGTGGTAGTTTAGCAAGAATGTCAGTGCTCGACTAGATCAGGAGAAGGCATGAGTCAACTGATCCTTTGGACACGCACCTTGCAAAACAAAAGCAATTAGTTATGAGAATAAATTTCATTTTCATTGTTCATTATCACATCTTAGATCGCTTATTTTTTTAAAATAAAAATTTATTTCGCCTGTGGTCGCTTAATAAAGCTGAAATAATTATACCCTTCACAAAAATGATAAAAATGGGTGTACAAGCATATGTAGATTTTTCATTCCGTACGTGTCTTTCACAATATTCACATGTCACCCATAAAGTATATCTATATATTTTGGGTCCTTATGAATAGGGAAAACGAGTAAGCGATGTCAGTGTGTCCCTAAGCATGCCTGTAAGTGAAATCGGTTTTCCGGAGTTCCAAGAAAATTTATAGACTTTGGTCTTGGACTGGTGTGTCAAAAATTATCCAAAATAAATTTTTATTGAAAATTAGAAAAATCACAAAACCAGTTGCAGAGCTGGAAAGTTTAAACTGTATTTTGCCATATAAAAGTAACTTGATAAAACTAATTTTTGTTTTTTTTTTATGTTCAATAAAGAAATTATATATTTTAAAAAATAAAAAAAAAACATTCCAGTGTTGGAAAATTAATTTGTTTTTTTTGTTTTATAAAATAATATAAAATAAATATTGTCTTTTTCTTTATAAATTAAACATATTTTTTTATTTTACAAAACAAGTATATTGCTATAAGAAAGCACAAAAATCTAGAAAGATGATTCCAGGGTTGGAAAATTTAAACTTTTTTGGTATATAAAAATATATGGGTCAAAAAAATATTTTTATTTCTAAATTAAATATATTTTATGTTTTAGAAAGAAAGAGTTAGGTATAAAAAAATTGCAAAAATATAAGACAGGCCCAGTGCTGGAAAATTTTAACTTACTTTTGTTATAAATAAGTAACTACACAGAAAAAATTTAAAATCAACTTTAATTAATATTTTAGTTAGAAATGTGTACTATTAATTAAATCTGTACTTGATTTTCGTCCTGCAAACAAATTGATAATATCAATTAATGAATTTGTAAAAATGAGGTTTTCTTGCTGTTGAGATTTTAAACAATTGATTAATGGGCCCAATTAAATTAATAATTGAATTTAGAGATTTTAAATAATTAAATTGTTCGTTGAATGAATTAATAAAAGTAATTGAATTGTATAAAATTTAAAAAAGTAAAAAAAAATAAAAAGTAAAAAGCCATAAAGACCTAGCTAGAGCTCATTAATTACATACATATTAGGGATGTAAGGAATACCAGTTTAGCGTATGCGAATGCGAAAGCGAATAATACACTTTAATCTCTGCGAAAGCGAATGCGAAAGCGAAAGCGAATGCAAAAATTGGAATACTTTAAAAAATCATATGAAAATAAATTTATATAAGAACATAAAGTTGTATTATGTGCATAGATGTACTACATATAACATTTTATTTAAATTTAGTCTTTAACTGAGCAAATATTTAATTATTTATTAAAAATACAAATTCTTGAAACAGAAAGATATATGAAATTATATTAAAATAACAAAAATTAAATATTTAAAAAACCCGCGAATATATACATATATAGAAAAGATGTGATATCTTCTAAACGGCTGCTAGACTTCTTTTTTTTAAACAAAGCTAAGAAAACTATCGACTAAGTCATCTTCCAAACAGAAAAAACTAAATCAAAATCGGTCCAGCCGTTTGGTCTGTAAGTGGACTTGTACAGACACACACTACAAACTTATAGCACCACTTTTTTTGGTCGGGGGTTAATAAGTATAAAAAATAATTAAAAATGTTAGGCAATCAACCCATTCGTACTTTCCTAAAGCGTGGTACTCTGTTCAACATTTCATGTGAAATGCTGTCATATTAAGAAGAATTGTTCATGCAAAAATGTTGCAAAAGTAGTACTCTGTTCATCTTGGGAAAAACATATAAAATATATGTATGTATCTTCAACATTTTAAGTTTCATGCGAAATAATGAGAGTGGCACTTGTTTCGCGTGGAATTTGCAACAAACAATGACTAGTTAATATTGTTTGCATTTCAAATTTTTTTTACGAAGAAATTAATGGTGTTCAACATTTTTCAAAAGTTTGAACATACTAGTCTTAAGTAGAAAATAATTTCGCGCAAATCAAACACTGCCTTTTCTTTTTTAAAAACTGAAAAATATTTCCAAACATCGTTGGATTTTGGTTTCAATTTGATACTTATGAGAGCTTATTGATAGATTTTCTTTAGTATTCGCTTGAAATATTCGCATACTTTAGCGAATGCAAATAGCAAAAGTAAGCGAATAATTTGCGAATGCGAAAGCGAATGCGAACATTCGTTACATCCCTAATACATATATTTATCAAAAAAGATCGAAAAATTAGAAAATTTAATCATTTATTTATTTATTTTAACTTATTTATTTTATTTACTTGTTTAATTCCGTAACTTACGCCGCAGGCTTTGAACATGGGTACCTCTCCATTCTAACAGGCTAACACAGATCCACTAGGCTATCGTGGCAAATTATTTTTCGTTCAATTATTGCACCTATGTAGGTATGTGTTCTTATTTAATTTTTTACAGCCGTATTCATAAAAATTTTAAACCGCGTTTCAAATATTGTTTAAACAAAATTCGCTAAAATTGTATTCATAATAGAATTTTAGCTTAAAAAACGGTTTTTAAACCTTGCGTAAATCAGCAAATTTTAAAATTGACTGCCCCCATGTTTAAACCAATTTTAAGGTGACGTTGTTGTAATTTTGCTTCGTTATTGTTTACATTTTGAACTTTACCTGTATGCAAATATGTGTGTATGTATGTATGTACTTATGTATGCATGTATGTATGCATATGCCAGTGTTATTTAGAAGAAAACAATGTAATTTTTTTTTATAGAAACTATTGCCGAAATAACAAATATACTCCAAAGAATATTTAAAAGAAAAGGACCGATCCAGTTTCCATTCCCAGTCATTGTTTCCTCATTTTATGTGTTAACAAAAATAGTATAATTGTAGAAAATTAACTAGTGATGTATAAACACTCAAAACAAACAAAATAAAGCTCGTTATTCAAGTGCTTCTTTATCTGCAATAAAATAAATAATATAAAAAGCACTTTTAACAAAGCTTTGTTGTGAACTTTTTTTATTCTTTTATTAAATACAAATTGCAACATATCTTTTATTTTATAGAAACAATATTTCTCTGAAAACCGACAAATAAACAAAATAGAGACGAGTACTTTGTGAGTCAACAATCGTTGTTTTGCAGAACTAATATGCAAGTGACAAATAAAGAATACAGTGTTGCCACGATATTTTAAAAAAATCTAGTTAATTGATTTTTAGTTAAAAAACTGATTATGAATACCAATATTTAAAAAAACGTTTTTAGCCTTAAAACGTTTTTTAACTAATATGAATTTTAAACCTCAATCAACTTTTTTTTTATGAATACGGCTGTTAATTTATAGTGCTGTCATGCTTCGAACTTGGCACTTCTAGAATAACAGGCTGACACACTTCTATGAAAACATGAACAAGCACAAACACAAACTAAAATATTTTTGTTTTCATTAAACAAAGTTAATTCAAACAATCAAAAAATTGGTTGAATTTTTTATAATGCGTATAAAAGTTTAATATTCGTCTGTATGTTTGCATATTTGCTCCCAGCTAGCATTTGTTTGATAATTTTTTGCAAAAATCTCTTTATGATTCTCCTTAGATCATTTTTGATGATGAAAAACTGATTTATCACTTGGGTGATTGAAAAAGAATTCACTTATCATTCATTTGTATGATAAAATAATTATTTCTTGAGAATAGAGGAACAAAATGAAAAAGAAGCCACAAAAAGAAAACCAATGATTTAAATACTACCAGAAAATTGCTCAAAAATTAATCAGCAAATCGCATCATAAATGATTCTCTGGGATGATTCATCAGTAGGGTACCATTTTCTCACAACGGGAGTATCATTTATAATCGAAAAATGAGCTCATATGCGGTTATTTTTCCCGTCAAGCTGATTCGGAAAAGATTCGATTATGATACAAAATGCTAGCTGGGCTAACATCCATACAAACATTAAATTGTTTTGTTTTCAATCAACAAAATTTAATTGGGACAATTATAAAATTGTTTGAAACAGCATTACTTGATTTAATTGGATAATTTTGTCTAAAATTTTTTCTGTGTAAATAAAACAATTGTTTTGCTTTGTGAATTAAAGATATTTTACAACGAAATAAATTAAAATAATAATAATAAATTTTCGATTTGGGCCGATATTTTATTGGTTTGTGTCAAAAACGAGCAACTGAATGAGTTCGATACAAGTCTACTACAAAAGTTCTTAGATTGTTAGAGCTGTGTCCAATATTTTTTTGAACTTAAATGTAATTTGAAACAAATTCTGATTCAAACGCGAAGAAGGAAGTAATTCAAAATAGACTTATATCGAACTCATTCAGTAGCTTGTTCTTGACAAAAAACCAATCATCAAACCTATGCAGTTTAAATAGGTTTGATCATGAATGAGTTCGACACAAGTCTAAAAAGCAATTACACAAGTGAAAAGTTTTTAAACGATGCCTTATATCTATATACTCTTTAAATTATGAAATTACTCCAACATGTCAAAGGAATCTGCGTACTGAAGAGATATATCGCCGCTGCAAATGATAGTATGGAAGAAGAACGAAATTTTGCGATTCCTCGACGTAGAAAATTTTGTGTAAAGACCTTAGACTGAACCGGTTTAATATTCAGCGACGAAACCATTATTTGTGTCATTCTTTGGCCGATGAGGCAGTAAAGCAGTTGTTATAAAAGTATGTTTTTTTTTTTATCGAAAAATTGTATTCAGCCGGTGGGGGTTAATTTTTGCCTTAAAATGTTTGTTAATAAACATAATTACCGCATATGGACTGCAGCCAATCCACAAAAGACTCTACAAACTCAAATACATCAAGAAAAATTGCTGCGTTAGGTACGGTTGACATGCTGGTGGCATGATTGGACTCTGTTTCTTAAAAAATGAAGCCAAACCACCATTCATGGTCTACTGTTTAAAAATATGTATGACATTAAGGCGCACTATATTTATTGGCTGCACTCGTACATGTCTAATAGAGATTCCAACTTTTAGTCAAGTTCGAAAGCTGAAATCTTTAATTTACTCATTTCATTTCAATAATAATTTTCTATCAAATCAAAAAAAATTAAATAAAAAATTAAAAAATAAATAAATTTGTTATACTATTTCTTATTACAGCCAGGTTTATTGCGACTGAAGGGTTTTTACTAAAAAAAATAACTGTTTTCTAGTTTACAACGCTTGCAAGTTATAATTTTGGGATCAACCAACTACTTACCAGCAGCGCCAAACAGGTAATCAAAGATAAGTACAATTTAACAAAAACTGCAAGTAAAACATTGATTTTGGTAAATAGAGCATTTCGGTTTTAGTGCTATTGATACCATTTATTTTAATACAAAAATTTATAAAAAGGGTGTTTTTTTGCTGAACGAGAACTTAAAATTATAATGCAAGACAGAAATATTGTTGGAATATACTTTTTTTTATAATTTGATAGAGTTCAGTTTAAAGCGTTTATTTCTTATATATGTTTTTCGACATACACAGAGAAAAAACTGCCTCATAGAATCAATAAGATTTTCTCTGTGAAACGTTTTTAGGCTAAGGGGTATCCCAGCAGAAAGAAGCGAAGATTTTTTCATAGAGATTCCTTATTGTTTTTATGTGGTAAATCTTATTAATTTTATCAAGAAGAAAACCACATAAAATCAAGAAGAAATCTTATTATTCACAACTTTTTTTACTCAATTTCCGTTATTTTTGGCACCAAAAAAACAATCCATAGAGACAAACTTCTTGATTCTATTAGGTTTTCTTATGAATTGTAAACTATAGGGATTTCTTATTGATTTTATTAGGCTATCTTATTGATTTTTTCAATAAGGTTTTCTTCTTGATTTTATTAGGTTCCTATATGATTATGTGTAAAGCATCTTATTGATTTTTTTAATAAGGGAATCTTTTTGATTTTATGAGGTGTCTTGTTATTTCATATCTATAAATAGACACAGACAATTTTTTTTCATGATCTTTTTCGTTTTTGTATTAGCATGTTTGCAAAATTATTTCAATGGTTATTCAGACTGCTTGTTAGCATATTGGTTAGAGTGTTTGTCTATCAGTCAGAAGTTTGTTGGTTCAATACTTGTCTCCTTTCAAACTATATGGTATAAAATTTAAATGAAAATGTATAAGCAAAGCACAAAGAATAAAGATATACAAAGTTTTTTTTTATTTTATGAGGTCGCCTCATAAAATCAAGAAGAAAACCTTATTAAAAAAATCAATAAGATAACCTCATAAAAACTACAAGATTTCTTCTTGATTGTTTCAAAAAGGTTTTCTCTATGAAATTAATAAGATTTCCTTATTGAAAAAAACCATAGAGATTTCTTATTAATTTTGTTCTATTTTATGAGGTAATTATTAGGCACTGTTTTCTCTGTGTATGTTCACAGCGTCTAAGAGTTAATAGTGTAGGATTATAATGTTTCAAGAGTTGGGTTGAAAGCCCTATAAAAGGTAATCCAGAGGCGTTAAATCACACCAAAAGGCGGGTCCGGGGGGCAAGGACCCAGTAAATAAGACCACTTCTGAAAATAAAGTTGTCACCAGATAGATTTTGCAATACATCGAATGCTAGGAGCGCAGTCTTGTTGGAACCAAATGTCGTTAAAGTTTACCTGATTAAAATTTGGAAACAAAAATTCAGTCAGCATGAATCGTTAGTGCCGTAAGCGCCCTGCAGGAAATGGAACTGACACACGACTAATCAAGTGATTGGTCCCCAAGTTATAAGGAGATCTAACACTTCCCATGAAGCGGACCAGTCACTTTCACATGGAAATGGCCTAGGATGGCGTGAATTGATACAGTGCATGCATCTTGTGAATTGTTACTGAACTTAAAATTTTGGCGACGTTTTCGCTTCGGCATTTTTTAATTTTGGCATTTTTTAGTTTTAGCTTTTTGAAAATTTCAATGGTATGCCTCTTACGGTTTCAAAATACAGAAACTTGTCAAAATTAATTAATATAATAGAATACTATTTAATTTGGAAATTTTAAATTTCAGTGTTAATTGGTGCACAGAAAAAACTAAATTTCGTTTTCAGTAACCAAAATCATTGAATCAGTAAATTTTTTGTGTGAATGCGGGCCTACAAAGAAATTTGTAGATTCTGATAACAATTTCTTAAAAATTTAACTGAAAAAAAATTTAATTTTTAGTTAACTTATTATGGCATTAGAGAAAAATGTTAACTGAAACTCAAAATATTTTCAGTCAAATTTATTAATAGGAAGAGAAAAACATTTTTGCAGATTTTTTTGTATTATTCAGCAAATTTTTTTTTATAATTTACAAACACATTCACTAAAATTTTTCGTATTATCAGAAAATAAATTAACTGAATCAATAACAATTCTTAATTTTTTTTTTTTTATTAGTAAAAGTTTTATTTGAAAAAAATAACTGAATCAAATGTAAGGTTCAACTATTTTTTATTACTTTCAAAAATTGGCTTGTTTTTATGGTTAAGCATTTCGTTCCCGCTTTTGGAACTCGTCAGTAGACTTCAACCCAAAAATTTTTTAATTTAGCTAACAAACTCCGTATGTTTATAATAAGACTCTGAATACTATATTGAGAATCACAATATGGAAACATAATAAGTTTGAAAACCGCAAACAAAAATCTTTAATAAAAATAAAATCTTTTTTATATCTATAAAATAATTTGTAGAAAAAATTAAAAAAATCAGACAAATTTTTTTATAGTAAAGGTATTCACATCAGATTTTTTCTTGTTGGAAAAATGGAAAAATTTTAATTTCTTACAACAAACACAGGAAAAAAAATCCACCTAAAGTTGAGTTTTTAAATTCAACTTTTGGTGAAATTTTTTCCTGTGTTTGTTGTAAAAATATTAAATTTTTCCATTTTTCCAACAAGAAAAAAAACTGATGTGAATACCTTTAGTATATGAAAATAACAAATTTAAATATAAAAAAATAAATCTAAAAATTTTTTTTTACAAATTTTACTTTATATAGATAATTTTCATTCTATACATTTTTTTTTACATAAAATAAAATTGGAACAAATAATTTACTGGAACAGTAAAAAATATTTACTGAAACTAAATTATATTTCAAAATACACGTTTGTTTGAAAATTTTTTGGGAATAACTTTTTCTGTGTGTAGTCTGCATCAAAATAAACTAACTTTGATCATTTCAAGTGTCCATATATAATTGTCTGTATATTAATTAGGATTTCAACATTTTTGTTTGCTCGCTTTAGAGCAGCCTTTAATTTTTAATTGTTTTATGTTTTTGCTGATGTAGCGGGTAACTTTTACATATTAATGTAGCTCTTACTATTCTCGAGAAAAACAGCCTGTAGCAGACAGATAGACCGGCAGACATTGTAGCGAAAACAATAGAGTTCCTTTTCACCTTTTGTAGACGGAACCGTAAAAATAACCTTAAACAATGGGCTGTAGAGCAGCACATCCAAGATTCGCAGAATTCTACTGTCGGGCCTATATTCTCTGGGGTTAGTTCAATACGGAACTGGCGAAAGACCATCTGGTAAACAATAGAAGCCAAATGACCTTCACAGCTACCTTTGCATCACCAATTCTTTTATTTCTGACTGTATGTCTTAGACAACCGGATGATGATCATTAGCAGACACCTTGTCTTTCCCCATAGCCACAAAGAAAAAAATCTAAGAGTGATAAATCACAAGATAGCGGTGGAAAATCTTCGAGAAATCATGTCAGGACAATTTATATGAAAAAGAGCGATGGTATAGTTACTTGTGTGGCACGTAGCATCGTCTTGTTAAAACTGAAGGTTCTGGGTTCAAGTCCGGTCTCCGACAGTCATTAAATAACAACACCACTAATTTTTCTGATGTGCATTAAGAGATCCTTTGTATCAGTTGTTGTAGTAGAAAAGTTCAAGTGATGAAGGCATATGGCACTGGTCACTAAACTGCAACGGCTTCAGCGGATGCTAATGCTAATGTAACACCAGGCCGCCCTCCTTTGTCGGCATTGTGTAGCAGAATCATTGGCAAAGCAAAATAAAAAAAATGTCTACTTAGCACCGCTTCAAAAATTTAATACGCCTCATTGACACCAGAGGCGCTTCAACACTGCCTTATTATAAAACAACGTGCAAAAAGCAGAGTTGTAAAATAACCAAAGCTATCTGTCAACTATCTCTTCCTTTACCACCTTTCTTCTGTATCGCTATTTCTTTTCTAAATAAGGTAACGGCTAGCCATTCATTGCCTGAGTGTTACTGCTCTAAAGAGAAAAAAACTAAGCCGTCCACATCGAGCCACATCGTCAAATTCGAGCCATAAAAACTCATTAATCATCGTACAATAGGGAAATCTATTCAATGAACCTGCCAGACAAAAAAAATGCGTCAAACTGTCACATTTTTAGCATGGAGGAGCTTTTAATAATAATTCTTGGATTTCTCAAGATCCTTGTATTTGCTTTTGTTGATGTATGTAGTAGCTTCGGTCGTGAAAGTGGTGGTGGCGTTGCCTGGAGTACTTAGCACGTTGTATACAACACCTAGGATCCTAATTTCCAGCCTGATCATCGACAATGTTTTTCAATAACAACACCTCCAAATTTTCTTATGTGCATTAGCGTTACCTTGTGACAGTTGTTGTATGAAAGTTCAAGTAATATAGGCATTGTCAGTGGTCACTGAACCTAATGTAACATCAGAGTGACCTTCTTAGTTGGTAAAATAACATATAAAATTGCTAAGCACAGCTTCGAAAATTTAATACGTCTCATTCACCTCAGAGGCGCTGCAACATGCAAAAAGCAGAGTTGCAAAATAATGAAGCTTTTCTCTGTCTCTTCTTGCACCATCTATCTACTCTAACACTATTCCTTTCCTAAAACCTGGTACTTTGTTCACAATTTCACGCGAAATGTTGACATAATTCATATAAAAAAGTTTACATGAAATATTCATGCAATAATGTTGCAAACTGTTGTACTCTGTTCAACTTGTGGAAAATGTATTTTCTTGCCATCTTTGAAATAATGTGACTGGCATTCAGTCACAGCTGATGGTTTTGTTTACAAAATTCGATTAATATTGCCTACTTATAATCAATAAAAACGACAATTTTTACCGAAAAAGTAATATGGGCTGATAATTTTTCACAACTTCGAAAAGAGTACTAGGCTTAAAATAAGGTAAAACATCTAGCAGTAGCAGGCATTCATTCCCTGAGAGTCACTCAAAGTCACTAAAGATGACTTTTTAATGCAATTTCGGATTAATTTGATGCATTCAATTGGTCCAATCAGCAAAGATACGACGTTGTTGATGGTCGGTTGGCGGTCGTACTCTAAAGATATTTATTTGTATTCGAAATGGGATTTATTAAAATTTTTTAACTACGCTGTATTGTAGCTTTTAGAATGCCCACTTGCCAAGATCGCCGAAACTTAAACAAACCTGGGTTTTCCTCAATAGTATGCGCTACAACAACAATATTCTCAATTGTTGTTGTTTAGCTGCTTCACTAACTTATTTCAACAGCTCAAATTTTTCCCAACGACGACCCAAAATTTACAGCGAATTTAAATAATTGTTATGCATCGCTCCATTTTTATTAAAGAGCGCAGTTTTACTTGTCAGCTGACAATTAGTTACAGCTTGAGTCATGAAAACTGTCAAACGGATGAACTATTTATAAGCAAGCATCTTGATTTGAACACCCTGTATTAGCTTAACACATATTTCAGTGCAGTGGTTGACTTAAGACTTTAACCAGAATAAAAGCCTTACTAGTGGGCAGCTCTACTTAAAAATTATAAAACGACATTGCCTTTAACTAACGTCATCAGCTGGTTTTATTTTAAATTTTTTGTTTAAAAGAAATTAAATTTTTTTTACAATTTAATTTTTTGCCCTCAATCCATAGGATCAAGATCATAAATAGCAATAAGTTTACTTTTTTTTTGTATGCTAAGCTTAAAAGTTATAGACAAAGTCTGCTAACTGTTTCGAACGATCAATCAATCTAAGTATTTCAACAACGGCTATACAACTCATAAAGATTTTATGAAAAACTTAAAGAAAAAAAATATTATAATAACAGCAGCAGGAGCTAAAGTGATCTTCCTATTTCATTGAGATCTACTTAGTTCATTTCTTTTTAGAATTTTTTGCCATTTCATTTCCTAAATAGCATTGGTTGGAGTTTCTTTGCCAGACATCAGTGTTTCAGATAAAGAAGGCAGTAGCAAATAGGAAAAAGTATAAAGAAACGTGATCGATTGATTTAAGCCATCGCGCTTAAACTTGACTGCGACTTGGTTTGCTCAAGTTCAAGTAGATTGACTGTTGACTAGATAATTGTTGCTTAATAATAAAAGCAGCAACATAAACAATAATAGCAACAGCTATAGGATAACATTGCGGCACCACAGCCACAACATATTTATTATTATTTTATATTATTATGCTTAAATTAAAAAATGCATTGGCTTTTGTTAGTTATTTACTCATTGTATTTTGTAGTGTCTCATGGTTTTTATGGACAAACTTTATATTTATATACAGTAGACGCTCGTAAATTATAATCATTTTGTTCGTAATGTAGTTCTAATTTTCGAAAAGTTTTAATTTCCAAAGTGTTTTTGTTTTGTTGTTAATAAAAAGCGCTAAAATTTTTTAAAATTTAATTTATAAAGAGTGTCCCAACAAGAACGCAAGATTTAAATTTGGCGCCGTTCGAAGTGTCATTGTTTGACATTTGAACAATTGTTATTGTTTGCTAGTAGAAGATACGAGGTTAGTAAAAATGGAGCGCTAAACGAATGAACAACGCATTCTCATTGTGAAATTGTTTTACCAAAATGGTGAAAGTTTTGCGGCTACAGTTCGCAAATTTGCGATCAATTTGGGGTCACAATAATGCTCGAAAAGAGTCAACTGTAAAGAGATTAATAGATAAATTTGCCAAAACTGGGTCTGTTAGTGATGTAAAGACAACAACGCGCCTTCGACCAGGTCGATCGATCGAAAATGTCGCAGCTGTACGTGATGATGTCGCTCAAACGCTAGTCAAGCGCAAACAGTCAATGGTGTTCGGTATCGTGAAATGATAACCAGTTTTTTCGTGCCTAGAATTGCAGAAATGAATGTGGAGGGCATGTGGTTTCAACAAGACGGCGCCACATGTCATACAGCCAGAGAAACAATTCAACTGCTACATCAGTCATTTCCCGGTCGTGTTGTCTCGCGTGTTGGAGACCAGAATTGGCCGCCTAGATCGTGCGATTTAACACCATTAGACTTTTTTCTTTGGGGTTTTTTGAAGTCGATGGTTTACGCGAATAAGCCGACGACGACTCAAGCCTTAAAAGAGGAAATTGGACGCTGCATTAATAAAATACCGCAGCATGTATGCAAAACGGTAATTGAAAATTTCATTAAAAGATCGCGTGTGAGCCAGCAAAGCCGCGGCTGCCTTCTGCCCGATATCTTGTTCCACACATAACCTCATTCTGTCTACTGTACGATATATTAAAGTTTCACGATTTTTGATGTGTAAACATCTATACGCTAGGGTTAGCCCCTTTGACTTTGATTTCTTTGCTGAGATTTCTTTGCTGAGATTTCTTTGCTTTTCTTTCACAGCATTGTCAAATTGGTGTGAGCTATGTATGAGTGCCTTAGGGTTTGAAAGAAGCAATACCAAGCAGAGAAACAAGTCGACCGGCTCGAAGCCGACGGTGCGCCGCCGCCGGTTATTTTTCTTTATATTTCCGTACACCAAGGGTGAAAATGAACCGTAAGAGCTACGGACTTGAAATTTGGACACAATGTGTGGACATTTGGCCACTACAACAACAAATACATGAGAGTTAAAAACTAAAGGGTGTTCCAAAACGAGCAACGAAAAATGTTAAAATCCCACGTAATATACATACAATTGTATGTACATATATAAACTTGAAATTTTAAAAGTTAGTGTGTTTTTATACAGACTACAACAATTAACACTAAATTTAAAAATATAATGTATCTTGGAAATCGTAAGAGCAAAACTCTTGAAATTTTCAAAAACGGTAAAACTAAAAAATCAATAAAATATAAAATCGCCAAATATAAAAAAATCGCAAAAAACAACAAAAAATGGCCAAATCGAAAAAAAACACCAAATTAAAAAAAATCTCTAGGACTAAAATAAATCGCGAAAAACCGGAAAAATCGCCAAAATGAAAAAATCCTTAAACAAAAAATATCGCCAATATGAAAAAATCGCCTAAATAAAAAACCCCCAAAAACAGAAAAAAATCGCCAAAATAAAAAAAACCCAAAAAAAAACAGAAAAAAATCGCTAAAATGAAAAAATCGCCAAAATGAAAAAAAATTGCGAAAATTAAAAAAACCCAAAAAGAGAAAAAAACGCCAAAACGAGAAAAAGCAATAAAACTGAAAAAACTTAAAAAAGGAAGAAAGCTAAATCAAAAAAAATTATCAAAACCGAATGTGCGCGAGTGAGTCACAGTCGCACTTTACTGAATTTATTTTAATTGCAATGCGTACACAACAACAAGAACAGCAACAACTAAACGATGAACAACAGGAATTAAAAATTAAAAAGTAAAAAGTAAAAGTAAAGGCATTTACCATAGATGAGCACTGCAGTACCACTAAAGTTTCAGTAAAAACAATAAAAAATGTTTAACAAGTAAATTTTTACTGATTAATAAAATTTTTTTCTACAATTTTTATAAATATCCTAAATGATTTGTTATATGATCAGGTGCATTGAATTTTCAGTAATCAGTAATGCCCGTATTCATAATGAAATTCTACCAAGTGGCTAAATGTTTTTCATACCAAAGTTTCAAAATTTGAATAAAAAAACTTTGCCACTTGCTACAATTTTATTATGATTACGGCCCTACGATTTTATTGCCAATGCAAATTAAATTTCATTAGCAGTAAAATGGGGAGAAGAGGATGGTAAACGAGGGTGTAATGAAATTTGCACAACTGTTTTGCAATACCTTAAATTAGTCGATGAAAGAAAAACCCAGTCTATAGTCCATCTTTATTGTGATAGCTGAGCAGGACAGAACAAAAACAGAGCTATATTAACCTATTTTGTTAAAATATCTAATTTTGTGACTAATATAAAAATTTCATACTTTTTGCCTGGACACACCATGATGCCTGTTGATTCGATACATAGTACAATTGAATCATTTATTCGGAATAGAACTATTTATTTATTATGAGTGGTACACCATAATATCAAATGCAAGAACTAAACCATGAAAATATAATTGTATTGAATTAACTAACAAGGATTTTAAAGACTGGAAGACATTTTCACAGGCGTTATTTCCAAATTCAGTGAAAATTCAATTTACAAAATTACGCTCTGTTACATTGGACAAAAATAGTCCAAATATTACTCTTAAATATGGCTACTTTGATGAATCTGAAACCATAAATTATGATCTAAATTCAATTCCACGATCCAGACGAAACTCCGAAATAGTTTCTAATGGACCTACTCAATTATATGATGATAAAGAATGTTTTTTTTAGAGGTATAGAACTTCGAATTGAAATAAAACACAAGAAAATCGTTTTAATGTCCATCAATTTGGCTTTATTGGAAGGATAATTTTATGCCATTAATGTTTAAATATGATTTCGGGCATGTGGCCGCCGCAGCTGGCTCGAATAAAGCCAATTCTACAGGTCCAATTTTCAACCACTTTTTCGAGCATATGGGGCCGTATGTTGGCAATAACGCCACGAATGTTGGCTTCCAAGTCCCCTAACGTTTCTGGTTTGTTGGCGTAGACGAGCGACTTCACATATCCCCAAAGAAAATAATCCAATGGTGTCAAATCACACGATCTTGGTGGCCAATTGACAGGTCCATTCCGCGAAATTATGCGCTCATCGAATGTTTCCTTCAATAAATCGATTGTGACGTGCGCTGTGTGGCATGTAGCGCCGTCTTGTTGGAACCACAACTCATCCACATTCATGCCATCCAATTCGGGAACAAAATAGTCGGTTATCATGGCTCTATACCGGTCTCCATTAACGGTAACTGACTCTCCAGCATTATTTCGGAAGAAGTATGGCCCAATGACTCCACCAGCCCATAGAGCACACCAAACAGTCAGTTTTTGTGGATGTAATGGCGTCTCAAGGGTCTCATGTGGATTCTCTTCACTCCAAATGCGGCAATTTTGCTTGTTGACGTAGCCATTCAACCAAAAATGAGCCTCATCACTGAACAAAATTTTGCGATGAAAATCAGCATCGAGATCAATCTCATTTTCGGCCCATACACCAAAATCACGACGCATTGCATGGTCTCGCGGCTTTAATTCTTGCACAAGCTGGATCTTGTAAGGTCGCAAGCCAAGATCTTTGCGCAAAATCTTCCATAAAGTTGATGGACAAAGCTCCAATTGATGTGCACGGTGGCGAATCGATTCATTCGGGTCCTCTTCAACACTTTGCTCTACAGCGGCAATTGTTTCTTCGGTGCGCACTGTTCGACGTCTCTGCGGATGCGTATTATAACATAGAGTAAACGTAGTGCGAAAACGATCCATGGTTAACCGAATTAATTGCTCTGATGGACGATTATGTCGACCATAAAATGGACGGAGCTTGCGGTAAACTTCGCGAACTGAACCATTATTTTCGAAATAAATTTGCACGATTTGCAAGCGTTGTTCTTTTGTCAACCTGTTCATGATGAAATGGCAAACCAAACTAAATATTAATCACTTGACAGCTGACAAAATGGCCGCCAGTTAAAAAAGTGATGCCAACTTAAAGTTCTATACCTCAATAAAAAACACCCAATATATTAAACATTTCTTCTGCTAAATATAAGGATTTGAAAACGCTTTGCGATAGAAAAACTATACCCGTAAAATTCCAACACGAGTATTTAAATTAAAAACGGGATGGATCTGTTAAAGATTTGCTACCTGAAACCGACCAGGAAGATAGTATTTAGCGTTCTTTATATATTTTTACCTATCGTTATTCAAGTTCACAAGATTTTAATATGAATAACATTACTTTGTTAATACAAAACTTTAAATATATGAATTACATTACTTTATTTTTGTTTTATCCAATATACTATGAAATGTATACATTTATGTTTTTTTAAATGAAATTTAATTTAAGGAGTAAGTAAAAAAATTAAATAAAAAAAACGGGAAGTGACTTCCTTAAAATAAATTTTTGTGTAACCCACACACTTTTTTAATAATAGGTTGCCAGAAGGAAAGCAAAAAAAATGTATCCCACAAAAACAACCGTTATGATGCAAATATCTATTTAAAATTATTAAAATTAAATGTATTACACAAAACAATATTTACATTATAAATTTTAAAATAATGGCATTATTCAAACTGATTTCATTAAAAAAAAAAACCTTCCGCTGTAAAATTTCGAGTTTGTGGGATACATTTTTTCGGCGGTTATGGCTCAATATGTATATTGAAACTTGAAATTTGTAAAATTAGTGTATTTTTTATACAGACTACAACAATTAACACTCAAATCTAAAAAAAAATAATACAGGGTGGTCCATCAGTTAATGCAATTTTGACTATATAATTTTGACAATTTGCTATAGCTTGGAAACCGTAAGAGGCAAACACTTGAAATTTACAAAAACGGTAAAACTAAAAAAACCGAAAATTATAAAATCGCCAAACCAAAAAAAAATCGCCAAAAATTAAAAAAAAAATTGCCAAAACGAAAAAAATCGCCAAAATTAAAAAAAATTTCTAACACTAAAATAAATCGCCAAATTCGAAAAAATCGTCAAAATGAAAAAAAACGCCAAAATGAAAAAAACGCCAAAACTCGAACAAAATCGCCAAAACGCGAAAATGGCGCCAAAACTAAAAAAAAATAAATAAAAAATATTACAAAAATGAAAAAAATCGCCAAAAAAAAAATCGCCAAAATGAAAAAACGCCAAAAAACCGAAAAAAATCGCCAAAACAAGAAAATAAAGTGTCAAAACTAAAAAAAGAGCCAAAACTTAAAAAAATCGCCAAACCCGAAAAAACGCAAAAACCGCCGGAAAAAACGCTAAAACCGAAAAGAGCCCAAAAACAAAAAAAAATGCCAAAACTATATATTATATAGGATAAAGTTTGTATTAAATTACGTATCTAGTGTTCGTACGGAACACTTCGTGCGCGAGTCAGAGTCGCACTTTACTGAATTTATTAAACATTGTATGGTCCTACTAGCAAAAGTGGGCGGAATGTGCCGATTTTTTCTACAAAACTTTTGCCATGCCTAGGCATTGATCATAAATTTAATTTCGATATCAGCTTCGGAACGAGAGGTATTCATTTTGGCCACCTAAAAATCACACTGTGTGTTAGGGCGGGTTTTTGAGGGCAATTATGAATAAAATTCCGTGGGAAATTTTTCCCTGGGAAGAATACCAATTAATAGCAAGTAATAGTGAAAACAAAAAAAATTCTAATTATAAAAGTGAGATACTTTTCGCGGAATTTTATTCATAATTGCCCTGTATATCTGTGTGCCATGTGCCAAAGAAAACGTAACCACTAATTACTAATGAAAAACTAATTGAGACATATATTTATTGATTTAAACTTTTTCCAATCATGTTTATTAGTTATGTATGAAACTGTTTAACTTAATACGAGTAAATACGTGTCTGAATCAAACAGTATTTCATAAGTACATAATTGGTGGTTACGCTTTTTTTTAGCACATGGCACACATGAAATGCCAGATGTAAACTCAGCCTTAAAAGTTTTGAAGGTTAAACAATGAAGAGGTAGAGTCTGCGGTTGATGTTTATTTTAAGTAACTATAGAATATTACTGCAAAAAGTAAAATGTAACCAATTTTGTTGTGATCCCCTTGTTAGGCAGGCTAATTTTTTGACCACCCTCGTATGTTTAGCTAAACATATGTATAATTATAAATTTTTATAGTCTACTAACCTTATCGATTTTAAATTAACTCTCTTTGTTTAGAATTTGAATAAATTTTGATTTGGTTCCCACAACACCCACCCCTTCCGACATTTATTGGTAAAGAATTCTTAACTATAAATGCAACTAAAACTATAAATAGGACTTAATGTCAAGAAAATTATTTTAAAATATAAATAAAAATTCATTACTTACTTCATGTTCATGTAACCGCATAGTTATTTAAAAGAAACAGCAATTTGCTACAACTTAGAAAAATCATGCCAAATTATGATAAACGAACTAGAATACATTTTTTTCTAGCCAATATACACGTAAATACATAAATATTCATACCCTGTCGGAGACTACAAAAATAGTTAACTTATAGTTAACTCTTCTTAGACTGACTAGAAGCTAACTGCAATGTCATCTCGAACAAATCCGAAATTAATTATTATATTGTGTAGGTAATCGAATTTGGTGAGAGCCAAAACATTTAATTTCAGTTACTTTGAAATTCATTTCAGTTTTATATTAATATTTTGCTCTACATATTATAAATGGTACCTCAGCTGGGTAGTAGCGCGTTGAGTACACAACGTGTTATGATACTTGTTCGAACTACAGAAAATTTTTTTAAATTTACTGACTACCAGGTGATTTAAAAAAAATCAACTTTAAGTTAGTTGAAAAGTAATGCAGAGTGAGACAATTGACTACCGCCTAGGAGGACATCGCAATGTTAAAATAGTCAGTTGATTACATTGAAAGTAATCCAAGTGTCAGCCACTACTAGTTTTGAAATAGTTAGCTTAAAGTTAGTTTAAAGTTAACGGAATTTCCGTCAGGGTACATAGATATGCACATACGTACATATGTATGTATAAAACAATATTGTTAATGCATGCAACAGATCTTTATAACAAATATTGAACATACATACATAAAGGCTCAGTTAGCTGACTGTAATGTAATGTAACTGTAACTTAGAAAACAGCTGATCGACATTTTTATATGAAAATTAGGTTACGTTACATTACATCTCTATAACCATTTTCATTACTTTTCACATAACAAAATCGATCAGCTGTTTCTTACTGTTGCAGTTACTTTACATTACAGTCGGCTAACTGAGCTTTAAGTATATTTTACTTTACATTTGGGGTGAACATTATCATAAATCTTGATTTGGAAAACAAAAAATTAACGAAGAAAAAAAAACCTTTTTCATGTTCAAATGCCAACAACCAACACCTTAGAACACAATATACATACTACCTTACATTGTAGATATCCATGTACATATCCATGTATGTATGTTAATATGTATGTATTAGTGTCCTGCACAAGACTATTTATAATTATTTATTTTTTATTTTTTTTTTCGGTTGTTTGTCTTGCCAACAATGTTGTTTAGCGATTCTTTTAGAATATTTCGCTGTAGTAAAGCATTGGAAAAAATCTCTCATGTCTTGAAAGGTCTTATAAATAGTCCTGTGCAGGACACTAATATGTATGTATATAATTTGCTTTTAATATTTTGTTATGTTATCAACACAAAATTTATAAAAAAAATATATTGCAAAAATTTGCTGTTGAAAGAAAAAAACACGCAAAAGTGAGCAAAATTAAATCATTGTTAAACAAATAAACTGTTTAGAGAGAAAAAAAGCACAGCAGTAATTGAATATTTTTTTTTAATGACACGCCTTTTTATGCACCAAAACAGCAGCACAAATCAGCAATAGTTGTGTGGCGAGTAATGACCAAAAAACTCAGTCCAGTTACACACACTTACAAATAGATAAGCAGTTGACCAAGACTTTCGTTATTTATATCGATTTCGAATATATCTCGAACATTTATCGTGTAAAACAATCGAGAGTGACACTCAAAAATAAATCGAAAAAATTTCACCTGACGCTTAGTTTTGTCCCAAAAAAAATATTCGATCTCGAAGTTTCGCTAGCAATATCACAAGTTAGAGAATATCGAACTAATTTCAATATCACAAAAAGGCAGCAGAAAAAGTAAAAAAGTAATTTTATTTTTTATTTCATTTATTTTAACTTACGTATTTTATTTAACTTTTTTAATATCTTAACTTACGCTGCTGGATTTGGAAATGAACACATTCACTAGGCTATCGTGGCAAATTGTTTTCTGTTCAATTATTGTACATTTGTAAGTACATGTTTTTATTTTATTTTTTTAACTTACAGTGCCGTCATGGCTCGAACTTGGTATCTCTAGAGTCTAGACTAACAGGGTAGCACACATCCACATCCACTATCGAGAGATGCATTAAATACATTCAACACAGCAGGCTACATGAACACACGACTTCAAATTCCGCTAGCAGCATTTGTCGCCTCGTAGCCAGCTACTTAATTATTTTGGAGACGGCAGCAGCACCATCTGTACCTCACAGAGTACAGAATGAAACCATTTGCATTTGCTAACAATTCATAAATTCGTTGCTTTCGCCATGCATCTATTCGACAACAATAACAAATTTAATTGCTATGATACAATTCGTTGTGATTTGTTGATTGCTGATACGCACTCTTATAATTACAATGTCGTTATAACTCAAGCAGTGAAATGAATTGATGCAGCATGAATGAATGGATTTCTTTCACACCATTCACTCAGTATTCGCTGATCTTTTGCAAATCACATTTAAATAACAAGTTTATTTTTAGTAATTTAAATGGTTATAAATAAATAAAAATGCAGTGTGAGGAAGGAAATTTTAGAAAAAATAAATGCCGATATTTACAGTGTTAGAAAAAAAGAAAATATAAAAATTTAAATTTGGAAAAAGTAAAATAGATCTGAAATGTATTTCAAATAACCGTTTCATATAAAATTTTACATAATATGCATTTGAAATCTATATCGTGTTTTATGAATACTAATGTAAGTTTTATACAAACACAAAGTACAAAGACTACGTTGTGTTCAATAACAGCAAAAAGTATTCGCACCATTCACTGAATATTCGTTGCTTTTGACAAGACCAGTGAACATTTATATAAAACAAGCATTGCAAGCAGTAAAATTCGACGCACTCATCTGTTTCGATTGTGCCATGCGGTGTTTTTTTTTTCAAATGTTGTGGATTGACAACAATATGCAGGTTTTTTGTGATTGCATTCAAAACAACAAAATAAGGCATTCAATCTGTTCTCTGGTACCCCATACTTGATTGTTAATACATAGTTATGTATTGCCAGCCTTAAATATTTCGCATTTATAAAAATTAAATTACTCTTTCGAAATGTAATTATATGACGTAAAAGTATAAAAATATGAATCAATTTATGCTTTACATAAATTTTTGGTTATTGTTTCTGTTAAATAATATGAAATAATTCTACAATATCATTCATTCAACATTTGGTATTGTACTGGCAACACTGAATTTTCTCATTGTAGCCAAAGAAATAGAAATTAGTTTAATTGGACTACAACGACAAAATCAGCGTAGACAACAACCTGCTGCCCTGTTGCCTTGCTGTCTTCAAAAGAATCACTCTCATATAAACATGTGTATTCTATCCTTGACATTTTGTAGTCGGTAGCTTGCTGTGGTGAATGTGTTTAATGCTTGTTTAGCAAACAGTCGAAATTTTTAGATTTGCGAACAAATATCGAACAATTTTGTTTCGAAATTTCTTCGCTTTAGTGAGCATTCGTTCATAATTCATATACATTTTTATGCATGTATGTACATATCGTCACCTAAAATCCGTAACAACCAAAAAATTCAAAATAGACTTTTTGATTGATTATGATGTGATTATCCAAAACACATATTTTCCTAAATTTTACTCACATATGTTCAAAAATACCAATTTAGTAAAAAGTGTACTTACGGTCTTTAGGATTTTAGGTGACGATATGTACGTATGTGCTTATGTATGCCACCATGTTCAGGCATATGAATGAATATGAATGAATTTGAAAATTTAGTAGTGATTTTTGCTTAAGCTCTAATTAAACTTAGCCTTTTTTCCCATGTTTTAAATTATGGTTAAAGTTTATTACAATTTATGGCCTTTAAAACCCAAAAAATAATCCATACATAACCAGAACTGAAATAATATCAAATGGTAAGAAAACTGTAAACTATAGAATACGACCAAGCCTTCTTTGGCGAGTTTGCTTATACGACAACTGAAAGGTATCAGTTAATTTTGATTTTAGTTCAAAGCTTTATAATTTGCAAAAAGGAAATTTCTACCATTAACGGCCATTCTCACAACTTGCAATTAGTTAAAGGCAGGATTTTGTCTGCGCTATAAATGCCTTTGAATTATAAAACCTTCATTTATTATATCCTTATCCATTAATTTTTTTTTTTTTTTTTAATGCATGTTTTTTTTATTTATTGTATCTTCAAATATGAACTAACAATAAGTATTCAAATCTTAAATCTATAAAAAAATTATTAGGCCCGACCAATGTCGGACATAAGCTTAGTGATAGTTATTAATAATACATAAGTAGTGATTAGCAACAAAAAGAAAAAAGTGTTTTCAAGCAGCTTCATCATCTAGAGTGTTGAATATTAGAGCCCGTGTATCTCTCTTTTTTAAGCGGATGTGCCCAGTAAAGTTCAAAATATTACAAGCAAGCGGATTAGGATGTGACTCGAGTTTTGTTAGATATTTGCCTGCGTATTTTACAATTTCTTCAGTCACTAGTGGCATATTCAAGTCGCGATGTATATTTGAATTTTTGATGTACCATGGAGCCGATGTTATAATGCGTAAAATTTTATTTTGCCTTCGTTGAATTTTCACTACATTTGAAGCTGAAGCAGTGCCCCATAGTTGAATTCCGTAACACCATATTGGCTTTAAAAGCGACTTGTATATTAAAAGTTTGCAGTCTAGGCTAAGTGTTGAATTTCTACCAATCAGCCAATGTACCTGAGTTTATTTAATTTTCATTTGAGTTAACTTAGAGTCAATGTGATGTTTCCATGTAAGTCGTCGATCAAGGTGTAAACCAAGATATTTCACATGTGAATGTTGAGGAACAACTTGATTGTTAATCCGAATGGGGGAGCAAGTATGTCTTCTTAGGGTGAACGTTATATGGACACACTTTTGTTCATTGACTTTAATTCTCCATAAGTTTAACCAAAGCTCCATCTGGCTAATGTGTTCCTGGAGTTTGCGGGATGCCTCATCAGGGTTTTCGTGCATACTAAGGCAGGCTGTATCGTCGGCAAATGTGGAAGTATGGATACTACTGCATTAAATATATCCATTAAATATTATTATTATTGATAATAATAATAAAAATTAAAAATTTTAAAAACCCCCGAGTACATATACGGCAGGACCGATTTTATTATCGATCACGTTACCTTTCAAGCAAAAAAAAAACTTAATCAAAATCGGTCCAGCCGTTTGGTCTGTACACGGACACGGATAGACACACAGATGCACAGACACACACACACACTACAAACTTATAACACCCCGTTTTTTAGTCGGGGGTCTATAACAGTAAAAAATTAGAGTTGTAATAATGCAAATATAGGAGTATTTATCGGACAGACAAAATCTTAACTTTAACTAAAGTCAAATTGTGAAAATGGCCCTAAGAGGTAGTTTTTAACATAGAGATAAACTCTACTTGTCAGTTAGCTGTAGTTTAAACTTAAAAAACAAATAAAGATTATCTAGTTAATAATCTAGGTTTAAACGAGCAACATTGCTTAGTTAAACTCAAGCTAGAACTGTCATATGATATAAACATATATGAAAGAAATATTACGCAATTGAAAAAAGAAACAGTTTTACTAAAAAGTTTAATAAATAACTACATTCTTACATAAATAGAATGGATGTTTGTTATGAAAACAGAATTACTTGAAGATGACAATTGTGAGAAAAATAAGAGTGATAGAAACGCGTCCAAGTCATTTTTATGTGTATAATGAATTGGAATTGTTGCAAAGATTTTGTTTAACAAAGAGGCCTGTGTATGATGATTTTAGAATTAATTGAAAAGAAAGTCTATTTCTTAACGCTTAAATTTTTTTTTATTGGTTGTGGTAATTAAAAAAGCAGTTTTTATCAGCCGTGAGACATAAATTTAATTCACACTTACTACAAAACATCTTCGTTTGACCTGTGCAACCCGGCATCTTGCATCTTCCTTTCTTACTTATCAATGTCCAATGCTGTGTTCCGTCTAGTTTCACATCTTCGGGAGGCGGTACTTGCGAATTCGGCTTATGTCTTTTTTTCTGGATTGCAGTTTCTACGTTTTGTCGTCGACGAAGTAGAGTATGCTTTGATGCATTTTTATAACTGAAAAGTGAATCTGCCACTTCCAATTTGAAATCTATCAATCGTAAACTTTTTGTTTTTGCTTCATCTTGGTGAATTCTTTTGTAAAGAATCCATGCATTGATGCACGTCATGTCTAATAGATGGTAAAACAATCTATATTTGTCCACTTTCTGCTTTTTAGAGCTATTTTGTGGCGTCTCATGGAACTATCCAATAGATCGACGCCTCCCATGTTTTTATGGTAGTCCTTTATAATTTGCGGACAAGAGACCATTGTCGTTTTTTTTTCTGCTTTTTGTCAAATCTACGAACAGGTAAACTTTCATTTGGCGTGATTGAAGAAAACGGTGGCTTAGTTCCTATATATGTTGAAACTAAGTTCACAATTTTAGTATCCTTCCATGAAATGGAAGTCACATCTATTCCGTAGACACTAGCTACAAACTCTTGGCTGGTTCCTCGTTCAAACTTTATCATTGATTTTTCTTCTGGAAGCTTGCAATTTTTTATCCTATCCCGTCGGATTGTACCAACAGAAAGAATTCCCTGTGTTCTAAGGTATATAAGTAAAGGAATTGTGGTGTAGTAGTTGTCAAAGTATATTATGTAGTTTTTAAACTTAGGTACTTCACGAACTAACCTTGCCACAATGTTTGCAGATGCTTGCAGATTTGGCTCTTCTAAGGCGCATAGTTTCATCTGCTCCGGAATAAATTTCGATCTTATACGCATACCCTCTAGTGTCACATAATACGAATAATTTAAATCCCCACTTTTTAGGCTTATTTGGTAGATATTGTTTCATATAGCTCCTCCTCATTTTTGTAGAACACATTTGTTCATCTACAGATAACCTCGCTTGTTTGGAAACAGAACCAAACATACGATTTAGGGAGTCAATAACGATTTAGGGAGTCAATAACGTTATGTAAAACTATTAAAATAAACACTTTTGCAATAAATCTGAAACAGTATGATAGAAATATGGTTCTGAATAATTGGTTGTATTCTTTCTTAATTTTGTAAAGAAATTAGGGAATTGCACTGTTTTTTCTGGTTGTATCTTTAAAGATACAGTATGCATTTAAGGGTTAATGTAGTTTTATAGATATATAAAATATACCAACAACAAAAAGGTCTCCCTATGGGATCTCCAGCTTCACCTATAATAGCCGATATAGTGATGGAAAAATTATTAGATGAATGTATCAGAAAATTAGCTAATAAACCAAAATTTTTAGTGAAATATGTTGATGATTTATTTTGTATTATTCCAGAAAATGAAATAAATACCATACTATCAACATTAAATTCTTTCCACTCAGACATAAAATTTACAATTGAAATGGAAAATAACTCAAAGCTTTCGTATTTAGACACATTAGTATTAAAAAGGAGAGATAAATTGTCAATAGACTGGTTTCAAAAGCCAACTTCATCTGGTAAGATTATTAATTATTATTCAAAACATCCAAAGTGGATGATAATTAATACGGCTAAGAACTTAATAGAACGAATATTGACAATAAGTGATACTGAATTCCATAAGAAAAACAGAAAAAAGATAATAAATATACTGAATGAAAATAGTTTTCCCTATAATCTTTCTTGTGAATTGATAAGACAATTTAATAACAATAATAGTAATATTGTTGTTGGTAATAATAGCATTATTATCAATGGTAATAATGTTGTTATTGATAATAATAATAATAATGATAATAATAATAACAATAATAATAATAATAATAATTTTTTTTTTTTTTTTTTTTTTTTTTTTTTTTTTTTGGGTGCAAGATGGGAAAATGGTTTATGCATGATGGTAATAATGTTGTTATTGATAATAATAATAATAATAATAATAATAATAATAATAATAATTATAACAACAACAACAACAACAACAACAACAACAATAATAATGCACCAAAAATTTACAAATCTTTATTATACGTACCAAAAATGTCAGAAAGATTAGATAAATCAGATATATATGATAAGACAAAGTATAAGATGGCATATAAGAAATATGCCATATATTTAGGAAATATATTTACTAACACAAAAGATAGGATTAAAAAGCTAGATAGATCTAATGTAGTTTATAAAATACCATGTAAAGGAAACAACAACGAGAGATGCGATAAGATGTATGTAGGTACAACTAAAAATAAATTAAAGACAAGAATATCGGGACATAAAACAGATCAAAGGTATAGGAATATTAATTCACATAAGACAGCTTTATCTTCACATTGCTTTGATTTAGATCATTACCCAGATTTTGATAATTTATCAATTTTGAATACAGAACTTAATTATAAACGTAGATATATGTTAGAAATGTTAAACATTATAGATGTTCCAATAGACCAGAGAATGAATTTTAGAACGGATACTGCCAATGTTGCACATACTTATAGATATTTATTACATAAGAACAGGAATAGGGTTTAAGAAAGTAATACACTATGCATTTTTTTGTTTGTTCATGTGATTATAATTTTTTTATAAAAAATATAAAAAAAATGTTTTAATTAAATAATGTAGTTAGCTATTTTCTTTGTACAGGGTGGGCCAAAAGAAACCAAGGGGTGTAAAAGTTTAATAACTTTTTTGTTTATTAACTTTTTTTTATTTTTTCTTTTAGATTATATAATATACAAAATGGAAATTTTTTTACACTAAGTATGAAAACTAATGTCTCTTAAATGACCACCGTTTTCAGCTTCGCACTGATGGGCTCTTTTTAGAGCATTTTCCATAACATCTTTCAAAACTTGTGGCTGTAGCGTTCGAATTTCTGCAACAATGTTTGCCTTGAGTTCAAGGATTGTCTCTGGCTTGTTCACATACACTCGCTCCTTCAAAAAACCCCAAAGAAAATAGTCGGGTGCTGTCAAATCTGGCGATCGCGCTGGCCAAATAATTTCCGAATTTCGAGAAATTATTCGCTCTCCAAAAATTTGACTTAAAAGTGCCATTGTGTCTCGGGCAGTATGGGCAGTGGCTCCGTCCTGCTGAAACCACATACCAGGTCTGTTTTCAAGAGCAGGACGTAAAAAATTTTCTATCATAAACCGATACCGCTCTCCATTTACGGTTACAACACTTCCATCTTCATTCTCGAAGAAGTAGGGCCCAATGACATTTTCAGATGTGATCGCACACCATACTGTACACCTGATGGGGTGCAATTGGCGTTGATGAATGGCTCTTGGATTTTGAGAACCCCAGAACCTACAGTTCTGCTTATTAACAAAGCCATTCAAATGAAAATGAGCTTCATCACTCATAATCAAATTTTCAATAAAGTTGATTTCATTTATTCATTTCTTATTTTCTGATTTTCATTTATTATTTTCATTCATTATAAATTCTCCAAGTGTTGTCTAATTAATCTGAAAGAAAAAATAAAAAAAAATTAATAAACAAAAAAGTTATTAAACTTTTACACCCCTTGGTTTCTTTTGGCCCACCCTGTATATGTAAATTATATGAAATTAAGTAAAAATTTTTATTATATATGTACATGTATATTATAATCCCTTTTAAATTCATTCTCTGTAAATATTCAATACCATGATAAAATATTTTAGACTAATACCAATGTTGTTAACATTTTTCCAAAAAAAATTTAAACAATTTTCAAAGTTTGAAAATGTTATGTAAATTTATTAAAAATATTTATTACCTTTTCCAAAAACCATTACAAAATTGTATATGTTAAAAAGTTTTTCTTTTAAAATTTTTTTAATATGAAAAAATATTGTAGACTTATAACTATTTTGTTTTTCTACCAATACTTTTCAAAAATTGTTAAAAAAAATTTATATGACACACATTGTTATTTATAATTATCAACAAATATTTTTTTCTGATTAAAAGGAAAAAAGACAAAAACTAATTACCAAAAAATAAATAAATATAATCCTGAAGAAGTTAACCAAAGGTTAACGAAATATCGATATAAAACTAAAAATATATAAAATTTACTGACCTAAAGCTTAAAAAATAGTTTCATTGAACATATAAAAAAGGTCGAAAAATTAGATAAACAAATAATTATATACCAACAACGGCTTTGATACATGAAAAAATTTGACGGCTACTGGACTGTCTCCGCTCTTTACTTTTAAATAACAGGTGAGGCTAAATAGTTTGCTTCTCCTTCTGTTAAACGAATACTTTTTAGCTAACTGCAATAGTTTAAGTAATGATGAAAGATTTTTTTTATTTTATTCCTTTTTAATTCATTTTTTATTGATCCATTTATCTATCTGTTTGCTTTTTCGTTTATTTTTTATAGATCTGTGAATATATATATGTTTGTTGAATATGTGTATTAAAAGCATTGGAACTAAAAGTTTTAAAAAAATCAAGTTTCTTTTTACTTTATGGAATTATTAAAAAATTCAAGATTTTATATTAGAAAAATACACAATTGATAAGTTTCTAAGAATCAAAAACTATCGATAGTATCGATGGCATCAAAAAATACTATCGAAACTATCGAATGGAGCCACTATCGATAGTTTTGCAGCTCTATATGGCAACGCACTATCTACTTCCTTTTCAATTGTGAACTTGAGTTTGCTGTGGTAATTGTTGAATTGTTGCAAAATTCTCTCTTCATCTTTTCTTTTGATAATTGTCAATAATTTTATTATTATGTTTTCTTAAGTTAATTCGTCGGTCGTTTTCTCTAAGAGAGTATCTAGTACAATGTCTGCGATGGTTGGTGACAGAGGGTTTCCCATCGGCATACCATAGGTACGTTTGGTTATATATAACGTCTTCATACATGAAATAATTATTTTCGTTAAGACAAAACTGTAGGATTTTCAGAAATTGCGTTTTTGGTATTTTTGTGTGGTTTTTCAATAGTTCCATTTTTCCATTATATTACTTATAGCTAGGTGTATAGGTATGTTAGTGAATAACGATACCACGTCCAAAGATATGAGAATTTCGTCGTCGTCCAAAATAATATCTAATTGCACTTTCAGTGCTAATGAGTTCTTTATATTGTATTTTGTTGAAATCATATTCTTCAGAATTGTTCCATGTATTTGGATAGATTGTAACATGGCACTTCTACAGACGATGATATGGGTCTTAAAGGCATATCAGGTTTATGAATTTTTGGTAAGCCATACAATCTTGGAGCTGTCTATTTCGTTGGATTTAAAATTTTATGACCTTTTTTGGTTCCATTTCTGCAGGGTCATAATTTTTTAAGTTCATATTATTTAGTCCGAAAATTCGGAAGATTGATTGAAGATTTTTTAATAAATTTAAAGAATTGTCACATAGCCTTTAAAATGTTGCCATATTAACATGAAATATTTTCAAGAATGCCACATCTATATTGAAAACAAAGTATGGCATTTCTAGCTAAATTGACAACTGTTAATCAATCACTGAAAAACGGCATAGACGGTTAAACCCGGTTTAAATTTGTTTCTTTGTTAACTCAAACGTATGTTAAACTAAGTTTAACTAATTAGTGAGAAACTAGACCCAAGCAGCTAAGAGTCCGTTTATATGAAGAGTGACGTACATATGTAGCTGCGACAACGAATAGGTTCTATTTTTGGGCGCCTTCTTAAATCCAGGCGCATAAAGACTTTTTTAAATATTCCATGAATGCAATTTGCTCGTTAATTGTTAGTTTCGGAAATTAAGGATTTAAATGTCCAAATAGTTTTACCTTTTTAGGGTTCCTTACACCAAAGGTGAAAAGCAACCCTTTCATTTTCGCTACGCTGTCCGCCTGTCCGTCTGTATGTCCGTCCGTTTGTCGGTCTGTCCGTCACATGCTATTTTCTCGAGAACCGTAAAAGCTACACACCTGAAATTTGGACGCAGTATGTAGAACTTTAGCTACAACAACAACAAATACATGAGGGTTAAAACCTAAAAGCAAACAACGAAAAATGTTAAAATTCCATGTAATAAACATACAATTGTATGTACATACATATACACAGAAAAAAATAAGTCTAATTTTTGATAACAAAAATCTCGGTATTCAATCATTTTAATATTCGAATTTCTTGTGATAAAGAAATCCGCTATATCAATAACAAAAATTGTAAACGAATAGTATTATTTTTTTCAATAATACAAATATTTGAATTAATAAAATATCTTATTTATAATTTGTAATTTTTCAATAAAGAAATTTAATGAATCAAGGAAAAAAGTTGTTGAGTGAAATTTTACTTTCAGTGATAATTGTTATTGTGTTGTGTTGTTTGTGTGTGTGTATTTCAGATTTTTCAACCCCTTTTTGTTTGTTTTTGCTTGGCTGCAATTAAAATTGAATGTGTTTCGGATGATGAGTTGAACCGGCTAACAGCGTTGTCAACTTTTAAATTTCAAAAAGCACCGAAACCAAGAAAAAAGCGCGTAATTTAAGTAAAAAAGCACTAAATTTAAAATTTTATTATATTATTTAAAAAAATTTTATACATCGTTTGGTTATTGATTTGCTGCAGACATAATGTATTTTGAATATACTGTGCCGCAAACCAATAACCAACCGACAACATGTACTTAAATTGTACAAATTTGAGGCATCCGATAAACATTTTATTTTTATAGGACGAAGCATTTTCAAATTATTATAAAAAATTTTAAATTTTTTTCGCCAATGAACAAACGAATCTCTCGAGTTTAGTGAAATTGGCAGTAATCCACAAGTCTTTCTGATGTTAAGAGCCGATTACTCGTCCATTTGGAGCTCGATGGGCTTAGCAGTTGAAAATATTTTAAAATCAAGGCTTACAAAATTTGGTTTTTATTAAATTATGCTGTGGAAATATTCTCTCGGCTGATATGTGACAAAGATAATAAATTTTTGTTAATTTTAATTATTATTCGAACTCCATTTGTTTCTATATTTGTGATTTGAACGGGCTAAGGTTCGTATTGCTTTTTAAGCCAAATTACATGTGATAATTATTAATGAACAAATAACAACAAAGTCTGTTGTAAATATTCTGACTAACAACACATAGTTGAACGGAACAGCCAGCCGTTTTCGAAGGCCACTTAACCTTCATCATCAGCGTTCTTTTGTGTTTGGTCCACTGTGTGTGGTGTCAGTTGATGTAGATTTCTGCTTTATATACTTAGCATTTTATTGCAAATGGAATATGTGAATTGTCTGATTCATCTTATTTCAATTTGCTGAAAGCTTTTTTGTATTGTAAGCTCAATTTTACCATCTCTATATTTACAACAGTCTTACCATTGTCGTTTGTTCTTTATTAATTATGCACATGTTAACATGTGCATAATTAGTAAAATATATACTAAAATATCCTATAAATATTCAATTTGTATGTTCATTCGAATTAAAGGTAAAAAGCGGGAAGAAAAGACAACAGGTATATCGTTTGGGACAAACTCCGTAGAGTTTCAAAAAAAAAAAAAAAAAAAAAAAAAAAACGCCTAATATTTTTAGTGTTCCCACCAATTTTAATATATTTGCTTTTTAGTGGTATGTATCTGCATTACATCTGAATCGATTTAAATTATATATTTTTAATATAATAACAATTAACTCTTCCTTATTATGTTCTGGTAAAAACAGCATTGGGTGTTATGTATTGTACATATACATTTACATTTTAAAATAAGTTTTTTTTTAAGAAAAAAAAATTATTGATTGGATTTGTCTTTTTTTTTTTTTTTTTTTTATTATATTCGTGATTTTAATAAACAGTGAACAATACTTAAATATTAGAGAGTAAAAACAAAAAGACATTGATAAAAATGTTGATTTCCTTCTAAAATATGCTCTGGTGCGGTAGCAGTTCAATAAATATCTGTGTCTTATGCAATTTTAGAACATAAATAAACACGTGCTTTATTTGTTTTCAACATTATTTATATTATTTGTTCTCTTCTGTAAATTAACAAAAGACTTAACAACAATTTAAATGCACGATTAATCTTTTCTTCAGTTGTTTTTTTTATACATTTTGACCTAATGTTAACATACAATATTTCAAAATAAGAGTTTATTTAGTCAAGGTAATTCTATTTTTATTTATTTATTTAATTTTTTTTTTTTTTGCATACTGAACTCAAGCTGCAGACAAAGGCTTAATATGACCTTCGCCTATTAGTTCTTTGCTACTTAAGATACTTTATAGTTAACAAAAAAAAAATAATTTTAAATTTTAAATTAAATAAAAAAACTTTATTACTAAATTGATGAAATATTTTTAATTGCATTAATTTTAGGATAATTGAGTGCTAAAATATGGTAATATGCAATTAAATAATGATTTTCCTAAGATTTTACGGTTAAGCTTTTAAGCTGGATTTGTGCCTCGTTAAAATAGCTTTAGTTGTGATGGTACAGTGATGTGAGGCTGCGTATACACTACAACAGCATGCACGCGATTGAGCATTCACGTTCGAACCACACAACATACCATCAAGCTGGTACAATATTCATATCTTACAAAGTTGCGGGAAGGGTGGTTATGAATAGTGACACATTTTTTGCTGTAATTGTTATTGGTATGTTGTTAAAATTAGCAGCTATGTATAACTAAAGTGCTAAAATTCTGTTTACCATTGAAACAAATTATGTTTCCACAAGTTATATTTCTTAAATGCATGTTTACTCCATGACAACTTTGCTCAACTGAGCTAATTTCAACATATACCACACCAGCAAGCTGGTACCATCAGCAAAATATCAAACTCTACTTGACATCGCTACAGTAAACTGTACAATCGCACAAAACACCCATACACGCACAAACACTTGATTGCACATGCATGCTGTTGTAGTGTATGGGCCCTTTAAGCTGCAACTGCACGCAAAGAAAAGATATGGTTGTAGAATGGTTGAGAAAACAATATTATGTAATTATGTAATTATTAATGAGTAATGTTTGAATTTAATAATTACATTATCACATCCATAAAAAAGTGTGATATGGTTAGAGTTTAACAATACAGTTTTGTTAAAAATTTATGACTAAAACATAATTTGTATTATTATTTAAAAATAATAAGATGTAAATAACAATATAATGTTATCCAAAACCATACTATTTTAAGTTTTAAAAAAAATATTTTTCAGAAACATCTGTCAGTTCCGTATTTCGTTTGTAAGCTATCGGTAGTGCACGGGTGGTGTTAAATAAATTAATAGATAAATAAAGTATAAACAAAAGGGTTGGCCAATAAAAATATATAAACATATGTGTATCTCTTTATACAGACATGTCTGTTTGTCATGTAAGTATACATTTCTATATATTACATTTTATGTCAATAATATTAATTTATTTTTATTTCGAATTTAACGCACAGCTGTTTTCTAAAATAGTATTATTACATTAAATAATACTGTGGTCGTATTTAACAATATTAATATAATATTGGATCATGGTATGGTGAGTCTCAATTATATTTTAGTCACATCTTACAATAGTGTTGTCACATTAACAATAATAAGATTAGGTACAACAAAGTTGATTGTTCTTGTAGATAATATTATTATTAATTCAGATAATAATATAGTTAAAGTTTGCTTTTCTATTAACAATAATATGATTTAACTGCAACCATATAATTCAATCATAGTATGTTGCTGTTTGATTATGGTTGCCTCAACCATATTTTTTCTTTGCGTGTGGTAAAGCTATAAAAATTTATATGGGCCTAATATTCAATTGAAAAGCCAAAAATCTATCACAACGTGTCACAGGTTGCAAACGCAGTTAGCTGTGAATAAGCAGTTTATCGTAAATAAGCTGTTCGCGTTTCTTCGCACAAAAGTGGTCCCAAACTCCTACAACTGGTCAGATGTATAGACGAATATCAACAACCTCTAAGGCGGCAGTCTCACCACCGAACAAATAGGTTATGGGTCAATTACGTACAATTTCCGAAATTAAATGAACAACAAAAAAGAAACCAAAAGGAATGAAACTTAAACAACAATCACCCTTATTCCAATTGCCGACATCGACGTCACTTTAAAACAATACCAAAAAATTGGAGCTTGTTTACTCGCTCTCGAGAACAATTTTGTGCTACCAACAATCTATTTCTAGAAAATTGAATGAACCTGCCAACAGAAGTCAGTTGTTTTCGACAAGGGGTACGTACACAAGCCCTAATTTTGTAGTATTGTGTTAAAATGACGACGATGTCGACAACTGGAATAAGGGTCAATGTTAAACAGACCCGATTTGGTCAATGAAATATGAGCATTTTATACCAAGCGGGCATAAGTGCCCAGTTAGAGATTAAATGCGAACGGCTATATACATAAAAATACATGTGTTAGGCGTAAGCCATCCGACATGAAATACTAGTGAGAAAACTATTAATACAGTCTGAAATGCCCACCAATGATGACTGAGGCGTTCCTGGTGTGGCTCTATTTGTATTGCAAATGAAAACTGCTCTTATTCCTGGAAAGGAAATTTCTGAACATATTATCACACCGCGCTTAAGAGATAATAAGACCAACCTATCAGTTATTCAATACTATGTTCCCATCGAGATACACTGAAAGGAAAGCCGTCATTTGATCAGTGAATTATGTCATTAATAATAAGATAACATAAGAATTCATTGTATTAATGAATAATTTTATGCGTATAATGAAAACTTTCAAGAAGCTAATGAACAATTTCATTCATATAATGAAAAATTATTAATGATGCTACTTCATTGGTTGATTAAATGTTTTTCTCTTAGTGTGACGATATAACAATGAAGGAAGAATTTTACAACCAAGATAATAACACAATAGAGTACGTCCCCTGCCCAGAAAGCACGGTTGAGGGCAATGCAGTAAAAACATATATCTACTCATAGAAACATGTATCATAATACAGAAAAAAATAATTTGTAAATACAATTAATTTTTTTGTTATATTAATTAAATAATTAACTGATTTTGAACCTACAACGATTTTTGTAAATACAATTAACGAAATTGTAAGTTGAAGGAAAATCTCAAAAATATTTTCAATTAAATATATCAACAAATAATTTGTTGAAATTTATTTTTGTTTTCAACATTTATTTTAGTTAAATTTCAAAGTTATTTCAATTAAAGTTATTGTTATATTAACAATGTGAATTGTTGAATTTCTGTATCATAATTTTTATATTAACAAGCTTTTTATACACAATCACAATCCTCGAAATAATTTTTTGTTTGTCTGCGAAAAACACTAAACGTCTTTGGGCGGAGTTGAACCGGCAACATCAACACTAATAAACTAACTCGCTTACCTCTCAGCTGAAGAGCAACAATTTATTAGATAAGCAAATAATGAATACATACAAAACATGATGTCTTGTTTTTTCTATATGTGCGCATTTTGTTATGATATAATTTAACAAATAAATTTGTTGAGTAATTTAATTAACTACAAAAATTTTAATTTGTTATATCAACAATGATGATTGTTAATTTTTAAATTAAATTTCAACAATTTGTTTTGTTGGTTGCACTTCGATTATATTTTTTTCTGTGTATATGTATATTATATTAGGATTTCAACATGTTTGGTTGCTCTCTTTAGAACACTCTTTAAGCTTTAACTGTCATGTACTTCTTGTTCTACCGGCCAAAGATTTTTATATTCTGTGAAAACTTTATGTCAGTAGCTCTTATCGTTCTCGAGAAAACATCCTGTGACAGATAGATGGACATCGCGATGTACCCTATTCACAATATATTCTATCGCGATGCATCGTGGGCGAAAACAATAGGGTACCTTTTCGCTTTTGGTCTACGGAACCCTAAAGAAGACGGTAACTAACAAAAATCTACATATCTTGCAGGGAAAGAAATCGCAGGAACGAGCGGACATGACCTGAGAGCATAAGAAATTTATAAAACAAGACAACATGAAGTTATTTGACGAAGTTACTAGTTCGCCACACTCTGCGAACACAGAAAAAAAATTCCTGCAGTCCGTCAGTTCATGTTCCGTCAGTACAGGAGACATGAAACAAGCCTTTAAAACTTCAAGTAAATAATTTTTGTAGTGTAATGGGAAATGATAAAGGGATAATTATTACGGATAAAAAAAAACAAACTGTATATATAAATAACAAAAATTAAAAATTTTAAAAACCCCCGATTTTTTTCAGTAAAGATGTTATATCTTCTAAACGGCTGGACCGATTTTCTTCAAACATAACTAAGAACCCTCTCGATCAAGTCATCTTTCAAACAGAAAAATGAAAATCAGTCCAGCCGTTTGGCCTGTACGTGGACACGGACAGATACACAAATACACAAACACACACTACAAACTTATAACACCCCTTTTTTTAGTTAAAAAAGCCCCTCAACATAACCCATAATCAACAAGATGAGATAATCATAAGTGCAAGAAACTGTTGCCACCAACAGAATGCAAAACCTGAGGCCATGAGTTTACTATTTGAACTAATATTCAGGCATACATGTCTGACAATACCAATTGCATGGAAACTGGATTCACCTATTTTTGGATTTTTTTTTTTTTTGCTGAAAGTATTTTGCAACACTATACAGTATATATTATACACCCATTTCGAAAATTTTATTCCATATACCTACGCTATCTATGTTTAAACAGTGAGTTCTGCCTGTATTTACAAATAGTTTGATTTGCAAGTGAGATGTGCGTAAGGTATATCTTCCTTAAAACTTATTTTTGTTTATTGCAATTTTCTGAATGTCAAATAAAAATATATTGCCGATGCGAGGCATCTATCCCTGTACCTCTCACACGCTAAGAGAACGTTCTACCATCTCTGCTACATACCTTTAATGAACATCTTTATGGAACGCTTTGTGTTGTGGAAAATGGTTTTTTTTTTTGCTTTGCTTTGCTTAAGCCATTCCAATAGCAACAAACAATACTCGTATGTATAAGCATTAAAAATTATTTTTTTTATTATTATATTTATGTGCTTTTACGAGCAAATCATCTTCAAGCGGCTCAATGGTCTAGGGGTATGATTCTCGCTTTGGGTGCGAGAGGTCCCGGGTTCAAATCCCGGTTGAGCCCACAATATTTTGTCTTATTATTTTGCAAGCACAAAAAAACATAATAGCCCAATTCACAATCTTGTGTAAATGGTCTTGCATCGTTGCATGTGCAAAATGGTATAGTATATTGATACTCACCACTTAATAATTCTTAGTGGTGAGTATCAATATACTATACCATTTTGCACATACTACGATGCAAGACCATTTGCACAAGATTGTGAATTAGGCAAATTTTTTATTTATATTTATTCGGTCTAATTCATAAAAAATATTTTAGGTTTATTACAGGTTTATTTGACAAATTTCCCATAGAAATATGTCAAATAAGCGCTTAATAAACCTAAAATATTTTTTATGAATAAGGCAGATTATATTTTATTTAGTAATTAATAGAGCTGTGTCGTTCATGAACGAACGAGTGCAATTGAACGAATCAGTAAAATTAACGAAATGAGCCGGTCACTTTACTGAGATGTTTTGGCTCAGAAGTACTGATAAAATGTACAATTGAACGAAATGATCGAACGAACGCACTTGGATGTTTTCGTTTTGTTTTTTTGCTTTTTAGGGTTCCGTACACCAAAACTTAAAACGAACCCTATTGTTTTCGCTACGCTGTCCGTCACACGCTATTTTCTCAGGAACCGTAAGAGCTAGACAGAGTATGTAGAACCTTGGCCGCTACAACAACAAATACATGAGAGTTGAAAATTAAAGGGTGTTCCAAAACGAGCAACGAAAAATGTTAAAATCCCATGTAATATACATACAATAATATATATAGACACTTTAAATTTGCAAAGTTAGTGTATTTTTATACAGACTACAACAATAACACTAAAATTTAAAAAAAAATAAATTAAAGGGTGTTCTATGAGTTAATGCAATTTTGACTATGTAATTTTGACAACTTGCTGTATCTTGGAAACCGTAAGCGGCAAACTCTTGAAATTTTCCAAAACGGTAACACTAAAAAATCCCAAAACTATAAATCGTCAAACCGAAAAAAATCGCCAAAAATTAAAAAAAAAAAACGCCAAAACGAAAAAAATCGCCAAAATTAAAAAAAAATTTCTAACACTAAAATAAATCGCCAAATTCGAAAAAATCGCCAAAATGAAAAAATCACCAAAATGAAAAAAATCGCCAAAACGCGAAAATGTCGCCAAAACTAAAAAAATTCTTATATAAAAAAAATCGCAGAATTGAAAAAAATCGCTAAAAATAAAAAAAAAATCGCCAAAATGAAAAAACGCCAAAAACCGAAAAAAATCGCCAAAACCAGAAAAAAGCGTCAAAACTAAAAAAACGTCACAACTTAAAATAAATCGAAAAAAGTCTCAAAACGCCAAAACGAAAAAACCGAAAAAACCCCAAAAACAAACAAAAAATGCCAAAACTATATATTATATAGGCTGAAGTTTGTGTTAAATTACATATCTAGTGTTCGTACGAAACCCTTCGTGCGCTAGTCATCAGAATCGCACTTTACTGAATTTATTCTTTATTCATGTGAGATTTTTTGCCACATTCTGGTTTTCATTTGACTTGTTGTCTGCTCTTAGTAACAGTATGAGCATTATGAAATTAATAAAATTGCCATTAATATTTCTGAAGTTTTTAGAACATATTAAGAGTTTTTTTTAAATAAATTTGATATACATACATGGATATTATAGACAGTTTAGTTTTATTCTTTATAAGTGGCTCTTTTGGCAATATGAATCTTTTGATTTCTTATTCCTGAGAATATAAAATACTTTAATATTTTAAATGTTTTCACGTCCTGATTTTTTTGTTTCTTATATTTTCTATTTTTTGTTTTGCTAAACAATTCAAAACAAATTCACTGTATTTGCCCCTTTTTATTTGACGAATCAACTTTTTGTTTTTATTTCGTTCTATTTCTTGAAAAGAGCCGATGAACGAAATGTATGAACTCGTTCTTTTTAAGAAAATTAACGAAAATGAGCGGTCACACAGCTTTAGTAATTAATTTATCCAAACACTTACAGAAATTAAAAAAAAAAATATTCACACATATGTTTGTTTTAGATCAATTTTATAATTGATTTTTATATAATATTCAATTAAAAAATTAAGAAATATAATCATTCAATAAAATTACAGGATAGAGCAGAATACAACCTATATGGTTTGAATTCTGCATAAGTTTTTTATTCATTATCTTATGGAAAATCCTCGTGATAATTAAGCCATATTTTTGTGAAAATTACATTGATGACACAGAATACACAGAAGTGAAGAAAGTGACAGGTAAAAAAAGGTCCAATCAGGTTTTTGTTAAAATTCATGGAAGAAAGAGAAAAGCATAGTGTATTTGATACTCTAGTGTATTACTACTTACCAATTAACACAGCTAATAAAAATGTATTGCACTAGAAAGACGTAGCGAAACAAAACCGACGACAAAATTTGAAGGAAAACGAGACAAACTGAAAAATACCCGTATCTTCCGTCTCGTGACACTTATGTATGTTTTGTGTTGATGATTCCATCTCTGTCAGGGGTGAATATCATACGATGTGGGAAAATCAAGCTAGCCCAGCTGTGAAAACCGCCCAACCTTGTGGTTTCAAGTAGATGGAGGCACAGCATATACTACACGTACCTCAATAGATTTGTTGGGATACATATTCGACGAATTTCGTACACAAGCTATTTTAACCGGCCTCCAATTTCAATGGTTATAACAGTTTGACAGTTTTATTTTTGGCATATTTAAAAGCTCGAAAATGAGCACTCAAGAAAATATACATATGTAAGTAAATAGACTTAATTTTAGTCATTCCGTATTATCATAATTGTAGCGCAAAGAATTTGTAAGCTTACATATTTCCTCTCAAGCAACTATGACTATAGTCGACTCCAACGTACAAAAGCAGCTCTACTTCGTTTATAATTACGAAAACCTAAAATATATCAAGCTTATCGACTCTTTCTCATACTTATAGCCTGTGTATGCGTGTACAAAAAAATATACGCGTGATATTCGGGATATTTATTCATCATTAGCCACCGTACAGATACATAGATATGGGCATATCAAATAGAATAGCAAATGTGTGGGTGTGCGTGCGGGTCTGCGTGTGGCTGTTCGAAAACATGTGTATGCGCATGTGTACATGATTAATAGTCAGAGTATGTTTTTATTCAAGCATTTAATTGTTTGAGCTGCATAATTTAAAACATGTGTATAAACAAAGGTTTTGGATATTTATAGTTATACGTATTGGATTTAAAACTAAAGCGTGTGTTTGCATATATGCATGTTTTCTTATGTTTAACTGTACGCATTCATAGTTGTTTTACGGCCAATGCTTAAAGAGTACTTACAACAATACTTCTGCCATTCTCTGGTATGTATGTTATGTCCAACTAAAAACCAACATGACCCTTTCAATTAAAAATTTTGCGAAAACTATAGAAAATATAGGGTGTTTTTTTGAGGGGTGTAGAACTTCGAATTGAAATAAAACACAAGAAAATCGTTTTAATGTCCATCAATTTGGCTTTATTAGAAGGATAATTTTATGCCATTGATGTTTAAATATGATTTCGGGCATGTGGCCGCCGCGGCTGGCTCGAATAAAGCCAATTCTACAGGTCCAATTTTCAACCACTTTTTCGAGCATATGGGGCCGTATGTTGGCAATAACGCCACGAATGTTGGCTTCCAAGTCCCCTAACGTTTCTGGTTTGTTGGCGTAGACGAGCGACTTCACATATCCCCAAACAAAATAATCCAATGGTGTCAAATCACACGATCTTGGTGGCCAATTGACAGGTCCATTCCGCGAAATTATGCGCTCATCGAATGTTTCCTTCAATAAATCGATTGTGACGTGCGCTGTGTGGCATGTAGCGCCGTCTTGTTCGAACCACAACTCATCCACATTCATGCCATCCAATTCGGGAACAAAATAGTCGGTTAGTCGGCTCCAATTGCTGTGCACGGTGGCGAATCGATTCATTCGGGTCCTCTTCAACACTTTGCTCTACAGCGGCAATTGTTTCTTCGGTGCGCACTGTTCGACGTCTCTGCGGATGCGTATTATCACATAGAGTAAACGTAGTGCGAAAACGATCCATGGTTAACCGAATTGGACGGAGCTTGGGGTAAACTTCGCGAACTGAACCATTATTTTCGAAATAAATTTGCACGGTTTGCAAGCGTTGTTCTTTTGTCAACCTGTTCATGATGAAATGGCAAACCAAACTAAATATTAATCACTTGACAGCTGACAAAATGGCCGCCAGTTAAAAAAGTGATGCCAACTTAAAGTTCTATACCTCAATAAAAAACACCCTTTATGTTAAAACGAGCACCTATGCTCGAAGCAGAAAAGGGCCACCATTTACAGGGCATCATTTTTTGAAGCTAATCAAATTAAATATCCAATAATGTATTGTATTTAAAAGAAAACAGTTCAATAAAAAGATTACAAAGAACTCAAGCCACATTGCTCATACTGCGCTACAAGGTGGAACGATATATACACAGAAAAAAATGATTTGTAAATACAATTAATTTTTTTGTTATATCAATTAAATAATTAATTAATTTTGAACCTACAACGATTTTTGTAAATACAATTAACGAAATTGTAAGTTGAAGGAAAATCTTAAAAATATTTTCAATTAAATATATCAACAAATAATTTGTTGAATTTTATTTATTTTTTCAACATTTAGTTATTTCAATTAAAGTTATTGTTATATTAACAATGTGAATATTTGAATTTCCGTATCATAATTGTTTTATTAATAAGCTTTTTATACACAATCACAATCCTCGAAACGATTTTTGCTTGTCTGCGAAAAAACACTAAATGTCTTTGGGCGGAGTTGAACCGGCAACCTCAGGACTAATAAACTAACTCACTTACCTCTCAGCTAAAGAGCAACACTTTATTAGAAAAGCAAATAATGAATACACACAAAACATGATTTTTTGTTTCTTCTTCATGTGCGCATCAAGTTATAATATAATTTAACAAATAATTTTGTTGAGTAATTTAATTGACTACAAAAATTTAAATTTGTTACATCAACAATGATGATTGTTAATTTTTAAATTAAATATTAACAATTTGTTTTGTTGGTTGCATTTCAATGATATTTTTTTCTGTGTATATGTATATATTGTAATTTTTGTTGAAGATTTTAAATTCACTGTGCTTAGATATTTAATGATTCCCAATTACATTTTCGGAGTTTTTATATAAAGATATTAGGCAAAACTTTTTATTACTAGTCTTTTAATGACTTGACAATGGCTTCATCAAACTCTAGTATGTATTTAAGCTTAACAAATCAACCTGCTTTTAGGAAAATATTTGCATAAATAGCTTTGTAAAAATTTAATAAATTCAGAATACGACTTTGACTCGCGCAAGTGTACCGTACGGACACTAGATATGTAATAATGTATGAACTTTATTTAGCCTTTATAATATAAAATATTGGTATTTTTTCGTTTTTGTGATTTTTCCGGTTTTGAGCGATTTTTTTTAGTTTTGGTGTATTTTTCCATTTTACAGTTTTGCTGATTTTTTTATAGTTTTGACGCTTTTTATAGTTTTGGCCGGGTTTTTTTGGGTTCTTGGCGTTTTTTTTTTCATTTTGGCGATTTCTTCGGTTTTTGGCGATTTATATTAGTTTTAAATTTTTTTTTCTAATTTGGCAATTTTTTTCGTTTTGGCGACTATCTTTCGATTTTTGGCGATTTTTTCGATTTTTGGCGATTTTTTAATTTTGGGATTTTTTAGTTTTACCGTATTTGAAAATTTCAAGATTTTGCCTTTTACGGTCTCCAAGATACAGCAAGTTGTCAAAATTGCATTAAATGATAGAACACCCTGTAATTTAAATTTTTAAATTTTAGTGTTAATTATTGTAGTCTGTTGAAAATACACTAACTTTGGAAGTTTAAATTGTCTATATATATTGCTGTATGTATATTACATGGGATTCTAACATTTTTGTTGCTCGTTTTGGAACGCCCTTTAATTTTTAACTCTTGAGTATTTATTTTTGCAGCGGCCAAATACTCTGTCCAAATTTCAGGTCCGTAGCTCTTACGGTTCTCGAGAAAATAGCCTATGAGGGACAGATGGACAGCATAGCGAAAACAATAGGCTTCCTCTCACACAGAAAAAATACCAATGTAAAATCACCATGCCGAAATGTATATTCAAAATCCTTCAAATCACATTAATTTTACAAGAAATAATATGTTGTTTGAGTGTGTTGGTGTTTATTTGCTTTGTTCATACCCTGTCGGAGAATGTGTGGTTGACTACAAAAATAGTTAACTTATAGTTAACTTTTCTTAGAATGACTAAAAGCTAGCTGCAAAGTCATCCAGAACAAACCCAAAATTAATTCTAAAGTTGAGTACATAATTTGGTGAGAACCAAGAAATTTATTCTCAGCTACTTTAAAACTCATTTCAGTCTTATATTAACATTTTGTTGTTGTTATTTTAGATGGCAGCTTAGCGGAGTGGTAGCGCGTTGAGTACACAACCTGTGATGTTACATGTTCGAGCCACAGAAATTTTTTTTTAATTTACTGACTATCAAGTAATTGAAAAAAGTCAACTTTAAGTTAGCTTAAAGTAGTGCCTAGTAAGACAATTAACTACCGCCTAGGACATGGCAATGTCAAAATAGTCAGTTGATTACATTGCAAAGTAATCCAAGTGTAGTCAGTACTAGTTGCGAAATAGTTAGCTTAAAGTTAGTTTAAAGTTAGCCAAATTGCCGATAGGGTAGCTGCAATACGCTTTTGTGCTTAGTTGTGTAGGTTGTTTTTGTATTTTTGTTGTTTTTTTATGTTTGTAAACAGTCGACAAGCTGCTGCCGGCTGGTAGGCAGTGTACTAGTTTTGCATGCGGAGGATCGCAGGTACGAATCCTGGAGTCAAGTCAAAGCATTTTGTATTTTTTTTTTTAACTAAAACTTTTCAAGTCAAAGCATTTTGTTTTTTTTAACTAAAACTTTTCAAATAAATTGTATGTTAAATGATGAGAAATAATGTTAAAAATTATAATATAATTCAATATGGTACATATTTACGGTGTAATTCATACAAAATATTTTAGGTTTATTAAAGGTTTATTTGACAAATTTCCCATAGAAATGTCAAATAAGCGCTTAATAAACCTGAAATATTTTTTATGAATAAGGCAGTTAGTGTATATCTTAAGAATATTTAAAGTTGTTGTGGCTGCAGGGGTAAGCACGTTGACTACCACGCGATGAGTTCCGAGTTCATATCTTGGCCGGGAAAGCTAATTTTTTAAATAAAAAAATTTTTCTGATGTCTATGTCAACCACACGTAAGTTAAAAAATTAATAAAATACAATTACTATATTAAGTTAAATTCATGTTGATCTAACTTGAAATAACTTTGATTCAACATGATTCTTCATTTTGATTTTAACAGTACGTAAATGTTAATTCAACGTGAAATAAAGTTTTTTTCAAAAGGAAAACTTTTCTTTGACAATTACTATAAATCATATTAAATTAACATTAAACACATGTGAAGCAAAATCATTGCAGAAAAATATTATATTAACCTTATTTTAGTAGGTTTTAAGTTGAAATTTTTCTGTGTGTTTCCACCTTTGGTGTACGGAACCCTAAAAAGGTTCAATTATTTTAAACTGAAAAAAAGTAACTTTTATAATTTCTAATGATTTTAAGGTAGACAACTAACCAAACTTGCGGGGATGCACTTTTTACTCTTCAATTTAGAAATTAGTAAATTATTTGCAGCAACAATTTAGCAAGCCTCATCCCAAAGAGACTTTGAATACTACGAGTATGTTTTAAGATTTATTATATTACAGCTCAATGAATGGCATATCGGACCGATAAATGTAAGCACAACAACGCTTCAGATGTAAATAATATATTACTTAATTTAAAATAACTTTTAGTAAAGAAACTTTAACAGGGGCGACAGAGGCATATTTACTTTGTCACAACATTCATAAATAATTGCATATATTTTCTATGAATAACTTACAATTTCTTTAAATTTGCATACTCATGTAAATTACACATCAAAAACAAAATGAACATTTAAATTACAAAATAGAAAAAAATATATATTATACATATAAAATAAATAAACTTCCATACACATGTAAGACAGTGTAAAAGGGGAAAAGCCACAAGTTGAGATGGCAGTATGAGTGTTGACACCAGACACCACCAAAAACAAACAAACCTTTGTGAATTGTGAATAGAGACATGGCTTTAGTACCTGACGTATGTCTTGAAATAGAAACAAACATTGAGCAGGAACTAAGAAAAGAAAACGCAAAAAGATATGTACTTAATAGACCCCTGCACAAGAACACTTACAAGAACTTTTAAGACATGATGGATTTTTGAAATGCTTTACTACAGCAAACGATAAACAACAATGTTGGCAAGACAGTTGTTTTAGTTATTGCGGGTATAGGAATAAAGAAGAAAAAACAAACGTGACGGAAGAATTTGTGATGCTTGCTTCTTCATACGCATGGGCGCGTATAAAAACGTCATGCATGTACATTAGAGTGGCCGTTAATTGTATGGATACTTTTTTTTGTATTTCTTCTACTCGCATCCCCCAAATCAGTTCAGTTTTATGTAAAAAAAAAATACAAAAAAAATTCAAAGCGATAAGTTGTATTTTAGGGAGTGCGTCCTACCCACAAAGTTGGCCTTCAAGGCCATTTTTTCAATGTAATTTTTTGCATATGACTATCTTTTTACAAAATCATTTTACAAGATTATGACATATGGCAATATTTTAGCTCATCAATTCAACTCAACAACATTACTCTCAAAGAAAGTTTTTTGCTAAAATTAATTTTTAGAAAATAATGAGGAAAATAACCAACAAAATACCAACAATTTTAAGTAACAAAATTAAATTTATAGAGAAATTGTTTATTTTAAGCCTGTACAATAAGAGCTTATATATATTAAATTATTTCATACGTATACATATAGTCAAAATAAAACTTAACAAAAAAAAAATTGCATTGAATATATGGGTTTGAGGGCCGGACGCACCGCACCGCCTAAAACACAACTTATCGGTATGAAATTTTTTTGTATTTTTTTTACATAAAACTGAACCCATTTGAGGGGCGAGAGTGCAATAAATAAAATAAATAAAATAACGGCCACCCTAATGTACATACGCACACACATTGTGTGTATATACACACCAGAGACCTGCGTAAACAGTCTTTAAATTTAAATACGTCATGATTTTTAAATGTATTCACGTCGCGTGTATTATACTAAACCAATAATAAATGCTGTCGTACTATAAGCGAAGCACGATGGATGTATTAGTGTACGTGTATGTCAGTGTTAACAAGAGATGCCGCCAAGACAGCTTGTTTGTAACAAACATATTGTACGTTTAAGTGTGTGCGTAATATGTAGATGGTAAGCTATTATGTGATTAACCGCATACAACTAATGTTAATGCATGTGTGTGCCTTTGCATGTGCGCAGAAAAATAAAAAATCATACACACATATATACAAGCATGAAGTTTGTACATGCGCTCATGTGGAGAAAGAAGCAAGTATCACAAATTCTTCCGTCACGAAGTGTTTTCTTCTTTACTCTTATACCTACAATACTGAAAAAAATTTCTTGCAAACAGTGTTGTTAACGTTTGTTTTATAAGATTTCGCTGTAGTAAAGCATTTGAAAAATCCCTCATGTCTTGAATATTCTTATAAGATATCTTGTGCAGGAACCTAATACACACATATGCATTGACTTTAGTTGTGTGCGCATGCTCTAAAAAACCACTCTGAAAAACATAATAGCCTACCACCAACATCTTACACACATACACACACACACGCACACACACACACACACACACACACACTCAAACGTACAATATGCCAAATAACATGCATACACGCATCAACACTACTTATTATTTTGATTGTTTGTAAACACGTACATCAATACCTCTATAGTGCTTTGCTTAGTAAACGACACCATTTATTATTGGTTTAGTATAAAACATTCTACGGTAATATGTATTGAAAAACAAAACGTATTTACATTTCAAGACTGTTTACGCAGCCCCCTAGTACGTAATACACTTGCATACTCCTGAAAACATATTTGGGATTTATCGAATAGAGTTTGTTGAAGACTATTTATTTTTTAGTTGTTAGTTTATTTTTCTTCAATTCTAAAATCATTGAGAAAAACATCAACTGATGCAAGATTTACAATATTTTATTTGTAGGTAAACAGCATAAGACAGAAAGAAAAACAATATAAAAACTTTACAGACAGGTCAGACAAGAGTTTAAGCTGCAACCAATGCAACAAACAGCAGTTGCCAAATAGAAAAAGTAGAAGAAGAAAAAAAACGCAGCAGACAGCACAAGTTACAAGTTTTTCTTTACAAAATAAACACATTGTTTTAGAAGACAAGCAGCCAAAAAAAATTAAAAAAATTTTTTTTTTAAATAGAAAAAGTTGACACTAAGCAAGTGCATAAATTTTAGATTTATTTCTGTTTTTTTTTCCTTCCAGGATAATGACCACTTCTACTATGGGCTCAAGCAAATATTGAATGAAATCGTGAAAAACGCCAATTGCTTTTATAATTTTTAGTAGTATTAAAATAGTAAAAAATCTTAATATATATAAAAATCAAAAACACGTTTATTTGTTAGGGGTGAACTCTTCAATGCCCCAACAGATTTTCGCCTTCCACCCCACAAAATATTTGTAAAAGACCGGCGCGTGTTTTTATATATATTCTACCCCGGTAAATGCTACGACGCCCCTTTCAGAAATAGTGATTTTAATGACATTTTTAACCGACTTCAAAAAAGAAGGAGGTTATCAATTCGTGTGTATTTTTTTTTTTTTTTTAATTTTTGTACACGCATAACTCGGTCATTTTTAAACCGATTTTCGAAAATTTTTTTTTATTTGAAAGGGTTTTCCTGCAGTTGGGTCCCATAATTTTTGTTCGAAAATCGGAAGGGAAAATTTGCTCCCCTCTGGCATAACTCGGTCATTTATGAACTGATTTTCAAAATTCTTTTTTCGTCTGAAAAGGCTTTGCCTTAAGTTAGAACTTATAATTTTTTATGAAAATCGGAGGGGGAAATTTTCTCCCCTTATGCATCATAACTCCGTCATTTATGAACCAATTTTCAAAATTCATTTCTTGTTTAAAAGAGTTTGCCTGCAGTTTAGTTTCATAATGTTTTTTAATCGGTGGGAGACTTTGCTGCCCCCCTCCCCAAAAAAAAATACTACGTCATATATAAATCAGTTTAAATTAAAATCGTTTTAATTTTTTTTTTGATTAAAAAGGGCTTGATTGCAGTAAATGTAAAACAGGAAATAAGTAAAAATGTAGTGTATTAATTTAGATATTCCAATGATAGCAGGAAATCTTCATGGTTTTGGGAGAGAAGAATTGTTTTACTCTAAATTTAACGCGTGCGGGCTACGGGCAGTAATGAATAGATAAAAACAACTGGATAGATTTTAATCATTTTTTCAGTGAATGACATACGTTATATATTTTATACCCGTGCGAAGCCCGAGCGGGCCGCTAGTAGATATATATGTAGATAAGTACATTGAAGCATGAGTTTTGTTTTGTGCCAATAATATTTCACAGATTAAAATGAAAATGGAAATATTTCATATTGAAATACAGGAGCCGCAATTTTGATATCAAACATTTTTTCGAGTATTACCATGAATAACACGATTAAGGCATCCCTTATTGCAAGTTTGCCAGCATATACCAGTGACTTCTTCATGTGGCCCTGCAGCAAATACTACAGAGGTGTCAAGTTGCACGACCTGGGAAGCCAATGGAGAGGTCCATTTATTCAAATTAAATTACCACTTGCATTAAGTTTATTTTATGAATTTAAATTACATATATTCTTTTCTGATTATAAATTAATGATCGAAAACGTTGTATGTTAAAATATTTTCTTAAATACACATACAGAAAAATTTAAAATCTACGTTAACAAGGTTAAGTTAACCTTTTTCGGCAATGATTTTGATTCATATGTGTTTCATATTAATCTAACATGATTTACAGTAATATTTAAAAGAATATTTTTCCTTTTGAACTAACTTTATTTTAAGTTGTTTTAACATTCCCATATTGTTGAATCAAAATCAAGAATAATGTTGAATAAAAGTTATTTCAAGTTGAAACAATATGAATTTCATTTCACCTTCTAAGAGGCAAGACCGTGTCAAGACGGTCTTCGATTTTTTTTAGCTACAGTGGCACATTTGTAAACGTTTTCGCTTTGAAATAGAGAAAACTGTACTCAGACTACACTTTTTCACATTTATTCTATTAAATCGTTTGCCAGTTGTGACAAATCAAGTGAAAAATTCATCAAATTAGTATTAAAAATTATTACGAAAGATTAAGGGTCTTATGCAAAAAAACTTAATAAAGCTTTGCCAAGCAATGTTAAGTAAAGTTGTATTCTAAAAAAATTATTGTATAAAAATTCTAAAGTAGGCACCCACGTTTGTTAAGACTACTTTAAGTTGATATTTCCAATATGTGTATTTTGTACCTCAAATATTTTTACTAATATATCACATACTGATTCTTGTTACATCTGAAAATGAAGCTAGAAGTGCCTGCTCTTATCTTAAATTTATTACTTCTGTCATGTGATGGAAAACATCACCAAATTATCCAACTGCTTCGAAATACATAGCAAAATCCAAAAAAAAAAATTTTAAATAAATACAATTATACAAAAATGTTTTAGTGATGTACATACAATCAAAACAAATCGAAAAAAGCTGGATATTCAAATACTCGTTTCATTCGAATAAAACAAATTGTGATAATTTTTCACATTTTTTTACTTTTACTTCATGGTTGTGTTTATCTGTTTTCCTATTAAGTCAGAAGCTCATTTTTTTTAAATTAGGTTGCTTTACTTTAAGATAATAAAAATTTATTTAATAAAATAAAAAAAATATTTGAATACCCGAATGAAATTGTATTCAATTTTGTACATCATAAGCTGTGAAGTGGTTGTTGAACACGGTGGTGTTACCAGTATTTATTATTAAATCACAAAATATTTAAAGTTGTCTTTTGCATATGATTTTTTAATAAAGCTATGTTAGCCTTAAAGTGCTTATCAACTACTATGAACTTTAAAGCTAAAGTAAAATATTTTTTTGCATAAGGGGGTAAATAATTAACTATTTAATGAACTATTAAAAAAACACATTTATATTAAAGCGATCGACCTCAAATTTTTGCCATAGGTAGTAAATATAATCAGCCTTATATATAAAACTTATTAAGGCTTTATAAAGACTTTTTAAGAAAAATTTTGTATGGAAATTTGTGGTAAAAAACCTTTATTAAGTAGAAATAATTTTAGTCAGGCTTAAGTGCAGTAATTTCAATTCTTTTTATTGAATGAAATATATAAAATAAATATATATACATAAATAAACGGTAGAAAGCAAAAACAAAGTAACATAATATCCACTACTATAAGACTTACATGTATGTACCGACGGTATATCGAATAAGTAAGAATAATTAATATGATGATCGTAAAAGATAAGCAAGAATAGTTAAACATACGTAGGTAGAGTAATATAAGTTCGTGCTAACCTAAATAGAAAAATGAAAAAATGGAAAACAGGGGAAATAAATAGTGATACTTATATATGTATTTACCAAAGGTAAATCAATAATTGTACACAACAATCATTTCTCACATTCCGTTTCATTAGAATTTACGTTAAATAGCTGATGTTAATAACAATCTCTACCCAAGTAGATAGACTAGGGTGCTGATGAAGTTCGTTGCTGCACAGAAAAATATCGGTATTTCCCCCAGCTTAAAAGTCTAATTTAATTTTTCTTCTCTACTTTAAAAACTCACATTAATTAATAAAAATATTTCGTTCAATAAGAATTAAAATTACTAAACTTAAGCACGAATAAGAAATTATTTCTGATTAAAAAATCTCATTTTTAGATAAAAAAAAAAAATATTTTTTGTCGTTTTAACATGTCTAAAAACTTCAAAAATAAAGATTTATCTTATACATATGGTAATACTGAACGGATACTAATCCTACTGTAACATCAGAGCGCCTTCCTTCCTCGGTATAAAAGAATCATCGACCAATAAAATAGCTTCAAAAATTTAATATGCCTCATTGACACCAGAGGCGCTGCAACACTGCATTTATCCAACACGAAGCATAATGAAGCATTCCTCTATCTCTAACTTATTTTATTACTTATTTTCTCTATACTATCCCTTTCCTAAAGAAGGTAATACCTAGGAATAATAGTAGATATTCATTGCCTCAATTTAAAAAATATATACAAAATTATGAAATAAGTAATTCTTCTTCAATTAAAAACAGATTGCATTACATTTCTTTAATTTTTATTTCTTTATTTTTCGCAAAAGCCCGTTTAGGCAACAAATTTAACACATTAAAAATTGTGAATGAATGACATACACAAATAACATACATTAATTTTTAATGTATGTTATTTTAATTTTTATTACTTTTTTTTCAAAGAACAACTTTCACCATGAACTTCTAACATACGTTGGAAAAAAATTCCTGAAATTACGCCAATTTAAAAAAAAATCCAAAAATTATGGTAAAAACATAAACATGTAAACATCTATACGCTAGGGGGTAAAAATCTTTTTCACAATACAATCACAAATTTTGAGTAAGATGCACACCGCGTTATCAAATCGGTGTGAGCTATGTATGAGTGTATTACTGTTTGAAAGAAGCAAGACAAACTAATTTAAAATATTGTAAATACATAGAAATTGTTTTCGCTACGCTGTCCGTCCGTCTGTGACAGGGTATTTTCTCAAGAACCGTAAGAGCTACGGACCTGAAATTTGGACACAGTGTGAAGACATTTGGCCGTTACAAAAACAAATACATGAGAGTTAAAAATTAAAGGATGTTCCAAAACACGCAGCGCAAAATGTTAAAATCCCATATCATATACATACACCCAGAAAAAAGATTGGTTGGAAAACGGTTAGTCCAATAAAATATCATTTGCATTAACTATATTTCAGTTGACGCTATCAATTTTCTGTTAATCCAAAAAACAATCCATGTTCATTGCCATAAGGTCATAATTGTAACAAATATATGATTGTGACAATACTTAAATTGATTGCATCAACCGAGCGTATGCTTTTGTCATAACTAATAAACTGATTGGTTAACCCAACCGAATAAAATATTACGAATTGGATTTTACTACCAACTTTTGTTACTGACAACTAAAATATTGTCGTTCTATATTAAAATTAAAATAAAAACTTTCAATCAGTTGCTGCAACTAACTAGAGGTTGAGTTTACTATCATAGTTTATAGCAGCAAATTAAAAAATTAACTTTTGTGACTTTCAAAGATATTATGATTTGTGAATTCTCAAATGGTTTTTGAAAGTCTTTGCATAAGATAACAGGTTTGTGGCTTTTCAAAATGTGTGCTTGAAGAAATGTATATAGACATGCTTCACCATTAGGAAATAAATTTCAATTAAAATAAACTTATCACAATATGTCAAATAATAAATTTCTTAAATTGTGTATTTTTATTTTTCATTTTTATTTCGGCTAGGAAGGCCAATTTTTCTTTTACAGGTACCAATTATGATATTGTTTTAATTATATTAACCAAATTTTCGGTAGCAAGAATAACATTTACATATTTCAAATACCATACTGTCAACCAATTTTTTCTGTTGCTGCAACTATTCGGTTGAGGGTTATAATTAAAATATAGTGGTGCCAAAAGAAAATTTCAGTCGCTATAGCAGAATTCTATGATAGCTGCTGCAACCGCCAAAATTCAATTGGCAACAAATTCGGTTGTCACAACGAATCTGTTTTCTCTGTGTACAATTGTATGTACATATATTCACTTGAAATTTGTAAAGTTAGTGTGTTTTTATACAGACTACAACAATTAACAGTAAATTTAAAAAATTTAAATAAAAAAGGGTGTTCCATCAGTTAATGCAATTTTGACTTTGTAATTTTGACAACTTGCTGTTTCTTGAAAACCGTAAGAGCAAAACTCTTGAAATTTTCAAAAACGGTTAAACTAAAAAATTAAAATATTATAAAATCGGCATATCTAAAAAAAATAGTTAAAAACAAAAAAAAAAATTTAGTTTTTTTTATGGGAATTGTTACAGTTTAAGTTTAAAATTTTTAAACGCACTAATAATCCCAAATTAATATTTTACTTATTAAGTAAAATATTTTTTTTTTTTAAATACATTGAAATTGATTATTGAGGGTTTAGCTGGATCCTATGCGCATTTCACTGTTGCTAATGCAGATCATCAGGGAATCTTTACCCAAAGCTTCTTAGAACAACTAGAGTTATTATATTATAAACTTTCATTTAAACAAATGAGAAGCTCAATAACAAATAACAAAGTTGAAACAAGAACTCAATAATCAACATGTTTTTTTATTTTCTTACTTAATATGAAAATACATATATTCATGCGATTCCCAAAATGAGTTCAGAACATGTTGTTCTATTTAACAATTTGAAGAAGTTATTATAAAAATTTCTTGATATACTTCTTGCAAACATATGTATGTATGTAACATATAACAAAAATCATAACAAAATTCATATAAGTTTCAAATCCAAGATGACCAAATAACCTTTAATTAACATTTCCCCGTTTAAGAAATTTCCTTAAACGCACAAATTTTTTCATTAATTTTTCGCGCTTCGACCAGCAAATTTCAAAGATGAAAGAAATCTCTGACAAAGTTAAACCGAAGGCAAAACAAATAATCACCAGCTCAAATCTTCTAGTTTCATCGGCGTGAATTCCGGCTTAGCAGTTTGTTTCAGAAGATTCAATCTTTTCATTGGTACCAATTCAGAAAATTTTAATGATTTCCAGAGCATAATTAATGCTGCATCATTTGATTGATAGATAAGAGTATCTATGGGCTTCTTGAAGAGTGAGTTAGGCTGCTAAATTAATCTTCCAGACTCCGATTTGACGATGCAAATAGTAAAGGGTGTTTTTTATTAAGGTATAGAACTTTAAGTTGGCATCACTTTTTTAACTGGCGGCCATTTTGTCAGCTGTCAAGTGATTAATATTTAGTTTGGTTTGCCATTTTATCATGAACAGGTTGACAAAAGAACAACGCTTGCAAATCGTGCAAATTTATTTCGAAAATAATGGTTCATTTCGCGAAGTTTACCGCAAGCTCCGTCCATTTTATGGTCGACATAATCGTCCATCAGAGCAATTAATTCGGTTAACCATGGATCGTTTTCGCACTAGGTTTACTCTATGTGGTAATACGCATCCGCAGAGACGTCGAACAGTGCGCACCGAAGAAACAATTGCCGCTGTAGAGCAAAGTGTTGAAGAGGACCCGAATGAATCGATTCGCCACCGTGCACAGCAATTGGAGCCGACTAACCGACTATTTTGTTCCCGAATTGGATGGCATGAATGTGGATGAGTTGTGGTTCCAACAAGACGGCGCTACATGCCACACAGCGCACGTCACAATCGATTTATTGAAGGAAACATTCGATGAGCGCATAATTTCGCGGAATGGACCTGTCAATTGGCCACCAAGATCGTGTGATTTGACACCATTGGATTATTTTCTTTGGGGATATGTGAAGTCGCTCGTCTACGCCAACAAACCAGAAACGTTAGGGGACTTGGAAGCCAACATTCGTAGCGTTATTGCCAACATACGGCCCCATATGCTCGAAAAAGTGGTTGAAAATTGGACCTGTAGAATTGGCTTTATTCGAGCCAGCCGCGGCAACCACATGCCCGAAATCATATTTAAACATTAATGGCATAAAATTATCCTTCCAATAAAGCCAAATTGATGGACATTAAAACGATTTTCTTGTGTTTTATTTCAATTCGAAGTTCTATACCCCTCAAAAAAACACCCTATACTTAAACGAAACAGAGCATTTGTCAGCATTTTTTGCTGCTGATCAAGGAAGTTCCAATATAGCGACGACACAAAATACATGTAACGGCTGTCAAAGCTATTAACCATTTCATAATATTTTTCCAAACTATCAACAAGTTTTGCATGTGGACTAAATTCTTTTTCTCCCCCAATTACTTTTAAATACTCAAACTCTTCAACGAAAAAAGCAATTTTCATGCCAGAGTCTTGTACATCCTGCATACTGGCAATTCTGTGTTCACTGGGAATGTGTTGTAAGTTGTATTAAAGACCAAGCCAGCCAAAAAGATCATCAAAAAGATTAATATGCGTATACGGGAATAACTTCTCCCTATACTGAAACCTTGAACCAATAGTCCGCATAGAACGTTAATGTTAAAAACTAATTTATTGAAGTTCATACGTTCTCGTTTGATTAAATAAGTTGCAGCCAACACCAAGGAAAATAATATAAAAACCAAGCCAATCAAAATCATGCTGGTGGTATCGTAAAATGATACATAAAACTTATAAGCTGGTATAGATTTTTCAAAGGCGAACCATTAGGCAGAAATCTTGAAGGTCATATGTTGTAGAATATGCCACCTCATCATCAAAAATGTCAGCGAATGACTCACCCGATATATCACACGTACTGTTTTTAACCATCTCCCAAACATAATCAAAGCGAAGTTGGTTGCTTCCTTGTTCCTGATGTTGAAATGTTAGTGATGAACTTGTGAACGAACTCTTCAAATAAATGGCCCACGGGACCACCGAGCATGGTTGTGCCATTTTTCTCTCCTTTTATAAAAATATTGAAACTATGTCTTAAATAAATAATACTTATAGGAGAACTTTTCATATTTCTTGTTTTATCTGTGAATAGAGAATTAGTTTCATTTGGATATAACGCTCTCACTTTCATTTCAAACTGGGGAAATGCGTTAAAATAATAGAACACAGGATCCTTGTTTATAATTCCCGTAATCAACACTACATTAACGGCTTTATTTTGATAACAATATTTTTACAATATACCGTTTATATTCATCAATTGCATTTCTTTTAACCAGCAAAATCAAGCGTGTTAACATATTACTTCTCAATGTTTTCCACAATGAAGCCAAAAGATTTTTATCCACATCAGAAATTCCTTTAAAGTTTGCTATGTCCAATAACACTATGGAACATTTTTGGGATTATTGTCTGGGGGGTGAGAAATTCCAAGTCAGGGTGATGGTACTAGGTCAGTATAGTAAAACCCTCAAAGGGTTTGGCGTTCGTATGTGTCAGTTTTTTTTATGACCTTTTAAATTTTTTTCCTTATCTTGATGTTTTTTCGCTTAGTTGTAACATTTTGGCAAAAACGTAGTTTAACATAACTCGAGAACCACTTGTCCGATTTTGATGAAACAAACTCAATCTTTAATCCGTTCATATAACGTTTTTCTTTATAATCAACAGTTTTGCCGGTAAAAATTAATTTGTGGAGGCAAAAAAATATTTTTTTGCCTAAAAATTTAATTTTTTTTTTTTTTAAATTCATAAAAAATCCAAAACGGAAAAAAGGATCAAGTGTTATTAATTTCGTGTAAAGTCACATAACCTATAAACAAAACGCGACATAGATCATAGAAATCGATTAACGCGTTCTGCTTTTATTTACAATTAAGTGAAGGTATCCCATTTTGACAAGAATATTGATATTTGTTTTTATTCAAAAAAGTGTCATTTATCGCCTTTTTTATAAATTTTCCCCAATAACTCCAGACTTCTGGCCATAAACTACTAAAAAAAATTAAGTAAACATTTTTATAATTTTTTATTTTTATTTTATTTCTTTATTTTTATTTATTTTAATAAATATTGCCTAGACTTTTTCGAAGATGGTTGTTCGGGACTAGTGGCATCGCATTCATCGCTATCATCAGTTTCTGAACCACACATAATGTCAATGTGTGACTCCACTGTTGGCCCTTCTGCATCTCCTGAAAATTCTTTATCATCAAGATCATCCTTGTCTTGCCACACAAGCTTACTCCACCAGCAAATTTCCGCAATTATTGCACTCGGCGACTTTTTGCCTCTATATCTGTAAGTTTTTGTTTTATTCAAATGAGTTTGAAAAAATAAAAAATCAGTATTATTATTCGCACATGCATAGCAATTCAATGGATTGTGACCTTCGCCAGGATTAGACCAAGTCATTGGGATACCGAATGGCATACTTTCACGTCTTCTATTTTTCCAATCCATTAGACGGTTGTAGCAGCTTTTACACAATATATTTGGTACCCAATTTTCGTTCACTATAACATTTTGGTTGAAGTACATCTCGTATGTTTGAACAAAATCAGTACTGAAATTTCCACTTTTTTTATGTGTTGAGACATATTGACCACAGCAGTAGCAAAAGCTATTTATATCTGGCTTGCACAGTTCCATATTCTGTTCACTTTTGTTCACTTTTAAAAAAAAATCACTTTTACTGTTCGCGTTCGTCGGCACTTGTTGAATGACAAAAATCACAGAACCAGTGTGAGAAAGAGAAAATGTATAATGACAATGCATGCTTTACGTGAACATTACAGAACCAGTGTTGCCACATCAATATTTCTCTTTTAGTACAGTAGAAAAATATGAGAGAGTTCGGCTTGTGAGTGTCAATGTTTTCTCCAAATAATGTTGTGCATATCTGGAGCAAATTTTTGAAATTCATACATTTACCTAATTGTGAATAAATGAGAAACGCGTGTATCGATTTTCATGATCTATCCCTTTTTTTGCTCATGAGTTATATGACTTTACGCGAAAGTAATTAGTTTTGGCACTTTTTTCCATTTTGGATTTTTTATGAATTTAAAAAAAAAAAAAATATTTAAATATTTAGACAAGAAATACTTTTTCCCTTCATACATTCATTTTTAACTTCAAAAGTGTTGCACATATAGGAAAACGGTATAGAAACAGATTAGAGAAATTGTAATTCTAAATTTTTTTGAGTTTGTTTCATCAAAATCGGACAAGTGGTTCTCGAGTTATGTTAAACTACGTTTTTGCCAAAATGTTACAACTAAGCGAAAAAACATCAAGATAAGGAAAAAATTTAAAAGGTCATAAAAAAAACTGACACATACGTACGCCAAACCCTTTGAGGGTTTTACTATACTGACCTAGTACCATCACCCTGACTTGGAATTTCTCACCCCCCAGATTGGCTGTTGTACTGTGCAATCGATGATTAGAATTCTGCAACAGAAAATGAGATGTAATTCCCACTATAATCAAAACTGGCGTATTATGCTCCATTAGACTTTTCAATATCATGTCCGTGTTATAGAAATACACAGAGAAAAAACTGCCTCATAGAATCAATAAGATTTTCTCTATGAAACGTTTTTAGGTGTTTTAGGGTATCCCAGCAGAAAGAAGCGAAGATTTTTTCATAGAGATTCCTTATTGTTTTTATGTGGTAAATCTTATTAATTTTATCAAGAAGAAATCTTATTATTCCCAACTTTTTTTACTCAATTTCCGTTATTTTTGGCACCAAAAAAACAATCCATAGAGACAAACTTCTTGATTCTATTAGGTTTTCTTATAAATTGTAAACTATAGGGATTTCTTATTGATTTTATTAGGTTGCCTTATTGATTTTTTTAAAAAGGTTTTCTTCTTGATGATATTAGGTTCCTATATGATTATGTGTAAATCATCTTATTGATTTTTTTAATAAGGAAATCTTGATTTTATGAGGTGTCTTGTTATTTCATATCTATAAATAGACACAGACAATTTTTTTTTCATGATTTTTTTCGTTTTTGTATAAGCATGTTTGCAAAATTATTTCAATGATTTTTCAGACTGCTTGTTAGCATATTGGTTAGAGTGTTTGTCTATCAGTCAGAAGTTTGCTGGTTCAATACTTGTCTTCTTTCAAAGTATATGGTATAGAATTTAAATGAAAATACATAAGCAAAGCACAAAGAATAAAGAAAGACATAATTTTTTTTTATTTTATGAGGTCGCCTCATAAAATCAAGAAGAAAACCTTATTAAAAAAATCAATAAGATAACCTCATAAAAACTACAAGATTTCTTCTTAATTTTTTCAAAAAGGTTTTCTCTATGAAATTAATAAGATTTCCTTATTGAAAAAAAAACCATAGAGATTTCTTATTAATTTTGTTCTATTTTATGAGGTAATTATTAGGCACTGTTTTCTCTGTGTACTCTCAAGATTTTCCATACGCCTCATTGTGTCTCAGAAAAATAATTCCATCATAATACTGCTTTAAAGCTGTTTGTTAATTGCCCAAGTAGAAATTCCAAAAATTCAAGAAGGATTAAGATTGAATTTGCCTTTAAGTTTAGGGCTATTGTAAGACTAAAAATTTGCCCCAATATTCAAAAAAATATAAAGTGTGCTTGAAGTGTACGATTAAACCAAATTTCCGTACAAAAATCGGTTTAACGTGCACTTGAAGCACACATTACTTTTTTTTTGCATATGGAGTTTAATTGTTAAAAGGTATACATACATACATTTATTTACGTAATTATGAAGTTTTCTGGAAGTGTCTGAAACTTCATTTCATTTCAGTTATTTCAGTTCGGTTAATGATTAAATGTTGATAAATGATAAAATTAAATGCTTATAAATGTTAACGACGTTAACTGCTACATATTGAGGATATGCAACCCCAAAACGTTACTTGATAATGAACAAAATACTAATGATGTTTACCCTTTAAGCGAAAAGGGTGGGTGTGTTAAATGCCGATAGAGATCGAATTAATTTAATATTGTAATGTCTGTTTACTAATATTTTATTGATTGGGCAACATTTACCACTTAATAAAGAACCAAAATATAAAATAATATAATATAGTTTTAAGATTTTTTTTTTATATTTAAACATGAACAACTCACACACTGCATACTAGAGATGAGCGATATTTCATTGCCTATTACTTTTTCACAGTGACTGAAAAATTACTATATACTACTGCGAATGAATTTATCAAGTAATATCCCTCTCGTCAGCCTAGAACCATATGTCTCTATGTCAATACTGTTACTCCAGCGACAATTGCACTAGTTAAAATGTCGACAAATGTTCTAGTGTATTTCTGGTGATATTGTCAATGAACGCGTCAATAGTTGGTTTTTCTTTTTTATTATATAAATAAATAAATATATGTAGACGAGGGACGCTAAAATCTGCTAGTGAATCTTTGGTTCAAATATCTCTAAATGGTCCTAAAAGAACTATATTCTCAATAGTGCTAAATTCTACAGGTAGATTTTTAATGACAACCCTAAGTTATATGTCAATAAGCGATTAAATTGGCTGGAGTACATCTAGACAGATGTGCAATTCTTTACGTGAGTACCTGCCATTACGGCCTAATCTCACGTGTGCCAAAGCACTGGGTGTGGGTTAGACGCCAGACCAACGTCCCCATGCACCCTTTTAGAATGAACCTATGGCCCACTCCATAAGGCACATAGGTTGCAATCTTTGAATATAGTTATCCCTGTTCTATATTCAAGTACCTTGCTGAGGTACTTTGAGCTATCTAAACTCTGCTGCTATGTCCGTGCCAATAGCAGCTCTGTTGAATGGCAACAGCACCTAGAATAGTGTCTGGCTGACCGCGTCTGACCAACCACTAGCATTGATTTCACACTGGAAAGCCAAGACTATTCTCCCAGCGATTTTGGTAGCAACCACAGCCACCACGATAATTCTCCGGCTTCCACGCTATGGTGTTGTGTATACACCTTAGCGAGGTCCCCAAGAAAATTCCTCAACCATTGCCGGTACAGCTAACCACTCATCCGAAATGAACGCATGCCTGTGTCGCCAAATAACCAGTGCCTACTCCACACATACCAAAATCATCCCTTTAACCCCGTGGGGTAGGACGAAGTCGGCATTTTAGCAAAGGAAACTGACGACCGCTACATGCACTCAAAACTTCAGAGCAGCGAGAACCAACCGCCAAGATCTTGTGCCTGCTACGATCGATCGTGTTTGATAAACGCCCCTTGAACCCAGGAGGTAGGACGCACAACCATTTCAGCACAAAATCTTGACAACCGCAGTGCATTTATCTCTAAGCAGCTCAGCTGTCGGGCAACCGGCACCCGTGGCACCAGAAGTAGCCTCTGGTGAGACCTCGAAGTTCCACCACAAGGGCTTCACTTCTATCGTCTTTTGAACTCAGGGGCAGTTCTAGGTGACGCTGAACCTAACTGACAACAACGGGCGTACAATATTTGTTTTGCTTTTATAAATATGTGCACATCTTTTGCTCTGTTTATTTTCAGAGATCGGGTAGTAACACATAAGTTTTACGGGTAATGAGCCAAAGGTCCGTCAGTGGTAAAAGCCACATTACCCTAGCTGGGGCCCCGGGATTGCCACACCCGTAGTCAAAAGAGACTCCCCTGGGCGTAGTACACCTAGACAGTAGCACTATTGACAATTTTACTAGAAAATCACTATAAATTTACTATTGACAACGAGCGAGGAAATATTGATATTGTAGACTAGAGCCCCAAAAATTTACTACTGAATCTTTGGTGCCAATGTCTCCATGTGGTCCCAAAAGAATTACTTAATCACTAGTGCTACAGTCTAGTGGTGAATTTTCAATGACAATCTAATGTTAAATGTCAATAGATGATTACATTGGCTGACAATGCCACTAGTAATTCGCTACAATTTCACTATTCGCACTTTCGGCAGGGATGTTAATTCCTGAACTATAGATCTGTTATACAAATAGTGAATACTCTTCTCTGTTAACTAGAAGCTACAACATTAATTTTTTTATATCTTTAGCTTTTGTCGAACAAAAATCGTAAAATCGTGTCACGTCGTCTTTTCTGGAAACTATTAATATATGTTACATTTTTGTCTCCGCAACAGTGATGGTAAATGTGGCTTATTTGTGATATTTTGAACACTATTTATTAGATGGTGGGCGGCACTATGGCCCTCTTGTCTGTTAATATGAAAAGTTTTCTTATTGCAATAGCAACTGCTCTTCTTGTAGTATTTATGTTTATATCAGCTATCTTCAAGCAACATGCACAATGTACGAGCTTTTACAAAAGCGCCTTGTGCTTTCACACCGACGCACACAGAAACAAATTGAAAATTTAATGTGACAAAATTATTTAATTCATATGAATTGAATAAATTTTAATACGACTACGAGTAGATACCTCAAGGTTTTTAGGATCGTTAGTTACGAATATGATGTCAGTTTTTTTAAATCTAAAATGGTGGATAGAATATGGCGTACAATTTTTAATTAATTAATCCCTAAGGAAAATAAACTCTATTTATTCAGAGGTGAAACCGGGGACCGTCACTTGTCTTTTTTACACTTATTGGTAGTTGTGTTTTTCAACTTTTAACGAAAAGTCGTGGAACAGTTTGGAACTTTTTTTATAGCTCTAGCTAAAATAAATTTTTCAATAGCCTAATTCACAATCTTGTGCAAATGGTCTTGCATCGTTGCATTTGCAAAATGGTATAGTATATCGATACTCACCACTAAGAATATTTAAGTGGTGAGTAGAATATACTACACAATTTTGCACATGCAACGATGCAACACCATTTGCAAAAGATTGTGAATTGGGCTAATATATTTCATAATAAAAACAGTATACTATATCGAGCCATTACCGCCATATAAGCTTAACCAACATGATTTTCGAAATGCGTTTTTTTATAAAAATCATTAACTTGTTATCATTGCCATTATACACAGAAAAAATATCATCGAAATGCAACCAACAAAACAAATTGTTAACATTTAATTTTAAAATTAACAATCATCATTGTTTATATAACAAATTTAAATTTTTGTAGTCAATTAAATTACTCAACAAAATTATTTGTTAAATTATATCATAATGAAATGCGCACATGTAGAAGAAACAAGAAATCATGTTTTATGTGTATTCATTATTTGCTTATCTAATAAAGTATTGCTCTTTAGCTGAGAGGTAAGCGAGTTAGTTTATTAGTCCTGAGATTGCCGGTTCAACTCAGCCCAAAGACATTTAGTGTTTTTCGCAGACAAGCAAAAAATCATTTCGAGGATTGTGATTGTGTATGAAAAGATTGTTAATATAACAAATATGATACTTTAATTGAAATAACTTTGAAATTTAACAAAAATAAATGTTGAAAAAAAAAATCAATTTCAACAAATTATTTGTTGATATATTTAATTGAAAATATTTTTAAGATTTTCCTTCAACTTACAATTTCGTTAATTGTATTTACAAAAATCGTTGTAGGTTCAAAATCAATTAATTATTTAATTGATGTAACAAAAAAAATTAATTGTATTTACAAATTATTTTTTTCTGTGTATGTCAAAATTTTTCAACCATAGGATATACTGTTTCAATTTTATAGCAAAAACAATTTAAGCTTAAGTACAAATTATTTTTTGTTTACATTTTTTGTAACAGCAACATGTTACTTAAGCTAAAACTTCCTTTTGAAAATAAAGCAATTAAGAGTGCTATATTCGGATTAGCCGAATATTATATACCCTTCACCGACATCGGACGACGTCTATGCATACATACAATGTTAAATACATGCATATTTGTTTTGTAAAAGAAAAATAGTTTACTTATTTTTGGTCTATTGCAATTTTTCGACTAACCAACTTATTCAAATATTTTATTTTCGATATTAGCAATAGTTGAATAATTTATTTTGCATTTTTTTGCATTGTTAATATTTATCTATTTTTAAAATAATTATTTAGAGACGACTTCAACATGGAACAGCCTATTCTGATAGCACACACACCCACATCTAAAAAACTTGAACTCGCATTAGACCACCCAAATTGCCCAAAGTATTTATACCTATTATTCGCTCCACCGGCAGTTTCTGCTAGACTGGCCATAAAAAAATCACATGTGTCTAAAAATTGCACTGATACCTGGCATACCTACCGGCCATGCGCATTGCACTTTTCACCTAAAAAATAACCTATCCCGGCTATAAACACTTTTGGCACCATAACTTTTAAATGCGGCGATTTTCGGAAAATTTTTTATAACCATTTTTGTTTAGAATAAATACCGCAACATCTTTCTTCTACATAATTCGCCCCTAAATATGGCCTATCATAGTCCTTTAATGGGATGAAACTAAGTTTTTTCTGACAGACTTTTTTCAACGGCTCTCGCTAAAAATTGGATTGCGATAATTATAATTCGTTTTCATTATTTTATAAGGTAAGATGTGTTTATATAGACGATAGAGGAAAACATATTTCCGTGCAAAAAATCTGCGTATATACTTGTATACAATTATTATGTAAATCCACGAACATATTAAAATTAAAATTCTTTCTACAAAAAAATGAAAGTAAATAAATTAAGTATTTTTTAATCTAGAACCAAATTTTTTTAGTCGAAGTCGAAATACGCGAATCACGATAAATTCCATTATTCAACTCTACACTTAATCCAAAAAATATAATTGTATTGAAGTGAGTTACCATTGTTTTAAAGGCTATGTTTCCCAACTTGAAAAGAAAAATCATCCGTAAGTCTTAAATATGGTTATTTTAATAACTCTGAAACAGTTTATTATGATTTAAATTAGATTACGAGATCCAGGCAAAAAAAAAAACTGAGATATTCTCTAGTTCAGTTTAGGTACGTAGCAATTTATTACAAATTTATTCACATAGTATATGGACTTGAAAATTCTTTCCATCAGTAAAACTATACACAAAAAATTTAATAGCAAACTCTTTAATTTTAAAAGTCATAAGTCTGTAGAAGATTCACTACATGAAGCCAATAACTAAGCAATTTGCAGACAAGTTTACGTAAAAAACTGATATTTACTTCTGCTTAAAAAATGTTTTCTTAGCTTAACCAACACAAAATAATACACATTAGGTTGTCAGGGAGACAGCAAAAAAAGCTGAAGGGACAAAAAATACAGTTATCATAGTAATATTTACTTAAAATTCGTTGCGTTACTTATATTTAGCATAATAGCATCTAAATACCAAAATTCAATGAATTAACTGAAATAACAGCGAAGATAATTAAAATAAATTCAGTTAAGTGCGACTCTGACTCGCGCACGAAGGGTTCCGTACGAACACTAGATATGTAATTTAATACAAACTTCATCCTATATAATATATAGTTTTGGCATTTTTTTTCGTTTTTGGGGTCTTGTCGGTTTTTTTATTTTTGTTTTGGCGGTTTTGCGTTTTTTCGGTTTTGGCGATTTTTTTAAGTTTTGGCTCCTTTTTTTAGTTTTGACACTTTATTTTCTTGTTTTGGCGATTTTTTTTTATTTTTGGCGATTTTTTTCATTTTTGCGATTTTTTTTTTATTTAAAATTTTTTTTTAGTTTTGGCGACATTTTCGCGTTTTAGCGATTTTTTTTTAGATTTTTGGCGCTTTTTTTTTCATTTTGGTGTTTTTTTTTATTTTGGCGATTTTTTCGAATTTGGCGATTTATGTTAGTGTTAAAAAATTTTTTTTAATTTTGGCGTTTTTTCCATTTGGCGTTTTTTTTTTAATTTTTGGCGATTTTTTTTTTTTTTTTTGTTTGGCGATTTTACAATTTTCGGTTTTTTTAGTTTTACCGTTTTTGAAAATTTCAAGTGTTTGCCTCTTACGGTTTCCAAGATATAGCAAATTGTCAAAATTACATAGTCAAAATTGCATTAACTGATGGACCACCCTTTAATTTTAATTTTTTTAAATTTTTGTGTTATTGTTGTAGTCTGTATAAAAATACAATAATTTTACAAATTTCAAGTTTCAATATACATATGTACATACCATTGTATGTATATTACATGGGATTTTAACATTTTTCGTTGCTCGTTTTGGAACACCCTTTAATTTTTAATTCTCATGTATTTGTTGTTGTAGCGGCCAAGGTTCTACATACTGTGTCCAAATTTCAGATCCGTAGCTCTTACGGTTCCTGAGAAAATACCGTTTGACGGACAGACGGACAGCGTAGCGAAAACAACAGGGTTCCTTTTCACCTTTGGTGTACGGAACCCTAAAAAAAACCTTCTGCTGTAAAGTTTTGTTTTTGTTACTTAAGCTTTTTGTGCGGTTATGACTCGATATGTATCTATACTACATATAATTGGTGTTTTAATAAAAACTGCAAATTATGCTTAAAAATATATTTAAAAAATTTTAAACTGTTAAGGGTCGTATTCAAAAAAACTTAACAAAGCTTTGAAAATTCTAAAGTAGACACCTAGGTTTGTTAAGGGTACTTTAAGTTGATATTTCCAAAATGTGTATTTTGTACCTCAAATATTTTTGTTAATATAGCACATATTGATTCATGGTACATCTGAAAATGAAGCTAGAAATGCTAGCTCTTATCTTAAATTTATTATTTCTGTCATGTGATGGAAAATATCACTAATTATCCAACTGATACATAGAAAAATCCATAAAAAAAATATTAAAATAAATATATACAATTATACAAAAATGTTTTAGTGATGTACAAATGTTCAAACAAAACGAATCGAAAAAAGCTGGATATTCAAATACTCATTTCGTTCGAATAAAATAAATTGAGATAACTTTTCTATGTTCATCATATTTTTCTTTACTTTTAGTTCATAAAAATGTTTATCTGTTTTGCTTCCATGTCAGAAGTTTATATTTTATAAATTTGGTTGCTTAACTTCAAGATAATAAAAATGTATTTAATAAAATAAAAAATTAGTTGAATACTCGAATGAAATTGTATTCGATGTTGTACATCATAAGCTGTGAAATGGTTGTTGAACATGGTGGTGTTACCAGTATTTATTATTAAATCACAAAATAATTAAAGTTGTCTTTTGAATACAATTTCTTAACAAAGCAATGTTAGCCTTATGTTGCTTGGTAGCTACTATGAAGTTTAAAGCTCAAGTAAAAAATTTTTTTGAATAAGGCTGTAAATTTAAAAAAAAAAAATTGTCGAGTGTTGTTGCAACAATAAAATTTAATGTAACATATTTGTTATAGAGGGCTGCGTAAACAGCCTTGAAATGTAAATACGTTTTGTTCTATAAATGTATTGTCGTAGCATTTATTATACTAAACCAATAATAAATAATGTGGTTTAATAAGCTAAGCACGATGGATATATATGTACGTGTATATGAGTGTTTACAAGCGATGTCGCGAAGATTTCTTGTTTGTAGCAAACACTAAAATTAAGTCGTGTTGATGCGTATATGCTTGTTATTTTGCATATTATAAGTTTTAGTGTGTGTGTAAGATGTAGTTGGCAAGTTACCCTGCAGGAAATGCGAATAGTGAAATTGTAGTGTAGTCACATTGTCAGTAGTACTACTGACTAGATGTACCCCACCCAAAGTAATCGCCTATTGATATTTAACATTCCCCCTTATTGTGAATGGCGTCGTCGACGTCACATCAAGACGACAGTAAATTTGGTCACTTGTATACTCTTTATTGGCAAAAAATTGGATCTCATTTAGAATCTCTAACTAATCTCTAAGGGTTTGTAAATTAATGGAACATGTTAGTAGTAGTAAATTATTGTCGACAAAGAGTAGACAAGTGACAGTTTTTAGTGTCGTCTTAATGTGACGTCGACGACGCCAATCACAATAAGGGGAATTAGCTTGTCATTGAAAATCCACCACTAGACTGTAGCAGTAATGACTAAGTAATTATTTTGGGATCACATGGAGACATTGGCACCAAAGATTCACCAGTAAATTTTAGGGGCTCTAGTCTACAATATCGACATTTCCAGCAAAATTTTTAAATAAAATTAAAACTTCATGTCAAATATATATACTTCGATATTTAATGTATGAAGATAGTAATTTAACTAGGTATTTGTTAATTATTGCAGCAAATAAATAATAGACTGGGAGTTTGTGTGAACACTGGAGAATAATATATTTTTTAAAGAGAAGTAACACTCAGACAATGAATGCTCACTACTATTATTAGGTGTTACCTTCTTTAGAAAAGGTATAGTGATATACATAGAACACAGGTGGTGAAGAAAGAGATAGAGTTCTACAACTCTGATTTTTTCATGTTTTTAATAATGCAATGCTGCAGCGCCTCTAGTGTCAATGAGGCGTATTAAATTTTTAAAGCTGTGTTTATAAGCCATTTTATTGGTCATTTCACTTCACCGATGATTCTGCTACACAATACCAACGAAGGAAGACGCTCTGATGTTACATTAGGATTAGTATCCGCTGAAGCAGGAGTAGTTCCGTAGCCAAAGTCTATACCTGCATCACTTGAACTTTCCCAGAACAAGTGATAAAAAGTGACATTAATGCACATCAGAAAAATGCGTGGTGTTATTATTTAATAACTTTCAGATGCCGTGCTCGAACCCAGTCGGTTTCGTAGTCAGCGTGCCAACTACTTCAGCCAACGTCAGCCTTACGTGATAGTGGGACTAACTGTTAAACCATAACGAAAGCTTTGTAGTCAAAATATCAGCAAACGATACTAACTTACGTAAAATGGGATCAAAGATTTTAAGGGAATCTTAAGCAAATATAATAATATAATTAAAAAAATATATATATCTTAAGCATTTGTGTAGGCATATTTTTATCAATCATATAGCTTGCTTTGAGTTAGTGTTTTATGATTTTAGAAAAAGAATATATGGAACTATAACTCTGCTAATTTATTAGCTTTTGTTCGTTAATTTAATAAATTGACTTTTGTGTTTGGTTTGCTATGTTTTTTTTGCCGAGTATAATCAATCATTTTTTTTTTTTTTTTTCAATAAACTTATGGCAAGGTTTTGATTTGAAATCTTGAAAAAAAGGGGAGACAATGTGTCGCCATTAGCATTAAACTGTCAAAATTATTAACACCCGCACCCATATTATATACTAATACAAATTCATATTATTTATATGTTTCAAATTGTTGCTAAAGTCATTAATAATCAATACGTATTATGTACTGACTTATGTTCATTTGACTACAAGCAACACTAAGCGAAATCGAATCATAAATTATACAAAATATCATACAATAAGCAGCAAGTAAGAAAAGAAATAGAAAAAAAACCAAAGTGTCATACGTGGACACACATACAAACGGTAAAAACGTTGCAGATAGAAAAACAAAAGACCTAAGACACGAACTTCAAGTTTAATACAGCAACACTTGCAAAAATAAAATTGTTCTGAACAAGGAGAAAAAGACATACAAAAATTATTAAATATCATTAAATTTTATTGGAACAAAACAACTAAATAATTGTACACACATCCTCTTAAATTAAATTAAAACAGTAACTACGAAAAAAAAAAAAAAAATACGTGTGGCACTCGGCGACTGCCGCGGTAAAGCTATTGCTTAGCATTTTTTTTTTTTATATATAAACTTATGCAAATTTATTTTTTAAAATAAAAAACCTACGAATTGTCTGTTTGTTTCTGTTTATCATTTTTTGTCAACCACAATTGCTCTTAAGTACACCACAATGTGTTTTCCTACATGTAAAAATCTGTTCTAGCAATACTGTATGTTAATGAAATCAATAGCATACTTTAGGGGTTAACATTGACTGGGCGATTCAAATAAAAATAGCCAGTAAAAAAAGACACTCCAAAGAAGTCATGAAAATGTAGAGTTTGCAGTCTGGAAGTAGTTCAAATTTCGATCCGATCTAATGATTTTTACATAGGGTTGTCAATGCAAGAAGTTCTCTTTTTCGATGCCTAGTCACCGAATTAGAAGCGATTTTAAGAAAAATTTCCTTTTTTGTGTTCTATGGTAATATTTTCATCTAAGAAAAACTTTAAAAAGTTACATATTTTAACAATTCGTTTCTTTTTATACGAATTTAAACGCGAAACTGTGTTTTCATGTAAATTTAAGCAAATAACTTCTAAATTTTAGGCCAAAATTAGTTCATAAATTTCTTTAAAAAAAATCGATTTTTTGAACATTTTGGTGGGTATTTACTAAAACTATGGAAAAACTACAGGGTTTTGTGTGATTAAAATAAACTTTTACTTGGTTTTCTGCTAACTGTCGGCAAATTAAAAATATCGATTTTTTGGAAGCAATGAAAATGTGGTTCCTTCAGAATGACTTCCATTTTTTTTTTACTGGGTAGTCTTGGGTTTTTTTTTTTTTTTTTTTTTTTTTTTGTTACGGAATTTCTTGATTCGGTCGACACCCTTAAAAAAAAAATAAATACCAACATTAAATCGAAATAAAATTTTACGCAATACCACAAAAAATTGTGTATTATGATTGAGTGCGTAATAAAAATAAAACTCAGACAGCAGAAGCATACATAAGAATTTTGAAAAATTTGCAGGTGATACAAGTAAATGAAAGCAAACTGTTATCAAATAAAAAGTCATAGCAATGCTAGCTTTCGAACAGGTTATTACACAGCAAAAGCTTCTCGATCACTTGCAAAGTAATGTGTGGTACGTGATTATCTAATTATTGTATATGTAACGAGTGTTTTTTTAGCTGCATGGAAACTGAAAATTATAATGCAAGACCGAAATATTGTTGGAATGAAAATTTTTACAATATACTCGTAATTTGATAGATTCATGGTAGTTATTTTTAAATATGATTTCCATCACATATCCAGCGCGTCTAGGAGTTACATGTTCCATTCAATCAGTCCAGTTTTCGATGGCGTTTCTCAATAGATTTGGCCGTATTGAAATCAGGGTGGCTTAAATATTATTATCCAGAAGCGTTAAGTCGCATGAACGAAAAACAATATAATATAAGAGTCGTGCTAAGCAAAAAAAAAATATCTTCAAATATCTTCAGTTTATGGGCATTGTGCCCGAATTGGGGATATTTTTCGCGATTGGGAATGAAAATTTCGTGTTTGGGATCTGAGGATTTGTTGGGAATGATAACTAAATTTTAGGGAATTTTTTGGGAATTTTTTGGGAATTTTTTTTATAACTCATGGTAACAAGAATGAATGGCAAGTCTAAAAATGTGTGTTATTATTTATAGTGAATGAGTTTCCAATAAAGAAGAACTATCAAGGCAGATTAACCAATAATAAACACTACCAAAACAAAAACACACACTTTAAAAATAATTCTATTTGTTGTAATGCTAAACCGTTTTAATACAAGTACACACAGAGAAAAACGTCCTGTAAAAAATTTACAAGGCTCATGTTAAATTTACAATATTCATAATCCCATACAAAATTGCAAAATTTTTAAATTTTTACATGATTTAATTTACACTATGCACTGTGTTAGTTTAACATGGATAAACTGGTTGCGTAATTAACAAGGTTGTTGGTTGATTTAAAAAAATATCATGTTGATTTAAAAAAATTATCTGGTTATATCAACATTAGTGTAATGTAAATCGAATACTAAGCCGATGACAGTGTTAATTTTACGTTTTACAGTGTTAATTAAAACTAAATAAAATATTCCGTTATTTTCATCAACCCTTTACATTAGGGCTATTCAACCTGTGGTACGCGTACCACTTGGGGTACGCGAAACTTTCCCAGGTGGTACGCCAAATCTTCGAAAATTTTAGCATTTTTCCAAAACACGAATCTCTCTTTTCATTTTGGATTAAACAGAAAAATTAATATGAAAATAAATACCGAACAACATTGAATTTGGAGCCAAATATAAGATTAAAGTTAACAAACATTGAACCAGATATAAAATATCTGATATCAAAAATGCAATGCCAGCGATCTCATTAAATTCTGAGATATGTAAAATGAATTAGTAATACAAGTCTTGTTATGTTTTTATTGCATTTGAATAATGAATTTGTTATGTTTAATTTCCTTATTTTATTTTATTTTTATTAGTTGAATAATAAAGTACTGAACTCGCCAAGATCTCCTAATTTTTATGTATTTAATTTTATTTATTCTTGTACTGTTTTTAATAATATTAATTTCTTTTTAATTTTGTTGTTTTTTATTATTAATAAATGAAATGGATTAAATATTTTAAAATTGTTTGGTTATTTATTGAGCCCAAAGTTGTTTATACAACTAATGTGGTACGCTAATTGTTGGTTGTGAGTTTTGTGGTACGCGAACCAAAAAGGTTGAATAGCTCTGCTTTACATGATTGCAGTGTTAAATCTACATGAAATTGTTGGTTGATTTAAAAATATCATGTTATATCAACACTAGTGTAATGTAAATACTAAACCGATGGCAGTGTTAATATTACGTTTCACAGTGTTAATTACCTGTTAAATTTTACCTGATGGCACTGTTAAATTTTACAAAGTTAAACAGATATCAATGGTTGATTTAAAAAATGCCGTTATATGTGGCTATCCACTCACTACCAGATGGAAGTGTTAAATCTATGTTGTGTATGTTTAATTCTTCATAAGTAAACATATAATCCTGTATTTACTTATGTAGAATCATAGCAGCGTATAACATCGCAGTTTATGATTGTCAATCGTGCTGGTGGTATCGGGGAAATCAATAAAAATTAAAACCAATAAAAATTAAAAACTTAACTATCTAAAAGTAAAAATTGAGTCCACAGATCTTTCCGAAGAGATTTTGTTTGAATATTTAGTGACAAATGAAAATGAAACGCTAACAGCAAGTGCAAGTAGTGCTGACCCCAACAATGAAATGAAGGAAATAATTTGCGGAAAAATGGGACGTTTATAAGAAGCTACTTGGTAAGTACAAATATAAGTGTATAAGTGTTGATTTTTGGCCCGAAGCACACACGCAAAGGAAAAATATGGCAACCATAATCAAACAGCAACATACTATGATTGAATTATATGGTTGCAGTCAAATCATATTATTGTTAATAGAAAAGCAAACTTTAATAATATTATTATCTGAGTTAATAATAATATTATCTACAAAAACAATGAACTTTGTTATATCTAATTTTAGTATTGTAAATATGACAACACTATTGTTGGATATGACTAAAATATAATTGAGACTCACCATACCATGTTCTAATATTATATTAATATTGTTAAAGACGACCACAGTATTATTTAATATAATAATAATATTTTGTTTTTTAATCATATATTTATTGTAGAAACAGCTGTGCGTCAAAATCGAAATAAAAATAATTTAATATTGTTAAAATAAAATGTATATATAGAAATGTATACTTATACGACATACTGACATGTCTGTATAAAGAGATACACAAATGTTTATATAATTTTATTGGTCCGCCCTTTTGTTTATACTTTATTTATTTATTCATTTGTTTAACATCACCCGTGCACTACCGAAAGCTTACAACCGAAATACTGAACTGACAGATGTTTCTGAAAAAGATTTTTTTTTAACTTTACATAGTATAGTTTTGGATAACATTATATTGTTATTTACATCATCATATTATTTTTAAATAATAATACAAATTATGTTGTAGTTATAAATTTTTAACAAGACTATATTGTTAAACTCTAACCGTATCACACTTTTTTATGGATGTGATAATGCAATTATTCAATTCAAACATTACTCTGTTTATCGTAACGAAATAAATGTTTAAAATAACAATAACTAGTTTTTGACGACCACACATTTGTTTCAGAGAACATAATATTGTTTTCTCAACCATTCTACAACCATATCTTTTCTTTGCGTGCACTGCTCCGTTTCATGGACAAAATTCAGAAACGTGACTTTGTTGGAATTGAATGTTTTTGGTAAAGTTTTAAAGGTAAAAAGAATCCGCAAATATTTTTTCATAGAAAAAGTTTGTTTGTGCTACAGAGCAATTCAAAGTGTGCGATTTGTAAGTCAAATAAATTGATTTTGTAGTTTCGTTCGTGAGTAGTTGAAGGAAAATATTGCTCAAAAACACATTTGTAGACGGAATTGACTACACGCAAAGAAAATATATGGTTGTAGAATGGTTGAGAAAACAATATTATGTTCTCTGAAACAAATGTGTGGTCGTCGAAAACTAGTTATTGTTATTTTAAACATTTATTTCGTTACGATATACAGAGTAATGTTTGAATTTAATAATTACATTATCACATCCATAGAAAAGTGTGATATGGTTAGAGTTTAACAATATAGTTTTGTTAAAAACGTATGACTAGAACATAATTTGTATTATTATTTAAAAATAATATGATGTAAATAACAATATAATGTTATCCAAAACTTTACTATGTTAAGTTTTTTAAAAAAAAAAATTCAGAAATATCTGTCAGTTCAGTATTTTGTTTGTAAGCTATCGGTAGTGCACGGGTGATGTTAAACAAATGAATAAATAAATAAAGTATAAACAAAAGGGTAGACCAATAAAAAAAATATAAACATTTGTGTATCTCTTTATACATACAAACATGTCTGTTTGTCGTGTAAGTATACATTTCTATATAAACATTTTATTTCAACAACATTAATTTATTTTTATTTCGAATTTAACGCACATCTGTTTCTAAATACAATAAAAATATGATTAAAAAACAAAACAGTATTATTACATTAAATAATACTGTAGTCGTATTTAAAAATATTAATATAATATTAGATCATGGTATGGTGAGTCTCAATTATATTTTAGTCACATCTAACACTAGTGTTGTCATATTTACAATACTAAGATTAGGTGTAACAAAGTTCATTGTTTTTGTAGATAATATTATTATTAACTCAGATAATAATATTATTAAAGTTTACAATAATATGATTTGACTGCAACCATATAATTCAATCATAGTATGTTGCTGTTTGATTATGTTTACCTCAACCATATTTTTTCTTTGCGTGTAGGCTGATGTTTTTTAAATAGATAAGAAATAGTGTAAATTTTGGTTTTTTGTTTTTTTTTATAAATCTTAGATCTATATTTTTTAATTAATTTTTAAATAGTCAATTTTTACAAAAATGTAAAACTCGGTGAAATTTTTTTTTAGTTTGGACTTTAATCTATTAGAGAAAAGCAAAATGTTCACTGATTTTTTCCGATTCTTTCTTATTTTAATTTTTAAAATGTAACATGGTAACAAGAATGAATGGCAAGTCTAAAAATGTGTGTTATTATTTATAGTGAATGGGTTTCCAATAAAAAAAAAGAAGTATCAAGGCAAATTAACCAATAATAAACACTAACACACACACTTTAAAAATAATTCAATTTTTAGTTCTGCTGAAATGCTAAACCTTTTTATTACAAATACTATGCCTAACACAACTTCTGAGGCTGATGAATCGCAAGATTTTAATTATGAAGTATTTTAAATGGTAAACTTTGGTTAAAAATTAGTTGTGTTGAATAAATATGTTATTTTTGTCATTATTATTTAAATAAAGTTAAAAAATTTTTATATTTTTATATTTATATTGCTCAGGCTAAAGTTCGTATCGCTTCGTAAGTCAAATTAAATGTGCTAGTTTTTAATGAATAAATAACATCAAAGTGTATTGTAAATATTCTGACAATCACGCAGTAGAATGGAACAACTAGCTATTTTCGAAGGCTACTACACCTTCATAATCCGTGGTCTTTGTGTTTGGTCCACTGTGTGTATAATAGAAATCGGTTCGAGATCTTTCATACAGTTCTGAATTTTTATATAGTGATAAATATTAGTAATTATTAAGTGTTGATTATTTTTTAGCTTTGTCACTTGAGCCGCCTTGCTTTTAAGCCACTCAATTACAATTATATACATATGTGTATGTATTTTTTAAATTTTTATAACTTGCTTTACATTCACATTAATTAAATAAAACAAAATTCTAAAGATAAAAACGATTTTAAAAGCAATTGTCTATGTATATAAAGTATTGGACTTACGTGTTCTTTGAAGCAAAAGTTGAGCATGGACAACGCGGAAGGCACATGCTGTTTTTTTAGTGACTGCAAATAAACAAATGTGGTTAAATTTCATTATTTTGCGTTTAAACAGTTTAAATTAATCAAAAAACAAAATCAAAATATAAGGAAATATGCCAAATAAAATATTAAAAATAGAATAAATGTTGGTGCGGGCTTGTGCTCTAATTGGATTTTAGTTGTGCGACAAGTGTAAAACGCTGTGTTTGTTGTTTGTTTTAGTCTATTTCTTTTAATTCATCAGTTGGCTTTTGATTACTTTTTTCTCTTGACTCTATGCTCACTTTTTCAATTGCAAGGATTTTGCCAACAAATAAAACAAATAAGTTTTTATAAATTTTTTTTTCCTTGGGTTATTCACACGATTAACAGCATGTTTTTAGAAAACATAAGCTCTTTCGTTTTTATGTTTCGTTTATAAACGATAACGTTTAAAATTTTATTTTTATAAAACATATTCTAAAGCTTTCATTTTGATATAAAAAGAGCTTTTTAGGTATAACGAAAATATCATACTCACAAAATTATTACAGTGAAGGAATACAAAAAATAATATGTATTAAAAAAAATTTCTATGAAAAATTTTAAATAAAATTTATTTCAAATTAATTTTAAATTTTATCAATAAGGGGGGTAAGCAATTTAATTTTTAATTGATTTTAGCATTCAATTGGAAATCAAATTACCGATTAAAACAGGTTTTCATTGCATTTCGTATTTTCCGTTGTTTGTTAGAACTAACTATGTTTTTTTTTTCTATAACCTTTACTTTATTTTGACTCAATACTTAAATTTTTTGTGATTTGTTTGACAGTTAAATTATGGAAAATAAAGCAAAAATTATCTGTTTATACTGAATTTGGTCTTGAGCCTTTCATAGAAAAATTAGAGAGGCAAGGGGAACATTTTTGCTTTGTACGGAAGTCAAGATTCGTTCTTGTGAAAGTTACATCAATCCGCTTATAGAAAAAAACATTTAGATTTTTTCGTTTATTTAATTTTTCGTAATTTATAGTAAAAAATTAAAGGAAAAAATAGTTTTTCACTGTTTTAAGTCAGTTCAGATTCTAGCATTAAAAATTAAATAACATTTTCATTAAAGTCAAATGAAAAATATATAGACTGATTTTTAATTAATTTTACATAAAAAATTTTATGAGTGCGGAAAACCGAAAGCTCTTTTGTTATCACACACATAAAAATAAATAAATGTTTTCAAAACGAAAACATGGTTTCATTCGTTATTTTAAAGAACGTATACACTTATTCATTTTCGAAAAACAGGCTATAAGTGTCTTATGTGTCATAATTTCCTATAATTTTAACATAGCTTAACAAAATTATTGTTGTGGCTCAAACAAACAAAAAGTGATAAAATAATCTTCTATGTTCTCTGGCTTCCACATCGTTTTTACATGTTATCTTGCGAGTCCGGGTATTAAACACATGCTACAACTATTTAAATGACTGAAAAATTTTTATTAGGGCTCATATTTGTATTGAAATGCTTACGTTATCGTTCGCACTCATTTTTTCGACTTGTCGTGCTAAAGGCATTTAGTGGCACGCAAAACAGCTGTTTGTCGTTAATACAAATTAATAGTATGCTAGAACAAATCGAATTAAGATAAAAACAATTTAGAAATGTGTTAGTTAAAATTTTTCAAATTTATTTAAAGATTACTCTTCATATTTTGGCCTAACAATTTATGAAAATGGCTCATAGTGCGCTGCTTTTCCTGATCCAGCTTTGATTTTGTGATGTAAAGAGAGAAAGAGCGAAAATAATATACAAGTGCAGTGTTGCAAAATTAAAATTTTGAAATGGTACTGAACTATAACTGAAAGAGTACTTTTTTGCATTAAATGGTACTTTTGTAAAAAAAAATTATTTATAAAAATTAATTGAACAAAAAATCACAAATATAGAAACAAATAGAGTTCGAATAATAATTAAAATTAACTAAAATTAATAGCCATGGGCCTGTGGCAAAAATTAAAAAATAAAATATATACTTAATAGTAACAAACCAAAAAAGTTTGTCTTAAGTAGAACAAAAATAAGCAAATTAACTAACATGTGCATAATTAGTAAAGAGCAAACGACAATGGTAAGACTGTTGTAAATATAGAGATGGTAAAAAAAATTGAGCTTTCATTACAAAAAAGCTTTCAGCAAATTGAAATAAGATGAATCAAAACAATTCACACATTCCATTTGCAGTAATGCTAAGTATATAAAGCAGAAATCTACATCTACTGACACCACACACAGTGGACCAAACACAAAAGAACGCTGATGATGAAGGTTTAGTGGCCTTCGAAAACGGCTGGCTGTTCCGTTCAACTATGTGTTGTTAGTCAGAATATTTACAACAGACTTTGGTGTTATTTGTTCATTAATAATTATCACATGTAATTTGGCTTAAAAAGCAATACGAACCTTAGCCCATTCAAAATAACAAATAAAGAAACAAATGGAGTTCGAATAATAATTAAAATTAACTCCTTTTGATGTGCAAGCGTAAATATGTGTGTTTGTATGTATGGGTTTTTAAATGCAAGCAAAACTCTTGTTGAGACGATTTTGGCACACGCACTAGAATTCAAGGTGATGATATTTCTATTTACAACAACATCAATTGTGCAACAAACATATGATTATCAAAGTCTTTTATCGAAATGATCACATCACACATTTTTTGCTTAGCATTACGTTGAAAGTATTGCCAAAGAACTAAGAATTGAAAGGCGCAAAATGTTAAATATGTAGTAATGAAAAAGTACTGAAAATGTTGAGGGGGTACCGAAGTATTTTTGAAATGAAAAAGTACTGAAAAAAGTACTAAAATACTGAATTTTTCAACACTGTACAAGTATATACAGTGGAATCTCTCTTGAGAGGACACCGAAGGGACCATTGAAATGTGTCCGCACAAGGCGACTGTCCGCTCAAGAGAAAGCAATGCTTTGCTTATGGAGGTGTCGGGACCTGTTAAAAGTGTCTGTCTAAAGGAGGTGTCCGCCTATAGAAAGTGTCCGTTAAGGGAGATTCCACTGTATATATATTATATACCTGTCTTTTTCTTACTCCCTATAAAATAAATAAATTCAGTAACGTGCGACTCTGACTCGCGCACGAAGGGTTCCGTACGAACAATAGATATGTAATTTAATACAAACTTCATCCTATATAATAAATAGTTTTGGCATTTTTATTTCGTTTTTGTTTTTGGGGTCTTTTCGGTTTTTTTTTTTTTTTTTTGTTTGGCGTTTTTGCATTTTTTCGGTTTTGGAGATTTTTTTAAGTTTTGGCTCTTTTTTTAGTTTTGACACTTTATTTTCTTGTTTTGACGATTTTTTCGGTTTTTGGCGTTTTTTCGTTTTGGCGATTTTTTTTATTTTTGGCGATTTTTTTTCATTTTTGCGATTTTTTTTTTTTTTGTATATAAGTTGCAGCCAATACCAAATAAAATAATATAAAAACCAAGACAATCAAAATCATGCTGATAGTATCGTAAACTGATACATAAAACTTGTAAGATGGTATAGATTTTTCAACGGGCACCATTAGGCAGAAATCTTCAAGGCCGAGTGTTGTAGAGAATACAACTTCATCATCAAAAGTATCAGCGATGAATAAGTCACCGGATATATCACACGTTCCATTTTTTTCCACGTGCCATATATCATCAAAGCGTTGAACGTTGCATGTTTGTTTCTGATTCAAAAACGTTAGCGATGCATTATGCTTGCGAGCGAACTCTGTAAATAAATGGCCCACGTGACCACCAAGTATGGGTATTCCATTTTTCTCTCCTTTTATAAAAATACTGTAACTGTCTCTTAAATTAGTAATACCTTTCATACAGGTATGTGATGGAAATCGCTTCGATTTGAAATGAAATCGCAAGCTCAAAACGTAGAAAATTATTTTTGGTGTAACAGAAAACGCATCGGTTTCATATTTCAGCTTTGTTTCATTTTCAGTTGGTTACAAAAAAATCAATTTGTTCCTTTTTTGCTGCTAACTGAAATTGAAGCCAATAATGCAGAAGCCGGCTGCAGGTTGCCAAAGATATTTTCGGCGACGGCGAAACGAAAATCATTGGATCGTGATTTGCTGAAGCAATTGTTGTAAGGAATGGCATATTTTTTCTTCATTTCAAACACCGGGTTTTATAATGAAAAACTTTTATTTTAAAACCATAGAAGTCTTGGAAAAAAATGTTCATATCGACGGCGGCTAAGTATTTTCAATACATGTCGGCGGCAGATTTTTGCTGATCGGCTTCAACATATGTACATACAATTAAATTGTAAATTTAAATAAAAAATTCCTTTTATTGTAATATCATCTGCCTTTAATTATTTTAAAGCATTTTACTTACATTTTCACACAAGTTATTGCAGGAAAATTTTGTTTAAATATAAAATAATTTCTAAATCGTCAACTTATGCTTGCTCAATTTAATAACGCAAAAACAACACAAATTTCGTTTTCCATCACATCTTTTTTTTTACTAATATTTTCATACAACAAGATGGGAAATGAAATCGAATTTGATTTAAAACATAATAGGCTTTTTACATTGACACACATTTCAGTGAAACGCATGGAAGATGTAAAAAATGTGAAACATGCGTTTACATTGACAACATCTAACATCTATCATCATTTCACTTGTCAAAAAGACAACACGTTCTGCATAGGTTTTGTTAAGTAAATTATAAAAAATAGATTTTGATGTAAAATTAATTGTTGGACTAGTTGTTGCTTTGCAAAAACAAAACTAATTAAAGTGCAGTACATGAAAATTATAAAAGATTTGCAAGAATAAAATGAAGATTTTTTAAAAGGTACATATGTATATATACTATGTACATATATACGTATGTCGTTTTTACTTATTTTTTGACCAGCGTTGCCACTAGTGAAAAAAGAAATTACAAAGCCGCAAGTCTAAAATAATGCAAAACCGAACAAAATAGTGCAAAAAAAATCTAAGAAAAAATTTTTATTTTCTTATTAGTTTTTTTAGTACATTGAAATTTAATACGAGCTAATTTTTTTATATATAAAAAACGTACAATTGAAAATATAAAAAAAAATTCACTAATTCGTAAATATTTACTTCAACGAAGAATAATTTACCACTTTCCTCTTAACATTTTGTCTAAATTTAATAAAATATTTTTTGAACTAGGCGTTTGAGAAGAGGGTTATCAACCTTTTATTTTCTTAATTTAAACTCATTTAACTAGACGTACTGAGCGATACTTATACATTCTTTGGTTCTTTAAGCATATGTACATATTTACACTAAACTATTTTTTCCAATTTCTTTTCATAATTTTAAGCTAAAAATTTGCACCACAATTTTAAAATTGACGCTATGTATTAGCTGATAACGCATTCTTGGGTTTTAATTAAGACCAGTTTACTTTAAAAAAAAACTCTTTCAACAGAAGCGTTTAAGAATGGTAATATCACAACTTATAAATTTGGAAAGAAAATATCGCCAGCACAGTTTTAACTTTGAGAAATTTTGGACCAATAAATTTCAAAACATCGAATTTATCCTTAAAAGTGCATATTCACGATGCTCATTTGCCCAATTCACAATTTTGTGCAAATGGTCTTGCATCGTTGCATGTGCAAAGTGGTATAGTATATTGATACTCACCACTAAGAATTGTTAAGTGGTGAATATCAATATGCTATACTATTTTGCACATGCAACGAGCAAGACCATTTGCACAAGATTGTTAATTGGGCTATTGTCTAATTTTTGATAATCTAGCTTAACAAATGGAAATCGATTTTTATTTCAATGATTGTACAAATTCTGATTATACTACATCAATAAAAATTATAATGGTCATACGGAACAGTATTTTAAGCAGCTAAATTAATATAAATTCTCATAAGCATAACTCGATTTTGTCTTTAGTCAACTAATGCTGTTATCGCTTTATAACATATAAACATAAATGCCATCAAAGTCAAATAGTGCAAAATTACACAAAAAAATTATGGTGCAAAAATACTGCAAAAATATATAAATAGTACAGATTTTGCAATATTACACAGAAAGTGGCAACGTTGTTTTTGTTTGGACACAACAATGTAATTTTGCTAGTGATGGCACTAAAATTAAAGAAAGATGTTAGATGAAACAAAATGAGATAGGAACATCTTTTAAAGATGTAGAAAGATGTTGGTTTTTAGTACTGTGTATTTCTTATGGGAAGATGTTAACATTTTCGCAAATTGATGGTAGATGTTAGATGTGCGTCAGTGTAAAAAGCCTATAACCAGAATGAAATCGAAATAAATGTGTGCATCACAACTTTTTACGTTTTTCAGTCGATTTTAAATCGAAAACGATTTCTATCACATACCTGATATTTTTTGTTTTATCAGGGAATAAAGAACTTGCTTCCTTTTGATTTAAGGCTTTAACTTTCACTTCAAACTGGGGAAATGCGTTAAAATAAAAAACAACAAGACTCTGGTTAATAGTTTCCTTAATTAAGACGACATTAAGAGCTTTACTTTGATAACAATACTTCAAAATATTCCATATATATTGATCACTGACATTCCTTTTAACCAGCAAAATCAATCGTGTTAACAAATCGTCACGCAATGTTTTCCACAACGAAGCCAAAAGATTCTTATCCTCCTCAGCAATTCCTTTTAAGTTTGCTATGGCCAACAAACAAACAAACGATGATTATAATCAGGGACAAGGACTTCATGAATTTAAAAAAGGTATTTTAGGCGCCTAAGATATGACATCAAAAACGCAAAATATGCACTAAAAACAATAAAATATGCACATATCTTTAAAAAAAATTCAAAAGTAAAGTTTTCAATCTACATATCAGTAAATAGAGATATAAAAATATTTTCTTTGCTCAAGAGGTGCGTGTACAAGGCTTTTATATTAAATCTTTACACAAGATTAAATATGGTATAATGCTTTTTTCTGCATTATTAACTCCAAAATCGCATTTTCGAGATATGTATGTTTATATTACAGAAAAGGAGCGATACGTAAATAGAAAAAGAAAAGTGTAGTTATTTATTTATTTTCATTAAATTTTTTTTTATTGTTCACACATATGTATTATCGAATGTGAAGTCCAATGAATTTGTTCTTTGAAAGCTTTGTGCATTGAAAAAGGCCTTGTAACGTTTATGGATGTAATCGGCTCAAATTTAAATGATTCTTTTTATATAATGCTGTATATTTATTCAACTCAAACATTGCAATGACTTGAGTACTAGCTATTAGATTTGGTTTTTGAATCCATTATAACTTTTAAAAACAATATCAAGTTTCAGCATAATTTTTTCACTACTTTCAGCTTTAATAGCAGACAATTTGAAATTATCAAAATTACAATTTTCATTGTGTGCTTGTACAATCATTCCACAATTCTACAACAATGCAAGCGGGAACAGTTGCCAAAAACAGTTTTGCAATATTTTTTTAAATTTGAATTTTTGAGAAAATATGACACAAAATCAGCATTTATATCAAAATATGAGACAAAAATATGCATTTATGACTAAAATATGCAAAAATATGCATTTCCAGCAAAATATGCAAAAATATGCACTAACAAATCGATGCCATTTTTAAGCAAATTCATTGTTTCGTAAAGATATTTCGTTCTAGCCATTATCAGAGTTAAGGGAAAAAACATGCATTTGCATGAAACCCCTGTCCCTGATTATAATTATTCAACAAAAAATGAGTTGTATTTCCTACTAAATTCAAAATTGGCGTTCCTTGCTCCATTAGATTTTTTAATATATCCTCCGTGTTATAGATATTCTCGCAAGCCTTTCCATACGTCTCATTGTGTCTTATAAAAAGAATTGTATCATAATGTTGCTCTGCTTTAATTTTGTTTGCTAACTTCACAATCATTTCACTTAATTTATTTTGAAATGCGAATAGCCCCAAAAATCCAAGAAGGATTAAGGTTGAAGTTGCTTTCACGTTTAAGGCCATCGTAATACTAATCTTAATAATGATCAGTCCTTCGATAGTTAGAGAGTAGGAAGTGTTTCTATACATACGTAGATATCTACATATGTGCGAGTATTTTGATCTGTTCTTTTCTTATGTATGAATTGTTAAAATCCCTTTGGGAATTTCAGTTCTTGTCAATTGTTGTTTCAGTTTAAATGTTTTACCGATTAAATTTTAACATTAAACGTATCGTCCATTAAGGTAGACATACATATATACGCTCGTTTAGCCCCACACATCATATCAACTAAAGTGGTGTTGGCGATATCGATTTCATATTGTAAACAACATAATGAAAATAATATATTAAAATATATTAATTGTCATGATTTTTATTTTGCTGAGGCGGTAGGGAGAAATGAATCAATAACAAATTAAATGCTCATGCCTTGCGCATGCTTTTTATTTTTACATCCTTACTAGAGTTGAGCGATATTTAGAAACCTGTCACAAATCACAACTGTGACTGAATTTATCATGTGACAGGTTTTGAAAATATAGTTCTTTCATACAAAGTGTGATTGTTCTTGCATGCTTACTTTACCATAAATAAAGCTACCACATTAATTTTTTTTTATACCTTCAGCTTTTATTGTCTCTCTGCTTCTTATATATATTTTTTTTTATTTATTCTCAATATTTGAACGGGGTGTATTCAGTGTGCACACTTAATTTTTTTTTTAATCCGGTAGAATCGACAAAAAAAAATCGGTAGATTTGAATAACATTCGGTAGATAATATTTTTTATTCAGAGAAACATAAAAAATAAAAAAATATGTGTATTTATATATAAAGGGTAAGTGCAAGGAGTATCAAACTAAACAGGTTCCAAAAGCGCATTTAAAACTTCACATGTGATTGGAAATTAAACTGCCATAAACAATGAAGCATTTCAAATAAAAAAAGTGTAATCCCCAGTTATTTGCCCTTGCCCTTTATATAGATATGCTATATGCATATATAAAATAATATACATAAATAACAGGATTTCAGTTCTTGCACATAGGTTTTATAAAGCTACTAAAATAACTTTTATTTGACAAACATTTGTAGCTACAAATATTATACGTAAGATCCATTTATGAATTTAAACTTGTGTGCAAAAATTATTAAATCATTGGTAGGAATAAATATTTTATCCCCAAGACACAATTCTTTGGCAAATAAAGGAAGGATAATTTTATGCCATTAATGTTTAAATATGATTTCGGGCATGTGGCCGCCGCGGCTGGCTCGAATAAAGCCAATTCTACAGGTCCAATTTTCAACCACTTTTTCGAGCATATGGGGCCGTATGTTGGCAATAACGCCACGAATGTTGGCTTCCAAGTCCCCTAACGTTTCTGGTTTGTTGGCGTAGACGAGCGACTTCACATATCCCCAAAGAAAATAATCCAATGGTGTCAAATCACACGATCTTGGTGGCCAATTGACAGGTCCATTCCGCGAAATTATGCGCTCATCGAATGTTTCCTTCAATAAATCGATTGTGACGTGCGCTGTGTGGCATGTAGCGCCGTCTTGTTGGAACCACAACTCATCCACATTCATGCCATCCAATTCGGGAACAAAATTTGATGGACAAAGCTCCAATTGCTGTGCACGGTGGCGAATCGATTCATTCGGGTCCTCTTCAACACTTTGCTCTACAGCGGCAATTGTTTCTTCGGTGCGCACTGTTCGACGTCTCTGCGGATGCGTATTATCACATAGAGTAAACGTAGTGCGAAAACGATCCATGGTTAACCGAATTAATTGCTCTGATGGACGATTATGTCGACCATAAAATGGACGGAGCTTGCGGTAAACTTCGCGAACTGAACCATTATTTTCGAAATAAATTTGCACGATTTGCAAGCGTTGTTCTTTTGTCAACCTGTTCATGATGAAATGGCAAACCAAACTAAATATTAATCACTTGACAGCTGACAAAATGGCCGCCATTTAAAAAAGTGATGCCAACTTAAAGTTCTATACCTCAATAAAAAACACCCATTATTAGGTTACTTATAGTTTCAGTTTTTAACGGATTTCTTTGTTCTGTTTTAATGATTTTCATAACAGAAAATGACCGCTCTGCGGCCGCACTGCTATGTAGCAAAATAGGCAATTTACACATACATATAACGACTTAAATTACTAAATAACAATATTCGGTAGATTTCAGGCCTTGTTCGGTAGAATTGGTGGATTGTTAAATTCACAAACATAATCGGTAGAATCTACCGAATATCGGTAGAAGTGTGCACACTGGGTTGATTGCTAATTGCTTGTTCTTGCTGCTCTTCTTACTAGTATTTATAAAAACACCAATACTAATAAATACTTTTAAAGCAGAAGAGCTGAAATGTATTAAACCGTGACAAAGTCACTGTTTAATTTCACTGCTGCTCTTCTTATTAGATTTTCTCAAAATAACAGAACTGCTACAAACAAAATACTGCTAAACTGTGATGACAGTCACAGTTTAAAAGAACAGCGCTTTAGAAATCACGTTCACAAGGAGCAACATTATTAAAAAATCGCGCTATCGCTCATCACTAATCCTTGCTAATAATTCCATGCCCTGCAGTCAGACTGGGGCCAAGTGTCTCTATGTCAACACTAAAACTCTATTAGTAGTTACATTGTCTACAATTTCACTTTTATTCGTCAGTATAAAATAAAGAGAGAAAACAGATGTGGTGTATTTCTGGTGGCTTTTGCAACACCATGTCAATATACATAAATTAAGGTATAGAAATGTACCAGTAAATTTCTGGTTGGTATGTCTCCATGTTCCCATAAGAACTATGAATTCATTATCTAGTCAATTGTTTTAGTGTTGCTAGTAGAATCACAGAATACACAGAAGTGAAGAAAGTGACAGGTAAAAAAAGCTCCAATCAGGTTTTTGTTAAAATTCGTGGAAAAGAGAGATAAGCATAGTGTATTTGATACTGTAGTGTATTACTACTTACCAATTAACACAGCTAATAAAAATTTATTGCACTAGAAATACGTAGCAAAACAAAAACGACGACAAAATTTGAGGGAAAACGAGACAAACAGAAAAATACCCGTATCTTCCGTCTCGTGACACTTCTGTGTGTTTTGTGGTAGAGTTTCAATGACAAGCACATGCTAAATGTCTATAGCACAAAGTATTATATGGGGAATAATTGTAGAGTAGTACTGGTGACAAAGTCAAAAGCGACTCAGTACATTTTCACAATCGACATTTCCTTCAAGGATGTGTAATTTTCACAATATTCTTATGTAGCCGCATAAAGAATACATATGTATATGTGCACTGACGGTGATCTCAAATCATGTGATTTTATTTCCACTCAGTGTGGCACCTTTTCCCCAATCTGGTGGGAAAAAGGAAAAATTTTGTAAAATGAATGAACACATCGTATAAAGAGCTTCTTACTGATCCCAATTCAAAAGAGGTTTTTTCTTACTTGGACAAAAATTATAGCTGGTGGAGCTGCTTAATAAACATTTACCGACCGTTTGTCAAATTTTTTTTATCCGTATTATCTCCTACTCGATATATTTGGCTTTTGCATGATAATGTTTTGATGTTGTTTACGAGGGCGGGCTAGTGACACGTACTGACATTGTGGCTTACTTTGTAAGCGAGAGCTTACCACTTACGCGTCCTATGACATTTTATGTTAAATCTAAATAGCAAAATAAGCGAACGAATCACCACTGGCTGCTACTATTTATTAGTGTCCTGCACAAGATAACTTATAAGAACTTTTAAGACATGAGGGATTTTTCAAATGCTTTACTGCAGCGAAATCTTATAAAACAAACGTTAACAACACTGTTTGCAAGAAATTTATTTGAGTATTGTAGGTACAAGAGTAAAGAAGAAAACACTTCGTGACGGAAGAATTTGTGATACTTGCTTCTTTCTACGCATAGCGCGTGTACAAACGTCATGCATGTATGTGTGTATGATATTTTATTTTTCTGCGTACATGCAAAGGCACACACATGCATTAACATTAGTTGTATGCGGTTAATCACATAATAGCTTACCATCTACATATTACACACACACTCAAACGTACAATATGAAAAATAACAAGCATACACTAATCAACAGTACTTATTTTGAGTGTTTGTTACAAGCACCCTATACACGTTTCAATTCAATTGTGAATTGAGTCTTTCAATTGAAATGATTCTTCGCCACACACTTCATAAACTGAATTGAAAGATTTTCATTCAACTGTCAAATTTATATATTTTTTACAAATAAAAATTTTAAAATTTAAAACTTCTATGGTATTTATCATGATACAATAATATAAAGGTAAAACCATTCGCTCTTTTCGTCGCCATATTAACCTTCTGACATTTGTCCCGATTATTTTTTACTCTCAAAATTAATGCTACCGTATTCATTTGTAAAATCCGAGCTTTTTGTTTATTTTTGGACTTTTTGTTTTGTTAATTTAAAAATTAAAAAGAAAAAATTGTCTAATCAAAAAAATTGGACTGAGCTGCATATATTACAATAGCTGCACTACCAAGAAAGGTCTCAATGTTCTGCGAAGAAACAAAACAGCAACAACAGTAGCAGTGGCATGCGGTAAGGAACTAAGCGGTCTAACACATATGTACATACATATGTAAGTGTTTAGTCTTTCGAGCAATTGGTTGTGAAGATTGGCCAATACAAATTGAAATTGCTCATGTTATGTCTGGGTTTAGCTGCGTTGCAACATTGTGTGGTGCCATGCCGTTGGCACACAATGGAGAACTTGTCAACAGCGAGTTGTTAAGAGTGAGGTTTTAGGACATGGTGTCGGTTTATCTACACATGTGGCAGTGAACTTATTAGTATTGCAGCCGCCAAGGTTTGGATGGTTTCAAGCGAGTCTTGTGGGTTTCTAAGTTCGCGAAACCGGGCCAGGTAAAATTAAACTTGTCCAGAAAGTTTATCATGATGTCAATATTATTGAAAAGTTGGAATACAAGAAAATCGCTGCTCATAGTTATTTATGTACATTGAAATAATGTTTATGGAAAATAAAATTCAATTATTTCGATTCGACAAAAAAACTGGGTGTTATAAGTTTGGTGTGTGTCTGTCTGTCTCCGTGTACAGACCAAACGGCTGGGCGGATTTTGATTTAGTTTTATCTGTTTGAAAGGTGACTAGATCGAGAGGGTTCCTAGCTTTGTTTTAAGAAAATCGCTGTAGCCGTTCAGAAGATATCACAATTCTCTAAATATAATCGGAGTTTTTTAAAATTTTTAATATTTGTTATTATTTAGTCGCCTTACGAGACTAATTTATCTGGCATAAAATATATACGTATACACGGCTTTATGTGTGTTTCGTATTCATCCCTGCAAATAACGCAACTAGTCCATGCATGCATGTAGGGAGTACTCCATAAAGGACAAGGGCTAGTCCAAAACTAGTTGAAATGTATTTCAAACATGGTCGATTTAACATTGCGATGTCCTAGGGATATCGCTTTATTAACGCCGTTTCTTTACATCGATGTTTTTAATAACGATGTTGAATTCGTAGCCGTGAGGCATTTGATTATCTGGTAAATTCAATAAATAAATGAAACATTTGCTAAATTTTGTAGGTCACATTACACATATTTCGTTACCCTCATGCCCAATTAATACGACATTTAAAAAAAAATATGTATTAAACAATAATTTTTAAACTCAAATTACACATTTCAAAAAGCATTCCTAAATGAAAGTTCCCATTATATGTGTGTGGCAATGTTCTCCTCTCTGTTTACAAAAAAAAAACAGTAATCAAATAATCGGGAAAAAAGTCATAATTAATTTTGTACGTCAAATGTGGTTGTACCTTTATATTATTGTATCATGGTATTTATTCATTTATTTTTATATTTTATATTTAGAAATCAATCAAATTAAAAAAAAAATTTAAAAATAAATAACTTTTTCTATACAAAATAAAGCTACAAACATAAATTTTGACAGCTTATCAAGAGACTCTAACACACACAGCACAATCGAATTGAAAGATTTACTAGTCAACATGAAAAATCAAAATCCTTTGATTTTGATTTTGCCAAACTAATCAATTAACAAAGCCATACACGCTTTGATTTGGACAACAACCGACTCAATTGAAAATTGAGTTGAATCGTGTGTGGGTGCTTTACAGACAAGCTGTCTTGACGTCATCGCTCGTTAACACTGGTATACACATACACCAATACATCCATCGTGCTTTGCTTATAGTACGACAGCATTTATTATTGGTTTAGTATAATACATGCGACGTGAATACATTTAAAAATCATAACGTTTTTACATTTCAAGACTGTTTACGCAGGCCTCTACTAATTTATTTGTTTAACTTCGTAACTTACGCTGCAGGCTTTGAACATGGTACCTCCATTCTAACAGGCTAACACACATCCACTAGGCTATCGTGGCAAATTATTGCACATTAGTAGGTATGTGTTTTTATTTTATTTTTTAACTTACAGTGCTGTCATGCTGCGAACTTGGTACTTCTAAAATAACAGGCTGACACACTTCCATGAAAACATGAACAAACACAAACACAAACTAAAATATTTTTTTTTTTTTCATTAAACTAAGTTAATTCAAACAATCAAAAAATTGGTTGAATTTTTAATAATGCGTACAAAAGTTTAATCTTCGTCTGTATGCTTCATATTTGCTAACATCCATACAAACATTAAACTTATTTTAATTATTAGTGTTTTTTTATGGGAATTGTTAAAATTTAAGTTTAAAATTTTTTAAACGCACTAATAATCCCAAATTAATATTTTACTTATTAAGTAAAATATATTTTTTTTATTAAATATACATTGAAATTGATTATTGAGGGTTTAGCTGGATCCTATGCGCATTTCACTGTTGCTAATGCAGATCATCAGGGAACCTTTACCCAAAGCTTCTTAGAACAACTAGAGTTATTATATTATAAACTTTCATTTAAACAAATGAGAAGCTCAACAACAAATTATTATTATTATAATTATTTTCTTACTTTACTTAAACTTTTTTGTTTTCAATCAACAAAATTTAATTGGGACAATTATAAAATTGTTTGAAACAGCATTAATTGATTTAATTGGAAGCATTTTGGCTAAAATTTTTTCTGTGTACTGATATCATCGTTTACGTAATGTATATTTTTACCACTGGGTAGATCCCTAGGTACTTAAGTTTTTTTATCCCACCGTGCTATAGTTATAATCAATACAAGTTAATAAAATAAAATGTAGCTGTGAGAAATAAGCACACCATTTGATGTTGAAAGGGTGTGGCAAATATTTTTGTTTTTAATTTTTTTTTTTCAATATCTATTTTATGTTTTGAATATACATATATTTAAAAATGTTGTATTGAATGATAGTACAAATTATTTGAAAATGTTAAGCTTGGCTTATCATAAAAATGTTATAACCATTCACCATTTGAAATTCTACACTACAGCTAAAAATCAAATATACAAGAGCAATCAGCAAAACAACATAAAATCAAACTGGAATTACAGTAAAATCAATTGGAAAAAAAACTAAAACAATTTAAATTTTGCGACATTTTGAACAGGCATTTACGGCTGCTATCAATAGGTTTTAAATTATATCTCAACGTTGAAGAGGAAATACTTAATTTTTAACAACATAAATATGAATATTTTTTTTTATTTTTTTTTTTTGACAATTTTATTTTTCAAACTGCAATTTTGCGATAGAATAGGTGACAAAAGGTTTGTCGTGTGCATGTCGCGCTTGCAGCCAGAGCTGTAAGAGTTTATTTTAATGCCAGCGACTACATAAAATCACGTTATTTCCTCGAATTGCTATAAATTCTGGGTTATTTTGTTTTTCTTCAACTTTTTATTTGTTATTTACTTAAAATTATTAACTCGAATGCTAATTGTGTTGTTGCTGCTGTTTTTTTAAGACGAATTGCTGCAGCCGAATAATGACACCTATTTAAGTATGCAGAATGACAGCCAGTAAGTACCAGTATTATGGCCGTAAGTAAAGCACGCTTCTAAGCATTTGCCGAAATGACTGAAAGTCACATACATATGTATGTATGTGTTTTTGTTAAATGTTTGTTCTTATTCGTATAATTATTTTATTTTTCTTGCAAAAGGCGAGACAGTAAAAAATTTTGACTTAAACGGAAGTCGTTGTACATACATATATTTTTTGCATACAATTTTTTTTTTTTTTTTTTTATAAAATACATATTTATTAGTGTTGTCATTCGAACAGAAATTGTTCGAATATTCGAACAACTTTTTATCATTTTTGTTCGAACGAACAAAAATTTCCAATTTAGAATAAAAAATTATTCGAATCATTTTTGTCGAATATTCGAAGAATTTCCTTAACAACTTTGCTTAAAAAGTATTTTACATTTCATAACCATTGGCGTAGCTAGACATTTTTTCTGGGGGGGAGGGGGGGGGGGCAAACACAATTTTTTTTTAATTAGTGTTTTTTATGGGAATTGTTAAAATTTAAGCTTAAAATTTTTAAACGCACTAATAATCCCAAATTAATATTTTACTTATTAAGTTAAATGTATATTTTTTTATTAAAAATACATTGAAATTGGAAATTAAAAAAATATATTTTACTTAATAAGTAAAATATTAATAAGCAAAATATTGGTTTGGGATTATTAGTGCGTTTAAAAAATTTTATACAGATTTTTTTTATTTAACATTTTTTTTTTCAATAACAAAAATTAAGTTATAATTAAAACTAAAAAAACAAAACATTCAAAATAAAAACAATATATAGACAAAAAGTAAAGTATGTATTAGAAAAAAACTAAATAATAATAAACTAAATAATAATAAAATTAATATTCGTTTCCAACAAGTTTATATGCTCATATGGAAAAATTATTGATGTATATATTATATTTAAATACAATATTTTGAAAAGATACAAGCAAGAAATGATTTCAGTCATCATTCATGATTTCATTTCTTAATAATTTATTATTTAATTTAAATTTATCTGTTGGTGCATACATAAAAATAGAAAATTGCCATTTATTATTTAGTTACCCTTCCAATATTGAAGTTCTGAATCAATACTATATTGTTGCGATGAATGAACATACATACATAAATAACTACAAACATATGTATGCAAGTATATATGTATACGTGTACAATTGAAAAAAATTTTATGTGCATATATATACATGCATACATATCGATAGTTGAGTTTTTCAGTGATTTCAATAAATTTCACACTAATACACCTCATCACAAAAATTTATTGCAATAGTGTAAAAAATAGCGCTTTTACATTTTGAATATTACACTTTCTATTATGTTTTACCTTCTCCTGTAAAGTTACAATTATTTGCGTTGGAGCCTTTCCATTTGAGACCAACGATATATTGACCTGTGTAAGTTGATATCCTATCAAAAATTTCGGTCATCAAAAGTACTGATACCAAAATTTGGACCTAGGAATATTTTTCACAAGTTTTCCACTAGTCTAACAAAGTTGTATATGAACATGAATTGTTTTGTTTTGTTTTCTAATAAAAATAAAACATATGTATACATGTTTAAAGAGGAAATTTTGATTTGTTCGATTTTCTGAAGATTTTTCGGACATGAAATGACGATTATTTTATATTTTATCGGGATTTCGGTGATTTTTCCATCATTTTATCTGGCAGCCCTCGATTGAACCATAAATATGCATACATACATACATACATACATGTGTGTGTTCGAGTATATATAGTATATGAATATATACAAGGTATTTGCAGATCATAATTTTTCGGTATTTTTTTAATTTTACTCTAAATAAAAATTAGTGGCTATTGTTACAAACAATTTGAACACCTTAAAACAACTTGTCTTGCTACTAACTACGTACACTAATACAATTTTATAAAGAATTTCCCAGTTGTCTAAATCGTCCTAGACGACATTGTCTTCGACGATTCATGTACGACATGTCGTCTGTAGATTAAGTTTTCTAATCGACAATTTAAAAGAAATCGGCGTTCATGACTATCTGAACGACAATGTCACACGTTTTCTCTTCAATAAAACTTTGTTGTGGACCATCTGAGCGACAGTGTCATACGTTTTGTCTTCAATAAAGCCTTGTCGAGGACAATCTGAGCGACAATGTCCCTCGTTTTGTCTTCAATAAAGCCTTGTTGATGACAATCTGAGCGACAGTGTCACACGTTTTGTCTTCAATAAAGCCTTGTTGAGGACAATCTGAGCGACAATGTCGCTCATCTGGTCTTGTGTGACCTCGCCGCCATTTGTATGAAAATTTCGTCAACGATTTGTATGGAGTTGTCTTTCATATGTCTTCTACGACTTACCATTGTCTTGTACCCGTCGTCAAAGATGTCTTAAAGACGTGGCCAACTGGGTTGTTGAAAGCTACATACACACATACATATCTACACACATGCATTATAAATTCACATGGAGTTTACTATTTGTGATGTTTTGAAGTGTTGTAAACTTATAGTTTTTTGGGTATTTGTTATCTAATAATAGTATGCATATTTAGCGATTATTCGAAAAGTTTGTATAAAAATTACTGGTGATTTTCATGAGTAATTTTAAAATAAATAAAAAATATAATTTTTTAATATTACAGGCAAAAGAATATGTTTTAAAAAGAATTTGTAATAAATCTTGGGGGGGGGGCAAAATCAAGTCAAGAAAGGCCTAGCTACGCCTATGTTCATAACTTTTTAATTTGTTGACAATATGATATTAAGTAATCAAATTACTTCAAATTTTAAATACTCGTGCGAGCTTGTTTGTATGTTCGCTAACCTCATCTTTTGCTTTCTTGCTGGAAAAGATAATGCTTCTATAATGAAATTAGAAGGTGTCTTACAATTCCTGATAAAAAGTTTAGAAAAAATAACTGTTTTTCTCTAAAAAGCCTTAAGAATCGAATTATTGAACAACGTAAAAAAAGATTAAATACCAACTTTTTAAAATACGTCAGAAAAAGCGAAAAAATTTATAAGTTTGTAATATGTGCCTGTGTAACTGTTTGCATTTACGAGTCCACGTAGACACCAAACGGCTGGACTAGTTCTGATTTAGTTATTTCTGTTTGAAAGGTGACCTGTTCGAGTGTTCTTAGCTATGTTTGAAGAAAATCGGCCAAGAAGCTCAGAAGGTATCAAATCTTTTTTAGATATATTCTGTTGGATCTGCGTGTCCTTGAAGCCGTAGCTCCCAAGCGGATTGACCGATTTTAATTTGCTTTGTTTTCGTTTTAAAGGTGAGATGATCGTATATCTTCTAATTTATACATGAAGAAAATCGGTCTAGTCGATTGGAAGTTCTCATAAATTTTCTATATATTAATTTACTCTTTTCTTTTTTGCGATTCTGTTACTTCAATAGTATTAGTAGAACATATAGTTCTTAACTTATGCTACAGCGTCAACTGCGTCAAAGGTTTTTAAAATGTATAATTTTTGTTATTAATATTTCTAAATTTGTTATTGAAATTATTTGTTTTTCTTGTGTAATGAACTATTTTTCGTTTGTTAAAAAAAAAAATTAAACTATATGTGTAGTTTTTTGCACACTTTTTTAAGATTATTCGAATATATTTTTTTATTCTTTGTTCGTTCGAATATTCGAACAAAAGTTCAAAATTATTCGTCTGTTCGAACAAGAAAAAAATCATGATATTTCATTCGAACAAATATAAAAGACGAATAATTAACAACACTAATATTTATACGGTCTCTGTGTTTACCTAGTGTTTATTTTAATTTTAAAAACATAATTGTTTTAAATGTTGTTATTTTATAGTTTTCTTACCATAGCAATTTTAGCAGATACAATCAGTTTGTTTTTTATGGTGTATGAAATGTTGTTGGACATAAATTTTAAGCTTAATTATTGAAAAAGATGTTGTATTGCATATGGCGCTGTACAAAGTTCTGGCGTTTTGTTTAAAGCTTTAACCCTCCTCTAGCTGTTTTGTGCATTGATGTTTTTGAAATATTCAAGAGTAAATATCGCGAAGGAGTATTGTTAAAGGGGAATACATTAAGTGTGGCAAGGATGTCAGCTGTCAGCTGTTAAACATCTGTCATCTGAAGTGTCATTTATTAAATGAAATGTTTACTATCTACGAATATGGATCATTTAACAATATAAGAACTTTAAAGATAAAGATAAAAATAAAGGATGTTTTTTATAGAAAGATATATATATATATATATATAAGATGCGAAAGATAATCTTCTGGCATTATAATTTAAATATGAGTTCTGGCATATGACCGCCACGGCTGGCTCGGATGTACTCCAATTCGCAGGTCCAATTTTCGATGACTTTTTCCAACATCTCTCAGAAAAAAAATCCGTTTAATTGAAAAAATAACTTAAATCAATTAAAAATGTACTTGATTCATTTAAACTTTTGTCTAAAAATTTAATTTAATTAAAATTTTAATTGACTCAATAAAACAAATTGTTAATTACTTTTTGGGGTTTTTTTTTTCAATTTAACGTGTTATTCGCAGGAATTTTTTATAGCTTTGCTATTTATTGCGCGATACAGGAGTTAGGACGTGATTTTTGTAACAAAATTAATCGATACTATTACAGTTATAAATTTATTTTTATTTTGATTTATTTGTACTTAAAAGCAGAGTACGAAAACAAACTAAAGAAATTTCTTTGATATTATTTTATTTCGTTCTGTAAAGTGAGTGAAAAAAAAATAAAAAATAATAAAAATAATGAGAAGCACTGCTCAATTTATTTTTGTTTTAGTTTTGTGCATGAGCACAAACCAGAAAATACAGCCGATTGGCTGTAAGCCGACTAACAGCCGCCACCGCACAGTGTGAGATTTAATCAATCTGGCATCTCAAAATTAAAAAAAAAATGTTTTCCTAACTCGCTCATATTTTTTTTTTTACGTGAGAAGAGATCCAATTGTTACGAAAACAAACACAAAAGAGAATAAAAAAATGTTGTTGGCGTGATAACAGCTATCAAACACGTGCAATTGCATAGCATGCAAAAATTGATTTGCCAGCTTGCATTGATCACAAAAGTTTGAGTGATCAGGTCGAAGTTGTGAGTGTTTTTTTTTTTGGCCTAAAATATTTTTTGTATTGAAGGTTATTACTTAAACTTAAAATTTTTGCTTTATACAATATTTATTTTTGCACTCAAGTATTTTGAAAAATTTTTTTATAACCAGCTAAAAGGTAAGACAAATTTTAAAGCTTTCAAATCTTTGATATACTAGAACTTCCAAGTCCCACGGAGTTCCGTGATGGGAATGCCAGCAGAATCTTTGTTAATGTGCCCGAAACAAATTTCAAAAATAAAATCCTGCCCATTTTTTGCCTTTTTTTAGTATGAGTGAAATATCGCGAGAGGAGCTATTTTGGATTTGGTTGAGCGAGGTGAAAAGCGAAAAAACAGAAGCGGTCGAAAAGCACGTTATATCAATCGATATAACGATACCAAAATTAAAGATCGTATAAAAAAGCTACGGTTCCAATTTCAATTGCGATGGAGCAAATCTCACCGTGATAAAGCAAGATTTATGCATGACAATGCTATTTGCCTAAGTTTTAATATCAACTGTAGCTTCGGAACAATTAACTATGGCTACCGCAATGCATCTGAGATCCTGCGGAAAAAGAGACTCAGCAAACATTGTCAAAGAGTTGTCGGCTGCATCCCCTTCGAGAGGTACAGCTATAAAAAGAGCAAGGGTAAGCATTACTGAAAAGAAAAGTCTTACACCAGATCAAGCACTGGCCATGATGGTAGACGAAAATTTATCAACTGAGCATAAATGTCGATCTGATCAAGCGGTTTCGAGTAATACTTACTTGCATAAACAGCGGCTATTTTATCAATATAGATGCGTTCCAAAATTTTACGTCAGAAACAAGAGAGCTTTATTTGAGTTTATGTCCTTGGTACTATATGCCAGTAACTGTCCACAAAATATTGTTTCATGGAAGAGCTATCATTTCTTCATGCATTCTTCCCATAGGAAACTTTTCTGAAGAAGCGCAAGAAGCACGCAATTAAGAGTCGAGACAGTAGCGCGAACTGTTCACAAGAAAAACGCCCCGAGTTGACACCAACATAGATTTATTGCATAGGTTGCTTATCACGTCAGATCCTTTGATTGCAAGTTTACGTTTGCCCCCAAAAACCAAGCGTTCTACTTTACCTTCTGAGGTCATTGCACTTTTGTCTGACACCCAACTAAATGATGAATTTGATGATTTAGCATAAAAAACTTTGCTTGCAGCTCTCTGCAATTTTTATTTTTGTATAAATTTCTTATTTTTTTTATTTCTACTTTTCGCTTTTTACTTTTGTATAATTTGTATATAATTTCTTTATTTTGGTTTTTGATTAATATCTTATTTTGAATATTTTCCATTCTTTTAAGAACTTTCGTTGAATTTTTTAGTTTTTCCTCTTTATTATGTTTTAGATATCAATAAATTTAACATTGAAACAACATTAACTTTTTATTTTTCTCATTTGCAAAGAATCATCGAAAACTAAAGTTCGAAACTTGAAGCATTTTATAGAAATGGTTGTATGAGGGTACTTATATCAACATATCGACAAGTTTTAGTTAGCAGAGAAAAAAAGAAGAAATTTTGAATATAAATGTGTAAAAAAAATTGTCCCCAACTAGTGTTTTTGAGGATAGTTCGGAACTAGTCCCCTTTGACACTAGTTGGAACTAGTTATCTTTCACCATATTGAAGCTTATAATCTCCTTAACGATCGTGCCAAATTTCAAGTTGATATCTCTAAAACTTCATATAAAAATTAATTTTGAGATGCTAGATTGACTAAATCTCACACTGTGCACCGGTCACAAGCAATACCTTTATTTAATCATATGCCGCTACAGAATAAGATAATGGGAAATAAATAGAAACGTTTTGAAATATTTGTAGAGTGTTTAAGAATAATACAATTTCATAGAATTGTTATTTTACACATGAAATTTGTTTTATATAATTAAGGAGCAAAGCTATAACCGGGTGTTCTAAGACACCTCCCTTTTTTTCCTGTACATTGCATTTTCACTCTCAAACCGCTAAATAGATCTTAAAAATGCATTCACAGCGTAAAATACAGCATATTTTTCTAACCGGTTCAAAACCGGTTTTTATATTTGGTGCTATTATTTCCGAAAAACAATTTTTTTTTTACTGTTTAGGGTAATTTTTGTTTCGAGTCTGATTGTTTAACCAGTTTTAAAACCGGTTTTTACACATTTTTTAAGCAGAACCGCAGGTAAAAGCTTGTTATAAAATAAAATTAAGTTTCTATATTTATAATTTATTTAGGCTAAAATTCGTATTGCTTGTAAGTCAAATTACATGTGCTAATTATTAATGCTTAAATAACACCAAAATTTATTGTAAATATTCTGACTAACGCAGCAACTAGCTGTTTTCGAAGGCCACTACACCTTCATCATCAGTGTTCTTTTGTGTTTGGTCCACTGTGTGTGGTGTCAGTTGAAGTTACATTTCTGCTTTATATATATTCAGCAATTATTGCAAATGGAATATGTGAATTGTTTTGATTCATCGTATTCAATATTGCTGAAAGATTTTTTTAATAATAAAAGCTCAATTTTACCATCTCTAAATTAAACAACAGTCTTGCCATTGTCATTTGTTCTTTACTTATTATGCACATGTTAGTTAATTTGCTTAATTTTGTTCTGCTTAAGAAAAACTTCTTTTGATTTGTTACTATTAAGTATACTATTAACCTACTATTAAGTTTACGTGTGTAAGGAAGTGTTTTAATCTTAAACACTTCATTTTGAGATGTTTAACAAAACAAGTCAATGTGTGGTAAAACATCTCAAAATCATCGTGTTTAAGCTCTTAAGCACCCCATACAGGATTCAATTCAATTTTCAATTGAGTCGGTTGTTGTCCAAATCAAAGCGTGTATGGCTTTGTCAATTGATTAGTTTGCCAGTTGTCGAGTTGATTGAAAAAAAATCAAAAGATTTTGATTTTTCATGTTGACTAGTAAATCTTTCAATTCGATTGTGCTGTGTGTGCTCGAGTCTCTTGATTAGTTGTCAAAATTTATGTTTGTAGCTTTATTTTGTATAGAAAAAGTTGAGTACTTTTAAAATTGTATTTTATTTCATTGAATTTTAAATAAAAAATATATAAATGAATGAATGAATGCAATAGAAGTTTTAAATTTTTAAATTTGTAATTGTGAAAAAATATATAAATTTGACAGTTGAATGAAAATCTTTCAATTCAGTTTATGAAGTGTGTGGCCAAGAATCAATTCAATTGAAACACTAAATTCACAATTGAATTGAAACGTGTATGGGGTGCTTTAGTGTGAACATATTATAAGCTCTTAAACACGAATGAGGCGTTAAACACGTTTAAAACCATAAGTGTGAACATAGTATTAGTTATGTATGAAAAAGTTTAACTGAATAAATACGTGTCTGAATCAAACACTTTTTCATTAGTAATTAGTGGTTACGCTTTTATGCATTTGTGGCGCATGGCACACAGATGTAAAACCGGCCTAAAAAACTAGTATATTTTATAACTACCTTAGTTTAAAATTTAATCACACTTTTTTATTTATATATTGTATTTGTATTTTATTTGCAAGCTTCATGAACCACAGTGAGTTTTTTTATAAAAAATGGTTGTTAAACAATACAAAATAAATATTTCTTGCATGATATTAATTTGAATCTACACAGAGAAAACAGTGCCTAATAATTACCTCATAAAATAGAACAAAATTAATAAGAAATCTCTATGGTTTTTTTTAATAAGGAAATCTTATTAATTTCATAGAGAAAACCATTTTGAAAAAATTAAGAAGAAATCTTGTAGTTTTTATGAGGTTATCTTATTGATTTTTTTAATAGGGTTTTCTTCTCCTTGATTTTATGAGGCGACCTCATAAAATAAAAAAAAAATTACGTCATTCTTTATTCTTTGTGCTTTGCTTATGTATTTTCATTTAAATTCTATACCATATACTTATGTATGCATGTAGTATATGTAGATGTTATTTATTTATACTATACATACTATACATACTTACATAGATACATACATATTATATTGTATTCTTAATTAATTTAATTAACTCACCATACATACATATTATTACTTGAAAGGAGACAAGTATTGAACCAACAAACTTCTGACTGATAGACAAACACTCTAACCAATATGCTAACAAGCAGTCTGAATAACCATTGAAATAATTTTGCAAACATGCTAATACAAAAAAGATCATGAAAAAAATTTTCTGTGTCTATGTATAGATATGAAATAACAAGACACCTCATAAAATCAAGAAGATTTCCTTATTAAAAAAAATCAATAAGATGCTTTACACATAATCATATAGGAACCTAATAAAACCAAGAAGAAAACCTTTTTAAAAAAATCAATAAATCAACCTAATAAAATCAATAAGAAATCCATATAGTTTACAATTTATAAGAAAACCTAATAGAATAGAGCTGGCAAACTATCAATAGTACTATCGATAGTATCGATGGTTTTGTTTTTATTAGACTATCGATAGTTTTTTCTCGATAGCGATACTATCGGTGAAAAAATTTATTACCAGATTGTCAACAAACTCGATAAAATTTAACATATTAGTTGTCTTCTATAGAAAATACATAAGTACATATCACTCTATTAATATAATAATGTCATAACTCAAAAAATTAATTTATTCAGTTAATAATTCAGAGTGCCCCGGCAATTCATATTTAATCTTGTGTAAAAAAATTCACGCAACGGCGTGCAAGCTCACCTCTTGATAGAAGAAAGCTTTATTAATATATCCACTGAGTTGTATGTAAATTGAGAACTTAACACATTTGTTCAAAATTAGTTTTATTTGAGTTATAATAATGAATAAGTGAGCGATATGTATTGAAAAATTAAATTCAGCATTCCTAGTAGCATGATCACACGGACAACAAATATCGAGGCTCGCTCTCACGCGTATTCACGATTCGCGCTCGAATATTGATTGAAATATATAAAATTTTGTGAGCGAACCATTTTGTTCCATTCTGAATCTTACTGAATTTTTTGATAGCAAATTGTGGCTAATTTATCTGAATTGGCTATTATAACAAAATTATTACATACATACGAGTATGTACATATCGTCACCTTAAATGCAAACGTATGTAACTACACTTTTATATTTTTTACAGGAGAAACAAAAAATAACGTTACACAATCAATAATAATAAAGTATTCTTGAAAATTTTCTTCGAAATTTACTTTAAATATGGATGCTTATATCTTTTTAAACATTTATTTCATTTTTATGTATCTTTATGCTTTTATGTTAGTTACGTTCCTTGCAATAAAAAATAGATGCATTCGTAATTACGTCCGTTTGAATTTCTTTAATAAAATAGTAATTTTTCATCGCAGAGGTCTAAATATTTGCGTGAACATGTAGTTTGATAAAATGAACTATAATCAATCAAAAACTCGATTTCGAATTTTTGTGTAGCTACGTCTGTTTGCATTTAAGGTGACGATATGTAGGTATGTTTTTGTAAACAAAAAAAAAAAAGATATGTGTTTAAAATTCAAAAATTAAAATAAAATTACACATAAAATTAATTATTTAAGGCCTTATTCAGAAACAAATAATTTAAGTTTAAAAAACGTTTAACAAACAAATTTTCATACAAACCATTGTAAACCATTTGTAAACCAAAATTATTTCTGGTGAATAAGGTAGTTCAAGAGAATCAAGAAGTTTTTCTCTATGGATTGTTTTTTTGGTGCCAAAAATAACGGAAATTGAGTAAAAAAAAAAGTTGTGAATAATAAGATTTCTTCTTGATTTTATGTGGTTTTCTTCTTGATAAAATTAATAAGATTTACCACATAAAAACAAGAAGGAATCTCTATGAAAAAATCTTCGCTTCTTTCTGCTGGGATACCCCTTAGCCTAAAAACGTTTCATAGAGAAAATCTTATTGATTCTATGAGGCAGTTTTTTCTCTGTGTATAAAAATAACTTTTTAGGGGATGGTGGTTATCAGTGCTTGCCATACTTGTTGACACCCTACAGAAATCCATCAAATGAAAGGCAAACAAATTTCAACACCAAACTATCAAAAGCCCGCAACACTATAGAGAGGTGCATTGGAGTCTTAAAAAACAGATTTAGGTTTTTAATAGGAGAACGAGGTTCACATTATGGAGAAGAAAAGGCAAAAACAATGGTTAACGTTTGTTGTGCTTTACACAACATTTGCATATATTACAAAAACGAGTGGCCGGAGATGGACGAACCTGAACATATCAAAGAAAATGTAAACGGTGACCTTAAAAGTGATATTGCGATTTCCTCAGTTGCGCAAAGTATACAAAAATACAGCGTAGCAAATAATTTATTAAAACTATTTAAATGTTTTTTTTTAAACATTCTGTTCCGTATTTCTCTAGCTGCAGTTAATTTTTCCAAAGCTACCGTCTATTTGGCAATTTCTTCTGTTTGCTTTTCTGTTAGCTTAATGAGTTTTTTCCTTTCTTCATCTTTTGCAATTTGTCTTTTTCTTTTAGCACTGAAAGTTTTCTTATATGATGAATATAATTGTGGTTTGATTGCAGTTTCAGTATCTAAATTGTTTTCTCCTAGTTAAAGTTTGTTTTCTGCGGGGGGTGAGGTGAATATTTGAGGAAGCTGAGAGCATTCAGTTAATGAAATAACTGATACTTCAGCAAGTGCAAGTGGTGGTTCATTTGCTCTGCTTGCTTCCTTTAATCCATAGACAGTGCGAGATGGATTAGCAGCGATACTAGTATTAACAATACTATCAACTGTTATTTCAGTTGGAGTCAATTCAGAATACTCCGATGCTCCACCTCCAGTTTGTCGAATACTTATTTTATTGCTGGAAAGTTTTTTCTTTCACCTGCCTCTATAGTCGGTCCAAACCTAAAATAGAGACGTGTGCTTCATAAATATTGCTACATAAAAATGTTTTCAACAAACCTTCCGCCACTTCGCGGACGTTCTACTTGCTGGGTCAATTGCATTAAGCAGTTTCGACGTGGACTCCCAAATCAAATTGATCTGAGGTTGTTGGCTCTTTTTTCGCCCTAATAAAAATTTTAATATAATATATGATGGATACATATGTACATATATACAGGGTGGGCCAAAAGAAACCAAGGGGTGTAAAAGTTCAATAACTTTTTTGTTTATTAATTTTTTTTATTTTTTCTTTCAGATTATATAGACAACACTTGGAGAATTTATAATGGAGAGGTTCACAACTGAACAGAGAACTAGAACAATAGAATTTTATTATTTAAACCAGAGATCAATTATTTTAACGCAAAGAGCATATCGTCGACATTTTAACGTCAGAATTTCGCCCTCTGAAGCGATTGTTCTGGGGTTCTAAAAATCCAAGAGCCATTCATCAACGCCAATTGCACCCCATCAGGTGTACAGTATGGTGTGGGATCACATCTGAAAATGTCATTGGGCCCTACTTCTTCGAGAATGAAGATGGAAGTGCTGTAACCGTAAATGGAGAGCGGTATCGGTTTATGATAGAAAATTTTTTACGTCCTGCTCTTGAAAACAGACCTGGTATGTGGCTTCAGCAGGACGGAGCCACTGCCCATACTGCCCGAGACACAATGGCACTTTTAAGTCAAATTTTTGGAGAGCGAATAATTTCTCGAAATTCGGAAATTATTTGGCCAGCGCGATCGCCAGATTTGACAGCACCCGACTATTTTCTTTGGGGTTTTTTGAAGGAGCGAGTGTATGTGAACAAGCCAGAGACAATCCTTGAACTCAAGGCAAACATTGTTGCAGAAATTCGAACGCTACAGCCACAAGTTTTGAAAAATGCTCTAAAAAGAGCCCATCAGTGCGAAGCTGAAAACGGTGGTCATTTAAGAGACATCATTTTTCATACTTAGTGTAAAAAAATTACCATTTTGTATATTATATAATCTGAAAGAAAAAGTAAAAAAAAGTTAATAAACAAAAAAGTTATTGAACTTTTACACCCCTTGGTTTCTTTTGGCCCACCCTGTATTTACTTACATCGTTATGTTATTATATTTATATAAAATAATCTCTCAAATGAAATATCTATTTTGTTTTATAATATTATTTTCAAGTAATTTTTAAAACTAACGCCAAGAAAATCAAAGTGTTAAATTTGACAGTTCATGTGACAATAAAGCCTGCGTTAAGTTTTATAAAATTTAAATTTCAAACAATTGTATTTACAATAACGTAAGATTTTAACTTTTATAAAGCGAGCAGTCACTTGCTTGAACATTGTGATTTACAAACTGAAATTTAACGCAACGCGAGGAAAATAGAGGCGTTGCGTTTTAGACAATTAGGGCCTTAATTTTTGCCACAGGCCCATGTAGGGATTGCCGTTCGGTTTTAACCGAAACCGAAACCGCGATTTTTAACCCATAAAAACCGAAACCGACGGCGTCGGTTTTTAAGTTTTACTTTAACATTATTATCTTGTTTAAAAATACAGCAAATGTACTTTACATTGAAGATTTTTATACATTACTAAGCATTCTGTAACAATGAAAGGTAAAAAAATTGTAGAATTTTAAGAAAATTATAACAATTCTTTGCAGGAAGAATTGTAATCTGTTATCAAAAAATCTCTAGCAGATGTAAAGCAAAAAGACGATAATTTTAACGGTTCTTCGGCAAGAATTTTTACTTTATAAAAAAACGAACAACGAAACAATTAACATATTATTGCTTCACAAGGCAATAACACAATAAAGCCCTCTTCAACTGAAAGCAAAAGAGTGTTTTCTGTCGCTGGTAACTTCTGCACAAAAATAAGATTTGATACATTGAACGCTTTAACGTTTCTGAAATCTTATTACTTGGATAATTAAATATAAATCTTTTATTCTTAGGCTTCTTATACACATACTCAATACTTAATGTTCCTTTTTAGGGTTCCGTACACCAAAGGTGAAAAGGAACCCTATTGTTTTCGCTACGCTGTCCGTCTGTCCGTCACACGGTATTTTCTCAGCAACCCTAAGAGCTACGGACCTGAAATTTAGACACAGTATGTAGAACCTTGGCCGCTACAACAACGAATACATGAGAATTAAAAATTAAAGGGTGTTCCAAAACGAGCAACGAAACATCTTAAAATCCCATGTAATATACATACAATTGTATATTGAAACTTGAAATTTGTAAAATTAGTGTATTTTTATACAGACTACAACAAATAACACTAAAATCTAAAAAAATTAAAATTAAAGGGTGGTCCATCAGTTAATGCAATTTTGACTATGTAATTTTGACAATTTGCTATATCTTGGAAATCGTAAGAGGCAAACACTTGAAATTTTCAAAAACGGTAAAACTAAACAAACCGAAAATTATAAAATCGCCAAACCAAAAAAAAAAAAAAAATCGCCATATATTAAAAAAAAATCGCCAAAACGAAAAAAATCGCCACAATTAAAAATAAAATTCTAACACTAAAATAAATCGCTAAATTCGAAAAAATCGCCAAAATGAAAAAAAGCCAAAATTAACAAAAAAAAAAAAAAAATGCCAAAAATCGATAAAACCGCCAAAACGCGAAAATGTCGCCAAAATTAAAAAAAAAATTAATAAAAAAAATCGCAAAAATGAAAAAAATCGCCAAAAATAAAAAAAATTTCCAAAATTAAAAAACCCCAAAAACCGAAAAAAATCTCCAAAACAAGAAAATAAAGTGTCAAAACTAAAAAAGGAGCCAAACCTTAAAAAAAATCGCCAAAAACTTGAAATTTTCAAAAACGGTAAAACTAAAAAAACCGAAAATTATAAAATCGCCAAAGCAAAAAAAAAATCGTCAAAAATTAAAAAAAAATCGCCAAAATTAAAAAAACATTCTAACACTAAAATAAATCGCCAAATTCGAAAAAACCGCCAAAATGAAAACAAACGCCAAAAATCAAAAAAAATCGCCAAAACGCGAAAATGTCGCCAAAACTGAAAAAAAAATTTAAATAAAAAAAAATCGCAATAATGAAAAAAAAATCGCAAAAAATAAAAAAAAATCGCCAAAATGAAAAAAAGCCAAAAACCGAACAAAATCGTCAAAACAAGAAAATAAAGTGTCAAAACTAAAAAAGGAGCCAAAACTTAAAAAAATCGCCAAAACCGAAAAAAAACGCAAAAACTGCCAAAACAAACAAACCGAAAAGACCCCAAAAACGAAAAATAATTCCAAAACTACATACATATATATTATATAGGATGAAGTTTGTGTTAAATTACATATCTAGTGTTCGTACGGAACCCTTCGTGCGCGAGTCAGAGTCGCACTTTACTGAATTTATTTCATATAAACACCTGAATTGAATAAGAACTAGAGAAACTGTATCACCCCTATAGTAACTATTTTTTCCTTCGAAATATTTCTCTTAGATATATGTTCTCTTTTTTTGGCTCTGCCTTATCGTGGTTGGCGTATTTCAAATACAACTACGACTGTTTGGCAATATATTAAAAAAAAAACTGTCTTCTTTAATCTATTACCAAACAGTCGTAGACGTATTTGAAATACGCCAACCACGGTAATTCAGAATATTTTTCACGGTGAACTTTTTCACTTTTCCCTTTTCCAACATCGAATAATTTCGATATTTTTCTTCGAATTATATATTAAAAGTTATAATTATTTATTTTTAGGACAATAATTCCCTACAACACATTTTTTCATAGAGTATGAATCTCTTTGGTTCACAGACAGTAAATTTCATGGTGGTGCACCACGGTGGTATACTTAATGAAAAAATAGCTAAATCAACAGAGAGCACCTCCATGAGTACAATTTTATAGTTAAATAAGTTTCATTTATAACCTAAAATGTGTGTGATTTTTTTTATTCAACTTAAATTTGTCCGATTTTCAATTAATTTTTAAGCTTTGCAAAAATTCTTCCTTTTTTACATTCACGTGGACTGATAGCGGGGAAAAGATTTCACGAGATATTCAATATAGCATTTTTCAATTCGAGGGGAATGAAAATTTCAAATGAACAAATATTCCATTTGTTTTTTACGATAGGGATGATTATTTTTAAATCATCATTTATCTTTCCAGCATACGTACATATTTATACACAGAGAAAACAGATTCGTTGTGACAACCGAATTTGTTGCCAATTGAATTTTGGCGGTTGCAGCAACTATCATAGAATTCTGCTGTAGCGACTGAAATTTTCTTTTGGCACCACTATATTTTAATTATAACCCTCAACCCAATAGTTGCAGCAACAGAAAAAATTGGTTGACAGTATAGAATTTGAAATAAATGTTATTCTTGCTACCGAAAATTTGGTTAACATAATTAAAGCAATATCATAATTGGTACCTGTAAAAGAAAAATTGGCCTTCCTTGCTGAAATAAAAATAAACAATAAACGCAAATAAAAATATACAATTTAAGAAATTTATTATTTGACATATTGTCATAAGTTTATTTTAATTGAAATTTATTTCCTAATGGTGAAGCATGTCTATATACATTTCTTCAACCACACATTTTGAAAAGCCACAAACCTGTTATCTTATGCACACACTTTCAAAAACCATTTGAGAATTCAAAAATCATAATATCTTTGAAAGTCACAAAAGTTAATTTTTTAATTTGCTGCTATAAACTATGATAGTAAACTCAACCTCTAGTTAGTTGCAGCAACTGATTGAAAGTTTTTATTTTAATTTTAATATAGAACGACAATATTTTAGTTGTCAGTAACAAAAGTTGGTAGTAAAATTCAATTCGTAATATTTTATTCGGTTGGGTTAACCAATCAGTTAATTAGTTATGACAAAAGCATACACTCGGTTGATGCAATCAATTTAAGTATTGTCGCAATCATATCTTTGTTGCAATTATGCCCTTATGGCAATGAACATGGATTGTTTTTTGGATTAACAGAAAATTGATAGCGTGAACTGAAATATAGTTAATGCAAATGTTATTTTATTGGACTAACCGTTTACCAACCAATCTTTTTTCTGGGTGTATACATGTATATTTTTAAAACCGAAACCGAACCGTAATCGACCGGTTTTAGTAGCTTAAAACCGGAATCCGCGGTTTTCTAATTTCCACGGTTTTTGGCAAACCCTAGGCCCATGGCTATTAATTTTAGTTAATTTTAATATTTTTACTCAAACTTCATTTGTTTCTATATTTATAATTTAATTAAGTTGTTTTTCAGGTCTACTACAGGGTGGGACAAAAGAAACCAAGGGGTGTAAAAGTTTAATAACTTTTTTGTTTATTAACTTTTTTTTACTTTTTCTTTCAGATTATATAATATACAAAATGGTAATTTTTTTACACTAAGTATGAAAAATGATGTCTCTTAAATGACCACCGTTTTCAGCTTCGCACTGATGGGCTCTTTTTAGAGCATTTTTCAAAACTTGTGGCTGTAGCGTTCGAATTTCTGCAACAATGTTTGCCTTGAGTTCAAGGATTGTCTCTGGCTTGTTCACATACACTCGCTCCTTCAAAAAACCCCAAAGAAAATAGTCGGGTGCTGTCAAATCTGGCGATCGCGCTGGCCAAATAATTTCCGAATTTCGAGAAATTATTCGCTCTCCAAAAATTTGACTTAAAAGTGTCATTGTGTCTCGGGCAGTATGGGCAGTGGCTCCGTCCTGCTGAAACCACATACCAGGTCTGTTTTCAAGAGCAGAACGTAAAAAATTTTCTATCATAAACCGATAACGCTCTCCATTTACGGTTACAGCACTTCCATCTTCATTCTCGAAGAAGTAGGCCCAATGACATTTTCAGATGTGATCCCACACCATACTGTACACCTGGGGGGGGGGGGGGTGCAATTGGCGTTGATGAATGGCTCTTGGATTTTGAGAACCCCAGAACCTACAGTTCTGCTTATTAACAAAGCCATTCAAATGAAAATGAATGTCGACGATATGCTCTTTGCGTTAAAATAATTGATGTCTGGTTTAAATAATAAAATTCTATTGTTCTGGTTCTCTGTTCAGTTGTGAACCTCTCCATTATAAATTCTCTAAGTGTTGTCTATATAATCTGAAAGAAAAAATAAAAAAAAATTAATAAACAAAAAAGTTATTAAACTTTTACACCCCTTGGTTTCTTTTGGCCCACCCTGTATAAGTAACTACTGCCTGCCTCTATGCTACTCAAATAAAACAACATATTCGTATAAGATTGATGCAAAAACAAAATAAGTATGTACGGCAAAAAAAAAACAAAAGACTTAGGACATAAACCCAAAGCTTTAGTACGAACGAACTTGTATACTGTAGTGTTGCATTAAATTTTTAGTTCGCACCACATATTACAAACAAACACACACACACACACTCGCAAATGACAAGGTTAACAAACCATTTTTATTTTGCTTGTAACAAAATCTTAATCATAATAATGTAGCGAAAAAAAAACCGAAATCAGTGAATACCAAATAATTGGGAGTGTCTGTAATATTTACTGGTCATTACACTAAAATTGATATAAAAAAATAAAAGAAACTTTAAAATCTTTAAGGCTTAACCAATACCAAAAATTATTGCATGTACGTTGTACACGTATACATTTTATAAAACACAATGAAACCGAAAATACCACAGTATTGATTGAAAGTTGCGATATCACTGTTATTTATGTTGCTCAAAATGTTGCAAGAGCGTTTGGGAAAAATTAAACAACAAAAAAATATCAATTCTTATGTTATATATATAAGAAAATAAATAAAGTTTTCCTAAATCTTAGGTGGGAGAAATTTTCTTCTTCAACAGCTTTAAAGAAAACAAAACATTGTTTTAATGTCTGTACTTTATTATGGAGCATAAATTTATGTTTTTTTTTTTTTTTTTCTTATATATTACACCACCGAAATATGTTTGTTGCAAAGTCTCAACACATGCATTGTAATATTATTTTCTTTTTATAGAGCGGTTAAGATTATTTTATCTTTTTTCAAAAACTTACGAAAAAAAACACAATACTTTAAATAGAAATGTAAATTCCAATGGCTACACCCTCTGAATGTTGTTAAATGAAATTAAAAAAAAAATAACACAAATGTTAGCCCAGTAGGCAATCAGTTTAAAACAATTGTTTTAACTTGAAGTTTTGGAAACAATGTTAATGTCAAGTTTTTTTTTTTTTTGTATGGGCAATTTAAATAAAACTTAAATAGTTTTAAGAAAAACCAAAAAAAAAAAAAAACATGCAGTCTGTTTAGTATACTTCATCTCTTTACATATTCATTATGCAAAAAATTTATTTCTATGTTAGATGAAAATTTAATATCTTATACTAATTTTATACGAGTTGCCTCAAGAAGCAATAATAATTTCACGCTCTCTTCGGGGCCTTACCAATGAAGTTATGAATGATGTCATAATACTTCTAAACGGCAAGGATCTTAAGCAACTTCGCAGGAAGGCGAAAAGAACTCTCAAAAGTGCGCTAAGTTGGGCTCGGCCGAGGGGACTGAATATTAACCCAGCAAATATGGGAATAGGTACTTTCAACAGGAAGACAAAGATTATGCAATATAGTGATACTAGTTTTCAGGGAGAGTACATCACCTTATCCGATAGGATTATATATTTAGTAGTGATCCTACATCAGAAACCGTTGTGGAGACACCACACAGAGGAAAGAGTCAAGAAGAATGGTCTCTGCAGAAGAGCCAGATGGGTCCAGATGGGTGATCCGCCCTATTGCAATACACTGGTTCTATAGAACCATCGGTAGCAACACTAAACTTTTGAAGAAGGTTCAACGTATGAGCTGCCTAAGAATAAGTGACGCAATGAGATTTGCATACTCTAGGGCACTGAAGATCATTATTTATGTTCAACCTATAAACGTTCGTATTAGATACGAAGCAACTCTTGCTACAAAACGTAAACAAGTGAAAGGGGAATGGATTGGACAAGACGACATACAGCACCGTCAGAACTGGACGAATACGACTAGATTTTTGAAAATGTCCGACCGGATACGTGAGACTAGGGCAGTAACCCGCAAGCTATACCACAATTGTGGAAACCGAAATCACAAACATGCTTATGCTCTTTCATTTAGTCGTCACTGCGAAAGCACAAAACATACAGAAGTGTCACGAGACGGAAGATACGGGTATTTTTCAGTTTGTCTCGTTTTCCCTCAAATGTTGTCGTCGTTTTTGTTTTGCTACGTCTTTCTAGTGCAATAAATTCTTATTAGCTGTGTTAATTGGTAAGTAGTAATACACTACAGTATCAAATACACTATGCTTTTCTCTTTTTTCCACGAATTTTAACAAAAACCTGATTGGAGCTTTTTTGACCTGTCAGGTTAGGTTAGGTTAGGTTTATCTGGTTGGTCCAAGACCTCGCATAGACCGGCATTGATCCTTAGCGATACCAGCAAATGAAATGAGAACCTGTTAGTATGGCCTAGTTCGTGGTGCCTGTATCGAATGACTCCCACACAGATTTAACAAATTTTAGCAACCTACACATTTCTACTCTCGATACAATCTCAAGACTACGAAAAGTGTAAGCACCAAGATAGTTATATCTAGTACGGCTTAAAGCCGGACAGTGACACAGTAGATTTTCCATTGTTTCCATTTCTCCGGGTTCCTTACATTTCCTGCAGGTACCGTCGGCTATTCGTCCTATTTTGACAGCGTACGAAGCCGTCCAGCAGTGCCCAGTTAATACTCCCACTAGAAGCTTACAGTTGCTTCTAGTTAATGACAAAAGGAACTTACATAGTCAATTTGGGATCATAGGAGCTCCACATGATTTTAGAAGTTTTGCAAGTTTTCGTCGCGCGCCAACATTTCTCCGCTTCTTCCCTCATATTAGAATGTATGATCTCTTTAAGGTATTGAATTGGTTTTCGGATATTTACCGTTACCTCAGCCGGTAATAGAATTCCCCTTTTGGCCAGTGTATCGGCCATTTCCCTCAATCCCCATGTGTCCCCGGATCCAGAACATATGTACTTGTCTACCAGTACATAACATATCCAGGGCCTTTCTACACAGGAGCACAACCGAGGAGTAATTGCAGTCAGCTGAAATTGCTTTAATAGCTGCTTGACTGTCTATATACAGATTTACACGCGCATCCATAGTTAGAGAGGTGAAGGCTAACTCTGCTGCCATTTTGACAGCATAGATTTCCGCCTGGAAGATGCTACAATGATCAGGAAGTTTATAAGATTCCTCTATACCGAGCTCCTGTCAGTAAACCGCAGCTCCTACCCCTCTATCCATCTTTGAACCATCAGTGAAAAAGTTAAAACCAGAACCACTATGCTTAAGACTTTCCAAATAGCCTTCTTCACTTATAGTGATCTGTGGTTTGGTAAAAAATTTCGTCACTGGAATGATGTAGTCCGAGCTACACTCCATGTTTTCTAGTAATTTGCTGTGACCAAATGATCTGTACGACATCTGACCAGTTGTCCTTAGTCGGATAGCTGATTTGCATGCCACGTTCACTGCAATTAGCTTTATTGGTTTAAGGTCCAATATAACGTCTAAGGCTGCAGTAGGTGTACTCTTTAAAGCTCCAGTGATGCAGAGCTCTGCTAGCCTCTGGATACTTTCCAGCTTTTTCAGGTATGATTTTGTCTCAGTTTTTGACCTGTCACTTTCTTCACTTCTGTGTATTCTGTGGCGAAAGCGACGAATGAAGTTGTGCACGCATGTACGCCTTTTTTCCTAGTTTTTTGTCTAGTTCTTTTGAACACACCGAACGAAATTTAAGTTAAAATTTAATAAATTTGTACAGCAAAAGAAATTTAAATAATTATGGAAGCTAAGAACAATTTCGTGATAAAAAAAAAATGCTTTTCGCAATGCATTTTATGTTGTGAAACAGTTAAAAATAATAGGGGAGGTAGTTTAAAAAAGCATTTTATTAGTATCCACTAGGGATGCCAATCGGGATCGATTTTTGGAAATCCCGGGATTCGGGATTTTGTAATCCCAAGATTTTCGGGATCTCGGGATTTTCGGGATCCCGGAATTTTTCGGGATCACGGGATTTTCGAGATTTCGGGATCTAAATATTTTTCGTAAAATAAATTATTTTTTTCAATAAATATTACTTTAATAACAATTTAATGCATTTTAAAAGGTTTTATGTTCATAATTTATCATTGCACAATTGTATTTAAAGTGAACAATTTTCTAATACGAGTATGAAATAAAAATCAAAAGAATTTTTCTCATCTATTTTTAAGTTGGTTAATCACATTTTATGTTAGAGAGTTTATAGTGAAAACAATAAGTAAATATGAAAACTTGTTTTTGTTTTCAATATAAATGTTTTTCTATTATCTAAACCAAAACGAATATACATATCGGTGGACTTTTAACACTACTGCTTAAGTTGACTTACGAAAATTTTTAGATTCACTTTCATACAAATAAAATAAAAAAACAATATTGTTTTGTTAAAAATATATCTACTAACGTTTTTTTAATTGCGATTGATCAACAACAACTATAACGGTTGTTACATACGTATGTATACCAAGCATTATCTAATTTTTTTTTATCGATTTCGTTACGACTATGATAACGATAATAAGGCTGAACATGTCGAAAAAATAAAAGAAATATATACAATATTCTAATCAAATTCGATTAATTACGTCCATGATACAATAATATAAAGGTACAACCACATTTGACGTATAAAATTAATTCTGACTTTTGCCCCAATTATTTGGTTACTTTTTTTTGTAAACAGAGAGGAAAGCGTTGCCACACATATATAATGGCAACTTTTATTTAGGAATGCTTCTTGAAATGTATAATTTGAGTTTAGAAATTGTAGTTAAACACATATTTTTTTGAATGTTAATTGAATATGAGAATAACGAAATCTGTGTGTAATAAGACCCACAAAAGCAAATATTTGATTAATTATTTAATTAAATAGATAACAAAAAAGCCTCACGGCTTGGCATGCTACTTCGTTCTTAAAAACATCGATATAAAGATGCGGCGTTTCTTAGAAGCGATACATCGATCTTTTATTAGCGGAATTCACGGTTGTTTCATACACATAATACACATTCGCATATACTTCGTGTGCAAATTTATTGCTGGTTTACATCAAGCACAACACACATACTGTGACATTTGCATTTGAGGTAAACACCTTTCAAAGCTCTTAAATTTGTTCTTGTTGCTTTGCAAAGTAAAAGCAAGCATTGTTGTCGCCGAGATCTGGTTGGCTGTTCTGCTCTCGTCGGTGTGAAAATACAAAAAGCTCTTTATAAAAGTTTGCACATTGTGCCTATGGCTTGGACGTAGCTGAACAAGAGTTAATGCTTTTTTGTTTGCTAAGGACATGGCCTATGATTGGACTAGGAACATGTAATTATCACATTTCTCCTTAAAATGAACCACGTGGTCTAATAATATCCGTAAGGATGCTACAACCCGTTAACAATTTCATCCGAATAATGTAAGGCAGCTACGTCTGAGCACACATACCCTAATATATGTATTTCAGTTAAACAGCTTTGTTATTGTTTCTTTTCAAAGACCAAAGATGTCGCCGAGATCTGGGGGCAAATCGCGGCACTCGGTATCGAATTACGAAATATTTCCATATAAATTCTATTGAAATATTTTGTAATTACTTAATTTGTCCCCTGCTTGGATGTTGTGCTCTCGTCAGTGTGAAAACACAAAAGGTCTTTTGTAAAACTTTGCACATAGTGCGTATAGCTTGGGCGCAGTTGATGTAAGGCAATACACCAGAGAGTATAAAGACAAAGTTCCGCCTTGATTCATTTGGAAATTTCCTTCCTGTTGTATCTTGCTTGCTGCCGTTGTTGGTGCTGCTGTAACTTTTTTGCTGTTTATTTTTTATAAAATTATGAAATAATTAAAATATTTTCCATTATTTTTAATTCAATAAACAAGAACGTCAAAAAAAAATAAAAAAAACTCGGATTTCATAAATTAATAAGGTAGCATTAATTTTGAGAGTAAAAAATAATCGGGACAAACGTCAGAAGGTTACTATGGCGACGAAAAGAGAGAACGGTTTTACCTTTATATTATTGTATCATGATTACGTCTAAAGATCACATTTTTATAGGCACATACATTAAAAGTTTGCCTGAGCACTTGAACAGTATTTTTGCTCTACTGAAAAATTTTAAATTCATACATAAGTTTTTTTCCTACAAGTTCAACAGATACATATGTATGTATTCATACGTTCGCTAAGAGGAGTATGGTTTATTAGTGTCCTGGCCTTCTACTCTGCAACTCGAATACAACTACAGGGTGGGCCAAAAGAAACCAAGGGGTGTAAAAGTTTAATAACTTTTTTGTTTATTAACTTTTTTTCATTTTTTCTTTCAGATTATATAATATACAAAATGGAAATTTTTTTACACTAAGTATGAAAAATGATGTCTCTTAAATGACCACCGTTTTCAGCTTCGCACTGATGGGCTCTTTTTAGAGCATTTTCCATAACATCTTTCAAAACTTGTGGCTGTAGCATTCGAATTTCTGCAACAATGTTTGCCTTGAGTTCAAGGATTGTCTCTGGCTTGTTCACATACACTCGCTCCTTCAAAAAACCCCAAAGAAAATAGTCGGGTGCCGTCAAATCTGGCGATCGCACTGGCCAAATAATTTCCGAATTTCGAGAAATTATTCGCTCTCCAAAAATTTGACGTAAAGTGCCATTGTGTCTCGGGCAGTATGGGCAGTGGCTGTTTTCAAGAGCAGGACGTACAAAATTTTCTATCATAAACCGATACCGCTCTCCATTTACGGTTACAGCACTTCCATCTTCATTCTTGAAGAAGTAGGGCCCAATGACATTTTCAGATGTGATCCCACACCATACTGTACACCTGATGGGGTGCAATTGGCGTTGATGAACGGCTCTTGGATTTTGAGAACCCCAGAACCTACAGTTCTGCTTATTAACAAAGCCATTCAAATGAAAATGAGCTTCATCACTCATAATCAAATTTTCAATAAAGTTGATTTCATTTAAATAATAAAATTCTATTGTTCTGGTTCTCTGTTCAGTTGTGAACCTCTTCATTATAAATTCTCCAATTGTTGTCTATATAATCTGAAAGAAAAAATAAATAAAAATTAATAAACAAAAAAGTTATTAAACTTTTACACCCCTTGGTTTCTTTTGGCGCACGCTGTATAATTGAGTCGAACTCATTCAGTCGATCGTTTTTGACTAAAACTTATCAAATCTATGTAATTTAAATGGGTTTGATCTTAGGTTTGTATCAAAAATGACCTAAAGGGTCTAAAAAAATAATTTTGAACTGCAATGTAAAAAACATACATACACACTCGAGCAGTTTTTTAGACAAAATACTCCGCATTATTCTGTAGATATTTCTCGCTTTTACGTCAACCCGACAACAAAAAGTTTTCACTTGCCTTGTATTGTATTCTACTCCAATTGTAAGGAGGTGTCAATAGTACACAATTTTTTTAGCGTTGAGAAGTCGACATACAGATAGTTATATACTGCAAATATGAATAAATTTCCACAAGAAATTTCTCCCTTTTACAATTAGATTTCTTCGTTTTCCCTATTATTTGCTATTGTTTGAAATTATTCCCCGGGAAAAATTTCTCGTGGAATTTGAATTATAATTGCCCTCATAATATAGAATAAGACGGAATAAATTTGTTAAACTTGAATGAATTTTTCATATATTATTTTCCTTCCAAAGGTAATATGTTTCTTTTCTTTTCAAATTAATTCTAAAATGTACATATATCGTAGCACCTTTGATGAAAATAACCGTAAGAAAGTAGTTTATTTATTTTGCTCTTGTTGTTAATTTATAAGAAATATGTCACGAATGGTCATTAAATTGTTAAAACTGTGCGTATAAAATTGCATGGGACTTTTAAATATTATAAAAAAATACCTTAAAATCAACGAAAATTTGAATTTATAAAGTTTTTATATAAAAATCGCTAAGAAATCCCGGTATTGAATTTTACAAATCCGGAATTTCCGGGTTCGGGATTTCCCGTTTGGCATCCCTAGTATCCACAAAGGTGTGAATAAATTTTATTTGGAATTTATACACTACATTGTTGAATGGATTATTAGTTTTTTTTTATTTTTTACTAAAGTTTTTATTAAAAAAAAAAAAAAAAAAAAAAAAAAAAAAAAAAAAGCAAACAATCAATAAACCTCATCATCTATATATTAATAGGCGAACATGTTTTTTGTAATCCCTTTTACACTGGTACCACTGCACCGATTTTAAAAAGATTGATATGGTTTTAAAGAATTTTCCGTACAGATGTGCAGAATCTATATTTTATTGAAATCGGTTTAGTATTTTGGGAGCTATAAGCGTTTAGAGTTGCTACTACTACATGCACACATATTACACACGCATTTATTAGCTTACAAGTAAAAAAGAAACAAAACATGGTGTGTGTGTGTGTGTGTGTTTGTAGTATTTCTCTTGATCTAACAATTTTTTTCTCTTATTTGTTGTTGTATGAAAGCCATAATACTTAAAGGAAGAGAATTGAATAAAGTGAATTAGCTTGGTTGAAGGAATTTTGTTTATGTTTTTTTAATTTCATGTATTATTTAATTATACTTGCATATGTATGTAACCTTGTGTGTGGCTGTGTTTTAATGATTTTTTTATGACGTTTAGATACATTTTCTTTGAATCTTAAATTATTTACATTTTGATTCTAGAATACGGACGAGTGTGTCGTCCGTTTGGTATATCTAGTGTATTTTAGATAACAAAACTTTTCCTCAAGTGCAAGTTTATTTTACCCTCATTTTTCTCACCAATACAAACATATTTTATTTTGCGGGACACTGCACTAGGGTTATAACTGAATGAGCGACATTAATATACAGGAGAGACACTCCTGGGTCAATTGAAGCCTGGAACAAACTATAGGAAATAACGAGCCTAGATTTATTCATAAAAGAACTGGAGACTGAAATTTACTTAAGCTTACACTGAAAGGAAAATAATTTATGATTTGATCAAGCTAAAGTTGGTATCGCTTTTTAAGCCAAATTGCATGTGATAATTATTAATGAACAAATAACATCAAAGTTAATTGTAAATATTCGAAAATAGCTAGTTGTTCCGTTCTAATACTCAGCAAGTTCCACAAATTTTTTTCTATTTATTTTATATAGTGTCAAACATAAATAATTCAACAGTTATTTTATTCAAAAATACTTTCTTTTTCTTATTTTTCGCAATTTAATTTAATTTCAAAGCATAAATGCAATATATTTAATGTTATATTCTTCATTGTAAAGGGTGTCCCAACAAGAACGCAAGATTTAAATTTTAAATAAAACACAGATATTTAAAAAAAAAATCGTGAAACTTTATTATATCGTAAAGTAGACGGAATGAGGTTATGTGTGGAACAACATATCGGGCAGATGGCCGCCGCGGCTTTGCTGGCACACACGCGATCTTTTAATGAAATTTTCAATGGCCGTTTTGCATAAATGCTGCGGTATTTCATTAATGCAGCGTCCAATTTCCTCTTTTAAGACTTGAGTCGTCGTCGGCTTATTCGCGTAAACCATCCATCGACTTCAAAAAACCCCAAAGAAAAAAGTCTAATGGTGTTAAATCGCAAGATCTAGGCGGCCAATTCTGGTCTCCAAAACGCGAAATAACACGACCGGGAAATGACTGATGCAGCAATTGAATTGTTTCTCTGGCTGTATGACATGTGGCGCCGTCTTGTTGAAACCACACGCACTCCACATTCATTTCTTCAATTCTAGGCACGAAAAAACTGGTTATCATTTCACGATACCGAACACCATTGACTGTTTGCGCTTGACCTGCGTTTGAGCGACATCATCACGTACAGCTGCGACATTTACGGTCGATCGACCTGGTCGAAGGCGTGTTGTTGTCTTTACATCACTAACAGACCCAGTTTCGGCAAATTTATCTATTAATCTCTTTACAGTTGACTCTTTTGGAGCATTATTGTGACCCCAAATTGATCGCAAATTTGCGAACTGTAGCCGCAAAACTTTCACCATTTTGGTAAAACAATTTCACAATGAGAATGCGTTGTTCATTCGTGTAGCGCTCCATTTTTACTAACCTCTTACCTTCTACTAGCAAACAATAACAATTGTTCAAATGCCAAACAATGACACTTCGAATGGCGCCAAATTTAAATCTTGCGTTCTTGTTGGAACACCCTTTGTAACACACATCTCTCTCTCTCTCTCTCTCTCTCTCTGTCTTGATCCAATCCTCTCACCACTATACAAACACAAAAATGTTGTGCCAAATATCGAATAAAGCTGCTTTGTTTTAAGATTTTTGTTTGATTCTTTTAAACTTATTATGTTTGTGTATTGTAATTCTCAATAATATATTAAGAATTTTAATATAAACACAAAAGTTTTTGAGCTCACTTCAAGAATTTTTTTGGCTTGAAGTCTGCTGATGAGTTTCTTAAATTTTAAATGTTTTCCTTCAGACGAATTTCATTGATACAATGAAGAATTTCATTGTCTGAATGAAAGGCTTCCTTGCAGTGTAGCTTGATTCCTACTGATGCGTTGCTTAGCAGTAACGAAATACACACATATACACATGCTAAACCAACAAAAAATTGATTTTTTTTTAATTCGTATTCAAAAGTATGAGTATTACAGGGCAATTATGAATAAAATTTCGTGAGAAATTTCGCACTTTTCCAATTATAACTTTTTCTTTTTCCTATTACTTGATATTAGTTGGAATTGCTAACCGGGATTTTTATTCATAATTGCCCTGATAATTTAATTATTGTATTTTAATCATCTAAGATATTGTTATTTTTAACCTTTAACTATATTAATTGTATGTGCATTAGTATCTTTAACTTTTTTCATCAAAACAATTAAATTATTTTCTTAATAAATTGATCCAAATTACTTATTACTCATAACCAGGGGAACCAGAAATATGCTCTAAAAAAAGTGTTTTATGCGCATTCAATATGCACTAAAAACTTGAAAATATGCTCTAAAAAACTTGAAAATATGCACTTTAAAATAACATGAATTGGCTTATTGGTAAATGAAAATATATTTTTAATTCAAAAATTCATTAGTATTTGCATATAAAATAAGACAAAAATAAAATAAATCAAAAAAGCAAACAAGAAAAAAATTAACGAAGAATAACTTCAATATTAAAAAAAAAAAAAAAAAAAAAAATTAGGGTTTGACTTTTGACTAAAGCAAATAATACAAAAATTTAACTTCAACTTCAAAAGAGATTACGATATTAGAATTAAGACAATGGAACTATATTTTTGATAAATAAGACAAGCTTTTTATTTATAATTTTTATTGGAATAAACAATAAAATATTGACCTATATTTTCAATTAAAAATCGCTCCTTGTCACATCTTAATAAACTTTTATACACTGACAATATTCCTTCAACATCTATTGATGTAATCGGGGCAGAGTCCGGCACAAATAGCAAAACCAAATTTTTATTGAAACTAACGTCCGTAATAACGGCGCAAAAAATTATAAAAATTTGTAATTTATATCTATGAGATTTAGTTGGTGAAAAAAATAAATTGAACAACAGATAAATGGCTTGTCGTATATTAAAATAAAAAAAATTCTATACAGTATCAAAATATGCCTTAAAAGCGTCAAATAAGCTCTCAAAATTCGAAAAATGCTAAAAATATGCGTGTAAGACTGAAATATGCAAAAAAAAAATGCTTTAAAGGGTAAAATATGCAAAAATATGCAGTAACAAATTGATACCAAAATTCATCAAAAGATCTGAAACGGATAAATATCTTATCTCCGCATTAATACGTAACACAAGAAAAAACATGCAATTGCATATTTGCGGTTTCCCTGCTCATAACCAACAAGACACACTCAAGCAGCTCACACATTTTTCAAAGATAAAGCAAACGTTAACCAACTCATTAGGCCTGAGAAAAATTGTCTAGTGTCTTGCAATTACTCATTTTCATAATTCTGATTCATATTTAACTAATTAATTAAACCTACATATTTTTTTTATTGCCGTACTAATAAAAAACCCCCCATTTACAAAACAAAAGCAAAAAAAAAACATATTTATGCATTATGCTTCATTGAAACCCATAAATTTTTTGTTTAAAGTATGTATTTGTGCACATAAATTATAACTACGGTTAGCAAGCACGGTTGGCTTTTTTTTACCTCTTCTCTAAGACAAAATTCCTGTTAAATTAAAAAGAAAAAGAAGAACAAAAAAGCAACACAATGCCTTAAACATGAGTCAAAATGAGCAAGAAAAATAAATTTTAGCAAATAAAGTTAATAAAAATTAAAGAAATAAAAAAAACTGGCAAAAAAAAAGTAACGTAAGTAAACCAATATCGTTTTGCAACCAGGTGTGTAGTTGGCTTAGTTTGCTGCCTTTTCTTTGGTAACGATAATACGGCAGCATATTGAACAACTGACAACCACAGTATTGACCTTATTGTGTCCATAATTTGGGGGATTTTCATTAATTACGGTAACACAAATGTCTTGTGAGTTGAGAAGCTAAATTTTTATATCGTATAAATAAAGCATTTTATATAGCCACAGCCGATAGATAGTTGCTGGTGGAAGGAAGTGGCAAATATTCATGGAGAATTTGATATAATAATGCGATGGACATTAAACTAAAAAATCTTGGCTGTTTATTATTTTTGTTTAAAGTTCAAGTTGAATGTAAACGGCTGGCGAGCAATGTGCTGGCAACACACATGCTGAGATGGGAGATATAGAGTATGTATGTATGTGTAACAATTTCAAATGATTGAATATTATGCTTAAATTTGTTTTACATGCTTTGCGTCATTTTCATATTTATTAATTTTTTATGCATTTGTGTTTCTTTTAAAAAAAAAAATCTTTTAACTTTGATTTCTTTGCTGAGATTTCTTTGCTGAGATTTCTTTGCTTTTTGCTTTTGCTGTGCATTGTCAAATCGGTGTGAGCTATGTATGAGTGTATTAGTGTTTGAAAGAAGACTAGCAAGCAGAGAAACAAGTCGACCGGCTCGAAGCCAACGGTGCGCCGCCGCCGGTTATTTTTCTCTATATTTCCGTACACCAAAGGTGAACATGAACCGGAAGCGCTACGGACTTGAAATTTGGACACAATATCTTGACATTTGGCCACTACAACAACAAATACATGAGAGTTAAAAACTAAAGGGTGTTCCAAAACGAGCAACGAAAAATGTTAAAATCCCATGTAATATACATACAATTGTATGTACATTTATACACTTGAAATTTTAAAAGTTAGTGTATTTTTATACAGACTACAACAATTAACACTAAATTTAAAAAATTTAAATCAATGGGTGTTCCATCAGTTAATGCAATTTTGACTTTGTAATTTGGACAACTTGCTGTATCTTGGAAACCGTAGGAGTAAAACTCTTGAAATTTTCAAAAACGGGAAAACTAAAAAATCAATAAAATATAAAATCGCCAAATATAAAAAAATCGCCAAAAACAAAAAAAAATCGCCAAATCGAAAAAAAGCACCAAGTTAAAAATAATCTCTAGGACTAAAATACATCGCGACAAAACGGAAAAATCGCCAAAATGAAAAAAATCCTTAAACAAAAAAAAATCGCCAATATGAAAAAATCGCCAAAATGAAAAAATCGCCAAAATGAAAAAAATTGCGAAAATTAAAAAACCCAAAGAGAAAAAAAACGCCAATACGAGAAAAAAGCGATAAAACTGAAAAAAATCGTTTAAACTGAAAAAACTTAAAAAAGGAAGAAAGCTAAATCAAAAATATAAAAAATCAAAACCAAATGTGCGCGAGTCAAAGTCGCACTTTACTGAATTTATTTTAATTGCAATGCGTACACAACAACAAGAACTGCAACAACTAAACGATGAACAACAGGAATTAAAAATTAAAAAGTAAAAGTAAAGGCGTTTACCATAGGTGAGCACTGCAGTACCACTAAAGTTTCAGTAAAAACAATAAAAAATGTTCAACAAGTAAATTTTTACTGATTACTAAAATTTTGTTTCTACAATTTTTATAAATTGCCTAAATGATTTGTTATATGATGAGGTGCATTGAATTTTCAGTAATCAGTAATGCCCGTATTCATAATGAAATTCTACCAAGTGGCTAAATGTTTTTCATACAAAAGTTTCAAAATTTGAATGAAAAAACTTTGCCACTTGCTACGGCCCTACGATTTTACTGGTAATACAAATTAAATTTCATTAGCAGTAAAAATTTACTGAATTTTTTTAGTAATCAGTAAATTTACTGCTTACTGCAATTTTTAATGCAGTACATATGCATACATATACTGCAGTGTGCCCATTTACTAACCAAATAAGTTTAATATAACAAAAATCAAAAATTTTAAAAACCCCGATTTTTTTCAGAAAAGATGTTATATCTTCTAAACGGCTGGGCCGATTTTCTTCAAACAAAGCTAAGAACCCTCTCGATCAAGTCGTCTTGCAAACAGAAAAAACGGTCCAGCCGTTTGGCCTGTATGTGGACACGGACAGACACGCAGATAAACAGACACACACTACAAACTTATAACACATCTCCTCTGTGATCGGACTCACATTGCTTTTTTTTTCAACAATTTACACTGTGTAACGAAATAGAAAAAATTAAGCATAATTTTTAGGAGAACCAGTCAGTGTGGATCGCATGTGTGTAAAGGCCATGTCTCACTATCATACAAAGTCGTACAATCTACGAAAACATACAGCGCTGGTGTGATGAATTGTTATTGTCTTGTGAAAATTGTCATAATCCTACGTCTATACCTGATATATTTTTATCATGACAAATGTCTAATTCCATATAGAAAAAAAACATAAAAAAGTTATTTTTCAATATAAAATTTTACTTTTGTTATCCATCATACCTGGGTTGTATTCGTGGATCACACGACTTTGTAAAGGGTGTTTTTTATAGAGTGATACAACTTTGAGCTGGCATCACGGCTTTATTTGACCACTCATTTAACAGCAACGCATGCAAATTATGGAAATTTTTAATCAAAATAATGGTTCTGTTCGTCAAACTCATTTTGAATTTTCATTAAAAATTTTATTTTTCGATGAAGCCTATTCCTGGTTGATTAGGTACGTAAATAAGCAGAATTGTCGCATTTCGAGTGAGGATAATCCACAAGTTTTTGTCGAAACACCATTACATCTACATAAAATTACTGTTTGGCTTTATGGGCGGAGTCATTGGCCCATATGTCTTCAAAAACGATTACGGTCAGAATGTTGCTGTCAATAATGAACGGTATAGGAACATGATTCGAAGTTTTTTCGTACCTCATTTAGCTGGCATTACTCTTGCTGATATGTGGTTCCAACAGGACGGAGCCATACGCCACACAGCAGGCGCTACAATTGATTTACTCAAGGAAACTTTTGACGAAAAAATAATTTCACGAAATGGTCCAGTTAATTGGCCCCCAAGATCGTGTGATTTAACCCCATTGGATTATTTTCTTTGGGGTTATGTAAAGTCACTTGTGTACGTCGATAAACCACAAACAATTGAACACCTGGAAATCAACATTCGAAGAGTTATCGGCGAGATACGGCCGCAAACGCTGCGAAAAGTTTGTGAAAATTGGTGTTCCAGATTGCGCCTTGTACGCGCCAACCATGGCCGAAATCATATTTAAACATTAATGTCATAAAATTTTCTATCAAATAAAGACCGTTTGATTATTGTCAAAAATATATTACTATGCTTTATTATGATTTAAACTTGTATCACTCTATAAAAAACACCCTTTATGATAGTGTATTACGACCTTAAATAATTTTTTAATTTTTCGAAATACGGTTTCTTCCAGTTTACCTTTGATGTTCGGGAACAGGAAGAGTCATTGGGTACCAAGTCAGGACTGTACGGAGGATGTCATCAATTCCAAATTTTGACCGTCCAAAAAAATTGTTTTACGAGATGTGTGAGAGTTAGCATTGTGATGGTGAAGAATGATTCGATTTCGGGCATTAGTTTAACAAATTTCTCCAAACACAGGGGTATGATGTTCTAATGGTCGCCCTATAGTCCTTGGTTATATTTATACAGCTGCCAAGAAGGACAGCTGAACTCTAGGCGTTCAAAGGAACTGCCGAAATATAGAGATTTTTAAATTCAAAACAAGGCTGTTAGAGCCGATAAATGTTTCTACTTATTAAGAAACCTGTTTTATTAAACTTTGTTCTAGCTTATATAATATGTACTTATGAAAATAAATCTTAACCTTTCTAACTTACTATAGCTTATTACAATTATATTTCATTTCATTTGCCATTATGGAGAATCAACATGATCCTCCATCCTGTAATCGTTTCTAAAATAAAAACTCAATGGTAATTGAAAGTGAAAGTGTGTCACTCAAATATCTACTAAAATGTGTTATTGATTCTTAATAGTTTTGTTTTATTTATTCTTTCTGTTCATTGCGTATGCATTGCAGACGTGTGTGACACAGTACAGTGGCCACATGACCCAAACCGATTATTAACCGACTAAACCAAAATCTCGATTAATTAATAGAGAGACTAAACCATTAAACCTTTCGAACCGGTCGGTGCAATATATCCCAAAAAAAATAACATAAGCACCTATTGGTAATATTTCCTTTAAAATATGCACTAGAATGTATTTTTTCCGTTTTTTTATGGCATTACAATTATAAATACTACAGAGCCTTGAAGCTTGCTTTACATTTAGCGGCTTCAGTTTTTTGTGATCGTTTGGACATTGAACACGTGCTAAAAACTTTTGCAGAAAACAACAAGAAATACTACGAAAAGAACGGTAATTATTTAATTTTGCTTATGTCATTGCTAGTTTATGTAATATTTAGTTATATTATTATAAATTGTGCTGAGGAATATAATAGTTAGAGGAAATAACTAGTGTTTTCTTTCATCGGGATTATATGTCCCATCAGTTTTTTTAGTTGGGACTATATATCCCAGGAGTATACAAAATTAAACATTATTTCATATTAGTTTTGTTGACTAACTGGTAAAATGACTAGCAAGAGAACTAAACTAACTGATAATGATATCGAAGATATGCTCTTTGATTCATCAGGCGAGTCAGAACCATATGAAGATAGTGGATCAGAGGAGTACTTAGCTTCGGAGCATGATGATTCTTCTACTGGTGCAGGAGACTGTGCAGAAATGGAAGTCGGTCAATTTAGCAGCAATAAAAACAATTCAGATGATGAAATCGATGCAACCGACGCTCAAGAAAATCTCAGCAATGTAGTTACACCTGGCCCAGAAAAGAAATGCCAGCAGAGTACATCCCATCGGTGCTTTGTGACATAAATCGTGGATACAGTGAGCTAGAAACGTTTATAAAATTATTTACCCGAAGCTTACTATATGGATAGGCCAATGCACAAACGAAAGGTTAGACATTGTTAGAAAAAGTTAAGGAGCATACAAAAAAATAGTTCTCGAAAGATTCATCAAACCGATCAGCACGAAGTTTTAGCATTTTGAGGAATAATGCTTATAACTTCCTACAACAGACTACCAAAAATGCCCATGTATTGGTCTAAAAGAAAGTCTGTTGGCAACGCGTTGATAAGAGACAGCATGTCTCGAGACCGATATCTATTGCTGCACTCCAAGTTTTACTGCAATTCTCCAGAAAAGCCCATTGGCTGCTCAAAAAGTTTCTACATTGAAGAAGTAGTAGCTTGTCTAAAACAAACATTAAATGCGTGTCGGGAAGAGAGCTCATTCCAATCATTGGATGAATCAATGGTTAAGTTCAAAGGACAGTCAACATTGAAGCAATACCTTCCTTTGAAACCTATCAAGCGTGGAATCAAAATTTGGGAAAGATCTGATTCATCTTCTGGGTATGTTTATGATTTCAATATATATTGTGGAAAAGAAGAAACTGGACAACATGTCGACAACTCGACTTTGGGTGAAAGAGTAGTCTCGGCTTTGGCAAAAAGTGTCAAGCGAACAAATGTAGCACTTTTCTTTGACAGATTTTTTTCCTCTGTGTACCTCTTCAACAGTCTTCCATATGCTGCTGTTGGAACTGTTATTTCTAATCGAAAGCAGCTTCCGTCTTTCTCACAAAAACTGAAAAGAGGAGAAAGCGTCTTCTATCAAAATCAATTTGGAACTTCGTGCGCGTTTTGGCAAGACACAAAACTGGTGACTGTAATGAGCAACTGTCATGGTGCAGAAATGGGGGTTATTCAAAGAAAACAAAAAAAAACGGTGAAAAAGTTACCTTCAACTGCCCAAAGTCTATTGTCGACTACAACCAACATATGGGTGGGGTCGATTTGTCAGACCAAATGTCACAGCTATACGACATTAATAGAAAATCCACAAAGTGGTGGAAAAAGGTATTCTATAAATTGTTGCAAACCACATGTGTGAATGCCTGGATATTATATAAGGAAACCCACCATATGCCAAATCTTCCATATATAGACTTTGTTACTGGCTTAGCAGAGAGTATGTTAAAGTTTGGCCTGGAAAACACTAAGGTACCGAAAAAGAAAAAATCTGGACGACATCTGAAAACCAGAGACGTTAGTTACGGCTTAGTTGGTGATCATATGCCCATTGAAGGCAAAACACGACGCTGATGTGTAAAATGTTCCAAGGACAAGAAAGGCGGCAAAAATGACAAACGAACCTTCTTTACATGCAGGACATGTGAAGTTCCACTTTGCTTTCAATGCTTTACACCATTTCACATGTAATAATTTTAATAATCAATAAAAATGAAAACGTTTTAGCTATTATGTATTTTTTGCTATGAGTACTGATGGGACATTATATTCCAAATTTTGAATTCAAAACACCGTATGGGACTATATGTCCCAGCCTCCCCAGCGCCTCTGGTGGTGAATTTGGACATTCTGGCACGGTAGAAGTTTTAACATTTAAATACTGCTTTAGCACCAACTATGCACAATATCGTACATACCGTAGTTTTTTTTCGGTTCGAAAGGGTTAAGGCAAAAGCCCGATTAAATGAATACCCTAACCAGCTTTAGTCGATTTAAGCTGATTTTGAGTTAATGATACCATCGTAATCTGTATATGTGAAAGTAGTCCTGGGTGAAGTGACTTTCGAAAACAGTTCGTTGTTACGTTCTAATAAGTGTTTGTCAGAATATTTACAATTAAATTTGGATTTATTTGTTCATTAATAATTATCACATGTAATTTGGCTTACAAAGCGATACGAACTTAAGCCTAATCAAATCATAAATAATCATAAATATAGAAACAAATGAAGTTAAACCAATGATAATTAAACTAATTTAAAAAAATTATTTTTTGTATGTTTTCATATGAACTTTGACACATGCGAAATAAAATGTTGAATGTGCTAGAATCGGTATGAATCTGCGTACATTTATAATCAAAATAAAAACGAAAGTTGACTTTGAATAAAAATGGAGCGAAAGGAGTACAAAATAATGCAAATGATACAAAAAGGGAATTTATAGCTAAGGGGCATAAGAAGTGGCAAGGAGGTCGAAAAATGAGCAATATGCGACTTTAGCTACATAACGGCAACGCTGATTGTTCGATTAAAATAATTTCCGGGAAAATTAACATAGAGAAAGAAACTAAGGAAATATTTATGTAAAACGCAACGGTTAACGTTGAAAAATTTTGTATGTATTTTGTTTTTGTAATTAAAATATTTTCCATATAAATTTTTTCACAATTAGGCCTTAAGTTTAATAGCAAACCAGGCATTTCGAATTCCCTAACAGTTTAATTTAACACATTAATCAATTCATTTTGAGCAACAAAAAAAAACTTCTACGTATTTAAAAAATGTTTTTGTTCTTGATTTAGGGCCAATTTCGCCAATTCTATTTAAATTTAAATTCATATTTAAATGTCGATTTTCATTAATTTTTGTATCGAAAAATTACTTTTAAATATGAATTGATATTTAAATAAAATGGTGAAATTGGCTCTTAGCAAGTCTAGATGCAGACTTTAACTGTACATGTTCCCTTCAACCATTTAAACATACAAACAATTTAGTATTTTGCACGCAGACCCATAAGGAAAATCACTTAAACAATAAATTTTCATTAACCTGTGATGTCAATAATTTCACTTTCAATAAAACTTGCCAAAATAATTTAAACAAATTATCACACAATAAAATTCATGGCAACCACAGCAGAGTAAACAAACTAAAGTTATTTGTATTTTTTTTTTTTTTTTTTTTTTTTTTTTTTTTTTTTTTTTTTAACCGAGGGAATGAATTTACTACTGATTATTTGTTGTGGTGGCATGCTACTGAAGATGCAAACATTTTATGCCATCGTTACGATTGCAACAGCACAACAAATGCTGCGGTAAAACATAAACAATTTATTTATATTAAACATGCAACATACAAATACCGCCGCCATTCGCTTCACCAGACAAATAAAAGTTATATGCTGCGAAATATTTTAACTTGAAAATTATTTACGACCATCGGAATATGTGTTAATCAATGATACCGAAAGAGCTAATAAATAAAACAAATGATTACAAAATAGTACAAGTTGAAAATAGAAATACAGTCAAACCTCGATATAACGACCCTCACTATAACGATTTCCGCGATTTAACTAATTTTTTCAAATCCCCTACAACGCTCCATAATATCTGATACAAAATAAACCTCTCTATTACGAATACATTTGTCAATAACCTCGTTATAACAAACTTTCATTCTCTGCAGACTAGAGTTGCTCAGCTCATGAATGAACTAGTTCAATTGAACGATTCACCTGACTGAGCGCTGTGAGCCGGTCAATCTACTGAGCGCTTTCAGCTCAGTACTGAGTGGTTTCTTGATTTGTATCGAACTTTTTCAGTAGCTCGTTTTAGACACAAACCTATAATCAAACCCATTTAAATTACAATAGACTTGGTTCGAACTCGTTCACTAGTTCATTTTTGCCACAAACCAATGATCAAACCCATTTAAATTACATGGGTTTGATCATTGGTTTGTGGCAAAAATGAACTAGTGAACGAGTTCGATCCAAGTCTACTAAATTAATTACATGTAGACTTCCATCAAACTCTTTCAGCAGCTCGTTTTAGACACAAACCTATGTATTTCAAGCGTGTTTGATAACAAGTTTGTGTCTAAAACAACCTATTGAAATAGTTCGATACAAATCTTGTGTTTTTTAGCAAATTTTTTTGTCGCACAAGTACATAGACTTGTATCGAACTCTTTCAGTAGCTCGTTTTTGACACAAACCTATGATCAAACCCATTTAAATTACATGGGTTTGATCATTGGTTTGTGTCAAAAACGAGCTACTGAAAGAGTTCGATACAAGTACACAAGTACATAAAAAAAATTGTATATGTATTGTGATAATATTAAAATATCTGAAACATTAACCCCCTTATGCAAAAAAATATTTTACTTTAGCTTTAAAGTTCATAGTAGTTGATAAGCACTTTAAGGCTAACATAGCTTTATTAAAAAATCATATGCAAAAGACAACTTTAAATATTTTGTGATTTAATAATAAATACTGGTAACACCACCATGTTCAACAACCATTTCACAGCTTATGATGTACAAAATTGAATATAATTTCATTCGGGTATTCAAATATTTTTTTTATTTTATTAAATAAATTTTTATTATCTTGAAGTAAAGCAACCTAATTTTAAAAAAAATGAGCTTCTGACTTAATAGGAAAACAGATAAACACAACCATGAAGTAAAAGTAAAAAAATGTGAAAAATTATCACAATTTGTTTTATTCGAATGAAACGAGTATTTGAATATCCAGCTTTTTTCGATTTGTTTTGATTGTATCTACATCACTAAAACATTTTTGTATAATTGTATTTATTTTGATATTTTTTTATGGATTTTGCTATGTATTTCGAAGCAGTTGGATAATTTGGTGATGTTTCCCATTACATGACAGAAATAATAAATTTAAGATAAGAGCAGGCACTTCTAGCTTCATTTTCAGATGTAACATGAATCAGTATGTGCTATATTAGTAAAAATATTTGAGGTACAAAATACACATTTTGGAAATATCAACTTAAGTAGTCTTAACAAACGTGGGTGCCTACTTTAGAATTTTTATACAATAATTTTTTTAGAATACAACTTTACTTAACATTGCTTAGCAAAGCTTTATTAAGTTTTTTTGCATAAGACCCTAAATAATTTTAATTTTGATAGTATATCTACTTATGTAGATATATTTATTAACAAATTCCACTAATTAAACTATTCGTATTTTAATTTTATTTATTTTTTATATTTTATCTGCCTTGTTTTGTAATGTATGACCACACACACGCACACACTCATTGTATAAATCTGTCACTTTTAATGCTTCTGTTTTCGCTCTTTCTTTAAGCGTGATAAAATGTTTCACTACAAATGAACTGAGCTACTGAGCCAACTGAATGAAATACTTCAGTAAAGTGAGCTGAGCTGAAAAGAGCGGTCACTCAAAAGAGCTGATAAGCACAACTCTACTGCAGACTAACGAAATAGAAAGAATTATTTACCTCTATTTAACGAATTTTGTCACCTTACAACCTTTCCATAACGATTTCCATCAATTAATCCTAATTATATGAAACAGATACAGACAAAATTATTGTGTTTGCAACGACAACGTCTCAAGCAAACCTTCGTAGTCGACAGCAGCATGCATTAGACTAACGGCTGAAATATACGAAGAAAAATTTATTGTTGCCAAGAGCTTGTACTCAATCAGTAGACAATCATTGTTGTTTGATGCTTAGGCCTGGTTTCCATCCGTGTGCCATGTGTCACACAAGCGTAAAAAAAACGTAACCACTAATTACTAATGAAAAACTTTTAGATTCAGACATGTATTTATTAAGTTAAATACTAGCATACATAACTAAAGCTATGTACAGACGGTTGTCAGATCTTACAATATTGCCAGTAAAATGTGCTCAAAATTTCTTACAACCGTGTGAACTGACAATTTTTGTCAGGCGTCGTTGCCAGAAAAAGCATTGTCAGTCCATTGCAAGACTAGCAACTGACAACATATTGTCAGACATCTTACAATCGTGTGAACACATTGTAAACTTATTGCCAGATATTTGTCAGACATTTTAATATTGTCAGATGTGCGAAGTTCATGCATCTGACAATGGCGTCATTGTAAGATAATTCTTTCTATGGGCAACACTGCACACGCTTGATTTTAAAGAAAAAGTTTATAATAAAATATATGCAGACAAAATCATTGCAATTGCTTCTTTATGGTCCATAATAATTTATACTTTCACTTTTTACATTTAACACAAACACAAACGATAAATATTTAACAATTTCCAACAAATGGTTTAAGTCTGGCAACGCATAACAACAGATCGAACAATTTGTGCATATGAAAACCGTGTGAGCTGGCAATTTTTCTACTGACGATTTGGTCAGATGAATTTATTGTCATACAACCGTCCGGCAATAAATTGTAAGATTTTCTGACATCCATGTGAACTGACAAGAAATATTGTGCTGGCAATTTTCGATTGCCAGTACATTGTCAGCACATTGCCAGATCTGACAATATATAACATAACTAATAGACAATTTTATAGAATCCAGAATGATTGCAAACTGTTTAAATCAATAAATACATGTCTGAATCAAACAGTTTTTCATTAGTAATTAGTTGGTTACGCTTATTTGGGCAAATGACACACAAGAAATGCCAGATGTAAACTCAGCCTTAGTAAAGTAAGCATTGCTAGTTGCAGATGATGATTAAAATACAAAATTTTTTATTACCTCTTTATAACGAATAGAAGTGCAACTTCACCTCGATATAACGAACCTCATTGTGGCGAATTATTCCATATAACGTTTTTTTTTAATCCCCTTGAGATTCGTTATACCAAGGTTGAACTGTATACACATTGTCGGTTGGTTATTGGTTTGCAGCACAGTATATTCAAAATACATTATGACTGCAGCAAATGCGTAACCAACCGACGATATGTATGTATAAATTTTTAAGTTAAATTGTTATTATATAATTTTAACTACAATTTAATTGACCTTTTTAATTTATTTTCTCGAGCTTAACAAACATAAGAAAATAAAGTTATTACATAATTTTACTAATTATACAAAATAAAAAATTTTCTCACTGAAAAAATTGCCATCAGCGATAAACTCTGTTTGACTTGCAGTTTATAATTTCGTCAGTCGTTGCGAGCCCATAAACATTATAAATTGTTTTTCCTCACATACATACATACATACATACTAGAGGCCTGCGTAAACAGTCTTGAAATGTAAAAACGTCATGATTTTTAAATGTATTCACTTCACATGTAATATACCAAACCAATAATAAATGCTGTCGTACTATAAGCGAAGCACGATGGATGTATTGGTGTACGTGGATATCAGTGTTAACAAGCGATGTCGCCAAGACTGCTTGTTTGTAACAAACACTCAAAAGAAGTACTGTTGATTAATGTATGCTTGTTATTTTTCATATTGTACGTTTGAGTGTGTGTGTGTGTGTGTGTGTGTGTGTGTGTGTGTGTGTGTGTGTGTGTGTGTGTGTGTGTGTGTGTGTGTGTGTGTGTGTGTGTGTGTGTGTGTGTGTGTAATATGTAGATGGTAAGCTATTATGTGTGTGCATGTGTGTGCCTTTGCATGTGCGCAGAAAAATAAACGATCATACACACATACATGCATGACGTTTGTACACGCGCTTATGCGTAGAAAGAAGCTAGTATCACAAATTCTTCCGTCACGAAGTGTTTTCTTCTTCACTCTTATACCTACAATAGTCAAATAAATTTCTTGCAAACAATGTTGTTAACGTTTGTTTTATAAGAGTTTTATAAAAGTTCTTATAAGATATCTTGTGCAGGAGACTAATACATACATATGTATGTATATGTAGGTAAACTGATGTAGTAGAGCCTAGCTGCTCGCAAAATGCTGTGGCCAAATAACTCTCAGTTTAGATAATAAAAAGTTTCCTGCAGAAATTCTTACACTTTGTGGAGAGAGGGAGGCAAAAGAGGTATAGTAAAGGGCAGGGATCGATGTAATCCGATGTTTTTGTCTTTTGCTCTTAAGCTAGAGGGATGCGTAAACAGTTTTGAAATGTAAATGCGTCTTGTTTTATACATGTATTGTCGTAGCAAGTATTATACTAAACCAATAATAACTGCTGTAGTTTAATAATTAATAATAATAATTGATGTTCGTGTATATGAGTGTTAACAAGAAAAGTCGTGAAGACTTCTTGTTCGTAACAAACACTCAAAAGAAGTAGTGTTGATGCGTGTATCATACACGGTGTATGCTTGTTATTTTGCATATTGCACGTTTGACGTCCCTTTTCACAATGTATGGTTAAGAGTTAACGTGAACTTTAACTACAAGTTCTTAATACAAAACTTGTCGTTAAAGTCCTTGTTATCTTTTAACCACACATTGTGAAAAGGTACGTGAGTAGAGATGCTAAACGGGAAATCCCGAGCATGGAAATCCCGGGATTTTCGGGACTATGCGAATTCCTGAGCCCGAGATTTTTTAATTTTAAAGCCCGGGATTTTCGGGATTTTTTTAATCCCATTTTTGCATAAATAATCTTTTTGACTGTCATCTTCTATATTAAAAATTATTACAAACTCGCTGTTATAAAAAGTTAAAATAAAAAATTTGCTTTGAATAAATATTTTAGTAGATAATATTATATTATGTATACGAATACATAATGTATGTCTGTGGCAAAAAGGAAAAAGTGATTAAGTCATATTTTACTGTTTTGTTGGAGAGCACTTTTGAACTTTCACGTCGATTTTCGGAAATTTATTTCTTTTGCAGTTAAATTGCGAAATTCTCTGTTTAACTTTATTTTTTTTAAGCAAACGTTGTTCTACACACTATAATTAATATATTTAAGTTGAAATATTCCAAAGTATAACCTCAATTAAGCTATTATTCCAAATGAGATTAAAAGTCTAAAATAGATAAGTCGCAAGTCATAGTGCTATAACTTCCTGAAAAATTACGCAAATTGATTGAGATTTTAACCAGGGATACTTTCGAGTATGCAGATTATGGAGGTACCATTAACTCAAAATCAGCTTATCTCGACTTAAGCACTTCTTCCTTTTTTGCCACAGAAAAGAAAACGTAATCTTTTCTAGAAAAAATATTACATGAAATGAAAATTTGAAATAAAATGTTTTTTTTTTTGTAAATAAAGAGTTTATTAGAAATTATTGTATCACACGAACGCCAAATTTTATAGCAAAAAATAAAAAATGTGAAACTTTTTCTAGAAACGAAAATGGCTTATGCCCATTTTTTCAGTTGGTAATCAAACCGTAATTATTTTTAAGTTCTAATTAAATACGAAATTGTGTTTTTGAGTGCTTATTTAAATAATAATTAAATGCCCAACCTTGCGAAATTAAACACTACTTAAGTTTTATGATTGTACCATATGTTTTTATGCGTGTGTGTTTTTACTGAAAACATGCACATGAGCATCATGCGGTCGTATTAAAAAGAATTTCGTTTAAATTTCATAAATTTATAACATATACAGTACAAAGTTTCATATCATGGAATAAAGTAATATAAAAAGGCATTATGATGTTCTTTTGGCCTCATAAAATGAGTTTTTATGCAATTTAATTTTCTACATGTTGATAACCTAACCTTTTTTTACGTTAAACAGCTGCTGTTTGAAAAGCCTTCAATAATGCTAGGAAATTTTGCAGTGCTACCGTACTTTCAACGTAATTTAATAAAAACTTTAAATAACCACTGAAAAAATGAAATCGTATTTAATTACAACTTAATTTTAAATAAAAATTAGCTAATTACGTACTTAATTTTTAAGTTAAAAACTGGGGGTTGGTGTTTAATATTTTAATTAAAAGTCTGAATTATATAACTGCATACATACATACATACATACATATGTTCGTCTGTATGAACCTTTTAAATATGCAAAAGAATAAATTCTTAAATAAAAATTTTATTTTTAATATTTTTTTATTTTTAATATATATACATTTGTTCACAATTTTTTCGGGATTTTGTTAGTACCGAAAATCCCGGGGTCCCGCTTCGGGATTTCGAGACGCCATCACTAAATCCCGAAGCCCGGGATTTCCAAAAACCTGTCCCGATTAGCATCTCTATACGTGAGTGTTGTGTAAGATGAAGATCGTAAGCTATTATGTATTTAAGGGTGTTTTTAAAGCAAGCGCACGCATACAACTAATGTCAATGCATGTGTGCGTTTGTAGAGCGCAGCAAAATAAAAGATGATGCCCATGCATATGAGGAAGCAAGCATCACAAATTCTTCCCACACTTAGTATTTTCTTCTCTACTCCTACTACCTGCAATAATTGGAACAAATGTCTTACCAACAGTGTTGTTTATCGTTTGTTTTAAACAATTTCGCTGTGCGCAGTTACAAAACGCCGCAAAAACTCATTCGGATGGCGGTTAAACAACTCGAAACAATCTGTTGAAGTTGTCACACGTTTACGTTTATGGCCAATTGAGGGAAACGCGGCACCCATCTTGCAGACAACTTTCTTAAGCCCAGCTGATCATTTAAAATCGAAAGCACACAGCTATATGAAATGCCTATGGCATCAACAATCTCACGCACTTTTACTCTTTGATCGGCCAACACCATATCGTGGATTTTTTTAATTGACCTTTCAGAACGTTTAGCGTCATCTGTAGTTGTGCGACCACATCGAAAGTCAGTAAACCACTTTTTTACCATTGAAATCGATGCTACGGAGTCCCCATAGTATCTGTCGAGCTTTTCTTTGGTTTTATTGACGGTTTTTCTTTCGCAAAAAATAATATTTAATGAATACTTCTCAAAAGGCGAGGTAGTCTGTTATCAACGGGTATTCAAATTTAGACAGCAGTCAACTGACAGTTGCTTCTTGACAGCAGTAGTATTGCCATTTCTATCAAGAGGCAGGAAATTCGAAAAGACACTTAGTTAATCATCCACCCTCGTATAAGCTCTGCTAAAGAACACCAAAAAGGCCTAAGTGCTTGAGGAATACATTCGAATAACCAAAACAAAAAAATATGCAACAAGAAATCATTTATTTATTTATGTTCTTTTGTTGCTTATCATTATAATTTTGTTCAGTGATAAATTCTTTAAATTTTTGGGGAAAAAAATATATGTATAAACCAACCTTAAGCATACTCGTATGTTGGTTGTTTTAGTGCCAACTGGGAGTTAAAGAAAAGTAAAAGAAATGCGAAAAAATAATAATACATATTTTCAATGACTGTTGGCCGTCTTTTATTGTCTGGTTTTGGCTTTGTTTATGTGGCCAATAAAATTTTATTACCAACTTAAGTCACTATTTGCAACATGCCACACGATTGTTCATATCAACGACAGAAGTTAAAACATAAAAATAAAGCAGACTGAAATTTCCAAAAAGCACAACAGTTTCTTTGATATTCTTTTTTCAGAGAAAGTTTGCATTTATTTATTTTTTTTTTTTTAATTTTGGCAAGTTTTAAGCCGATTTTGTCTTTTTTTTTTAACTGAAAATGTTGATTTGTGTTAAAGCCAAATGTTTTAGGTCAAGAATTTAATGCGTTGTAAATGTGTTATCGGCTAAAAGAAACAAAGTTATTTCTGTTTAATTTTTAAATTTTTAACAAAATGACCTTCATGCTTAGCTTTCGTCGCTCTGTGTGTGTGTGTGTGTGTGTGCGTGTGTGTGTGTGTGTGTATGACAAGCTTGAAAATAAAATTTTACATGATTTTATTTTATTGATGGTTTTCAATCAAGCATGTTCATACTATAAATTGCGAATATTCTCGTTATTGAATCACAATAAAAAAAAAAAATAGCCAGCCTGTCCCCGTATTCTGTAACTCACTAAAGCTAAATCTCTATCGCTAAGAATCTATAAAGTCGATTTATCGATTTTTAGCTGCGAATTCAATTTGCAAACGCTTATCGCTAAATCAGGCAATGGATCAAAAATTTAATCCGTCGAAATTTTATTAATTTATGGCATCGCCAAAAATTTTTAATTTTCCATTTGTTCTGAATTTTAGCGATATAATTAAGCTTTAGCTTTTTGCGAGTTACAGAATACGGGGGCTGAGGGCTTAAAATCGCATTATCTGGATCGATGTCGCCAAAACGTGTAATTATGCATTCTGGAACCTTCCCATGCAATACGACCGAAATCAATCGTGTTGTGTGGCTCGTGGCACTGTCCTGTTGAAACCAAGAAAAGAATCTGTTATTGGTTCTTGGAGTGTAATTTTTAAGACCACCATGTGTATCAAATAGTAAATTTTTTCGGATGCAATGGAGCCGGACCCATGTGGGACTATTTTGCTTGTTGAGCTTTAGAGCTGAAGAATTTTTTTTTTTTTTTTTTTTAATCAGCACCCAATCAGCGTATAACCGGCATAGTAAATGGTTAGCCGACTTTAGCTGTTGCGTGAGTTGGCGATATGCCATAACGAGCAGTAAGATAGAAAACACTTTTACTAACAGTAGCGATATTTTCGGCAGTATGCATATTGCGATGATGTACATGCCTGACCACATCAGTAACGCTTCCATTCTCCACAAAATTTATTTATAATATTTCCAATTCCTTGCACAGTAGGCCGATTATCCAGCAAAAAAATATGATTTGGAAGCACTAACAACTGAGGGAAGCAATATATTGCTTACTTGATAACAAAAGCTTCGAAAAATGCTTCTGAAAAGTACTAACGTTAGGCGGGCACTTACAAAAATTATATATTATTACTTCTGTGAAGCACTTTAGTAAGGAAAAAAATATTGATGGCTGCTTGGAAGCAAGTGATTCTGTAACATTGTTGCCTTTACAAAAACGCTTCTGGAAAGCAGTAATTTGTGCTGAGTATAATGACCATAATCAGCCTGTAATGGTCGAAAAGTGGCCACCCCACTTTTTTAGTATGTCTTATAGTACCCCAGCAAAAAATTACACATTACCATTAGAACTACTTGCCATATAATGACTTACTTTTCTGATTGCCAATTTTCATTACTCGCTTACAAATCACATTACCTAAAATTTAAAAAAATTACGTGCAAATTGCTAAATGAAGAGAATGATTTTTTTAGACGAAATAGATTACGTGAAATGTTGACAATTAAAAATAAATTCAGTAAAGTGCGACTCTGACTCGCGCACGAAGGGTTCCGTACGAACACTAGATATGTAATTTAATAAAAACTTCATCTTATATAATATATAGTTTTGGCATTTTTTTTCGTTTTTGGGGTCTTTTTGGTTTTTTTTTTTGTTTTGGCGGTTTTTGCGTTTTTTCGGCTTTGGCGATTTTTTTTTAAGTTTTGGCTATTTTTTTAGTTTTGACACTTTATTTTCTTGTTTTGGCGATTTTTTCGAATTTGGCGATTTATTTTAGTGTTAGAATTTTTTTTTTAATTTTGGCGATTTTTTTCGTTTTGGCGATTTTATTTTAATTTTTGGCGTTTTTTTTTTTGGTTTGGCGATTTTATAATTTTCGGTTTTTTTAGTTTTATCGTTTTTGAAAATTTCAAGTGTTTGCCTCTTACGGTTTCCAAGATATAGCAAATTGTCAAAATTACATAGTCAAAATTGCATTAACTGATGGACCACCCTTTAATTTAAATTTTTTTAAATTTTAGTGTTAATTGTTGTAGTCTGTATAAAAACACACTAATTTTACAAATTTCAAGTTTCAATATACATATGTTCATACAATTGTATGTATATTACATGGGATTTTAACATTTCTCGTTGCTCGTTTTGGAACACCCTTTAATTTTTAATTCTCATGTATTTGTTGTTGTAGCGGCCAAGGTTCTACATACTGTGTCCAAATTTCAGGTCCGTAGCTCTTACGGTTCCTGAGAAAATACCGTGTGACGGACAGACAGACAGCGTAGCGAAAACAATAGGGTTCCTTTTCACCTTTGGTGTACGGAACCCTAAAAATGTACGAGTAAGTATGTACTTCTCAAGAATCGATTATTTTATTCTCACGCCTTGTTAAAATCATTAAGTTGGTAGTCCAGTAGGGAAGTGCTTCCAGCAAAAATGCTTAAATCCAAACTCGATTACCTTTTTTGAAATTTTTTGCTGGGACGTTTCCACCGGCATGATTTAGACAAATTATGGTGATTTTTATATTAAAATTAAAGTTCCATCCCTTTGTCATCCATCAATAGTGATTGACAGTTTCGAAAAAAATGACATTAAGGAATATTTAATCAATCTTATATGTAAACTACATGTGAATAAAATTCACATTACAGCTGCTGCGCACATGCATAAATTGAATACGAATATTCGAACAACAAATCACTCACAAGCTCGTTGGAAACACTTTGAAGTCATTTGATTTAAAGTCTTTTAACTATTTTTACACGTTCTTCGGTTGTTATAACTACACCGAAAGGTTCAATGGAGAGTTTAATCATTAAAATTATCGAAACGGAGGAGAGGTATTATCCCAACTCCTACCGTGTGTAAAATGTTTAATAAGGTAATTTTGCACCGCATTCACACATCCTTAAACGGACGGCTGCGAAAGTAGCAAGATGTTTTTCGTTCCAACCGCTCATGTATCGATCAAATTTACAGGCTTCGGCTAGTAATTGAATAATGTAACGAATTCAACTCAACGATGTATCTTACGTTTGTTGACTTTGAGAAAGCCTTTGACGTCATCTATCTGAACAAAATATGGTATGCTCTCCAAAAAAGGTATAAAGTTAATAAGGACACAAATTGAAGACTCTAAAATGTACGTGACACATTGCGGAAAAATAAGTGAAAAATTTAATTCAATCACTGGTGTTAAGCAAGGATGTTTGCTGTCTCTTATCCTATTTGTTAAAGTACTTGACGAAATATTGTCGGCATTATTAGTTAGAAATAGAGAAATATAGTGGAGAGTCAAATAAAAAATTCTGATGGCAAATGGCAACAAGCAAAGATGAAATGCAAAAGAAAATAGAAGATTTATCTTCAATGGTATCCAACCACGGCATACGAATCAGTGAAGACAAAACTAAACCCAGCAAAAATATTCGTCTACCTGGAGGCAGGTAGATAAGGGAGAGAGAGCACAACTCACGCTTATCAACCTGCTTCGGTATCACATGATTTATGTCCGTGAAGTCCCACTTGATAGCTCTCCAAGTATGAGCTTCTGAATGCATATAAATGGTCCGCCAGATAACTTTTTTTTTAAATGCTATAAAAAAACTACTGAAGCTTCGGCTGTGTGGCACGTAGCGCCGTCCTGTTGAAACCAAATGTTGCCAATATCCTCCTCTTCAATTGTTGTGAACAAAAATTCGTTCAACATGGCCCGATAACGATCGCCATTGACTGTAACGGCCACTCCTTGCTCATTTTCGAAAAAGAGGCCCAATTATGCCTCTGGACCAAAATCCGCACCAAACAGGGACTCATTTAGGGTGCGTCGGCTTTTCAATGTATGCGTGCGGGTTTTCTGTGCCCCAAATGCGACAATATTGCTTGTTTACATGTCCGCCAAGATCAAAATGAGCTTCATCTGAAAAGATGATTTTTTTTTTTTTTTTTGGCAAAATAGGCATCTTCTGTAAGTCGATCGCAGGCCCACTTAGCGAAGCGAAAACGCATTGGATGGTCAGTTGGCTCGTTCAGCGGAAGGATAAAACTAATTATCTGTCGAATCAGACATGAGTTAAGTGCTACCATTCACGAAATAAGCACTAGTTGAAAAAAAAAAACGTTAGATGGCGGACCCTTTAGTAAGTGCAGAATATATGTGTATTAGACCCCTGCAAAAGATCACCTACAAGAACTTTTAAGACATTAAGGATTTTACAAATGCTTTACTGCAGCGAAGTCTTCTAAGACAAACGCTAAACAACACTGTTGGCAAGACGTTCTGCGTCTCAATTATATATTAATAATATTATTTAAACTTTGATTTTCTGTTGACAATAATATGATTGGACTGCAACCATATAGCTCGATCATAGTATGTTGCTGTTTGATTATGGCTACCTGAAAGAGATTTTTTCTTTGCGTGTACCTGGCTAACTCATAATTACTTAGAAGCACTTTCTCTATAACCCGTGACGGTGGGGCTACATCCTTAGAGCTCCACAATTTCAAATAAGAAAAGGTTTTAAGCAGCAACGATTCTATTGCAACTTCTCGTACAAATTGCACTTATACAAGGCTATAGTTTTGAGTTTTCTAAAGTGTTAAACTTTTTAGATGAACTTCAGCTTAGAAGATTTTAATCTATTATAAATTTATTTCTTCCTACCGCCACAGCAAAATAATATATCAACAAAAATGGGCGAAGTTATGCCCATTAAAATTTCTACCTACGCAATTCTTGCAAAACTTCATACATTCCTTGCACTCTTGTAATGTTACAATAAAGCTAATTTCACTGTTGTCGGTTTATGCCCATCGAGCTGTAGGCCATTAGTTTGTATATTCTATCCTTTCCATTTGATTTGAAACCTAACAGACTAGAAACTTTAAATTAACAGCCCATTCCTTTAAAGTCGAACAAACGTTTAGATCGAATATTAAGTCCTGATTTACACACGTCAGGTCTGACTCCTCAAGTCTTGAGCTTTTGGGAGAGAGAGAGAGAGAGAGAGAGGAAAAGAGAATGTAGAGTGGTACAAACTTGACCGTAGCTGTCAAGTTTGTTTTTTCGTTTTGTTTTGTCATTCGTAATGCTCTACGACAACGCAAATTGATGAAACTTGATGAAACAAACTTGACGGTGTGTATTAGCGGAAAATGCAAAAGTTCAAAAGAAAATTTAACAAAAACTGTGTGAACCAGGACTAATATTGGAAACAAAATTAAAACAAATTTAAGTAGTTTTTTTGTTTTTGTTTTTGTTTTTGTTTTTAACGCAAATGTTCGATCGAATCTATCGTTCTCATTTATAAAAGAAGACTTACAAAAATTAGTCAGATCCTCCTAAAAGACATAAATGCAAAAAAGAATTTTGTTCATCAAAAGTATTGATATCGAAATTTCGAAAACTCTTGGTTGGATAGAACATCTCGGACTACAGCTTGCTATACATTTAATTTTTTCATCGTCCTTTGTTAAGTTAGTTAGTTAGTTAGTTTTATTTCAATATTTTATTTTTATTTAATGCCTGCCAAAATTAATGTTAATTAAAGAAACTTATATCCCAAATCATTATTTTACTTATTAATTGAAATATTTTTTGATTAAAAATACATTGAAATTGTTTATTGAGAGAGAGCTTTAGCTGGATCCTGTGCGCATTTCACTGCTGCTAATGCAGATCATCAGATAATCTTTAACCAAAAATTTCTTAGAATAACTGGAGTTATTATGTTACAAACTTTCATTTAAACAAATGAGAAGCTCAACCAATAATATAGTTGAAACAAGAACTCAATAGTCAAAATGGTTTTTATTTTCTTACTTTACCACATTGGCTGACTTTTTGCCAACTCGATTTTTTTTTTAAATTACAATATTTTATTGAATAAGTAAAATAATGATTTGGGATTATTATTGCGTTAATAAATGTTAAAGTTTAGTTGTAAACATTCCCAAAAAAATTAAAATTTTTTTAATTAGTTTTAGTTAAGTTTCTTTTATACATAAAAAAATTAATTTTTAAACCCGGGGGGTCTACTGAGTAATTCGAAAAGAAAGAAAATGCTTTCGAATTAACATGTTATAAGTATACAAATTCGAAAGCATTTGCTTTCGTTTCGAAATGCAAAATAGACACCCTGTTATCGTCATTTCGTTCAATACTAATCTATTTCTTTCTAAAATATAAAATGTGTTTAAATCATAAAAAACAAAAAAATTACCTATTTACTTTTATATTAAAAAAAAAGCAATGTGAGTCCGATCACAGTGGAGATGTGTAAACATCTAGTAACGAAATTTTTTTTTAAGTTGGAAATACTTATGCTTTTAGTATCTTTTTTTAAATTAATTAATTAAAAGTATCAAAACTTTCAATATTGTAAATACATATGAATTTGTTGGTTTTTGTTTGTTTTATTAAACTTATTTGGTTAGTAAATGGGAACACTGCAGTATATGTATATGTACTGCATTAAAAATTGCCGTAAGCAGTAGTAAATTTACTGATTACTAAGAAAATTCAGTAAATTTTTACTGCTAATGAAATTTAATTTGCATTACTAGTAAAATCGTACGGCCGTAGCAAGTAGCAAAGTTTCTTCATTCAAATTTTGAAACTTTTGTATGAAAAACATTTAGCCTCTTGGTAGAATTTCATTATGAATACGGGCATTACTGATTACTGAAAATTCAATGCACCTCATCATATAACAAATCATTTAGGCAATTTATAAAAATTGTAGAAAAAAATTTTAGTAATCAGTAAAATTTTTTTTGTTTTTACTGAAACTTTAGTGGAACTGCAGTGCTCATCTATGGTAAATGCCTTTACTTTTATTTTTTAATTTTTAATTCCTGTTGTTCATCGTTTATTTGTTGCTGTTCTTGTTGTTGTGTACGCAATGCAATTAAAATAAATTCAGTAAAGTGCGACTTTGACTCGCGCACATTCGGTTTTGATTTTTTTTATTTACTTTCTTTCAGTTTTAAGTTATTTCAGTTTAAACGATTTTTTTCTGTTTTATCGCTATTTTCTCGTTTTGGCGTTTTTTTCTCTTTTTGGGTTTTTTTAATTTTCGCAATTTTTTTTCATTTTGGCGATTTTTTCATTTTGGCGATTTTTTTCTGTTTTCGGGGTTTTTTATTTTTAGACGATTTTTTCATTTTGGCGATTTTTTCATATTGGCGATTTTTTCATATTGGCGATTTTTTTGTTTAAGATTTTTTTAATTTTGGCGATTTTTTGGGGTTTTTCGCGTTTGATTTTAGTCCTAGAGATTTTTTTTAATTTGGTGCTTTTTTCGTTTTGGCGATTTTTTTTATATTTGGCGATTTTATATTTTATTGATTTTTTAGTTTTACCGTTTTTGAAAATTTCAAGAGTTGCTCTTATGGTTTACAAGATACAGCAAGTTGTCCAAATTACAAAGTAAAAATTGCATTAACTAATGGAACACCCTTTAATTTAAACTTTTTAAATTTAATGTTAATTGTTGTAGTCTGTATAAAAATACACTAACTTTACAAATTTCAAGTGTATATATGTACATACAATTGTATGTATATTACATGGGATTTTAACATTTTTCGTTACTCGTTTTGGAACACCCTTTAGTTTTTAACTCTCATGTATTTGTTGTTGTAGTGGCCAAATGTCTACATATTGTGTCCAAATTTCAAGTCCGTAGCTCTTACGGTTCATTTTCACCTTTGGTGTACGGAAATATACAGAAAAATAACCGTCGGCGGCGCACCATCGGCTTCGAGCCGGGCGACTTGTTTCTCTGCTTTGTATTGCTTCTTTCAAACACTAATACACTCATACATAGCTCACACCGATTTGGCAATGCTGTGAAAGAAAAGCGAAGAAATCTCAGCAAAGAAATCAAAGTCAAAAGATTTTTACCCCCTAGCGTATAGATGTTTACACATCAAAACAATTTAAATTTTTTAGATTTTTAATTGAACTATAGTGAATTTTTAATCAGAAATAATTTTTGTCAGGCTTGAGTTCAGTTATTTCAATTCTTTTTATTGAATGAAATATTTTATTAATTAATGTGAGTTTCTAAAGAAGAGAAGAAAAATTATATTAGACTTTTAAGCTGGGGGAAATACCGATATTTTTCTGTGCAGCAACGCACTTCATCAGCACCCTAGTCTATCTACTTGGGTAGAGATTGTTATTAACATCAGCTATTTAACGTAAATTCTAATGAAACGGAAATGATTGTGGTGTACAATTATTGATTTATCGGTATTTCCCCCAGCTTAAAAGTCTAATTTAATTTTTCTTCTCTTCTTTAGAAACTCACATTAATTAATAAAATATTTCATTCAATAAAAAGAATTGAAATAACTGAACTCAAGCCTGACTAAAAATTATTTCTGATTAAAAATTTAAATTTTCTCTCGGAACCATTGATTTTTCTTATATTTATTATTGATGTATTTATGAAAATTTCTCACATATGCGTCGGAGATTGAAGTGTGTAGCTTTTCTGGGAGCTTGGGAAACTTAATTTAACGCGCAGACAGACGGACAATGCTTATACGACTTTATTGGAACCCAGAAAATCGCGCCTGTTTTCCAAATCACATGTAAAATCACGATGATTTAAAAATATTAATAACAGCTGCATCATTACTTTTATAAATTCCACGGTTGGCAGTGGAAACAAAATCACGTGATTTGAGATCACAGTCAGATATGTTTGAATATTGTGAAAATTACAAATTACAAATACATTCCCTTACCATTTTTGGTAACGATATAAAAATAAAAAGCATGCGCAAGGCATGAGCATTTAATCTGTTATTGACTCATTTCCCACAGCAAAATAAAAATCATGAAAATTAATCTATTACTCGTATTATATTATTCTCATTATGTTGTTAACAATATGAAATCGGCCGTGGTCGGCAACCCATACCATTACATTTTACAATTGTGTGTGTTTCACTCTTACCACGAATCGGTGTTGCCAGTTAAATTTGCGTCTCATTTCCCTAACTTGAAATTCTAAATCTCCAAAACCAAACTTGATTTTATTATGATCAGAAACACTCAAGTTTTGTTTATTAGGAAATACATCTTCTCTTGTCGCTACGCCAATGTAAAGATGAGTAAAGATATAGTTTTGTAGAAAATTTTCTTAAAATAATTTAAATATATGCTTGAAAATGCCTTTGCATGCCAGGTTTTTTCATGCATGAACACGTACGTTGACAAACCAAATTTTCTGGTTTGCCACAATAATTTTCTAAAAGTAAAAAATTCAGTAAATTCTCATCACATATATTTTCTTATTGTTGGAAAAAAATTGTTCTCTGGCAAGGCTGATTCTTAAGAGTATGAGATACACACAAGTTGTTCTCAGTAATGCGTGTGTACACATACGTAATAGAAGAGTATAAGAAAAGGTGCGGCGCCCTTAATTTGCCGACCACAGGTTTAATGTTAAGATTTAATCGGTAAAACATTTAAACTGAAACAACAATTGACAAGAACTGAAATTCCCCAAGCAATTTTAACAATTCATACATAAGAAAAGAACAGAACAATGTACTCGCACATACATACGTATGTGTATAAACACTTCCTATTCTCTAACTATCGAAGGACCAATCAATATAATTATAATAAAAGTACATTACAATAATAAATTAATTCGATTGATATCAGCATTTAATACACCCACCTCTCGCTTAAAGGGCAAACGTCATTACTATTTTGTTCATTATCATTGCATATCGTCATTATGTAGAAATGTCTTTAACATTTCTCAACATTTATTTAATCAATGCTTGAACTGAAACAACTGAAATGAAATGAAATCTCAGACACTGGAAGTTTCATAAGAAATATTAGAACCAGCGTGAATAAATGTATACATTTTATTAAATTAAATAACTAGTCTTACAATGGCCTTAAACGTGAAAGCAACTTTAATAACCTTAATCCTTCTTGGATTTTTGGAGGTATTCGCATTTCAAAATAAACTGAGTCAAACGATTTTGCAATTAGCAAAAAACATTAAAGCAGAACAACATTATGATACAATTGTTTTTATCAGACACGATGAGACATATGGAAAGGATTGCGATAATTTCTATAACACGAACATTATATTGAAAGGTCTAATGGAGCAGGGAATGCCCGTTTTAAATCTAGTCGGAAACAACACTAATGTTTCGTGGCAGAATTCTAATCATCGTTTTTTGGCTATAGCGAAATTAAAAGGAATTGCTGATGAGGATAAGAATCTTTTGGCTGCGTTGTGGAAAACACTGAAACATGATTTGTTAACACGTTTGATATTGCTGGTTAAAAGGAACGCCAGTGATCAATATATACAGAATATTTTGAACTATTGCTATCAAAATAAAGCTTTCACCGTAGTCTTGGTCAAGGAAATGCCAAATAAGGGTCCTGCTGTTTATTATTTCAATGCATTGCCCCAGTTTGAAGTGAAAACTAAAGAGTTAAATATAAAGGAAACAAGTTCTATATTCACAGATAAAATAAAAAATATGAAAGGTTATCCTATAAGTGTTATTCATACAAGACCTAGCAATGGTATTTTTATCAAAGGAGAGGAAAATGGAATACCATTACTCGGTGGTCCTGTGGGCCATTTATTTGAAGAGTTTGCTCGCAAGCATAATGCATCGTTAACGTTTCCACACCAGGAACAAGGAAGCAACGCACAACGTTTTAATGATATATTTCATCTGGTTAAAAACGGTACGTGTGAAATATCTGGTGATTTATTCGCTAATAATTTAGATGAAGAGGTCGTGTATTCTACAACAATCAACCTTGTAGACTTGTGTCTAATGGTTCCCGTGGAAACATCTACACCAGCTTATAAATTTTATGTATCAGTTTACGATACCATCACTATGATTTTAATTGTCTTGGCTTTTATATTGTTTTCTTTGGTTGTGGCTGCGACTTATTTCGTCAAACGTGAACGTATGAATTTCAATGAATTAATTTTTAACATAAACGTGCTAAGTGGACTATTGGGCCAAAGCTTCAGTTTAGGGAGGAGTTATTCCATTACACGCCGATTAATATTCTTGATGATTTTTTTGGCTGGTTTGATTCTTACTTTAAGTTACAGCACATTCATACAATCCTTTTTTACTGCTCCTCCCAGTGAACACAAGATTGAATCTATGCAGGATGTACAAAACTCTGGCATGAAAATTGCTTTTTATGTTGAAGATTTTGAGCATTTGAAAAATATTGGTAGAGAAAACGAATTCAGTCCATATGCAAAGGTTGTTGATAATTTGCAAGAATATTATGAAATGATTAATACCATTGACAACCGTTACATGTATTTTGTGTCTTCGCTATATTGGAACATAGTTAATCAACAGCAGCAAATGCTGTCAAAGCCACTGTTTCGTTTAACCAACATTTGTCTGGTTAAATCGAATCCGGTAAGTTTGATTTTGCAGCCTAATTCACCTTACAAGGAGGCTTTAGATACTCTTATCCGTGAAGCCAACGAAGCTGGATTAATTTCACACTGGGAATCGTTAACATTTTCCGAATTGGTGCGTTTAAAAGGCATGAAATTTCTGAAAGAAACTTCTAAGCCGGAATTCACGCCAATGAAACTAGAAGATATGAAGCTGGTGATGATTTTTTTCGCCTTTGGCATGATGTTGTCAGGCATTTGTTTTATCATTGAAATCTGCTGGTCAAAACGCAAAATATTTATTAAAAAATTTGTGCGTTTAGTGAAATTTCTTAAACGTGACGCTGTTTATTGAAACCTTTCTTATAAATATTTTGAATATAAAATTTAAATGGCTTTTGATGTGAATATTACCTGATTTACATTTTTTCATGAAATTTCATGAATTTTGTTGCCGCAACTTTTTCTATTTGCTTATTGGAGCGCTATAAAAGAGAATGTTACATAAAAAATAGCGTAGAATGAATCTCTGATGTATTTTTGACAACTTTTTTGATATAAGTTGCTCCTCCAGGCCTCCTATTGACAAATAAAAAATTTTCATGCAACTTATTTCATGAAAAAAATTCTTAATGTAAATCAGGTATATATGTGCAAAAAATTTCTTAAATTTACGTTTCTGTCAAAAATGTATTGTTGTTAGTTCTTAAGAATCTTCAAAGTGAAAAACAAATTAAAATCTATGTGAGTTTAGCACGGAAAAGAACTTGAGGAAGTTTAAGTTTTAAAATATCCTGAATCTATTTTAATTAATCGCTTCAATAGTTGTGCAAGAAAAAAAAAAGAAAAAAGAAAATATAAAGGCAATCGAATACTGAATTATGCCCTGAATTATGAAAGTGGTCTAAGTCATATATGTATTTCTTTCGCCGAGATATTTGGTGAGTTACATTTGAACAAATCGAAAAATATTTTTATCTTATGCAACATTTTTATTTAGAGTTATAAAGGGTGTTTTTTATTGAGGTATAGAACTTTAAGTTGGCATCACTTTTTTAACTGGCGGCCATTTTGTCAGCTGTCAAGTGATTAATATTTAGTTTGGTTTGCCATTTCATCATGAACAGGTCGACAAAAGAACAACGCTTGCAAATCGTGCAAATTTATTTCGAAAATAATGGTTCAGTTCGCGAAGTTTACCGCAAGCTCCGTCCATTTTATGGTCGACATAATCGTCCATCAGAGCAATTAATTCGGTTAACCATGGATCGTTTTCGCACTAAGTTTACTCTATGTGATAATACGCATCCGCAGAGACGTCGAACAGTGCGCACCGAAGAAACAATTGCCGCTGTAGAGCAAAGTGTTGAAGAGGACCCGAATGAATCGATTCGCCACCGTGCACAGCAATTAGAGCTTTGTCCATCAACTTTATGGAAGATTTTGCGCAAAGATCTTGGCTTGCGACCTTACAAGACCCAGCTTGTGCAAGAATTAAAGCCGCGAGACCATGCAATGCGTCGTGATTTTGGTGTATGGGCCGAAAATGAGATTGATTTCGATGCTGATTTTCATCGCAAAATTTTGTTCAGTGATGAGGCTCATTTTTGGTTGAATGGCTACGTCAACAAGCAAAATTGCCGCATTTGGAGTGAAGAGAATCCACATGAGACCCTTGAGACGCCATTACATCCACAAAAACTGACTGTTTGGTGTGCTCTATGGGCTGGTGGAGTCATTGGGCCATACTTCTTCCGAAATAATGCTGGAGAGTCAGTTACCGTTAATGGAGACCGGTATAGAGCCATGATAACCGACTATTTTGTTCCCGAATTGGATGGCATGAATGTGGATGAGTTGTGGTTCCAACAAGACGGCGCTACATGCCACACAGCGCACGTCACAATCGATTTATTGAAGGAAACATTCGATGAGCGCATAATTTCGCGGAATGGACCTGTCAATTGGCCACCAAGATCGTGTGATTTGACACCATTGGATTATTTTCTTTGGGGATATGTGAAGTCGCTCGTCTACGCCAACAAACCAGAAACGTTAGGGGACTTGGAAGCCAACATTCGTGGCGTTATTGTCAACATACGGCCCCATATGCTCGAAAAAGTGGTTGAAAATTGGACCTGTAGAATTGGCTTTATTCGAGCCAGCCGCGGCGGCCACATGCCCGAAATCATATTTAAACATTAATGGCATAAAATTATCCTTCCAATAAAGCCAAATTGATGAACATTAAAACGATTTTCTTGTGTTTTATTTCAATTCGAAGTTCTATACCTCTAAAAAAAACACCCTTTACTAGTCTCGATTAATATAAATTTATTTTACATGTAATAAATATTTATTGAAGATTTTTTAAAATTTAAATTTTAAATTTTGGAGCAAAAATGCACCTGACTTAGACCACTTTCATTATTAAAGCCACAAATATTAATTAATAAAATGTTAATGTTCTAAAATGTATAAAAAAAAAGTTATCTGTAATTTTAAAGTTTTTGGAATCCTACAAAAATAGTTTAATTGGATTTTTTTTTTAATTTAGGGACCTTATTTTACAAAAAAAAAATTCAATTTCCACAACAAAACACATACAAAATTTGCCAACAAACAAATAAACAAATCCCATTAACATATGAAAGGCGTGAAGGGCAAGTGCATGGTAAAAATTGTACTTATAAAAGAAGATTTAAGAAATATTTTGTGTGTGTTAACTAGTCGTGTCATTCATTTATAATACTTGCTATATTAATTATGCCGCTTTAACTGTCTATTGTATAAACTATAAAAATAAATAAAAATAAAAATTATTCTGATATGTTTTTGATGTGTAAACATCTATACGCGAGGGGCTTAAAATCTTTTGACTTTGATTTCTTTGCTTTTTGCTTTTGCTTTGCATTGTCAAATCGGTGTGAGCTATGTATGAGTGTATTAGTGTTTGAAAGAAGCAATAGCAAGCACAGAAACAAGTCGACCGGCTCGAAGCCGACGGCGCGCCGCCGCCGGTTATTTTTCTGTATATTTCCGTACACCAAAGGTAAAAATGAACCGTAAGAGCTACGGACTTAAAATTTGGACACAATATGTTGACATTTGGCCACTACAACAACAAATACATTAGAGTTAAAAACTAAAGGGTAATCCAAAACGAGCAACGAAAAATGTTAAAATCCCATGTAACATACATACAATTGTACGTACATATATACACTTGAAATTTTAAAAGTTAGTGTATTTTTATACAGACTACAACAATTAACACTAAATTTAAAAAACTTAAATCAATGGGCGTTCCATCAGTTAATGCAATTTTGACTTTGTAATTTTGACAACTTGCTGTATCTTGGAAACCGTAGGAGTAAAACTCTTGAAATTTTCAAAAACGGTAAAACTAAAAAATCAAAAAAATATAAAATCGCCAAATATAAAAAAATCGCAAAAACGAAAAAAAGCACCAAATTAAAAAAATCTCTAGGACTAAAATAAAACGCGAAAAACCGCCAAAATTAAAAAAATCCTTAAACAAAAAAATCACCAATATGAAAAAATCGCCAAAATGAAAAAATCATCTAAATAAAAAAACCCCAAAAACAGAAAAAAATCGCCAAAATGAAAAAAACCCTAAAAAACATAAAATAAAACGCCAAAATGAAAAAATCGGCATAATGAAAAAAATTGCGAAAATTAAAAAAAAACCCAAAAAGAGAAAAAACGCCAAAACGAGAAAAAAGCGATAAAACTGAAAAAATCGTTTAAACTGAAATAACTTAAAACTGAAAGAAAGTAAATAAAAAAAATCAAAACCGAATGTGCGCGAGTCAAAGTCGCACTTTACTGAATTTATTTTAATTGCATTGCGTACACAACAACAAGAACAGCAACAACTAAACGATGAACAACAGGAATTAAAAATTAAAAAGTAAAAGTAAAGGCGTTTACCATAGGTGAGCACTGCAATACCACTAAAGTTTCAGTAAAAACAATAAAAAATGTTTAACAAGTAAATTTTTACTGATTACTAAAATTTTGTTTCTACAATTTTTATAAATTGCCTAAATGATTTGTTATATGATGAGGTGCATTGAATTTTCAGTAATCAGTAATGCCCGTACTCATAATGAAATTCTACCAAGTGGCTAAATGTTTTTCATACAAAAGTTTCAAAATTTGAATGAAAAAACTTTGCCACTTGCCACAATTTTATTATGATTACGGTCCTACGATTTTACTGGTAATACAAATTAAATTTCATTAGCAGTAAAAATTTACTGAATTTTTTCAGTAATCAGTAAATTTACTGCTTACTGCAATTTTTAATGCAGTACATATACATATACTGCAGTGTGCCCATTTACTAACCAAATAAGTTTAATAAAACAAACAAAAACCAACAAATTCCTATGTATTTACAATATTGAAAGTTTTGATACTTTTAATTAATTAATTTAAAAAAAGATACTAAAAGCATAAGTACTTCCAACTTAAAAAAAAATTTTCATTACTAGATGTTTACACATCTCCTCTGTGATCGGACTCACATTGCATTTTTTTTTTTTTACTTAAAAACCAGTATAATTCAAAAAAATTTACTTAACCATTTAAATACCTGATTTACATTAAGCATTTTTTTATGAAACTTCATGAATTTTGTTGCACGCACCTTTTCCTATTTGCTAACTGGAGCACTATAAAATAGAATTTTTATAAAAAAAGGGCGTATAATGAATGAATTTCTGATGCATTTTTGACAACTTTTTTGATACGAGTTGCCTCTCCAGGCTTCCCATTGACAAATAAAAAATTTTCATGCAACTAATTTCATGAAAAAAAAATGCTTAATGTAAATTAGGTAAAAGTTTCGATAAAAATTTTTAAAGTTCGATTCTGGAGAGGACAATATATTTATGGTATTATTTTTATGCATAATGCATACTTATTAAATACCTTAAATATCAATTCTTTTGAAATTGTACACCTGTATTTATTAATAAGTTCTTCACTTGCAATTTATTCTTTCAAATCGTTTTGAAATAAATTTAAGGCAGACAAGTGTATACTTTCAGTCTATTGGAAAATTTTTTAGCAATGCTAATTTATGTTTACGATTTATGTTTTTTTTTTGGTAAATTTTTTTATAAAGATGAAATAAGTTGTAACTCACCGACTTTGCAACTGCTGAATCTGAATATATTTTTGCGTTTAATTTGGCCAATTTGTCCATTGACTTAAACGAGTAGTTGCAAATTATCATCAGCAATAGTAACTTGCCTCCGAAAATAAGTATTTTTTGTGGTAAAAACTCGGATATACTTCGATCATTTGCTTTTGGGAATTGACCACGTACTTGGCTGTTTTAGTTTTCTAAAATCGTGCGATTTCAAATCGATCAGTTTACAGAACAGCATTTTAAAAAAATGTACTTTAATTAAATTTGGCTTCCACAATAGCTGTCGAATATTTAAAAATCGTACTCGTATATTTAAAAATCTTACACAAATGAAAAGATTTATACCAAGGTGTATGTTTTTTTTATGAAGTTTGACACATCTATCTATATAATTAATAGGCGAACATGTTTTTTGTAATCCCTTTTACGCTGGTACCACTGCACCGATTTATATGGTTTTAAAGGATTTTTTGTATAGATGCGCAGAATCTATATTTTATTGAAATCGGTTTAGTATTTTGGGAGCTATAAGCGTTTAAAGTTGCTACTACTACATGCACACATATTACACACACATTTATTAGCTTACAAGTAAAAAAAAGAAACAAAACATAAGTGTGTGTGTGTAGTATTTCTCTTGATCTAACAATTGTTTATCTCTTATTTGTTGTTGTATGAAACAGTGATGGGAAAGTTGGTACGATCGTACTTTTTTTGATACTATTTGACATGAAAAAGTACCGTAGTACTCCCGTAACACATTTGATACTCTCATGGCCAACTCAGAAATGCAGTCAGAAGACGCGCGTACACATATATTTTTGACAATGAAATGTTAGCTTGGCTTAGTAAGTTTCCCCTGAAAATGTTTTATCTGGTAAAACCAATAGCATTATATCGCTTTGAATAAAAATGTTACCCAGCGAAAAGCAAAATTTTGAAAATATTAACAATCAATATAGAGCATTGCCTGATATGGAAGAACTAAAACTATTAACAACAGAAAATATATGCATTTTTTACCCTACAGCTGCTAAAACTAAAAACGCTTTAGATGAATACATGTTACAAGGTAAATCGACAGTAGCTTACCGAATTTTGTCTATACGTCACTACTCTGTAAATGTCGAAAGGATTTTCTCGTACAAAATGTCATAAAAATAAAACAAAGGAACAGACTTAATGTTCCAACAGTATCAAGTCTTACCCAGGCCAAAGATTTATTGAAATCTTAAAACTCTTCTTGTTATAACTTTAACACTTGTACCTATGTACGAGTACATACATACTAGTCTCCTGCACAAGATATCTTATAAGAACTTTTAAGACATGAGGGATTTTTCAAATGCTTTGCTACAGCGAAATCTTATAAAACAAACGTTAACAACACTGTTTGCAAGAAATTTATTTGAGTATTGTAGGTATAAGAGTAAAGAAGAAAACACTTCGTGACGGAAGAATTTGTGATAATTGCTTCTTTCTACGCATAAGCGCGTGTACAAACGTCATGCATGTATGTGTGTATGAGCTTTTATTTTTCTGCGCACATGCAAAGGCACACACATGCACACACATAATAGCTTACCATCTACATATTACACACACACTCAAACGTACAATATGAAAAACAACAAGCATACACTAATCAACAGTACTTCTTTTGAGTGTTTGTTACAGACAAGCTGTCTTGACGTCAGCGCTTGTTAACACTGGTATACACATACGCCAATACATCCATCGTGCTTCGCTTATAGTACGACAGCATTTATTATTGGTTTAGTATAATACATGCGACGTGAATACATTTAAAAATCATGACGTTTTTACATTTCAAGACTGTTTAAGCAGGCCTCTAATACATACATATGCTTTGTGTTTCTTTTTATTTCTTTGTAAATTAATTTTATATAATTTTTTGTTAATTAAATTTAAATAAAAAAATATTAATTTTTGGTACTCTCGGGATCAAAAAAGTACTCAAAAAATTGTTTTTGATACCGAAATGCAAATCTCATTTCACATCACTGGTATGAAAGCCATAATAATTGAAGGAAGAGAGTTGAATAAATTGAATTAGCTTGGTTGAAGGGATTTTGTTGATGTTTTTTAATTTCATGTATTATTTAATTATGCATATGTATGTATGTAAGTATGTGTGTGGCTGTGTTTTAATAAATCAGTTATGAAGTGTAGATATATTTTCTTTGAATCTTAACAAAATAATTTACATTTTGTTTCTAGAATACGGACGAGTGTGTCGTCCGTTTGGTATATCTAGTAGGAAATAAAATCTTGTTTAATGTGGTAGAATCTGTACGTACATTTATTGTCAAAATAAAAACGAAAGTTGACTTTGAACAAAAAGGGGCAAAAAGGGGCACAAAATAATGCAAATGATACTAAAAGGGAATTTAAAAGTAAGGGGCATAAAAAGTGGCAAGGCGGTTGAAAAAGGGGCAAAATGCGACTTAGGTCGCACAACGGTAACGCTGTCTTCCACGATTAATATATGAGCTCGTCTGCGATTGAAAATGCTCTGCACACGATTCACAATAGACTCTTCTGCCATCTGGTATCAATTATACACTCAGGGAAAAGCTGCAACTTAAAAATAAGAACGACTCACATGAATTCAATAATTTTTAATACAATAGAATATGTATATTGAGATACTTAAAAATTAATAAATTAATACTGTAAATTAAAATTTTGCCATATTGAAATAAGAAATTTCAATATGACTAGACTTCCTTTCGTTAATGTTTCTTATTAATTTAGTATGGTTTTTATTGATTTTAAGCTGTTTTTTCTCTGGGTGGTGTAGAAACAAAATTTTCGGCCAGTCTAGTGTAAATGTATTTTAAGCCTTGTCTCAACAACGGGACTTATTTTCATGTGTAAATTTAACTTAGTAACGAGCACATAACCCGTAGAAAAAAACCTGTTTATTGCATTACCTTGCGGTAGAGAAAATGCTACCGAATAGTGGGTAACAATTGTTACACTTAATGGTGACTAGGAGAAGATGTAGTAGCTGAATGGCATAGCCTTTCGCTATCGCTTTTAGAAACATATGGCAATAGTTTCTATCCATACCACTGGGTATAGTATCCCCATCCCCCCCCCCCCCCCCCACCAAACTTTTTGAAAGGGTCAGAAAATTTCACTAAAAGACTAATACCTAAAATTCAATGACTATTTCCTGCAAATCTACACAACAATAAACTGCCAAAATAGTGGAACTTCCTTATTGTAAAATGACATAACAAAAATTACCATCTTGAATATAGTTTAACTTTGCAGTTTGCAATTTTTAATTTTTTTTAATGAAGTTTATATAAAATCCTTCTGGCTGCTTTCAATGTGTTTTTGTTTTGTTTGTTTTTTTGCTAAAAACAAGAAGAAATAAATGCATTCAAATATTATGCTTATTTAGTTAGCAGATTGATTTATGGCTTTCTTTGCAGCGATTTATTGCCAACCTTATTATTGTGTCACTTTACTAATTTATTCATCAAGTGTCTATTTTGTAGTTTAAGTTGTTGTTCCTCTGGTTTTCGTATTTGTGCAAATAGGTTTTTCTTGTTAGACAATAATCTTTTTATATATACATATGTATGTATATATATATATATATATATATATTTTTTTTTTTTTTTTAATAATCGAACTTGGGATGTTGCTTCCAGTAATTCTTGTGTTTGTTACATGCACATTAGAGGCCTGCGTAAGCAGTCTTGAAGTGTATATACGTCTTGTTTTTTAAATGTATTCTCGTGGCATGTATTATACTAAACCAATAATAAATGATGTCGTATAATAAGCGAAGCCCGATGGATGCTTAGGTTTCGTGTATATGAGTGCTTACCCTGTCGGATTTTTATTAGCTAGCTCAAAACATATGTGACTTTTTGCTAGCTCATTTACAACTAGCTACTGAACTAACTCCTAAATGATACGAATGTGAGTCAGTTGTTTTTTACACAATTGTCCTCTTCCCGATAAGTATTGAACTAACTCTGAGCTAACTCAAAACTGATGTAGAGATTAGTGAGTTGTTTTTGTACAACTAACTTCTTCTCGATAAGTTATGAGCTAACTTTTAGCTAACTCAAAGCTGATACAGAGATGGATCAAAATTTATCGAGAAGATGTCAGAATAAAATTCATGTTTATGTTAACTCTGTGCCGTCCTGATTTTTTATGACCAAATAGTAAAGTGTTAAGTATGATGGCTGACAAACAAAGTCCTCACGGTTCGATACCCACTATCGTCTCTAAAAAAAATTAAAATTGTTTGAAATTTAAGTAAGATAAAAATAATGGTTAGATAAAGAAATACCTTTTTTTCTTCTTTTTCATGCTCCACAAACTAAGTCATAATGGGCCAACTATTAGTTAGTCAGTTCGCAGCTAACTAGTAGTGCACTTGTATTTAATCAGCCAAAAACTCACTCGAAATGAGCTAACTTGTGGTTATTTGAAGCTTATGCAGCGTGAGTGAGTACTGACTCGTTCTGAGGACATTATGTTGAAAAACTGAATAGCGTTTAACATGTAAAATGAGTTAGCTTTTGAGTCAGTTGTCACTCGTCTCTGATTAACCATTAGTTACTTTTAAGTTAGCTCAAATTACGACAGGGTACAAGCAGTGTAAAGAAGAAGCGTCTTCAGATGTAGATGGTAAGCTGTTATGTTTGTGTTTAAGGGAGGTTTTTTTGAGCAAGCGCACACAACTAATGTCAATATTTCGCTGTAGTAAGGCATTTTAATAATCTCTCATGTCTTAAAAGTTCTTGTAAGTGGTCTTGTGCAGGACTTTAATGCATATGCACAGTTGCGCACTATAAATAGATTTAAAGTGGGTGTTAACAAAAATGTTAAAGAATATTTATGTATATATAGATCTGTTATTCAGTGTGTAAGTACCACAATATTCATAATATGACATTCTGGGTCCTTATGAATAGGGAAGACGAATAAGCAATATCCGCGTGTCTGTCCGTCAGTCCGTCCGTCCGTCCGTCCTTCTGTTTGTACGTGAAATCGGTTTTGCGTAGCTCCGAAAAAAGCTAGATACTTTGGTCTTGGACTGGTGTGTTATCCACAATAAGCTGCTATTGAAAATCAGAAAAATCACGCAAAAAAAAGTTCAGAGCTGGAAAGTTTAAACTTTATTTTGTCATATAAAAGTAAATAGCTAAATCAATTTTATTTTTCTTTCAAATAAACACATTTAATATACATATATGTAGATATATATACAAATAAAAAAATAAAAAAAAATGCAAGGCTGGAAATTTTATTTATTTCTGCTATATAGAATTTAGCTACCTACACTGAACCAAAAAAGCATTTTTAAAACAAGAATTTTGCGTTTTCTTTTTAAAAATGCAGCATTTTTAAAAATAATTGTTAAATTAAAAATGTTCCTTATAACATTAATATATATAACATTATTCTTTTTATAACGAAACTTTTTTAAAACAAAAGTGTGCGTTTTCGTTTTAAAAATGCAGCATTTTTAAAAATCATTTGTAATATAAGAATATTTCTTATAACATTAATAAATAACATTCTTATGTCTATAACGAAGCAGTTTTAAAACAAAAATGTGCGTTTTGGTTTTAAAAATGCAGCATTTTTAAAAATTATTTTTAAAATAAGAATGTTTCTTGTATAATATTAATATATAACATTCTTATTTTTATAACGAAGCAATTTTAAAACAAAAATAAGCGCTTTCATTTTAAAAATTTCAAAAACAAAAATAAAATAAAAATTGTAATTTTTGAAGTCATAATAAAAAACGAAATGTATTTTTTTAAAAATTTAAAACAAAAATATTTTATTATTATATCAAGAATTTAAATTTTTAAAAATTAAGGAAATTATATTTTTCACCGAGTAACATTTTATATTTGTGTCGTGTTAAAAAAAAGAGAATTAATTTATTATTATGAACTAGTGTATATTAATGTCCCATCCTGTATGATCCTGGAGCACAAAAAATCGTTATAACCCAAATGAAAATTCGTTCCATTAGCGGTTTGGACTACAGTCGAACATCGAAAATTGTTCATAAAAAGGGCATTTTGATTCCAAAAAAAAATTTATATTTTTAATTGTAAAACGAAAATTCTATATTATTATTTTAAAACGTTTCATTCTTAATTCAAAAATGCTTCATTATTAATTTAAGACCTTTCATTCTTAACTTAATAATTCTATATTATTAATTCAAACGCTTCATTTTTGATATAAAAATAATAAGTTTTAAAATAAAAAATGCTTCATTATTACTTCAAAAATATTTCATTCTTAACTCAAAAACATAATCCTTTAATTTGAGTATGTTCAACTTTATATCAAGGTTACTGTCCTTTTCAAACCAAAAATATTCTTTTTTGATTTCAAAATATTTTTCATTTTTAAAACAAGAGTGAAAATTTTTAAAATAACAGAAAACGAACTAGGTTCTATTTCATAAAGGTTACGTTTTTAAAATCAAATTGTTTTTTCTTGATTTTAAAACTTTTTTTTTTTGGTGTACTTAAACAAATTTTTTCTTTTTCTCTATAAATTAAACATATTTTATATTTTTAAAAGAAATAGATTGGCATAAGAAATCAGTGAAACTTAAAAAGAACATTTCAGGATTACAGAACGCAAACGGTATCAATATTAGCAAATATATATGCGTACGAATCAGAGAAGCGCGATGAGTCATGTTTTCGCTATTCATACTGACTCATAAAATTTTAAATGTAAGGTGAGTAGACACCATTTAAAATCAACTACTTTGATTTACTCATACTCACCATGACATGGATTTATAAATATAGGTTGAAATAAATATGAATGCGACGTCAACATCAAAGTCATCAACACTCACACTCATAAATAGACTTGGGTCGAACTCGTTCACTAGTTCATTTTTGCCACAAACCAATGATCAAACCCATTTAAATTACATGGGTTTGATCAGTGGTTTGTGGCAAAAATGAACTAGTGAACGAGTTCGATCCAAGTCTACTCATAAATCACCTCAGTTCGATTTATAATTTCAGGAAAATACTTATACTGCTCATGTTGATTCAGCCCACTCAACTCATGCATGTATGTTTATTTAAAGTTTTACCCCTTATGCAAAAACGATTGTTAAATTTAAAGTTGGTTTAACAAACGAATATTGTATGGCAAAGCCGGTTTTAACACATGCTTTAACTTTAACAAACGTTTCTGCATAAGGGGGTTGGTCATTAAAGAGTTTGCAAGTAGTATACAATAGTAGTAAATGTGGTTATTTTTCAATTTCTACAAAAAAAAAAAAAAAAAGCAGCAGATCAAATCAGATCTCATAATGAGAACTTAAATGCTCGTATAGCGAATCATATTTATTTTGCATCGTCCATAGACATTGAATTAAGGAGAGTAGAAATCAACAACGTCATAAATATTTCTAAGTATGAGTTCGATGCGCACTTAAAACTTTCGAGTGAGTATGACTCATAGACAACATTGCAATAAGTATGAGTGCGCATACATAAGTACTAGAAATTATAAATCATGATTCAACTCTACTCACTTTTTCACTACTCATCGCGCTTGTCTGGTACGTGTGTAACGTTCGCCAAACATCATACATTAATTTTTATTTAATTACGAGTAAATTTAAACAAAATTTCAAAATACAATTTGTAACGTTTTGGAATATTCATAGAAAGTTTGTATTGTAACTGAAAAATAGCCATAACTTGAACATTCACCCTTATTCTATTTGGCGTCGGCAACAGAACATGACGTCATTTTTAATGTTTTTTGGGATATGGATATTTCCGTAGATAGTATAGCCACATATCGATGACAGTGTTTGGTATTCTGTAAGAAAAATTTATGTCGATGTTGCCGTTCATTTTGTCGTCAGTGTTATTGATATCGTGTTATGTTGTGTGTATATATCAGCGAATTTGAAAAATAACTTAAATAGTAAAAAAAGTGATATATAAGAAATGCCAAAATATGCATACATTTTTATTTGAAAAAAAATTTTCTTAAAAAAATTGAAAAATATAACATGGAAAATTTTAAAATTACCAACCCGAAGCACTTTGAAAAGCTTGTGGAAAAGTTGGAAAAGAATTCTTCTCTTGCTAGAGGATTCCGCAGGATCAGTGTTCCTAATAATTTCAAGGAACAGTGGAAAAGTGTTGCGACTGCACTAAATACCTTCGGTCCACCAATTAGAACTAGTGGTGGATGGCAACAAATAAGGTAAATAGTGTGTCGGGAAAGTAAACTGTATGATAGAATTATTTTTACAGGTCTGGAAGGACTTGAGGTTTAAATTAAAGAAAAGGTTGCAAACATAGATGTGTGCCAAGCAACTGGATGCGGGGTATATAAACAATTAGTACTGAGGAAGCTCCAGTTTCCAACAAACGTTGTTCTGATCCCTTTTTTCCTAAATTAGACTCTATTGTAGACTTGCCAACCGTCCAGTTTTCGTCGGGACAGACCAGTTTTAGAGTCAAATGTCCCGTGTCCCGTGTCCCGGTCATACTCGAACGGGACGCCATTTGTCCCGTTTTGAGAAAAAGAACTAACTTTTTCTTCGTTATATTATAGAATAGTATTGTAATTAAACTAACTTTTTCATTAATTGTCACAAAAAAAAAGAGATCTCTTTAGCAACTATTTTCGTTAGTAGTTATTTTTTATTAGCAACACCGAAATTATTTCAATTGATTGGCAACACTGGTTTATTTTGATTCTTCTTTGACTTTCTTATTTTATTTGCCAACTTTCAAATCAATTATAGTTTTAACAGAACGTGGTTACTTGCAGATATATTTACATATTTATTATTTTACTAAGTATTATTTCCAACACATTTTCAAAAATACTAAAATTATAAAACGTTGCATAGGAAAATGAACAGGAAAAACTTGCAGATGTAAATGAATCGGCAGTAACACACTAAAAGGAAAAAAAATAGAACTAAAAGGTATTGTAAGCAGTGTTCCCAGTATAAGGGATTTGTCCCTAAATTGGGGATTTTTTTTCGCGGTTGGGTATGAAAATTTCGTGTTGGGGATCTGGGGATTTGTTGAGGATGATAACCAAATTTTAGAAGAAGTTTTTGGGATATTTTTTTTATAACTGATAGTAACAAAAATGATTTTTGAGCTAAAAAATGTGAGTCTGGCAAGTCTAAAAATTTGTGTTTCTATTCATAGTGAATGGTTTTTATTTAATAAAGAAGGCAATCAAGGCAAATTAACCAATAATGAACACTACCAAAACAAAAATACGTAACAAAATGCAATATGACTTTTTAAAATAAACACACACTAAAAATAATTCAATTTGTTGTGACAAATTTAATCCTTCTGCTGAAATGCTAAAGCTTTTTTATTTAATACAAGTACTATGTACAATAAAATTTTTGAGGCTGATTAATCGGAAGATTTCGATTCTGAAGTTTTTGACATGTATTTACCTGATTTACATTAAGCATTTTTTCATGAAATTTCATGCATTTTGTTGCACACAACTTTTTATATTTGCTAATTGCAGCGCTATAAAAGAGAATGTTATATAAAAAAGGACTTATAATGAATCTCTGATGCATTTTTGGCAATTTTTTTGCTATGAGCTTCTTCTCCAGGCCTTCTATTGATAAATAAAAAATTTTCATGCAATTAATTTCATGAAAAAAAAATGCTTAATGTAAATCAGGTAATGGTGAGCTTTAATTAAAAATTTTTTTATACTTTTGTATATTAAACCATGTGCAATTTTTTTCTTAACAAGTTTTATAAGTACAAATTAAAATAATATGAATGTAAGTATAGCTATCGATACATAAATTTTATTGAATAAATATGTTATTTTTTGTCATTATTTTTTAAATAAAATTAATAAATTTTATTTTTTTTCACAAAAGAAACAATATGAATAATAAAAACTCAATTTGGGGATTTTCGGGGATGACAAATCAAAAATTGGGGATAAGCTATAGAAAAAAATTGGCAACACTGATTGTAAGTCTCAACCATGATATATGTAAATATAGAAGGTACTTCCATTCTCTCTTTGTTTTTAAAAATAAATGATTAAACAGAATACCGACTTCAACACATTTTCCATACAAATAGACACAAAAAAACAGCCGCAGAAACCAGTCGTGAGATAGAATCTATTTTATTTTGAGAGCGTTTTTTCTTATGCTCTCACATATAAATACTTATTCTCACAAAAATGTTACCATACTTTCAATAAATTTCATACATTTTGTAAACAAAACTACAAAGAAAAATAAGCACAAAAGAAAATAAAACAAAAATTAATGTAGAAACAGAATAAAGTATGCAACTTCAGGAAAATCGCTGACAAATTAATCAAGCCCATAATAACATCGACGGCAGTAACTTCAAATGCTCTCTAATTTTCGTTTTATTTTCTTTTGTGCTTATTTTTCTTTGTAGTTTTGTTTACAAAATGTATGAAATTTATTGAAAGTATGGTAACATTTTTGTGAGAATGAACATTGATATGTGAGAGTATAAGAAAAAACGCTCCCAAAATAAAATAGATTCTATCTCACGACCGGTTTCTGCGGTTGTTTTTCGTGTCAATTTGTATGGAAAATGTGTTGAAGCCGGTATTCTGTTAAATCATTTAGAGAGCATTTGAAGTTACTGCCGTCGATATTATTATGGGCTTGATTAATTTGTCAGCGATTTTCCTTAAGTTGCAGACTTTATTCTGTTTCTACATTAAGTATTTTTGAAGTTTGTTTTTTGAGAGAAATAAAGAAAAATGTTCCCATATAGTACAAAATTTAAGTCTTCCCCTAGAAATTTTTTTACAAAAATGTGTAATTTTCTTAACAAAAATTTTTGAATAAATAAAGTTATATACATAACTACATATCTGTGAAGTTTAAAAAGTTATTATGTAATAAATTATCTCATATTTTTAAGTTTTCTACTTAATACAAATCTTTTAACTATATATTCATATAAATTTGGCGCTGAGAAACCAAATTGATTGATGTTTTGGATTATTTGACAACGCATTTTCATTAAGTTTAACAAATAGTAATTGATATTGCCTTCTGTTTAATTTACACAATATATTTCTTGTTGATTGTAACATCCCTTTCTAAAAAAAATTGGTGTAATAATCGGTCAGATCATTTAGCAAGTCTATTTCACAGATCTTATAGGCTCTTTAGCCACTGTTGGCGAACACCAGGATATGCAGGTAATTTAAAATATGCTGCACTCTTATTTTTTTGCTTATGCCCTAATTAAATACGAAGATTTATGACTTTTTTTTTTGTTTTAAAATAATTTTCTTGTTTTTGAATTGTCTAAATTATTTTCTTCAAAATGGTTGTTGTCTTTGATAATGAAAAATTAAAATATTATTACCATGTTTTTAAAACATAAAAATAAAATGAAATTATTATACAAAAGTTTGAAACATAAAGGAAAAATATGTGTTGGATATAATGTTTGAAACAAGATCATAAAGCAAATACACGAACCTTCTAGCATAGACAATAACTAATAATTGTTTTAAAGATTCTGCTTCTTTTTTTCGTCCATAGACAAGACGATACAACCGTCGAACACAATTTGGACATTAATTGTTTAATTTATACATTCTGTATTTTATAAAAACAATTTTGAAATAATTTTGGAATAAAATTTTCAAAAAAAAACAGGAAATAGAAGGGGAAATATTAAATTAATACGGTAGCACGATTTTACCGGAAACTTCACAATACTTATACTTGTCAGATGGTGACTGTCAAGAAAAATTGAGAGAATGGAAGTACCTTCTATATTTATATCATGGTCTCAACCAGATTGGTTAAAGTTACCGGATTTCTAAAGTTTGCTAAGAAAGACGCCGGACGATGAAATGAGTGCTTATTGTAGTATTTGTAAGCTAATTTTTTCAGTAAAATTTTAAGGAGTTTCAATGATAAAGAAACGAGCAAATTAAAAAAAAACATACAGCCCAATTATACTATTCCCCGGTAGTTTTTCTCTTTTCCCATTCATCCTATTATTAATCAAAAGTTCCCCGGGAAACAAGTAGGTACTCCAAATATAAGGAAGAGCGAGAATTTTTGGATAGTTTTCTCCCCAAACATTTAGAAGTTACCTTCTGCAAAAATTTAAAAATCAAATTAATAAATTTTGTAAAACAATGGTATAAGCATTTATTTAGAACAAACAGTTTAAATAAGCACCAGAATTTTGTATTTCCTTCTTGTTTTAGGCGTTTTTATTCAAGCCCTCAGCACATCAACTTCAAAAACATGAACTACTTCTGCCTTTAGAAAAAATACTAAAACCCTAGAAATTGCACGCCTCCCTTAAGTTCACATAGCAGTTAAATGGAAGACTTGTGTTCCCTCTAATATCAAGACCGATAAGAAAAACTATAAAATTTACAATTTCCAATTGCATTGGAAATTTCATCCATTAGCATCTGCAGCTGAATAGTTTTGGCTCCACTTTTTCAGCATAAAGTTATTCCGCATGCTTGTATATGGTTACGCTGTTTATATTATTTTTTATTTAAGCATAAAATATATTTATATTCAGCTCAATCATGAATATTCCCTCGGAATGTATTTCTCACGGAAAATAATTTCTCGAGAAAACATTCCTCCAATCATAAATTCCTTGGGAACAAAAAATAGTAATATGTGGCAACACCGCATTATAAAGCTCATTGTTTTGCTTGTTTGTTGACATTTTCTTTCTCCCTTTTTTTGAGTGAGAAAGTAAACAAAATTATTAAAATTCACCAACTTGAAAAAATAAGTAAAAATAAGTTTATAAATGATTTATTTGGGCATTATTTGTTTTAATCCAAATAAAATAACTATTAAATACAAGTTTATGTATATACATTTTGTTTTAATGGAGTATTAAATATGTTTTTATGTAAACTCCCTTCTGTTTTGCCAGGGAAAGATTTTTAGTGAAAAAAGCAAATTCAATTGCGTTCATAATACCTACTTTTTTCCCCCGGGAGTTTTTTTATTCCCGCATTTGGTAAAAACAGGGGAAAAACAGATTCATAATAAGAGAAAAGGGAAAAGTGAAAAAACTCGCTCGGATTTTTTGTTCATGATTGGGCTGATTAACACACAATCTTATTGGCAGTGAAAGCATAAAATTTTTATTCAGTTTCTACGGATGAACTCTTTCTTGCGTTGTTAGTGTAGATTTTACTCTCTCCCATATTTACTTATTCCCCGGCTATTTAGAATACGAGGATTATTCCCCGGGAACAAATGATAGGGAAGAGAAAAAATTCCTCGGGAATATTCCTAATTGGGCTGATTAAATGTTTTTATACTTACTTTTCTGTTTTTTTTTTTAATTTTATTTTTAATTTTTTACGTTTTACACAATTTAAATAAATGTATTATTGTTGATTTTTGAATTTGTTTGAATTAGAAAATTTTTTTATTATTTGCTAGCATAGCTGTAATAAGTGAATGGAATGAAAAATAAAAATATTTTTATTTCAGTTATAGTTTTTATTTTAAATTAGAAATAATAAAAATTCAAACAATTATTTGCTATGTGAAAATTCAAAACAATTTATTTATTTTAGAACGATTGAAATTTTTTAAATTTATACATTGCTCAAATCAATTTTTTAGAGTATTAAATCAATTTACAATATTCGAAATACAATTTTTTTCGTATTTTTAAAACAAAAGAAAATTTATTGAATTTAAATATTCAAAATTTGAATAAAATTCATTTCCATATTATTTGACTACGAAAAAATCAAATAGTTTTTCTCAGAATTTAATTTGAAAAACAAACAATAAATTATTTGTTGAATAAAAACTATTTCTGAAAAATAAGAATAAATATTTATTAGACTTAAAAATATATAACAATTTTTTTTTTAAACGGACTCATGTATCAGCAACGAAAAAGAGCACTTTTTGTTTCAACGCGTTTTTCTTATCTCCTTTATTATTACTGAGCCTCTGGTATTCATTATATTTTTCACTATGAAATTTCCTTCAGTGTACAATAAAATTTGAATTTCATTAGAGCTAGCACATAATGATTTCGCGCAAGTTTTGCAAAAACCCAATATCTTATTATTTTTATTGAGCTAAATATTTTGTTATATGAAAATAACGTTAAAATTAGACAAAATACAGATATGGCGCTAACTGTATTTCTCAATTATCCAAGGTGATAGATAATTGAGGCAATAGGTGGGTTCCTCTTCATTACTAGAATTGTGGAGGTCCATAACAAAATGCAACAATTCCACTTTTTGAGTTTTCTGATTTTTTTATTTAATACAGTTCTACAGCTTAAAAGCTATGTAAACATTTTCATAAATCATACCAAAGGTCTATAGTTTTATTGTGACTCAATAACTAAACTAGATATTCAGACCAAAATAAAATAATTCCAATATGTATTCTAACGGCCATATGTATAATCAAAAATTGACATGAAGCTAGCATAAGTGGCAAAATTGAGCATGGTCTTAAGGTATTTTGCCATGTAATTTTACATTAAAAATCATGCTAGGATGTAATCGTGTGTTAAAACTAAATTATGCCTTGATTTTTACTGTCAAATTGTATAGAGAAACTCGTCAACACTTACTTCAATTTTGTTACTCATGCTAACTTCATGCCAATTTTTGATTATACATAAGGTCGTAACAGTCTAATTACAGTTATTCGTTTATTCAAAAAATTTCTCAAGTGGAAATGTTGCATTTTGTTATGGACCTCCTCAAATCATCTTACAAGGAGTATTTTCAATAATAAAAGAATTTTTTTTTTATTTGTATATCTTTTTCCAATTTAAAAGTATTTGAAACTATTTTTTATGAATTTGAAATAATCAATAAAGTTTTCGTTGAATAATATAAATTTGACTTATTAACAAAAAATTATTTGAATTTCAAAAAATCAAATGAAATAAAATAAAATTTCATTCAAACTATAGAAATATAATTTAAAAAAATTTCAGTCGCTGAATTCAAATAAAGCATTAATTTGTTATATTTTTATTTGAATTTCTGAAGGCGTGATTTTTTTAAAATTTTCTGACAAAAAAATAAATTTACATTTGAAAAATTTTATTTCAAATCAATAACAATAAATTTTAATTCATTTCATGAGAAATGTCAATAATTTCAATGAAATTCTATTTATTAAACAGAAATAAAATTTAAGTTTAATTTAATTTTATGAAAAAATTCAAATAAAAAAAATCATTTTTTAGTTAATTTTAATTATTATTCGAACTCCATTTGTTTCTATATTTGTGATTTGAACGGGCTAAGGTTCGTATTGCTTTTTAAGCCAAATTACATGTGATAATTATTAATGAACAGATAACACCAAAGCCTGTTGTAAATATTCTGACTAACAACACATAGTTGAACGGAACAGCCAGCCGTTTTCGAAGGCCACTAAACCTTCATCATCAGCGTTCTTTTGTGTTTGGTCCACTGTGTGTGGTGTCAGTTGATGTAGATTTCTGCTTTATATACTTAGCATTTTACTGCAAATGGAATATGTGAATTGTTTTGATTCATCGTATTTCAATTTGCTGAAAGCTTTTTTGTATTGTAAGCTCAATTGTACCATCACTATATTTACAACAGTCTTACCATTGTCGTTTTGTTCTTTTTACTAATTATACACATGTTACTTAATTTGCTTATTTTTTGTTCTACTTAAGACAAACTTTTTTGGTTTGTTACTATTAAGTATATTTTTATTTAATTTTTTGCCACAGGCCCATGGCTATTAATTTTTAGTTAATTTTAATTATTATTCGAACTCCAACTAAAGTTCGTATCGCTTTTTAAGCGATGGTGTTATTTGTTTGATTACTAAAATTTTTTTCTACAATTTTTATAAATTGCCTAAATGATTTGTTATATGATGAGGTGCATTGAATTTTCAGTAATCAGTAATGCCCGTATTCATAATGAAATTCTACCAAGTGGCTAAATGTTTTTCATACAAAAGTTTCAAAATTTGAATGAAGAAACTTTGCCACTTGCTACGGCCCTACGATTTTACTGGCAATGCAAATTAAATTTCATTAACAGTAAAAATTTACTGAATTTTTTTTAGTAATCAGTAAATTTACTGCCTACTGCAATTTTGAATGCATTTACTAACCAAATAAGTTTAATAAAACAAACAAAAACCAACAAATTCATATGTATTTACAATATTGAAAGTTTTGATACTTTTAATTAATTAATTTAAAAAAAGATACTAAAAGCATAAGTACTTCCAACTTAAAAAAAAAAAAATTTCATAACTAGATGTTTACACATCTCCTCTGTGATCGGACTCACATTGCTTTTTTTTATAAATTATTATATTATATATATTTGGGGTATTCACAAGGGTGCCCTAAGTGTCATAAAGTCATAAGGTCCTAACATTTTAAACCAGTTTAAAATTATTTTTATTTTCTTTCATATAAAAGGAGTACTATATTAATACAATTCTTCACTCTATGTATTTGTTACTGTCATAACTAATTATATTGCTTTTTACTTTTCTTTTTCGACAAAATGTCCATTTACGTTTAAATACGTGGCGTTTTTCTTAAGCAAATTTCTACTCAAATCATTATATATTGCAAAAAATATAAAAATTCGCAAGAGATTAAAATAATGGAAACAATATCCCAAAGCTAATTATATAGACCGCAAAAAAAAGTAATAACTCGGGTATAGACTTACAGCATATAAATCGCGAAAACTTGCAAAAATGCGAATATCTTCTAAACATTTCCAAAGCCTCAAAAACTGTAAACGAGCAAACTCAGTAGATTTTATGAATCAAAAATTATCTCACGTGCAAAAAATTTGCGAAAATTCGCGAATAATTTTTTAATTGAAAAAAACTTAAAATTTATTTTAAAAAATGCTTAAATTGTAAGGAATGCAGAACTTTTAAAAATCCGCAATTACGAAAATTCGCAAAAACTTGGTAACATTAAAAATATATTAAAGTCTGATACTTATTAAAAAAAGTTTAAAACTGTTTAAAAAAAAACAAAGAATTGGCAACAATCACTTTTATTGCAAAAATTTGCAACAAATTGCAAAATTGCAAACAAGCTCCAAAATTACTTACAAATACCTAAAGATCTCAGAAATTACAAAAATCGCAGAAAATTTTCAAAATTATGAAAATTCGCACAAATAGATATAGATGTATTAAAAATCGGTAAAATGGTAAAAAGGCAAGCCCTAAAATAACACATAAATACTTAAAGATACAAGAAATTCCAAAAAATCGGAAAAATTCGCGAAAATGAAAATTTGCAAAAACTTACTAATACAAAAATGATAGCAAAGTGTGATATAAAATAAAAGTCGTCAAATGTGTAAAAAAGGCAAAAACTGCAACAACAAAAATAATTCAATCAGACAATGAAGTGGCTTGATTCAATCCTAATTTGTTAAAATTACACACAAGAGCAATAAGCTTTATCAAAAATTACCTGATCGCAAAACTTAAGAAGATTTGCAAATAAATTCCAAAGCCTTAAAATTTTAAAAGGTCAAATGCTCGAAAAAATTTTGTTTTACATATTGCAAAAATTCGCAAATAATTATCGGAAACAGATAGAAGCCGTTAAATAATTTTCTCATAATTTTGCATATTCGTACCAAATATTTATTATTTAATTTTTGTAATATTTTTTCTCATTTGTTTTGTATTATATTGTTTATGTTTCTACTAACACACTTAAATATGAGGGGTTGATCACAGCAGTCGCATTTTAAACTAGTTTAAAAGTTTACAACATTATGACGTTATGACTTTAACACTACCGTGTGAATACCCCAATTATATATATTTATATTTTTAAATTATTTTTATTAACTTTGTCTTTTTTTAACTTCATTCAATATTCAACTGTCATAACTTTCATTTAGCAGACAATGTTAACTATGAAATTTGGATTTTTGTGATTATCTTACGAGAATACAATTTTAAGACCGAGTCACAAGGGTTAATATAGAACTCAGTCATAACAAAAGTTGCGACTGACTATAAGACTTTTTCTGTGTAATACTATCCAATATTATGCCAAATTTTGGCTACAGCGTGGCATGTAAGAAGAGCTTGTAAGAGTAACTCCTCTTGGCTTACAGTATTCTAGATAAGCTCAACTAAAAAAAAAAATCTGCATTCATATTTTTCTAAAAATAAAAATAAGAACACGCTCCTGGCCTGTTAAATCCACTGCCACGTCCAACAAGCTGAACGTCAAATTAAATAATCAATCACTAAAATTATGGCTTCAAGTGCATTTTTCAAAATTTAATTTAGTTGTCTGACCAAATTAAAATGGTTTGCAGCTTTATTTAAAAATATAGAGTCACCCACTAAGGAAAATGTTGCATATATACAAAAATACTTAAAAGATAAGAAATTTAAAAAGCAAAATAAAGTGAAAAAGAAAATTGTTAGTGATTCGAAGAACACATAAGCCCAATTCACAATCTTGTGCAAATGATCTTGCATCGTAGCATGTGCAAAATGGTATAGTTTATTCAAACTCACCACTTAACAATTCTTAGGGGTGAGTATCAATATACTATATCATTTTGCACATGCTACGATGCAAGACCATTTGCATAAGATTGTGAATTGGGCGATAGTAATATATTTTTATTATTATTATTATTATTTTTTTTTATTTTTTTTATTTTTTTTTTTTTTTTTTTTTGAAAAAATAATTCTCAACTGTCACCTAATTTTCCTAAGTCAAAAATGTTGCTTTAAATAATTCACTTTTAGTTTTGTGCGTAAATCTTGAAAAATTGCACCAAACATTAACACCACAAAATCAAATATGTACATATTTAATGTATTTCAAATATTAAATGATAAACAGCAGAACAGAGCAGATTCAAGACAATCACTTAATTCAACACGACACGAAGCCAAAGCGAGAAGAAAAGAATATTTAAATATGAAGTGATTTGTTTGTTTAAAACATTAAATTTAAAGAAAAGGACTAAAAAAAGGAGAGTAAAGTGGAAAACAACTGAACTGACAAAAATAAAAGCAATGTGAGTCCTATCACAGAGGAGATGTGTAAATATCTAGTAATAAAAAAATTTTTTTAAGTTATGCTTTTAGGGCCATTTTCACAACTTGCCTTTAGTTAAAGGTAGGATTTTGTCTACCTGATAAATATCTTTGCATTATTACATCTTAAATTTTTTATTGTTATTATTACCCATACTAATAATATTTAATGAATAAAAATATAATAAATGAAGGTTTTATAATGCAAAGCCATTTGCCAGGCAGACAAAATCCTACCTTTAACTAAAGGCAAGTTGTGAAAATGGGCCTTAGTATATTATTTTTTTTTTTAATTAATCAATTAAAAGTATCAAAACTTTAAATATTGTAAATACATAAGAATTTGTTGGTTTTTGTTTGTTTTATTTAACTTATTTAGTTAGTAAATGGGCACACTGCAGTATATGTATATGTACTGCATTAAAAATTGCAGTAAGCAGTAAATTTACTGATTACTAAAAAAAACTCAGTAAATTTTTACTGATATTGAAATTTAATTTGCATTAGCAGTAAAATCTTAGGGCCGTACTCAAAATTCTGAAATTTGTTTAGGAAAAAAATTTAGCCACTTGGTAGAATTTTATTATGAATACAAGCATTATTGATTACTGAAAATTTAATGCACCTCATCATATAATAAATCATTTAGGCACTTTAAAAAAAATTGCAGAAAAAATTTTTAGTAATCAGTAAAAATTTACTTGGTTAAAAAATTATTTTTACTGAAATTTTAGTAGTACTGCAAAGTGCCCATCTATGGTAAATGCCTTAAGTACAAATAATTAATATTGGCTTTATGGTAACTAAAATAAGATATATAAATTTTTGACTCTACTGTATTTAAAAATTGATGGAAAACTGTATCTATAGTAGTGGAATTATTAGTTATGGGAAACGTCAAATAAAAATTTTGATAAAGCTTCCAAAATTTATATTAAAATCTCCACCCATAATAATTGGCATGAGATTGAGATTGATGCCCAATTGTCGTGCACCAGCTTCAGTGTAAGGCAACAGTACGTAATGAAGATATGTTATAATATAATATTATAAATTCTTTATAAAGACTGGTATATATCTTTTAAACAAATATTTGACATTTAAAACGCTCTTTTATTTAAAAGTTAATATGTATATATTTTATTTATTTTTTATTTTTCAAAGTTTTAACAAAATTATCCCCACTGGCAATTTCTATTAAAATTAACTCCTGAAGGTATGCTTTAAAATTCGGATGAGAGCATTTCTATGCAGCTGTTAAGTTTCTTTGTACTTCTTGTTCACATGATTACACTAATACAATCATACAAAACTCACACCGATTTGATCTTACTCAAAATTTGTGATTGCATCAGTGTTGCCGCCAGAAGATGATGATGAGAGAATGCTAACTCGCTCAAAAAATTCTGCTAAACTGTTCTACAGGACAAAGGTATAATTTAATACAAACTTATTAGTATTTACAGGTATTTTTACAGCACTTACAAACATAAAACAGTTAATAATTGGCAATTTTTGGATATGTTAAATTACGTTTAAAATTTTTTAACACACTAATAATCTCAAAATATTATTTTATTTATTCAGTAAAATATTTTTTTATTTAAAATACATTGAAATTGGTTATTGAGGGGTTCCTCCGGATGTTATGCGCATTTAACTTTTTCCAATGCAGATCATCGAGGAACCTTTAGCCTGCAATGCACATATATTTATGAGAAAAATCCAATACAAAGAATAATATTTTAAAAAAAATTTAAATTTTTATTGTCAACAAATTCTGCCAGAAAGCATTTAGCAGAATTTTTAAAAAGTTGACCGCTTTTTAACAAATGAAAATGCCAGATCTGGCAGTGAAAATGCTAAAATGGCAACAATGGATTGCATTGTGTAAAAGATTTTTACCCTCTAGTGTATAGATGCCCTGCAGAAAGTGCGAATAGTGAAATTGTAGTGATCTACTAGTGACATTGTCAGTAGTGTTACTGACCAGGTGTACCCCAGCCAATGTAATCATCTATTGACATTTAACACTAGACTGTAGCACTACTGACTAAGTAGTTATTTTTGGATCACATGGAGACATTGGCACCAAAGATTCACTAGTAAATTTTAGGGGCTCTAGTCTACAATATCGATATATCCTGTCTCGCTGTCAATAGTAAAATTATAATGATTATCTACTGACATTGTCAACAGTGCTACTGACTAGGTGTACCCAAGCCAATGTAATCGCCTATTGACATATAACATAGGGTTTTCATTCAAAATCTACCAGTAGACTTGAGCACTATTGATAAGGAGCATATGGAGATATTTGAACCGAAGATTCACTCGTAGATTCTAGTAACCCTCGTCTACATATACATATTTATTTAATATTATTACACAACATAATAAAAAGAAAAACAAACTATTCGTTGACAATATCAGCAGAAATACACTAGAACTGTTTTCCTTAACGTATCTCTACTCGCGCATAAAAGGAAAGTTGTCGAAATTTTAACTAGTGTAATTGTCGCTGGAGAAAGAGTATTGACACAGAGACATGTGGTTCTAGGCTGGCTAGAGGGAGATTTTTACGCTCTAGTGCAGTAACCTGCAAGCCATAGCACTATTGTGCGGATGAAAAACACACACATGCTTATGCTCTTTCATTTAGTCGTCACTGAGCAAGCGACGAATTAAGTTGTGCACGCATGTATTAATCTTTTCTTGGTTTTTTGTTTAGTTTTTTTGAGCACACGGAACGAAATTAAAGTTCAAATTTAATAAATTTCTACAGACAAAGAATTGATAATATAATTATCGAAGCTGGGAAATATTTCATGATTTAAAATGCTTTTGGCAATATGCAATGCATTTTATGTTACGAAACATTAAAAAATAATGGGGAAAATAGATTAAAAAGGCATTTTAATAGTATCCACAGATCTGTGAATAGATTTAATTTTGAATTTATACACTAAATTGTTGAATGGTTATTAAATTTTTACTTTTTATTTAAGTTTTTATTAAATTGCTTATTTACAAAAAAAAAAATTCAAACAACTAATAACCACATCATGTATTTTATATTACAAAAGTTTTCTTCAAGTGCAAGTTTATTTTACTCTCATTTTTCTCACCAATACAAACATATTTTATTTTGCGGGACACTGCTCTAGTGTATAGATGTTTACACATCAAAAACAAATAGATTGGCACTGATGTAATACCACATCAATACCATGGGTAAAGGCTTAGCTACCCGACTGTTATGCATAGCGTTGCATTGTTATATTCACTAAATCTACCATTAAACATAAATAAACATACATATCGCTCATTTACTTCAATAGTGGCACAACTCAAAAAACACAGTTTTGCAGAAAACGCGTTTTAAGTTTTCAATTTGTATACAACTCAATGGAGAAATGAAAAAAAGATTCTTCTCTCAGGAGGTGATAGCACAAGCTATGTATATGAAATTTTTACACAAGATAAAATACAAAATGCCGCATCTTTCTGCATTATTAACTCAAAAAACTCTTTTTTTGAGTTATGCCACTATTGAAGTAAATGAGAGATATATTAAACACAATCTACATCTACATCTATATATATATATGCACATTGTTTTATATACATAGATCATATAAATAAATAAAAGAAATCACTTAAACACTAATAACAAATAAATACATACATACAGACAGTTTATTAATAATAAAAAAAATAAAATTAATTTGTAAAGCAAAATATTTGAACTTCCAATCCTTCAAATTCTTGACCGTCCATCTTCCCCTCCGCCGCCCCCGCCGACAACCTGAGATTGTTTAAATTCATTATACACGTATAGTCAATTGACTACTTTTAAATATATATTAAATAAAAGTTAAATAAGATCATTTTATTAATGCTTCCCTACCCGGGAATGTAAATGCAACGTAGGAAACAGCTGATCGATATTTTTGTGTGAAAAATAATTTACGCTACATTACATCTTTGAATCAAACAGTTTTTCATAAGTAATTAGTGGTTATGCTTTTTTGGGCACATGGCGCACATGAAATGCTAAATTCTCAACATTAAAATCAAATGTCAATGATGCGAGCCGTGATGTTCTACTCACCGGCGACAGCAAATTGTATCTATTTGTACTAGATAAACAAAATAACATAGCAACAGACAGCTTACTGAAACTTATTTGCAACTTGTTTAATGTTGTAACCTCTTACTAGCTTACATACATATGTTCACAATTATGCATATGCAGATTTACAACGAGACATAAAAGACAATACTGACTGTGAGTAAGATGGACAGACGGAACATCACAGAAACCAACTAACTAACACACCATCTGCAGCCATTCATATTCAAATCAACATAAACATTATTTACATCGACAGCATCATTCTAAAATCTTTTAGAAACAAAAAACAAAACATCATTACGAGTATTTGGTAGTCGTCAAACATAAGCACGTACAAATTTGGTTTCACGTTTTTGCACTATTTAGAAATTTATCTAACACCTGCAACATGATTTCAGGCATTGCAGTAAAAACTACACCGCAATGACAATGCTGCTGTTTATAAAGTTTATAATATGCAAATATTATATACACATATTGAGAAAAAAAAAAAAAAAAAAAACAACAAAAGCTACATAATAGAGTAAAACTAAAGCAAAAACAAAACTCATCAGCAGGGCAACCGCAAATATACAATTGCATATTCTTCTTGTGTGACATATTAATGCGGGGATAACATATTCATCCTTTTGAGAACTCTTTATTAATTTTTGCATATCTTTGCATATTTACCCTTTAAAGCATGTTTTTGCATATATCAGTCTTACACGCATATTTTGAGCATATATTCTAGTTTTTAAAGCACAAAAGAAAATAAAAAGAAAGTGTTAGTTATTTTTAGTTAATTATGATTTAGGTTATTATTTTATTTATTAACATTTTTTAGTCAGCTTAAAGTTTAAACAATTTTAAATTATTTTTTTAAGAAACGAGAACGGATATCGAACCGTGATAACTTTGTTTGTCAGCCATCATACTTAACAATTTGCCATAGCGCCATTTAAATTATAAACGGCACAGAGTTAATATAAACATGAATTTTATGATGACATCTTCTCTCTGAACGTTGACTGCATCAGCTTATCGAGAAGAAGTTAGTTGTACAAAAACAACTCACTAATCTCTGCATCAGTTTTGAGTTAGCTTAAAGTTAGTTCAATACTTATCGGGAAGAAGACAGTTTTTCAAATAACAACTGACTCACATATGTACCATTTATGAATTAGTTCAGAAGCTAGTTGTAAATGAGTTATCAAAAAGTCACCCATATTTTGAGCTAGCAATAAAAATCCGACTGGGTATGTCTAACAACTTGCAATTGCATTTCTTCGTCTGTTTCGCAAAAAAAAAAAAGGTTGCATGTGAAGAGAAGACCTGTGTACACGTGCGTTTACTGTCTGCGCTGTTGTTGTTGTTCACTATTTGCTACCACATGCTCTTTTCATACACATTGCACTTATCCAAAATAAAAATTTCCTATTTTGAAAAGTAGCCATGACTTCACCCATAAATGGTAGCTTTTTCTTTCGTGTACTTCGGTTTAGCAGTTTTTAATTTAATACTCAGGTATTTCTTATTAACTTTTTAATACCAAACTTTGCATGAACTATAAGTAGGGAAACCACAAATATGCAATCGCATGTTTTTTCTTGTGTGACGTATTAATGCGGGGACAATGTATTTGTCCATTTCATATTTTTTTATGAATTTTGGCATCGATTTGTTAGTGCATATTTTTGCATATTTTACCCTTTAGAGCATGTTTTTGCATATATCGGTCTTACACGCATATTTTTAGCATATTTTCTAATTTTTAGAGCATAATTTACGCTTTTCGGGTATTTTGACACTTACAGATTTTTTTGTATTTTACACCCCATTCCGAAAAACATATAAATTTTTTTAAAACTTATTAAAATTTCATTTTCGAAAAAAATTTTAAGTTTTAAAAAATAATTTTCAAGGCGCTAGCTGGGTTTTTTATTGTTTACCATCTAAATCTCTGTTCCAATATTCCAATGTAATGCATACATATTTCTTATACACACAGTTTTACGGACGTTAGTTTCAATACAAATTCAATTTTGCTATTTGTGACGGACTCTGCCCCGAGTAGAGGTTTAAGGAATATTGACAGAAACTTAGAAACGATTTTATTTGAAATTCTAGGTCAATATTTAGTGATTTATTGCAATAAACACTATAAATAAAAATCTTGTCTTATTTATCCAAAATACAGTTAAAAAGCCTGAATTATGATATCGTGATCGTTTGAAATTGAAGTTAAATTGTTATTAGAGAATCTAATAAAAATTAATTTGTATTATTTGTTTTAGTACAAATTTGTATGGTAGTTTTGCTTTAACCTGCACTTCAAACACTTTTATTCTTTGTTAGTTTTGTATCCTTTTTTTTTTTTTTTTTTTTTTTTTGTCTTATTTTATATGCAAATGTTGAAGTTTTGAACTAAAAATATATTTTCATTTACAAATAAACCAATTTATTTTATTTTTAAGAGCATATTTGTTGACTTTTTAGCGCATATTTTTAAGTTTTTAGTGCATATTGAATGCGCATAAAACACTTTTTTAGAGCATATTTGTGGTTTCCCTGACTATAAGCATTAGAAGATATAAAAGTCAGCGAGGCCAGGCCCATAAAAATTTTACTTAATATTATACTATAGAGATATATGTACTTTTGCTAATCAGACTTTAAAATTTAAATTTATTGAGAAAAAAGACGGGATCACGTCCACTAAAATTTACGCTGTATTTAACATGTTGCTTTCCAGACGACTCCTACCAAATTGCATTTTGAATATTTTTACCTTTCTAAAATGGAGACAGTAATGCGTATTTGTTTATTTCTTTCTATTGGAAAAAATGTTGGCAAGTAAGCAGACTATCTAAAAATTATATGACACCCTTACGATTATAAATTTATATAACGCATGGCATATTTCTGTATTAGGTATTGTGCCAAACAAGAACTTGGTCAAAATTTATATCTCACTACTTTTAATGGCCGAAATTTTGGATAGGAACTTGGCCTTTTTTCACATTTATGTTTTTGTGAGGATACTATATTACGCAGAAAGAAAAAAGGAAAAAGAAAAAAATTAGATATCATAAAAACCTGAAGAAGTTAACCGAAGGTTAACGAAATATTGAAAATAATAAAATCAAAAAATAAACTGACCGAAAGCTCAAGAAAATAGTTTAATTTAAAATATAAATAAATTCAGTATAGTGCGACTCTGACTCACGCACGAAGGGTTCCGTAGGAACACTAGATATGTAATTTAATACAAACTTCATCCTATATAATATATAGTTTTGGCATTTTTTTTTTTCGTTTTAGGGGTCTTTTCGGATTTTTTGTTTTGGCGGTTTTGCGTTTTTTCGGTTTTGGCGATTATTTTAAGTTTTGGCTCCTTTTTTAGTTTTGACACTTTATTTTCTTGTTCTGGAGATTTTTTTTCGGTTTTTGGTTATTTTTTCGAATTTGGCGATTTATTTTATTGTTAGACATTTTTTTTAATTTTGGCGATTTTTTTTCGTTTTGGCGATTTTTTTTAATTTTTGGCGATTTTTTTTTTCTTTTTTTTTTTGGTTTGGCGATTTTATAATTTTCGGTTTTTTTAGTTTTACAGTGTTTGAAAATTTCAAGTGTTGGCCTCTCACGGTTTCCAAGATATAGCAAATTGTCAAAATTACATAGTCAAAATTGCATTAACTGATGGACCACCCTTTAATTTTAATTTTTTTAAATTTTAGTGTAAATTGTTATAGTCTGTATAAAAATACACTAATTTTAAAAATTTCAAGCTTCAATATACAATTGTATGTATATTACATGGGATTTTAACATTTTTCGTTGCTCGTTTTGGAACACCCTTTAATTTTTAATTCTCATGTATTTGTTGTTGTAGCGGCCAAGGTTCTACATACTGTATCCAAATTTCAGGTCCGTAGCTCTTACGGTTCCTGAGAAAATACCGTGTGACGGACAGACGGACAGCGTAGCGAAAACAATAGGGTTCCTTTTCACCTTTGGTGTACGGAACCCTAAAAAAAAGTCGAAAAATTAGATAAAAATATTTTATATTACGCAGTTATTACGGACGTTAGTTTCAATAAAAATTCGGTTTAGCTATTTGCAACAGACTCTGCCCCGAGTAGACTTTGAGGGAACATTGTCCATGTATAAAAGTTTATTTAGATGTGACATGCAATGAATTTTATTTAAAAATCTATGTCAGTCTTGCCTTATTTATCCAAAATACATCTCTAAAGTTTTAATTCTGATATCGTGATGTCTGTTGTAATTGAACTTAAATTTCATTTTAATACGGCAGTTATTTTTTTTATTAATTTTTTTATTTATTTTCTTATTCTTTTCTTATATTAAATGCAAACGTTGTTGAATCTTTTAATTAAAAAAAATATATTTTCATTTATAAATAAGCAATTTATTTTATCTATAAAAGCATGTTTTTTGAGTTTTTAGTGCATATTGAATGCGCTTAAAATACTTTTTTAAAGCATATTTCTGGTTTCCCTGCTCATCAGCAATGGAAATTAGAGAAACAACGTATCATTCAAAATGACGCTGTTTCCATCACCAAAAATTAAAAATAAGATTTGTTTAATCATCTACTACAGCTATAGTGCAAACATCTACGAAAACTATTGACGAATGATTTGTTAAATAATGTCAAGTAGTAAAAGAAAGCAATTCATATCATTTCCATTTTAAATTAATTCAATATCTTCCGTCTGTTCTAATGTTTTTTTTTATACCCTTTACGAACAAGCGATGTCCGTCTGTCCGTCTGTCTGTACGTGAAAGGGGTTTTCCGAAGCTGCCAGAAAAGCTAGAGACTTCGTTCTTAGACTGGTGTGTCAGAAATGGTCTGAAAAAGATTGTTATTGAAAATCAGCAAAATCGAGTAGACGATTTCAGAGCTGGAAAACTTAAAACTTTATTTTGGCATATAAAAGTAACTACCGAAAACTAATTGTTTTTTTATTAAATACATCAGTATGAATAAATTGGTATTTCTACTACAAATATTAGAAAAATTAAAAGGACGTTTCCAGGGTTGGAAAACTTTAAATTTTTTTCTTATACAAATGTAAATTACTAAAAAAATTTTTCCTTTTTCTCTATAAATTAAGCATAAGTTATATTCTTAGAAGAGATTGGTATAAGAAATCGGAAAAATCAAAAAGAATGATTACAGGGTTGGAAAACTTACACTTTTTTTAAATTTTTAGGGTTCCGTACACCAAAGGTGAAAAGGAACCCTATTTTTTTCGCTACGCTGTCCGTCTGGCCGTCTGTCCGTCACACGCTATTTTCTCAAGAACCGTAAGAGCTACGGATCTGAAATTTGGAAATAGTGTAGAACATTAGCCGCTGCAACAACAACTACATGAGCGTTAAAAATTAAAGGGTGTTCCAAAACGAGCAACGAAAAGTGTTAAACAATTAACACTAAAATTTTAAAAAAATTCAATTAAAGGGTGGTCCATCAGTTAAAGCAATTTTAACTATGTAATTTTGACAACTTGCTATATCTTGGAAACCGTAAAAGGCAAACTATTGAAATTTTCAAAAACGGTAACACTAAAAAAAAATCCAGAAACTATAAAATCGCCAAACAAAAAAAAATGGTCAAAAACCAAAAAAAAATCGCTAAAACGAAAAAAAGCTAAATAAATAAAAACTAAAATAAATCGGCAAAACCGAAAAAATCGACAAAATAAAAAAACCGCCAAAAATCGAAAAAAATCGCCGAAACACAAAAAAAGGCGTCAAAACTAAAAAATCGCCTAAATGAAAAAAAATCGCCAAAATGAAACAAATCGACAAAATGAAAAAAATCGCCAAACTAAAAAAAGCGCCAAAAATCTAAAAAACGTAAAAAACGCCAAAAACTAAAAAAAGGCTCAAAACAGAAAAAACCCAAAAACTATTGATTGAATTACATATCTAGTGTCCGTACGGAACCTTTCGTGCGCGGGTCAAAGTCGCACTGAATTTATTTTTCTTCTTCTTTATAAATTATATAGTTTTAAGTTTTTTCTGGATTTTAAAGTTATTAAATAAATATTATAATAATTTATTCGGCCTTTTAATTTAATATATAAAGGGTGTCCCAACAAGAACGCAATTATTCCCCATATATTACTTTGTGCTATAGACATTTAGCATGTGCTTGTCATTGAAATTCTACTAGTAACACTAAAACAATTGACTAGGTAGTGAATTCATAGTTATTATGGGAACATGGAGACATACCAACCAGAAATTTACTTGTACATTTCTATACCTTAATTTATGTATATTGACAAGGTGTTGCAAAATCCACCAGAAATACACCACATCTGTTTTCTGTCTTTATTTTATACTGACGAATAAAAGTTTTAGTGTTGACATAGAGACACTTAGCCCCAGTCTGACTGCAGGGTATCAACAAGCAAGATAAACACCAACACACTGAAATAACATTTGCTCTCAGCCGAACTATGATTAATTTAAATTTTTACAAAATTTTTATCAGAAGTTACAAAATTATATGTATGACCGCAATCAAAAAAAATATTTACTGATTCAACGAATTTGGTTAATAAAAATTAAATTTAGTTTATTTCTGTGTAGTGATTAAGAGAAATCGATTGACGTAAGAATCATTAAAATCGGTCAATGCGTTCGGTTTGAAATAGTGCCGCAAAGGAACACACATACATACATACTTATGTAACTACATACATAGACTGATAAACTCAACACCCTTCTTTGCGTTGCGCAGTCGGGAAAAAAACCCGCTTAATTGAATACCATTTATGTGTGTCATGTTGATTCAACATGATAGCTTTGTATCATGTTCCAGTACTGTCAAATCAAAATTCAGAACCATATTGAATTAAAGTTATTTCAAGTTGAAACAAGGTAAATTTGATACTGAAATTACACGAAGGAAGAAGAAGCTCGAAAAATTTATTAAACATTAGGTATCTGTAATTTCCAATATTTGTTTCTCGAACATTTTTTTCTGATAATCAAAAATTAACGAATGTTTTTTAATTTTATATTTTAGATTGTTTATTTGCAAATAAAAATACACGTTACCAATTTCTTTTTATAATTTTATTTTTTTTTTTAATTGCGGAAAAGTGCTTAAAACAGTGCAGTAATGATCTGATTAAATATTCCAATTAGATAATTTTTTTTTGGGTTTTTAAAGTATTTTTTTTAACACGCATGTGCTCAAAACCTTCAGAAAATTCAAATGGTATCAACATAAATTTGAAGGATATCTTTAATAAAAATTGTTGTAACCAAAAAAGTAAAATATAAATTTGGGAAAAGTAGTACATATAACTTGCAACGTGCTTTCAAAGTGTTAATTATATTTCTTTTTAATATTTATTATCGTACAACATTTTGTCGATAAACAGAAATAAATTTAAGTCATTTCTATGCAGATTTAATTTTCCAATAGTTTTCTAAATTATTATTCCTGCACTTTCATTTTATTTTCCATTTCTAAAAATTTTTACGTATTTACAAAATATTTTGCAGACTTAATCACTAAAGCCATTTAAATTTTAAATCCAATCAATTTGAAAAAAGTTTTTAGTGCATAGTGTCTCGTTTAAGAAATCTCACCAAACCCACAAATTGTTTCATCAATTTTTCTCGTTTTTACCAGCAGATTTCAATGATGAAACAAATAAATGATAACATTAAACCAAAGGCAAAACAAATCATCACAAGTGTCAAATCTTCTAGTTTCATTGGCTTCAATTCCGGTTCAGCAGTTTCTTTCGGAAATTTAATTTCTTTCATTTGAATTAATTCAGAAAATGTTAATGACTCCAAGTGCGATATTAGTCCAGCTTCATTTGCTTGATGGATCAGAATATCCAAGGACTTCTTATACGGTGAGTTAGACTGCAAAACGAATCTTAAGGATCTCGATTTGAAGACGCAAATATTAGTTAAACGAAACAGAGGTTTTGACAGCATTTGTTGTTGCTGATCAAGTATATTCCAATATGCCGTCGACACAAAATACATGTAACGGCTGTCAAGAGTATTAACCATTTCAGAATATTTTTCCAAACTATCCACAACTTTTGCATATGGACTAAATTCTTTTTCTCTCCCAATTTCTTTTAAATACTCAAAATCTTCAACGTAAAATGCAATTTTCATGCCAGATTCTTGTACGTCCTGCATTGTGGTAATCCTCTGTTCGCTGGGAGGAGCGGTAAAAAAGGATTGTATGTATGTATTGTAAGTTGTATTGAAGATCAAACCAGCCAAAGAGATCATCAAAAAGATTAATATGCGTATACGGGAATAACTTCTCCCTATACTGAAGCTTTGACCCAATAGTCCCCTTAGCACGTTAATATTAAAAATTAGTTCATTGAAAATCATACGTTCACGTTTGATTAAATATGTAGCAGCCACAACCAAGGAAAATAATATGAAAGCCAAGACAATCAAAATTGTGCTGATGGTATCGTAAACTGATACATAAAACTTATAAGCTGGTATAGATTTTTCAACAGGCACTATTAAGCAAACGTCTTCGAGGATGAAAGTTGTAAAGGGTGTTTTTTATTGAGGTATAGAACTTTAAGTTGGCATCACTTTTTTAACTGGTGGCCATTTTGTCAGCTGTCAAGTGATTAATATTTAGTTTGGTTTGCCATTTCATCATGAACAGGTTGACAAAAGAACAACGCTTGCAAATCGTGCAAATTTATTTCGAAAATAATGGTTCAGTTCGCGAAGTTTACCGTAAGCTCCGTCCATTTTATGGTCGACATAATCGTCCATCAGAGCAATTAATTCGGTTAACCATGGATCGTTTTCGCACTACGTTTACTCTATGTGATAATACGCATCCGCAGAGACGTCGAACAGTGCGCACCGAAGAAACAATTGCCGCTGTAGAGCAAAGTGTTGAAGAGAACCCGAATGAATCGATTCGCCACCGTGCACAGCAATTGGAGCCGACTAACCGACTATTTTGTTCCCGAATTGGATGGCATGAATGTGGATGAGTTGTGGTTCCAACAAGACGGCGCTACATGCCACACAGCGCACGTCACAATCGATTTATTGAAGGAAACATTCGATGAGCGCATAATTTCGCGGAATGGACCTGTCAATTGGCCACCAAGATCGTGTGATTTGACACCATTGGATTATTTTCTTTGGGGATATGTGAAGTCGCTCGTCTACGCCAACAAACCAGAAACGTTAGGGGACTTGGAAGCCAACATTCGTGGCGTTATTGCCAACATACGGCCCCATATGCTCGAAAAAGTTGTTGAAAATTGGACCTGTAGAATTGGCTTTATTCGAGCCAGCAGCGGCGGCCACATGCCCGAAATCATATTTAGACATTAATGGCATAAAATTATCCTTCCAATAAAGCCAAATTGATGGACATTAAAACGATTTTTTGTGTTTTATTTCAATTCAAAGTTCTATACCTCTTAAAAAAACACCCTATAGAATATACCAGCTTTTCTACTAAAAAACTATCAAAATAGAATAAGTCACCGGATATATCACACGTTCCATTTTCTACCAGTTTCCAAATATCATTATAGCGTAGATCATTGCTTTCATGTTCCTGAATTGGAAACGTAAGTAATGCGTTATGCTTGCGAGAGAACTCTTCAAATAAATGGCCCACGGGGCCACCGAGTATGGGTGTGCCATTTTTCTCTTCTTTTATAAAAATACCTTTATTTTTTTTACTATTAATTATACTTATAGGATAACCTTTAATATTTTTTGTTTTATCCGTGAATAAAGAACTTGTTTCCTTTTGATTTAACTTTCACTTCAAACTGGGGAAATGCATTAAAATAATAGACCACAGGACCCTTGTTTAGCATTTCCTCGACCAAGAAGACATTAAGGGCTTTGTTTTGATAACAATACTTCAAAATATTCCATATATATTGATTATTGACATTCCTTTTAACCAGCAAAATCAAACGTGTTAACAAATCATGACTCAATGTTTTCCACAACGAAGCCAAACGATTCTTATCCTCGTCAGCAATTCCTTTTAAATTTGCTATCGCCAACAAATGCTGATTAGAATTCTTCAACAAAAAATGAGTTGCATTTCCCACTAGATTCAAAATTGGCGTTCCCTGCTCGATTAGACCTTTCATTATAATGTCCGTGTTAAAGATATTCTCGCAAGCCTTTCCATATGTGTCATTGTGTCCTATAAAAATAATTGTATGATAATGTTGTTCTGCTTTAATTTCGTTTGTTAATTGCACAATAATTTCACTTAGTTTATTTTGATATGCGAATACTTCAAAAAATCCAAGAAGGATTAGAGTTGAAGTTGCTTTCACGTTTAAGGCCATCGTAAAACTAATCTTAATACTGATTAGTCCTTAGATAGTTAGAGAGTAGGAAGTGTTTATATCCATACATACGAGGAGTACGTATATTTTTTTTTTTTTTGTTATTTTCTTATACATATATGGATTGTAAAAACCGCTTTGGGATTTTCGTTTCTTGTCAATTGTTGTGTCAATTTGAATGTTTTATTGATTAAATCTTAACATTAAACGTATCGTCCACTAATAAAGACATACAATCGTTTACCCCCGCACATTATATCAAATAAAATGCTGTTGGCCATATCGATTTTATGTTCTTTCTGGAAATATTAATGTGAATTATAGCATTGCACAGATGCATCTGTTTGCACCAGTTTTGCGTGTTTTTTGGTCCTTGTATGAAAATATATGTTATTTAGCGTTTCTTTTATTAGTTGTAAATGTTGATTTTTTAAGCAATTATTGTACGGTTGGGCAATGAGCAAATGAGAAAAACACGTTTGTATGTATTTGTTTTTCTATAACAAATAAGATACATAAAACTGTGTTGAAAAAAAAATCCATGGTTGATGAATGAATGAATGAAAGTAAAATTTCACATACACATGTAAGTAAATGATACATGTACATACATGAAACACATGCATTTGTAATTACTCTCAGAGCAAAATTGTCTTTTTCTCTCTCTATACTTTGGCTGCACCACAAAATAAAATAACGAACGTCCGCACTATTGTTTCAATAGTGGTTTTTTCATATATTTGTATTACAATATGTATTTTTGGGGCAAAAACAGATCAAACAGTTGCTCAGCAGCAATACAATAAGCAATTGTTATTTCTTTTCAATTGTATTTTAATTTGGAAAAGCACGCACACACAATAACTCTTATACTAGTTCTGTCGCTCACACTGCAATTATATGGTACATACAATGGTATATTTGTGTTGGCTATACAAACGAGTATACAAATGCAACCCTATAATGTGAATAGGAATAGGAATGCCCATGCCTGGCCTATACGTACATACATATGCATGTATGTATGTATATTTTTTTTTTATTTTCTTTTAAACAAGTTATGAAAATACCTTTGAGAATTTGAGTTCCTCCAAATTGTTGTTTATTTTTATATTTAACACATGTATAAATACATAGGTATTTATATTTAATATACAGGGTGGTCGCTGTTTAACTATTCTTGGATTTTCCGTAGCCCATATCCTGCAGTTTTGCTTATTAACGAACCTATTTAATTGGAAATGGGCTTCGTCGCTCATTATTAAATTATGAATAAAATCACGATTTTCTTCTTTTTGACTAAAATAACTTGCATAATCAAGTCTTCTTTACAAAATACTGAAAAGAAAAATAGCAAAAAATTATAATAAGAAAGTTATAAGGAATTCAAAACCCTTCGGCAATTCTGGGCCACCCTGTATATATGTATGTATGTATATATGCAGATGTACAAGGTTACACAAAACATGTTTACATGTTTTCTTTCGTTTGACGGTTGTTTTATAATAAATCAATGTCTATGTAGTGATTGCCCCAGTCCGCATTTTTGGAAATTAATTCTCATAATAGAGACTTTGTTGACTCCTCTGTCCGATTGAAATAATCATTTATGCGCTCGTTTTCCAGTCGGAGAATACTGTTTATTATAGATTAAATGGTACATTAGCCGCAACTCTTCCAAAAAACAATTTTATTAATCATGTTTCTGAATCATTTGGACTCACTTGCGAACCAGTTTGTAATCCTTCCTACAATTCATTTGCGTATATATCTATCATATTATTTAATTTTTACTCGCATTTTTACTGCGTCCATACAAGCGTTTGCATGTGGTTTCTTTCTTTTTATAAAATACTGTTACGTTTTTATTCTTTAAAAACGTTTTTCCGTGGACTCGAAGATTGGCAAATGAATAAAAGACCCCAGTACAGTAATGAGGGTTAGGTTAGGTTAGGTAGGGGTGGCAGTCAGAAACCCGGACTCACTTAGACCGTTTTCGTCCATTGTGATACCACGGAGACTCTTCTTATGCCGAGTCCGCGCCGTCGAACCAACCAGAGCTCAATATAAAGCTAATAATAAATACGTTGCAGTTCAACACTAGCAACGTCAGAAAGTTCCCTGAACTCAAGAGCAAAAAAATGTTCTATGGTTTCCTCGTCGTCGATATCCTGGCAGCTACTGCATGCCTTTATATTTACATGCCTACCTATGAGACAGTGTCCGGTTAGAACGGACACTAGAATCGAGATTTGTTTCCATATCTTCAAAATTAAAAAATCCGTATTTTTCCTATTTAGACCATCACTACCTTGTGATCACGCAATCATTTCTTGTGACCAGAGAATAGCAACAAGCCACCGCAACTACAAGTGCACCGGGTAGATAACATTTGATTTTGACACCCTGGTGCTTGCAAAGCACAGTAAGTAAGGTGCGACCAAACACTCAACAATAATTTTGACGCACAAGCGTACATCTGCTGCGGCTTATTTTTTGCATGTGAACATGTAGATGGGCAAACGTAAACACTCAAGTGTTATAAGAGTGGCAAAGATAAGAAAATGTCTTCACTCTCACTCTCTGAGAGACAGCATGAGACCCGAGCAGTGTTGCCATAATATTAAAAAAAAGATCTAGATTAGCCAAAAAAAGGAGCAATTTAAAAAAAAAAGAATCTAATTTGAAAATTTTAATGATTCCGTGAAATCAAAATTTTAAATTAATAAAATTGCATACTGTGTTGCCAGCGCCTGACAAGAAAGAGAAGCTAAATAGGAAAAAAAAGAGCACATAGTTAAAATGTTTAGATTACAAGAAAAAACGTTTATATGTTTTGTTTTTCAAGTTAGCTATGTTGCTAAAAGAAAAGAGCCGGACCAAAAAGAAAGACCTAAATTTAGCTCCAAAAGAGCAAACTGGCAAATCTGGACCGAGACATAAAATATTTTCGGCAAGATGAGTGTTATTGCGTTGTAGTTTTTTCCGTTTTAGTTTATTTCTGCAGTAGCCACAATCCCAATGCTTAATAGTGTAAAATAAACACATATATATGTACATAATTCAATTTTAAGGAACAATTTATTTAAATTTTTTTTTTTTTTTTGCTTTTCAAGATAAAAAAATAATAATTCAGATAATTGATAAAGTTTTATTTTTAGTTAATAATAATAATAATGAAAAATTTCTATAATTCATTTTTAATGACCAGTTCATTTCAATTAAAGGTTTGTTTTTTGCTTTACAAGAGAAAAAAAAAATATTATTTGGTTACATCAAAATTTTTATGAAAAGAGTGTAAAAAAATGAGGTTGTCTACAGATTTTGGCCCTAATCTATTTCTTTTTTCGGTTATAACGTTACCAGCCAAAGAAAACACTCTTTCAGCTGCTGCACTGCTCGCAGGTATTGAAAGAAGCTGCAATGCTACTTTTGACAAAAGAGGGTAACAATTTTCATGTCTTTTCCACCAATCAATGGCCTCAAAATCTTCGCTTATAGCTACTCTTTCTTTACAATAACTTTCAAATTCAAAGTGCAGCAGGTGGATAAAGGAAAAATGCCGCCTTGTGCCATATGCTTAAATTTTCTTGCCAAATTTTATTAACATTTATTAGAATTTTTTCTTTTAGTAGCGCAATCGGCGAAATATCTAATATCTTAGGTTCGCATAGCTCACTAATTTTGGTAATCGACGGCAACACAAAACATAATGATGGCGAGCTACACGTTTGTAATTCCTTAAAAATTCTTTCAAAATCATGCAGTAGTGCTACCAATGTATTTAATGTGGATAAATTTATATGTGTAAGTCTGTGGGCCTCTTTATTTTCACTTAATATTTGAATAACAGTTGACCAGTTATCGACGATAGACTGCAGCATGGTGTAGTTAGAATTCCATCGAGTAGCACATGGATTTTTCAACGTTGTGTTTAATTTGTGTTGCAAATTAGCCTTTTTAAAATATTTCACAAGTTTTTTGCATGCAATTAATGTTCCGTCAAGCTCGGTTGTCTCTTCGATTGATTTCTCTAAAGCATTTGCAAATAGGTGGCTGCTACAATTCAATCGAATATTGTTCTCCAAGGCTTTTTTGATATTCGCTCCTCTATCTGTCACAAACTTGATGTTGTCGATGTTTTCAACATTAAATTGTGAAAACAGGCTTTTAATTTTTATTAAAATATTTTCGCCACTTGATTTTTTAAAGTCCATAGATTTTAATCCCAAAATGAGGTCATATAGTTTGAAGTTTTTTTCATAATGGAGAGTGACCCCCAAAAAATTTCGACTTACATATTGGTCAGTCCACATATCGATTGTTGCACTGACTCCTCCGATATCCGCAGTTTCTTTTATATCCTTTGAGATTAGCGCCCTTTTTTCTTCACATTCCTTTTGCGTATTTCGGCTCAATGTTGTTGGATGGGGTAATAAATCATCCACATCAACGCAATCCCCATAAGTTGCACCAATTTTTATAAAAAACTGTACCATTTGAATAAAACCAGAACCGGCTACTGCTGAGAACGGGCGACAGTCTTGCACAACCCATTGTGTACATCTATCAATGGCTTCTTTTTTATGGGTTTCTGAAACTTGTTTAAGTTCTTTAGGCTTTCTTAGGTTCATGCAACATTTATGGCGTGATAAATTTGACGTTTGGTTTGGAATAAATTTGAGCACTTTACGACATGTGATGCAGAAAGTCCATCCTTCTAAAATAGTTCCATCTTCTCTTAAAATATCGCACAAAATATTCCAAATTAGACTTTTTCCTTTTCGTCTTTGGGAAAATGTGTATTTTCCAGCATCAATTTCATGTTTGATTGCCTCCGACGTTTCCGACATTATTGCGTTCACTTCTACTTCACTACAAAACACTTGATCACTTCAACGCTAACAAGAAAAGAAGTCGAAAACAAAGCATACAATGTATGGATAATTACTCAAAGTTCATGTATACAACGTTACGCCATCAGAAAAAATTCCCGTTAGGTGACAAACGCCAAAAAAAATACTAGGTTGCCAAATCTATGTCGTCCCACTATTGTTAAAGATAGATACGATTTCATGTTAAAAGATGTGTGTATTGCTGCGAGTTGGAAACCCTGCAATTATATTTATTACCTTCTATTCATAAACCTTGTAATCACTCAGGTTTCTTTAAAACACCAGAGTGTCTTTAATACACCATGGTATTTTATGAGTGATTTGTCTGCATTTGCTTTCTGGTCAAACACAAACAAAACGGAATGTTGTGAATTGAGCGCGATATTCAGGCCTCTTGCAATACATACATGATCTTATGTGTTTGCCATGCTCTTACTTTGCTTTTGGGTGATGAGCAGCACCTGCACTCATATTTCAATGAGTGTGAATAGGGTGCCGAAAAGTGCCACCTTTGCAGATCTCTGTCTTGTGACCCACCTTCTATTTGTTTCATCTTCTGTCTTGCGCCTAAGTCTGAGTTTGCAAGAGAGTAAGGGTAAACCCACACATTCCAAATCCCGTGGAACCTGTAACGTTGTCCCAATTCTAGCAAGCTCATTAGCCCTAGAGTTCCCCTGAAAGCCTCTATGCCCCGGGATCCAGATGATCCTAATATCAAACTGCTCTGCCATCTATCTCATTTAGAGATGATGGGCAGCCGACGGCTGTTGTTATTCTTAGAAGCGGTGATTCAAGGGCCATAATAGCTGTTAGACTATTGGTGTTTCTGTTAATCAAAGTCGTTGAAGTGACATTCACTCTCAACCAATCCGCAATTTCTCTTATGGCAAGGATATGTGACTGAAAGACACTGCAGTGATCCGGAAGTCGTTTTACAATACGAAGACCTAAAACCTTAGATTAGACTCCAGAAGCCACACCTTCTTAAGTTTTGGAGCCGTCCGTATAGAATTCAACACTTTTTCTTCTACCTAAAGTTGCATTTATCCACACTTTTGTGGATGGTATCCAGGTTTTATAAAGACGTTCGTGTATTAGAGCAGGGGAGGTTTGGTCAATTCTCCATCTAGGGGAGTATCATCGAGTATTCTACAGTGGCCGGTTCAATTTCCGTTCCACAGAGAGGTACATCGAAGACGGATTGCCGAGGACGTTGCCATCTCCTTCCCTAATGGGTCCAATGGTAGTAGATGAAGGAGCATATCCAGTGCATCCGTGGGATTAGTGCGAAGAGTACTGGTTATATACAAGGATGCAAGTCTATGCATCTTGTGTAAGATATGTAGATACGTCTTTTTCTCCCCGGACGGCCACCACACGATGACCCCATACATGAGAATTGGACGTACTATTGCAGTATAGATCCCAAAATTGGGTTAAGACCCCAATTTTTTCCAATTGATTTTTTGCATAGATAGAGTGGAATTGTTGCTTTTTTCACTCTCTCTAGAATATTAGTTTTGAAACTCAGCTTTGAATCAAGAATAACAACGAGATATTTTGCAGTGTTGGACACTTTTATCTTTGTATTCTGTATCTTTTAATTGTATCTGGTAATTGTCAAATGAATTTTTGGTTATATGGATGGGCAATTTGCCTTATGCGTGTACCTGTTTGATATACCTTGTACAAGACTGTTCAAACTGGCACCAGAGTGCCAAACACCAATCGGCTTCTTGTACAAATGAATACATATACACGAATATATTGGGTTTTTTTTTATTGAGGTATAGAACTTTAAGTTGGCATCACTTTTTTAACTGGCGGCCATTTCGTCAGCTGTCAAGTGATTAATATTTAGTTTGGTTTGCCATTTCATCATGAACAGGTTGACAAAAGAACAACGCTTGCAAATCGTGCAAATTTATTTCGAAAATAATGGTTCAGTTCGCGAAGTTTACCGCAAGCTCCGTCCATTTTATGGTCGACATAATCGTCCATCAGAGCAATTAATTCGGTTAACCATGGATCGTTTTCGCACTACGTTTGCTCTATGTGATAATACGCATCCGCAGAGACGTCGAACAGTGCGCACCGAAGAAACAATTGCCGCTGTAGAGCAAAGTGTTGAAGAGGACCCGAATGAATCGATTCGCCACCGTGCACAGCAATTGGAGCTTTGTCCATCAACTTTATGGAAGATTTTTCGCAAAGATCTTGGCTTGCGACCTTACAAGACCCAGCTTGTGCAAGAATTAAAGCCGCGAGACCATGCAATGCGTCGTGATTTTGGTGTATGGGCCGAAAATGAGATTGATCTCGATGCTGATTTTCATCGCAAAATTTTGTTCAGTGATGAGGCTGATTTTTGGTTGAATGGCTACTTCAACAAGCAAAATTGCCGCATTTGGAGTGAAGAGAATCCACATGAGACCCTTGAGACGCCATTACATCCACAAAAACTGACTGTTTGGTGTGCTCTATGGGCTGGTGGAGTCATTGGGCCATACTTCTTCCGAAATAATGCTGGAGAGTCAGTTACCGTTAATGGAGACCGGTATAGAGCCATGATAACCGACTATTTTGTTCCCGAATTGGATGGCATGAATGTGGATGAGTTGTGGTTCCAACAAGACGGCGCTACATGCCACACAGCGCACGTCACAATCGATTTATTGAAGGAAACATTCGATGAGCGCATAATTTCGCGGAATGGACCTGTCAATTGGCCACCAAGATCGTGTGATTTGACACCATTGGATTATTTTCTTTGGGGATATGTGAAGTCGCTCGTCTACGCCAACAAACCAGAAACGTTAGGGGACTTGGAAGCCAACATTCGTGGCGTTATTGCCAACATACGGCCCCATATGCTCGAAAAAGTGGTTGAAAATTGGACCTGTAGAATTGGCTTTATTCGAGCCAGCCGCGGCGGCCACATGCCCGAAATCATATTTAAACATTAATGGCATAAAATTATCCTTCCAATAAAGCCAAATTGATGGACATTAAAACGATTTTCTTGTGTTTTATTTCAATTCGAAGTTCTATACCTCTAAAAAAAACACCCAGTATTAGTCTCGGTGTTCTCTCAGTGGTCAGTCTTGCCAGCAGATTTCTCAAAAAAAAAACCTAGACATGCTAAAAAATCTGATTTTCCCTACACGTTGAAAAAATTTCACCTACAGATATCCCTACGCATTTTGTCATACATACATATATACAGATATAATAATATCTAGTAATTTGTTGGTAATATGTTGCAAAACTGTTTAATATGTCCAAAAACTGAGATATTTTTAGATTTAATTGGACTGTAGTGAATTTTAATCGGAAATAATTTTTTATTCGAGCTTAAGTTCAGTAATTTCAATTCTTATTGAATGAAATATTTTTATTAATTAATGTGAGTTTCTAAAAAAGAGCAAATTAAAATTAAACTAGATTTTTATTAGCTGGGGGAAATACCGATATTTTTCTGTGCAGCCACGCACTTCATCAGCACCCTAGTCTATCTATTTGAGTTTGTTATTAACATCAGCTATCTAATGTAAATTTTAATGAAACGGAATATGAGAAATGATTGATGTATATACAATTATGTATTGATTTACCTTTGGTAAATACATTTGTATGTAGCACTATTCATTCCCTGTTTTTCCATTTTTTCATTATTCTATTTAGGTTAGCACGAAGTTATACGCCTAGGTTCTACATTCGTAAAATTAAATGAAAATGAAATTTTCTCTTAGTTTGTGTTCTTAATTTCGTAAAACGATTTAAAAAGTAAAATTTCATTTTCAGTTTGTTTCAAACGAAATTGAAGTGTTCTGGAATCGAATTTCACTACAAAAAAAAGTAATTTAAATTCGGCAGCAAACAACATTGTGAAAGAAAATACGTTTTAGTAAAAATAAAATTTTTGTAACTTTTTATTACAAAAATACAAAAATGTAGGCACATAAATAACATTTGTACTTTTTTCAAACGAATTTATTTGTGTTTTAAAGGGATAAGTACAAAAACATGGAATAAGAGTAGGCGTTGCTAAAATATATGGGAAACAAATCCGGGATTAGCTAAAGGGTTTTGTAAATGATTTCTTCAAGGCGTTCATAAACTTTTAACGAACTTGCGATTTTTTCGCGAACTTGCCTTTTTTCGCATTTTCCCCGTATTTATTTTATTTATAACAGTTTTGGCAATTTTTAATGAATTTTAAGGACTGCACCGATATTGCAACTTCTCGCGAATTTTTGCACTGTTCGCAATGAAAGCGAATTTTTGCAAATATTCTCCTTCTTAGCATTTTTTGCGAATTTTGAATAATATTAGACTTTGCTATTAAATTTTTGCACATTTTCGCCATTTTTGCGATTTTTTACCTAAATTTTTGTCTTCTTAGAGTTTGGCGATTTTTAATGAAAAATTATGGCTTCTTTAAAATTTTGCAATTTTTCGCAAAATTTCTATTTTTTTTTTTTTTTTTTTTTTTTTTTTTGAGAAAGATGTCCTTTTTGCAACGTCGTTTTTGGCTTTATTCATTTATTTATTTTTATTTCGACTTAAAATTTAATTTTTTTGCAAGGTTTGGCGAATTCTCATAATGTTTTGCGCTTTCTCCCGAGTTAATGACTTACCTTATAGTTTTAGCGAGTTTAATTAATTTTAGTTTAGTGCTTGTTTCCAATATTGCAAATTTTCTAAATTTTCGCGATACGTGATTTATTATATTTTTTATCAAGATTTGATATAGATTTTTGCATTTATTTTTATTACAAGTACATAACCATTATTTTTTTGGTGAATATACTTATATGCAATTGATTCTTTCCGCAGTGAATATTTGCATATTTTGGCATCCATTGGCTACAAAAATATACATAGCAAGACAGATAGGTAGTCAAATTTAATTCTTCCAAAAGACTAATTTAAGCAACGAATTTTAGAAGGCAATTTCATCGAACTATGCCCAGTTTGCCGTTCGTACCAATTGTGTTTATAGCATAAAATGTTTTTTTTTTCATTTTGCTTGAAATATTTATTTGACATAAACTGGGAATGAAATCGTCATGGAAAAAAAGTTTCATTACATTTCTAGAACACAGTGATATCGTCTTTGCGGAATTAAAAACGTTTTCAATTTCATTTTGTAGTGGAATGTAGAACCTGGGCGATAGTCTAGTTTAATTTTTCTTCTCTTACATTAATTAATAAAAAAAATTTAATAAAATAATAAAAAATACTAGAAGTATGTACATTGTACATATTTTAAATTTTAAATAAAAAAAAAGACGACGCTTTTTCTTTTTTAATTTAGTACTGGATATAATGAACAATTAATTCACTTTAGCGAACAAGCCTGACAACAATTAGGTTCGTTAAATCGGAAAGCTACTGTATATAGATACATTCATATATTAAAAAGATATGTATATAGGGTTGACAGTTTTGAAATCGTAGAAATCAGTACATGAGAGAAAAAAAAAGTAATGTGAGTCCGACCACAGGGGAGATGTGTAAACATCTAGTAATGAAATTTTTTTTAAGTTGGAAATACTTATGCTTTTAGTATCTTTTTTTAAATTAATTAATTAAAAGTATCAAAACTTTCAATATTGTAAATACATATGAATTTGTTGGTTTTTGTTTGTTTTATTAAATTTATTTGGTTAGTAAATGGGCACACTGCAGTATATGTATATGTACTGCATTAAAAATTGCAGTAAGCAGTAAATTTACTGATTACAAAAAAAATTCAGTAAATTTTTACTGCTAATGAAATTTAATTTGCATTACCAGTAAAATCGTAGGGCCGTAATCATAATAAAATTGTAGCAAGTGGCAAAGTTTTTTCATTCAAATTTTGAAACTTTGGTATGAAAAACATTTATCCAATTGGTAGAATTTCATTATGAATACGGGCATTACTGATTACTGAAAATTCAATGCACCTCATCATATAACAAATCATTTAGGCAATTTATAAAAATTGTAGAAAAAAATTTTAGTAATCAGTAAAAATTTACTTGTTAAAAAATTTTTATTATTTTTACTGAAACTTTAGTGGTACTGTAGTGCTCATCTATGGTAAATGCCTTTACTTTTACTTTTTAATTCCTGTTGTTCATCGTTTAGTTGTTGCTGTTCTTGTTGTTGTGTACGCATTGCAATTAAAATAAATTCAGTAAAGTGCGACTTTGACTCGCGCACATTCGGGTTTGATAATTTTTTTTTTGATTTAGCTTTCTTAATTTTGTAAGTTTTTTCAGTTTAAACGAATTTTTTCTGTTTTATCGCTTTTTTCTTGTTTTGGCGTTTTTTTTCTCTTTTTGGGTTTTTTCAATTTTCGCAATTTTTTTTCATTTTGGCGATATTTTCGTTTTGGCGATTTTTTTCTGTTTTTTGGGGGGTTTTTTCATTTTGGCAATTTTTTCTGTGTTTGGGGTTTTTTTATTTAGGCGATTTTTTCATTTTGGCGATTTTCTTGTTTAAGGATTTTTCTAATTTTGGCGATTTTTGCGCTTTTTTGCGATTTATTTTAGTCCTAGAGATTTTTTTAATTTGGTGCTTTTTTCGTTTTGGCGATTTTTTTATATTTGGCGATTTTATATTTTATTGATTTTTTAGTTTTACCGTTTTTGAAAATTTCAAGAGTTTTGCTCTTACGGTTTCCAAGATACAGCAAGTTGTCAAAATTACAAAGTCAAAATTGCATTAACTGATGGAACACCCATTGATTTAAATTTTTTAAATTTAGTGTTAATTGTTGTAGTCTGTATAAAAATACACTAACTTTTAAAATTTCAAGTGTATATATGTACATACAATTGTATGTATATTACATGGGATTTTAACATTTTTCGTTGCTCGTTTTGGATTACCCTTTAGTTTTTAACTCTAATGTATTTGTTGTTGTAGTGGCCAAATGTCTACATATTGTGTCCAAATTTCAAGTCCGTAGCTCTTACGGTTCATTTTCACCTTTGGTGTACGGAAATATACAGAAAAATAACCGGCCGCGGCGCACCGTCCGCTTCGAGCCGGTCGACTTGTTTCTCTGCTTGGTATTGCTTCCCTATCGGAAATTTGGGTAACTTTAAACTAACTTTAAGCTAACTATTTCGCAACTAGTACTGACTACACTTGGATTACTTTACAATGTAATCAACTGACTATTTTAACATTGCGATGTCCTAGGCGGTAGTCAATTGTATCACTATGCACTACTTTAAGCTAACTTAAAGTTGACTTTTTTAAATCACTTGGTAGTCAGTAAATTAAAAAAAATTTCTGGGACTCGAACATATAACATCACACGTTGTGTACTCAACACGCTACCACTCAGCTAAGGTACCATCTAAAATAACAACAGAAAAATGTTAATATAAAACTGAAATGAGTTTCAAAGTAGCTGAGAATAAATTTGTTGGCTCTCACCAAATTCGATTACGTACTCAACTTTAGAATTAATTTTGGGTTTGTTCTGGATGACTTTGCAGCTAGCTTTTGGTCAGTCTAAGAAAAGTTAACTATAAGTTAACTATTTTTGTAGTCAACCACACATTCTCCGACAGGGTTCTTTCAAACACTAATACACTCATACATAGCTCACACCGATTTGACAATGCAAAGCAAAAGCAAAAAGCAAAGAAATCTCAGCAAAGAAGTCAAAGTCAAAAGATTTTTACACCCTAGCGTATAGATTTTTACACATCAAAAAATCAGTACAATTGAAAAAAAATCAGTACATTAATTTTTTTCAATATAAAAGGCTTTAACTAGGAATGTAACTAATACCAGTTTAGCGCATGCGAATACTACATTTTAATTTTTGCGAAAGCGAATGCAAATATTACAATACGTTAAAAAATCACGTGAAAATAAATTTTTATAAGAACATGAAGTTGTATTACATACATGGATTTATTTAAAATGAGTCTTAAATTGAGCAAATATGTATTAGAGGCCTGCGTAAACAGTCCGGAAATATAAAAACGTCATGATTTATAAATGTATTCACGTCGCATGTATTATACTAAACAAATAATAAATGCTGTCGTACTATAAGCGAAGCACGATGGATGGATTGGTGTATGTGTATATCAGTTGTAACAAGCGATGTCGCAAGACAGCTTGTTTGTAACAAACACTCAAAAGAAGTACTGTTGATTAGTGTATGCTTGTTATTTTTCATATTGTACGTTTGAGTGTGTGTGTAATACGTAGATGATAAGCTATTATGTGATTAACCGCATACAACTAATGTTAATGCATGTGTGTGCCTTTGCATGTGCGCAGAAAAATAAAAGATCATACACACATACATGCATGACGTTCGTACACGCGCTTATGCGTAGAAAGAAGCTAGCATCACAAATTCTTCCGTCACGAAGTGTTTTCTTCTTTACTCTTATACCTAAAATACTCAAATAAATTTCTTGCAAACAGTGTTGTTAACGTTTGTTTTATAAGATTTCGCTGTAGCAAAGCATTTGAAAAATTCCTCATGTCTTAAAAATTCTTATAAGATATCTTGTGCAGGAGACTAATATGTATTAATTTATTAAAAACACGAATTCATAAAACAGAAAGATACATACATATGTTTGTATATGAAATTAATGAGTGACACTTGTTTCGCGTGGAATTTACTACAACAATGACCAGTTAATATTGTTTGCGATTCAAATTTGTTTGTACGAAGTAATGAATGGTGCTCAAAAGATTTTTTAAAAGTTTTAACAGACTAGTCTTAAGTAGAAAATACTGCTGCCGAAAATACAATGCCTTTTCTTTTTCAAAAAATTAAATAGGTATATTTCCAAACAACGCTCTACTTTAGTTTAAATTTGATGCTTATGAGAACTTTTTTATAGAAAAGCTTTCTTATAAAGCTTTGAAGAATGCCTTACTTATAAGACAGCTACGTGCAAGCCATGTGCACAGTGTGCAAACTTTTATAAAGAGTTTTTTGTGCTTTCACATCGACGATATGACAACTTTCTTAAATAAAATTACTTGCCGACTTAAAAATTGTTTGCAGTTCGTTCAAAAATGCCAACTATGCACATATATTGAGCAGTTGCAAAGCATGTGCGACAGTTGATCACGCATACGCAGAAAAAAATTAGCAGAACTTCTGCATAAATTTGCTGAATCTACGAACATATCCTATATGTATATTTTTCATGCTGCCTTAAAATAATTTTCGTGTTTTTGACGTATGTTAATGGCAATTTTTATGTCTTAAATATTCGCATACATTTTAGCAAATGCAAATAGCAAAAATAAGCGAAAAATTTGCAAATGCGAACATTCGTTACATTCCTAGCTTTAACCATTCTTAAAACAAAACATGAATTCAATGTATACTTTGTACCAAGGCATTTGTAATTAATAAAAATAATATTACCAAAAAAATTTTTCGAAAAAGAAACTTTAAATTCATTATTTGCATGTATCAGAAATCACTTATAGCAAATCTTTCTGGCAAATTTAAATTAAAAAAATCTCAATAAAATTAACATTAACATTAACTTAAACTAAAATTTATATGGTCTCTGACAGTTTTGGCAGAATTTGCTTGAGCATTATATGGAAACCACTTTGAAAATAAATTCGCCTTAAGGCGAACGTAAAGTAAAGGTCACTGGTGATTCGAAGAAAATAAATAAACACTATGACAGGCTTTCTTATATATTGATAATAATTAATATATAAAAACAGTACAAAAACAGTACATACATGAAAAAATCAGTACATTTGCGTACTGATTTGCTAGTTATGCATAAATCAGTACTTTAAACAAAAATCAGTACATGTACTGGCAAAATTAGTACGACTAGCAACCCTATATGTATATGAACTAGAGTTGAGCGATATTTAGAAACCTGTTACTTTTTCACAGCGATTGAAAAATCACAAATCACAACTGTGACTGAATTTATCAAGTAACAGGTTTTGGAAATATAGTTGGTTCATACAAACTGTGATTGTTCTTGGATGCTTACTTTACAGTAAATGAAGCTACCACATTAATTTTTTTTATACATTCAGCTTTGGTCAAGAAAAAAATCGTCAAATCGCGTCAAATCATCTTTTCTGGTAACTATGTACAACTCACATTTTTATATTTGCAATTTTATTGTCTCTCTGCCTCTTATATTTTTTTTATTTATTCTCAATATTTGAACGGAGTTGATTGCTAATTGCTTGTTCTTGCTGCTCTTCTGATTAGTATTTATCAAAACACCAATACTAATAAATACTTTTAAAGCAGAAGACCTGAAATGTGTTAAACCGTGATCACAGTTACTGTTTAATTTCACTGCTGCTCTTCTTATTAGATTTTCTCGAAATAACAGAACTGCTACAAACAAAATACTGCTAAACTGTGATCACAGTCACAGTTTAAAAGAACAGCGATTTAGAAATCACATTCACAAGGAGCAACATTATTAAAAAATCACGCTATCGCTCATCACTAATATGAACCATAGATATTTTTTTTTAATTTTCTTCAAAAATTTTCAAAATATTTCGCAATCTATGATGTTTTTTGAAACAAACTATTCACACCTTCGGAGGAAATTTCCATGTATATTTTATTTATGCCCACTTCACCTGAGATTCGATATAAACGAATGCTCACTAAAGGTGCCTATACACTACATGTTTTTTACATTGCACCTGTCAAATTTTAGATAATTCGATAAAAACATGTAGTTGGTGACCTCAAAAACTTTGCTTGTGTAAAAATACACAAGCAAAAACATAAGACAAATTTTCAATTAGAGCATGTTCTATTTTCTTATGTTCACACATGTCTTTTCAAATGTCTATGACATGTGAAAACATTTATCGACGGTTGAATGTCTCCGATATCATTAGCCGTCCGTTTAAAGTATTTGCATTAGTGATAAATTAATTATTTTTTATCTCATTTTAAAATTTTAATTACAATGATATAAAGTATATAACAAGTGTTGATACAAGCTCCATATTTTGCAGATTAAAAAGAAAAAAACTTAAATAAATATTTGTGACGCCGGCACTTCAGTGACGCCGGCACTTCAGCAACGCTACCAAAGAAATTTCCTGTGGCTTTAATGTTATAATAAAAGCTGTTGTAAACAATCATGGCCGATGTCACGTGTAATTGTACATACAAGTTGGTGACCAAAAATTAAAAACCGTACGTAAATTAATCAAGTTTGACAGACACAAAAAAAAAAAACATGTGAATTGTAAACTTGAAAAAACACAAGCAAAAACATGTAGTGTAAAACAAAATTAAAACGAAGAAATTTCGAAACAAAATTCTTCGATATTTGTTCGCTAATCTAACAAAATTCGAATTCGAGCTTTGAACTTCTCTCGATAGTTTTTCGAATGTGTGACGGTAGCCGAGTGGATGTGTGTCATCCTGTTAGTCTAGAAGACCAAGTTCGATGCATGGCAGCACTGTAATTTAAAAAATAAAATAAGAACAGTGGATGTGTGTTAAGCCTAGATCACACGATTGGCACAATGTACCAATTTTCGTCGCCTCACTACAATAAAGTCATTATTAATAAGATAAAATGACGTTATTACTTAATTCTTGAATAAGTCTATATGGCTTTATTACCAATGCAGTGTGATGCATTTAAGTAATTATATTTCAATTAGTTGAGAAATAAGGCAAATTTACCTTGTTATTTATTAGGGCTGTTATTATTTAGGCTGTTAGAATGGAGGTACCATGTTCAAATCATGCAGTGTAAATTAGGGTATTAATAAAAAATATAAATAAAATAAGTAAGTTGTTCAAGATATATTCGAAATCGATATCAAAAACGAAAGTCTTGGTCAACTGGGTGATAAGCCTGAGTATGTATGTATACATGTACATATGTATATCATACATCCCTGGCATAAAATTGAAATGTTCTGCGCATGTACTTATCACCAACGAAGTCACCCGAACTGTGTTCTTATTGGCTATTTATGTACATACATATAACCAGCTGTCAAACTTAAAATAGTTGTTGCTACCTACATATATATCACTGTCCTTATTGGTTACAGCAATTTAAATTATAGGGTTGCCAACTCACATACATGTAATACATTATGCATAAATACAAAAGAACGATCCCATCTCTTGTAGGTATCAAACTTTTCCAACACAACACGAACACGAATACCAAGACGCTCAACACGTACGAAATACGCACAATACTGCACGACACACACGAAATATTATTGAAGATCAAAATATTTAATTAATTTTTTTCAAGAGTCGCTTTTCAAAATATGGCACTGCCAGTTAATATTATCTGCCACCACAGCTGATACTATCGGTTTACGTACAGAACTTTAAGCTTCAGAGGCCCATACAATATCAATAAATATGCTGGTGTTGTGTGTTTGAGGATACAAAATATTATAATATATAATATTATACATATTTTACATTTAAAATAGTTTCGTGTTTTTGTGTCAATTTTGCTCAACACGAAAAGAAACGATGACGCACCTAATCAGATTTTTTGTCACGAACACTTCGTGTTAAGTCGTGCGTATTCGCTACTCGCCGAATCACATATCGTCACCTAAAATCCAAAAGACCGTAACAACCGAAAAATTCAAGATAGAATTTTTTATTGATTATGATTTAATTTTGGTTAATCGCATCATAATAAGTCAATAAATCTATTTTGAATTTTTTGGTTGTTACGGCTTTTTGGATTTTAGGTGACGATTAGAGTTTTTCTTTTCCCGGACTTTTTCATTTCCCGGGAAAGCGGGAAGGACTTTTTGGTTTCCCGTAAATTCCCGGGAATTCCCGCCCAATGCAAACTAATACAAAATATATTTTAATTTAATCTATTTCAACAAAAAACATATTATAATTCATGATATCGATTAAATAATAACGTATTATAAACATTCAGCCTTATTTATAAAACTTAAAAAGGCTTTATAAAGGCTTTTTAAGACAAATTTTGTATGAAAATTGATTTTAAAAAACCTTTATAAAGACTTTTTAAGTTTTATAAATAAGGCTGATTATATTTAAAATACATTCACCCTTATTCTATTTGGCGTCGGCAACATAAGACGACGTCGTTTTTAGTGTTTTTTGGCAAATCGGTATTCCTGTAGATAGTATTGCCATTTATCGATGACTGTCAGCAAATTTTTAGTATTCTGTAAGAAAATTTTATGTTGATGTTGCCGTTCATTTAGTCGTCAGTGCTTTTGATGTCGTGTTCTGTTGTCTGCATGCCTCAGCGAATTTGAAAAATAATTTAAATGTTAAAAAAGTGAAATATAAGAAATACCAAAGTAGATATAAAAATGTACGTATTTATTTACAAAAATTTCTTAAAAAAAGTGAAAATATATGGACGAAATTAAAATGACTAACCCCAACCAATTTGAAGCTTGTGGAAGAGTTGAAAAAAAGCCCGTCTTTTGCTAGAGGATTCCGCAGAGGTAATGTCCCAATTATTTCAAGGAACAGTGGGGACTTGAGGTTTAAATTAAAAAAAGGCTGCAAACAGTACTGAGTGTGAAGCAACTGGAGGCGGAATATATAAACAATTAGCACTGAGCTCCTTTGGAGGAAGCTCCAATCTCCAATAAACATTGATCTGATCCCTTTTGCTTCAAAAATTAGGCTATATTTTATACAACACTTGCCTAAATGATGTTTTGTTCAGCCGAAAATAACTTGAAAATATTAAAAGGATGAACATTACTCATTATTTTACAAAAACATGACGGAATTTATTACTTACTTTTCCTTGGGTAACTGGCAAATGCATGACTTTTGTCTGAGAAATCTTATTTTCACTATTAAATTTTTTTATTTTCATAGTCCCAATAGCAAAGAAAAACATTTTATTTTAATTTATTTACAAAACTATCACTAAGCTTATGCCCGACATTGGTCGGGCCTAATAATTTTTTTTATAGATTTAAGATTTGAATACTTATTGTTAGTTCATATTTGAAGATACAATAAATAAAAAACATGCATTAAAAAAAACAAAAAAAAACAAAACTATTGCTTATTCAAAAACACTTTTACCAAAAATTGTAAACAAAATAAATCAGCTGACGCAAATATTGGATATGTGTATTGTATTTATCGATAAACAGGCAACGTCGTCATAACACTATTAAGGAATACAAAGTTAGCATTGATATTGTGTTATATTGATGTTGTTTCAAAATTGACGACAATGTTGCCGACGACAAATAGAATAAGGGTGATTATTACTGCGGCAATAATAACCACCCGACGATTAGTCAAATAAAATAATAACACTTCAGTTCTTTATATATTAGTAACGCATAAATACAAATACCGCATAATACAAAATAACGCAAAAAAACAAATTATATTATTAAAAAAATCTTACAAAATATTTTTTAAAAAGTAAGTATGATGTACAAAATCGAATACAATTTCATTCGGGTTTTCAAATAATTTTTTATTTTATTAAATATATTTTTATTATCTTGAAGTAATGCAACCTAATTTAAAAAATATGAGCTTCTGACTTAGTTGGAAAACAGATAAACATTTCTATGAAGTAAAAGCAAAAGGATATGAAAAATTATCACAATATGTGTTATTTGAATGAAATGAGTATTTGAATATCCAGCTTTTATCGATTTGTTTTGATTGTATGTGCATCCCTAAAACATTTTTGTATATTTCGATTTATTTTAATATTTTTTTTAATGGATTTTGCTATGTATTTCGAATCAGTTGGATAATTTGGTGATGTTTTCCATCACATGACAGAAATAATAAATTTAAGATAAGAGCTAGCTAGCACTTCTAGCTTCATTTTCAGATGTAACGTGGATCAATATGTGCTGTTGTAATAAAAACATTTGATGATTTTGGAAATATCAATTTAGAGTAGTCTTAACAAACGTGGGTACCTACTTTAGAATTTGGATATAATAATTTTTTTTAGAGAGTACAACTTTACTTAACATTGCTTGGCAAAACATTGTTAAGTTTTTTTGCATACGACCCTAAGACATAATACATAATAAGCAGGGAAACCGCAAATATGCAATTGCATGTTTTTTCTTGTATGACGTACTAATGCGGGGACAAGATATTAATCCGTTTCAGAAGTTTTTATGAATTTTGGCATCGATTTGATAGTGCATATTTTTGCATATTTTGCCCTTTAAAGCATGTTTTTGCATATATCAGACTTAGACGCATATTTTTAGCATATTTTCCAATTTTTAGAGCATAATTTACGCTTTTAGGGCATATTTTTATACTTTATTGATTTTTTTTATTTTAATAGGCCTTCAAGCTTATCTGTTGGTCAACATTTTTATTTTTCACCACTATGGATGTTAGTTTGAATAAAAATTCGGTTTGCTAGTTGTGACGGACTCTGCCCCGAGTAGACTTTGAAGCAACATTGTCAATGTATAAAAGATTACTTAGATGTGGCAGGCAACGATTTTTATTTGAAAAGATAAGTCAATACTTTGTTGTTTATTGCAATAAAAATTTTAAATAAAAATCTTGTCTTATTTATCCAAAGTACAGTTAAAAAGTTTTAATTCTGATATCGTGATCTATTCTCAAATCGAAGTTAAATTTTCACGAGCATCCAAAACAAAAATAGTTTATATTAAATATTTGCTTTAGTCAAAATTTTTATAGAAATTTTGTTTTAATGTGCCCTTCAAGGCCAAATTATCGTTCATAATATGGCAGTTATTCTTTTTTAATTTTTTTTATTGTTTCCTTTCTTTTGCTTACTTTACTTGCCGACCACACGAGCAATAATCTTGGCAATTATTGCCGTCGCAACGGTCAAATTCGATTGCCGACACAAGATATTAGCGTGTGTAGCGTATGAATATGTGTTCAAATACATATATATTCAGCAACAAATGTTAAAATACATTGCTGAGCAACAATCTCTTAACACATGCCTGTCAAATACAAATTATATTAATTTTTTTTCAACGTAAAAATAGAAAACAACATAAACATAAACTACATAAAACCAATAAAAGTTCAATTTAAAATTAGAAAATGATAAAATGATTGATTTTGATTTAAGTATTTATGTGAATAAAAGCAAATATATTTGAATATACGTGTTCACCACCTCTACATACATTGTTGAACACAAGCAATTTGACGTCATCATTCTGCCGGCGTTATTGCTTGTGTTAAGACACATCAAAATGCTCGTGTGGTCGTAGTGTTATTTATGTCTCATTTTATATGAAAATCTTGTTCAATTTATTAATTAAAAATATATTTTCATTTATTTATTTTATTTTTAAGAGCATATTTTTGAGTTTTTAGTGCATATTTTCAAGTTCTTACTGCATATTGAATGCGCATAAAACACTTTTTTAGAGCATATTTCTGGTTTCCCTGATAATAAGCATTAATAGAATCGTTCTTTTTACCAAAGAGAATCTGTAATTATTTTGTAAGTTTTCTTTTATTTCCTTGCGCATTTCTGTTTTTACTTTGACGAATTGTCCTAGAATTAAATTTTGAAAGTCGCGTTCCGCTTTTGGCAAATAAAGTATTCTAAGGGCATGTGCCAAACGGTAGCAAAGTACTAGTGTAAGTAAATTTTTGACATTTCTGGGGTGAATAAAATTTGAGTAGCCCTGTGGGCTAGTAGAAATTTCGACACAGCAGGTAAATTTTTGACAAGCTACAATAAAAAGCATGGTATCATAAAATTTAAATCCACCGCCGTCGCTTCGAGCCGTCACCCAATACAAAGGTTTTTACGTCTTTTAGGTTTAATTAGACTGTGAAAAAATCATTGTTTATTTTAGTTTGCGAAAAATGTTGCATCACATATATAATATTATATAATTTATTGCTACAAGAATATTGTTTTATATAAAAATGTCCTCTTAAAAATTTGTTGGTAGCCGGCGGCTTGTAGTCAGGCGAAGCAAAACCGCCGCCGCAGCAATTGTTTCATCAGCTTCTTTTTATGCTCAAGCGAATTTGTCAAAATTTTACATTGTCAAAAAAGATATCATTTGGCACAGCAGAAAAATGAAATTTTCTCCCCACAGGCAAATATTTTTTCACCATAGTACTTTTCTACCTTTTCGCACACGCCCTAAGTCTCAGAGCACCAGATGTAAACTCGGCCTTAGTTGTTGTACAGTTTTAGCTATTTTGCTACATACAAACTAAAATTTCCATAACAAAATAATAAAAAAAATCCCGGGAATTCCCGCACAAATTTCCCGGGATTTTTTTCCCGGAAAATGTGCGGGATCACGGGAAATATTTCCCGGGAAATCCCGTATGAAAAACACTAGTGACGATATGTAGTTAAGACATTTCGGTAGTATGTCTTAAATCTCAGACTTTTCGTAAAGAATTTATTAAAAAAATTCGGTAGTTTTTCTGAACAATTTAGTTTTTCATCAAATTTTCTAAAACATTGATTTATAAGTACACATGTACACAAGTACTCGTAAGAATCGGTGACTGTTGACATTCAAATAGTGCTGAAAAAAGTACAATTGTACCAACTTTTCCATCCCTGGTTCAAATATAAAAGTTCGCGAAACTCGTCATTTTGATATTGTGTTCATGTGTTCTTAATGTTGATTCCTTAAACCTAAATAAAGCCTTTTTATTTGGGCCCCATATTGATAAGTGTGTTTTCATGTCCAAAAGAAATATATTTTGATATGCAATTTTGTTCAAATCATTTGAGAAATACTTTATACTATTTTTTATAATACACCAACCAAGTCCTTTTATTTGAAATCTATATTGGTAGAGTTTAGTTCTAAGATGATGTTACTTTTGATGTTAGTTCATTAAATTTAATCGTCTACCCCTTTCATTTCAGACTCGTATTGTTAGGCTAGGTTAGTTTTTTGCGCAAACATATCAAGTTTCATTATCCATTTTCTTGTTGAGGTCGTCTCGGAATTCTTTTATACTATTTTTAATGATTAACTAATCAAGTCATTTTGTTTGATACCCATATTGATAGGAATTATTTTCCTCGATTGTAATCACCTAGAAGAGATTTTTGCATGCTGACAATTTTTGTAGTTTTGTCATTCTTTCGTTTTACGATTTTTTCGATTTGTCAAAGTTTTGTTTTTTTGGATTTTTTCGTTTAGATGCTTTTTCGCTTTGGTTATTTTCTCTTGATTAGAAATACCTAAGTCTTTCTAATCATTAGAATCTAATGTTTATTTCATTTGAGGTTTCGAATTCATTTACATATTTATTTTATGAAATGGGTTTTGTGTAGGAAAAGTACCAAAAAGTTGTACTATTTTCACCACTTATTTGTGGGATTTTCCATTCAGTGCATGAGACTTTTTTTGAGACTTTTTCTTTTGATTTTACTTCGGAAGATAATTAATAACCTACTCGCCATGTTTATTCAAATTTAATTCAGTTTGAATTATCATTATTATTCAACATTAATATTGCGTTATACGTGTTTTTTTATTTTATTTTTATACTTTGTATTACGACATGTCAAAATATGCTGTAGAACATAGAAAATCTTATCATGTAAACGCAAAATGTATAGAGTAGGAGAGAATACGGATAGAAAATTTGACAAGCGGTCGGTAAATGTTTATTTTCTAAACCATTTTAGAAACTTAACTATTCTCATCACACCAGAGGTGTATTTCAAAGTAAACGTTGCCAGCACTGATGGTATTTATTGAAGGTTTTAACACTTTACAAAAACAACCAAAATCAACTCAGGAAATCTTCATGTTGTTTTTGTAATCATTGTACAACTGCAACCATCAGCTACTTAACCCGTACCACAAAACCAAACAATAAACAAAGCTATAAAAAAAATATATTTTGTAGTAAAATTACATTGCAATAATAAAATGTTTTCTCCAAAATTTAGTTATATCAGTACACATTATTTTTTGCAATTATCCAATTGTTATTTTTACCTCAAAAGTTTAATGTCTGCTTGCATTTTACTTATAACTAGTATCAGTGTAAATATGAAAAATACCTACAACAGACTATTGTTCTCTTTTTTTTAAACACGGAGAGAATTTCATAATATTTTGATTCTACAAAGTCGTAATACTTTGTATAGGGTGTTTTTTTGAGGGGTATAGAACTTCGAATTGAAATAAAACACAAGAAAATCGTTTTAATGTCCATCAATTTGGCTTTATTGGAAGGATAATTTTATGCCATTAATGTTTAAATATGATTTCGGGCATGTGGCCGCCGCGGCTGGCTCGAATAAAGCTAATTCTACAGGTCCAATTTTCAACCACTTTTTCGAGCATATGGGGCCGTATGTTGGCAATAACGCCACGAATGTTGGCTTCCAAGTCCCCTAACGTTTCTGGTTTGTTGGCGTAGACGAGCGACTTCACATATCCCCAAAGAAAATAATCCAATGGTGTCAAATCACACGATCTTGGTGGCCAATTGACAGGTCCATTCCGCGAAATTATGCGCTCATCGAATGTTTCCTTCAATAAATCGATTGTGACGTGCGCTGTGTGGCATGTAGCGCCGTCTTGTTGGAACCACAACTCATCCACATTCATGCCATCCAATTCGGGAACAAAATAGTCGGTTAGTCGGCTCCAATTGCTGTGCACGGTGGCGAATCGATTCATTCGGGTCCTCTTCAACACTTTGCTCTACAGCGGCAATTGTTTCTTCGGTGCGCACTGTTCGACGTCTCTGCGGATGCGTATTATCACATAGAGTAAACGTAGTGCGAAAACGATCCATGGTTAACCGAATTAATTGCTCTGATGGACGATTATGTCGACCATAAAATGGACGGAGCTTGCGGTAAACTTCGCAAACTGAACCATTATTTTCGAAGTAAATTTGCACGATTTGCAAGCGTTGTTCTTTTGTCAACCTGTTCATGATGAAATAGCAAACCAAACTAAATATTAATCACTTGACAGCTGACAAAATGGCCGCCAGTTAAAAAAGCGATGCCAACTTAAAGTTCTATACCTCAATAAAAAACACCCTTTATTACCATGTAAAGACACCTTAATGCGGGGTTGTAGCCAGGGTTGTCAGATTTTTTCCGACATATTTCGCCAAATTGATTTTAAAAATCGCCAAAAGTCGCTAAAAATCAGTTATATATGGTTTTTCTTAGTAAATATTTGATAATAAATTTGTTTTTATATAACACATTTTTTAATATAAGTTTTTATAAAATTGTCGTATCAAAATTTATCAGAAAATCGCCAAAATTAGAAATAAAATCGCCAAAAACTAATTCTTGTAAATTTTTCTCATTCAAATTCAAGGACTATAATTAATATAAGAAAAATCATCAAAATCAAGTTGTTTTAACTTCTTTCAGACTAGTTTTGGTAGGATTTATATTTAAAATTACTCCTTCAACAAACTAATTTTCATGAATTAGAATAATTTTAAAGTTAAATTTTGTTTAAAAAATAGCCATAATAATCGCCAACAAATTTATTTATCTCCATAAAAATCGCCATGTCGCCAGACCAAAAATTTGGACGCCAAACAAGTTAAAAAATCGCTACGTTTGGCGAGAAATCGCCATATCTGACAGCCCTACAACTTGTAGCGGGTTGAAAACTTTACCAACCGCAAAACCGCTCTCTTTGATTCTCTCACCAACAAACTGGCATGTTATGCCAGCACAATTATGCCCGTGTAATTCAGCGCATTAGTTGTTTTTTTTTGTCGTTATTCACTGTATATACGCAAGCGCAAAGCAACAATATTTTTTCTTTGTATATATGTATGTATGTACATATTGGTTTTTACAACAAGAAATAAGTATTGAATATAAATTAGTTTTTCTTTAAATGCATTGGTGTTAACTCTTCATAAGGAACTTTTGGACACCCTTGAGATAATCTATAGAATATCTAAAAAATAAAGAAAACAAAAGTTCAAAGTAATCAAAACAAAAAAAAAAAAAAATGAAGCAATCATTTCTGTTTCTCTCACTTCAAAGAATTAAACAAAACAAAATCAAACAAATTTGTTTCGTTTATTGTCGTGCTATGGTTTAAGTACAAAGAAATCAAAATAAATTTATAACTGTAAAAGTGTCGATTATTTATGTTACGAAAAATATTTTCTAACCCCTGTATCGTCCCATAAGTAGCATAGCTACAAAAATATAAACAAAATTACATATGAAAAGCATACTATTACGCGCCGTGTCGGGAAATATTATAGAGGAGAAAATCTTTAAGACCGGCAAAATGCCGTCTATGCAGGAAATCTTTACTATTACGCGCCGTGTCGGGAAATATCATAGCGGAGAAAATCTTTAAGCCCGGCCGAAGGTCGGCTATGCAGGAAATATTTACTATTACAAGATTATCCCTTGAGCAGTAAATATTTTCCTTTAACTTCAAAACGACCAAAAATAGGAAACATACTACATACATACTTGATTTTAATTGAAAATTTGTTTACCATGTCATAATTTTGATAATCTACTTACATATTTACACTATGTGCATTATATTGTTATACTAAATCAGAAACTTGCCACGAAAATGCCGAAAGACGTTCAAAACTTTGGAGGTTCGCAACTCCGTAAATATGGCTTTCCGAGGATTTTCTGACACAACAGTTTTTTCTTAGAATTAAATTTTCTACCGTCTAAAATAAGTTTTATTTAATTTGGAGCAGCTTCACTAAAGTAGATTTGTTCCCTTCATTTTTTTAACAAAGAGCATGGAAGTATGTAGTACATACCTGCTATTTTTATACATACCACGGCTAAACGTAATTTTTGTTTGTTTTATTTTTTTAACGCCCGAACCGGAAACCGTTTTATTTAATATTTCATATTCCAATTGGCAACAACATACATACATATGTATGTATGTATGTATAACACGCACTTTTAATTTTTCACTAAAAATAAAGCTTAAATTAGACGTGACATAGCCATAATCCCATAGCCATAACCAAACCAAAATTCAATTGGTTTCTATGGTGGCGTTATGGCGAGTCACCTATAATCAAATCAGTGTTGCCCATTAGTTTGGTTCGAACGGCTGTTTTCTATGGCTATGGTTATGTCACGTCTGATTGAGCTTTAAAACTGCTTACATACTTTCACTTCTATGCTAGACGGTACCAAACTACACCTCACAAGACATTTATGCCTCTTTTTACACTGAATCATTCATGATTCCTAGTATTTTACTACATACATATGTACTTCTCAATATTATGTAGATAAGTTCATACCTATGGACGTATGTATGTGCAAATTCTGTCATAATTGCGAACTAAAGGAGCAGTAAACCCCTTGTTAACTGCTTTAATATTGCCTGCTTTGCTGCTTTAGTAACTAAAGTTTAGTTTTAAAAATTTAACTCTTTATTTTCATTCGTCCTTTTTTTCTGCATTCTTCTTTTTTCTTTTTTATCTTTTCTTATTTTAATTTTTTTTTTGTATTTCCTTTTCTCTTTTTAAGCGCTCCAAAACAAAATCCAATTTTATAATACACATACTACAAACGTACATACATCCATACATAATACATGCACGCACCTACAAAACAAACTAACTTGTACATATGAATGAATGTACATAGGTATGTATGGCTGGATGTAGTTGGGCATCAACTTTTAAGAAAAAACACTTGGAACACAACTGCCGTTATTCACAAAAACAACACAAGAACTATGTATGTAGATATGTACATATGCATTTTATTTAACTAGTTGATTTTATTAGTAAACGAAACTATTTACATATATGTACATATGTATGTTTGTGTACATATACATATACACAGGTATATTTTTCTTCCTATAAGTAGGTATATTTTCTTTTAATAGCACAATTACTTTTTTTATTATTAACATTTACATACATTTTAGAAAATTTTAGCGAACGATAATTAAAAGCGACTAAATTTGACGGACACGGTGTGAGAACTAATATTGTTGGTTGCTGAAGCAGTGTTGCCAGTAATTACTGAATTACTTAGTACCTAACAGTGTTACCATGTGTGAAGATTTATGTTATTTTTGAAGTTCTTAGTCATGTTTTAGAATTGGCAGTTTTTCTTGAAGCATTTATCTTCAATTCTCTTTTAAAACTGCGCGTTTGTTTTTTACACTCGGACGGTTTCTTGTTCGATTTTCCTATTGTTTTAATGCTGCGAATGAAATAACAAAAGAGAATTGAAGTAACTTTTCTGTACAAGCAAGTCAGTACCCCTCCTTTCTTCTTTCTTCTCTCTCCCATAAACTCAGACTTGCTTCAAAAAAAAACTGCCGAGTCTAAAACATGAGTTAGTGATTATAGAGCAATGGTCATACCCCTTTTCCACAGGCAATGTTTACTTTGCAAAGTCTTAATTCAGTTGTGTGGAAGACAGAGGTAGTAGTACAGCCTTTTTCTGTCTTACTCCCAGCTGAATTAAGTCTTTGCAAAGTAAACTTTCCGTGTGGAAAAAGGGTGTCATCAAGAAGAGAAAATTCTTAAAAGCAGAACAGAACTAATACATGTTTAGTGATATTCCACTGAAAAAATCGCTCTTGTAAATGTTTAATTGGGTATATGAAAAATATTTTTATGGGTTAATTTTATATGAATGAACGTTTATATGTAGTGGTGCCTAATGCCGGCCATACACTACACAAGTTCAGTGCTCAAGTCTGGCACTGTACAGTGCGTTTGTGTAGTGTATGGGGGCGGTTGTGCTATTTACGCAGTGAACTGAGTAAATATCAAAACGATTTTGATATTTGCTCAAGTTTGAAAACTGTACAGTGAACTTGTGTAGTGTATGTTGCAAACGCTCAGTTTTGTCGTGATTTTTTAAGAGCTAAAAACAAAAAATGAGCGCAGAAAAAATATTCTGGACAGAGTTCCTAGAATTATACAAAGAATCGCCTGCATTATGGCGCATTAAAAGCAGTGATTATAGCAATAGAATTATGAAAATCGAAGCCTACGAAAAATTAATAAATAAACTAAAGGAAAAATACCCCGATGCAAATAGAGAAATGGCTGTTAAAAAGATTAACATATTTAGGATTTAGGATATTTTTATTGCCACAGCAATTAATAAAATAGAGCAGTATTTGTACATGTTGTCTACTTCACTTATAGCTTTAAAATAAAAACTGCACAGTTTACTTGTATAGTGTGTGTACAAGCTTAGTTTCCGCAGTGCCAGACTTGAGCACTGAACTTGTGTTGTGTATGGCCGGCATAAGACTGTATGTACTAGTTTTTTTCAATTTCTGGATACATACTCGACACTCAGTATCTACAAAAATACTTAAGCCAAATAAAAACTTATCTCTATATTCCACATATTTTGTCTATTTCTTATAGCAATAAAAACTACTGTTATAAAAAGATTTAAATTAGATAATTTATTTACATAAATAACATAGAAACAAGAAATTTAATCAATTTGGTGGTATTTGAATATTCTCGGTGTATTTTTTTCATAAAAAATGCGACAGAAATCTGCTCTTTTTGTGTGTTTTATGCTCTTGCATTCAGCGTGACCGTTTGACCGACTAAAGTGGCAATTTGCCACTTTTTCGACTGCGTTTCCCCTTTTTCAACTGCCTTGCCACTTTTCACCCCCTTTATTTGGGGTGAGTTATATGAAAGTACATTAAAAATAAAAAGTTTAGTGCAGTTTTCTCGCCTTTTTTTAATTTTGCCCCCTTTTTTTGCTAAATCCCCTATTTAGTGCCACTTTTTGAAAAATGCCATCGGTCACCCTGGTTGTGCTGTGTACGTATGCAAATCAGAATGCTAGCAGAACCCTCAGAGCAATGGGATGGTGGACTATGTTATAGAGTAGCATTAACCAGTGTTGGTATCTCTACGAAGAGCAAAAGCACATTAAGCTGTTGCAAAAAGGGTACAAAGCGCATTAAAATACGAAAAAGAGGGTAAAAAAGCACGAAAATATTTTTTTTTAAATAAAATAAAAATAAAGTAAGAAAATAAAAAAACATGTTGACTATTGAGTTCTTGTTTCAACTTTGTTATTTATTGTTGAGCTTCTCATTTTTTTAAATGAAAGTTTATAACATAATAACTAGTTGTTCTAAGAAACTTTAGGTAAAGGTCCCCGATGATCTGCTTTAGCAACAGTGAAATGGGTATAGGATCCAGCTAAACCCCTCAATAATCAATTTCAATGTATTTTTAATAAAAAATCTTGATTAATTTAATAAAAATAAGTATGTAAAAACAAATAATAAAAAAACCAGGAGTCAAATAACATAGTAACATACACACACATACATATGTACATTAGACCGTCTCATTTTTTATTTTTTTTTTCGAAACCCCTTGATGAACATCGATTTTCTGAATCCACTCTAAAAACCAAGAATTTTGGTATATAACACTCAAATATTGATGAACCGGAAATGCTCTTTCAAATCGTTTTTTTGTTTTTTAAGGAAAAATGCCTTTTTGCAAAAAATTAAAAAATCTTGCTTTAGTAATCTACCTGCTGCTGCTATTGATAACCTCATGCTTTCAATCGAAATCGGCCCTTAAAATTTAACCACTCTTGTACGTTGAATACAAATTTACCTACATGTTGTTGTAGACGTGAATATTTTGATTTACTTTGCACTTACAAATTAACAGCCTTATGAAAATTCCGAAATCGGCCCTTAAAATTTAACCATCCTATAGTATGATTAAATATTTGTGTAAGCCTTAACAAATGCTTATTGCATACTACTTTCAATCAATTATTATGCAGAAAATTATGTGGTACTTTGCAGTTACTTCTTTTTTTATTTTGCAAAAAAAATTAAATTTTTTAAACCCAATTATGAAAACTTTTCTACATTGTTTTTAACATAGTTTCGTTATAGTCATTGAAAACAATTTATGAAGCCTCAGTTAAAAGATGCTGCAATTAGCGCTTAAAAATATTTTAGTTTTTTAAATTAAAAATATTTTTATTTAACAAAAAAGCACCAAAAGCACTGTAAGAAATTGTTAAAAGCGCTGTAAAATACCCGCTTTTTAAAAAAGCGTATTAGCCAAAATTTCGCGTTTATGAAGAGGCAAAAAGCACCAAAAAATACCCGAAACGCACCAAAATACCATCACTGGTATTAACAATTCCACCCATGAAACTATGTACTAAAATGTTTGTTTACTAAAGCCCAACTTCGAATAAAATTGTTAATACTGAACAAACTGTTGCTTTTATCATACTGTGAGTGGAAACATTTCGCTTCATACTGTTAACACAAAGAAATTATTCATTGAAACGACTTTTGTTCATGCTGCTTTCTCTCATTTCATCTTTTGTTATTAATAAGTAGGGAAGTAACGAATACCAGTTTAGCGAATGCAAATGCGAAAGCGAATAATACATTTTAATTTCTGCTAAAACGAAAGCGAATGCAAATATTACAATACGTTAAAAATCATATGAAAATAAATTTGTATAAGAACATGTAGTTGTATTATATACATAGGTGTACTACATATAGCATTTGATTTCAATATAGTTTTTAATTGAGGAAATACAAGCAAATTCCGGTATAACGAACGATATAATGTCAGGCAAATTCGTTACACAAAAAAATTCGTTATATCGCAAAGATATTTTCAAGAGTTATTTTAATAATTATTATTGCAGACATGATACAATACAATAAAAAGAATGAGGGTTATTTATTTGAAAATAAGCTACCAAATACAAACTAACGGAATCTCATTTCTTGCATTTGCGTTGCTGCTGTAGATTTTGTTTAATATTTTTTTGCCGTTCGTTATACAGAGCACTTATTTATAATAATAGTCGCTATACAAAGTAGAACAAAATCTTAGAAATATGTTCCTAGCAAGTTTTTGTTTTTTATTTTGCGATTTTTTCTTCATAATTCGTTATATCCAGTATAAAATTGGGCTAGTATTCGCTATATGAGGTTATTAATGTAAAAAATTTGGACGTTCGTTATATCGGATTTTCATTAAAGTGAGATTCGTTATACCGAGATTTACCTGTATTTGTTAATTTATTAAAAATACAAATTCTGATATGAAATTATTTTAAAATAAGTATAGATAATATTTAAATATGTATATATGAAAATCAACTCATTCATACTTTGGCCCTAAAGCGTGGTACTATGTTCAACATTTTATGTGAAATGCTGCATTTAAAATTTTTTGTACGAATTTCAACATTTTTCAAAAGTTTAAACAAACTACATAGTCTTAAGTAGAAAATATGTTCACGCAAATCAAATACTGTCCTTTCTTTTTCAAAAGTTTAAAAAAATTTCCAAACACCGCTGGATTTTGGTTTCATTTTTATACTTATGAGAACTTATTTATAGGAAAGCTTTCCCCTAAAATTTTAAAGCTTTAGTTGTCAGTATATGTATCTTTTTCATGCTGGCTTATAAAAAATTTTCGAGTTTTTGACGTTTGTTAATCGTAAACTATTTTCCCAAATGAAGTAAAATCTGTGTTTGTTTTTGGTATTCGCTTGAAATATTCGCATATATTTTAGCGAATGCAAATAGCAAAAGTAACCGAATAATTTGCGAATGTGAAGATTCGTTACGTCCCTATTAATAAGCAATAGCAATGTTGCCAATATAGAGAAATCATGAAATTTTTTGTATGCGTCGCACATGTGTAATAGGTTCCACTTTTAAATAAAAGTATTAACTTTAACAAATACATACATACATAACTAAGTACATACATACTTAGTTATGCATATATAAGTATTTATGAGAAATTAATATGTTCTTAAGCAAATTTGATTATTATTAATTTCATATGATACAAAAAAATTTAAATTGACAACAATTAAATAAAACACAACAAAAGTACTCGTTTCCAAGCGAAAATAAGTATTTATATACTTCCACGCAAATACATATATAACTAAAAATTATTTCTGAAATTATTATTTGTAATAAAACTCAAAAAATTTGATTATCACCCTTCTTTAAAAATACGAAATTTTAAACAACAATAATATTGCATTTAAAAGAAAGATAATTATTTATACATTTAACTTCTGTTTTTCCTAGAGATGCAGGCTTTAGGGCTAAAGTAAATGTAGTTTTTATTATGATCTATACTAATTTTAGAATAGGGCCTAATTTTGTAAAACGAAACGCTTAGCGTTGAACAATTTTGTATGTATTTCGCTTTTAATACAAAAATACGTTTAATCATTCATGTATGTGCTACGCATGTTTATTTAGGTGTTTGCTCTATTCTAGATGTTTCGTTTTAATGACCCTGTAGGAATATTTTTGCGTAACACCTACATTAACCCTGTTGGAATATTTTTGTGTAATACTGCATTAAACCTGTCGACGGCCATTTTCGTAACAATACGTACACACCGCTTTGTGTGTATTATAGTTTTTTGTATTTTTGTATTAAAAGCGAAATACATACAAAATTGTTCAACGCTAAGCGTTGCGTTTTACAAAATTAGGCCCTATATTAAAATTAGTATAGATAATAATTAAAAGTAAATTTACAAAATCTTAAGCAAGCAACCCATTCGCACTTTGGCCCTAAAGCCTGCATACCTAGGAAAAACAAAAGTTAAATGTACACACAATTATCTTTCTTTTAAATGCAATATTATTGTTGTTTAAAATTTCGTATTTTTACATAAGCGTGATAATCAAATGTTTTGAGTTTTATGACAAATATTAATCTCAAAAATAATTTTTAGTTATATATTTGCTTGGAAGTATGTAAATACTTATTTTCGCTTGGAAACGAGTACTTTTGTTGTGGTTTATTTAATTGTTGTCAATTTAAATTTTTTTGTTTAAAATTTTTAAACGCACTAATAATCCCAAATTAATATTTTACTTATTAAGTAAAATATTTTTTTATTAAAAATACATTGAAGTCGATTATTGAGGGGTTTAGCTGGATCCTATGCGCATTTCACTGTTGCTAATGCAGATCATCAGGGAACCTCTACCCAAGGCTTCTTAGAACAACTAGAGTTATTATATTATAAACTTTCATTTAAACAAATGAGAAGCTCAATAACAAATAACAAAGTTGAAACAAGAACTCAATAATCAACATGTTTTTTATTTTCTTACTTTACTATTGCTACATTGGCTGACTTTTTTCAGCTTCAAATTGTAGTCGTAAGAGTATGTAAAAGAAAATAAATGTAAATAACAACAACAGCTATTTAAGAATAGAGTGTTGCCACACAAGTGTTTTTTTGACCGGATGCAGGCAAGTTAATAATTAGTGTTTTTTATGGGAATTGTTACAATTTAAGTTTAAAATTTTTAAACGCACTAATAATCCCAAATTAATTAATTTTTTTGTATCATATGAAATTAATAATAATCAAATTTTCTTAAGAACATATTTATTTCTCATAAATATTACAGTGGAATTTCTCTTGAGGGGACACCGAAGGGACCATTGAAATGTGTTCGCACAAGGGGACTGTCCGCTCAAGAGAAAGCAATGCTTTGCTTATGGAGCTGTCGGGACCTGTCAAAAGTGTCTGTCTAAAGGGGGTGTCCGCCTATAGGAAGTGTCCGTTAAGAGAGATTCCACTTTATACATAGATAAGTTTATATGTACTTAGTAATGTATGTATGTGTAAAAGTTAAAACTCCCACTTGTCCGCGGATACATTCCATAAGTCATTATACCATTATGCACAAAGCAATGACCTATGTATACTTGCTCGGCAATATCTACGCAGTGTGTTTGAGTGATGTATTTAACATAGGGATGACATGGGAAGCAGTGTTGGTATCTCTACGAAAAGCAAAAGCACATTAAGCTGTTACAAAAAGGGTAAAAAGCGCAATAAAATACGAAAAAGAGGGTAAAAAATCACGAAAATATTTTTTTTTTAATTTTAATACATTAACCTCGCTTTTCACAGTCTATGGTTAAGAGTTAGTCATGTTTTAGACTTGGCAGTTTTTCTTGAAGCAATTATCTTCAATTCTCTTTTAAAACTGCTCGTTTGTTTACACTCAGACGGTTTTTTGTTCAATTTTCCTATTGTGTTAATGCTGCGAACGAAAGAACAAAAGAGAATTGAAGTAACTTTTCTGTACAAGCAAGTCAGTACCCCTCTTCTTTCTTCTTTCCTCTCTCTCCCATAAACTCAGACTTGCTTCAAGAAAAACTGCCGATTCTAAAACATGAGTTAACGTGAACTTTAACTGCAAGTTCTTCATATAAAACTTGCCGTTAAAGTCTCTGCTATCTTTTAACCATACATTGTGAAAAGGTACGTAAGTCATTTAAAAAGGAGAGTTTAGAGTGTAAAAGCTCAAAATATAATTTAAAATTTTTGCTTCAAAATAAACAAAGTATTTGAGATGTAATAACAGAATTTATTAACATATTAATTAAAACAAAATCTTGATTAATTTAATAAAAATAAGTATGTAAAAACAAATAATAAGAAAACAGGAGTCAAATAATATAGTAACATATACACACATACATACACATGTACATACATACAATAGTAGGTGAAGCTTAGATTTAGATTAAGATATGTATATATGTTACTGAAAAATCATTTACACATAAAGAATGCATTAAAAGCGTCCCTCTTTTCTTAAGTACTCTTAACTTAAAAGTTTTTGTTTTTGCGATATTCACCTTTATTCAAGTTGTCAGTATTGACAGCACGTCAATACGATATGAAAAAATTGGAGGTTGGCTAATCGTTGTCTAAAAAAAAACTGACTGCTATTGATAACCTCATTCTTTCAATCGAAATCGGCCCTTAAAATTTAACCACTCTTGTGCGTTGAATACAAATTTATCTACATTTTATTGTAGACGTAATTATTTTGGTTTACTTTGCACTTACAAATTAACAGCCTTATAAAAATTCCGAAATCGGCCCTTAAAATTTAACCAGCCTATAGTATGATTAATTATTTGTGTAAGCTTTAACAAATGCTTATTGCATACTACTTTCAATCAATCAATGCAGAGAATTATGTGGTACTTTCCAGTTACTTCCGTTTTTTTTCTTTGCAAAAAAAATAAAGTTTTTTAATCCCAATTATGAAAAGTTTTCTACATTGTTTTTAACATAGTTTCGTTATTGTCATTGAAAACAGTTTAAGAAGCCTCAGTTAAAAGATGCTGCTATTATCGCTTAAAAATATTTTTGTTTTTTAAATTAAAAATATTTTTATTTAAAAAAAAAGCACCAAAAGCGCTGTAAGAAATTGTTAAAGGCACTGTAAAATACCCGCTTTTTGAAAAATAGTATTGCCAAAATTTCGCGTTATGAAGAGGCAAAAAGCACCGAAAAATACCCGAAACGCACCAAAATACCATCACTGATTGGAAGTATACAATCGCCACCATCTCGCTTACATTCGGTTGACGAACACAGAGACGAATATTCATCATAGTTTTCATTCACAAAAATACTATGATGAAAAGAACACTGAAGCTGGAGTTAAATAATGAACTGTCATTGAGACCGCTTCTGAAATGATTAAAAATTTATTGTCAATTTGCATTCAGTGAGAATATTAACAGCTTAACCCACGATGTCGATCGACAACTCAATCTACTGACGACAAGACACTCACTAGAGTTCGTTTGAGCGACTCAGTAACTATAGACTTGTCAGTCGTCAGGACTTACATACGTTGTTAACGTAATGCATTTATTCATTGTCAAATTAACATATTGCCATATCAAAAATTTCGCAAATAAAACGCTACTTTACAAATAAAAAGCGCTGATATGTGAAAAGTGTACCATAGAAAATGCAACTCTATGCTCCTTAAAGTTGCTGCAAATATAAACAAAAAAACATACAAACATATGTATGTATGTTTTAACATTGTGACACAATAAAAATTGTTAAACTCTTTATAAATAAATAAATTTGTGTATTATACCTGTGGTTTTTGTGTTTGTTTATGCAAAATGGACTTAACAATAGCAGTTTATTTTTTTGATAAAACTGTGGAGGAGGAGCAAGTGCCGTGCAGACAATCGCGAGATTATTCAAATGTTTTGAATATGCCAACGAACGAGTAAGTAAATATGTATGTACAAATAGTAAACATTCATGTACATACATAAATAATATATTATTTTAGATTTGGGGCAAATTTTCTTGTGTCCAAAGAAATCTTCATCCTGTTGTTAGAAACGTGAACATGAACCCCTAGCAAACTCTGTATTTGCCACCATGTATTCCACGAGCACTTGAAGCTGCTGCAAAGACGATTTTTTGATACTACACATTTACATATCGCACATCCAGTTCAATAGTGTCATAACTCAAAAAACTAGTTTTGCAGAAAACACGTTTAAAGTTTTCAATTTACACACAACTCTATGAAGGCATGAACAAATATTCCTCTCTCAGGAGGTGATAGTACAAGCTATTTATATGAAATTTGTATGCAAGATAAAATACGAAATCCATTATTATTCTGCATTATTAACTCAGAAAACGAATTTTTTGGGTTATGTCATTATTGAACTGAATGTAAGATATGTAAAGTTTTTATTGCATATTGATTTTAAACAGAAACTCCAACTGCAAAAATGATTTGTCTTTTATTTTAATATGATTTGTAAGCATATATTTATTGTTATTTACTTACTACTTTTCTTCTAAAACAAATTTTTATTTTATTTATTATTATTTTATTCTTATGCATTCTTATTATTAAAATTTATTTTTTTATTTTTATTAAATTAATCAAATTGGAACAACTTATTGCTTAATTTTCATTTGTCGTCATCTATAACACAAGTGACTGATTTTGACATTTTTTGTCGCTTGAATTTTCATAGTGGGTACCAAATTTTTATGAAAATGGTTACGCTATGGTTCGCATTCATTGTCGATCGACTTGTCGTGTTGAAAGAGTTTAGTGGGTCCCAAATCAGCTGTTCGTCGTCAAAAATTATTGCGAACGACAACGTTCGACATCGTGGGTAAGGCTGTAAGTGTTTTTTACCTAAAAGTACTGAAAAAAAAAATTTTGTGTTCTTTAAATCTCTTCTTCCCTTGAACACCATCATGCTTATGCTAGAAGACTATTGCACAGATTTTTCTTTTCAAAGTAAACACTAGAATATGGCAGAAAAAGAATTTTGGTCGCTTGCTTATGTACGACCAACGAATTCATATAATATACATATATTGGTACACCAAGTAGGTACTGCCAATTGTGAGTGACGAATTTATTACAGAAGAAACGTCAATAGCAGTTTTACCGAACGAGGGGGCTTTAATTTAAAAGTGGAACCTATTACACATGTGCGGCGCACACAAACAATTACATGATTTCTCTACATTGGCAACATTGCTATTGCTTATTAATAGGGACGTAACGAATCTTCACATTCGCAAATTATTCGGTTACTTTTGCTATTTGCATTCGCTAATATATATGCGAATATTTCAAGCGAATACCAAAAACAAACACAGATTTTACTTCCTTTGGGAAAATAGTTTACGATTAACAAACGTCAAAAACTCGAAAATTTTTTATAAGCCAGCATGAAAAAGATACATATACTGACAACTAAAGCTTTAAAATTTTAGGGGAAAGCTTTCCTATAAATAAGTTCTCATAAGTATAAAAATGAAACCAAAATCCAGCGGTGTTTGGAAATTTTTTTAAACTTTTGAAAAAGAAAGGACAGTATTTGATTTGCGTGAACATATTTTCTACTTAAGACTATGTAGTTTGTTTAAACTTTTGAAAAATGTTGAACTTCGTACAAAAAATTTTAAATGCAGCATTTCACATAAAATGTTGAACATAGTACCACGCTTTAGGGCCAAAGTATGAATGAGTTGATTTTCATATATACATATTTAATAATCTATACTTATTTTAATATAATTTCATATAAGAATTTGTATTTTTAATAAATTAACAAATACAGGTAAATCTCGGTATAACGAATCTCGCTTTAATGAAAATCCGATATAACGAACGTCCAAATTTTTTACATTAACAACATCATATAGCGAATACTAGCCCAATTTTATACTGGATATAACGAATTATGAAGAAAAAATCGCAAAATAAAAAAACAAAAACTTGCTAGGAACATATTTCTAAGATTTTGTTCTACTTTGTATAGCGACTATTATTATAAATAAGTGCTCTGTATAACGAACGGCAAAAAAATATTAAACAAAATCTACAGCAGCAACGCAAATGCAAGAAATGAGATTCCGTTAGTTTGTATTTGGTAGCTTATTTTCAAATAAATAACCCTCATTCTTTTTATTGTATTGTATCATGTCTGCAATAACAATGATTAAAATAACTCTTGAAAAATATCTTTGCGATATAACGAATTTTTCGGTGTAACGAATTTGCCTGACATTATATCGTTCGTTATAGCGGAATTTGCCTGTATTTGCTCAATTAAAAACTATATTGAAATCAAATGCTATATGTAGTACACCTATGTATATAATACAACTACATGTTCTTATACAAATTTATTTTCATATGATTTTTAACGTATTGTAATATTTGCATTCGCTTTCGCTTTAGCAGAAATTAAAATGTATTATTCGCTTTCGCATTTGCATTCGCTAAACTAGTATTCGTTACATCCCTACTTATTAATAACAAAAGATGAGATGAGAGAAAGCAGCATGAACAAAAGTCGTTTCAATGAACAATTTCTTTGTGTTAACAGTATGAAGCGAAATGTTTCCACTCACAGTATGATAAAAGCAACAGTTTGTTCAGTATTACCAATTTTATTCGAAGTTGGGCTTTAGAAAACAAACATTTTAGTACATAGTTTCATGGGTGGAATTGTTCATGCCAGTGATGGTGTTTTGGTGCGTTTCGGGTATTTTTTGGTGCTTTTTGCCTCTTCATAAACGCGAAATTTTGGCTAATACGCTTTTTTAAAAAGCGGGTATCTTACAGTGCTTTTAACAATTTCTTACAGTGCTTTTGGTGCTTTTTTGTTAAATAAAAATATTTTTAATTTAAAAAGCTAAAATATTTTTCAGCGCTAATAGCAGCATCTTTTAACTGAGGCTTCATAAATTGTTTTCAATGACTATAACGAAACTATGTTAAAAACAATGTAGAAAAGTTTTCATAATTGGGTTTAAAAAATTTAATTTTTTTTTGCAAAATAAAAAAAGAAGTAACTGCAAAGTACCACATAATTTTCTGCATAATAATTGATTGAAAGTAGTATGCAATAAGCATTTGTTAAGGCTTACACAAATATTTAATCATACTATAGGATGGTTAAATTTTAAGGGCCGATTTCGGAATTTTCATAAGGCTGTTAATTTGTAAGTGCAAAGTAAATCAAAATATTCACGTCTACAACAACATGTAGGTAAATTTTTATTCAACGTACAAGAGTGGTTAAATTTTAAGGGCCGATTTCGATTGAAAGCATGAGGTTATCAATAGCAGCAGCAGGTAGATTACTAAAGCAAGATTTTTTAATTTTTTGCAAAAAGGCATTTTTCCTTAAAAAACAAAAAAACGATTTGAAAGAGCATTTCCGGTTCATCAATATTTGAGTGTTATATACCAAAATTCTTGGTTTTTAGAGTGGATTCAGAAAATCGATGTTCATCAAGGGGTTTCGAAAAAAAAAAATAAAAAATGAGACGGTCTAATGTACATATGTATGTGTGTGTATGTTACTATGTTATTTGACTCCTGGTTTTTTTATTATTTGTTTTTACATACTTATTTTTATTAAATTAATCAAGATTTTTTATTAAAAATACATTGAAATTGATTATTGAGGGGTTTAGCTGGATCCTATACCCATTTCACTGTTGCTAAAGCAGATCATCGGGGACCTTTACCTAAAGTTTCTTAGAACAACTAGTTATTATGTTATAAACTTTCATTTAAAAAAATGAGAAGCTCAACAATAAATAACAAAGTTGAAACAAGAACTCAATAGTCAACATGTTTTTTTATTTTCTTACTTTATTTTTATTTTATTTAAAAAAAAATATTTTCGTGCTTTTTTACCCTCTTTTTCGTATTTTAATGCGCTTTGTACCCTTTTTGCAACAGCTTAATGTGCTTTTGCTCTTCGTAGAGATACCAACACTGGTTAATGCTACTCTATAACATAGTCCACCATCCCATTGCTCTGAGGGTTCTGCTAGCATTCTGATTTGCATACGTACACAGCACAACCAGGGTGACCGATGGCATTTTTCAAAAAGTGGCACTAAATAGGGGATTTAGCAAAAAAAGGGGGCAAAATTAAAAAAAGGCGAGAAAACTGCACTAAACTTTTTATTTTTAATGTACTTTCATATAACTCACCCCAAATAAAGGGGGTGAAAAGTGGCAAGGCAGTTGAAAAAGGGGAAACGCAGTCGAAAAAGTGGCAAATTGCCACTTTAGTCGGTCAAACGGTCACGCTGAATGCAAGAGCATAAAACACACAAAAAGAGCAGATTTCTGTCGCATTTTTTATGAAAAAAATACACCGAGAATATTCAAATACCACCAAATTGATTAAATTTCTTGTTTCTATGTTATTTATGTAAATAAATTATCTAATTTAAATCTTTTTATAACAGTACTTTTTATTGCTATAAGAAATAGACAAAATATGTGGAATATAGAGATAAGTTTTTATTTGGCTTAAGTATTTTTGTAGATGCTGAGTACATACAGTCTTATGCCGGCCATACACTACACAAGTTCAGTGCTCAAGTCTGGCACTGCGTAAATTAAGCTTGTACACACACTATACAAGTAAACTGTGCAGTTTTTATTTTAAAGCTATAAGTGAAGTAGACAACATGTACAAATACTGCTCTATTTTATTAATTGCTGTGGCAATAAAAATAGCCTAAATCCTAAATATGTTAATCTTTTTAACAGCCATTTCTCTATTTGCATCGGGGTATTTTTCCTTTAGTTTATTTATTAATTTTTCGTAGGCTTCGATTTTCATAATTCTATTGCTATAATCACTGCTTTTAATGCGCCATAATGCAGGCGATTCTTTGTATAATTCTAGGAACTCTGTCCAGAATATTTTTTCTGCGCTCATTTTTTGTTTTTAGCTCTTAAAAAATCACGACAAAACTGAGCGTTTGCAACATACACTACACAAGTTCACTGTACAGTTTTCAAACTTTAGCAAATATCAAAATCGTTTTGATATTTACTCAGTTCACTGCGTAAATAGCACAACCGCCCCCATACACTACACAAACGCACTGTACAGTGCCAGACTTGAGCACTGAACTTGTGTAGTGTATGGCCGGCATTAGGCACCACTACATATAAACGTTCATTCATATAAAATTAACCCATAAAAATATTTTTCATATACCCAATTAAACATTTACAAGAGCGATTTTTTTCAGTGGAATATCACTAAACATGTATTAGTTCTGTTCTGCTTTTAAGAATTTTCTCTTCTTGGTGACACCCTTTTTCCACACGGAAAGTTTACTTTGCAAAGTCTTAATTCAGCTGGGAGTAAGACAGAAAAAGGCTGTACTACTACCTCTGTCTTCCACACAACTGAATTAAGACTTTGCAAAGTAAACATTGCCTGTGGAAAAGGGGTATGACCATTGCTCTATAATCACTAACTCATGTTTTAGACTCGGCAGTTTTTTTTGAAGCAAGTCTGAGTTTATGAGGGAGAAGAAAGAAGAAAGGAGGGGTACTGACTTGCTTGTACAGAAAAGTTACTTCAATTCTCTTTTGTTATTTCATTCGCAGCATTAAAACAATAGGAAAATCGAACAAGAAACCGTCCGAGTGTAAAAAACAAACGCGCAGTTTTAAAAGAGAATTGAAGATAAATGCTTCAAGAAAAACTGCAAAGTCTAAAACATGACTAAGAACTTCAAAAATAACATAAATCTTCACACATGGTAACACTGTTAGGTACTAAGTAATTCAGTAATTACTGGCAACACTGCTTCAGCAACCAACAATATTAGTTCTCACACCGTGTCCGTCAAATTTAGTCGCTTTTAATTATCGTTCGCTAAAATTTTCTAAAATGTATGTAAATGTTAATAATAAAAAAAGTAATTGTGCTATTAAAAGAAAATATACCTACTTATAGGAAGAAAAATATACCTGTGTATATGTATATGTACACAAACATACATATGTACATATATGTAAATAGTTTCGTTTACTAATAAAATCAACTAGTTAAATAAAATGCATATGTACATATCTACATACATAGTTCTTGTGTTGTTTTTGTGAATAACGGCAGTTGTGTTCCAAGTGTTTTTTCTTAAAAGTTGATGCCCAACTACATCCAGACATACCTACAAGTATGTACAAGTTAGTTTGTTTTGTAGGTGCGTGCATGTATTATGTATGTAGGTTTGTATTATGTGTATTATAAAAGAAAATAATTAAAATAAGAAAAGATAAAAAAGAAAAAGAAGAATGCAAAAAAAAGGACGAATGAAAATAAAGAGTAAAATTTTTAAAACTAAACTTAAGCTACTAAAGCATTAAAGCAGGCAATATTAAAGCAGTTAACAAGGGGTTTACTCCTCCTTTAGTTCGCAATTATGACAGAATTTGCACATACATACGTCCATAGGTATGAACTTATCTACATAATATTGAGAAGTACATATGTATGTAGTAAAATACTAGGAATCATGAATGATTCAGTGTAAAAAGAGGCATAAATGTCTTGTGAGGTGTAGTTTGGTACCCGTCTAGCATAGAAGTGAAAGTATGTAAGCAGTTTTAAAGCTCAATCAGACGTGACATAACCATAGCCATAGAAAACAGCCGTTCGAACCAAACCAATGGGGCAACACTGATTTGATTATAGGTGACTCGCCATAACGCCACAACCCTCACCATAGAAACCAATTGAATTTTGGTTTGGTTTTGGCTATGGGATTATGGCTATGTCACGTCTAATTTAAGCTTTATTTTTAGTGAAAAATTAAAAGTGCGTGTTATACATACATACATACATATGTATGTATGTATGTTGTTGCCAATTGGAATATGAAATATTAAATAAAACGGTTTCCGGTTCGGGCGTTAAAAAAATAAAACAAACAAAAATTACGTTTAGCCGTGGTATGTATAAAAATAGCAGGTATGTACTACATACTTCCATGCTCTTTGTTAAAAAAATGAAGGGAACAAATCTACTTTAGTGAAGCTGCTCCAAATTAAATAAAACTTATTTTAGACGGTAGAAAATTTAATTCTAAGAAAAAACTGTTGTGTCAGAAAATCCTCGGAAAGCCATATTTACGGAGTTACGAACCTCCAAAGTTTTGAACGTCTTTCGGCATTTTCGTGGCAAGTTTCTGATTTAGTATAACAATATAATGCACATAGTGTAAATATGTAAGTAGATTATCAAAATTATGACATGGTAAACAAATTTTCAATTAAAATCAAGTATGTATGTAGTATGTTTCCTATTTTTGGTCGTTTTGAAGTTAAAGGAAAATATTTACTGCTCAAGGGATAATCTTGTAATAGTAAATATTTCCTGCATAGCCGACCTTGGGCTGGGCTTCAAGATTTTCTCCTCTATGATATTTCCCCACACGGCGCGTAATAATAAAGATTTCCTGCATAGCCGGCTAGAGCTGCAAAACTATCGATAGTGGCTCGATTCGATAGTTTCAGTAGTATTTTTTGATGCCATCGATATTATCGATAGTTTTTGATTCTTAGGAACTTGTCAATTGTGTATTTTTCGAATATAAAAGCTTAAATTTTTTAATCATTCCTTAAAGTAAAAAGGAAGTTATTTAAAAAAAAAACATTTTTTTCCCAATGTTTTTAATATACATATGTACATTCGTATACATATGTATATGTAGATATTTATTAAAATTTAACGAAAAACAAACAAAACATATATACATAGATCAATAACAAAAATTAAAAATTTTAAAACCCCCCGACTTTTTTCAGAAAAGATGTTATATCTTCTAAGAACCCTCTCGATCAAGTCATCTTTCAAACAGAAAAAACTAAATGACAATCGGTCGAGCCGTTTGGCCTGTACGTGGACATGGACAGGCACACAGATACACAGACACACAGACACAAACTACAAATTTATAACACCCCTTTTTTTAGTCGGGGGTTAATAAAAAATAAGTTAAGAGGAATAAAAAGTAAAGAAATTGTTTTATCATTACTTAAACTATTGCAGTTATCTAAAAAGTATTAATTTAACCATAGCTGTTAAGTAATGATTAGTAATCGTAATGATTACTAATTTGATTACTTTTTTTTAAAGGTGAAGTAATGATTATATTACGATTATATTCAGTTTCGTACTTAGTAATCGTGATTTCGATTACTAATAATGGAAAAGTAATCTGAATTACTTGAAATTACTATAAAATAATCAAAAATAATCAGAAGTATTAAAAAAATAATGCAATTACTTCTAAGGATTACTTTAATTCTTTTTGATTATTTATTAAGTTTATTGCATTTCATTTATATTAAAATTTAAAATATTTAATAATTTGACAAATGAGCAAAATTTTGAGGAAAGCTTGAAAAATATCTGTTGATACATTTTTATAGTCTTTCAAACAATTGGTTGGCGTGTATATGTTTTTTTTCTTTTGTGATTTTCAAAAATATTTTTTGTGAATTATCGAATCATTTTTTAGAAGTCTGTGGATAAGATAAGAAGTTTGTGGCTGTTGAAATTGTGTGGTTTGAATGAAGTCTACTAACATTTTGTCGAAGCGACAATGATATGCATACAGACAATGCTTAACCACCAGCAAAAATGTTTATGTTTTTCTTTATATTTTTATCTCAGATTGATATTATTAATGTTGTTATATAAACGAATATGTTAAGAATTTCTTAAACAAAAAACATCTAATTATATAAATTTCTTGAGACTTTTTCAAAATAAAGTAGTCTCAATTCAGAATGTTTGAAAATAATCAAAAGTAATCTTTGAAAGTAATCGGATTACTTTTTGATTAATTTTGATTCTTTTAGATTATTTTGTAGTAATTTCAAGTAACTCAGATTACTTTTCGATTTTAGTAATCGTAATCACCCAGCTAAAAAAATTATATATGGTCCATATATTTTTAATATATGAATGTATATAACTATATATGAATGTGTATGAATTCGTGTATGGAAATGTATGGGATTATACATGGCAAAACTATTGTATATGAACTAATATATGGAGTAATATATGAAATGTATTATAATATATGAGCTCATATATGAAAATTTAATTATGCAGCTCCTCATATGTGGATCCATATATGGAAATAAGATTTAATGTATGGAGTCATATAAGAATGTATGCATACATGATATCTCACATAAGATCGTTTTTGCAATCTAACAAGCTTGACATTTTATCACTGAAGAATTGGAAATTCACTAGAAAATAGATACGGTATGCAAAGTTTATATGCGTTTAAAAAAGAAAAACTTTTGTTAAAAAAAAAAAACATTTTTGTATGATTTTATACATTGCGGATCAAATAATCAAAATCAAAAATAATCCAGTCATTAATTTTATAGAAAATAACAAAATTCTCTAGATAAGAAACAAAGTTCATATTACTCCAAAAAATTATTTTTTCTTTGAAATGATGAATACAATTTCTTTCAGTTAGTTTTTAATTATTTTGTCCAAACAAATCTTTCATTAAATACAACCTCCCCAAAAACTTAAAAAAACTAATTTTAGTAATTTTATTTATTGCACAGCAATGCGCTTTTTTGATTAAAAAAAAAGTATGAATTTGAACTTTTCATACAGTATAAGGAATATTTATACATGCATGTATGAAAATGTATGAATATGTATAATCATATATGGCCATATACCCTCATTTTTCGGATCCAAACAATATATGGGATATCATATATGCTCCATACATATTTTTTTAGCTGGGCAATTATTTATCATCAATTCTTTTGAAGGCAATTATATAATCATTACAATTCTTTTTAAAATGTAATCTAATTGATTACTAATCGTAATCGTAATTTAACAGCTCTGAATTTAACATAACTCTACGTCTCCACCTGACATGGAATTTTGTTGTAACTTGATGTTATAACTGAGTTGTTAAAACAATTGCACTAACCATAATGTTATAACTTGAAAAAGGCATAAACTTTAGCAGTCTACAAATAACAACAACTTGAAGTTAATGTTAAGGTTAGCCATTTTATGTCAGGTGGAGACCGCAAGTAGGGAAAATCAAACTATTTAGCGTCACCGTTTATTTAAAAGTAAAGAGCGGACACAGTCCAATAGTCGCCAAATTGAGCCGCCGCCAAATTTATTCATATGTCAAAGCCGTTGGTATATAATAATTGTATTTTTTATTTTACAAACTCACATCTTATGTTGAAACAAATTCAAAACTAATTAAGATATTTTCACATTTATATATATAATGGTGACCATTATTATAAAGGTTTACCATTAACGAAATTTGATTGTTGCATTTTTTATTCCACAGTCGCCGTTATACCGTTTTTATTGACATTATTTTCTAATTTTGTAGTAGCGTATTTTTGTCGATAGTATCGCTATCGAAATAAAAATATCGATAGTACAATTAAAATAAAACTATCGATACTATCGATTGTACCATCGATAGTTTTGCAGCTCTATAGCCGGCATTTTGCCGGTCTTAAAGATTTTCTCTATAATATTTCCCGACACGGCGCGTAATAGTAAAGATTTTTTTAATACAAATGCTTTTCATATGTAATTTGGTTTATATTATTGTAGCTATGCTACTTATTTGACGATACAGGGGCAGAGTAGCAAGCCGTAACGGCGCGGCTACCCACTCAGCCGAGTTTTTTCAACAAGCCAAGCCGCCGCCGAACTACTCGGCTTATTGGCGGCTTAATGCTTAGCCGATATTTTGTCTTTTTTTTATACTTTTTGAATTATGTTTAATATTGTGTCTACTCAACTTGCTTATAGTTTTTATTTATATTTCGGATTGCATATGATAGCCATAGTCCCTGAAAAATAGTTGATTTTGCTTTCACATAGATAGAAAATGTGTATACGAACGGTAAGTCCCGGTTCACACACTTCAACTTTTGTTGATCAACTCATAATTCAGTTGTAAGAGAGACGGAGGAAGAAGTACAAATATCTCTTTTTTTCTTACAGCTGAATTACAAGTTGATCAACATAAGTTGAAGTGTGTGAACCGGGACTAAAGGAGCTGCGACAAAAATTTACGTTCTCTACTGGAGTCCCTTCTTAAATCCATACACGTTTACATAGACTTTTTGTTGCAGCACTCAGGCGACTTTTTACAATTATTTGATCAAAGCTTTTTATTAGTTCATCCGTAGAAGTGTTGCAATAAAGTAACTAATTTTTAATTCAATCAGGAAGCTTAAATGAAATTTATGTATAGTCTAGTTTCTATGGTTTAACAAATTATTTACGAAGTTATTTTTATTGGCATTTAGGACATCAATTACTGCAATATTCAAACTATTGCAAAATAAATAATGCTACAACGTGGTGATTCAATAATTCACGTACTTTTCTAGAAACAGACTGGGTTCAAAAATGTTTTTTATATGCTTAAACAAATCGGCGTTATGCCGTTCAACCGCTGCCGCCGAAAATATTTGTCTTTCAGCCGTCGCCGAAATTTTTTGGTCGGGTTGCTACTCTGTACAGGGGTTAGAAAATAATTTTCGTAACATAAATAATCGACACTTTTACAGTTATAAATTTATTTTTGTTTTGATTTCTTTGTACTTAAACCAGAGCACGACAATAAACGAAACAAATTTGTTTGATTTTGTTTTGTTTAATTCTTTGAAGTGAGAGAAACAGAAACCATGAGAACGATTGCTTAATTTTTTTTTGTTTTGATTACTTTGAACTTTTGTTTTCTTTATTGTTTAGATATTCTATAGATTATCTCAAGGGTGTCCAAAAGTTCCTTATGAAGAGTTAACACCAATGCATTTAAAGAAAAACTAATTTATATTCAATACTTATTTCTTGTTGTAAAAACCAATATGTACATACATACATATATACAAAGAAAAAATATTGTTGCTTTGCGCTTGCGTATATACAGTGAATAACGACAAAAAAAACTAATGCGCTGAATTACACGGGCATAATTTTGCTGGCATAACATGCCAGTTTGTTGGTGAGAGAATCAAAGAGAGCGGTTTTGCGGTTGGTAAACTTTTCAACCAGCTACAAGTTGTAGGGCTGTCAGATATGTCGATTTCTCGCCAAACGTAGCGATTTTTTAACTTGTTTGGCGTCCAAATTTTTGGTTTGGCGACATGGCGATTTTTATGGCGATAAATAAATTTGTTGGCGATTATTATGGCTATTTTTAAAACAAAATTTAACTTTAAAACTATTCTAATTCATGAAAATTAATTTGTTGAAGGAGTAATTTCAAATATAAATCCTACCAAAACTAGTCTGAAAGAAGTTAAAACAACTTGATTTTGATGATTTTTCTTATATTAATTATAGTCCTTGAATTTGAATGAGAAAAATTTACATGAATTAGTTTTTGGCGATTTTATTTCTAATTTTGGCGATTTTCTAAAAAATTTTGATACGACAATTTTATAAAAACTTATATTAAAAAATGTGTTATATAAAAACAAATTTATTATCAAATATTTACTAAGAAAAACTACATATAACTGATTTTTGCCGACTTTTGGCGACTTTTGGCGATTTTTAAAATCAATTTGGCGAAATATGTCGGAAAAAATCTGACAACCTTGGCTACAACCCCGCATTAAGGTGTCTTTACATGGTAATACAAAGTATTACGACTTTGTAGAATCAAAATATTATGAAATTCTCTCCGTGTTTAAAAAAAAGAGCACAATAGTCTGTTGTAGGTATTTTTCATGTTTACATACTATAAGTAAAATGCAAGCAAAGACACTAAACTTTTGAGCTAAAAATAAAAATTGGATTAATTTTAATTATTATTCGAACTCCATTTGTTTCTATATTTTTGATTTGAACGGGCTAAAGTGTTGTTAGTCAGAATATTTACAATAGACTTTGGTGTTATTTGTTCATTAATAATTGTCACATGTAATTTGGCTTAAAAAGCGATGCGAACTTTAGCCCGTTCAAATCAAAAATATAGAAACAAATGGAGTTCAAATAATAATTAAAATTAACTAAAAATTAATAGCCATGGGCCTGTGGCAAAAATTAAATAAAAATATACTTAATAGTAACAAACCAAAAAAGTTTGTCTTAAGTAGAACAATAAATAAGCAAATTAAGTAACATGTGTATAATTAGTTAAAAGAACAAAAAAAAAAAAAACGACAATGGTAAGACTGTTGTAAATATAGTGATGGTAAAATTGAGCTTACAATACAAAAAAGCTTTCAGCAAATTGAAATACGATGAATCAAAACAATTCACATATTCCATTTGCAATAAAATGCTAAGTATATAAAGCAGAAATCTACATCAACTGACACCACACACAGTGGACCAAACACAAAAGAACGCTGATGATGAAGGTTTAGTGGCCTTCGAAAACGGCTGGTTGTTCCGTTCAACTATGTGTTGTTAGTCAGAATATTTACAATAGACTTTGGTGTTATTTGTTCATTAATAATTATCACATGTAATTTGGCTTAAAAAGCGATACGAACTTTAGCCCGTTCAAATCAAAAATATAGGTAAAAATTGGATAATTGCAAAAAAATATGTACTAATATAACTAAATCTTGGAGAAAACATTTTATTATTGCAATGTAATTTCACTACAAAATATAATTTTTTTTATAGGTTTGTTTATTGTTTGTTTGGTTTTGTGGTACGGGTTAAGTAGCTTATGGTTGCAGTTGTACAATGATTACAAAAACAACGTGAACATTTCCTGAGTTGATTTTGGTTGTTTTTGTAAAAGTTTTAAACCCTTCAATAAATACCATCAGTGCTGGCAACGTTTACTTTGAAATACACCTCTGGTGTGCTGAGAATACATAACTCATGTTTTAGACTCGGCAGTTTTTCTTGAAGCAAGTCTGAGTTTATGGAAGAGAGAGGAGAGAAGAAAGAAGAGGGGTACTGACTTGCTTGTACAGAAAAGTTACTTCAATTCTCTTTTGTTATTTCATTCGCAGCATTAAAATAATAGGCAAATTGAACAAGAAACTGTCTGAGTGTAAACAAGCGAGCAGTTTTAAAAGAGAATTGAAGATAACTGCTTCAAGAAAAATTGCCAAGTGTAAAACATGACTAAGTTTCTAAAATGGTTTAGAAAATAAACATTTACCGACCTCTTGTCAGATTTTCTATCCGTATTCTCTCCTACTCGATACATTTTGCTTTTACATGATAAGATTTTGTATAACCTACAGCATTTTTTGACATGTCGTAATACTTTGTATTACCATGTAAAGACAGTTTAAGCAGCATAGCTACAACCGGGTGTCCTAAGAAACCTCTCTTATTTTTTTCGTTTTTGGGGTCTTTTCGGTTTTTTTATTTTGGCGTTTTTTGGGTTTTTTCGGTTTTGGCGATTGTTTTAGTTTTGACACTTTATTTTCTCTGAATTTGTGTGGTTTTACAGATATTGTCTCGTTTTATCGTTTTTTTCGGTTTTAGGCTTTTTTTCATTTGGCGATTTTTTTTCATTTTGGCGATTTTTTTTCATTTGGGCGATTTTTTCGAATTTGGCGATTTATTTTAGTGTTAGAAATTTTTTTTAATTTTGGCGATTATTTTCGTTTTGGCGATTTTTTTAATTTTTGGCAATTTTATAATATTCGGATTTTTTAGTTTTACCGTTTTTGAAAATTTCAAGTGTTTGCCTCTTACGGTTTCCAAGATATAGCAAATTGTCAAAATTACATAGTCAAAATTGCATTAACTGATGGACCACCCTTTAATTTAAATTTTTTTTTTAAATTTTAGTGTTAATTGTTGTAGTCTGTATAAAAATACACTAATTTTACAAATTTCAAGTTTCAATATACATATGTACTATAATATATATGTATGTGCATACTAGAGAGCTGCGTAAACAGTTTTGAAATGTAAAAACGTCATGATTTTTAAATGTATTCACGTCGCATGTATTATACTAAACCAATAATAAATGCTGTCGTACTATAAGCGAAGCACGATGGATGTATTGGTGTACGTGTATATCAGTGTTAACAAGCGAAAACGCCAAGCAGCAAAACAAAACAAACACTCAAAAGAAGTACTGTTGAAAATAAAATAAAATGAAATAAAAGATCATACACACATAGTTACATGCATTGGGTTGCCAGACGGCCTGGAATGGCCTGGATTTTCCAGTTTTTTAGAGCCTCATCCAGTTACCAGCTAACATAGAATTTATCCAGTTAAAAATTATTTCTTAAATTATGAAAAATAATTTCTTTATCAATTATATTTTTTAATTAATTACACAGCGGAACAGTGGTTTTATTGCTTCATTTAAAATAGCCGATCCTTATGTATTTTTATCTGCTGATTACGATGGCATCATTAGTTTTTCCCCAGCAACTCTAGTTTTAAAGATATAGTGACAATTAGCATATGCTTAATTTATGCCATTTTTTTATAATTCACTTAGTATATCACGAATGGTCCCCCAAACTTAAAAATACTTTCTGGATTATTAAATTTCATTAAATTCTATTTGAGTAGATGAATATTGGGTATATCATGATATCGTACTCTTATTACATGGATGTTAAAAATCGTGTCTTTTTGGTTTAGTTCTTAAATTTTTTTTATTTAAATTTTTGAAATTAAATTAACTGGTTCTTATGTATTTTTGTCCGCTGATTACGAATATAGTTTTATTATTTATCTATCACCTCTAGTCTCACAAAAAAAGACTAAAATTTTTGCTCTCTAATGCCTTCCAAAAAAATTTGTGTTTTGTATCACATATCTGATCAATGCAATTATTACGTATAAGAAATGTTGTATTGACCAGTCCAGAAAATTTTTGTTTTATTTGTAGTTATTATATCGAAATTTTCAGCTTTTACCGAAAAAAAAAAAAACAATTTTAAGGAAAAATTTTAATTTTTAATGCAAAATTATTGGGCCTAATCACGAGTGTGGTATTTCGACTTCTACTACGACTATTTTGTACAAGACTAAAGAATATTGCTTTATAAACTCTTCGTATTCGAAATACGACACTCGTAATTAGGCTCACTAAAATAATCAGAACTTATAAAAAAATAGAGGCTACATTCAAAATCAGCGACGTCATATTATTAGAAATATATTTTTTGATGGCGTAAGAAAAGAAAAATTCGAGATATTATTTTTTAAATATAATGCACAAATCTCTGAAACTAGAGGGTATAAAAATAAAAGAAATCTTTTTTCGTAATTAGCGGACAAAAATTCATAACGAATAGTTACCCAGTAAAAAAAAATTGAAGTCATTCTGAAGGAACCACATTTTCATAGCTTCCAAAAAATCGATATTTTTAATTTGCCGATAGTTAGCAGAAAATCAAGTAAAAGTTTATTTTAATCACACAAAACCTTGTAGTTCTTCCATAGTTTTAGTAAATACTCACCAAAATGTTCAAAAAATCGATTTTTTGAAAGAAATTTATGAACTAATTTTGGTCTAAAATTTAGAAGTTATTTGCTTAAATTTACATGAAAACACTGTTTCGCGTTTGAATTCGTATAAAAATAAACGAATTGTTAAAATATGTAACTTTTTAAAGTTTTTCTTAGATGAAAATATTACCATAGAACACAAAAAAGGAAATTTTTCTTAAAATCGCTTCTAATTCGGTGACTAGGCATCGAAACAGAGAACTTCTTGCAATGACAACCCTATGTAAAAATCATTAGATCGGATCGAAATTAGAACTACTTCCAGACTGCAAACTCTATATTTTCATGACTTCTTTGGAGTGTCCTTTTTTACTGGGTATTTAAGTAAAAAATATAATAAAAAGTTTTATGGACTAAACTATGCTCCTTAATATAAAGCTATCGAAAAAAGGAAATTGTTTTACAGATTAAAAATAATGACGGAATCGTAATCAGGAGATAAAAATACATAAGGATCAGCTTTTCTTATTAAAACAAGGCAAAAATTTCTGTTTTCTGGTTGTGTTTTTATATCTTCTAAGGAAAAATTTTTAATACTAAATAAAAAGAAACAATAGTGCTTGCAAATGTACAACCAGTTGTAATTTTCCCTAACACTGATTAGTTCCACTATTTTGTACATCACTGGCAATTTACAACCAAAACAATATTTTCAAAAAGCATCAACACTTTGCATTTTAAACTTATTTTTAAATTGTCCAGTTCTTTTTTCAAAATCCAGTTGAATTTCTTCCATTGTCCAGGTATTTGACTTTTGGTATATGGCAACCCTATACATGCATGACGTTCGTACACGCTCTTATGCGTAGAAAGAAGCTGGTATCACAAATTCTTCCGTCACGAAGTGTTTTCTTCTTTACTCTTATACCTACAATACTCAAATAAATTTCTTGCAAACAGTGTTGTTAACGTTTGTTTTATTAGATTTCACTGTAGTAAAGCATTTGAAAAATCCCTCATGTCTTGAAAGTTTTTATAAGATGACTTATGCAGGAGACTAATATGTACATACAATTGTATGTATATTACATGGGATTTTAAAATTTTTCGTTGCTCGTTTTGGAACACCCTTTAATTTTTAATTCTCATGTATTTGTTGTTGTAGCGGCCTTTTCACCTTTGGTTTACGGAACCCTAAAAAGAAGAGAAATCTCCTATTTCTTGATGCATTTTTATGTCGCTTATTAACTTTGTTATTTTTATTCCAACACTGAAAGAATTCTTTCATAACTTCTATGAATTTTGACATTAATCGAATGAAAAATTCATTGAAATTCAAGCAACGTCACGCTTCGTTAGATTAATGAAACCAGTTTCTTTAAAATTATTTGAATGAAAACTACGTCAAATGCATTAAACAGTGTCACCAATGCAATGAAATAACTTCATCGAAACAACGAAATAATTTTATTAAAACTTCGGAATAGTTTAATTGAAACAATCAAATAATTTCATTAAAATAACGAAATAATTTCATTTAAACAATGATATTTTGCATACGTATGTATAAAAAGAACAATTGCTTAATTCACAAAACCTCTTGTATCTCTGTATTGTTGTATTATCATATTAAATACAAGAGTGTAACATTTGTTGTATGAAATTTTCATATAAAAATGAAATACACCATTACACTTTTATTTCATATGTTTTTAAAATGTTGTATTCAAAGAGAGGCTCTCTGAGAGAATTTTTATGTAGCTTGTTCTTCTTTTTTCATTAAAAATACGAAATACATTAATACACAACACAATTAAAAAACCAAAAGTGTATTTGATACACAAATACACGATAAAGATTGTTGTGAATTAAGCAAATATGTTAAAATGTATGTGTAAATAATCATACAAAGAGTATAATAACAATCATACAGAACTACTTTTAATGCAAGCTTTTGGTTGAAAATTGTTGAAACACATTTAATTTATCAGACTTTCAAGAATACAGTGAAATTTTAATTGGAACAACTAACACATTTCATAGCTTTAATGAAATTCTAAATTACTGTGTATTTTATTTATTTTTTTTAGTTTTAAAGAATTTAATCTATAACTTGATTGCTTTAAGGTATGTGCTTATATATATTAATTTCAAGCAATAACTGTAATTGTTTCTTAAATATAAAGGGTTTCTTAATAATTAAAAAAATATTGCTGTCATAAATCCAATGAAATATTGTTATGAAACAAGAATACCAACGAAGCAATTCCAATGAAATTCTTTCACAATATTCCTGAAATATTCATTAGATTTGTGAAATTATCATTAGACTTGTGAAAAAAATCTAATGAAATTGTTTCGTTTCATTTATGAAGCAAAATTCTTTCGGTGAAGACGCAGTTTGCGTTTGAACGTGTGCCAGTGAAGTTTAGTCGAAGTACAAGTTGTATGCAAATTTTTTTGCAAAAATCTTATATAAAAATTATGAACTGGAGAAGATTGATAGCGAAATACAAATGAACAAATATTGATTCAAGTTTAAAATTTTTTAAACGCACTAATAATCCCAAATTAAAAAAATTTTAACTTAAATTGTAACAATTCCCATAAAAAAACACTAAATATTGATTCAATTAATTAATTAATAAATAATAAATTAATTATAGATATAATTTATTTTCAAAGCATTATAAATATAATGCAATGAATTGTACATTTCATTTCAAAAATTTATTGTAGAATTCATTCCTCGGACCCATTAAAAGAATTCATTAATTTCCTAGGAAATGTTCTGTGTTAACAGCAATGAATTCAGAAATGAAAAGTTAAACTTGCGGTGCATTAGCTTTTAGTTTCTTATTCATTACCTTTTCCCCTATTCATAATACAAATTTAAAATAATTGAACAAGTTCACTTCAAAGCAAATCGTTTATTTTTTATTACAGTTGTTTTTCGATTTAACGAACTATATAATGTCAGCCCTGTTCGTTAAATTGAAAAATTCGTTAAACCGAGTACTATTTATGACAAAGTTTGTTTACTCAAAAACTATGGAAATAACAACTCTAAAATTTTTGGAGTATGCCTTTATTATTATTTTAATTATAAACAGAGTAATAAATAAAATAAATGCAATTCATTTAAATTTGTATTAAGATCTTGCATCAGAATCGTGTTAACAAAGAATAACTAAACAAAAAGTTCATTTTTAATCTAACGAAAAAATAATAATTTTTCAAGCTTATTTCTTTTGAGAACTACTACTAATACAAATCTATTTTAAATGGCATCAACGGAAAAAATTGTTAATTTTTGTTTGTATTTTAGGAACTTGTAGTCATCCCCGCATTTTTAACAGATTTTCCTTTGATTTTAAAATTGTGAATATAGTGGATTTGGCCAATCCATATTTAACACACAATGCACTCACGCATTCACCTTTTTTATAGTCATCCACTATATTTAATTTTTCTTTTAATAACAATCTTTTTCTGCTTTCCATGTTTTCTAATGTTTACACCACAAACCATCGTACAAGAATGCTAAAAAATCCAAAAGTAACACAGAAAACGCAGCCAGAACATCGTTGGGGAATCCCCTTTCTCTATATGTCTATTGCTTTTGCATATTGTTTGCGGAAATCTTTGTATTTGCATCTCATTCTGATTAAACAGAATACCGACTTTAACACATTTTCCATACAAATTGACACAAAAAAACAGCCGCAGAAACCAGTCGTGAGATAGAATCTATTTTATTTTCAGAGCGTTTTTTCTTATGCTCTCACATATAAATACTTATTCTCACAAAAATGTTACCATACTTTCAATAAATTTCATACATTTTGTAAACAAAACTACAAAGAAAAATAAGCACAAAAGAAAATAAAACAAAATTTAGAGAGCATTTGAAGTTACTGCCGTCGATGTTATTATGGGCTTGATTAATTTGTCTGCGATTTTCCTGAAGTTGCAGACTTTATTCTGTTTCTACATTAAGACTCTAAGATTGTATTTGTTCGCTATATCGGGTACAAAATTGCGGTACAAAGTTACGGTGTTCGTAATATAAGGTACTCAATTCAAAATTTTTATGAGTTCGCTAAATACCGAATTCGTTAAACCGATGGTTCGTTAAATCGGAAAACTACTGTATTTAGTTTTTTTTTTTTTTTTTTTTTTTTTTTTTTTTTTTTTTTTTTTGATGTGTAAACATCTATACGCTAGGGGTAAAAATCTTTTTCACTGATATTTCTTTGCTGAGATTTCTTTGTTGCGATGCACACAGCTTTGTCAAATCGGTGTGAGTTATGTATGAGTGTATTAGTGTTTGAAAGAAGCAATACAAACTTATTTAAAATATTGTAAACACAAAGGAATTTGCTGGTTTTTGTTTGTAAGGGTCGTTAGGTTTTTTTCTTTATTAGGGTTCCGTACACCAAAGGTGAAAATAATAATTGCTTCATTAGGGTTCCGTACACCAAAGGTGAAAATGAACCCTATTGTTTTCGCTACGCTGTCCGTTCCTCGTTACAGGGTATTTCCTCGAGAACCGTAAGAGCTACGGACCTGAAATTCGGACACAGTGTGTAGACATTTGGCCGCTACAATAGCAAATATATGAGAGTTAAAAATTAAAGGGTGTTAAAAAAATGAGCAACGAAAAATGTTAAAATCGCATGCAATTTACATACACTTGAATTTTGTATACAGACTACAACAATTAACAGTAAATTTAAAAAATTTAAATTAAAATCGCCAAAACCGAAAAAAGCACCAAATTAAAAAAAATCTAAGACTAAAATAAATCGCGAAAAACCGGAAAAATCGTCAAAATGAAAACAATCGCCAAAGTGAAAAAAAAATCCAAAAACAGAAAAATAATCGCCAAAATGAAAAAAAAAATCGCAAAAATTAAAAAAAAAATCCTTAAACAAAAAAATCGCCAAAATGAAAAAATCGCCTAAACAAAAAAAACCCCAAAAACTAACAAAAAACGCCAAAATGAAAAAAAACCAAAAAAAAACAGAAAAAAATAGCCAAAATGAAAAAAATTTCGAAAATTAAAAGAACCCAAAAAGAGAAAAAAAACCGCCAAAAAGAGAAAAAAGCGACAAGGCTGAAAAAATCGTTTAAACTGGAAAAACTCAAAAAGAAAAAAAAGCCACATCAAAAAAGTGTGCAAAACCAAATGCACGGAAGTGCAAAACCAAATGCACAGAACCCTTCGTGCGCGAGTCAAAGTCGCACTTTACTGAATTTATTTTAATTGCAATGCGTACACAACAACAATAACAGCAACAACTAAACGGTGAACAACAGGAATAAAAAGTAAAAGTTAAGGCATTTACCATAGATGGGCACTGCAGTACCACTAAAATTTCAGTAAAAATAATAAAAAAAGCGCCAAAAACCGAAAAAACGCAATAAACGAAAAAAGCCAAAACTATTTGTTATATAGGCTAAAGTGGCCGCACAGAACCCTTCGTGCGCGGGTCAAAGTCGCACTTTACTGAATTTATTACTAATTGTCGTATATTAAGTTATCATAGGCAAATAAAAACAAATAAATAAAATGAATACAAAAACATTTAATTTTAATAACTTTTAAAAAGATTTTTTGCACCTTTAATAAGAAATTTACTAAAACAAAGCAAAATAAGAAAAACAAACACCTAAACTTGTCAAACTAAAAGTCTTCATCGTCTTTGAGATTGTCATTCATACGGACAACAAGAAGTACAGAGAAACTTAACAGCTTCATATAAACACCATCTTGTGTGCAATAGTAGCTACTAATTTTCACTAACATATTATAATTGTGCTAGCGCTGTATAGTTCGAAAACCATTGCTGTAAAATAACTATATGCATTACATTTCATTAAACAGCAGTGTGCCCATTACTAACCAAATAAGTTAAATAAAACAAACAAAAACCAGCAAATTCCTATGTATTTAATTTGACTTAATGTCGTATTATTATAAACAAATGATTATTTTGCTTTTAAGCAACATATGTATATTAAACGATAAGTTAACAAAATTATTGTTAATTTTTAACTCCACAAAAAACTTCTAAAATAAAATACGAGTGCAATCAATTAATGTAACTGTCAAGTGATTGGAATAAATATTTGTTTGCCTCCATGCACCAACACCATAAACCATCACCCGGACAACACTATTCTAATTATATTTTTATTAACTCTTAACGTCGTCACCAACATTTTGTTTCGTATGAAGGGAAGTGTAAGGGGTCATGAGCCGTCTTCGTGTAGTGGAGTGAGTGCTTCATATCATTATTTAATCAATCTTATTATCAATTTGAACCAATTACACATAAGAAGGGAAATTTCCAAAAACTAGGAGTTTTACAAAAAAATATTGAAAATAAAATTATTATATGTTTAGTTTAACGATGGCATTAAACGTGAAAGCAACTTTATTAACCTTAATCCTTCTTGGATTTTTTGAGGTATTCGCATTTGAAAATAAACTAAGTCAGTTAGCAAACAACATTAACGAAGAACAACATTATGATACAATTCTTTTTATAAGACACAATGAGACGTATGGAAAGGTTTGCGAGAATATCCTTAACACGGACATTATACTGAAAGGCCTAATAGAGCAGGGAACGCCAATTTTGAATCTAGTGGGAAATACAACTCATTTTTTGTTGAAGAACTCTAATCAGCGTTTGTTGGCCATAGCAAATTTAAAAGGAATTGCTGAGGAGGATAAAAATCTTTTGGCTTCGTTGTGGAAAACATTGAGTCATGATTTGTTAACGCGACTGATTTTGCTGGTTAAAAGGAACGTCAGTGATCAATACATATGGAATATTCTAAAATATTGCTATCAAAATAAAGCCCTTAATGTCGTCTTGGTCAAGGAAATTGTAAACAAGGGTCCTGTGGTCTATTATTTTAATGCATTTACCCAGTTTGAAGTGAAAGTGAAAGCGTTAAATCAAACGGAAACAAGTTCTTTATTCACGGATAAAACAAAAAATATGAAAGGTTATCCTATAAGTGTTATTCATATAAGAAATAGCAACGATATTTTTATAAAAGGAGAGAAAAATGGAATCCCCATGCTCGGTGGTCCCGTGGGCCATTTATTTGAGGAGTTTGCTCGCAAGCAAAATGCATCGCTAACCTTTCCACATCAGGAACAAAGCAGCAACGAACTTAGTTTTAATGATATATGGAATCTGATAGAAAATGGTACCTGTGATATATCCGGTAACACATTCGCCGTTGATAATTTTGATGAAGAGGTGGTATATTCTACAACATTCGACCTTGAAGATGTCTGTCTAATGGTGCCCGTTGAAAAATCTATACCAGCTTATAAGTTTTATGTATCAGTTTACGATACAATCAGCATAATTTTGATTGTCTTGGCTTTCATATTATTTTCCATGGTTGTGGCTGCTACATATTTAATCAAACGTGAACGTATGAATTTTAATGAACTAATTTTTAACATAGACGTGCTAAGTGGACTATTGGGTCAAGGTTTCAGTATAGGGAGGAGTTCTTCCGTTACACGCCGATTACTCTTCTTGATAATTTTTTTGACTGGTTTGATCTTTAATACAACTTACAACACATTCATACAATCCTTTTATACCGCTCCTCCCAGTGAAAACAAAATTGCCACTATGCAGGATGTACAAAACTCTGGCATGAAAATTGCTCTTTACGTTGAACATTTTGAGTATTTAAAAGAAATTGGGAGAGAAAAAGAATTTAGTCCATATGCAAAGGTTGTGGATAGTTTGGAAAAATATTTTGAAATGGTTAATACTTTTGACAGCCGTTACATGTATTTTGTGTCGACGGCATATTGGAATATACTTGATCAGCAACAACAAATGCTGTCAAAACCTCTGTTTCGTTTAACTAATATTTGCATCGTCAAATCGGAGCCCGGAAGATTAATTTTGCAGCCTAACTCACGTTACAAGGAATCATTGGATACACTTATCCATCAAGCAAATGAAGCAGGATTAATATCGCACTGGGAATCATTAACATTTTCTGAATTGTTACGAATGAAAAGAATGAAACTTCGGAAAGAAGCTGCTGGCCCAGAATTCAAGCCAATGAAACTGAAAGATTTGAAATTGGTGATGATATTTTTTGCTTTTGGTATGACGTTATCGTTTATTTGTTTCATCATTGAAATCTGCTGGTCAAAGCGCGAAAAATTAATGAAACAATTTGTGCGTTTTGTGAAATTTCTTAAACGAGACGCTATGCACTAAGACGTTCTTGCAAATATTTTGGTTTTCAAATTTAAATGGCTATAGTTGTGAATATACATATGTGCAAAATATTTTGGAATTAATACGACAAAATTTGTTAGAAATGGAAAATGAAATGAAAGTGCAGGAGTATAAATATCAAAAACAGTCGGAAAATTTAATTATAAAAATGACTTGAAATTATAGAAAAATCATTATCACCCACTCACTTTGCAAGCACAATGCAAATTATACTACTTTTCCCAAAATTTATATTTATAGTTTCCCAGCTAAAAAAAATTATATATGGTCCATATATTTTTAATATATGAATGTATATAACTATATATGAATATGTATGAATTCATGTATGGAAATGTATGGCATTATACATGGCAAAAATATTATATATGAATTGATATATGGACTAATATATGAAACGTATTATAATATATGAGCTCATATGGAACTTTAATTATGAAGCTCTTCATATGTGGATCCATATATAGAAATAAGATTTAATATATGGAGCCATATAAGAATGTATGCATGCATGATATCTCACATCAAATCATTTTTGCAATCAAGAAGCTTGCATTTTATTAATTCGGTATTTTTCTCTCTTTTTAATCTCTCGTAGAGTTGGGCAAAATCGTTCCTTTCGTGGAATCGTTCCGACCGATCCAAAAGACTCAAGGAACTATGCCGTTCCTTTCGTTCATCGTTCCGGTCTTATACTTTTAACAGTGAATGAACGAGGAACGATAGAACGTGTCTGTTGCTCGTAAAAACGTCAACAGAAATTTGTCATGTTTTTTTTTAATTTTCTTACAAACTAAGAAAAAATAATTTTGTTTTCATAAAGTATTTGTAAAAAAAAAATAATAGCCCACAATAAGCAACAAACTTTTGAAATTAGCAAAATTTATCATAAACATTACAAATAAGTGAACGAAACAAATGTAATACACGTTCTTAAACGTTTGTCTTTGACGTTTGTCAAAACAAATTAATTACACCTCAAGACGATTTGCAATTACAGAACGAGGAACGATAAAAAAAGGACCTTTAAAAAGTCCGCACTGTTCCTTTTTAGGAATCGTTCCGCACCGATCCAATTAGGGAATCGTTCCATGGAACTAGTTCGTTCCGGAACGACACAACTCTAATCTCTCGTGAATTGGAAGTTTGTTAGAAAATACACACGGTATGCAAATTTTATATGCCTAGAGCCTCAAGGTTTAAAAAATAAAAACTCGTGCAACAAAAAAAAATCATTCTTGTAGGATTTTATATGTATATTGTGGGCCTATTTAATAAATCAAATAATCAAAAAGATAATTCAGTCATTAATTTTATAAAAATTAACGGAATTCTCAGATATTTTTAAGAAACAAAATTCATATAACTGCCAAAAAATAATATTAAAAACTAGTGTTAGTATCAAAACGGATTAATTTTTCTTTTATAATTGCATTAGTTTTTAATGTGATTTCTTAAACTATATGTCGTGTACAAATGTGTGTTTTGTGTTTTTTAATAATCGATTCACATTTTCTCTTAAAATGTCGCAAGAAATGTCTTTTAGTTCCTTTTGAATTATTTTGTTCGTACAAATGTTTCATTAAACACAAACTTTCTGTACAAAATCTTACAAAAAAATTATTTTAATAATTTAATTTATTGCACAGCAGTGCGCTTTTTGAAGCAATATGAACTTTGCATACTATATAGGGAATACACATTCATGTATGAAAATGTATGAATATATATTATCATATATGTCCATATACCCTAATTTTTCGGATCCGAACCATATATGGGATATCATATATGCTCCATACATATTTTTTTTTAGCTGGGCTGTTATATTTTTCAAAAATATGTATATTAATCGTAACTTTATAAAAGTATTTTAAATCTGCTGCCTCTTCCACTATATCGAAAGAATGTCTTCATGCACATTCAAAGCGAAAGAAAATATATTTTTATCTCTCTATCTTACTTCTGTAAGAAATTTGACTCGAGCGATAAATCGAAAGAAAATTTTGCTGCCAATAATTCGAATGAGTTGTCAACAAAACGAATGCAATGTCATATTCAAGCACTTGCTATTTTACTTTCGAGTAATAAAATTTATTTGCAAACAATCCAATAAAGTTTATAATAATTTTATTGCATTACTTCATTTTTTTTTATTGTAGACAAAAGTCATAAAATATTTATCAAAGTATTATTATTGAACACTTTTGTTTTAATTATTGTTTTATATTTATTTTACAAAGTACTCGCACTTTTCTAACAGAACAAATGTTGTTGTTAAGCATAACAATAATAACATGATATTGTTGTGCGACTATTCTGTTGCATTATTTTTCATTGTTCAGTGTTGTTGGTTGCATTTATTTTCATGAAAATATTAATAAGTTTAACTTAAAAATCGGCAAAAATACTGGAAATATACAAATTGTCACTATTTTGATTTACAAACACGTAAAACAAAACAAGTGACATACGACTACATACGTAATCATAAGCGAAAGAAAGTTGTCGACGCGAGCGACTAGTTTCATTTCGCAAAGTTTTTATTTCAACCTAGTGGAAGAGTCAGTTAGTGTTTATAAAAATTTTATTCAAAATATCCTTAAAATTGATGTTGTTGGTACCATTTGAATTTTCTAAAGGTTTTGAACACATGCATGGCGAAAAAAAAAACTGAAAAAAGCTAACAAAAAAATTATGTGAAGTATTTGTGTCGCTTAGGCCCAATAATCGACTTCTCAATTAAGTGTCATTTAGCTAATAGCCACTTAATTTTAAGTGGCATTTAATTGCAGTTTCATTTTTTCAGTCGTAAAATTAAATGATCACTTAAATACTATGAAAGTGTGGTAGCACTGTGAAATGTTGATAGTTCTAAGAGAAAACAGATGTTTAATGTAAATAAGAAAGTTAGGTTATCAACATGTAGAAAATTAAAACTGCATAAAAACACATTTTATGAAACCAAAAGAGCATCAGAACGCATTTTTCTATTTATTTATTCCATGATATGATACTATGCATTGTATATGTTATATATTTATGAAAATTAAATGAAATTCTTTTTAATACGACCACATGATGTTCATGTACATGTTTTCAATAAACATACACAAGCACAATAACATATGGTATGCTCGTAAGACTTAAGTGTGATTTAAATAGACAAGGTTGGGCATTTAAATGGCTCTCAACTTTATACTGAAAAAATGAATTCGGTACTTAAGAGACACTTAAAGATAAATGACACATAATTGAGAAGTCAATTATTGGGCCTTAATGGAATATTAAATCAATTCAATGCACTAATTTCAGCACTTTTGAGCAATTAAAAAAAAATAAATAAAATTATAAAAAAAAAATTGATAAAGTGTATTTTCGTATTTTTTGCAATTTAGCAAACATGAACCAACAAATTACTATTATATACATATACCTGATTTACATTAAGCATTTTTTCATGAAATTTCATGAATTTTATTGCATGCAACTTTTTCTATCTGCTAATTGCAGCGCAATGGAAGATAATTTTATATAAAAAAGAGCGTATAATAAATCTTTGATGCATTTTTGACAATTTTTTTGATATAAGTTGCCCCTCCAGGCCTCCCATTGAAAAATAATAAATTTTCATGCAACTAATTTCATAAAAAAAATGCTTAATGTAAATTAGGTAATACATTAAAAAAATACAAAACTGTTGTTAATTTTTACATTTTGAGTAACAAAAATTTTATATAAGAAGACACCCAATAATATTGAAATATACTTTTCTTAGCTCCCAGGAAAGATAGAGACAGACTTTGCTGTTGGAAAATCAGAATAATCAAAAACACGGTTCTCGGCATTTACGAGTACATTGTATTATTATGAACCAGAACTGCACCTGGATACTGTAACTTTTTGCGAACCGAAAATCGTAATATTTATCGACATATTTATTCGCTTGATGTAACGATAGTGTAACGTTAGTGCACATTTGTGGTTTACTCATCGTTTAATTCTATAGCATGAGGTAGCTCTGTATAGAAAAGGTCCAAATAAGAGAAAATCTCAAAGAATAATATAAAAAAAAACTAAATGAATTTGAGCTTGAGATTTTATTTTATTCTTTCTTCAATCTACAGCGAACATCATTAAAATATGTTACTGAATAGCCAAGTCGATAAATGTTCGTTATATTTATTATAGCAACTAACATAAACTAACACTAAAATAAATCGCCAAATTAAAAAAAATCGCCAAAATGAAAAAAAAAACGCCAAAATGAAAAAAAAACGCCAAAAATCGAAAAAAATCGCCAAAACGCGAAAATGTCGCCGAAACTAAAAAAAATTTAAATAAAAAAAATCGCAAAACTGAAAAAAATCGCCAAAATGAAAAAATGCCAAAAACTGATAAAGTCGCAAAAACAAGAAAATAAAGTGTCAAAAATAAAAAAAAGAGCCAAAACTTAAAAAAATCGCCAAAACCGAAAAAACGCACAAAACGCCAAAACAAAAAAAAACCGAAAAGACCCCAAAAACGAAAAAAATGCCAAAACTATATATTATATAGGATGAAGTTTGTATTAAATTACATATCTAGTGTTCGTACGGAACCCTTCGTGCGCGAGTCAGAGTCGCACTTTACTGAATTTATTTAATATACTTAAATATGTTTACAGAACATAAAAAAGAAAAACTCTTTACATTTAAACATTAAACCTACCCAGCAAAAAATTACACATTACCATCAGAACTACTTGCCACATAATGACTTACTTTTCTGATTGCCAAATTTCATTACTCGCTTACAAATGACATTACCTTAAATTCAAAAAAATGCTGTACAAGTTGCTAAATGAGGAGAATGATTTTTTTTTTGGATTAAATAAATTACGTGAACAAGTTGTCAAATAAAAAAAGTAAGTACTTCTCAAGAAGCGATTATTTTAGTCTCACGCCTTGCTTAAATCATTAAGTTGGTAATCCAGTAAGGAAGAGCTTTCACCAAAAATGCTTAATTCCAAACCCAGTTACCTTTTTTGTAATTTTTTGCTGGGTAAATATTGCTGATATATTAATGACACCAACATGTCAGATGTGTTGAATTTACGTGTTGACCAAATAAAAATAAAATGACACAATAGGTGTTATAGAACATGAATTCTATAAGGTTTCACTTAAAGTTGTCTGATTGCAGCAGCACTACTAACAATACATACATTTGAACATACATACAAGTGAAGTCAAACTTATATTTTATATGTAATTACATACATATGTATGTACATAAAGAAATATACTTCAGGTTTTAAAGCTGAAGAAATGTTTTCTATAATTTAGTTGAATGTCAATAAAAGGCCACAAGCACATCAATCATCACTGAATTAAAAATCACTTAAAATTCCTGCATTGCCTTAATGTAAAACTTCATTGCTGCTACACAAGCCATTATAATAAATACGTGGTGTATAACAGCAAAAATAATCATGAATAATGTATGAAAGCAATTGTGCTCTGCTTAGATTGATGTCAAGCCATTCAGCCTATGTGAAAACAAAGATTCATCTATAGATACATATATGTACATATGTGTATACATGTATATATCGTTAACTTAATACGAAAAGGCCCTGACTCATTTTTTAATATTTTACAGGAGGAGGAAAAAACTAAATAAAAAATGATGCAATATTGATACAAAATTTTTTTAAACGCAATATTATGTGCTTATGTAAAGTGTTTTAAATAAAAATTGCGTTTAAAAAAATTTTGTATCAATATTGCATCATTTTTTATTTAGTTTTTTCCTCCTCCTGTAAAATATTAAAAAATGAGTTAGGGCCTTTTCGTATTAAGTTAACGATATGTATGTATATACATGTATATCAGAGCTGTAAAAGATTGCAATCAATTTAATTGCAATCACTTGATTTCACATCACTGCTTTCTAAATTTTTGATTGCAATAAATTTTTTTGAAATTAGTTTATACATCAATTGATTGCAATCAAATTTGGTTGCAATCGATTTGATTGCAATTAAATCTTAATTGCAATCGAAATGAAATCAGAATCAAAATAATCGTTCTCTTCAAACGAAACTCCTTCTTCTAGAAATAAATCTGAATCTCGTAATTTGGAATTGCCAATAATGGTAACTTTTGTTTGAAAAATGTTTTAAAATTACTGAACATAATTTTTAAATGCAATCCGATAAGTTCTAAATATTTTATAACATAATCTACTTTGCGGGAATTTTTTTTACCGTCGTAGTTGACTCAAGTGTCAAATTGCTAAAAAATATTCATTGTTAAAAGTGAACAAATTAAACGAAAAATTTCGATCACAATGTTAGAAGTTTTTGGTGATTTTTCATCCGATGATTATGAGGAAGATCCAAGTTATAGTCCAAGAAACGTTTTAGATGAAAAACCAACAACAACTAAAAGAAGGAAGATTGAATTAAAATATTCGCGCTCTTCGAATGAAACTCTTTCTCCCAGAAAATTCGGATTTAGCAAAAACGTCAATTTTGTTTACAAAATTTTTTGAAATTGTTAAAAAGGTATGTACCAAAATGTTCTTGTTATTCAAAAATATTTTATTGAATGCTGCCTGCCCCTTTAGATTTGATTTCATGCAAATTAATTGAAATCCTATGATTTTAACAAAAATTTGATTGCAATAAAATTGATTGCAATTAAATTGATTGCAATCAATGATTTCTAAAAAAATGATTTCAAAATGATTGCAATCACGAAAGATTGCAATCTTGTAATGATTTCATTCTGAAATCTGAAATCATTTTGAAATCAAAAGGATGAAATCAGTATGGCTGAAATCAATTTGATTGCAATCACAATTGATTGCAATTCTTTACAGCTCGGATGTGTATATGTATATATATATACATATGTATGGACATATAAATGTCGGAGAATGTGTGGTTGACTATAAAAATAATCAACTTATAGTTAAAGGCTCAATCAGACGTGACATAACCATAGCCATAGAAAACAACCGTTCGAACCAAACTAATGGGCGACACTGTATTTGATTATAGGTGACTCGCCATAACGCCATAACTCTCACCATAGAAACCAATTGAATTTTGGTTTGGTTATGGCTATGGCATTATGGCTATGTCACGTCTAATTTAAGCTTAACTTGGACTAACTCAAAGCTAGCTTTCTCTGTTGTACTTTTTTGCCAACTCAATATCTGGCTACCGTACTAAAAACACAATTGGGAAGAACGATGAACTTCGCATAGTTCGACGAACTTCACGAATTTTAAGAATTCGTTGCATAAATTCGTTTTTTGCAACACCATTTAATATGACTACCTACCTAACAGCTCTAGTTAAAATTTCTTCCTTACTATGGATATTTTTGTATATCATGTATACTAAATTATGCAGATATGTATCGAACTTAATCTTTATTAAAAATCTCTTAAGCTTTAAGGAATGCTAATGATCCGTTGAAAATGGCGAACATTTTTAAAATTCGCAAAAACTTGCCAACAGCAGCATAATCGCAAACATTATAATTTGCAAAACTCGCTTTCATTGCAAATATTGCAAAACTCGCTTTAATTGCAAAAATTGCAAAAATTCGCAATATAGGAAACAATCCTTAAAATTCGTTAGAAATTGTCAAAACTGTTAAAAATAAAATAAACTCGTAAAAAACGCAAAAAAATCGCAAATTCGCGAAAAACCGCAACCTCGCGAAAAAAAGAATCACTTACACTGTAAAGAATAAAAACAAATCTCAGAAAATTATGTGAAGCGCAAAAAATTGCCAACATCGCAGAAATTGTAATCTCTAGTAAACGTTTTTGTTTAATTTTGATGTTATAATAAAACCACATCAGTAAAATGGAAATTTTTTATATATTTTCGAATGGAAAACAAAAAAATTTAAACAATTAGCAGTCTTTCAACGATGTAAGAAATAGAAATAAATCTATATATGTATTTATTTATTTATTTAAAGTTATCCATTTCCTGTACAACAAGACAATTCTTATATTTAAAGTACAGGAAAGCATGGTTCAATCATTACATTTAACATAAAATGATATATGGATAAAACAGGTAAAAAATATACAATAAATAACAATAAAAATAAACTAATGATATAAACGTAAATAATGAAATTTAATAACATGAAATTATTAAAGAAAAATTAATAATATGCAAGCAAATCAAGAAAAATTAAGAAATAAAAATTGTTTGAAACTAATTGCGTTGCTATTGACTTGTTGCGCTTGTGGAAGAAGATTCCAAAGACGTGATGCATACAGAAGGAATTGCCATTCGGACACAAGGTAGCGATGGCGCGGAATAATGATATTTTTCCCTCTTAGAGATCTGGCAAACCTGATTTTGTCATAAAGATATCGCGGAGTTTGAGTATAAATAATTTTATGTAAAAATAAGAGCACACGAATCTTAAGTAGATTTTCAAAAGATACACCATAAAGCTTTGAGGAGAAGCCAGAGATATGATCATACTTTTGCAGGCAATACACATATCTTAGAATATTGTTGTATAGGGTGTTTTTTTGTAATGTAATGTAATGGCGTCTCAAGGGTCTCATGTGGATTCTCTTCACTCCAAATGCGGCAATTTTGCTTGTTGACGTAGCCATTCAACCAAAAATGAGCCTCATCACTAACAAAATTTTGCGATGAAAATCAGCATCGAGATCAATCTCATTTTCGGCCCATACACCAAAATCACGACGCATTGCATGGTCTCGCGGCTTTAATTCTTGCACAAGCTGGATCTTGTAAGGTCGCAAGCCAAGATCTTTGCGCAAAATCTTCCATAAAGTTGATGGACAGAGCTCCAATTGCTGTGCACGGTGGCGAATCGATTCATTCGGGTCCTCTTCAACACTTTGCTCTACAGCGGCAATTGTTTCTTCGGTGCGCACTGTTCGACGTCTCTGCGGATGCGTATTATCACATAGAGTAAACGTAGTGCGAAAACGATCCATGGTGAACCGAATTAATTGCTCTGATGGACGATTATGTCGACCATAAAATGGACGGAGCTTGCGGTAAACTTCGCGAACTGAACCATTATTTTCGAAATAAATTTGCACGATTTGCATGCGTTGTTCTCTTGTCAACCTGTTCATTATGAAATGGCAAACCAAACTAAATATTAATCACTTGACAGCTGACAAAATGGCCGCCAGTTAAAAAAGTGATGCCAACTTAAAGTTCTATACCTCAATAAAAAACACCCTTTATAACACATTGAGCTTTTGTTTACTAACAGCATCGCAACTGGCAAAAAGTTCACAGCCATAAAGCAAGCCTGGAATAAGGTAGGATTTGCCAAGAAGTTCCCTAATGTGAAAGGGTGTGTAAGTTTGCGTAGACCATAAGGACCTCAACTTGAGATATATTTTCCCCACAAGAGTATTGACATGGTTCGACCAGGTGAGATTATTATTGAAAATTATACCGAGGTTTTTAGCGGCACTCACGACTTCTATCCTTTCGCCATTAATTAAAATGTCAACAGAATTAACAGGATTAATTGATTTTTGTTAATTATTATGCGCTTAGATTTTAGCGGGTTAAGCAAAAGTCCATTCGCGGAAGCCCAGCGATAAATATTGCATAAATCATCGTTGAGTCTCATAGTATTTTGCGCGACAGATTGCACAGGGCTGCTTAAATCTAATTGCACGTCATCTGCATACATGTGAACTTTGCAATAGAGGAGCTGATTCGGCAGGTCATTTGCATATAATGAGAAGAGGAGTGGTCCAAGAATTGAACCTTGAGGTACTCCCCTAGATAATTTTAAGATACGACGACAAAAGACGTGTTGATGTCGGACAAAAATTGAAAAAGTGCTTGAGCTTCATTATCAGTGTTCAGTGGTCTACCGTATCAAACGCTTTCGAGTGGTCCTTTAGGACTAAAAAATGGGTTTTACAGTTATCAAGTTCACGTCGTATATTTTCTGAAAAATCAAGCAAGGCAGAAACACAACTGTGATTTAGCCGAAAACCAGATTGCTTGTCAGACAGTAAGTTATTTTCAGAAATGAACAAGGACATCTGAATATATAGAATTTTTTCTAAAACTTTTGATAGATAGCATAGAATAGCAATTGGCCTTAATTCAGACTCAGTTTTAGGTAGATGTATTATTTTTGTAATCTTCCAACTGGAGGGAAAAATGCCACACATGATAATGGTGTTAAATAAGTGTGTAATGTAAGGTAAGAGAAGTGGCAGAATTTAAAGATTATAACAATTTTTGATATGACAATACAACAGACCGTTCACAAGGGTAGCAAGGGCCTTAAACTTAAAACATACATATATTTTAACACTTGTGAATATAGAAGGCCTTGCAGAATCATTTCTTATTAGTTGAGAACCTACATATTTATTTCTGAGTTTAGTTAACAAGCTTCTTGTCACTGGCTGCAAGTAGTTAAGCAGTTAACGCATATAATAATATTATATTTTTAACTTTTCACTGCATATATCAGTTTAATTTTTCGCAGTACTAATCGTACTTTGTATGGGAGGGAGACTTGCTCTTACACCACCACTTTACTGCTGAATTTGAGGCATTAACTGTAAAGTAATTCACACCACTGACGGTCACTGACATACTACTCGTATGAAGAATATGCAATAATTAGTGATAACTTTGTTTGGGAGGGAGCCCTTCCCCTACTCTTGCAGCACCAATTTTCCATTGGATGACGCCAAGTACAACACGAAAATATATAATCATATATGGACAACAATACGTGATAAAAGACAAAAAAAAAGACCCGTGTATCCCAGTTTTGCCCCACGTAATGCACCTTTTTTTATGGGCCCCCAAAGATTTGGGGTCTAAGGAACATTTTTGCATTTTCTTAGGCTCATATCTTGCAAACCGTTCTGAATTTTGTTTTACTCTCTGAGGCAAACTTGTAGCTCTTGTCATAAAGAATAAAAATTGTGAATATAAAAAATAAAATAAAAAATAAAAAAATCATATTTGAGATCAAAATCACAAAATTTAAAAAAAATTAAATTTTGTTTATCTTTTTTCCCCTGTTCAGGTCCATAGATGGCAAACCGTTCCAAATTTAAGGACACAATCCACCACAAAAATATACATAAGATCTCAGTAAACAACTTTTTTCCTAGGAACGATTCTTAACACAGTTTAGGTAGCGCTTAGGTAGCCGCAAAAGTGAAAAATTTCCGAAAAGTTTTTAAATTCATTTGTTTGGAAATTTTTCACTTTTGCTGCTATCTAAACGGTGTTAAGAATCATTTCTAGGAAGTTCATATGTTCTAGAAAATGGTTTATTAAGATCTTAGGTACATCTTTGTAGTTGAGTGTTTCGTTGAATTTTGAATGATTTGCTAACTATGGACCTGAACAGAGGAAAAACGTTTAAAGAAAACCGATTTTTTTTAAGTTTTTGCGATTTTGATCTTGAAGATGGAAAAAAGTGCATGACTTGGGGGGGGGGGGGGGGAACTGGGAGACATGGGTCTTTTTTTTTTGTATTTTATAAAGAAATTCTCGCCAATTTTGAAGGCTCTCAATGTTATACTGTTTCAAACATGCCAAAATTAATAATTACTTTGTATGCCATTCCCCTGCTCCTATCGCACATTGGTGAAAATAGGATCAGCTATGGAGTATACAATTTCATATAGAAAAAGAATTTTTAAAATGCCTTCGAAAGTGGCAGAGAAATCGGTGAACATAGAAAAAAAAATTACGAACATATAGGGCCTAATTTTGTAAAACGCATCGCTTGGCGTTGATAAATTTTGTATGTATTTTGTTTTTGTAATTGAAATTTTTTTCATATAAAATTTGACAACGCTTGGGGTTGCGTTTTACACAATTAGGCCCATAATCTCCTTCTTTTTTGAAGTCGAAAAAAATGAATTGTAATAAATATTCAAAAATGTAAGTACTCGTATGTACATAAGTGAAAATTATTTCGACAAAAACAGCAACATAACGGTAAAGCGGTACTCTGCTGTACCGACATATCGTTTCGATATTGTGTCAAATATTTCATACAAAAATTGTAAACATTTCGGTAATATTTCGGTTCCGATATCCGAAGATTTTGTCGACCATTCGTTACGAATTCGAAGCGTTTGGTCTGGTGGGTATACATACCTATCTAATAAAATAACGTTTTTCCTTTATATTTTTTTATTTTATTTTAAAACCAAAATCAAAGGATTTGCCAGCATATGTAAGTATGAATGCATGTATGTAAAGGGTGTCCCAACAAGAACGCAAGATTTAAATTTGGCGCCATTCGAAGTGTCATTGTTTGACATTTGAACAATTGTTATTGTTTGCTAGTAGAAGGTACGAGGTTAGTAAAAATGGAGCGCTACACGAATGAACAACGCATTCTAATTGTGAAATTGTTTTACCAAAATGGTGAAAGTTTTGCGGCTACAGTTCCCAAATTGCGATCAATTTGATAGCTTCGTCAATAGGCAGAATTGTCGCATTTGGGGTGAGGAAAATCCTCAAGTGATTCACGAGAAGCAAATGCATCCTCAACGTGTCACTGTGTGGTGTGGATTTTGGGCTGGAGGAATCATTGGACCTTTTTTTTTATGAAAATTAGGCGCAAAGTCAATGGTGTTCTGTATCGTGAAATGATAACCAGTTTTTTCATGCCTAGAATTGAAGAAATGAATGTGGAGGGCATGTGGTTTCAACAAGAGGGCGCCACATGTCATATAGCCAGAGAAAGAATTCAATTGTTACATCAGTCATTTCTCGGTCGTGTTATTTCGCGTTTTGGAGACCAGAATTGGCCGCCTAGATCGTGCGATTTAACACCATTAGACTTTTTTCTTTGGGGTTTTTTGAAGTCGATGGATGGTTTACGCGAATAAGCCGACGACGACTCAAGCCTTAAAAGAAGAAATTGGACGCTGCATTAATGAAATACCGCAGCATTTATGCAAAACGGTCATTGAAAATTTCATTAAAAGATCGCGTGTGTGCCAGCAAAGCCGCGGCGGCCATCTCCCCGATATGTTGTTCCATACATAACCTCATTCTGTCTACTTTACGATATAATAAAGTTTCAGGATTTTTTTAAATATCTGTTTTATTTAAAATTTAAATCTTGCGTCCTTGTTGGGACACCCTTTATATGAAAATATGACAAAATGTTAAAAAAAAAGAAAAACCTCTACAACAGCATATATATACATACTTATCATTTTCAATGCCATAGATGACCATAATAAATGAAATGAAGATGACATCGAATCATGTTTGATGGCGGCAACACTTGCATAAAGATCAAAATATCGTTCCTCTTGTTTTACAATGTTGTAGAATACACGAGACGCTGCTGCTGGGTTCGCGGAATTAGTTACCGTTGCAAGAGGTTGCCATCTCTTATGATTTGATTTTAGGGTTATCAATTAGAAAGTTTTTTTGATTTTCAATTACATAAATCTGATATTTAATTGCAAGTATGTATGTATAGCTCATCTCGACAATTCTGATATATATCTTTTTCACAATTATACTAAGCTCGAATATGAATTTTTCTGTAATAAGCCAGAGACCCGGCGGGTAAATTTAACTTGAGTATGCTCAGGTATTATTTAACACGTTGACTGCCATGTCTACTACCGGTGGTGCACAGTTAGATGTAAATTCAATTAAATACATTTTCTGTGGAAGTGCAGTAATGCTTATAAGTTTTATGTTAAGAGTAACACAAAAAAAAAAAAAACACTTAAAAAGTAACTTATTTTTCTATTTTGTGAATTTTTACTGAATCTTTTATGTTAGATTAAAAAAATATTATAATTTTTCTATAAATAAAATAAGAAAATTTTATGTGATCTTACATTTACGAGTAGCTTACATACGAGCGCTACTAATTATATTTGGGGAGCAGGCAACACTAATGGCAAGAGCTTAAATCTGGCAATACCATAAAAAAGTTTTGAATTTTTTTTTTAGCATAAACGTACTCACAACGTTTTGACGTGCGATTTTTTGGTTTGGCGATTTTATAATTTTCGGTTTTTTTAGTTTTACCGTTTTGAAAATTTCAAGTGTTTCCTCTTACGGTTTCCAAGATATAGAAAATTGTCAAAATTACATAGTCAAAATTGCATTAACTGATGGACCACCCTTTAGTTAAATTTTTTTTTAAATTTTAGTGTTAATTATTGAAGTCTGTATAAAAATACACTAATTTTACAAAATTCAAGTTTCAATATACATATGTTCATACAATTGTATGTATAATACATGGGATTTTAATATTTTTCGTTGCTCGTTTTGGAACACCCTTTAATTTTTAATTCTCATGTATTTGTTGTTGTAGCGGCCAAGGTTCTACATACTGTGTCCAAATTTCAGGTCCGTAGCTCTTACGGTTCCTGAGAAAATACCGTGTAACGGACACACGGACAGCGTAGCGAAAACAATAGGGTTCCTTTTCACCTTTGGTGTACGGAACCTTAAAAAGGACATATTCTATAAATAAAAAAATTACTAGTGAGTTTGAGTTTGGGTCCAGGCAAAGAGTTGGATTATCTTCACAGCCATTGTAAATTGTTATCTTTTTGTTTTTTACCGCCTTTTTTGCCGTCTGGCTGTTTTATTTTATTATAACATCCGTTGGTTTTTTGAGCATCATAAATTAAAAAATAAAATGCATTTTAGGCACAGGGGGTCCTGCTCTTTTACAAAGATACTAGCAAATACTTTTTCTAAAATCAGCTATATTTGTATTGGGCTTGTTGTATTGTTTATATAATACCAAACTGTTTACAACGGCATTTGATCAAAAGCAAGACGAAAACTTTCTTCTGGTACTATCTAATAGTTTTACGTTAAGGACAGATAGAACTATTCATTGGGTCTGGTGAATCGATGCCTTGTTTGCCGAATTGTAGTCAATAACAATTTGAATCTTCTTGATGACCTAATTGTTTCTATTCTTATTTTTTCCAGTGGAAACTTCATTCATATCATGTCTGGTAGTTAGCATAAGTACTTCTCTCTTATCTCTCTATTTCATTACTATAATCCCTGAACAGTCACTGTCGATACGACCCAGCAATGTCGTTTAGGGTTTCCAAGTCTGTTCTTTTTGAGTTATGCATGATCATTGAATTTCCCTTATCAAGATAAGGCTCAAGAATATCCAAGACGATTTGTGTACTATGGCAAACACCAGGCCATAGTCGCCCTCTACTTGCAGAATCATCTGTTTTACCACAATATAAAGTACATATCAACAAGTGGATCGCAAAATTTGTGTAATTTGACTACATACTTATGTGATTTTCCCGGATTATATTATCGTAATTGGAGTCTGCCACGCCACGGAATCATACTTTCATCCACCACCAACATTTTGGCATTCTAATAATTGACTTACTTTCTCCTGGAAAAATGAATGAATTTCAGCAATAATTAAAATCTTTTCCTCGACATGATTTTTGGGACAAATAAATTTTTGAAAATATTATCCTTGCTCCAGTACATGTGGACTGAAGGAAGCTTCACAATTCCCATATACTTACATACTAGAGACCTGCGTAAACAGTCTTTAAATGTAAATACGTATGATTTTTAAATGTATTCACATCGCATGTATCATACTAAACCAATAATAAATGCTGTCGTACTATAAGTGAAGCACGATGGATGTATTGGTGTACGTGTATATCAGTGTTAACAAGCGATGTCGCCAAGACAGCTTATTTGTAACAAACACTCAAAAGAAGTACTGTTGATTAGTCTATGATTGTTATTTTTCATATTGTACGTTTGAGTGTGTGTGTAATATGTAGATGGTAAGCTATTATGTGATTAACCGCATACAACTAATGTTAATGCATGTGTGTGCCTTTGCATGTGCGCAGCAAAATAAAATATCATACACACATACATACATGACGTTTGTACACGCGCTCATGCGTAGAAAGAAGCAAGTATCACAAATTCTTCCGTCACGAAGTTTTTTCTTCTTTACTCCTATACCTACAATACTCAAACGAATTTCTTGCAAACAGTGTTGTTAACGTTTGTTTTATAAGATTTCGCTGTAGTAAAGCATTTCAAAAATCCCTCATGTCTTGAAAGTTCTTATAAGATGTCTTGTGCAGGACACTATTACATACATCATACGAACAAGAAACTATTTTATTTCGGAAATATTTGTGGATTGCCATTCTTTCATGCGCGAATTGCTAGTCACACCTGAAGATTCGATTTTTTCTTAGCGGCATTGCTCCGCTATAAGCTCCTAATTTTCTTTCGCTACCATAAGTTTGAAAATGACTGTATAACTTGCGGGGAATAGATGATTGCTTTTCAAAGTGAATATGGATAATTTGATACTATTAACGTCAAACGTCAATCTTTGCGTGATAATTAGCCACAGTATACTCATCATAAATTCCAAAAGTCACCGCAGTATGACAGTTAGTTTGACAGTTAACTCTTTCCTTGACTCTATCGTGCTTATCGCGATCTATTGCTGAAATGCTGGCAACCCTTGGCTAGTTAAAAAATGTGTAAGAAAAGTGACCAAAGAGTCAGAAAAAAAGAAAAGGAATCAAAAGTCAACTGATGAAAATGAAATGAAATGAAATAAAACAAACAACAAGCTGAGCTGTCGTTTTACACTTGTCGCCAGCTAGCAGCCAAACAAGGCAAAAGCCGCGCCAACATTTCTTCTATTTTTAATGTTTATTTTCTTATTTTTTTATATAATGTTTTTGTTTTTTTTTTAATTTTAAGTTGTTTAAACGCAAAATAATGAAATTGAACCATGTTTATTTTCAGTCTCTACAAGAACAACATGTGCCGTGTTGTCATTAATGTTGTGGTTGCTTTTATTCCAAGCGAAATCCATGCTCAACGATTGCATAAAAAAACGCGTAAGTCCAAAAATATATACATATATGCAATTGCTTTTAAATAAAATTTTTTTTTATCTTTTGACATTTTTAATTTAACTGATGTAAATATGTATAAAGCAAGTCCTAAAAAGTTTATAAAAAAAAATTTAATTATAATTGAGGGGCTTTAAAGCAAAAGGGTACAAGTGACAAAATTGAAATATTCACCCTTATTCTATTTGGCGTCGGCAACATAACATGATGTCTTTTCAATGATTTTTCGGTATTCAAATTGGTATTCCCGTAGATAGTATTGCCATTTATCGATGACTGTCAACATATGTTTGGCATTCTGTAATAGTATGTTTACACGATACGTGTTTCGCTCTCTATTCATGCTTCACACCCCAATCATGACCGAATCAACTTGCTTCGCCATACAAAATTATGAGAGCGAATCAAGTAGATTCAATATGAATCTACTTGCGAAGCACGTAACATTGGTATCTTCTCTAACTTTTATCGTAGTTTATCGGCAGTTTAGCTGAACCAGCTATCAAAACAAAATATGTATGTATACATACATATGTGTATGGATGGGTTTGAACAAATAAAAACAAACCAAAAAAACATAGATGTGAGTTTAATATAAATAAATTTAATTAAGTTATGAATACTAAAAAAAGGAAAAATAAAAAGAAAATATAGGGATGCCTTCAAAAACAAAATTTTGAATGAGTCGAATGTATGTAAGTATGTCTGCTTATGTGTATGTATGTATATACATGCATATGATACGTATGTACCCAGCTGGAAAAGTAGGCATTAATTACATGAAACGATAGGGTAATTTGATCAAACACAATTAAAATAATTCATTACTTTCCTAGGACATGTTCTGTGTTAACAGTAATCAATTCAGAAATGAAAAATTATACATGATGTGCATTACCTTATAATTTACTATTCATTACCTTTTCCCACTGGGTATATATATGCATGCGTATGATATGTATGAATGTGTGAATATAAATAAAAAGATGCCACACGAACAGCGATGCCAACTTTTTCAGAGGAAAAAGCACTGTGCCTTCAAAAAAAGCACTAAATGCAATAAAGCCATATTTCGAATTTGTTCAGTTATAAGTAGAATATGAGTAGGAAAATAATTTAAGTTCAAGACAAAAGCAAATTAAACGATTGTAATGGGATATTTGATATAATAATTTTGGAAAAATAAAGTAGAACTCAACTCGTAAGCTGATATAATCCATAAAACTAAACTTCAGAAACAAAGTAATTTTATTTACAGGATAAAGATTTCAATTAAAATTTTATTTGTACTCTTTTATATACATAACTGCCTAAATTAAATCATTCCGTATAGACGAAATATCAAAACACTTGATTAAAATTTATGTGGATATGTAGGATTTTGGTCGATATCGAGTCCATCAATTTGTTACTGTAACTCCAGTAATTGTAACTAGAATCGAAATAAAATGAATTCTGCGTGTAATTAGTATACAAATCGAAAGAATTTGTGTGTATTTATGTATATGTACATGCGTATAAATATGTAGGTATGTGTCAAAGAATTAACAAAAACTATTTACTGTGTATGGATGTACATTAGGGTATTCTCAAAAAAAAAATTTCCTTTGTTTTTCTCAGAACCAGGTTTCAAACTTTAGTTTAGGTAAAAAAAAAATAGGCCTGTTTAAATATCAGCTCATAATATTAATGGTGTGATGGTGCGCATCGCACTTTTCAATTTCCCATACGATTGACATGGTAGAAATTGATTTTATTCATTCTGATTGTCATACGTAAAGAACGGAATGTCCTACAGTTAACTTCTTGGTACGCTTTTGTAGAAAATTAAACGCTCTATAAAAAAAGTTACATAAAATTTTTTGATAAGTTAGCTGGATCAAAAGTTATTTACAGTCCAAATAAAATTTACCCTAAATTTATACGATTTTTCAAGAAAACAACAGAAATATTATGTTATTCCAGAAAATTTTACCAAGTTCCATACAAAATACAAACAGGCCTTTTAAAAAGTGCAAAAGAAGTGTTTTTCGCTATAATAATTTTATAATTTTTTTAATTTATTTTAGCCATAGCTGTAATAAGTGAATGGAATGGAAATTAAAAATATTTTTATTTCAGATTTAGTTTAATTTTAAATTTTTTTATAGAGTGTTCAATTTTCTACAAAAGCGTACCAAGAAGTTTACTGTAACACATTCCGTTCTTTACTTATGACAATCAGACAGAAAAGTGGAAAATGTTTATTTTTTGTTGTGTGTAAAGCCACCATACTACCACAAATTTATACTTAGTGGATTTGTTAAACGCATTAAAAGCACTAAAGTCAAAGGTGAAAAAGCCCCAATTTCGGGTATTTTTTAAAAAACGGCACCTAGTTGAAAAATTCCGGACTGTTATGAATTAAAAAGCACTACATCTAGTGCGAAAAGCACTAAATTGGCATGCAAGATTTAGAGAGCGAAGCATGTGATTCAACTCGTCGTCTAAACATAGTAGTTATAAGAAAAATTGATGTTGATGTTGCCGTTTCATTTTGTCGTCAGTGTTTTTGATGTCGTGTTCTGTTGTCTGCATGCCTCAACGAGTTTGAAAAATAGTTTAAATGGTAAAAAAGTGAAATATAAGGAATACCAAACATATAAAAAAAAACCCCCAACATATCTAGAAAAGATACGATATGTTCTAAGTGGCTGGACCGATATCTTTCAAACATAAGTAGCTAAGATCAAGTAACCTTTCAAACAGGAAAAACTAAATCAAAATCGTTCCAGCAGTTTGGTCTGTACGTGGACTTGTACAGACACACAGATACACAGTCAACACACTACAAACTTATAGCACCCCTTTTTTTACTCGGGGGTTAAAATTGTACATATTTATTTGAAAAAAATTTCTTAAATAGAGTGAAAAATGTAATATAGAATATGGAAGAGTTGAAAAAATTAATTCTTTTGCTAGAGAATTAATTGTTGGGAAAGTATATTATATGATAAAATTATTTTTACAGGTCTGGCGGCACTTGCGGTTTAAATTAAAAAAATAAAAAATTGTTGCAAACAGTACTGAGCGTGAAGCAAGTGGACGCGGGGTATATAAACAATTAGCATTGAGCACCTTTGGAGGAAGCTCCAATAAACGTTGATTTGGTCCCTTTTGTTTCAAAAATTATGCTCTATTGTATCCAATACATGCCCAAATGATGTTTTATTCAGCCGAAAATAACTTTAAAATATTAAAAGGATGAGCATTACTCATTATTTTCCAAAAACATGACAGAATTTATTACTTACTTTTCCTTGGGTAACTGGCAAATGCATGACTTTTTTCTGAGAAATCTTAGTTTCACTATTAAATTTTTTTATTTTCATCGTCCCAATAGGAAAGAAAAACATTTTCTTTTAATTTGTTTACAAAGCTTTTACTTATTCAAAAACACTTTTATCAAAAGTAGTAAACAAAATGAATCAGCTGACTCAAATATTGGATATGTGTATTGTATTTATCGATAAACAGGCAACGTCGCCATAACACTGTTAGAGAATACAAAGTTAGCATTGATGGTGTGTTATATTGATGTTGTTTCAAAATTGACGACGATGTTGCTGACACCAAATAGAATAAGGCTGATTAAGTTTTCTAATAGTAATACCTATCACCAGTGTGTACACTTCTACCGATATTCGGTAGATTCTACCGAATATGTTTGTGAATTTAATAATATACCAATTCTACCGAACAAGGCCTGAAATCTACAGAATATTGTTATTTAGTAATTTAAGTCGTTATATGTATGTGTAAATTGCCTATTTTGCCACATAGCAGTGTGTGGCCGCAGAGCGGTCATTTTCTGTCATGAAAATCATTAAAACAGAACAAAGAAATCGGTTAAAAACTGAAACTATAAGTAACCTAATATTTGACAAAGAATTGTGCCTTGGTGGTGAAATATTTATTCCTACCAATGATTTAATAATTTTTGCTGATTTTAATAATTTTTTGTTTGTCAAACAAAAGTTATTTTAGTAGCTTTATAAAACCTATGTACAAAAACTGAATTTCTGCATAGCATATCAATATAAAGGGTAAGGGCAAATAACTAGGGATGACACTTTTTTTTATTGGAAATGCTTCATTGTTTATGGCAGTTTAATTTCCAATCACATATGAAGTTTTAAATGCACTTTTGGAACCTGTTTAGTTTGATACTCCTTGCTTTTACCCTTTTATGTTTCTTTGAATTGTTATTTTTATGTTTCTCTGAACACAAAAAATTTTCTACAGAATTTAATTCAAATCTACCGATTTTTTTTTGTCGATTCTACCGAATTTAAAAAAAATCAAGTGTGCACACTGCCTATCACTCCACAACTTAACAGGTAAAAAAAAGTTTGAAGCTTACTTACTCGGAATTTTCTTTTTTGCCTTTAAGTCTCTCAACTATGTATTAAAATAATAAGCTCCCTAATGGTAGAATTAGTAGAATCGTATTGTGTTACTTTTAAAGTGGTCGTATCTCTCAATTCTGGATGTTAGTTAATAAAAACGTGAGGTTGCGAGCGAATGTGTCCGCTGTTATTGTAATTCTCTTCGCTTTATACATGTGTGTGAATGTATGTAGGGGAGAAGTTGACGTAGAACAGCACCGTTGTCAACTCGGTGCTTTTCGCACCGTTTTTAGTGCTTTTTGAAATTTTCGACGCGACAAATTTTGAAGTTTGTGCTCAGTGCTTTTTTAAATTCATTTTAGGTGCTTTTTGTTTCGAGGCGGTGGCACTAAACCAAGAACTCAAAGAATAATTTTCTTACCTATTTTTTTTCAAGGAAGTCTTTCATTCAGAAACATAATCTCTGAAGTTAAATGGAGCATCTCAAAAAAATCTACCAAGATTTTAAAAGGCTTGGTTGAATAAATACGTGTCATATTACACTCAAACTTTAACAATTTAAGCATGTAAACAGTGTTTTGCCATACAACAAAGAAGACATAATAAAAGTATTTGTTCAAATATAGTCTAATAGCGAAATCTGGTCTAATGCAATGGGAAAAATATTGAGTCCACTATTGAGAGATTCAGTTGATATCAACTAGTTTGAGGCATTATCAAATCTTGCACTACCATCAAACTTCTGTTACTTCCATATTGAAACGCAGAAGTCACCATTTTTATTTCGATCAAAATTTATTATCTTTGTCACATAGAAGCCGAGGAAATTTTGTAAGCCCTGATTTTAAAATGTTTTCAACTGCTAAGCCCATCGAGCCTCAGAAAGACTAGTGGATTACTACCAATGTGACTAAACTCGAGAGATTCGTTTGTTCATACGAAAGAAAATTAAAATTTTGTTTATTTATGGTAACTTGAAAATGCTTCGTCAAATTGATTTAAGAATTCACTTATTCTGATAGAAATAAAATGCTTATCTCATGCCTCAAATTGTAAATCTTAGAGCCATTTCACTCTATGCCTTTTTAGCCTGCCTTGTAAAGGGTGTTTTTTATTGAGGTATAGAACTTTAAGTTGGCATCACTTTTTTAACTGGCGGCCATTTTGTCAGCTGTCAAGTGATTAATATTTAGTTTGGTTTGCCATTTCATCATGAACAGGTTGACAAAAGAACAACGCTTGCAAATCGTGCAAATTTATTTCGAAAATAATGGTTCAGTTCGCGAAGTTTACCGCTAGCTCCGTCCATTTTATGGTCGACATAATCGTCCATCAGAGCAATTAATTCGGTTAACCATGGATCGTTTTCGCACTACGTTTACTCTATGTGATAATACGTATCCGCAGAGACGTCGAACAGTGCGCACCGAAGAAACAATTGCCGCTGTAGAGCAAAGTGTTGAAGAGGACCCGAATGAATCGATTCGCCACCGTGCACAGCAATTGGAGCTTTGTCCATCAAATTTTGTTCCCGAATTGGATGGCATGAATGTGGATGAGTTGTGGTTCCAACAAGACGGCGCTACATGCCACACAGCGCACGTCACTATCGATTTATTGAAGGAAACATTCGATGAGCGCATAATTTCGCGGAATGGACCTGTCAATTGGCCACCAAGATCGTGTGATTTGACACCATTGGATTATTTTCTTTGGGGATATGTGAAGTCGCTCGTCTACGCCAACAAACCAGAAACGTTAGGGGACTTGGAAGCCAACATTCGTGGCGTTATTGCCAACATACGGCCCCATATGCTCGAAAAAGTGGTTGAAAATTGGACCTGTAGAATTGGCTTTATTCGAGCCAGCCGCGGCGGCCACATGCCCGAAATCATATTTAAACATTAATGGCATAAAATTATCCTTCCAATAAAGCCAAATTGATGGACATTAAAACGAGTTTCTTGTGTTTTATTTCAATTCGAAGTTCTATACCTCTGGAAAAAAACACCCTTTATTAATATTTTCCTTGATAATTTTCTTTTAATAAAGCCCCTACGAAAAGTCACACACGTTTACATTAAGCCTTTTTTACTCATGCCTTTTTAGCATTTATATACACGTTTAATGCTGAGAGTACGAAAAAGGCAAAGAGAAATGTCATAAATCCCCTCGAATTTTCATTTTGTGCCTTTTGTTCTACCCCGCAAGCTTTTCACCCCTTTCACCGACAAACTAAAAAAGCCTGCTTGCACAGGCAAGCAGAAAAGGCACAGTGTAAATTGCGTCTTAGGAATGGGAAGCAAGTTCAACCGGTTCCTATATTTTTTATATACATGTCGTCGGTTGGTTATTGGTTTGCGGCACAGTATATTCAAAATACATTATGTCTGCAGCAAACCAATAACCAATCGACGATGTGTAAATATTTTTAAAATAAAATAATAAAATTTGAAATTTAGTGCTTTTTTACTTAAATTACGCGCTTTTTTCCTGATTTCGGTGCTTTTTGAAATTTAAAAGTTGACAACGCTGTAGAACAGTGTCCCGCAAAATAAAATGTGTCTGTATTGGTGAGAAAAATGAGAGTAAAATAAACTTGCACTTGAAGAAAAGTTTTGTAATATAAAATACATGATGTGGTTATTAGTTGTTTGCATTTTTTTTCTCTAAATAAGCAATTTAATAAAAACTTAAGTAAAAACTAAAAATTTAATAACCATTCAACAATTTAGTGTATAAATTCAAAACCAAATTTATTCACAGATCTGTGGATACTATTAAAATGCCTTTTTAAACCATTTTCCCTATTATTTTTTAATGTTTCATAACATAAAATGCATTGCAAATTCCCAAAGCATTTTTAATCACGAAATATTTCTTAAGGCCCAACTATAATATGAATAAGCTAGCTTAAGCAACTGTGCGGTTACATATAAAACGTATGTGGCAAACTATAATGTACTTAACAAACTTTTCGTCAAGTTTCGTCAAATGTCATTTGCTTAAGTAAAGTGCCAAACTGAACGCACATTCCGTAAGGAAACAACTGTTTGTGCATTTTTTAAACTCAAACAAGCAGCAGCAGAAAATATTCATTGATTTTAAATATTTTTTTATTGTTTCTTATTTTAAACTCGCAAAATACAGCAAAACTTTTATTTTCATTGTTTGTTTTACAATACACATATACACACATACACATGTATTTACTTATGTATATTCACTGTTGTACTTTTTAGTAGGCAAAACAAGTAAAACAAGTAATAAGGTGACGGATATATTTATATGTGAATTTTTAATAGATTAGGACATTCTTTCAAGTTAGTTTGATTGAATTGCATTCATTTAGGAGTTGTGAGAAGAAACAAAATTAATACAAAATTATTGACAATACCTAGATGTGCAGCTGTGGCTAAAGAATACTTAAGTGCATGTAAGTACATTGTAGCCACCTAAAAGTCACATCTGAATTGTTTAAGCATTTGACAGACTTATCGTTCAATTCTGACATTAGCTTAAGCCAGCTTATTCATATTATAGTTGGGCCTTTAGCTTTCATAATTATATTATCAATTTTTTGTCTGTAGAAATTTATTAAATTCGAACTTTAATTTCGTTCCGTGTGCTCAAAAAAACTAAACCAAAAACCAGGAAAAATTTAATACATGCGTGCACAACTTAATTCGTCGCTTGCTCAGTGACGACTAAATGAAAGAGCATAAGCATGTATGTGATTTTCATCTGCACAATTGTGCTATGGCTTGCGGGCTACTGACGTAGAAATTTATTTTCTGTAGATTTCTACCTCACATACAATTACTATAATCTATATAAAGGGTGTTTTTTATTGAGGTATAGAACTTTAAGTTGGCATCATTTTTTTAACTGGCGGCCATTTTGTCAGCTGTCAAGTGAATAATATTTAGTTTGGTTTGCCATTTCATCATGAACAGGTTGACAAAAGAACAACGCTTGCAAATCGTGCAAATTTATTTCGAAAATAATGGTTCAGTTCGCGAAGTTTACCGCAAGCTCCGTCCATTTTATGGTCGACATAATCGTCCATCAGAGCAATTAATTCGGTTAACCATGGATCGTTTTCGCACTACGTTTACTCTATGTGATAATACGCATCCGCAGAGACGTCGAACAGTGCGCACCGAAGAAACAATTGCCGCTGTAGAGCAAAGTGTTGAAGAGGACCCGAATGAATCGATTCGCCACCGTGCACAGCAATTGGAGCATTGTCCATCAAATTTTGTCCCCGAATTGGATGGCATGAATGTGGATGAGTTGTGGTTCTAACAAGACGGCGCTACATGCCACACAGCGCACGTCACAATCGATTTATTGAAGGAAACATTCGATGAGCGCATAATTTCGCGGAATGGACCTGTCAATTGGCCACCAAGATCGTGTGATTTGACACCATTGGATTATTTTCTTTGGGGATATGTGAAGTCGCTCGTCTACGCCAACAAACCAGAAACGTTAGGGGACTTGGAAGCCAACATTCGTGGCGTTATTGCCAACATACGGCCCCATATGCTCGAAAAAGTGGTTGAAAATTGGACCTGTAGAATTGGCTTTATTCGAGCCAGCCGCGGCGGCCACATGCCCAAAATCATATTTAAACATTACTGGCATAAAATTATCCTTTCAATAAAGCCAAATTGATGGACATTAAAACGATTTTCTTGTGCTTTATTTCAATTCGAAGTTCTATACCTTTAAAAAAAACACCCTTTACATATGTATATAAAAGAGGATGTGTGTATGTATGTATGTATGTATATAACGTATGGACTCCAAAACGGCTGGGCCGATTTTGATGAAATTTTCAGGGAATCTTCAGAATATTCAAGTGGGTGATTTTTGATTTTCGGTCTGTGGGCGGAGGGGCGTGGCAAAATCCAATTTTCATATTGCACCACCAATGCCATATATCTACATATATATTTACATATCTTTATCTTGTTTTGCTTTTTTTTATTTAATTTTATTTTTATACCCTTTACCAAAAAATGGTAAAAGTGTATATATAGGTTTGTCATTCCGTTTGTAATTTCCAGAATATTAATAAGCGAGCCATAAAGTATATATATTCTGGATCCTTATGCATAGGGAAGACGAATAAGCGATGTCCGTCTGTCTGTACGTGAAATCGGTTTTCCGAAGATCCCAGAAAAGCTAGAGACTTCGTTCTTGGACTGGTGTATCAGAAACGGTCCAAATAAGATTGGTATTGAAAATCAACAAAATCGAGCAGACGGTTTCAGAGCTGGGAAACTTAAACTTCATAGCTATTGAAAACTAGTTTTTGATAATATTTTTATTAAATAAACTTATTTTTTACTTCAGTATGAATAAAATTGGTATTTCTAACTACAAAAAACTAAAAAAAATTAAAAAAATTAAAAAGACGTTTCCAGGGTTGGAAACCTTAACTATTTTTGTTATCCAAAAGTAACTTACTAAAACAAATTTTTCCTTTTTTTCTATAAACTAAACATATCTAATGTTCTTAAAAGAAGGAGATTGATGTAAGAAATCAGAAAAACTAAAAGGATGGTTCCAGGGTTGGAAAACCTACGATTTTTGTGATATATACAATTAACTACCGTAAACTAATTTTTTATTAATTTCTATTAAATAAACTTATTTTATACTTCACCACGAATAAAATTGGTATTTTAAATAAAAAATTAAACTTCAAAAAATTAATAAGATGTTTCCAGGGTTGGAAAACTTTAACTTTTTTTTCTTATACAAAAGTAAATTACTAAAACAAATTTTTCCTTTTCTTAATAAATTAAACATATCTTATATTCTTAAAAGAAAAAGATTGGTGTAAGAGATCAGAAAAATCAAAAAGGATGATTCCAGAGTTGGGAAACTGAAACTTTGTGATATCAAAAATTAACTACCGAAAATTAATTTTTATTTATTTTATTAAATTAACTTATTTTGTACTTCAGTACGAATAAAATTTGTATTTCAAATTAAAATTAAATTAAAATTAAATTAAATAAAATTAATTAAATTAAATTAAAATTAAAAATTAAAGTTCAAAAAATTAAAAAGATGTTTCCAGGGTTGGAAAACTTTAACTTTTTTTATATAAAAGTAACTTAATAAAGCAAATTTTTCCTTTTTCTCTATAAATTAAAGATATCTTATATTCTTAAAAGAAATAGTTTGGTGTAAGAAATCAGAAAAATTAAAAAGGATGATTCCAGGGTTGGGAAATTTACTCTTTTTGTGATATAAAAAATTAACTACCGAAAACTAATTTTTAGTTTTATTTTTTTAAATAAACTTATTTTATACTTCAGTATGAATGAATTTGGCACTTCAAATTAAAAAAAAATTAAAACGTTTCCAGGGTTGGAAAACCTTATTTTTTGTACAAAAGTAACTTACTAAAACAAATTTTTCCTTTTTTACTTTAAATTAAACATATATTAAATTCTTAAAAGAAAGAGATTGGTGTAAGAAATCAGAAAAATTAAAAAGGATGATTTCAAGGTTGGAAAACTTACAGTTTTTGTGATATATAAAAGTAATTAAGTCTAATTAATTTTTATATTTTCCTTCATAAATTATACAGATTTTACTTTTTGGAAAGAATAGTTTTGTGAAGAAAATTATAAAAATAAAAACCACATCTCCAGGGCTGGAAACTTTGAACTTTTTTTCTGGATATTAAAGTAAATAAATAAAACATTTTTTTGAATTTTATTTTTTCTGTTTTCGTTAAGTGAAACCTGAAAAAAAAAACACTTTTTTTATTTTTTTAAGAACTAATAGATTGGTATAAGGAATCAGAAAAATCTAAAATGATGATTTTAAGGTTTGAAAATAAATTTTTTTGTACATAAAAGTAACTAGGTCAAAATATTTTTTTTATGCTTTATGTATGTGCTTATGTATGTATCTCTATACTACATAAAAGCCCTTTGGTAAAGGGTATATAAGATTCGGCACAGACGAATATAGCACTCTTACTTGTTTTTTCTAAGCCGTTGTCATTTTTTTCAAAACGAGATATCAAACTCTTAAATCGATTATGTAGTTCCGAAGATATTTACAAAAAACCTATGTTAATAATGACCCAATATCAAAATCTTAAAACTTTCGTAATGTTGCATTAAAAATCGTGAAAAAACTTTATGATAGGTATTCCATGGATTTTTATTTAAAGGCCGTAAATTTCGTTAAATGCTCAATTTAAGTCGTGTGGTAATACAACACTAATGTTTGGTTAGGGCCAGCAACGCGGACCGGCTCAGCTAGTTATTATATATACAGCAACATTTTTTATTAATGTTACAGATTTTGTTTGCTAATCCGTCAACTCACGATACGATTCCACTAATTCTACTATAATTTTTCAACTATGACGTCACTTCAATACAATATCACAAATTTGGCGCTCTCGAGAGGAATTGTATGCTACTGCCAGTCCATTCCTGCTCTCTAAGATTTATATTCTAGACCCAAGAAAATAGCATGAGAATGTGAACAAGTAGACAAGCGTAAATGTTTTGGTATTCTATTAACGTGAAGTCGACAGATAGTTATAGAATAAAGGGGAATAATAATAATAAATACAAAATAGGCGTTAAGCAAGTAATTGCCAAATTCACGTGGACTGGGCCGAGTCATTGGGTTCTATGTGTTGATGTGTTTTACATTTCTTATTATAGCTTTGCTATTTATTGCGCTATACAGAATTTAGGTCGTGATTTTTGTAATAAAAATAATCGACACTGTTACAGTTATAAATTTATTTTTGTTTGGTAGCGATGCTAGGATCTCAGTCCAGAGGTCGTGGGTTCGATTCCCGCCATAGACCCTGGGTGTTTTCCGCAGACAAGCTAATCGCTTTGCGGGTTGTGTTTGTTAAAAAAAAATAGAAAATACTAAGGAATATGAAAACAAAGGAAACAAATTGTTTGATTTTGGCTTGTTTCGTTTTTTGAAATGATTGGAACCAAAACAATGAGAACGATTGCTCAATTTGATTTTGAACATGGACACAAACTAGAGAACACAGCCGGTCGGCTATAAGCCGGCTAACAGCCGCCATCGGCCACAAAAGAAAAGAAAATACTGGGAAATAAATGGAAACGTTTTGAAATATTTGCAGAGAATTTGACATCATCAAATAATATTATTTTATTGCATTGTTATTTCACACATAAATTTGTTTTATATGCCCTGCAGAAAATTTGATGACAATTGATCCAAACGTACTCGTCCTCTGACGGAGAAGTGTATGGTGAAAAAAGACATATCGTGTAAATGGTTACATATTCACCACTTTTGTGATGTATGGTGTTGATCTTGAGTCAATTTAATTTGGACTCGGTGCAATATTGTAGTAAACGGCACTGAACTAGTTCGATATGGTTGAATACATGGACCTATCAAATAGTGTAAATGTTAATGTTAATTGCTCATTTCAATGTGACTCTGGAACCAGTCCCGTAACTATACTGAGATATTAACCTAAGCTTAACTGGCATTTATACTTTTGAAACATGAGTGGCCCTGTGGTTGAGTGGGTAGTGTGCCAGCCTGTCATGCAGGAGGTTGTCGGTTCGAATCTCTAAAAATTTTCTGCTTAAAATAAATTATAATTTCATTTGTAACAAAAAAAAAGAAATTATAAGTTTTCATTGTTACAGTTAAATGTCGGAATGACATTTATATATAATTTATATTATTCTACACTAAATAGGTCCCTATGGGATAGTTCAGTGACAAGTCACAAGGTGCATAAAAAGTATCAATTAACCTCATCCTAGGCCATTCCCATTTAAAAGTGACTGGTCCAATTCATAGGAAGTGTTCGAACTCGGACTAGTCCCTATCACTTGGGGACCGGTCACGTGACTAGTATTGTGTCAGTTCAATTTCCTTTAGGGTAACTAAGCAGCAAAACTATAACCGAATGTCCTTCGACACCTATCTTCTTATTTTTATTTATTTTTCGATCTTGGAAAGAATAAAGTAAGTTTAAATTAAAATTTTCGAAGAAAAAATGTATTCACAAAACTGTGAATTGCCGTTTCGAATTTAAATTTTCCTAAGACCCCATTGTTATATCCCGGTAAGCGTATAAAATGTCATTCTGCATAGTTTCTAATACATTCTGTGTCTCTATAAATCTATTTAAATAAGCGATGTCCGTCGGTCCGTTTGTCTGTGCGTAAAATCGCTTTTCCGAAGCCCCTATTAAAGATAGAGACTTTGGCCTTGGGCTGATGTATTACAGTTTGTCTTAAAATTAATTATTTTTGACAATAAGCAAAATCAAAAGACGGTTCCAGGTCCGGGAATATTGAAACTAGTTTTTTGGCACATAAAATTAATTAACTAAAAATACTTTTTGTTTTTATTTAAGCAAGACGGGAATTAAAAATCAAAGAGTTGGTCCCAGCGGTTTTTTGTTTAAAGGGAAGAAACACTCAGGCAAGGAGTGCCTACTGCTATAACTAGGTGTTATATTCTTAAGGAAAAAGATAGTGGGCCAAACCCACGATATCGACAACGTTCGACTTGTCGCACACTTACATTCAAAACAAAAACAAATTTTAATATTTTGTTGTTGTTTCAAATGTAACTGTGTAACACGATGTCGAACGTTGTCGATATCGTGGGTCAGGCCCAGTGATAGAGAAGACAATTGGTGAAGGAAGAGATGGAGGAAAGGTTCGTTATTTTTACAACTCAGCTTTTTGCACGTTTTTAATAATGTAGCGTTGCAGCTCCTCTGGTGTCAATGAGGCGTATTAAATTTTTGAAACTGTGCTTTGTAGCCATTTTATTGGTTATTTTACTTCGCCGATGATTGTGCTGCACAATACCGATGAAGGAGGGCGCTCTGAAGTTACATTAGGATTAGTTAGAATCCACTGAATCTGGTGTAGTCCAGTGACTATCGCTCTAATTCATAAAAAATATTTTAGGATTATTACAGGTTTATTTGACAAATTTCCCATAGAAATATGTCAAACAGGCGATTAATAAACCTGAAATATTTTTTATGAATAAGGCAGTATGTCTTTATCACTTGAACTTTCCTACAACAACTCATAATAAAGGGAAGCTAATGCACATCAGAAAAATGCACCGTGTTCTCGTTTAACTGCTGTTGGAGTCCGGGCTCGAGCCCAGGAACTTCGGTTTTAAAGTCAACGTCTTAATTACTTTAGCCAAAAACTTTTTTAGGTATACATACATAATTAACTAAACAAAACTTTTTTTATTTTATTAATTAAAAATATTTTATATTTTAGAAAGATCTTTACGAAAGAACTTATGCATAACTTAATATAGAAAGGTCCTAACTCCAAATTTTTTTTTTTTTTGAAATCAAGGTTTTTGTGTATTTCGATGCAAAAAATCTCGATTTGAAAAAAATTATGAGTTAGGACCTTTCTATATTAATATATAGCCATCCCTAAGTAATGGCAATACGGCAACAGTGTCTTTATCAATAACTAATTTTGATATAATGACTGACATTTAGGGCCATTATTATGACTTGACGATAAAGTTCCGGATAGTTAATCTTAACTTTATCAAAACTGAACTGTAAAGTGACCGTTAAAATTTGTCCATTATTACAACTGTCCGATAAAATAAATAATACAGTTTTTGTTTGGTGGCAACATTTCTGTGGATTTTGTGGATATTGATTGTTAAAAATACTTAGTGGCAACTTGCTTTTGTTTATTTGTCAAATTACAATCTAATGAAAACAGTTTTGTCAATTCTTTTGTTTTTTACTTTATTATTATGTGTTTTGTGTTGGATTGGTTTTGTTTTATACCATATTTTAACCAAATAAATTTGGCAGTAATTTATAAAGTAGAAAGTGTGGCAAGGGGTGAAAATATGACAACTTCAAATGACTATACCTCACGATAAAAGTTAGAGGTAGGATGAGCTTGTCTTTAACTTATCGTTCACTTTTGGTTAAAATGAAGATGTAAGAATGAAAAAGTGCTTATCCATCCAATAAAATCCTACCTTTAGCTAACGACAAGTTATAATAATGGCCCTTAGTGTTATTTTTTTTTAGCAATTGTGAGATTTGGTTTTTCGTATTGTTTGTTATTGTTTAATATTTATACAAATGGATAATCACAAAGTTATTCTATTCGCTAGTACCACCGTATGTTTAGCAATAATACAAAAAAAAAAAGAAAATTAAGACAATCTAAAAATCGGCAATGAAATTGTACTCTGCATTACAGTTTACGAAAGCAGGATTCAAGTTGGCTTAAAAATTAAATTTCTCCGAGATTTCTGCAGTTGGCAGTTTCGTTTGCATTTCTGTGGATCGGGTAATTTAGGCCCCACTAGGCACTAGAAGGCTCCGGCGGGTCGAGCTAAAAATTAAGACCGCATTTAGGGCAGCAAAACTCATGTTTTAAACAGCGCACATACATATGTATATATGTATATCAAATAAAGAGAAACATTTTTGCGACCAGTCAAATGTACATACTATATTTATTGTCTCCCTCTTTCTTATACTATTTGTATAGCTCTTACCATTGTTTTATAATTTATGACAATATAATTTTTCACTCTATGCCTTTGCTTTTCTGCTGACTTAAGCATTTATATTTTTATTCCTGCCAACTCATATAAAAACTATTTCTTGTTCTAATAACAATACGTCTTTAATCCATTGGGTATTATGTATCTCACTTTATTATGATAATGTAGATAGTAGTTGATATTTTTGTTAGCCTTTCTGGTCATTTCATTGTTGTTACAAAAAAAAAATATTTCTTTTTGTCTGCAGAAGTACTTTTGGGACGGGTACACGAGATGCTACTGTTGTGCATGATCTTTGTTTTGTTACTACTTTTGTAATTCTGTAATCTGACAAGTGTGGGGGCTTCACACTTTATTTTTATTATTATCTGTTATGGTTGTTTGTTTTTGTAGTTGGACTTAAGAAGTGACACTAAGCCAGCATTCAAGTGCCTGTCAACTGTTATGGCTTTTTTGGTTTGTGATTTTATAGATGTCTTTGTCGTTGGAATTGTCTGCTTTTGTTATTTTAGTCTTCTTTTGTTATTTTAGTCTTCTTTTGTAAGATAATCGATAAACACAAGTGTTTTCTCTCAAGTCTGCTTTGTTCTGCTCACAATTCGGCAGGAAGTGACAATTAAATTGTCATCTACTTATAAAATTAAGTAGCTGCCTTTAGTTTTATAAATCTTTAGTTCGTTTTACATAGTCTGTTCAGGGTTACCGTTCATCCGACTAAAGTCGCAATTTGACCCTTTTTTTTTGCGGTGTGCGATAGAGCTGCAAAACTGTCGATAGTATATACTATCGATAGTTCTGTTGTAAATGAAATATCGATAGTTTTTTCCACTATCGATACTATCGGCAAAAAAACAAGTAATTAAAAGTGTAAAAATAATCGAAGTCAGTAAACAGTAGCCGGCAGCTTTGAAGCAAATTATCCGTAGTTGATTTAAGCTTTTGTACAGCGATGGAAAAGTTGGTACAATTGTATAATTTTAGCGCTCTTTGAATGCCAAAAGTACCGTAGCACCGCAATGACCTATTTAGCACTACTGGAATCTCTTTATATGTATTATATTACATGCCAAAAATAGCATTAAAATATATTAACCCCCTTATGCAAAAAATAATGCATGCTTGAAGTGTACATTAAAAAAAATTTCCATAGAAAACCCGGTTTTAACGTTCACTTATTTTTTTGCACAAGGTGGTTAATCTTTAGCTCGAAGGTATTAGAAAATTAAGTAAATCAAACGATGTTTTCCGGTACTTAAAGAATTGCTGGAGGAATGTTATTTATTCCAAATTCATCTGCAAATGTGGAAATTTTATTTTCGTACCAAGGAGAGAAGCCGACTATTTGCATCGACTGTGAACAATCGAATAAAAAAAGGTTATAAACGTAGTATATTGTAAATGTTACTTTTATATTCAGATCCCAGCAACTAATATTCTTTATGCACCTTCTGGCGTTTTGTTAATTGATTTTTAGTTAATTAAAAAGTACAAGTATTAAAAAAATATAAATAAAGAATTAGGTACAATCCTACTGAAAAAATTTAAATTTTTTTTTTGAAAGTTAGTACAATTTGTAAATATGACATCGCATGCATCCCTGCTTCTGTATACACAAGTACTTAAATACATATGTATGTATATGAATTTATTTATAAATCCAAGTGTTATTCGACAAATAATAGTCACAAGTATCTTAATAAATTCAACATCGTCGACACAAAGATAAATTTTGGTGGTACTGATATCGCGACGGCCGCCAATCGTCTCTTACGATAAAACTTTACAGTTAGTGTCTTAAAAGTTATCAAAAATTTTCGCATTATGATAATTCTAAACCATGGGTAGGGTAGGCCCATAAAATTTTAAGTTCAATAAAAAAGTATATTTTCGATAATAATGTCCCGCTTACGATAAAATTGAAAAAAGGCTTGATATATTTTTATATACTAATGAAAATGTTGAGGACTCTGGATTTTTTTTTCGAGTAAAATGTGGTTTATGTGGCAACTTTTATAAAACTATTCGATAGTTTAACATAAAACTATCGAAACTATCGAGTGGAGCGACTATCGATAGTTTTGCAGTTCTAGTGTGCGACTTTTTGTGAGACTTTTTTTGATCACCGACTTTTGCGACTTTTTTCATTTTGTTGGGACTTTTTACACCTTATTAAAGATTCTCACACAAAATTTTTAAATTGCAATTAATTAAAAATTTCCTTATTATTTTTATAAAAAAAACCGTCAAAATTTAAAAGCAATTCACAGATTATTGTTCATTTGGAAGCACTTTTATTAATTGCAACCTTGCCACGTGTACAACTTATTTAAGAAATTTTTCGGAAATTTTCAGTAGAAGTTTCAAAGAATAGTTTTAGCAAAAAAAAAAAAAAATTAAATAAATAAAAATTGTGGTTTTTGGAGAGCTTATTGTAAAGAAATGGAATTTAAAAAAATAATAATTATGTTAAGAAAATATTGTTGGAGTACACATACATTCACCTAAAACATAAGTATGGCGCCAAGATCAAACGAATAGAATTAAAGTAAAAAGTACAAGGGGCTTTATTTGAAAATGTTTGTCAAAAATATCTCAGGTTTAAATTTTTTAGCTTGTTTTTTTAATGAATCCTAGTCCTCTGACCTCGGCAGCATCCGACAGCCAAATTTATTAAACTTAAGCAAATTTGTTCAGTATACATACATGAAAACATGTATAGAAGCGCATATAATGGTACTGTATAGGTATGTTATGAAATATTCATTGTTTCAAGTTATTTTTGATGTGTAAACATCTATACGCTGGGTGGTAAAAATCTTTTGACTTTGATTTCTTTGCTGAGATTTCTTTGCTGAGATTTCTTTGCTTTTTGCTTTTGCTTTGCATTGTCAAATCGGTGTGAGCTATGTATGAGTGTATTAGTATTTGAAAGAAGCAATACCAAGCAGAGAAACAAGTCGACCGGCTCGAAGCCGACGGTGCGCCGCCGCCGGTTATTTTTCTCTATATTTCCGTACACCAAAGGTGAAAATGAACCGTAAGAGCTACGGACTTGAAATTTGGACACAATATGTAGACATTTGGCCACTACAACAACAAATACATGAGAGTTAAAAACTAAAGGGTGTTCCAAAACGAGCAACGCAAAATGTTAAAATCCCATGTAATATACATACAATTGTATGTACATATATACACTTGAAATTTTAAAAGTTATTGTATTTTTATATAGACTACAACAATTAACACTAAATTTAAAAAATTTAAATCAATGGGTGTTCCATCAGTTAATGCAATTTTGACTTTGTAATTTTGACAACTTGCTGTATCTTGGAAACCGTAAGAGTAAAACTCTTGAAATTTTCAAAAACGGTAAAACTAAAAAATCAATAAAATATAAAATCGGAAAAAATATAAAAAAATCGCCAAAACGAAAAAAGCACCAAATTAAAAAAAATCTCTAGGACTAAAATAAATCGCGAAAAACCGGAAAAATCGCCAAAATGAAAAAAAATCATGGGCACGTGACAAAAATATGTTCACTTGGCAATCACTGTTCACTTGGCAATCACTAATGTTCGAAAACCAAATAAACGGGAGAATGCAACAACAAAGTAACATAATATCCACTACTATAATACTTATATGTATGTACCGACGGTACATCGAATAAGTAAAAATAATTAATGTGATGATCGTAAAAGATAAGCAAGAATAGTTAAACATACGTAAGTAGAGTAATATAAGTTCGTGCTAACCTAAATAGAAAAATGAAAAAAAAAATGGAAAAACAGGGGAAATAAATAGTGATACTTACATATGTATTTACCAAAGGTAAATCAATAATTGTACACAACAATCAATTCTCACATTCCGTTTCATTAGAATTTACGTTAAATAGCTGATGTTAATAACAATATCTACCCAAGTAGATAGACTAGGGTGCTGATGAAGTGCGTTGCTGCACAGAAAAATATCGGTATTTCCCCCAGCTGAAAAGTCTAATTTAATTTTTCTTCTCTTCTTTAGAAACTCACATTAATTAATAAAATATTTCATTCAATAAAAAGAATTGAAATTACTGAACTTAAGCCTGACTAAAAATTATTTCTGATGAAAAAAACTCCTTAAACAAAAAAAAATCGCCACTATGAAAAAATCACCAAAATGCAAAAATCGCCTAAATAAAAAACCCAAAAAACAGAAAAAAAATCGCCAAAATGAAAAAACCCCTAAAACATAATAAAATCGCCAAAATATAAAAATCGGCAAAATGAAAAAAATTGCGAAAATTAAAAAAACCCAAAAAGAGAAAAAAAAACGCAAAACGAGAAAAAAGCGATTAAACTGAAATAATCGTTTAAACTGAAAAAACTTAAAAAGGAAGAAAGCTAAATCAAAAAAAAAAAAAAATGACCAAAACCGAATGTGCGCGAGTCAAAGTCGCACTTTACTGAATTTATATTAATTGCAATGCGTACACAACGACAAGAACAGCAACAACTAAACGATGAACAACAGGAATTAAAAATTAAAAAGTAAAGGTAAAGGCATTTACCATAGATGAGCACTGCAGTACCACTAAAGTTTCAGTAAAAACAAAAAAAAAAAAAAAAAAAAAAAAAATTATTGATTACTAAAATTGTTTTTCTACATTTTTTATAAATTTCCTAAATGATGTGTTATATGATGAGGTGCATTTAATTTTCAGTAACCAGTAATGCCCGTATTCATAATGAAATTCTACCAAGTGGCTAAATGTTTTTCATACAAAAGTTTCAAAATTTGAATGAAAAAACTTTGCCACTTGCTACGGCCCTACGATTTTACTAGTAATGCAAATTAAATTTCATTAGCAGTAAAAATTTACTGAATTTTTTTAGTAATCAGTAAATTTACTGCTTGCTGCAATTTTTAATGCAGTTCATATACATACATATACTGCAGTGTGCCCATTTACTAACCAAATAAGTTTAATAAAACAAACAAAAACCAACAAATTCCTATGTATTTACAATATTGAAAGTTTTGATACTTTTAATTAATTAATTTAAAAAAAATATACTAAAAGCATAAGTACTTGCAACTTAAAAAAATTTTCATTACTAGATGTTTACACATCTCCTCTGTGATCGGACTCACATTGCTTTTTTTTTTTGTTGTGTTATGCTTTTTATTAATAATAAAAAGCTTTAAGAAAGATGTTCAACTTTTATTTTCTCAAACGACTTTTTTGTGCGACTTTATTTTTATAAAAAGACCTTTTGTGCGACTTTTCAAAAATTCCTAACGGTAACCCTGCAACTTGCAAGTATCCTTTTGTTGTTGTCTTTAAATAGTAAGCACGTGTTTGTTGTAGCGGAAATCACTCTTCGTGGCATATCTGCAAATTTAATATAAAACTGACTTTTGAAATATCAAAGTACACAATAACTAAATAAACGTCAAGGCCACTGCTAAAATATTTAAATGGTAGAAGCATTCAACTCGTTTTATTAAAATTTATGCAAATTGTACAATTGCGATATAAATTTGAAAATTGTATAAATTTCAGCATTTTTTTTATCAAACATTCGAACCAGAGAATGACTAAAGTATCATTTTAAGTGTTCTTTGAGTGTTGGCCCGTCAAACAACTATGAATGCGTGCGCTTAAAAATATATTTAAAAACACGCAAAATGCAAACGTACGCATTAATTTTAAACCGAATAAGTATAACTATAAACGTGCAACAGCTATGTTGATGCATTTTTTTTTTAAATTACGCATCACAAACGACAACAACTAAAATTTATAGACTGTGTGAGCTTAATCACAGGAGTGAATATAAAAATATTCTGACTATTAAATCGACTACACATGCGTGCAAACAGAGCTTTTTTATTTACGCACACACATAAAGCATGTTTTCAAACAGCCACACACATCATCCATGACTGTATGCGGTGGCGAATGATGAATAAATATCCGGAGTATTCCTGTTTTTTTTTGGTTTTTACTGATTATAAATTCATAGTCTGTATATAAACATACTCAGACTGGAAGCATGAATCAGGGTGGAGAGATAGATATAGATTCTATTTTATAGAATTTTGTTGTAAACCAAGTACATACATTTGCTTGTGGAATGTGCTCTCTCTCGCACACTTATTACAACAAACACACTAAGTCCGAAATCTGTTTTTTTTTGTTCATGGACTGGAAGTATGAGAGACAGAGCGTCAATTAGTTTGATACGCACAGTGATGCCAACTTTTGAGACTCAAAATGCATAAAAAATTTTGAAAAAAGGGCTAAATTTGAAAAAAAATATACGTTTAGCGCCAATCAAAGTAAAATTTTTCGAAAAAGCGCGAAAAGGGGCTAGTTTTAAATTGTTTCTGTTGAAAAGCAAAACATCTAACAAATTTTTGTAAAGTAATTTATTAGAAAATAAAGAACTATCATGAGATCAACACATAGGTACATACATAGATAGCTTGAGAGCTTCAATAGGGTACATATTTAATTTACTTTTCATATTACATTTCAATAAGGGACACATATTTACGTAGATTAAATAGTTACGGTCTAATTCATAAAAAATATTTCAGGTTTATTAAGCGCTTATTTGACATATTTCTAAGGAAATAAGGCAGTTAGTATATACATACAAATATAATAGAGGTTTGTATACGTATGTGTGTTTACATGAGTAAACACTACTGCCAAGTAGTCATTTTTAGTGTTAACATAAATAACAAAACAAAACTAACAATCTCTCTAAAATAAATCAAGCATCATTCGAAAAGTTTTTCTCTGCGGTTTTTTTAGTGATTGTGTTCTCAAAACAAGTAGAACATCAAAACAAAAAGCGAGAATGAAACAAAACAACAGTAAATCATAGCGGAAACATCGAGTGCACTAGAACACGAGCACAAACTATGTATGTATGTATATATGTATAGATACATACTAGTCTCCTGCACAAGATATCTTATAAGAACTTTTAAGACATGAGGGATTTTTTAAATGCTTTACTACAGCTAAATCTTATAAAACAAACGTCAACAACACTGTTTGCAAGAAATTTGATTGAGTAATGTAGGTATAAGATTAAAGAAGGAAACACTTCGTGACGGAAGAATTTGTGATACTTGCTTCTTTCTACGCATGGGCGCGTGTACAAACGTCATGCATGAATATGTGTATGATTTATTATTTTTCTGCGCACATGCAAAGGCACACACATGCATTAACATTAGTTGTATGCGGTTAATCACATAATAGCTTACCATCTACATATTACACACACACTCAAACGTACAATATGAAAAACAACAAGCATACACTAATCAACAGTACTTCTTTTGAGTGTTTGTTACAGACAAGCTGTCTTGACGTCATCGCTTGTTAACACTGGTATACACACACACCAATACATCCATCGTGCTTCGCTTATAGTACGACAGCATTTATTGTTGGTTTAGTATAATACATGCGACGGGAATACATTTAAAAATCATGACGTATTTACATTTAAAGACTGTTTACGCAGGTCTCTATTATGTTTTTAAAATGTTAGAATTCTTCAATATATATATATATATATATATATATATATATATATATTATATATAAGGAAAATTCTTTTTGATTTTTGGGTTTAGTGCCACCCCGCCAAGAAATAAAAAGCACCAAAATTTATTTTAAAAAAGCACCGAGCACTAACTTCAAAATTTTTCCCGTCGAAAATTTCAAAAAGCACTAAAAACGGTGCGAAAAGCACGGAATTGACAACGCTGTCTGTCATAAGAAATACTACTAATCCATAAGCATATTGTTGCGAAAAAATAAAATCAAGTAGCATAGTGTCCACACCTGATGATTTTTTATAAGACCTCGTAATATCACGCCGGCAGAGCAACTGTCATTTTTTCATTAATATCAACACAAAGGGGTAGACGTTGATGATTTTATATTATGATGAATCAAACAAATATTTGAAAAGTACTTGCCAAAAATAAATAATTTGCGCGTTTTTTAATTTTTTGGTCGCATTTTTTAAACGAAGATTGTTTAACACATTTAACACATAAAATGACATTTGATATCAAGATGAATTCATCAGGCCGTGAGCTCTGCTTATTATATTATAACTCTACGATAATATTAATAAATTGAGTCTATACGTGATGGATTTTCAGCATGATATCAATTTGACATTCATCATGATATAAATTCATTATGTGTAATTGTATGTAATGGTAAAGGGGCAAAAACGTTCAAAGCGTAACAAAAATCAGATTTCTGATTTTAATAAAGTGTCACTAAAAGTATCAAAAATCTAATAAAGTAGCAAATTGATACTTTCCCAGCAAAAAAAAAAAAAAAAAAGTTAATCGAGTTTGGAATTAAGCATTTTTGGTGAAAGCACTTCCCTACTGGATTGCCAACTTAATGACTTTAACAAGGCGTGAGACTAAAATAATCGATTCTTGAGAAGTACTTACATTTTTTCTATTTGTCAACATTTCACGTAATCTATTTCGTCGAAAAAAAACATCATTCTCTTCATTTAGCAACTTGCACGTCATTTTTTCAAATTTTAGGTAATGTGATTTGTAAGCGAGTAATGAAAATTGGCAATCAGAAAAGTAAGTCATTATATGGCAAGAGGTTCTAATGGTAATGTGTAATTTTTTGCTGGGTTAGCAGCACAAACGGTCATGCTGGTGGCTTGTGCCATTTAGTTCATTTCAGTGACCGGTCATTTTAGTTCATTATTTGTAAAGGGGCATGCTAAAACAGCATGCATGCGCAATCAAGTGTTTGTGCCAGCGGTTTGGTCGTGTATGGGCATTTTGTGCGATTGTACGGTTTGCTGTAGCGATGTCAAGTAGAGTTTGATATTTTGCTGATGGTACCAGCTCGCTGGTGTGGTATATGTTGAAATTAGCTCAGTTGAGCAAAGTTGTCATGGAGCAAACATGCATTTAAGTAATATAATTTGTTGAAATATAATTTGTTTCAATGGTAAACAGAATTTTAGAACTTTAGTTATACACAGCTGCTAATTTTAACAACATACTAATAATAATTGCAACATAATATGTGTCACTATTCATAACCACCCTTCCCGAAATTTTGTAAGAAATGAATATTGTACCAGCTTGCTGGTATGTTGTGTGGTTCGAGCATGAAATCTCAATCGCTTGATTGTGCGTGCATGCTGTTGTAGTGTATGGCCGCTTTAAATGAACTAGTTCGTTCATTTAGTTCAATCGCTCTTTTTAGTTCAATGAACTAGTTAGGTCTTTTTAGTTCAATGATTTTACATCTACAATTCTACATGCATATGTATGAGTTTTGTGGTCTTTGACAATTTTAAAAAGACAGATTCTGTGATTAAAATGTTTTATGAAAAATAAAATTGATTAATTAAAAAAATAAATTTGCTCTATAAAGGGTTTATAAAACAAATTTTTTAAAATCTCATAAATCTCATAATCTCATATTTTGTGAATAGGGTAGTATAAGTGTTTACTTGTTTATTGCATTTGTGGTAGTAGCAAGCCATGAACAACAACTAAATATACATACATACATACATATGGATGAGTATAGAAGATAAGCACACAAACAGTGAAAAAGTAAAGCAAAACGTTGAAAACATTTACAGCCATCCCTAAACAAGAGCGGCAAGCGTTTTTTAGCTGTCAAAAGTTCTCATGTCCATACATTTTGTATGGAGCATACCGAAATAACGCGGCGACAACGCTTTGCTATTGGAAAATCCGATTTTGACATGGCGTTTCACAATGAAGCCATCATCAGCGTTACCATACGTGAAGATTTATCTTATTTTCGAAGTTTTTCGGGATGTTAAAAATACCAAAAAATATCTTTGTTAAAAATAAGATTTTTAAGAATATGATATTTAATAATTGTAATATATCATTTAATGTCCTTTTGACTAAAGTATTGACATATTTTCTTCTTTCCTTCATTAAAAGTATGAATTATGTGCATACATATATTTATCTTATACATGTTATATTCCGAAAATATTTTGTGTTATTTACGTTTACGTTTGTTCCCTGCAAGAAATGAATGACTGAAACTAACACAAACAGAATTTTTTCACCACCACATTTTCAGCAATTTTACACTGAATTCAATAGTGACAGTCAATTGACTGATCATTTAATTATAGTTGCTCCACTCTAGCATATATGTATGTATGTATGTTAGAGTGGGACATCTAATATAAATATGCCAAAACTTTTAAAAATCGAGTTTTATTACAAAAAATACAAATCATTCTGTCTGTGAAAATTAAAATTTATACATGTGTTAAAAAAAAAGATAAGTAAGAACAATAGTGAATAAAAGAAATGTACAAAATTTAATTTAATATATATTTATGTAGATATTTCTTTTCAAAGTTGTAGATATTTGTAAAAAGCAAGATGCGTTAGCGGTGAAAAGGTGTGAAGAGGGCTGGATACCGTCTAGGTTATTCTGTTTTTGCTTATTTCTATGTTTAATTTTAAATATTTGATCTACTTGTATATTTTGAATTGACCTTTTAAAATAAAAACAATTAATATAATAAAAATTATATTTTTTGCCAGTATATCAATCATGTATGATAGCTCAATTGTGGGGGATATATTAGTCAATTATGATCAGTCAAACTTGATTAATATTTATGCTATCATTGATTAGTAAAAAGCACTCGTGAGCAGTTCGACTAAATGTTATATTCATTAGTTATAGAGAGATGCAACATCACAAGTACACAAGAGTTTCCATCACATTTTTCATTTTGCCCTTAATAATGTGATAGCAACTTTGTTAGGCGCAATGATGGATATATTCATCATTGCGATCAATTGACTGATACTATTCATGTAGAGTTAGTTCATTTGAAACAAAATAAATTTCTTCTGAAAATCAATGCATATTAATATATTTTGAGTAAAATCACTAAAAAAAGATTTTTAATTTTTGTCCGACTTGAAGGTTTTTGAGAAGAAAATATGGCAACGCTGGCCATAATCCTTAACACAAGCAAGTTTTTAAAATCTTATAAATAACTTAATTTTTCAAACTTTAATTATTTTATTTTAATTTAAGTAACAAAATTTATGTAACAAAATTTTAATAACAAAATCACAAACAACAATGTCGTCCGTGCAGCAGTTAAAATAATCAGGATTGTTTTATTTATTTGTTTGATAACCCTGTTTTTGACATAACGCTGACGCTTTTGCTTAGGTTGGCATTTCAGCGTTAAAGCTCGGCGGAAAAAAACGTTCCGCTTTCCGTCCTTGTTTAGGGATGGCTGTTAGTTCAATGCTGCCCACAGAGAGAAATCCGAGAGTAATGTATAAGCGTATGTGCATTCATTTGTAGAAAAAGCCGATTGATGTTCGGCACTCTGGCGCTTCTCTGGCCAGCAGTGATTTAGTTCACAGCATCTGTGTTAGTTAATTTTGTGTCTTAGTTCTTAGTTCAAAAATTGAACTAGTTCAAAAATTGAAATATTGAGCGTAAAACAATTGAACTAGTTCACATAGTTCAAAGTACTGAATCGTTCATTTGAACTAGTTCGTTCATGAACTACACAAGACTAGGTGGCAATGTTTGCTCTAGCAGTTTGAAACGAAAATTAAGTTCCGCTGATGAAAATAAAATATTTGAGATTAAAACTTGCTTGAAGGAATTAAAATCTTGCAATTTTATACAATTTTAAAGTATTAAATAGACTAAAAGAAAATAGTTTCTAGACACAAAAATTTTAAGCTTTATAAGAAAGAGTAACGTTGTTCAGGAATAAACTAGATAACTGGCTGATTAACCGACCGACCGGCTGACTGACGACATCATCATTCAGATCAGCTGATTCGAAATTCTATATGTAACTTAAGTTTGCATAGACACATCCAGAAGTAAATTTTAGAAGATCAAACTACAAGGTTTGAAATAGAAAATTCAAAGTGATTCCAAAGTTTTACCAAAAATCGGCAGGCCGATGACTGAAACTTGTTCAGTAATTCTAAAAAGACAGGTTAAACCTAAATTTTGGGGTTTTTTGGATCCCCATTGTGCATTGGTAGACAACAAATTTCTGTCAAATATTTTGAATCATTAGAAAAAAAGTCGCCAAAAAAATATTATTTTTTAAGTTTTTTCAGTTTAAACGATTTTTTTCAGTTTTATCGCTTTTTTCTCGTTTTGGCATTATTTTCTCTTTTTGGTTTTTTTAATTTTCGCAATTTTTTCATTTTGGCGATTTTTTTATGTTTTTTAGGGGTTCTTTCATTTTGGCGATTTTTTCTGTTTTTGGGGTTTTTTTATTTAGGCGATTTTTACATTTTGGCAATTTTTTCATATTGGCGATTTTTTTGTTTAAGGATTTTTTTCATTTTGGCGATTTTTCCGGTTTTTCGCAATTTATTTTAGTCCTAAAGATTTTTTTTTAATTTGGTGCTTTTTTTCGTTTCGGCGATTTTTTATTTTTTAGTTTTACCGTTTTTGAAAATTTCAAGAGTTTTGCTCTTACGGTTTCCAAGATACAGCAAGTTGTCAAAATTACAAAGTCAAAATTGCATTAACTGATGGAACACCCATTGATTTAAATTTTTTAAATTTAGTGTTAATTGTTGTAGTCTGTATAAAAATACACTAACTTTTAAAATTTCAAGTGTATATATGTACATACAATTGTATGTATATTACATGGGATTTTAACATTTTTCGTTGCTCGTTTTTTAACACCCTTTAGTTTTTAACTCTCATGTATTTGTTGTTGTAGTGGCCAAATGTCTACACATTGTGTCCAAATTTCAAGTCCGTAGCTCTTACGGTTCATTTTCACCTTTGGTGTACGGAAATATACAGAAAAATAACCGGCGGCGGCGCACCTTCGGCTTCGAGCCGGTCGACTTGTTTCTCTGCTTGGTATTGCTTCTTTCAAACACTAATACACTCATACATAGCTCACACCGATTTGACAATGCTGTGAAAGAAAAGCAAAGAAATCTCAGCAAAGAAATCTCAGCAAAGAAATTAAAGTCAAAAGATTTTTACCCCCTAGCGTATAGATGTTTACACATCAAAAAAAAAAAAAAAAAAATTCAGTTGTTGATACATTTCGTCGCTGGTCAATTAACAAATACATTTTTTAAATTCGTGTCCTTTTTGCCACGTTTTAATTAACAATTAAAATTAATTATAAAGAAACAAACCTATTTCACAAATTTTAAATAGTGTCTACACCTGACGAATTTATGTCAAATTGATATCACGAGGAAAATTTATCAAGTATTGATTCAATTTATTAATGTTATGGCAGCGTTATGATATAATCATCAGAGCTCATGGCCTGATAAATTCATTTTGATATGAAATGTTATTTTATGTGTCACTGTGCATTTGATGTTTATTTATTACACAATTTTTGTGTAAGAAAGGCGGCACAATAATTATTAAATATTTTTGGAAATATTTCTTAAATTCATCATGAAATAAAATCATCAACGTCTACACCGTTTTGTTGACATTAATGAAAAAATGACAGCTGTTCGGCCGGCGTTATATTACGAGTTATGATATAAAATCGTTAGCTGTGGATACTACGAGTGTGCTTAGTACATTCAATGACAACCAAAGATTATCTTAAAGTAAAAAATTTAGTAGGAAAACATAGTAAGGCAACACATATTGAATAATATTGTTAACATAACTAATATACAACAAAAATGTAAAAAGTATAATGTGTTTGCCATTCCGTGTGTAATTTCCACAATATTAATAAAACTGCTATTACTACTTTTAAAACTAAGGGCCTGTTTGTCAATGTCGATAACGTTCGACTTGTTGCATACTTTTATTCAAAACAAAAACAAATTTTAAAATTTTGTTTTTTTTTTTCTAATTTAAATGTGCGATAAGTCGAACGTTGTCGACATTGACCAACCGGACCTAATATTTTTATATGTGTCCAACTTTTAGATAAAAATCTAGTTTTTGTATTGATTGATTGCTCGAGCATTGCGATATGTTGCTTGTTATGATCTCTCATCACAATTGTATAATGTAGTCATGCCTTGTAACTGAATTCTTATTAAGTTTTGCTAAATTAAAAATGCATTCAATATATATTACACAAAAATTTTTAAGGGTTATCCCTTATATGCATATTGTTGCCAATTGTCTACATTCCTAATTCACTTTATTTGTATCATACATTTGGAAGTTTGTATTTTTAAAAGCTAGCTACTGTACACACACAATAATTATAAAAAGGCGAGCGTATGGTAAGACTAATTTAAAATGCAATAGAGCGCTACACATTGCAAATATTTATGTAATTCGTAATGGATGTGTATGGGTGGGTTACATGTAGCCTATATCAATGTTGCCATATACGTTTGAGGCAAACACTGCCCATAAGTAACAAAAAAATGGTTTTTCTGAAGAAAAAAATGCCCAAATTTTTTTAGTCAGTAATACATATATGTGACCTTCTCCGAGAAAAGGGACCTAGTGTGTCGAAAAATGGGAACTTGGGAAAATCGATAAAAATGAGCAAAACATTAAAGGTTAACAAAATATTGAAATAATAAACTCAAAATATACACTGACCGAAAGCTCAAGCAAATAGTTTAATTTAACATATAAAAAAATGTCGAAAAATTAGATAGAAATATTTGAAAAACATAAAATTTTAGTTTTTAAATGCGTTTTTCTCAAAACTTCATTTTCACACACTGGCTACCTTTTCTCGGACAAGGTCACATATATGTAGTTATAATTAAAGAAGTTTTCAATTTATACACATTTTTAAATACACTTTAGAGCAATGCGATCAATGCTGCAAAAAAATAGGGTGTATAGTAAAAGAAAAAAAGAAAATGTTAAAACTATTTATTTAAATACTATTTATTTATACTATAATACTTACATGCATGTGCCGACGGTACATCGAATAAGTAAAACTAATTAATGTAATGATCGTAAAAGATAAGCAAGAATAGTTAAACATACGTAGGTAGAGTAATATAACTTCGTGCTAACCTAAATAGAAAAATGAAAATATAGAAAAACAGGGGAAATAAATAGTGATACTTACACATGTATTTACCAAAGGTAAATCAATAATTGTACACAACAAATCATTTCTCACATTCCGTTTCATTAGAATTTACGTTAAATAGCTGATGTTAATAACAATCTCTACCCAAGTAGATAGACTAGGGTGCTGATGAAGTTCGTTGCTGCACAGAAAAATATCGGTATTTCCCCCAGCTTAAAAGTCTAATTTAATTTTTCTTCTCTTCTTTAGAAACTCACATTAATTAATAAAAATATTTTATTCAATAAAAAGAATTGAAATTACTGAACTTAAGCATGACTAAAAATTATTTTTGATTAAAAATTCACTATAGCTCAATTAAAAATCTAAGAATGACTCTTTTATTTAAATTTTTTGTGTGGCTTCCACACAAATTCTTCACATAAGAAACGTACTGGAATTCATACTTTGCTTTGATTTCATAATTTTTGAAACTTGTTTGAAAAAGACAAAGAAGTTTTCATTACTTTTGACTCTATTTTTAATCAATGATTTCTGATGAGGGATTTCATAAGATTACGTCAAGAATTACATTCTGAATGAGCTTGTCACTTATGTGAAAAAAAGAAAGAAAAGAAAACTGAGTTTTGAAAGAAAAAACTGCACGACTGCTCGATTGTTCAAAAATCTGCGAAAAAAGGATAAATCTGCAAATTTGGCAGCGCTGGTCAATATTGTATATATGAATGTATATTAGGCGGGTCGTAAGTTGTAGGAATAGTTTCTTTTTTGATTTCTTTTATTCTATCCCTCAAATCGGTTCAGTTTTATGTAAAAAAAATACAACAAAATTTCATAGCGATAAGTTATGTTTTAGGGGCACGCACCGTCCGCCCCTCAAGCCCATTTGTTAAATGTATTTTTTGTTTGTTTTTTTATTTAGTTTTTTTTATTTATTTAATTTCCTAGATATAAGCTCTTATTGAACATGCTTAGTATTATAAATAATTTCCATATAAATTTAATTTTGTAATATAAAATTTTTGGTATTTTGTTGGTTATTTTCTTTATTATTTTCTAAAATATTATTTTTTCAAACAACTTTCTTTGAGGTTAATGTTGTTGACTACAAGAGCTAAAATATTGCCATATATCATATTCTTGTAAAATGTTTTTTTTTTTTTTTTTTTTTTAAAGATAATCATATGCAAACAAATTACATTGAATAAATGGGCGTGATGGCAATTTTGAGGGTTAGGGTGGATTTAAAAAAAAAAATAACGGCAACTCCAATGTATCTATGAACATATCTACATAAAAACGCAAATATGCATGCATTTCTCTATATTTTATAAATTGTGAAGGGTATACAAGATTCGGCACAGCCGAATAACTAAAACACTTTTACTTGCTTATTTTTTATATTAAATTGGGCGTAAATCGACAAAGTCTACAATATAAAGTAAAAAAGGGGGTGAAAAATATTATATTAATAATAACTTTTACTTCTCTTTGCTTGATTTAATTAGGCTAAAGTTTGTATTTTTAATAATGTAAATCACATGCGTAATATTTAAGGAACAAATTACAACGGAACAAAATATCTGTGAAAGCCGCCTTCATCATCACCTTCATCATCAGCATTCACGTGCTATTTATTAATTTATTTTATGTTCCAATATTTTATAATAATTTTTCAAATATTTATGTATTTTATTAACAAATGTACATATAAAAGAAAACAACAAATTCAGTAAAGTGCGACTGAGACTCACACACGAAGGGTTCCGTAAGAACACTACCTATGTAATACTATACTAACTTTAAGGCTCAGTTAGCCGACTGTAATGTATAGCACTGCTGGCCAGAGAAGCGCTAGAGTGCCGAACATCAATCGGCCTTTTGTACAAATGAATGCACATACGTTTATACATTACTTTCGGTTTTCTCTCTGTGGGCAGCATTTATGTAAAGTAACTGCAACAGTAGGAAAGAGCTGATCGATATTGTTATGTGAAAAGTAATGAAAGTGGTTATAGAGATGTAATGTAACGTAACCTACTTTTCATATAAAAATATCGATCAGCTGTTTTCTACGTTACAGTTACATTACATTACAGTGGGCTAATTGAGCCTTTAGTCTATATCAGCTACGTCCAAACACACATACACTGATATTTGCATTTGAGGTAAACAGTTTTTAAAGCTCTTAAATTTGTTCTTGTTTCTTTGCAAAGTAAGAGCAAGCATTGCTGTCTGTTGTGTTGTTGTTGTGGATGTTGTACTCGCGTCGGTGTGAAAGCACAACAAGCTCTTTATAAAAGTTTGCACATTGTGAATATGGCTTGGACGTAGCTGGTCTATATAATAAATAAATTCAGTAAAGTGCGACTCTGACTCGCGCACGAAGGGTTCCGTACGAACACTAGATATGTAATTTAATACAAACTTCATCCTATATAATATATAGTTTTGGCATTTTTTTTGTTTTTGGGATCTTTGCGGTTTTTTTGTTTTGGCGGTTTTTGCGTTTTTTCGGTTTTGGCGATTTTTTTAGTTTTAACACTTTATTTTCTTGTTTTGCGATTTTTTTCGGTTTTTGGCGTTTTTTCATTTTGGCGATTTTTTTATTTTTGGCGATTTTTTTAATTTTTGCGATTTTTTTTTAAATTTTTTTTAGTTTTGGCGACATTTTCGCGTTTTGGCGATTTTTTTTAGATTTTTGGCGTTTTTTTTCATTTTAATTTTTTTTTCATATTGGCGATTTTTTCGAATTTGGCGATTTATTTTAGTGTTAGAAATTTATTTTTTAATTTTGGCGATTTTTTTCGTTTTGGCGATTTTTTTAATTATTGGCGATTTTTTTTTAGTTTGGCGATTTTATAATTTTCGGTTTTTTTTAGTTTTACCGTTTTTGAAAATTTCAAGTTTTTGGCGATTTTTTTTAAGTTTTGGCTCCTTTTTTAGTTTTGACACTTTATTTTCTTGTTTTGGCGACTTTTTTCGGTTTTTGGCGTTTTTTCATTTTGGCGATTTTTTTTTATTTTTGGCGGTTTTTTTCATTCTTGCGATTTTTTTTATTTAAATTTTTTTTTAGTTTTGGCGACATTTTCGCGTTTTGGCGATTTTTTTTAGATTTTTGGCGTTTTTTTTTCATTTTGGCGTTTTTTTAATTTTTTCGATATATTTTATTGTTAGAAATTTATATTTTAATTTTGGTTATTTTTTTCGTTGTGGCGATTTTTTTTAATTTTTGGCGATTTTTTTTTAGTTTGGCGATTTTATAATTTTCGGTGTTTTTAGTTTTACCGTTTTTGAAAATTTCAAGTTTTTGGCGATTTGTTTTTTAAGTTTTGGCTCGTTTTTTAGTTTTGACATTTTATTTTCTTGTTTTGGCGATTTTTTTCGGTTTTGGCGTTTTTTCATTTTGGCGATTTTTTTTTATTTTTGGCGATTTTTTTTATATAAAATTTTTTTAGTTTTGGCGACATTTTCGCGTTTTGGCGATTTTTTTCGATTTTTGGCGTTTTTTTTCATTTTGGCGTTTTTTTTTTCATTATGGTGATTTTTTCGAATTTGGTGATTTATTTTAGTGTTAGATATTTTTTTTTCAATTTTGGCGATTTTTTTCGTTTTGGTGATTTTTTTTTTTAATTTTTGGCGATTTTTTTTTGTTTGGCGATTTTATAATTTTCAGTTTTTTTCGTTTTTGAAAATTTCAAGTGTTTGCCTCTTACGCTTTCCAAGATATAGCAAATTGTCAAAATTACATAGTCAAAATTGCATTAACTGATGGACCACCCTTTAATTTTAATTTTTTTAAATTTTAGTGTTAATTGTTGTAGTCTGTATAAAAATACACTAATTTTATAAAATTCAAGTTTCAATATATGTACATATGTTCATACAATTGTAGGTATATTACATGGGATTTTAATATTTTTCGTTTCTCGTTTTGGAACACCCTTTAATTTTTAATTCTCATGTATTTGTTGTTGTAGGGGCCAAATTTCAGGTCCGTATCTCTTACGGTTCCTGAGAAAGTACCGTGTGACGGACAGACGGACAGCGTAGCGAAAACAATAGGGTTCCTTTTCACCTTTGGTGTACGGAACCCTAAAAACGCTTTAAACCGAAAAAATCCAAAAAAAAACCAAAAAATGCCGCAACTATATTGAGCCTTATTTTCGATTTTATCGTAAGCGACATGTTATCGAAAATATACTTTTTTATTGAAATTAAAATTTTATGGGACTATGAAAATGTCAAAATTGTTGATAACTTTTAATTGATTCGTAAGCGACATTTTACGTACAAAAACATATTTAAAAATTAAAAAAAAAAACCTTCTGAAAAATTTAATTTTTGTCGCTCATGATAAAATCGAAAATAAGGCTCGAGATATTATAAAGGCTAAAATTGGAACATTATTATATAGCTATGGAACCCTTCGTGCACAAGTGAAAGTCATTTTGCTGATTTTACTAATAATGCAGAGTTGCAGCGTATCTGGTGCCAATGAGGCTTATTAAATTTTCAAAGCTGTAGCCATTATAGTATATAGTAGCCGTTATATTTATTATTTTACTTTGCCGATAATTCTGAGGGCGCTCTGATGATACATTAGGATTAGTATACCCTGAAGTCGGTATAGTCCAGTGACCAGTGACTGCCTTCATCATTTGAACTTTCCTACAACAACTGATGCAAAGGTTCACTAATGCACATAAAAAAAAATGTGCAGTGTTATTATTTAATGACTGTTTAAGACCAGACTCGAACCCAGGACCTTCGGTTTTCGTCCAATAGTTGCTAGTTTGTGACAAAAAAAAAAAATTGCACTCAATCTTATTTCCCATTTTTTTTTTAGTAAGACTTTGTTGCCAAAACTAATTTAAAACTGATTAAAAGTTTATCAAATATATTTGTTAGATGCTTTTTTTTCAAAAAAATATTTTTGACTAACTTTTTTAGCACTTCAACAAATTTTTAATCAGAAAATTTTTTGTATATTAAAAAAAAAAATTGTTAGTAATATCGGTTATCCGGTTTATTTTGTGTATGATTTCTTTCGCATGGCGTCAAAAATGTTAAAAAATTATTACAAGAAAAAATTTAGGTTTTGGCCAATGAAAATTGATTCCGTCATTTTCGCATTGCTTCATATCTCTGTTTTAAACCCAAATATCTTTGCTAATATGTATTCTTTGGCTGTTGTTGTTAATACGTATCAAAATTTTTTTTAGGGATCCTTTTAAGCGCATACCATTCAGTTATTTGGATCACTTAAATCCTATGATAAGCATACATATATATGTTAAATTCATTGAAGGATATTTCACCTGAAATAGAGCCACTTGGAGCTGTAACTAACGATTTGTATGTTCATTTTTTGCTGCGAAAATGCCAATATAATTTACTGAATAGATGCTGCTTGAAATTGAAAATTATAACACAAATGCTCACAAACAAGCGTATCTATTATTTTTTTGCAATTAAATTTTATTTTCTTTCATTCTTTTTCTGTTATCGCTAACATTAACATTAATATTAGTTATCTACTCCTTAACAGCAATCCCATACAAAAGAGCACTAATGTTAAACAAAAGAGTTAAGCCACAAGCACCATTTACAAAACACTACACACACACACCGACACACACACAGACACACACACACGCACACACACACACACACACACACGTACTTCTCCACCATTAGTTCGTATAATAATTTCGTAAAACAATAGCTATTTCCAGGTAGCAAAAAACAATACCGCCAGCTTAATTTGATTGGCTAAACGTAAAAAAAAACTATAAACCTTAAGCAAACAATGTATGCACATTGTACATACCAATGTGAGAAGAGACGCCAGCCAAAAGTATGCGAAAAAGCTAAGTAAGTGTAATATTGGAATATATTATTGTTAATATTGGAAATAAACCGTAAGCTGAGTGAGCAAAACAGTTATATTTGTGCTCCTAATCAGCGTTGCCGTTTTGGTTAATTGTAACCAAAATTGGCTACTTTTTTTCAAATGTGTACTTGTGTACCTTTTTTTCCATTTTGGTTACTTTTTTTCAACACACAAAAATAACCATTTCTTATACATATATGTACATATGTGGTATGTTAAATTTACACATAACTAATTATCTTGATAAAAGATCACAATTGAAGCGTTTTTAATACGTTGTAAATACAACACTGGTTAATCAACATAGCGTTTAAAAAAAAAATACACGTCTGTCCCTGAATATAAAAAGCCTGGTTTTAAAAATCAGATGCATTCATGGTTGCAAAATCTTTAAACGTCAAACACTATCAGCCCAATTGTGAATATTCCCGGGGAGTTTTCTCCCTTCCTTACCATTTGTTACCGGGTAATAATCCTGCTATTCTAAACAGCCGGGGAATAAGAAAATACGGGAGAGAGTAAAATCTGAGCCAGGTGCAGCTGCAAATGGATTAAATTCCCAAGGAGTGTGTGTACAAAGGAAATTGTAATTTTTATAAAGTTTTTCTTTCGGTCTTGATTAATATTAGAAGGAAACAAAACTTTCAGGGAGGTAATCCCAGTAAAAAAAGACACTCCAAAGAAGTCATGAAAATGTAGAGTTTGCAGTCTGGAAGTAGTTCAAATTTCGATCCGATCTAATGATTTTTACATAGTGTTGTCATTGCAAGAAGTTCTCTTTTTCGATGCCTAGTCACCGAATTAGAAGCGATTTTAAGAAAAATTCGTTTTTCGTGTTCTATGGTAATATTTTCATCTAAGAAAAACTTTAAAAAGTTACATATTTTAACAATTCGTTTCTTTTTATTCGAATTTAAACGCGAAACAGTCTTTTCATGTAAATTTAAGCAAATAACTTCTAAATTTTAGGCCAAAATTAGTGCAGAAATTTCTTTCAAAAAATCGATTTTTTGAACATTTTGGTGAGTATTTACTAAAACTATGGAAAAACTACAAGGTTTTGTGTGATTAAAATAAACTTTTACTTGAATTTCTGCTAACTATCGGCAAATTAAAAATATCGATTTTTTGGAAGCAATGAAAATGTGGTTCCTTCAGAATGACTTCCATTTTTTTTACTGGGCTATTATGTGAACTTAAAGGATGCCTGCAAAATTGAGTATTTTAATATTTCTTCTGAATACAGAAGTAGTTTATGCTTTTGAAGTGGATAGGCGCAGGGTTTAGATAAAAATGCAAAAATACAAAATGCAAAAGGGAAATATAATAATTCGGTATTTATTTACCCCCATATTTATAAAAAAATAAAATTAATTTGAAATTCAATTTAGGAAAATTTTGTATGGAAAATTTGAAATAAAATACATTTCAAATTCGTTTCAAATTATATGAGTATGGGGGTAACCCATTTGTTCTAAATAAATGCTCATACTATTGTTTTGCAACATTTATTAATATGATTTTTAAATTTTTGCATTAGTTCCCTTCAAAATGTTTTGGGGAGAAAACTATCAACAAGTTCTCCCTCTCCCTCATATTTAGAGTACCTACTATTTCCCGGGGAGTTATCTCCCGGGGATATTTTAATTCATAATAGGAGGAATGGGAAAAGGGAAAAAATTCCCGGGGAATTGCTATTCATAATTGGGCTGTATGTAAAAAGTGAAAAGCGATTTTTTTTTATATTTAAAGGCTCAGTTAGCCGACTTTAATGTAATGTAACTGTAACGTAAAAAACAGCTGAATGATATTTTTATATGAAAAGTAGGTTACGTTACATTACATCTCTATAACCGTTTTCATTACTTTTCACATAACAAAATCGATCATCTGTTTCTTACTGTTGCAATTACGTTACATTACAGTCGGCTAACTGAGCCTTAAGTTTGAGAGCGTAACAAGCACGGAACGAAGCCGATCAGCTGTGAGTCGGCTAACAGCCGCCGCTGGCAGATTTTCTAAATTAGAAGTAAGTGCTGATATGGACATAGTTGAATTTTGGTACGCAGTTTCAAAACATGCAAATGGATTGAACGAAAAATGATTTTATGATTTGATTTGTATATTTTTTGAATTTTGGATATAATTTAATGTCACTGCCGCACAGTTCGGCTGCTGCCGAAAGGATATTTTCGCAGCTAAGCCTAGTTAAAACTAAATATAGGAATAAGCTCGATTTTAAGGCTGTAAACTCAATAATGCAATTTTAAGAATTGTGCATCAATCGAAACAATTCCTATTATGTTTGGTCTGCCAAAGATTTATTTTAATATTAACAAATTTAATACTTTGTCTATACAGTCTTGTGTACTGCTAACGAATGTAATTAAATTACATATTATTTTTTTGTTACTAAAAAATATTTTTGGTTTGGAATTTCCAATAATATTACCTGAAGTATTTTTGTTACAAAATTGATTTTATTGATTGTTAATTATAATAAGATATACTTATAAAACTGAAGTACAAATTTAAATGTAATGGTCCATTTATATTATATGATTTTATAATAATATATATTAATATGTATATGTATGTATATTTTTCAACTGAAGTACAAATAAAACAGTATTTTAAATCCATACAAATTTTGGTTACTTTTTTTGCATTTGGTTACCTTTTAGTTTTTCGATTTTGGTTACAAAATTTTTTTGGTCGTGGGCAACGCTGCTCCTAATTAAAAATGCTACAATTAGATGGAGAACAGCGTTGTCAACTCGGTGGTTTTCGCACCGTTTTTAGTGCTTTTTGAAATTTTCGACGCAAAAAATTTTGAAGCTAGTGCTCGGTGCTTTTTTAAACTAATTTTTGGTGCTTTTTATTACTTGGCGGTGGCACTAAACCCAAAATTCAAAAAGAATTTCCCTTATATAATATATATAGATATATATATATATATTTTTTTTTTTGAAGAAGTCTAACATTTGAAAAACATAAGCACTGAAGTTAAATGGAACATTTCAAAATATTCTAATAAGATTGTACAAAACTTGGTTGAAGAAATACGTGCATTTTATTCTCAAACTTTCACATTTTAAGCACAATTAATGAAAACAGTGTTTTGCCACTCGACAAAGAAGACATAATGCAAGTATAGTATAATAGCGAAATATTTAGTCAAACTTTATGTTTAAACGCAGAAGTTGATCACGTTTTTACCTTTATTACTTTATGTAAGTCTAAAATACGTAAAAAATTATCCTTGCACTTGGCTTTATAAAGGGTATTTTTTATTGAGGTATAGAACTTTAAGTTGGCATCACTTTTTTAACTGGCGGCCATTTTGTCAGCTGTCAAGTGATTAATATTTAGTTTGGTTTGCCATTTCATCATGAACAGGTTGACAAAAGAACAACGCTTGCAAATCGTGCAAATTTATTTCGAAAATAATGGTTCAGTTCGCGAAGTTTACCGCAAGCTCCGTCCATTTTATGGTCGACATAATCGTCCATCAGAGCAATTAATTCGGTTAACCATGGATCGTTTTCGCACTACGTTTACTCTATGTGATAATACGTATCCGCAGAGACGTCGAACAGTGCGCACCGAAGAAACAATTGCCGCTGTAGAGCAAAGTGTTGAAGAGGACCCGAATGAATCGATTCGCCACCGTGCACAGCAATTGGAGCCGACTAACCGACTATTTTGTTCCCGAATTGGATGGCATGAATGTGGATGGCATGAATGTGGATGAGTTGTGGTTCCAACAAGACGGCGCTACATGCCACACAGCGCACGTCACAATCGATTTATTGAAGGAAACATTCGATGAGCGCATAATTTCGCGGAATGGACCTGTCAATTGGCCACCAAGATCGTGTGATTTGACACCATTGGATTATTTTCTTTGGGGATATGTGAAGTCGCTCGTCTACGCCAACAAACCAGAAACGTTAGGGGACTTGGAAGCCAACATTCGTGGCGTTATTGGCAACATACGGCCCCATATGCTCGAAAAAGTGGTTGAAAATTGGACCTGTAGAATTGGCTTTATTCGAGCCAGCCGCGGCGGCCACATGCCCGAAATCATATTTAAACATTAATGGCATAAAATTATCCTTCCAATAAAGCCAAATTGATGAACATTAAAACGATTTTCTTGTGTTTTATTTCAATTCAAAGTTATATACCTCTTAAAAAAACACCCTATATAAAAGCGGTCTGAAACGAGAAAATTGTGTTGCTAATAGAGCTGCCGTTTTAGGTTACATATTTATAACCTACTTCATTCCTTTTTTCTAAAATGATAGTACATATAATTTAAGTTTATATAACTTGGTTAACTTGCAAATTACTTTTTTTTTTTAATTTTGTAACTTTGTTGTGAATATTGCGTTTGCTGTGAAAGAATATTTCCACTGCATTGTTTAATAAAAATCAAATTTCGAAAGTCTTGATTTAAAAAAAATTAACTGCTACTCCCATCGAGTTCAAAATCTAATCAGCAAGTCAAAAAGACTTAAATTAAATTTTTTATAATAACTTAAAAAGGTCTCGTCAAATTAATTTTAGAATTCACTGTTTCTGATAAAATCAAAATGTGTATCGGATGCTTCAAATTTGAAATTTTAGGGATAAAATGCAAGGTCAACCGATTTCTATATTTTTTATATCCAAAATTTTTTTTTATACAACAAAAAATTTTAATTTAGTGCTTTTTTATTTAAATTACGCGTTTTTTTCTTGGTTTCAGTGCTTTTTGAAATTTAAAAGTTGACAACGCTGATGGAGAATGCAAAGAGAAAGTTATGAGAAAAAAATACACCAACGTTTCTCTTAAAATTTAACTTAAAAGAGAAATATTTTCATTGCTTTTGCTTCTGCAGTTGAACTCTTTCGTATTTTATTTACTCTTTGTGCCTGAAACCGGCTATGAAGCTTTTGTTATTTTTTTTTTTGGGTTTCTTAACTGATTTTATGTGTCTTTATAGCGGCTCTTGGAGTGTGGCTGGCCATGTTCATAAATGACTGAGTTGTGTTGTTGTGGTTGTTGTTGTTGTTGTTTTTTACTTCTGTCACAAAGTCTGTTGCAGCCATAGCTGCATGACTTAAGCTATTCACATTGTATTACTCGGTCAGTCGGTCTTTGAGAGGTTGTTGCTATTTGCAATTTTCGTTTGGTTTGTGCTTTTTGTTTTGCCATCGTGTTTCATTGTTATTATTGTCGCTTTTTTATTATGTTTGTGTTTGCTTTTTTAAATTGTTTTAGTTTCTGATTTAATGCTCTTACCAACTTCACTACTAACAAAATATTCAATACATATGTACATAGATACGAGTGCATGCATATGTACTTGTTTTATTGCAAGTGAGTTCAGCTGAATTGAATGGAGCTACATTGAATTTTGCGTTTGTTTTTGCTCTGCATTTTTGTGCTGTTGCATCGGTAACTGCAGCAGTTGTTGAATATTTTGCTGGCTTGGTATATGTGATGTCGACTGCATTGGAAGTCTGTAGTACAAAAAAAAAAAAAAAAAAAAAAAAAAATTGCATGCTCGCCTGTTGTTTTAAATTGTTTGTAAAACCTATTTGGTTGACTGACTGCCTGGCTGGCTAGTCGGTGGTATGCATGAGTTTGTGTTTAGTATTTGGCACATGCGCATGTTGTTGCAAATGTATTCCTTTGCAGTTTCCAAACGGCTTTCTTGCGGGACTGTTTGCTTTTTTGCGATTGCGCGCTTAACGTGTGCGATCAAATGCAGTTGCTTGTCTTAGAGTTTTTTTCTTTTTAGCAAATTTAACGTTTCGTGTCTAAAATATTTCTTAATATTGAGTGTTATACTAAGAAAAAGCTTTCGTAAGGTTTTTTTTTTAAATGTAATAATGTATTATGTATATTGATTTGAAGAAATAAATGGAAATAAATTTAATATTCTTGCAAATTGATATTGTTTAAGCACACCACCTAGTTACATCATATAAATGCTTAATAATAAATTAAAATAAATACAAGTAAATTTTGTTGGGTGTAAGTGTAATAAAAAATGAAGTATTTGAAAAGATAAAGATGAAAATAAAGTATGTAATTCAAATATTTGTAATAAATAAAATTGAATGAAAAAAAAACGAAAGAAAAACGTGAGAAATTAAGCAAATAAAAAAAAATAAATCTATAATTTATTGTAAAACAATAAAATGTTGAAAAGTGCAATGAAAATTAAATTAAATCCTTCTATTACTAATTACAATTTAGTAGCTTAAGCTGTTAGAAAAAAAAAATACAATAACAAATCTTTAAGGCAAATAATTGCTGCTACTGTAACTAAAACAAAAGACTTAAAACACAAGCGCTCGTCTCTAATTTGTTTTTGCGGAAGCATTTCTTATCAAGTATGAGAGTTTTTCTTTTAATAAAATAATATTAAACAATAAGTATTAGCTATTTATTTGCTTAATAACATGCAAATAAAATAAACGTAATAACAATTGTGATGCCTCTTTCTCTAAAGCAATAAGTTAATTCGTTTTAAATTAAATTTTATGAAAATTGCTGCTTAGAATAACACTCGCTGCATTTCTAAGTGCATCAATTTTAGCTTTAATTTAGCGTGTGAATTTTGTCGAAAAAAAAATGTAAATATAACTAAGTTTAAAGTATCTTTTTTTTTTTTTGTAATGTCATCTCTACTCTTAATAATTCAATAAACATGAGTAAGATTTACCCCTTATGCAAATTAAAAAATAAATTAATTTGCATTTTAACTAAAGCGCACTTGAAGTACAAATTAATTTTTAGAATATATCATTTCCAAATTAATCAAAAACTACTTCATTTAGCTCATCAGACATTTTAATATATTAACATAAACCTTAAAGGTTATAGAGAAAACTCATAAATACTTCAACAGACAATAAATTAAAGATTCTGAAGTTTTTTTTTCAGTATGGCTTACTTAACATTTAAAGGTTTTCTTACTTTATAAATGTAAATTTAGCTGCAAAATTGTTTTAATGCCTCAAATGTTGGTAATTTTTTTAAATATCATCTATTTACTTACTCATTATTTAAAATCATTTATTTAAAATCTTATGGCAAAGCTAACCCAAAATTATATGTAGGTATAAGGAATTTTTGTTAAATTTTCTGCATTGCAAATCCATTTATATCTATATGTGTGGCAAGACGATTAAGTGCTTAAAGTGCTTAAGTTATATTTGACTGTTTTGCAGTAGAGCACTTTTAAGCGTTCAGGTCGGTTTTCAGAAAAGTATTTCTTTTACAGTTAAATTGGGAAATTCTCTATACACTTTTATTTAATTTAAAAAAAAATCATTCTACAAGCTATCAATAATACATTTAATTAGAACAATGCCAAAGTATAAGTTTAATTAAGCTATTTTACCAAATGAGATTAGAAGTCTAAAAAGATAAGCCACAAGTCATTTTGTTATAACTTTTTAAAAAAATCACACAAACTAATTAAGATTTTGACCAGGGCTTGTTTCAAATATGCAGATTATGGAAGTACCATTAACTCAAAATCAGCTTATGTCGACTTAAGCAATTTTTCCTTTTTGCCACAGACATTATATAGTTCATTTACGTAAACAACGTCATAACTCAAACTAGTTCGCCGGAAAACTATAGAAAGAAAATTTAATTTTTATCTCAAGAGCTGAGTAAACTAGCAATTTTTCCTTTTTGCCACAGATATATAAAAATAAATTGCATAGTAAGTGTAATTGATGTTCTCTGTAATGTCGGAACCGATTTTATTTTTGAAAAGGAAAAGTCAACAACCAGTTTTTTTTTGTGCCTATACAGTCTTTGTATGTGCGTTGGCTCATGCGTTTTAGTGAGCATTAGGGTGGCCTAAAATACAAAAGCATCGAACATTCGCGCTCCACAACGCTGGTCCTATTCGAATAGTGCTTAAAAATGTCCAAATTTGAGCACAATCGGTCAATATTTAGAGGTTGCGATAGTTTAATGGTTTTTTGGGGTTAGATAGAAATATAACATACAATGGTTCTTATGGTGATATTCGTTGTTTATTTAACCCGCCATTGGTGTCCTATTGGTCTGTGAGACCGGGTGTGTTAAAAAATTCGAATAACATTATTCCCTGTTATTATTTTTGGTTGCAATTTAGAGTAGCTGCCTCATTGAACATCTCCTACTATTAGTCAATGACGAAACTGCTTCGTGAGCACACTCTGTTTATTTTTTATTAACCCGGTACATGAAACCGTGTGTCACCGTGTATGCGAATAAAATAGCCAAGTATATATTTTTCACTATTTTTTTTTATATTTTTTTTTATTTATTTTGTAAAAGTTCCTAATGTCGAAGGACTAAAAAACATTATCTTACTTTATAAATATGTGATTTATTATTTTTGTTGATACATTTTTTATTCTTTTTTCTTAATTTTGAAAAATGTATTACTAAAATCGCTGTTGTTCTTAATGCTCTAATAAAACAATTTTTTTAATGTTAATATTGAAATAAAAGAGCTTAAATTGATTAAATATCTTTGCTTTATTCTCAAAGAGCATAAATTAAAAAAAAATACATGAAATATTAATAACAAATTTGCAAAAATCTTCAGTTGAAAATTCCGGTGCGTGAGACCGGCGTCACCATTGATCAAAGTCAAATTTGCGTCACCATTAGCGGGTTAATAACAAAAATTAGAAATTTTAAAAATCTCCGACTTTTTTCAGAAAAGATGTCATATCTTCTAAACGGCTGGACCGACTTTCTTCAAACATAGCTAAGAACCCTCTCGATCTAAATGAAAATCGGTCCAGCCGTTTGGCCTGTACGTGGACACGGACAGACACATAGATACACAGATACACAGACACACACTACAAACTTATAACACCCCTATTTTTTAGTCGGGGGTTAAAAATAAAAATAGTTAATCAGAAATAATTTTTAGTCAAGCTTAAGTTCAGTAATTTCAATTCTTTTTATTGAATGAAATATTTTTTTTATTAATTAATATGAGTTTCTAAAGAAGAGAAGAAAAGTTAAATTAGACTTTTAAGCTGGGGGAAATACCGATATTTTTCTGCGCAGCAACGCACTTCATCAGCACCCTGGTCTATCTACTTGGGTAGAGATTGTTATTAACATCAGCTATTTAACGTAAATTCTAATGAAACGGAATGTGAGAAATGATTGTTGTGTACAATTATTGATTTACCTTTGGTAAATACATGTGTAAGTATCACTATTTATTTCCCGTTTTTCCATTTTTTTTTTCATTTTTCTATTTAGGTTAGCACGAAGTTATATTACTCTACCTACGTATGTAGGTTAAAAAAAAAATAAAAATGTCTCAAATAAAAATAATTAATAAAACAAATAAATAACGCATTAATAAAACTGTATCTTAAGTACAAATTATCATATATTTTTTAATTATTTTGCCTTATTAGCCTTACAAACCCCGGGAATTTTTTTCTATGATGATCAATTAATCTAAGCAAATATTACTTTTGCTCCTCATTTTTCGTAATTGAGCTGCTAAATTGGTTCAACACTTCGTTTTGCACAGCCATTTACAACTTTTAAAAGTCTAGCATTTTATTTCATGGAAAGAAAAATGGTGTCATCTTTCCACTCTGTATGATCCTTTGAAAGATCCTGTCCATCATCGCACAGTAAATTAAAAAATATTGTTGACCTTTTGGTAACAAAGGACTCAATTGGATTTCTATGGTTAAATACTTTTCCGTCCAGTCTCTTTAAGGCTTTAGCTTTTGGTGGTAGCTGGAGATTTTTCACCATTGTTTTTTTAGTTTCATATGTAACTCTGGAGCAGTGTTGCCAGAATTTCTAAGCATGAAATCTGCAAAATTTAAAAATTTTTAACGAAAAAATCTTCAAAATCTGCATTTTATTTTTAAAATCTTCAAAAAATCTTCAAAGAAATTTTTAAAACAACCTTTTTTATATTTTATTCAAAAAATTTACATTTGTAATATAAATATTTTTGCATTAACCCATATTTATAAAATTTAAAACCGGCCTAAAATGTATTTTATTTAAAGTTTTTAGGAAAACTGTTCTTAAAAAACTTTCAAGCACATTCTATTTTTTTTTTATGAATATAAGCCTTTAATGTATGAAAAATGTTCATTTCGTTTCTGCTTAAGAAACTCATCAGCAGACTTCAACCAAAAAATTTTTGAAAAAAAGGCAAAAAACTTCAAATGTTTATAGAACGACTATCAATATGTTATTAAGAATTAGAATTACGCACACAACCATAATAGGTAATATTCATAAAAATTATTTCGGGTTACAAAACGTTTAACAAACAAATTTCAATGCAAAGTTTGTTTTGTAAACCTTTTGTAAACCAAAACTATTTTTTTTTATGAATACGGCAGAATAAGCTTAAAAGCTTCAAGCAAAAATCTTAAGTTTACATCTACAATTTTGAATCCACTGCTATTTTTTCATTACCTTTTTACAATTAATTGCCACATTGGTTGAAGCCTACTAATGAGTTTCGCTTTTCACACGCAAAGTTTACTTTGCAAAGTCTTGAGTTTGTTGAAGAAAAAGAATATAGAATAATACCTCTTTTATCGTCTCTCCTACAAACTCAAGACTTTGCAAAGTAAACTTTGCGTGTGAAAAGCAGTCTTTCTTCAGGAGAAACGAAATGCTTTTAACCAACAAACAAATAAAAATTCTTTATAGATATATGCGCAAATAATATAAAATGAATGAGAAAAGAAATCGGATATATAAAAAAATTACACAAAAAGTCATTTAATTTGTTGCATAAATATCCAAAGGACTTCGAAGTTTGGTTTTATTCAAGTTTACTTGACTGAACATTTTTTCGACATTTCCAAATGAATGTGGTAAAGACATTAATTACATTTTGAATAAACTTAGGGCTGCAAAATCGTAATCACAATAAGTTCGTTTTATATCAGGTATTCGTTTCCAGAAGCTTGCCAAAGTTACTTCTTCTGTTTTTTTAATGATGTCTTCTAAGTTCAAAAATTGTAACTCTCTAAACTATGAGTCGTTCACACATAAAACAAACAAGAAGTAGTAGCAGAATTCGGAAAAATGAAAAAAAATTCACTATAATTGGAGTTGAAAAATCTGCGTTTTTTGGCTAAAAATCTTCAAATCTGCATTTCGTGTTTTTTGGAGGGTAAAAATCTGCAAAATCCAGATAAATCTGCATTTCTGGCAACCGCGCTCTGGAGTCGAAAAAGGCAAGTCCGATTAAATATTCAGGGAGTCTACTGTGTAATTCGAAACGAAAGAAAATACTTTCGAATTTGTATGTTTATAACATGTAAATTCTAAAGCATTTTCGTTCATTTCGAATTACAGAGTAGACCCCCAGAAAAGTACCATAAATGTCGATGAAGTCCTTTTACACCACACAGAAAAAACTAAATTTCATTTTCAGTAACCAAATTCGTTGATTCAGTAAATATTTTATTTGAATGCGGTCCTACAAATAATTTTGTAAATTCTGATAAAAATGTTGTAAAAATTTAAATTAGTCATAGTTTGGCTGAGAGAAAATGTTACTTCAGTGTGTTGGTGTTTATCTTGCTTGTTGATGGGAACAACGTGCTGTTGTGCGGTTGTTGTTGTTTATTTTGATTGATCGTGTTGTATACATGTAAATGCCGAATAGTAGCCGACAAACGTCGTGGCCTGTTTCTTCTCTACACAGTTTTTTTCGTACAAATTAATTTAGTGGAACAGTACAGAATATTTACTGAAAATAAGTTTGATTTCAAACAAATATTTGTTTAAAAAATTTTTTGGGAATAATTTTTTCTGTGCAGCTTTAACAACTTTTTCATTGATTCGAGGAAAATAAGCGCATGAAAAAAAATAAGAAATTCTGAAATTTGCTAACATAAACTCGTTTCTTGTAATTCTGCATTTAAAACAAGTTAAATAATTATATAAAATCATCAATATATTTGAATTTTCACGAATGTAAATCTAGTAAAGATCAAAGAAAAGTGTGAAAAGGTATCTCCAATACATAAACAAGTATAATAATAATAATAAGCCAGTATAGTAAATGCATGTAATAAAAGATGTGAAACATAAAAGTCGCCATTCATCGCGACCTCTAAATATTGTCCCTTTGAGCCAATTTTTGGTATACACATATATTTTAGTAAAAGAAACAAAATCAAGCTTGTGGAGAAAGGTTTGGACTATACTTTTACTTTTCCATACAAGCGTGGGCCACTCTAGTGATCATGCACACATGTAAAATTTTATTTTGTATTCAATTACTAAATTCAAAAAATCAAACAACATTCTTACTGCAGCAAAAACCAAATACCAAAATTCGTTCGCAAAAATTCAATAAAATGAAAAATTTAGTTTTTTCTTTATTAAAAAAAAAAAATATAATATTTAAGAGAGAGTTGCAATTTTTTTGGTAAGCGGTAATATTCCATAAAAATAAAATAAAAAAAACAAGTAGTAATTAAAAAAATCAAAAAAAAAAACCGACTGCGACCAACTTTTAAATATTAAATATCCTAAATGGTCATTCGAAATGAAAAATCATAAAAGAAAATACCTGTCGAATGGTGCCCATTTTGATATAGTTCGCCAACTTTTTAAATTTTTCGTGTTAACAAAATGGTTTCTGTTGGCCGCCATATTAAACTTTGTCTTAAGTTATTAAGACAAATGGATTGACGTAAGAATCATCAAAATTGGTCCACGCGTTCGGCTTATATAGTGCCGCAAAGGAACACACATACATACATACATACATACATACATACATAGGCTGTTAAATACAATACTCTTCTTGGCGTTGCGCAGTCGGGTAAAAACAAAGTGCTGTCAAAGAAAACCCTTTTTTTTAAAGAGCTGCAACTATTAAATTTTGTTCGAAAAACTTCTGAACTTCATAAAATTTTCATGTAAAATTCTCTTCACCATGCCTGCAATGCAAAAAAAAAGTAAGTTCAGTAAAGTGCGACTTTGACTCGCGCACAAAGACACTAAATACCTATGTAATACATACTACGAGGGCTACTATTTATGTTTCGGGAATAGCAAATAATAACAAACACTTTTAAATGAAAATAGCTTTATAGCTTTTAGAAATATTCACCTTGCTGTGATCATTGAACTTTTGAATTCGTTTCAACCATTTGTCACAGCAGCTTTTCCATTCCTCTTGGGAGACCGTCAGAACATGGTTTTGGAACGCTCCAACTGCTTCTTCGGCTCTCTTAAATCGTTTACCATACAGCCTACTTTTCATATTCGAGAACAAGAAGAAAACATTGGGTGCCAAGTCAGGACTGTATGCAGGATGAGTCATAAATTCGATTCACTTGTTTGACAAGATCTGTGAAAGCTCGCATTGTCATGATGAATAATGATTCGCAGTCGGGGGTTAGTTTTAGGAATTACTCCGAAGACTTCCGGCAAAAAAGTGGTATTGTACCCCTCAAAATTTAGAGTTCTACGTTGCTCAAGCGGAACAGTGGCCACATGACCCATTCGGCCGAAGAAACAGGCGACCATTTGCTTCGATGTGTTTCTTTCGCGAACAATATTTGTGGGATTTAGTTCGTCTTGGAATACCCACACGGTCGATTGCTATTTTGTTTCCGGCTCATAAGTATATATGCATTTTATAAACGTCTTTTGAAGCACCACTGTTTAACTCTTTATTCATTTCCTTACACCAGTTGACGCGAGCCTTTTTTTTTTGGGAGATTGATAAATTATGGGTTATCCAACGAGAACAAATTTTTTTTACAACTAAGTGTTCATGCAAAATTTGAAATGTATTAAAGTGGAACTAATGTGCAAGGATGCTTCTATCTTATATATATATGTCACATAACGATCTCTTATTATCAGTTCGCGCACAGCAACGATGGTATGTTGCAAAACAACCGATTTTGGACGATCTTTACGGAATTCGTCGGCGACGAAACTACGATCACGAATGAATTTACTATACCAGCGATATACTATGTTTTTCGATGGTGCTTTATCGACATACAAAGAACTGTATTCATCGACACATTCTTATTGAACTAATCCCCGTCGAAAGTTGTGAAAATTAATCCAACGAAAACCTTCTTTTGAAATATCCATTTTTTTTTTCAAATTGATTTTCTGAACTCACTGTACATAAAAACTTTGTGTGTACGTTACCCTACGTCTATACCTGATATATTTTTATCATAACAAAAGTCAAATTTTATATTGAAAAATAATTTATTTTATGTTAGCTGTTTTTCTTATATGGAATTAGACATTTGTCATGATAAAAATATATCAGGTATTGACGTAGGGTTAATGCTAATAAAATTTCAAACTCTATTATGGTGTTGCCATAATATATAAATATAAATAGTAGCCCTCGTACACGAACTTTAGCCTGTATAATCGAATATTTGTCCTAGTGTAGACATTAAAAAAAAAATAAGTTTGCGGTAAATTTTTTTTTTGGCCTACACCCCTGTACAAGACCACTTAAAAGAACTTTTAAGACATGAGGAATTTTTCAAATGCTTTACTACAGCGAACAATACATTTTGCAAGAAATTTGTTTCAGTTATTGCTGGTACTGGAGTAAAGAAGAAAACACTTCGTGACGAAGAATTTGTAATGCTTGCTTCTTCCTTCATACGCATGGGCACATATACAAACGTCATGCATTTATATGCGCACACAAGTTGTGCGTATGACCTATTATTTTTCTGCGCATATACAAACACACACACACATGATGCATTGACAATAGTTGTGTGCGCTTGCTTTAAAAAACCACCCTTACACATACGGTCTAATTCACAAATGACTATTAACAGTTCAATAACACATTAATAGTCAAAAATCGCTAAATGTGTATTCATAAATGATTAATAGCCTATTAGACGTTTAATAAACGTTTCATAACTCAGAGATTTTTAATGTAGCCTCCATGCTACTTTAAGCGTTTGATAAACAATTATAAGTAATATTTTCTTGATTTTTTTATCCCTTATGTGAGATTTTCTGTGGTTTCTCACTTTTATGTTTCTTGTTTATTCTTATGCATGTCTCCTGAATAATGTTCTTGGGCAAATGTATTAATTTATGTAAGTTGGTACATGTATGTACAATTGTACAAAAATACATACATATAAACATCGTTGAAAATTAAAGAAATCCCATTCATTGGCAAAAAGAAAAATAGAATTATAAACATAAGGGCATATGTAAGTACAAGCATACGTATGTTTGTATAGTACTGCATGCTTACATATGTATGTATATATGTACATTAACATTTTAAAATTAAAACAAAATAGTGATGCATAATCGACCGCTATAAAATGGGTATTTGCCTACCTCTGTACTCAGCCGAATATAAATGTGTTTAAATACAATTTTTTGTAACATTTTTAGATTTTTAATTGAACTATAGTGAATTTTTTAATCAGAAATAATTTTTAGTCAAGCTTAAGTTCAGTAATTTCAATTCTTTTTATTGAATGAAATATTTTTATTAAATAATGTGAGTTTCTAAAGAGGAGAAAAAAAATTAAATTAGACTTTTAAGCTGGGGGAAATACCGATATTTTTTTATTTATTAATAAAAAGTGAAACGCCTACTTTTTAAGTTATTTTTGATGTTCTATACGCTAGGGGGTAAAAATTTTTTGGCTTTGATTCTTTGCTGAGATTTCTTTGCTGAGATCTCTTTGCTGAGATTTCTTTGATTTTTTGCTTTTGCTTTGCATTGTCAAATCGGTGTGAACTATGTATGAGTGTATTAGTGTTTGAAAGAAGCAATACCAAGCAGAGAAACAAGTCGACCGGCTCGAAGCCGACGGTGCGCCGCCGCCGGTTATTTTTCTGTATATTTCCGTACACCAAAGGTGAAAATGAACCGTAAGAGCTACGGACTTGAAATTTGGACACAATATGTAGACATTTGGCCACTACAACAGCAAATACATGAGAGTTAAAAACTAAAGGGTGTACCAAAACGAGCAACGAAAAATGTTAAAATCCCATGTAATATACATACAATTGTATGTACATATATACACTTGAAATTTGTAAAGTTAGTGTATTTTTATACAGACTACAATAATTAACACTAAATTTAAAAAGTTTAAGTTAAAGGGTGTTCCATTAGTTAATGCAATTTTTACTTTGTAATGTTGAAAACTTGCTGTATCTTGGAGACCGTAATAGCAAAACTCTTGAAATTTTCATAAACGGTAAAACTAAAAAATCAAAGAAATATAAAATCGCCAAATATAAGAAAATCGCCAAAAACAAAAAAAAAATCGCCAAATCGAAAAAAGCACCAAATTAAAAAAAATCTCGAGGACTAAAATAAATCGCGAAAAACCGGAAAAATCGCCAAAATGAAAAAAATCCTTCAACAAAAAAATTGCCAATATGAAAAAATCGCCAAAATGAAAAAAAATTGCGAAAACTAAAAAAACGCAAAAAGAGAAAAAAAAACGCCAAAACGAGAAAAAAGCAATAAAACTGAAAAAAAATCGTTTAAACTGGAAAAGATTAAAAAACGAAGAAAGCTAAATAAAAAATCAAAACCGAATGTGCGCGAGTCAAAGTCGCACTTTACTGAATTTATTTTAATTGCAATACGTACACAACAACAAGAACAGCAACAACTAAACGATGAACAATAGGAATTAAAAAGAAAACATTAAAAGTAAAGGAATTTACCATACATGAGCACTGCAGTACCACTAAAGTTTCAGTAAAACCAATAAAAAATGTTTATTTTGTTTCTACAATTTTTATAAATTGCCTAAATGATGTGTTATATGATGAGGTGCCACTTGCTACAATTTTATTATGATTACGGCCCTACGATTTTACTTGTAATGCAAATTAAATTTCATTAGCAGCAAAAATTTACTGAATTTTTTTAGTAATCAGTAAATTTACAGCTTACTGCAATTTTGAATGCAGTACATATACATATACTGCAGTGTGCCCATTTACTAACCAAATAAGTTTAATAAAACAAACAAAAACCAACAAATTCATATGTATTTACAATATTGAAAGTTTTGATACTTTTAATTAATTAATTTAAAAAAGCATAAGTACTAAAAGCATAAGTACTTCCAGCTTAAAAAATTTTTCATTACTAGATGTTTACAAATCTCCTCTGTGATCGGACTCACATTGCTTTTTTTTTAATAACATTATGCGTAATGATTTACTTTTTTTTCGACTCAAACAGACTACCTAGATAATCGATTCTTCGTTGTATGCATCACTAAACATAAAATGAGAGCGAAAGTAGCATGATGTTGCCAACATAAAATTACAAAAGAATCAAAATCGTTTAATAGTTAATTCACTGATATTAATCAGTTATGAATACAAATTTCTATTAGAGCTTAATAAAGCAAAATCTGTTTCATAAGTAATGTACAGATTAAAGCTGAAATAAGTAATTTTTATGAATTAGACCGATAATAGCTTACCAGCTACATCTTACAAGCACACTCAAACGTAGAATATGCAAAATAACAAGCATACACGCATCAATACTACTTCTTTTGAGTGTTTGTTACGAACAAGAAGTCTTCGCGACATCGTTTGAAAACACTCATATACACGAACACCAATGCATCCATCCAACTTCGCTTATTAAACGACATCATTTATTATTGGTTTAGTACAGCTACGTCCACGCCATATGCACAATGTGCAAACTTTTATAAGGAGCTTTTTGTGCTTTCACACCGACGAGAGTACAACATCCACAACAACAACACAACAGAAAGCAATGCTTGCTCTTACTTTTCAAAGAAACAAGAACAAATTTAAGAGCTTTCAAAGCTATTTATACCGAAAGCAAGTATCAGTGTATGTGTGTTTGGACGTAGCTGGTTTAGTATAATACATGCTACGAAAATACAACAAGATGTATTTACATTTCAAGACTGTTTATTTACACAGACTGTTTATTATTAAAAATTAATCATTATAAATTTTTAGAAAAATATCAGATTTTCATAAGCTCCAAATGGACTTATACAACTACTTAAAAAAAATATATATATAACAAATGAAAACAAGAGCAAATTTAAGTTCAATTTGAATAGACATTTGCTTTACTCAAATAGATTTTGAAGGTAACTAATAGTTAACATGAAGACATTTAAATATACCCTGTCGGAGAATGTGTGGTTAACTTATAGTTAACTTTTCTTAGACTAACTAAAAGCTAACTGCAATGTCATCCAGAACAAACCCAAAATTATTTCTTACGTTGAGTACGTAATCGAATTTTATGAGAGCCAACAAATTTATTCTCAGCTACTTTAAAACTCAATTCAATTTTATATTTAAATTTTGCTGTTATTATTTTATATGGTTCCTTAGCTGAGTGGTAGCGCTTTAAGTACACAACGTGTGTTGATACATGTTCGAACTCCAGACAAATTTGTTTAATTTACTGACCACCAGGTGATTTTAAAAATCAACTTTAAATTAGCTAAAAGTAATTCAGAGTGAGACAATTGACTATCGCCTAGGTTATTGCAATGTTAAAATAGTCAGTTGATTACATTAAAAGTAATCCAAGTGTCAGTTAGTACTAGTTGCGAAAGAGTTAGCTGAAAGTTAGTTTAAAGTTAACATAATTTCTAAAAGGTATGACGATCAAACAAATTTATTGAGACTAAATTTTATTTACATGCATACATATATTGAATTGAATCTTACACTTATTTCTCCGGTACATCTAGCGTTATTATATCATTATATCATTAATTATAATTACATTTTAGGAATGGAGTTATTCCAATTAAAAAAGAAAATTTACCACACCTTTTTATAGTTTAAATATTTTTTTTATTATTTTATGGCCAAATCGCGCTCTATTGAATATATGGGTAATAAATATGGACAGCTAATGTAAACTAATTTGCTAAAAAAAGTGGACTTTATATCACTTTAAACAGTTTATATAATTGTCTAAGTACTACATTAGGATTTAAAAATATTTTGCTGCTTGCCTTATAGTACGTTCCCATATACGTGTTTTGGAGCAGAAAACTTGTTTTGCTTAAAAACCAATGTTTTGCTACATGTTTTCCCATACATTTTTCACATCAGCAAAACACCTCAAATAAGTTGTTTTCCACCAAAACATGAAAAAATTTGTTAGTGCAACACTGCGTTGCTGGCGGAAACTTCAAAAACAAGCCGCAATATTCTGACAAAAGATGGCACTAATATAGAATATTAAATATTTTAAGCAATTACACAAACCACATCAGTTGTATTTATATGCTGTTTATAAGTAAATTAGTGAAAAATCCAGGTTTGCGACCTTGATAATAAAATCAAATTGATTTCCAAAACTCGTTTAACCAAAACACAAAAAAGCATAATGGAAACACTTCCAAGTGTTCTGAGAAAAACAACTTGTTTTGCTCAGAGTGGAAACGTACTATTAGGATTGACACTCTTTAATTTCTATATGTCATATATTTGTTCTTGTAGCGGCTAAAGTCTTACATATTCTGTGAAAATTTCAGGTATGTAACTTTTACGATTCTCGAGGAAACAGACTATGACAGACAGACGGAAAAACGGACATTGCAGCGAAAACAATACGGCTCCTCCCCACCTATGGTGTACGGAAGCCCAAAAGTGCCAAATACAGAAATGTTTTAGTACCTTAAGTATAGTTTTACATGGACTGTCTTTGAAAATAAGCGCATAAAACCAAATGTAAGTGGTTTACACATACATTACATATGTATTAGAGTTGAGCGATATTTCGAAACTTGTTTTTCACATGGATTGAAAAATCACTAATCGCAACTGTGACTCAATTTAACAAGTAACAGGTTTTGAAAATATAGTTCTTTCATACAAACTGTGAATTTTCTTGTATGCTTACTTTACAGTAAATAAAGCTATTACATTAATTTTTTTTATACCTTCAGCTTTTGTCAAGAAAATATCATCAAATCGTCTTTTCTGTCAACTATTTACAGCTCATTTTTATGTTTGCAATTTTATTATTTCTCTGCCTGTTGTACGACAATTCACAATACAAACAAAATACTGCTAAACTGTGATCACAGCTTCAGTTTAAAAGAACAGCGATTTAGAAATCACGTTCACAAGGAGCAACATTATTAAAAAATTACCGTTATAGCTCATCACTAATATGTATGCTTTGACTTCCAGAGGAGCTTTTTTTTTCATATATATATGTATACTTCTCCGGCCCAAAGTAATCGAAAGCAGAGAAATGCCGGCTTCAGAAAGCTGGTAATCTAATAAAAATAAAAATTAAATTTAATTAAAATCTAAACGAAAAATAAGGCAATCACTTATTGGAAGTTCAGTAAAGATCAACCCTGCCAACAGAAAATCTTTTATTAAACAAATCCAGATATTTGAATATAAACGTTAGCAAGCAATATTGAATTGAATTAAAACATAAGCTTGTGGGGCATTAAAAAAGAACAATTGAAAAAATAAATTTAAAATTTTTTTTTTTCATTTGAACCTGTTAAGTATCTTACTCGTAATTCCAAAAATGAAGTTTAGTCAAGTTCAATGAATTTTGTCCAGAAATGTTCAAATATAATAATTAATCTGTGATTTTAATGACGCATAGAATCGTAAAATATTTGTGCTGATAAAAAATTAAATTTATTTATATGAAGCCATAACCGCTTAAATACTCGTAGCTTAAGCGAGACATATTTCGGAAAAGTTAAAAGGCATCCCCAACGTGACCAGATGGTTTTTGCAAAAAGCGGACATGATCGGCCAAAAAGCTAGATTTTAATAAATAAATAATTTTCGCATTTACTTACGTATTTGGTACTTATTAAACACAATTTTCAAGTTAAAAGCAAAAAAAAAAAAAAAATTATAAACAAAAATATTTATCTATATAAATAAAAATTAACTTTTAAACGCTGCTTTTACAAAAATTTATTTTTCAATAACTTGCATGAGTAGAAATTTTAGCATCTGCAATGTTATTTTGTTTTATTACAAAAAAAAAAATCAATATTAAGTTTTAAATTAAAAATTTGTATATATGACAAAAAATTTTACAAGTTACTTCCACATAAATGGCAAATAAAATTTTAAACAATTAGCTTTAAGCGAAATAACAAACACAAATGTTAATAAAACTTTATTAGAAACTATAATTTACAAACAAAAAAAGTTAACAAGTATTTTTTTGGGAATTCATCTGACGTAAAAAAAAAATTAGCAAATTTTTTTGTTAATCACTGAGTTTTTTGTAAACATTTCTGAAAATAAAGAAAAAAAATTTAAAGCAGCAAAGAAAATTTTTGTATTTGATTAAATGAAATTTTACCATGCGATAAAATTGTTTGATTAGCATAACTAATAACTTCATTAACCCTCCGATGAGTGAGAAGGCCCCTAGGGACCTTTTTGCCTTTTCAAACTGAAATTACTCCTACTTCGGCCACTACAACCCCCCCCCCCCCCCCACCCCCTCCACCAAAGTTACTCTGTATTTCAAGAGTATTTTGTTGCGCATCTTTTGGAAAAAAAATCAAGCCGATCGCATCATTACTTTAGGAGTTTTGAGGTTTTAGTGAGAATAGTACGCGGACGTGTGAATAGGTCCGTATGGACCTTGTACTGAATTTCACTAATAAATGCATGTTTTGGGGCATCATTATACTTTTTTTATTGTTTCAACACATAATTTACTTGTTCTGAACACAAAGACCTAAACTCAAAGACATTAGGGATGATGATAAAAACAAAAAATTCTAAGAAAAATTCGAAGACATGAACTTTATTGCTTTCAAGGAAAGGCACAATATTCTAATTTTATACTACTTAGAAATTTTTGTTTTTATCATTATCCCTAATGTCTTTGAGTTCAGGTCTTTGTGTTCAGAACAAGTAAATTATGTGTTGAAACAATAAAAAAAAATTATAATGATGATGAAGTAATCCCTAAATGTCTTTGAGTTCAGGTAGACGTACGAAAGAGTATAAAAGAAGTTGTAGTTTCGTAAACCAAATCAGTCAAAGTTTAGACAGCGAAGAATAAAATCGTGTGTGATAGAAACAAAAATATAAATATGACAGATGCAAGTAATTTGGACGATGCTGAAATGGTTGTACGCCGTAGTAGACGTTACCAGCAAATGACTGCGGATGAAAGGCGTGCAGCTGATAGTAGATTTGCTGATTTTATGGACGAAGACATGGATGAAGAAATTGATATTGCTGCAATTGATAATTATGAAGTTGCGGATGATGAAGATCGCACATACCAACCTGCTGAAGAGTCAGATGCCGAAACTGAAGGATACGTCGAGCTAAATGAAGATACTGATGACGACGATGATGAAGAGGAAGAAAATGATGGACAGGAAACGCATGAAAGTTACTATATTGGTAAAGATGGCACCTAATGGAGTAAAAAAGCATCACCAACATCACGCACTCGTAATCATAACGTGGTCGACTTCACAAGAAAGAAACCAGGACCAACAGGAAATATACACGACCCCTATACAATAATGCCTTCAATCATGACACAGAAAATAATACACTTAGTGCTACGTGAAACAAATCGTAAAGGCAGGGAGGTTACAGCTGCATGGAATTTGGCGAATCCCACGAAGAAAAAGGAGTGGAAGCCAGTGACAGTGAAAGAGTTTGACGCTTTGTAGCTATTCTTTTGTATGCTGGACTCACAAGATCAAACCATGAACCAGCTATGGAATTATGGGGCGCGACGCGTTGCCCAATATACAAAGTTGCGTTGTCGTACGATCGCTTCATGTGTATAAAGCAATTTATTCGATTCGACAATGGAAATACTCGACAACAGCGACTCATCAACAGCAAAACTGCGGCTATTGACGATATTTGGCAAATGTTGCAACATAACTTGGCAGCAGCTTACACTCCTCATGAAGCACTAACAGTTGATGAGCAGTTGTTCCCTTACAGAGGCCGTACCCGCTCCACACAATATATTCCGTCAAAGCCAGCTAAGTATGGTTTGAAAGTATGGTGGTTATACGACTCACAGAGTTATTATCCTGTGAAGGGAATGATATATTCTGGAAAACTGCCAAACCAACAACGGGAGATAAACCAAGGGCAGAACGTAGTGCAGGATCTTGTGGAAAAATATTTAGATGCTGGCCGTACTATATACGCGGATAATTTCTTTAGCACTCTTGACTTGGCGCGTATTTTGATGAGGAGGAAGACCGCATATGTTGGTACAGTGCGCTACAACAAAACATTCATGCCACAGGAGTTCAAGAAGAACCCGAAGCGCACCATCAATAGTACATTATTTGGGTTCAACGAAGGGGATATAGCGTTATGCTCATACGTGCCGAAAAAAATAAAGTGGTGAACGTGCTCTCCACAATGCACTACACCTGCCGCGTTGACGAGCAAACCGAGAAGCGGAAGCCCTATGCCATATTAGATTACAACGCCAACAAATGCGGCGTTGATACCATGGATCAAATGCTAGGCACTTACAGCTGCAAAAGAGCAACACAACGATGGCCGTTGGCCATGTTTTATAATATGCTGGACGTCGCTGCATTGGCTGCTTTTACGATTTACAACGAAATGAAGCCTATAAAAAGGAGTAACAGACGGCGGTCTGTTACTTGCTAACGAAACAATTGGCCACACCAAATATCGAAGAACGTGCCCTGAACAACCATATAACCTCATATCCAAGGATACGCAATGCGATGGAAGCATTCGATGTCAGGGTAAGAAAAACATCTTCAAATTCAAGAATAGAATATATATTTATTTGTTTTTTATTTTTCTTTTCATTTCAGGTATTACCAAGACCGATGGAAGGCAATGCACCGTCGTTTGCGGCTAGGTCAAGTAGACCGTCATGTCGCCTTTGCCGTTCTGAGTACAGGCGGCAGCGGAAAACGCGGGCATACTGCTTCGGCTGCGGCAACGCTGTTTGCGGAGAACATAGCACACTTTTACATCGCTGCAACACTTGCGCACAGGGCGGGGGACAAGAAGTACACGCTCAACAACAATAATTTTTAAACTTTTTTATAATAGTCTTAAGAAAATTCAAGCAAAAAAAAAAAAAAAAAATTGAAAAAATTATTTTTGTATGTAGAATTTAGTTATAAACAATAAAAACAAAAAAAAAATCAAAAAAAAAATTTTTATATGAAAAAAAACATGATTTACAAAAAAGGTCCGTAGGGACCTTTTCACACGACCGTGAAGTTCAGAACTGTCACTCATCGGAGGGTTAACGTGTTACCTTCTAGCCAATTAATTATCATTAGTTCTTTAAGTTGTCAATTTTATTTTAAGGACTATTACCCAAATTGAACTTATAACTATTTAACCCAATTATTTGGTTTACATAATATGTATTTGTCCTCATTAACGATTTTTTTTTAACCCTTATGTAAGTTAAAGAAACAACCACCCTTTCCCTTTTTTTTGTAACAATATTTCCTTCCAGTAAGACCTGACAATATTATTATTATTATTAACCAAATTGAACTTGTAACTATTTAACTCACTTATTTGGTTTTGGCATAATGTGTATTTCATTAACGATTTTATTTAAGCTTTGCGTTAGTCAATGAAAAAACCGCCCTCACCCTCTTTTTTTTTGGTAAATTACCAGTTTGTTTACTTGTCTGGCTGCTTCCAGTAAGACCTTTCAATCAAAAATATTTCTTAACTATTTCATTAGTACAGTATTTACTTTAACAAAATGTAGAAAAAAATTATGAAATAATAATCAATTTTATTCAAGCTTGCTAGTTTAGTATTTTCAATTATATGTTCATTAGCAAGGAAAATGTATTTTTATATCCTTTACCAAAAAATGGTAAAAGAGTATATATAGGTTTTTCATTTCGTTTGTAATTTCCATAATATTAATAAGCGAGCCATAAAGTATATATATTCTGGATCCTTATGCATAGGGAAGACGAATAAGCGATGTCCGTCTGTCTGTACGTGAAATCGGTTTTCCGAAGCTCCCAGAAAAGCTAGAGACTTCGGTCTTGAACTGGTGTGTCAGAAATAGTCTTAAAGAGATTGGTATTGAAAATCAGCAAAATCGAGCAATCGCTTTCAGAGTTGGAAAACTCAAACTTTGTTTTGCCATACTAAAGTAACTACCAAAAAGTAATTTTTTTTATTAAATAAAAGGTATTCATTTCAGGTTTTTTTTTGTTGGAAAAATTTAATTTTTTTTACAACAAACACAGGAAAAAAATTACATTCTTCCATTTTACCTTTATAAACTTATTTTATACATCAGTATGAATAAAATTGGTTTTTCTAATAAAAAAATTTAAAAAATTTCCGGCATTGGAAAACTTTAAATTTTTTATACAAAATTATAGAAAGGGCTTGTGTCAAACGGTAGAAAAGTACTATGGTAAAAAAAAATATTTGCCTGTGGGGAAAAAATTTCATTGTTCTGGTGTGCCAAATGATATCTTTTTTGGCAATGTAAAATTTTGACAAATTCGCTTGAGCATAGAAAGAAGCTGATGAAACAATTGCTGCGGCGGCGGTTATGCTTCGCCTGACTACAAGCCGCCGGCTACCAACAAACTTTTTAGAGGACATTTTTATATACAGTATTCTTGTAGCAATAAATTTTATAATATTATATATATGATGCAACATTTTTCGCAAACAAAAATAAACAATGATTTTTCACAGTCTAATTAAACTTAAAAGACGTCACCGTCTTTGTATTGGGCGACGGCTCGAAGCGACGGCGGTGGATTTAAATTTTATGATTCCATGGTTTACCTGTTGTCAAAATTTCTACTAGCCCCCAGTGCTAGTGAAATTTTATTCACCTCAGAAGTGTCAAAAATTTACTTACACTAGTACGTTGCTACCGTTTGGCACAGGCCCAAAATTAACTAACTAAAACAATATTTTCCTATTTTCTATAAATTTAATATATCTTATATATTTTTAAAAGAAAAAGATTGGTGTAAGAAGTCAAATAAATTCAATAAAGTGCGACTCTGACTCGCGCACGAAGGGTTCCGTACGAACACTAGATATAAAATTTAAACTTAATTTAAACTTCAGCCTATATTATATATAGTTTTGGCATTTTTTTTTTTTTTTTTGGTTTTTGGCGTTTTTTCAATTTGGCGATTTTTTTTTTCAATTTGGCAATTAATTATTTTGGTTTTGGCGCCTTTTTCGTGTTTTTGCGATGTTTCGATTTTTGGCGTTTTTTTTATTCTGGCGATTTTTTTCATTTGGGCGAGTTTTTCGAATTTGGCGATTTATTTTAGTGTTAAATTTTTTTTTTATTTTGGCGATTTTTTTCGTTTTGGCGATTTATATATAGCAAGTTGTCAAAATTACATAGTCAATATTGCACTAACTGATCGACCACCCTTTAATTAAAATTTTTTTTAATTTTAGTGTTATTTGTATAAAAATACACTAATTTTATAAAATTCAAGTTTCAATATACATATATACATATATACATACAACTTTATGTATATTACATGGGATTTTAAAATTTTTCGTTGCTCGTTTTGGAACACCCTTTAATTTTTAATTCTCATGTATTTGTTGTTGAAGCGGCCAAGGTTCTACATACTCTGTCCAAATTTCAGGTCCGTAGCTTTTACGGTTCATGAGAAAATACCGTGTGACGGACACACGGACAGCGTAGCGAAAACACCTTTGGTGTACGGAACCCTAAAAAATCAAAAAGGATGCTTCCAGGGTTCGGAAACTTAAGATTTTTGTGATATAAAAAATTAACTACCGTAAACTTATTTTTTATATTTTTTTATTGAATTAAATTATTTTATACTTCAGTACAAATTAAATTGATATTTCAAATTAAAAAAAAAAGTTAAAAAAAATTAAAAAGACGTTTCCAGGCTTGGAAAACTTTAACTTTTTTTCTCATACAAAAGTAACTTACTAAAATAAATTTATCCTTTTTCTCTATAAATTACAAATATCTTATATTCGTAAAAGAAAGAGATTGGTGTAAGAAATCAGAAAAATCAAAAATGATGATAACACTTTTTGTGGTATTTTATATACCATATTATTATTATTTATTTAGCACAAATAAAAAATAAATTCAGTAAAGTGCGACTCTGACTCGCGCACGAAGTGTTCCGTACGAACACTAGATATGTAATTTAATACAAACTTCATCCTATATAATATATAGTTTTGGCATTTTTTTTTCGTTTTTGGGGTCTTTTCGGTTTTTGCGTTTTTTCGGCGGTTTTTGCGATTTTTTTAAGTTGTGGCTCTTTTTTTAGTTTAGACACTTTACTTGTTTTGGCGATTATTTTTGGTTTTTGGCGTTTTTCATTTGGCGATTTTTTTTTTATTTTTGGCGATTATTTTCATTTTTGCGATTTTTTTTATTTAGATTTTTTTTAGTTTTGGCGACATCTTCGCGTTTTGGCGATTTTTTTTCGATTTTTGGCGTTTTTTTCATTTTGGCGTTTTTTCCATTTTGGCGTTTTTTTCATTTTGGCGTATTTTTCATTTTGGCGATTTTTTCGAATTTGGCGATTTATTTTATTGTTAGATTTTTTTTAATTTTGGCGATTTTTTTCGTTTTGGCGATTTTTTTAATGTTTTGCGATTTTTTTATGGTTTGGCGATTTTATAATTTGCGGTTTTTTTAGTTTTACCGTTTTTGAAAATTTCAAGTGTTTGCCTCTTACGGTTTCCAAGATATAGCAAATTTTACAAATTTCAAGTTTCAATATACAATTGTATGTATATTACATGGGATTTTAACATTTTTCTTTGCTCGTATTGGAACACCCTTTAATTTTTAATTCTCATGTATTTGTTGTTGTAGCGGCCAAGGTTCTACATACTGTGTCCAAATTTCAGGTCCGTAGCTCTTACGGTTCCTGACAAAATACCGTGTGACGGACAGACGGACAGCGTAGCGAAAACAATAGGGTTCCTTTTCACCTTTGGTGTACGGAACCCTAACAAGTGCTACTCCAGACTCCATCTCTATATACCATATAACTAGGTATAATTATTTTTTTTTTGCTTTTTCTTTATAAATTATATATATTTTACGTTTTGTAAAGAAAAGTTTGCTTTAGAAAATTCCAGCTACAGATCTGGAAACTTTGAACTTTTTTTCTGGATATTAAAGTTACTAAATAAAACTATTTTTTTAATTTAATTTTTTGATATTGTATCACGCGACGACGTTTTTGACAACTGGAATAAGGGTGAATGTAAAATATTTCTTAAATACAGAGTGTAAAATAAAATATTCAACTTATTGCTAATATCGAAAAAAAAATTTTTAATCGAAAAATACTGAGAAGTCACTTGCTAAAAATTGCCCTAGAGCAGTGTCCCGCAAAATAATATATGTTTGTATTGGTGAGAAAAATGAGAGTAAAATAAACTTGCACTTGAAGAAAACTTTTGTAAAATAAAATACATGATGTGGTTATTAGTTGTTTGAATTTTTTGTTTGTAAATATGCAATTTAATAAAAAATTAAATAAAAAGTAAAAATTTAATAACCATTCAACAATTTAGTGAATAAATTCAAAATTAAATTTATTCACAGATTTGTGGATACTATTAAAATGCCTTTTTAATCTATTTTTCCTATTATTTTTTAATGTTTCATAACATAAAATGCATTGCAAATTCCCAAAGCATTTTTAATCACGAAATATTTCCCAGCTTCCATAATTATATTATCAATTTTTTGTCTGTAGAAATTTATAAAATTTGAACTTTAATTTCGTTCCGTGTGCTCAAAAAAACTAAACAAAAAACCAGGAAAAATTTAATACATGCGTGCACAACTTAATTCGTCGCTTGCTCAGTGACGACTAAATGAAAGAGCATAAGCATGTGTGTGATTTTCATCCGCACAATTGTGCTATGGCTTGCGGGTTACTGCCCTAGAGCAAAAAATTATAAATTTTTTCACAAAACATATGCATATGTATTAATGTGCCTTTGAATGTATCTCTTTACTTTATGTACGCAATTTGGTGAAGGCTATATAAAGGTAGAATTAGTAAAATCGTATCATTCTACTTTACAGCTTGCCGTATCGTTCAACTTTGTGCAAAAGTTATAGAAAATGTAACAGTTTACACAGCACATTTTTTTTTGTCTGGCATTAAATACGGCGTTTTTGACATTCGCTACAGAAAAATCTGTTTTCTGCAGATTCCTACGTCAGCAGTGCTACCACCACATATTTTATAACTAGTAACATGCATTGTATATTGTACGGTTTTTGTCAGCTGACACGCAACATCACGATACGATTTTACTAATTCTACCTTAAGATTCGGCACAGCCGAATATAGCACTCTTGTTTTTTTTCTATTAATTAATGTAATTTTCTTTAACCCTGCACTATCATACTTCGTCGAAATGACGACGCGCGATTTTATTTTCGATTTAAAACATATTTTTTGTGATTGTTTTTGTTTCGTTTTTCGTATAGCGTTAGCCGCTAATATCAGTTACTCGAAACTAATGTTGCTTTTTTAGTTTAATAAATTTATTATAAGAAACTACAAGACTTAATGGAAAAAAATGTGTAATATTTCATACAATTGATGCTATAAATGCTATGTTTTAAGAAAAAATGCCAATTGATAGAAGTCTGTGAAATGTTAATTTTACGTTAAACGATTAAAAGAAATATATGAATTTCGTTATATGATAATTAAAAACTAGCTAAATATCAATAATAAATCTATTTTCGTACTTATTTTTGCTCAAGACGTTTTTTATTGGCTCTTGAAATAGGTCGTAGTCGATTCGACGAAGTATGACGTTTGCGATATAAAAATAAGTATGATATTCTAGGGTTAAGAAGTTATTTAAATGTATTTTTTTATTTACATCCGTAACCCGCAAGCCATAGCACAATTGTGCAGATGAAAATCACATACATGCTTGTGCTCTTTCATTTAGTCGTCACTGAGCAAGCGACGAATTAAGTTGTGTACGCATGTATTAATTTTTTCCTGGTTTTTGGTTTAGTTTTTTTGAGCACACGGAACGAAATTAAAGTTAAAATTTAATAAATTTCTACAGACAAAAAATTGATAATATAATTATGGAAGCTAAAAAATATTTCGAGATGAAAAATGCTTTTCGCAATATGCAATGCATTTTATGTTATGAAACATTAAAAAATAATAGGGAAAATGGTTTAAAAGGGCATGTTAATAGTATCAACAGAGCTGTGGATAAATTTAATTTTGAATTTATACACTAAATTGTTGAATTGTTATTAAATTTTTAGTTTTTACTTAAGTTTTTATTAAATTGCTTATTTAGAGAAAAAAAATGCAAACAACTAATAACCACATCATGTATTTTATATTACAAAACTTTTCTTCAAGTGCAAGTTTATTTTACTCTCATTTTTCTCACCAATACAAACATATTTTATTTTGTGGGACACTGATTTACATAGATATGTACAACATGCACAGTGGCTATTCTTGAAAATGGTTGAAGCATTTGGGTATTTTCTCTCTTTCACATTTCATATTTATCTGGAACGGTTCACTAACTTGCATATTATGACATCTTTCCATTTTATATCATGTAAAGCTTTTACTTTTGCCCTTTTATGCTAATAAAGTCAACATTGGTTAATTTAAAAATGTTTCAGAAGCAAGCATACTCAGTAACACACAAACATATATACATATGTACATTATATATGTCCAGCGGCGAAACTAAATAGCAAGCAGGCCTTCTGGAAGCCCTTATTTGTCAAATAAAAGGCCTTATTATGCCATTTCATAGTCATAAATTTTTTGCACACGACATCCTAGGATGGAAAAGCTATCGGCATTCTCTAGCTCAGCTGCCAGACGAAAGGGCCTTGCTTAGCTATCCGGACTAAATGCCTTCTTTGGTAAATTAATTGAATACCTATTACAAGTTTTATTTTTTCCAATAATTATTTTTCGGAATTTACAAACATTTTTGTTGCTATAAACATAATACCCCAGCCAGCAATTTTTAAAATTTTCAAATGAATTCAAGTCTTTTTTGACTCCTCTGCGCAATTAAAAAGCTAGAATATGCGCTCATTTTCTGATCATAAATTATACTTTTGTCGGTAGAAAAACGTGACTACCCGCGACTCTTCTTTATAAGTCATTTATGAGTCTTTTTTCTATATTAGTTTAGAGTCATTTTCGATCCCATTTTCTAGTAGTATTTAAGGCCTTTTTCGAATCGTTTTCTGATCATTTATTAGTCTTATTTCGCTTAATTTTTTACTCTTTTTCGAGTTGTCTTTCAGCCATTTTTCTAATCGCTTACGAGTCATATTTGAGAAATTTATCAGTCAGTTTATGAGTCTTTTTATTGTCATTTATGACTGTTATTTGAGTCATTTATCAGTCGCAATTCTAATTGTATTTGACTTTTCTTCGATTATTTTTTAGTCAGCTTTCTGAGTCCTATGTTTAATGGTCAAACAGAATAACGGCACAAACACATTTTCCATACAAAGTGACACCAAAAGGAAGTTACAGAAAGCAGTCCAGAGACAGAATCTATTTTATTTTGACAGCGTTTTTTCTTATGCTACCACACTTTCAATAAATTGCATACATTTTGTAAAGAAAAATAAGCAGAAAGAAAATATAACATAAATCAGAGAGCAATTAAAGTTACTGCCGTTAATTTTATTATGGGCTCTGTTAATTTGAAATCGATTTTTCCTGAAGTTGCAGACTTATTCATAATTTAATTTCATAATCGATTTAACTTTTATAAATGAAAAAAAATAAAGTTTCTGAAATTATACGTAAAGATTGCCCCGTTATACTTAAAAATAAAATATCAAGTAGTGTTTAATCATCTATCTGCGTAAACTACGATCATAAAATACATAATTATAATCACTTTTAAAACACCTGCATGATTTGTTTTTGATTAAGCATTTTTCAGTCTTCCAGGTAAGCGAAATATGATAATAACAAACGGAAATAATAATCACATTTTACACATCTGGATGATTAATTTGCGATTGCTATACAATTTGTTATTGTATTTTAAATCGAACTATTTTTACCTATTAGCGCGAATCTTTTTCGAGTCCTTTTTTGAACGTGTAAGTGATTAATCAGTTTTTGATCACGAATAGTGATCTAAAAAGACTCAGCAAGGCGATTTTTCAGAAAAATATCTTCCAAATGCTAGATGGGACGTGTACAAAATATATGTATGTATGCAGGTATACACTAGAGCTGTGCTCTTAATGAACGAACTAGTTCAATTGAACTTTTCCCTTAAGTGAAGAATGTGAACTAGTTCAGCATAGTTGTTATTTTTTTTCTTTTGGTCTTCTTTCTTTTGTTCTTTCGTTCGTTTTTGTTCTTAGTTCGTTTTTGGTCTTTATTCTTTTCTCCGGTTCTGATTTGCGTATTGTCAAATAATGACAAATGTAGTGTGCTTGTTATTAAATTTTTAACATAATAATTAGAGATGTACACGTGAGCGTTTTTTTGACTCACGACACGCACGCTCACGCAGAAAAATATTTTACTCATGCACTTTCACGCACGAATGATTTTGAAAATTTTCACGATCACGCACGCTCACGAACAAAATATGCTTAATTACGCACGAGTGGTTTACAACTTATCACGATCACGCACGATCACGAAAAAGTATGTAATCCAATTTGTATTTTTTTTTTGGGTTGAAAAATAGGTTTTTACACATGCATATGTATGTGTGTGTGTACATACATATATACATATGTATGCGAGTATATGCAAAATTTACATTGCACAGTGGGGACTTTTACAAAGTAAATGGCAATAAATCTGGAACTTCTAAGCTACCGATTGGATTTATATGAAAATCCCAACATCCGTAGAGGAGGACTTAGGCTTTATAGCACTTGTCATGACAGCCTTCTGGCTTGAGCTGGAGATGAGTTACAGTGGGCCAAAGTTGACTACCTGGTACTCAAAAAAACTTCTGAAGCTTGTAACTTTTTTAAAAATGATCCGATTTTTACCGGATAAAGCATTTTGATATAAACTTGAAATTCTTAAGAAATAATTTCCCAAGATGTGTTTCCGCATTTCTCATAAGATATTTTACTTAAGACAAAAAAATTTTCTTGGCTTGTCCTTTTTTAGTAATTATTTCACCTATTACTTTTTTGTTCATTGTTAGATTTTAAGTTAAAAGACTGCATTAAATTTTTGACAAAATTTTAAATAAAAATAGAAAAAAAATTCTCAAGATATCCATTCGTGAAATCGGAAAAAGACTAAAAAATGCAAATTTTAAAATTTCCCTGAAAAAGGCATGCATTTTTTTAAGTATCATCAGGGTGACCGATGACATTTTTCAAAAAGTGGCACCAAATAGGGGATTTATCAAAAAAAAAAAGGGGGCAAAATTAAAAAAAACGAGAAAACTGCACTAAACTTTTTATTTTTAATGTATGTTTTTTCATATAACTCACCCTAAATAAAGGGTTCAAAAAGTGGCAAGGCAGTTGAAAAAGGGGAAACGCAGTCGGAAAAGTGGCAAATTGCCACTTTAGTCGGTCAAACGGTCACGCTGATCTTCATTATTTTCAGTTTTGCAAAAAAAGTTGTTTAATAAATTTTTAATTTTTTAATTACATAGTCCCAAAGACAATGCATTAAGAATATGCTTCGAACCAATTATTTTACATTTTGGACATGTACCCTACATTCAGCAATGTCCTAAAATAGTAAATTTTAAAAATATTTTTTGAGTTTAAGCGGTTATAAAAAGTTGTAACGATAGATTTTGAAAATTTTAACTACAAGATTTTATTATGTAGACAGTTTTAAAAATTTTTAACTAACACTTAAGAGTGCCTTACGCGGATATACGCGTAGTTTTTCTGAAAAAAGTCAAAATTTAGGGAAAATATAGTTGTGTAACATAAAAAAATATATTAAAATAAAATAATTGAAATTTATTTGCTGGTAGTTTAGCATGTCTATATACGTATTTCATTGGCGCTTGAACCAAATCATCAGTAGACTTTAATCACAAATTTTAAACAGTCACAAACCTCTTACTTTATGCATAGACTTTCAAAAACTATATGAGAATTCATAAAATAATAATACTTTTGAAAATCACAAAAGAAAAAATAAGCTTAGTAGGCTTTGAAACTGATACAAAACCCAGCAAATAATTTATATCCAGGTGAACTCATTTTATTTTTCTACATCCTTAAAATTGTGCTTAAAGTCTACTGATGATTTGGTTCAAGCGCCAATGAAATACGTATATAATAATAAATTTTCTTTATATATTAAAATAATTTTATTTTTCTACATTGGTATATTTGAATTTCATATGAGTCAGTTTACTACGCCTGAAAAAAATTATAACAATAGCCCAATACACAATCTTGTGCAAATGGTCTTGCATCGTGAAGCCCAAATGGTATAGTATATTGATACTCACCTATTCAGGAATGATATCTCGTGAGAGCGTGAGAATTCGTGCGTGATTATTAAAAGTAGCTCACGCATGATCACGCATGAGTAAATTATTTTTAAGTCACGCTCACGCACTCACGCGTGATTAATTATAAATTTGATCAAGATCAGGCGTGACACGATAAAATCACGACACTTGCACATCTCTAATAATAATCAAAACAAATAAGAGAAAATGTATAATTAGTGGAATGAACAACTGAGTTTTAAAAAATTAAAATAAAGAATTTGTTGTGTTGGATTGAAAACAGAAAGTGAAAAAGATTATCAATACATATGATAAATTATCAAAATATGTCCTAAAAACGTCAAATATGAACTAAAAAAATAAAAACATTTCTAAATATATGCGTGTAAGAATGAAATATACAAAAACATTCTTTAAAGGGTAAAATATGCAAAAATATGCACTAACAAATCAATGCCAAAATTCATAAAAAGTTCTGAAACGGATAAAGGTCTTATCTCCGTATTAAAACGTCACACGATAAAAAACATGCAATAAAAAACATGCTGCATCGACAAACAACATGCACTAGAGGCGGTGATTTCACGGATTTATTAATAAAAATAGTTCAAGTACAGTGAAAACTGAAAGTACTTTATAAAGTGTATAAAATTCTACACTATTAAGCAAAATATATGTACATACATATGCAGATGCCAATCTGGAAGCGGTTCTTTTGAAACCATTCGTTAAAATTTAATATTGTGAGAGAAAACTTAAAGATAGGCAGCAAACAAGTAGTAATTAAATAAAATCAAAAAACCCGACTACGACCAACTTGGAGCCGTTAAATATCCTAAACGGTCATTCGAAAAGAAAAATCGTAAGAGAAGCTAATATGATTTTAAAATACCTGTCGAATGATACCAATTTTGATATACTTCGCCGACTTTTTATATTTTTTTCGTATCGACATAATGACGTCTGTTGGCCGCCATATTGAATTTTTACTACTTTCATATCTTAAGTGATACTCGTTAAGATTAAGACAAATCGATTGACGTCAGAATCATCAAAATCGGTGCACGTGTTCGCTTTATATAGTGCCGCAAATTAACACACATACATACATACATAGGCTGATAAACGCAACACCCTTCTTTGCGTCGCGCAGTCGGCTAAAAAGCTAAAAACTGAAACTGGCTGAAAAGCTGCCAGCAAAGCAACAGCATTAAAAAATCTGCTTTAGCTGTGCTGCGAAAAGTTTATTTATTTTTTTATAGCTTTGCTATTTATTGCGTTATACATGAGTTAGGATGTGATTTTTGTAACAAAAATAACCGACACTAATACACTTGTAAATTTATTTTTGTTTGGATTTCTTTGTACCTAAAAGTAGAGTATGAAAATAAACGAAACAAATGGTTTGATTTTGTTTTGTTTCGTTTATGAAGTGAGAGAAACAAAAACAAAACCAAAAAAAAAAAACAATGATAGTGATTGCTCAATTTGTTTTTGCACAAACAATACATTAATTTAATCGTACGCAGAGAATTTGACATCATTATTTAATAAAATTTTATTGCAATGTTATTTCACACATGAAATTTGTTTTATATAACTACGCAGCAAAGCTATAAGTGGATGTCCTGAGACACCTGTCTTCTATTATTTTTTTTAACTTTTATTGCTGTATTGTGCTTTGCATATGTCTGCAGGTAAGTCACAACACAGCTTTATTGTACGTTGCTGAGGGCTGTTCTGTTGCTTCAACTTCGAAAGTTATATCAAAATTGAACAAACAACAAATTGTGGAATGAAGATCATTTTTAGGGTTCCGTACACCAAAGGTGAAAAGGAACCCTTTTTTTTTGCTACGCTGTCCGTCTGTCCGTCACACGGTATTTTCTCAGGAACCGTAAGAGCTACGGACCTGAGATTTGGACAGAGTATGTAGAACCTTGGCTGCTACAACAACAAATACATGAGAATTAAAAGTTAAAGGGTGTTCCAAAACGAGCAACGAAAAATTTTAAAATCCCATGTAATATACATACAATTGTATGAACATATGTATATTGAAACTTGAAATTTGTAAAACTATTGTATTTTTACAATTAACACTAAAATTTAAAAAAATTTAAATTAAAGGGTGGTCCATCAGTTAATGCAATTTTGACTATGTAATTTTGACAAATTGCTATATCTTGGAAACCGTAAGAGGCAAACACTTGAAATTTTCAAAAACGGTAAAACTAAAAAAATGAAAATTATAAAATCGCCAAACCAAAAAAAAAAAAAATCGCCAAAAATTAAAAAAAAAAAATCGCCAAAAATTAAAAAAAAAATCGCCAAAACGAAAAAATCGCCAAAATTAAAAAAAAATAAAAAAACGAAAATTATAAAATCGCCAAACCAACAAAAAAAAATCGCCAAAAATTAAAAAAAATCGCCAAAACGAAAAAAATCGCCAAAATTAAAAAAAATGTCTAACACTAAAATAAATCGCCAAATTCGAAAAAATCGCCTAAATGAAAAAAAAACGCCAAAATGAAAAAAACGCCAAATATCGAAAAAATCGCCAAAACGCGAAAATGTCGCCAAAACTAAAAAAATTTAAAAAAAAAACTCGCAAAAATGAAAAAAATCGCCAAAAATTAAAAAAAAATCGCCAAAATGAAAAAACGCCACAAACCGAAAAAAAATCGCCAAAACAAGAAAATAAAGTGTCAAAACTAAAAAAAAAGAGCCAAAACTTAAAAAAATCGCCAAAACCGAAAAAACGCAAAACCCCCAAAACAAAAAAACCGAAAAGACCCCAAAAAACGAAAAAAAAATGCCAAAACTATATATTATATAGGATGAAGTTTGTATTAAATTACATATCTAGTGTTCGTACGGAACCCTTCGTGCGCGAGTCAGAGTCGCACTTTACTGAATTTATTAAATATAAATTAAAGAATTTTTATTTAGTTAATTTTATGTACCACCAAAAAATTTCAGCTTTCCAAACCTGGGGGGTTATTATGTAATTCGATTCGCAACGGAAATATTTCGAATGTAATGTTAGTAACTTACAAATTCGAACAGTTTCCGTTTCGAATCGAATTACATAATAACCCCCCTGAATCCTGATTTTTAATACATTATTTTTATTCTTCTTAAATATATAATATATTTAGTTAACAAAGACAAAATTAGTTTTATTGAGTTATTTTATATATATAAAAAAATAAATTTTCCATCACTGGATATAAGATTTTTGTTTATATGATTTTTAATACCAATCCATTTCTTTCATAAATATAATAATATTGAATATATTTAATTTTTGAAGAAAGAGAAATAAAATTAAATTAAATTAAAATTATACTTAGGTAAGTTTAATTTCCCCAATTCTGAAAACATCCTTTTAAATTTTTCTAAATTCTTATGCCAATGCACTTGTTTCTTAAATATAAAATATGTTTAATTTATAGAAAAAAAAATAATATTTTAGTCGGTTACCTTAATAAAAAAGTTTCAATTTTACAACCCTGTAAGTGTCTTTTATTTAGTTTGATTTTTACTACCAATTCAATTTTTACTATAGTATAAAATAGGCTTAATTACTAAAAAAAAACAAACCTTTAATTTTACCTAGTTAATTTTATATGGCAAAAAAGTATAAAATTTCCAACCCTGCAATTATGCTTGTAAGTTTTTCTAATTTTTAATACTAATGTAGTTAGGATCATTCTTGTCACACAACTCCAAGACAGAAATCTCTAGCTTTTCTGGGAGCTTCGGGAAACCGATTTCACGTACGGCCTCATAAATGAAGGCCTCCAAAAGTTTGCAGCTGGGTGGTAATTATGTATGTTTGTACATACAAACGTATGTATATATATACATACACATACGTACATACATATGTATGTATGTATATGCAGTATGTCTTGTAGTGAAGTTAATGCCTACAACGCAACCCAAGTCGTGGTCATAATGTCAAATTAATTCAAAATTGAAATTGACAAAATTTATTACTTATTTCAACATACACAGTTAAAATGAGTTTTCCAATAGTTAAATTAAATATTCACTAAATGTATTTTTTTAAAGCTCCAACACATAAACACCAACACACACACACACGCGCTCTCACATACACATTTATATCCAACTGAAAATTACTAATTGCCTTTTTGATATGCTGTTTGTCACTGCCAATAAAAGAAAAAAATCTATACACGGTATAATAAAAATTTTTAAAAAGTCAATTTCAAATAAATAAATTTAATGTAAACTATTTTATGAAACGAAAAGGTATTTAATGAAGCAGTTAATGAAAAGAAAACTCTTCATTAATAATCAATAAAAAATGAGTTTTGAATCTTTTAAATATGTTACAAAAATATTCACAGCCAGTCTAATGGGTAGTACAATGACTTACCCCTTTGAGACAGGCAACGTTTACTTTGCAAAGTCTTAATTCAGCCGTGTGAAAGACAGAGGCATGAATACTCTCTCTTTCTGTCTTTCTCCCAGCTGAATTAAGACTTTGCAAAGTAAACTTTCCGTGTGTAAAAGGGGTAAATCCGTCATACGTTAAACTTCGCCTTTTTCAACTGACATCAACGCATCGATGGAGAGGGTTGAAACATGTTAGTACTTTATTGACGGAAGTATTTGAACAGCTTCAATAGGCCGATTCTCCATTTCATTTATTAAATTCAACTTTTTGTATTTATTTCGTTTATTTCTTTTGTTTAATTTTATTTTTGCTGCCACAAAACACAAAAACCTAAATCAGAACATATCAAAAAAAAAAAAAAAAAAAAAAAAAACCAACCAATATCTGTCAAACTACTCAACGTACGCAAAAAGTTAAAAGTTGACCAGTTTTTGTACTTTGCGTTGACGGACACGTACTGAATGTAACAGACCTCATAAGAAAATATGTATTTAAACTAGGCTTGCCAGATGGGCTTGATTTGGCTTGATTGTCAAGCTTTTTCAAGCTTTGTCAAGATTTGCCAAGATTCAAGGCAAAAAGCTAAAAATGAATTTGAATATATTTTCAATTTATTTCGATTTTGCAATAGCTGCAACACTAATAAGTATCGACAATAGTCTGCCTTATCGTGGTTGGCGTATTTCAAATACGATTACTACTGTTTAGTAATAGATTAAAGAAAAACTGTTGAAGTCTTCTTTAATCTATTACCAAAGGGTCGTAAGTCGATAAGGCAGAATATTTTCCACTTTTATACAAGATTACAACTTGGCAACACTTGTAACTTGATATTATAAGCGATTAGCTGATGAAAATATATTGTAAGTTCATACAAATTTTTAAAATTTACTGGTAAGTTTGATATTTTATTTATATATTTAATCTGTATATAATAAATCAAATTATTTTCTGCAGATTACTTAAAAGTTGCAAAACGAAGGCGCTGGGCCATCGAAAAAACCACGATATACAACTTTTTTAAAAAAAAGATAACTATACAGCAGTTTGTAAATTTTGCCAAACAGAAATATTGATTAAATATGAAGGAAGTCGATCATTGCAAAAACACATGAAAACAAAAAAACATAGTCAATTGGACTTTTCCAAAAAGTTGTCCCAAAGTATTTCCAGTGCCATGTGAAAGTAAAATAGAAACACAAATTTCCAAAGCTGAACTGATGTGTGTTTTTCATAACGTGATGCATGGACTCAGCTATAACAGCTTAGATTGCCAAATAAAACTTAGCTCGAGTATTTTCAGCGACAGTAACATCGCAAGCAAAATGTGTTGTGGTCGTACAAAAGCAGCAGCTTTAACAAGGAATATTTTAGCTCCATTCTCGCAAGAACAAGTGGTTAATGCGTTAAAAAAAAGTTGGTATTTTTCGATAAGCAGTGACGCATCGAATGTAGGCAACATTAAAATGTATCCGTATGCTGTTCAATATTTTGACATTGAAAAGGGAATATGTAAAAAAAATTTTGGATTTCTACGAAGATCCTTACGAGGATTCTATAGATATCTATTCGAATCTAATTAGAATAACAAAGAACAACAAACTTGATATCGAACAAGTTTCCGCATATAGTGCTGACAACGCTTCCGTTAATTATGGTGTTCACCATTCTGTATATCAAAAACTTCAGAATAATTGTGACAAAATTGTAAAAGCAAATTGTAACTGCCACGTTATAAACAACTGTATTAAAAAGCTCTAAATGAAAACGTTTAACGAGTTTAGTTCATCAGCGTTAGCTACAGAAAAACTGAAAGATTGCTTTGAATTTGCCTCCATTGAATATAAAAACCTTTTACGACATGTTCCAACTAGATGGCTTTCACTTTTACCAGCACTTGATCGCTTAATTTATTGTTGGCCAGCAGTAAAAAGGTACTTTTTAAGAAAAGGTAAACTAAATTGTAGAAAAGTTCTTTGGGATTTTGTTTCATATGGAATTCCAGACAATGAGCTTTTAAATGAAGACGAAGAATGTGTAATTGAGGGCTTATCAGAAGCTTATTTATATTTTGTTCACAATATTAAGCAGGAGTTTCACTCATCTATTTTAGCATTATATCATGTACAATATTAGAACTATGCGATATATTAAACAAGCTCTTGAACACCCTTAAAAATAGATTGAAAGATAATTTTTATGGAAATAAAGTAAAAGTTATAATGAAGAATATTTCTCCTAAGGAGTTATCTTTTTTTACATCCGAAGCTAATGCATTTTTAGAAGCCGCCATTGATTATTTAAAAAACCGTTTTGATTTTAACAATGATTCTCTTTATAATAAACTGTCACAACTTAATTTAAAAAAGGAACTCTTGTCTTGGGAACTATTAATGGAAATTCCGCGATACTTAAAAATCTCGAATTTTATAGACTGTGATAAATGGTATACAGATTGCTGTTGCCTTAGAGAAGCCTACAAACTTCTTCCAAAAGATATTTCTAGTGACCAAATATGGTCTTATTTTTTTAAAAATCAAGACGAAAAGGAAATCGAAAATCTTTATAAATTGATGTCATTTGTTTTATCAATTCCTGTTAGTAATGCGTTTTGTGAAAAATCCTTCAGTGTCTTAAATCATTTGTACACTAAAGAAAGAAGTAGAATGTCATTTGACCTTATAAGATCCGAGTTAATGATTAGAATAAATTTTAATGAAAATTGCAAAAGTTTTAAAAATTACTAGCTAAATGTGCTACCAAAAATACCAAATATATGTGGCAAAACAAAATAACTTAAACTAAACTACGATGGTTTTATGTTTATTTTTTATATGAATATGCATGCATATCTTTATATATTTTATATTTTTTTCCCTTGATCATATTAAAGAATTTAAAATAAGACTGAATTTAATGTAAATTGTATGGCTTTGTAACTGTTTTTGAATAAATATATTACTTTTGTTTAAAACCATTTAGTTTATATTATTTAAAAAACGCAGATATAATTAAAAAATATATTAAATTATTGTCAAGTTTTTTTTTTTTTGAAATTCAAGAATATTTTCAGTAAATGTCAAGATTTTTCACTGTTTGGATCTGGCAAGCCTAATTTCAACTTAGCTGTCAGTTGAAAATGGCGAAGTTTAGACGCATGACGAATTCATTGTGCACCGGCCTTAAAGCAAAGACAAATATAATAAAAACTGACACATTCGCTGGCAGCCTCACGTTCTTACCCGACTGCGCGACGCAAAGAAGAGTATTGTGTTTATCAGCCTATGTATATTAGAGCGACTCAAGTTGTATGGAAGCAAAATTCGTGCTAGGTGTACCGCCCTCAAAATGAACATTGGTATCTTTTATGATGAAATTTAAAATATTTCGGCTCCAGCTTTGACCTCCCGTGAGCTGGACCATTTTGAAAAAGGGTCTATTTTTTCATGTTTTGTCAATTTGAGAATCTGTTTCCTTACCAACATATATAGGGTGTTTTTTTTAGAGGTATAGAACTTCGAATTGAAATAAAACACAAGAAAATCGTTTTAATGTCCATCAATTTGGCTTTATTGGAAGGATAATTTTATGCCATTAACGTTTAAATATGATTTCGGGCATGTGGCCGCCGCGGCTGGCTCGAATAAAGCCAATTCTACAGGTCCAATTTTCAACCACTTTTTCGAGCATATGGGGCCGTATGTTGGCAATAACGCCACGAATGTTGGCTTCCAAGTCCCCTAACGTTTCTGGTTTGTTGGCGTAGACGAGCGACTTCACATATCCCCAAAGAAAATAATCCAATGGTGTCAAATCACACGATCTTGGTGGCCAATTGACAGGTCCATTCCGCGAAATTATGCGCTCATCGAATGTTTCCTTCAATAAATCGATTGTGACGTGCGCTGTGTTGCATGTAGCGCCGTCTTGTTGGAACCACAACTCATCCACATTCATGCCATCCAATTCGGGAACAAAATAGTCGGTTATCATGGCTCTATACCGGTCTCCATTAACGGTAACTGACTCTCCAGCATTATTTCGGAAGAAGTATGGCCCAATGACTCCACCAGCCCATAGAGCACACCAAACAGTCAGTTTTTGTGGATGTAATGGCGTCTCAAGGGTCTCATGTGGATTCTCTTCACTCCAAATGCGGCAATTTGGCTTGTTGACGTAGCCATTCAACCAAAAATGAGCCTCATCACTGAACAAAATTTTGCGATGAAAATCAGCATCGAGATCAATCTCATTTTCGGCCCATACACCAAAATCACGACGCATTGCATGGTCTCGCGGCTTTAATTCTTGCACAAGCTGGATCTTGTAAGGTCGCAAGCCAAGATCTTTGCGCAAAATCTTCCATAAAGTTGATGGACAAAGCTCCAATTGCTGTGCACGGTGGCGAATCGATTCATTCGGGTCCTCTTCAACACTTTGCTCTACAGCGGCAATTGTTTCTTCGGTGCGCACTGTTCGACGTCTCTGCGGATGCGTATTATCACATAGAGTAAACGTAGTGCGAAAACGATCCATGGTTAACCGAATTAATTGCTCTGATGGACGATTATGTCGACCATAAAATGGACGGAGCTTGCGGTAAACTTCGCGAACTGAACCATTATTTTCGAAATAAATTTGCACGATTTGCAAGCGTTGTTCTTTTGTCAACCTGTTCATGATGAAATGGCAAACCAAACTAAATATTAATCACTTGACAGCTGACAAAATGGCCGCCAGTTAAAAAAGTGATGCCAACTTAAAGTTCTATACCTCAGTAAAAAACACCCATTACAATATGGGTATCATAAGAAAGGTTTTTTTAAGGCGCGTCCAAGTGTGTATACAATTTGTCCAAGCACTATCATCCATGTCTTTTTAAGGATATTCTGTTAAAAAAACGGTTTTTTAATTTTTTGTTCGGGGTTGTTTGTAATAAAAATGCCAAATTAACATATTTTTATCTTTGGTCGATTTAATTAAATACGGGTCTCAGCTTTTTTTGAAATTCGCGCTAGTTCGCGTTTTGACAAAAATGCAATAAATAGGGCAATATGGGTGTCGAATTTTTTCTTTTGCCAAGTAGATCATCTTTATATATAAATAATTTAGATTTTTGCATTTTAGATGCATTTTACACGGTTCTCTGGAATATATATAAATGCAATTTTTTTGGTAACTCTAATATGATAGCGGATTTAGTTTCTAGATCATGTATGGATGAAAATAGGACTTAGTAAATGAGTTTTAAATGATCTGTATAAAATTTTTTTTTAAATATGTTACAGAATCAAAAAAAAAAATAGAAATAGTTAGTATATTTTAAATTAAGTAATTCTTTTTTATATTAATTTTTGAAAACAACTTTTTGGGACTTTCTTTTATGTTGCAAAATTCGAAAGCAAATGTTAAAAAGTTTTCTAAATAGTACACTAAATATATTACAAATGTTAGTAAATAATATGCTAACACTTATTTTACTTTATTTTTATTAAACTAAAATCAAAATTGAATTATAAAATTTTTTATAAAAAAACGCTCGCATTGTGTTTTCATTTGGAACAAAAGTAAAACCATATTGTTTTACAATTCCAAAATACAGATAATTAGAACATCTTAACTTTTTAAGAGGATTTTAAGTCTACGATAAATTCGCAAGTCGTTTTTTTAGGAAAGTTTTGTAAATATAATTCTTACGTCGATCGGTTTGTCTTAATTCCGGGTGTGTCACTAAAGATATGCCAACGGAGGCCATTTTACAAATACGTAAAAATAAAATGTTGGCGAAGTACAGCAAAAAGAGGATCATTCGACAGGTATTTAAAATCATCTTTAGGTTTCTCGTATGATTTTTCATTTCGAATGACCATTTAGGATATTTAACAGTTCAAAGTTGGTCGCAGTCGGTTTTTTTTTTTTTTTTTTTTTTTTTTTTTTTTTGTAGAATTACTTGTTACAGAAAATATATTTTAAGATTTTTTTTAGTTTAAGTGCTTTTGAAAATTTCAAGAGTTTATTTCTTACGGATTTCAAGACACAGTGAGTTTTCACTGCGACAGCCAGACGGACGGACGGACATTTAATGTACTGAACTGAGTGATACTTTTAAAATTTTAGTTATGATAAACATTTTATCCAGTAAAGGGTTAAGCAACTAGTTTTTTTATGAGGTAATGAATGCCTACTACTATTACTAAGTGTTACCTTCTTTAAGGAAAGGGAAAGTGTTAGAGAAGACAGGTGGTGAAGAGATAGAAGGTATGCTTCATTCCTTTACAACTCTGCTTTTTGCACGTTTTTAATAATTCAGTGTTGCAGCGCCTCTGGTGTTAAATGAGGAGTATTAATTTTTTTTAAGCTGTGCTTAGTAGCCATTTTATTTGTTAATCTACTTTGCCGATGCTTCTGCTACTCGACGAAGTAGTAGAGCGCTCTGATGTTACATTAGAATTAGTATCTGCTGAAGTCGGTATAGTTCAGTGACCAGTGACTATGCCTTGATCACTTGAACTTTCCTACAACAACTGATTGCAAAGGGGCACTAATGCACATCAGAAAAATGCGTGGTGTTGTTATTTTTCAATGACATTTTGGATACCGGTCTCGAACCCAGGGTCTTCGGTTTTGTAGTCAACGTCCTAACTACTTCAGCCAATGCCAACATGGTTTTATTAAACTAATCCACCTTAATTAACGTGCTTGGCGTTTTTGTAATAGATTAAGAGTAACACTTCAATAATAGTTTATCTTTAATCGGTGACAAAATTGCCATAATCGAAACCGAAATACACCAACTGCATTAAGTGCCAATATGTCGCATATTTTTTTGTGTGTATTTATGTATTTATGTCTACAAAAAGTTGGAGTTTGATACTGCTCTAAGTTCTTGGAGATAATTTAGGATACCTTTGCCTATCTTTTACGATTATTTAAAAGCAAGTTAACGCACTAAAAACTATTAGATAAGCTTCACAGAGGGGTTAAAAAAAAAAAAACTTACCCGTTTTATCATGTTATATTTGTGCATTAGTGTATTTGCTTCTTCCCCTGAATTGCAAAGAAATTTAAAATTTTTTGTTGAAAAAGTAAATTGTAATCTCTTTAAAACTTTCCCAACCACATTTTATCTTCATTTTTCTCCAATAGCCACAGTCATGATGATATTGGAAAAATAGCAACGGCCAACATATGGTGTCTTAAATATGCACCACAAATATATTAATATTTGATTGAAATGAACAAATAAAGTTTATTTGAAAATTTTTGCCGTTCAGATAAATAATACACACAATAATATTATTTGTTTTTGTCTTTCAATGCAGTCACTGCCAGGATTCGTAAATTAATTGATATTGGCAGGCGATGACATATGGAAAAATTATTTTTAGCGTTAAAACGGCAAAAAATTAATAAAAAAAGCCAACATCATATAAATTGTCACATTTACCAAGCAGAGACAATTTTGTTTTTGTAAATCACAACAAAATGATTTATTTGGATAATCAATTATTTTTTTTTCTCTCTGATTTTTACACAAAAGTGAAATTTTCACAAGAGTCTTGAAGAAACTAATAAAATTATACGACTAAATAGAGGCACAACAATGCAGTTTTTATTTTCTATCATCGTTACCTTTAGCATTACAAGCCGGGCAGGGTCCCATTGCTCTTAATAGGCCACGATCATTCTTATATTAATAGTCTTGAAATCGTTTTCAATACCATCGCACCATCTCAGCTTGCGTCATCCTCTACTTCTTTTCTTAGATGTAGGTGGAGTTTCATAGATGTTATGGAGTCTCGTTTTCACAGTGTAAAGTTAAATGTCTTCTTAAACCATAAAAATACCAACTGGCTGTTGTAATTCATTCATTTATATCATCACTTTACGGGAAGAAACGTTTCTGTTACCCTCGTCTCTCTCTCCCTGAAACTAATCAGCTTAGCAATAAGACTTGCACCGTGTGATTTTGGACTAAATATTCTGACAAACACTTAATAGAACGGAACAACTAGCTGTTTTCGAAGGTATTTGGTTCACTGTGTGTGGTGTCAGTTGATTTAGATTTCTTATTTATATACTCATGTTTTATTGCAAATCGCATATGTGAATTTTTTTAATCAGCGTATAACAATTTGCTGAAAGCTTTTTTTTGTAATGAAAGCTCTATTGTTTACCATCACTAAGTTTACAGCAGTCTTGCCATTCCTTTACTAATTATGCACATATTAGTTTCTTTGCTTATACGAAGCGAAGAATACTATCTCTTTCTGTCTTTCTCCCAGCTGAATTAAGACTTTGCAAAGTAAACTTTCCTTGTCTAAAAGGGGTATTATTATACCCTTTACCAAAAAATTGTAAACGGGTATATATATGTAGGTTTAACATTCCGTTTGTAATTTCCAGAATATTAATAAGCGAGCGATAAAGCATATATATTTTGGATCCTTATTCATAGGGAAGACGAATAAGCGATGTCCGTCTATCCGTCTGTCTGTACGAAGCTCCCAGAAGAGCTAGAGACTTCGGTCTTAGACTGGTGTGTCAGAAATAGTCTGAAAGAGATTTGTATTGAAAGTCAGCAAAATCGAGCAGACGATTTCAGAGCTGGAAAACTTAAACTTTATTTTGCCATACAAAATAACTACCGAAAACTAGTTATTGTTATTTTTTATTAAATAAATTTATTTTATACTTCAGTATGAATAAAATTGGTATTTCTAATTAAAAAAAAATTAAAAAATTAAAATGACGTTTTTGTTATACAAAAGTAACTTACTAAAACAAAAATTTTTTTTTATTAAACATATCTTACATTCATATATAAAAGTAAGAGATTAATGTATGAAATCAGAAAAATCAGAAAGAATTATACCAGGGTTGGAAAATCTACAATTTTTGTGATATATAAAATTAACTACCGTAAACTAATTTTTTATTTATTTTTATTAAATAAACTTATTTTATGCTTTACCACGAATATAATTGGTATTTCAAATTAAAAAAAAAATTCAAAAATTAAAAAGACGTTTCCAGGGTTGGAAATTTTAACTTTTTTTCTTTTACAAAAGTAACTTACTAAAACAAATTTTTCCTTTTTCTCTATAAATTAAACATATCTTATATTCGTAAAAGAAAGAGATTGTTGTAAGAAGATTCCAGGTTTGGGAAACTTACACTTTTTAATATATGTATATAGAAGTAACTAAGTCTAATTATTTTTTCCTTTGCTTTATAAATTCTATATATTTTACGTTTTGGAAGGAAAACTTTGGTGTAGAAAATTATAAAAATAAAAACCACAGGTCCAGAGCTGGAAACTTTGAACTTTTTTATGGATATTAAAGTAACTAAATAAAACATTTTTTTTTTTAATTTCCTTTTTTCTTTTTTCACTTAACACACTTTGTATATTTTTTTTAAGAACTACTAAAATTGGTTTAAGGGATCAGAAAAATCTAAAATGATGACAATTATTTTTTTTTTCACATAAAAGTAACTAGGTTAAATTAATTTTTCTTTTTGTTTATACTTTAAGTATGTGCTTATTAATAATTAAAATGTGCAAATTAAAATCATTTTGATTTTATGAAACTATAATTTTTGGTATAATTTAATATAATATTTTACAAATTTCATTATTTTTTTTAAGATTTAGATCAACATTGCTTTGTTTTTATATCTTTGTAATAACTTTCATTAGAGGCCATGTGGAATTCACATATAGATATATATATATAGATATAAAGCTACGTTTATAAAATTTCATAGAATATATAATAAAATTTTTTGTTAAGACATTTTCTGTTATCGCACTGAAAAAATTATTGTTGAATTTTTTTTAATTAAGTGATTGCTTAAAAAAAATAATATTTTTTATTAATATTTTTATTGAATATATGTTTATTTTAATTGAACTTACTGCTCTATCAAAAAAGTGTTATCAACAGAGCTTAGCTCAGATTACTATGGAATGGTTAACAATTATTACATATTAATTGTATGTAATTAATAGAACTTTTGTTTTTATGTATGAAAATCAAGCTTTTTTTATAATATGTCACATTGTTTTGAAAATATATTTTCAATTAAAATACTCAATTAATCTTTTCTTTGGTTCTGATATTTTATATGGGAGAAAAAAAAACTACTCAGCTTAATTTTTTTCGATTCATAGTAGTTTTGACATTTGACGTTGAATAAAAATAAAATATTAAAATAAAAAAAAACAGAAATTCATTTTCTTCTTTTTTGTTGAGAAATAACAAGGAAATAATAAGAAGAATTATAATCTGATAGACCAAATATGGATGGTAAAGTTCGTAAATTGGCGGTACTTGGAGTTCGATGCAAATGGTCTTGCGTAAGTACATATGTATGAAAAATATCGTAGCCTTTCTTTAAAATCCAATCTCAAAATACACACACAGTTCAAAGAAAAGCTATGATATTCTGCATTTTCGAACTAGGAAAACCACACAATGCATCAGTTAGTTTTAGGGTACAATAGACAAATGTTTCCATTTTTGGAAATTATTTACACATACATAACATAATTTTTTATACTTTTATACTATTAAATTTTTTCGATATTTCAATTACCATTTTAGTTGAATCTTTAAAAATGTTTAATTAGCTTTTTAACTGAATCGTAAAAAATATTGAAATTAATTTTTTAATTGAATGTTTTTAAAATTATTTCAATTAAATTTTAATTGAATCTTTAAAAAACTATCAATTTAATTTTTAGTTAATGTAATGTTTTTTAATTGAAAAAAAAAACAAAAAAATTTTCAATTAAAATGGATGAGTAAATACTACAATGTCCGTGATTGGTTTAATTAATTTTTTAACTGAATCTTTGTATATTTTAATTGAATGTTGTTTTTCCTTTTTTCTGTGCGCACAGAGCTTAATAATTTTATTTAAAACCTCAAACCGCACAATCGTGGCATTTTTAAGAAATTACAACCCGGGTATAATTAAGTATACCAATACTTTCAAAAAACAACAAGTAATAGTGCTATATTCGGCTATGCCGAATCTTATATACCCTTTACCAAAGTGCGTTTATGTAGTATAAAGATACATACATAAGCACATACAAAAAGTATAAACAAAAAGAAAAAAATAATTTGATCGAATTATTTTATGTACAAAAAAAATTAATTTTCAAAACCTAGATTCATCATTTTCGATTTTTCTGATTCCTTATACCAATCTAATAGTTCCTAAAAAATATAGAAAGTGTGCTAAGTGAAAAAAGAAAAAAAGGAAATTAAAAAAAATGTTTTATTTAGTTACTCTAATATCCAGAAAGAAAATCAAAGTTTCCAGCTTTGGAGTTGTGGTTTTTATTTTTATAATTTTCCACACCAAACTTTTCTTTACAAAACGTAAAATATATATATATTTTACAAAGGAAAAGAAAAAAGTAATTAGGCTTAGTTACTTTTATATATCACAAAAAGTGTAACTTTCCCAACCCTGGAATCATCCTTTTTGTTTTTTCTGATTTCTTACACCAATCTATTTTAAGAACATAAGATATGATTAATTTATAGAGAAAAAGGAAAAGTTTGTTTTAGTAAGTTACTTTGCATAAAAAAAGTTAAAGTTTTCCAACCATGGAAACGCCTTTTTAATTTGTTTAATTTTTTTTTCATTTCAGATACTAATTTTATTCGTAGTGAAGTATAAAATAAGTTTATTTAATAAAAAAAAATAAAAATTAGTTTTCGGTAGTTAATTGTTTATATCACAAAAAGTGTACGTTTTCCAACCCTGGAATCATCCCTTTTGATTTTTCTGATTTCTTATACCAATGTCTTTCTTTTCAGAATATAAGATATGTTTAATTTATAAAAAAAAGGAAAAAATAATTTTAGTAGATTACTTTTGTATAGAAGAAAGTTAAAGTTTTCCAACCCTGGAAACGTGTTTTTAATTTTTTTAATTTTTTTTTTAATTTGAAATAGCAATTTCATTCGTACTGAAGTATAGCATAAGTTTATTAAAAAAAAAAACAAGAAAAAAATTAGTTTTCCGTAGATAATTTTTATATTACAAAATGTGTAAGTTTCCCATCCCTGGAATCATCCTTTTTGTTTTTCTGATTTCTTACATCAATCTTTTTTTTTTTTTTAAGAACATAAGATCTGTTTAATTTATAGAAAAAAAGAAAAATTTGTTTTATTACTTTTGTATAAGAAAAAAAGTTTAAGATTTCCAACACTGGAAACGTCTTTTTAATTTTTTTTTAATTTGAAATACCAGTTTTATTCGTGGTGAATCATAAAATAAGTTTATTTAATAAAAATAAATAAAAAATTTGTTTGCGGTAGTTAATTTTATATATCACAAAAATTGTAGGTTTTCCAACCCTGATATAATTCTTTTTGATTTTTCTGGTTCATACATCAATCTCTTTCTTTTATGAATGTAAGATATGTTTAATAAAAAAAAAATTATTTTAGTAAGTTACTTTTGTTTAAAAAAAAAGTTAAAGTTTTCCAACCCTGGCAACGTCTTTTTAATTTTTTTTAATTTTTAATTTTTTTTTGAAATTAGAAATACCAATTTTATTCATACTGAAGTATAAAATAAGTTTATTTAATTAAAAATTATTAATAACTAGTTTTCGGTAGTTATTTTGTATAGCAAAATAAAGTTTAAGTTTTCCAGCTCTGAGAGGGTCTGCTCGATTTTGCTGATTTTCAATACCAATCTTATTTGGAGCATTTCTGACACACCAGTTCAAGAACGAATTCTCTAGCTTTTCTGGGAGCTTCGGAAAACCGATTTCACGTACAGACAGACGGACAGACGGACATCGCTTATTCGTCTTCCCTATGCATAGGGATCCAGAATATATATATATATATTCTTTATGGCTCGCTTATTAATATTCTGGAAATTACAAACGGAATGACAAACCTATATATACTCTTTTACCATTTTTTGGTAAAGGGTATAATAACAATTCCTCAAGTCAGGGTTGTATTTTTTCGTAGCTTGTGTGATTGTGTTAGATAGTATGACATGGCCTTGAGTGATATTTTTTCTAATGCGGACCGAGTACATACTTAAGCCTGGATCACACGATTGGCACAATGTGCAAATTTTCGTCGGTTCACTGCAATAAAGTCATAAGTTTTAAGCCAAAATGACATTAATTACTTAATTAATTCTTGGTCTATATGGCTTTATTACCAATGCACTGTGGTGCAATTATGTCCTTATAATTATTTCAATTAGTTGAGAAATAAGGCAAATTTACCTTGTTAATTATGAATTTATTTCAGTGAGCCGACGAAAATTGGTTCATTGTGCCAATCGTGTGATCCAAGCTTTACATATTATGGCATTTTGTGACATTGCAATAGTGTTTACTAGTGGTAACGTTTGTCTCATTTTCCATCTTTTTCATTATGTCGTCGAGTGGTTACTGTTTTGTGTTTACAAAAAATAAAATAAAAATAAATAAAAAATGATGTGAACGATGCTGCAGACATTTTGAAAATGACAACAAAATAGATGCCAAATATCTACTCATTATAATTATAAAAATAGAAAAAAATTAAAAATTTTAAAAATTTTTTCTATTATATACATATTTATATAATATAAATATATTCTATATTTTCATCTAGTAATGAAAAAAATTTTTTTTTAAGTTGGAAGTACTTATGCTTTTGGTATATATTTTTAAAATTAATTAATTAAAAGTATCAAAACTTTCAATATTGTAAATACATATGAATTTGTTGCTTTTTGTTTGTTTTATTAAACTTATTTGGTTAGTAAATGGGCACACTGCAGTATATGTATATGTACTGCATTCAAAATTGCAGTAAGCAGTAAATTTACTGATTACTAAAAAAATTCAGTAAATTTTTACTGCTAATGAAATTTAATTTGCATTACCAGTAAAATCGTAGGGCCGTAATCATAATAAAATTGTAGCAAGTGGGAAAGTTTTTTCATTCAAATTTTGAAACTTTTGTACGAAAAACATTTAGCCACTTGGTAGAATTTCATTATGAATACGGCATTACTGATTACTGAAAATTCAATGCACCTCATCATATAATAAATTGTTTAGGCACTTTATGGAAATTGTAGAAAAACATTTTAGTAATCAGTAAAAATTTGCTGGTTAAAAATTTTTATTTATATATATGGTAAATGTCTTTACTTTTACTTTTTAATTTTTAATTCCTGTTGTTCATCGTTTAGTTGTTGCTGTTTGTGTTGTTGTGTACGCATTGCAATTAAAATAAATTCAGTAAAGTGCGACATTGACTCGCGCACGAAGTGTTCCGTGCATTTGGTTTTGCCCATTTTTTGATGTGGCTTTTTTCCTTTTTAAGTTTTTCCAGTTTAAACGATTTTTTCAGCTTTGTCGCTTTTTTCTCCTTTTGGCGTTTTTTTCTCTTTGGGTTTTTTAATTTTCGGATTTTTTTTTCATTTTGGGGATTTTTTCCATTTTGGCGACTTTTTTCTGATTTTGGGGTTTTTTCATTTTGGCGTTTTTTTTTTGTTTATGTGGTTTTTTTATTTAGGCGATTTTTTCATTTTGGCGATTTTTTTGTTTAAGGTTTTTTTTAATTTTTGCGATTTTTTTTTCATTTTGGCGATTATTTTTCTGTTTTTGTTTTTTTTTTCACTTTGGCGATTTTTTTCATTTTGACGATTTTTCCGGTTTTTCGCGATTTATTTTAGTCCTAAATTTTTTTTAATTTGGTGCTTTTTTCGGTTTTGGCGATTTTTTAGATTTGGCGATTTTATAATTTTTTGATGTTTTAGTTTTACCGTTTTTGAAAATTTTAAGAGTTTTGCTTTTACGGTTTCCAAAATACAGTAAGTTGTCAAAGTTACAAAGTCAAAATAGCATTAACTGATGGAACACCCTTTAATTTAAATTTTTTAAATTTACTGTTAATTGTTGTAGTCTGTATAAAAATACACTAACTTTACAAAATTCAAGTGTATGTATATTACATGGGATTTTAACATTTTTCGTTGCTCGTTTTGGAACACCCTTTAATTTTTAACTCTCATATATTTGCTGTTGTAGCGGCCAAAATTCTACAGATTGTGTCCGAATTTCAGGTCCGTAGCTCTTACGGTTCTCGAGGAAATACCCTGTGACAGAGGAACGGACAGCGTAGCGAAAACAATAGGGTTCATTTTCACCTTTGGTGGACGCAACCCTAATAAAGGAATTATTATTTTCACCTTTGGTGTACGGAACCCTTATAAATCAAAAAACCTAACGACCCTAGCAAACAAAAACCAGCAAATTCCTATGTATTTACAATATTTTAAATAAGTTTGTATTGCTTCTTTCAAACACTAATGCACTCATACATATGTAGTTCACACCGATTTGGCAACGCTGTGTGCATCTCTGCAAAGAAATCTCAGTCAAAATTTGTGATTGTATTGTGAAAAAGATTTTTACTGCCTAGCGTATAGATGTTTACACATCAAAAAGCCGACCAACCTTAAATCTTTAAAGATCCTAAATAGTATGATGATCATTTTGATATATGTACATAGTTTCCAGACTTTATACACCCTTAAATATTCCAGTTGTCGACATCGACGTCACTTCAACACAATACCAAAAAATTGGGGCTTGTTTACTCGCTCTCGAGAAAAATTTAATGCTACTGAGAATCTATTTCTAATTCCTCAGGTCCAGAAAATACCATAAACCTGCCAACAGTAGTCAGTTGTTTTCGACAACTGGGCACAGAAGCCCCAAATTTTTGGTATTAACCCTTATTGTGAATGACGTCATCGACGTCACATTAAGACGACAGTAAAAATTGCCACTTGTCTACTCTTTGTCGACAACAATTGTGTACTATTAATATGCTACATTAATTTACAAAGCCTTAGAGATTAGTAAGAGATTGTCAAATAAGAGCCAATTGTTGCCGATAAAGAGTAGAGAAGTGACAATATTTACTGTCGTCTTGATGTGACGTCGACGACGCCATTCACAATAAGGGAGATTGTGTTAAAGTGACGCCGATGTCGACAACTGGAATAGGGCTGATTTACTTTTGCTTTGTTGGCTGCCATATTAAATTTCGACTACTGTCACATCCTTAGTGATAATCGATTCAAGCATCATAAAAACCGGCCCCCGAATTCTGTTTATATAGTGCCGCAAAGGTACACACATGTGTACATACACTCATAGGCTGATAAAAACAATTAATATGTATCCTTCTTTGTGTGTCGCAGTTGGGTAAAAATAAGCAGCAAGATAAATTAACTTTCTTTAGTATAAATAAATTAACCATGAAATTTTTACGCATAGAACAAAGAACAGAAAAAAGCTTATTACAATTTATGTTTTTTTAAGCCAAATACTAAGCCTATGCTCTGGAAAAGTAAAAAAATCTTTGAAAAAAATGTTTAAACTAAAAACGTTACTCCAAATATGAAATTTCAACACCAAACAATAACTTCCCATAAAAATTAACAAAAGCCGTAAAATTTCAATTTTCAATGGCTACCTTAAATATTTTAAAATATGTTTTTCGTAGCTTAAGCACAGTGAACTTAATTAGACAGAAATTAATTGCTTTAAAAAAAAGGTAGGAAACTGCGGAAAGCAAAGGCTGTTTTTTTTCATCATTGTATTTCATAAGTTTTGCTTGAAACTAAAATATAAAATTAAATCTAAGTGTTGTGATCGACTTTTTCCCTTAATTGCTTTTGTTGCTAACTCGAGCATGAAATATAAATTATAAATATTAAAGGCCTTATTCAACAACAAAAATATACATATATTTTGAATTTATGAAAGTTTTGTAAAATGAATTTTTGTAAGTCAATAATTTATTTTTATGAATATGTTAGGTAAAGTTCAAACAAAAATTTTCAGTAAATTTAGCTTTTTAGGACAATAACCCTAAAAATGTTGCTAATATTTTTTGTCTATGGGAGTCACAGCTATTACGAAATAAATAGTGTGAAATTAATTTAAGGCAGTTTTTTTAAGCTACTTAAAATGTAAAATTGTTTCCACTGAAAATTAAATATATATATTTTTTTATTTGGGGTATTTTGGCAAAAAAAAAAAAAAAAAAAAAAAAAAAAAAAAAAATTATAGAAATAGTTCTGCAAAGTTGAAACGGGCCGTCTGCAAAGCAGTAAAATATGACTTAAGCACTTTTTCCTTATTACCACAGTTTTAAAGGTAATAATTCAATACGATGCTTATTCTATATTAAAATCTCAATCAGAGTACATACAGTATATACAGTTTGTTAAGAAAATGTTTTAAACATAGTTCTTGTTTTGACTTCCGACATTAAAAAGTTACGACAACCGTTTAATTTACAATTTTTTTTTTATTAATTCATTGCTAGACTAATAGTACGTTTCCATATACGTGATTTAGTTCAAAACATTTGCCATACATTTTTCATATGTGCAAATTATCTCAAATGACTTAATTTGCTACAAATTAAGTCGAATTTGTCAATGCAACACTGCGCTGCTGCTATTATTGCAAATGCAACTCTGGGTCATCCATTATTGATGACTTACAAATCCGAAAAAGTGACATTTAAGTACGAATTAAAATGGCAGATTCTATTTGCTTATAAAAAGGAAAAAGTAATTTAAAAAAAGAAAGTTATTGTCAATGTTGTTTTCCATTCTTATGTATATGTTTTATTTATTGTGCTGTTCCAAATTATTATTAAACAAATTTGTGTGCTAACTTTAGGTTATAAAAATAAATAACCAATTCAAACGTCAAATTTATTTCGAAAATTCGAACATAGAAACACTTACAACACATAATGGAAACACTTCGACATGATTTTCTCAAATCAACTTAATTTGCTCATAATGGAAACGTACTATAAGAAATATGGCAAATAGAAAAATCCAAAAAATTAAGATTAAAAAATAAGATAATGAATCACATCACCTGTTCTGCTTATACGTATTTTAAGAAAATTGCAGAGTGTTGCCGTCAACAAGAGGCAGAGAAATATAAAAAGAAGAAAAGTCTGGGTCGCCCTCGTAAACAGCGTTACCGTTGAAAAATTTCAAAAAGGGGAATAAAAAGGGGATTTTCAAAAAAAAAAGTAGCACACAAAGGGGATTTCTAAGAAAAAAAGGGGCAACTTTAAAATCAAGGAAAATTAAAGGAACAAACATTTTTAAAGAAGCTATTTTTACTAAAAACAAACAATAAAAACAAATTTCTCATGTATAAAAAGTACACAAATATTCATTTGATGAGAACCCTATAAGGCGTTTATTCGCACGTTTTGTTTGCAAGTAAAAATTCTAACTTGTGACAGAATTAGGTTTTAATTTCTGTTCTGTTACGAATCAGCTACTTCTTTTTTGCTTTTAGAAATCTTACACAAGTCGTTAGTTTTTTTGTTTCGTTCTGTTCTGTTACAGTTTAACCTGTGAAAATCCAAAAATTTTAATTAATTCTAAGTGACAGCATAAATGAAATAAAAATTGTGCTTTTAAAATTTAAAAAATTAAGGGCCTTATTTTGTAAAACGCAACGCTTAGCGTTAAAGAATTTTATATGTATTTTGTTTTTTAATTTTTTTTTTGTAATTTTTTCCATATAAAATTTGTCAACGCACAGAAAAAATTATTCCCAAAAAATTTTTAAACAAATATTTGTTTGAAATCAAACTTAGTTTCAATAAATATTCTGTAATGTTCCACTAAATTAACTTGTACGAAAAAACTGTGTAGAGAAGACACATGGCCACGACGTTTGTCGGCTACTTTTCGGCATTTACATGTATACAACACGACCAATCAAAATAAACAACAACAACCGCACAACAGCACGTTGTTCCTATCAAAAAGCAAGATAAACACCAACACACTCAAATAACATTTTCTCTCTGCTGAACTGTGATTAATTTAAATTTTTACAAGATTTTTATCAGAATTTACAAAATTTTTGTAGGACCACATTCAAATAAAATATTTACTGATTCAAAGAATTTGGTGACTGAAAATGAAATTTAGTTTTTTCTGTGCGCTTGGTGTTTCGTTTTACAAAATTAGGAAACATAAAAATAGACGAACTCATCACTTCAGTGGAAAACTGTGACCGTTCGGCTCAGAAACAGGTGATAAGTTATAACATAAAATGTAACTATTAAAATTTAGAGACAGAACTGCACAGCACAGAACATCAACAGAAAGTAAAGAATAATGAAGCCTTTACTAACTCACGTGAACAATTGCTGATTACTGGGGATTAGTGATGGGCGATAGCGTGATTTTTTAATAATGTTGCTCATTGTGAACGTGATTTCTAAATCGCTGTTCTTTTAGGGCCAATTTCACCAATTTATTTAAATATCAATTCATATATAAAAATAATTTTTCCATACAAAAATTAATCAAAATCGATATTTAAATATGAATCATATTTAAATAGAGTTGGTGAAATTGGCCCTTAAACTGTGACTGTGATCACAGTTTAAGCCGCGTTCAGACTATTATATTATGTGTTTTTTATTGAGGTATAGAACTTTAAGTTGGCATCACTTTTTTAACTGGCGGCCATTTTGTCAGCTGTCAAGTGATTAATATTTAGTTTGGATTGCCATTTCATCATGAACAGGTTGACAAAAGAACAACGCTTGCAAATCGTGCAAATTTATTTCGAAAATAATAGTTGAGTTCGCGAAGTTTACCGCAAGCTCCGTCCATTTTATGGTCGACATAATCGTCCATCAGAGCAATTAATTCGGTTAACCATGGATCGTTTTCGCACTACGTTTACTCTATGTGATGATACGCATCCGCAGAGACGTCGAACAGTGCGCACCGAAGAAACAATTGCCGCTGTAGAGCAAAGTGTTGAAGAGGACCCGAATGAATCGATTCGCCACCGTGCACAGCAATTGGAGCCGACTAACCGACTATTTTGTTCCCGAATTGGATGGCATGAATGTGGATGAGTTGTGGTTCCAACAAGACGGCGCTACATGCCACACAGCGCACGTCACAATCGATTTATTAAAGGAAACATTCGATGAGCGCATAATTTCGCGGAATGGACCTGTCAATTGGCCACCAAGATCGTGTGATTTGACACCATTGGATTATTTTCTTTGGGGATATGTGAAGTCGCTCGTCTACGCCAACAAACCAGAAACGTTAGGGGACTTGGAAGCCAACATTCGTGGCGTTATTGCCAACATACGGCCCCATATGCTCGAAAAAGTGGTTGAAAATTGGACCTGTAGAATTGGCTTTATTCGAGCCAGCCGCGGCGGCCACATGCCCGAAATCATATTTAAACATTAATGGCATAAAATTATCCTTCCAATAAAGCCAAATTGATGGACATTAAAACGATTTTCTTGTGTTTTATTTCAATTCGAAGTTCTATACCTCTAAAAAAAACACCCTTTGTACTTTGTATTTATACTTGTCAAAAATTCAAATAATACGTGCAAGTGTGACATCCCATAAGACTTTTTCGTTTTTAGAAAATTTTCTAAACGATAACACTTTTCATTAGATCAGGGTTGCATGTTCAGACAAACCAAACTTCCAAGTCTGCTCTTTCGCCGCCGATAGCGTGTCGTCATTGATGTAATATTTTTTCATATGTATATTTGCTCAAAATTTTGAATAAGTGAATCGTATGGAAGTATATTTCGTTGACGTAATTTTTTAACATTTTTGTAATATCTTTTCTTAAATTTTTTCTGTTATTTACATAGAATATTCTTAACTGCTAAATTTTTTCAAGTGCCGGCACGTCCCCGCCTACATGAAACCGCTTTGCCACCGCTAGTCAATGAATAGCACCAACATTTTCATTGAACAGCTGTTTTGTTTTCTGCTTGTATTACACATTTTATTTGAAGTGTGATGGTCTGAACACAATATGTGATTTTACGTTGGATTTATTGACAGTCGCAACGAATGTATTTAGATTTCTGTATCGTAAAATGTGATGAAAGTATTAATACTTGTATAATAGTCTGAACGGGGCTTTAGCAGCATTTTGTTTGTAGCAGTTCTGTTATTTTGAGAAAATCTAATAAGAAGAGCAGCAGTGAAATTAAACAGTGACTGTGATCACGGTTTAACACATCTCAGCTCTTCTGCTTTAAAAGTATTTATTAGTATTGGTGTTTTGATAAATACTAATAAGAAGAGCAGCAAGAACAAGCAATTAGCAATCAACTCCGTTCAAATATTGAGAATAAATAAAAAAAAAAATATAAGAGGCAGAGAGACAATAAAATTGCAAATATAAAAATGTGTGTTGTACATAGTTGCCAGAAAAGATGATTTGACGCGATTTGGCGATTTTTTTCATGACAAAAGCTGAAGGTATAAAAAAAATTAATGTATTAGTTGTATTTATTGTAAAGTAAGCATGCAAGAACAATCACAGTTTGTATGCGCTCAACTCTACTGGGGATTACAATTGTTTATTTGACGACTGTAAATATATTTCTATAATACCGGCTAGTTGAAAATTTGCAAATACAGTTTTTATATACAAATAAGACGAGTATAAACGTAATATAGATAGCTACTAAATATATACATATATATATCACAAAATCTATGATAATAATGAAATACTGGTCAAAATGTGGCATTTGATATTGATCCAAATTCCAATAGAAAATAAATGAAAATTTCGTTCGATATTGAATGCCGTAATTTTGCCCCAGTTCTTAAGATTTACAAAAAATTAAAAAATACATTAATAAATTTTTTGGCATTTTTTGGGGCATATCACTTTTTTGATGTGTTAACATCTAGCGCGCCTCTAGGGCACTAAACTATCAGTTTCAATACATACACAATTGTTAGGTATGTAAGAGTAAATCATCGTTTGTTTGTTCGTAGCTTGGCAGTCGGTATTGAAAGTGATTATTGGGCGATTTTCATATAATTTTCCCACGCGATTTTCTCCGGAAATTCATAGCCGATTTTATTACTTTTTTGATTAAAAAGCTAGTGCGGGTTTCGACGAAGAGTTTAGGCCAAAAATTAAGGCGATCCGATATCGGCGAGCCGAGATTTAAGTGTTTTAATTTGGAGTAATATTAAAAAAGTGTTTTATGAATACTCAGTACTACTTGACACTTTTTCAATTGGGTACTCGATACTACTCAATACTCTATATATGTATGTATGTATATGGGAAGTTAAAAATTATTATTTATATTATTTTATTGATGATGCAATATGGAAAAACAAAGATTAAATACAAGTATATTGAAATTAATTTATAACAAATGAAAATAAATAATTTTGAAGATTAGTTTTTGTACATAAAAATTTTTTAACGTACTCTTAACACTTCTAGTTCATTAATCTCCTAAATTATCATCTAAATATTTTTTAATAAACATTTTTTTCTCACAATTGATTTTATTACTTAGTCATCGTTGAAATGTGGAAATAAAATTTTACCAAAATTGAAAGAATTTAAAATATTTTTTATGTTTGTGAGGAACTGACTTGCTTTTTATATTGTATCACGTGCCTTCCTTCCACTATTATAAAGGGTCACTTTTTTTGTCCAATAGTATTTGTTAATGACTGAAGTACTTTATTTTAGCGGCTGTTTTCGTATCAAAATAATTCCTAACAGAATTGGTATGTGTTACACTAACTCCATGAGGTTCAGAGTCATATTTATTTGTATCAAGCTCACAGAGTTGTATAATTCTGATGTATTTTAAAGGAAGACTTTCACTTAAATACTACAAAATGCAACCCTGAAAGTATTGAGTAGTTACTTTTGAGGATTGAGTACCGCGAAAAACTCCCGGTATTGAGTACTCAGTACTCAAATACTCAATACTTCTACAACACTATTTTATGTTGATCTTCGGTTTTGTCTTATGCATAGCAAAGAGAATAGTGACGTGGTTATACGTACATATATAAAAATGAGATTTTTTCATTTTGAGTGCATCTACTAAATTTATATATATATATATATTATATATATATATATTATATATATATATTATATATATATATATTATATATATATATATATATATATATATATATATATATATATTATATATATATATATATATATATATTATATATATATATATATATATATATATATATATATTATATATTAACTGTGCTGAAAACATAACATTAATAAATTATACAAAGTAAAATTAAATTCAATAAACTATTCTTTTTCATTAAATACTTTCTTTATATTAACTCTACCTCCGGGTTTTTGGGTCTGTGTTCATAGAAATCGAACAGGTACCGTGTAACAAAAAGGTGTTAACACATCGCCCGTGAGTTCGAACACTCATTGTGTTTTTTCTTAGAAATTAATTCAAAATTAATTCTTAATTCAAAAAATTTACTTAACCATTTAATGTTTTGATAAAAAATTTTAAATTTCGATTCTAAAGAGAATAATATATTTATGGTTTTTTTATGCATAATGCATACTTATTGAAACACCTTAAATATCAATTCTTTTGAAATTGTACATCTTGTAATTACATCTTGTAAATTGTACATAAATTTAAGACAGACAGCATGGACAGACAAGTTTTTACTTTCAGTCTATTTGAAATTTTTTTAGCAATGCTAATTTATGTTTTTTGGTAAATTTTTGTATAAAGGTGCAACTCACCGACTTTGCAACTGCTGAATCTGGGTATATTTTTGCGTTTAATTTGGCCAATTTTTCCATTGACTTAAACGAGTAGTTGCAACTTATTGGGTCTCATGCATAAAAACGAGTAAAAGCGCTGAGTTGAAGCAGGTGAGCAATTGCTCATAAAGTCGAGTTCTATCAAACAGCAACAGCTTTTGCTCAATTTCGTATGCATAAAAAAGAGTTCAAACCAATTGCAATTACTTGAGCAAAGGGAGCTCAAACGTGTAATTGTTATTGAAGTGTAAACATGTCGTCAAGTGAAAGTGAAGTAGAAATGGGACTAAATAATAATAATAAAGTAGAAAATGACGACATTTCTAAATTTTTAGTGGAAAAAATAATAAAAAATAAATATTTATTAGAAAAGAGTCAATTACCAAGTATAAAAAAAACAAACTATAGAAAAATGTGTAAAAGAAATTAAGCAGAAATTTGGAATTGAATTAACGGGGAAAAATATAATAAAAAAAAAATAGCTAATATGAAATGTCGTATAAAAAATAAAATAGACATAAATAAAACAAGCAATAAAAAAATAAATTTAAAAAACTGGGAAACTGATTTGTCACAATTGCTTTGTGCTAATTCAAATCCCTCAACAAACAAACTTCCAGGTAAGTGTAACGTTATCGAATTCAAATTTTGTTGTTGATTTCGCTCTTCGTTTATTTTTTTACAGTTCATCTCTCTCTTGGAACTAATGATGACAACTGTACGTTTGATAAATTAGAAGAGATATCAGCAACAACATCTTCAGAAACAAAAAGAACAGCAGCAACACCAGTAGCCATGATACAATTATACAAGGTACATGCACGACTACAACAAAAATACAACACCAAAAAACACATGTATTTTGTTGGTATAAGCAAACGAATAATTGTCAGAAACAGATGCCTTTTGTTTTTAAAAATAACAATTACAGGGTAACTAAAGTACAATTGCAGACGCGGCATTCCTGCATGATTATAGTTATTCAGTGTTGCCAATCTGTGTGTAGTTAGACAGTGTGTAATTTCTACTCACGTGTGTAGGCCATGTAATTAAATTCTTGTATAATCTGTGTGTAATTCTACTTTGGGTTTTATTTTTATTTATTTTTGTTTGCATTTTAACATACACAAAAGATGTGTAGTGTAATTTTCTTCAATGTGTAATTGGAGACACTGCCATGTATAAATTCATTGGCAACACTGTAATCATTTTATTCACACACATACAATAACATTTTTGTAGCTTGTAAACAAAGTTTGACAATTATCCGCAATGTATACAGTGACAGGCTGGGCTTGTGCATGTACCTGTTATAATTGTATTTATCATGCCAGTAGCAAAACATCAAAGAAAGCGCCGTTGCACTGATAATGATGACCAACCTGTAATATTTTTTTTAAATTTTATTTTACATTTTGCTATATGTTGTTTATTTTGAAGGTTAACAAAAAGTCAACAGCAGTTTTGAGTCGCTATGAAACTGATGAGACAAGAGATTTGAATTTTCAAAGTTTGCAGAGGCTTGTTTTGTTAAAACAAAACAAAGTCCTTTCTGCAAAAATGCAAATTTTGCAAGAAAAACTTGTGGAAAGAAACTTGCAATTACATGAATTTTGATTTTTATTAATATATATTTAATGCCTAAAATTGAATTACATATATTTCATTTTTGCATAAAACAATGAAATGTATTTACGTTTTTTATTTTTATAGACAAAAAAAATATTGTAAGATTTCCATTTATATTATTTGTATAATAAACTAATTTGATAACAAATTTGCGATCATCATCCTTTTGTTTTTTTCCAGCTTCTGAATTTCTGCTCTTTGTTGTTCGATATCATTTTCTAATTGGCATACATCATTATTGTTGTAATCGTCATTGATAAGGATATAATCGTCTTTTAAAAATTTAGCTATGTTATGCAAAATGAAACAACTGGCTATTACGTAGGGCGCTAACTCTGTCGATACACGAATTTTGTATTGAAGTATCGAAAATCTTTGCTTCAATTGCCCAAAACACCGTTCTGTAATGACACGTTCCCTTGTAAACACTTTGTTGAATGTTTTTTCTATGTCAGTTGTTGGGTCATTAGCCATGGGCATATTCCATAGCCCTCATCCCCGAGAAGTAATGCATCGTTTGTGGCATTTTGCATAATTCTACATAACTCGCTATTTCGTAAGATACGTGAGTCATGAACTTAACCAGGCCAGACGAGTCAGAGCTCAAGCTCACGTTTTATGCATGAGGCCCATTATCAGCAATAGTCACTTTCCTCCGATAATAAGTATTTTTTGCGGTAAAAACTCGGATATTTTTCGATCATTTGCTTTTGGGAATTGGCCACGTGTTTGGCTGTTTTAGTTTTCTAAAATCGTGCGATTTCAAATCGATCGGTTCACATAACAGCCTTTTAAAAATATGTACTTTAATTAAATTTGGCTTTTACAATAGCTGTCGAAAATACAGTTAGAATTATCAAGTATGAGTGTGCAATTGTACTCGTATATTTAAAGACCTTACACAAATGAAAGGATTCATACCAAGGTGTATGTTTTTATATTAAGTTTGATACATAGGAAATAAAATCTTGTTTAATGTGGTAGAATCTGTACGAATTTGTGTACATTTATTGTCAAATAAAAACGAAAGTTGACTTTGAACAAAAAGGGGCACAAAATAATGCAAATGATACTAAAAGGGGATTTAAAAGTATGCCCCTTACTTTTAAAATTAAAAAGTGTCAAGGCAGTTGAAAAAGGGGCAAAATGCGACTTTAGTCGCTTAACGGTAACGCTGCTCGTAAATACTAAAAAATAATAATAATGCTCTAATTCTGTCTGACGATTGTACCGTCTTGTCTATGGACGAAAAAAAAAGCCGTAGTTGTGATTCTTTAAAACAATTAATATTTATTGTCTATGCTAGAAGGTTCGTGTATTTGCTTTATGATTTTGATCCAAACATTATATCCAATACGTATTTTTTTCATATATTTTTCAAACTGTTGTATAATATTTTAATTTAATTTTTATGTTTTAAAAACATGGTAATAATTTTAAACTTAAATAAGATTTTTATTTTTCATTATCAAAGACAACAACCATTTTTGAATAAAATAATTTGGAGAATTCAAACACAAGAACTCAAAAGTATTTTCAAATAAACTCGTCCTAAATCTTCTTATAGGCCATTTACATTACCTCGAAATCTAGTACTTACGAGATTTCTAGCTAAATCTTGCTACTTTTTACTAGATTTCACATACAAAACAAAATCTATTTTGTCAGTCGATTTGTAGGAAATCTAATAAAAATCTAATAGTTTTATTTATATTTTTTTTTATTTATTTTTATTTATTTATTTATTTATTTATTTATTTATTTATTTATTTATAACAACAACCAACCGAGCCCATAGGGCCATATATAGTTGGTGGACTACAAGCATAGCATAACAATTAAACATGTAGGCAACAAATAAACTAGACACAAAATTCATGAAAAAAAAAATAATATGTAGTTATAAAATTATTAGATGAGAATATTACTTATAAATTGGAAGATATATTGCGCATGAAGTTAACACTATATGTATTCAGAATCTAGATCAGTTCAATTGTGAGAAATGTTCAACAAGCTTACCTTTGAATGAATTACGAGTAAGATGGAATGCTCTTAAGGATCGTGGCAGTGAATTCCAACATTTGGCGACTCGTACAGTAAATGATCTTTCAAAAATAAGACGATTTCGAATGGGGAATAGAAGCTGTGGGTTTCTATCACTTTGCAAAAACGTAAAATGTCTACGGAGATACTCTGGACAGTCTGTGAGCATGACATTATAAAAGAAAAGTAGTGATCTAATCTGTATGAAGTTTTTAAAACTACAGCCCAAAAAATCATTAACATGCATAGAAACATGATCGTTAATTCGTAGTTGGTATATAAATCGTATTATTCTATTAAAGAGTAAGGCACACCTATTTAAATTTTCAGCGCTACAGCCAGAGTATACCTCAATACAATATAATAAATTATACATCAATAAGTAGTGAGCTATGCTCTTTCTAATATGTAAGGGCAGGTATAAATTCATTTCATAAGGTCTTCTTAAGGTGAAGTTTATTTTAGAAAATAGTCCATTAATATGGTGTCCGAAACTAAGAGTGTTGTCTAGTAAAACACCAAGACATTTCATACGATCGACAAAATCAATGGGTTGGCCATTGATCATGATAGACAGGTTAATCGTAGCACTAGATGGTTTAAAAATCATCGCTTTGGTCTTAGAAGAATTAATACTAAGTTTGCTGTTACTCATCCAGCGTGAAACATTGGACATTAAAGTGTTAATATCATATTCGAAAACATCTATAAGCTGCGTATGACCCTTAAATAATAGTTGTATATCATCGGCAAAAACGAAGGCTTCACATTCGAAGCCGTCAAGTAAAGCAAAGAAATCATTCATATATATATATATATCATAAATAGTAAGGGGCCAATAACAGAGCCCTGCGCTACATCACTAGTGACTGGTAGACACCTCGAGTTAAGGTTACTGCATTGAACATATTGTGAACGACCTGATAAATAAGAATATAATAATCTACAAGCGGATAAAGAGAAATCAAAACAAGTGCAAAGTTTGTTTATTAAAATAGCATGACCAACCTTGTCAAAAGCCTTTGAAAGGTCTAAGGAAATTAAAACAGCTACGTCGTCCTTATCAATAATTCTTCTAATAGAATCGGAGAGACCAATTAAAACAGAAGTTGTGCTATATCCTTCACGAAAGCCTGACTGATACGGGTTTAGCAAAAAATTTTGGTTTAAAAATTGTAAGATTTTATCTTTTATAACATGTTCAAAGATCTTGGACAAAACTGGAACAAGTGATATTGGTCTAAATTCACCTTCTGAATTTTTTTTTCCTAATAGGTATAACTTTTGAAATTTTCCAATCCATGGGGAATTGAGAACTAGTGATTATATTGTTAAACAAAAATAAGAATTGTTGTTTTATGAGTTGTGAAAAATTAGCCTAACAAATTTGAGAGGCAGGTCATCATTGCCTGCGGCATTGGACTTAATTTTAGAAAGTGCATTACATAAGTCTTCGAGTACAATGCTTTGAAACGAGAAACGATTGCTAGGAAAGCTAATGTCAAAAGGATTAAAAGTATTAACAGTTCTACATCTCGAAAATTCTGCATTCAGTGCATCGGGAGAAAGGTTTTCTTCAGGTATTGTATTATACAGACCATTCTGCCGAAGTACTCTCCACATACCTTTATTATCAAGATTTTGAAAGATGTTACTGTGTGCTTTACGCTTTACATTGCGGATAACAGATTTCGATTTGTTGCGAGCTCTGCAGTAGCATCTCCAGATTTCAGGTGAAGGGTTTCGTAAATACTCCATGAAAGCAAGATCACGAAGCGAGAGGTGATATTTAATTAGCGGGGTGTTAAATCAATTATCACTAGACGGGGAGATCATGACCCTTCTAGTCGGTACTAGAGAGTGCAAATGACGTACACATGACATGAGAGATGACAGTTGGGAATTAACATCATGGTTAGTATAGAAGCTAGAAAAGTCGTATTGTAGGAAATGGTATTGTAGTGAAGAGACGTTAATGTTGTTATAATCCTTGAATTCAATAAAGTGACTATTCGACCCTGTAGCGTACGTAATGCTCATAAAGATAAATGAGTGGTGGGAAATGGCAGGACACTGCATTTGATCGGACATATTAACCGATAGATCGGGACTCAATAAGAAGTAATCCAGAAGAGTGGAGGACCCAGTGGTAACATAGTGAGTGGGTAGATTATTGTGACGATAGGACAAACCCAAACGCCGACATGTTGACAGTACAATATCAGAGTCCTCAATATTAAACAAATTAAGATTAAAGTCACCTATAATTACAATGTCCTTGTATCTCACCAGTAAATCACCTAACCGATTTTCCATAACATCAATATTACCACCCTGTAAGACATATTTATAAAAAAGATGAGTGAATTGGCTACGGTCTGCAGACAAAAGGTGTGTGACTTAAGTGTCCAGGAGACGTACAAAAAACCCATCAATCACATAGTTGTGTGCGTGCAGTCGTTTCTTTTTCGGCTACACGTACACGTTGTCGGCACTGATTGATGAGAATCAAAAAATGTTGATATTTTTATTTGGCGGTTGACTATTTGAACGTCTACAAATTTGATTGACGAAAAAAACGTCATTTGCTTGTGTTATTTGTTGTGTGAAGACATGGAGAAGTGCGCGGATGAAAAAATATTTATTTTGCATTTTATTGAAAATTATCGCTGCTTGCCGGCGCACACAGGGACAAACGACCGAATTAGGACGACAAAAATGGAATTTTTTATTTTGTTAAATGTAACCACTATTCCGCTTAATATGTTCTGTATACCAAATACGCAATCAACCTATAAGTATTTATTTTTTTTTAACGCATCACATTAAACTGTACGTGCGTGCAAAGTATTATTATTTATTATTTATTTATATTTATTATTTATTTATATTTATTATTTATTATTTATTAAATGCACTTATAACTGTCAATAGCATCTATAGCGTTTATTGTAAATTTACAGTTTTTTAAATATATTTTTAAGCATCAGGTACCTAATTTGATTTGCAGTTATTATTGAAACAACAATTATACATAGTGTAGATATAGTATACTATTTTTATTATGAAATATATTGAAAAATTTACTTGAGCTAGAGCTATAAAGAAAGTTCCAAACAGTTCCACGACTTTTCCTTATAAGTTAAAAATCCCAACTAATAATAAATATAAAAAAGTCGAGTAGTGGTCCACCTGTTTCCCCCTTCAATAAATAGAGCATATTTTCCTCAGGTAGTACACCTAACTCCCGTGCAATAACTTTTAAGCAAATTTGATAAATTTTTTTAAAAATTGTACGCCATATTGGATCCGCTATTTTGAATGTTTCAAAACTAACATAAGATTCGTAATCAGCTACGCCAAAAAAAAACCCCGTGTTATGAATTTGAAGCGAATTCGATAAATTTTTCAAAAATTGTCCGCCATATTGGATTCGCAATTTTAAATTTTTAAAAACTGACATCATATTCGTAATCAACGACTCTAAAAACCTTGAAGTACCTAGTTTTATTAAAATTTATTGAGTCCATATGCAGTTAATAATTTTGTCGCACTAAATTCCCAATCTGTCCCTGTGTGCGGCGTTGTGGAATGTGAAATTGGAAGAATACAGTAATCGAGATGAAAAAACAAACAGTACGAGATTCTGTTAAATGTTTTTAAAGAACAATATCCTGATGCAACAGTAGAAGATGTGAAGAAAAAAATTAATATATTAAGGACAAATTTTCGTCGCGAAAAGCAAAGATTGGCTGATTGCAGCAGAAGTGGGGCTGGTGTAAGCGAATTTCAAGATAGTAATCTATTTTATTACAATGAGATGGAGTTTTTGAATGAAGTGGAAGTACCCCGCACATCAAGAAGCACAACAGTAAGTAAAATAAAAAGCATTTGTTTTATTAGATTTTATTAAAAACTTCATTTACTTAAAAGTTAATACATAATTATGTAAATGCACATATCTAGGCGCACAGTAGTGCGCCAGGCCAAGTTCTGGCCAATGCATGCAGTGTGTATATTTACAGGAAGCCATTCGAGCTGTTTTTACCCCCCTCATTACTTTGTTCCCTGCAATCGTAAAATTATAAAATTTAAACCATAATTAGAATAAATTCATGTTACCTCATATGCAAACTTTGAAAGTTTTACAATGAAAGGTTTCGGAGATATGGAGGTGCAAAAAGTGCATATTTTAAGACATACTCACTGACCTCTGACACACTCATCAAATTGATGAAGCACTTCCGCTATAGCTAGAGATCTCAAATTTGGTACACAAGTAGATCTAGGTGAGCAATGAACTAGAAAAATCTGAAAACCAGGGGGGGGGGGGCGGGGCTACGCCCATACAAATTAAAATTTACTCTATTGAGCTGAAATTCGATGCATAGCTAGGTCTAGGAGAGAAATAAAATAAAAAATATCTGAAAATCCGGAAATTTTAGCCAGGAGGTCGGGGCTACGCCCATAAAGGTCAGAATTAAAAATGCTAATCCAAGGCGCTTCATGGAAGCTATTTTATTGAAATTCGGCATATATACTGCGGTAATGCAAGGCTATAAATTTTTCATTAAAAAAACTGGGCGTTAACACGCCCATACAATTTAAACCTCATTTTAATGCCCTGCGGCTTAGCATATTTAGATATACTATTTACCTAGACACGAATAATAAACACTAACCCAATAAAATTTTGACTTTGGAAAAGTGGGCGGCGTTACGCCCACAAAAATTTAAAATTAAAAGTTGCGCTAAAGAGCTGAAATTTGATATACAAGTAGGCCTATTTAAGAAACCAACTAGAAAAATCTAAAAACCCGAAAATTTTAGTTAGAGGGGCGGGGCTGCGCCCATAAAACTTAAAAATTAAAAGTTGCGCTAAGGAGCTGAAATTTGATATACAAGTAGGTCTAAGTGAGAAACAAACTAGAAAAATTTTAAAACCCAAAAAATTTTACCAGAATGGGCGGGGCTTGTTTTTAACTAAATACTTAATATACAGCTTTTAATTCAAGCCAATTTAGTGAAATCTTGCATCACCTTAAAAATTGGGCGCGATCACTCCCATAAAGTGTTAGCCTTGTATTTAATCTACATCGGTCTAGCATATTTTAGAAGAAAATGAGCATGAATTATAAGCGCTGCTCACAACAAAATTTTGAGTTAGGAATAGTGAGGAGAGGTAATGCTGATAAAATCTAAAGATATAATTCGCGCTAGAGAGCTGACATTTTATACACTAGTAAGTGTAGCTGCGAAGCCCAATGAGAAAATCTTAAAACCAAAAAGTTTTACCCGGTATGCGGGGCCACTACGTTAAAACTCCAATTCGCACTAGCGAGCTTAAATTTGATACACAAATAAATCTAGATAAGAGATCACTAAAAAAAATCTGAAAACCCAGAAGTTACTATCAGAAGGCGGAAACAAGCACTTCAAATTCAAAATTAACCTACATTTTATTAAGACTTTTCATACACGTTGCACTTATCCAAAAAAAAGTTCCCTATTTTGAAAAGTAGCTGTGACTTCACCCATAAATCTTAGCTTTTTCGTTCAGGTACTACGACTTAGCAGTTTTTAATTTATTACTCAGGTATTTCTTATTAACTTTTTAATACCAAACTTTGCATGAACCATAAGCACTAGCAGATATAAAAGTCAGCGGGGCCAGGCTCATGAAAATTTTACGTTATATTATACTATAGTAATTGATTTACTCAATCGGAAAATCGAAAAATTAAAAGCACCAGCTAGCTACCCTATTGAAACTTTGCATACACATTGGACATATCCTTTTGATTTATGTACTTCGGCTAAGCAGACTTTAATATGTAAATATATTGAGAAAATAGGCGGGGTCATGCCCAGTAAAATTTACGCTGTATTTTACATGTTTCTTCCGGTCGACTCTTACAAAATTGCATACACGCTGCCGACCCGTTGTAATGACACAATAGTGCATTTTTAAGGTCAACAATTCAACACCCATCACACTATTACCCATTATTTTATGCAACTCTGCCATTTTCAACTGACACAGTAATCATGAAGAGCAATAAAATTCACCAGAAATGTTAAGTTTAAAAAGTGTTAATATAGAAATCTTTTCAAAAAGTAATCAGATCCTCACAAAAACATAAATGTGAAAAACGGCCAAGTTCCTATCCACAATCTCGCCCATTAAAAGTTGTGAGATATAAATTTTGACCAAGTTCTCATTTGGTACAATACCTAACACAGAAATATGTTTTATATGATATAAATTTGTAATCGTAAGGGTGTCATATAATTTCTAGATAATCTGCCAAATTTTTAATTTTTGTAATTAATATAAAAACAAGACATTGGGTAGTGTGAATAAAAAAATATGTAAATACTCGTATGTATTTGCTTTTTAGTTAAAAATTTGTTTTAAACACAAAATTCACATACAATAAATACATATGCATTTGGGGTTTTAAAAATAATTTTTAAGTAATTTTTTTTTATTCACACTACCCATTAAGATTATAAAAATTAGAGAATATAATATAGTATTTATAATAATCATACAACTGTTTGTAGACTTTTTATTGTTTGGTTTTTTACAAAGATCAATGGCACATTTTCATAAAGTGCAAATTAATTTTTTTCACCTGCGCACTTCTCTCCATGTCGTCACAGAACAAATAACACAAAGCAAATGACGTTTTTTTCGTCAATCAGATTTGGAGACGTTCAAATAGTCAATCGTTAAACAAAAATATCAAAATTTTTTGATTCTCATCAATCAGTGCCGACAACGTGTACGTGTAGCCGAAAAGAAACGACTGCACGCACACAACTATGTGATTGATGGGTTTTTTTGTACATCTCCTGGGCACTTTAGAGTTTTCTTATATAAAACTCTCGTCCACATTCAAATAAAACAAATTAGTTTCATCATTAAAAATATTTGTTTCACTTTCTTTTCCATTTTTATGTTATCTTTATAAACAACCGCACTTAGAAATTTATGAAAACACAATGAGAAAACTTGATTTTGGAGATGACAACATTTTTGTTCTTGTTTTGACAACGAATCTTTCTTGATTTTGGGGATAACAACATTTGTTCTTATTTTGACAACGGGTCGTTCATAATTTGACAACGATTCAACATTCTTGAATTGTCAACGCTGGTTGTCAAAATATTGTCCACATTTCGTTGTCAAATTGACAACGACCGTGGACGATTTTAGAACGTTATTTTTCCCTCTGTGTACATACACATGTATACTATATACAACCAGGAATTGCCTCCGGTGTAGACATCTCTACCTAAGTATTATTGAGTTTTTATTACATCATTGATATCTGAGTGCTTAGAATAGGGAAATCTCTGTACTCCTTCATAATACGACATTGATCCAATCAAATCGAGATGCTTAAGCTATGTGTTTTTTTTTATCAAGTCATCAACTAAGTGTCGTAATTCCACTCGTAAAGTCTATAAAATGACCACTATCACAAAGAACTTAAGTACAAAATTGATTCAAGTTTCCATATATGTAATTATGTACGTATGTATGCATGTATGGGCGATTATAATAAGTATATTTCATAGATCAATTAAAATATCTACTGTGTATGTATAAAAATAAAAATAATTTAATAATACTACTTTGACATTTAAAATAGTTCACAAGCATTTTACAGCAATACTAGTTTACTCATTGATGTAATTCCATCATTAATCATACAATTTTATTGACAACTTTAAGTTGAGTTTGAGTTGATGCTAGACTATATTGTTGATTTTATTTATATATATTTTTTTTTCGCTTCCCAACTACATCATATCCATTCATGCCCGTATGCACAATGTTCATACATATACATACATACATATACATATTCATGTGAGACATGCATCTGGTCTGGCCTGGTCTAGTATGCTATGACTGGCACAATTGTTGCTATTTATCATAGAAATAACAAAGCTCAATTAAATAAGTCTAGTATAGTTAATTGTAGAATAGACAGAAAAAAAAATAGAAAATATTGAATGCGTTAAAAACGTATGCATTAATGTTCGCACTATAATGATTATATTTATGATGATTGCATGAATGACTATGAAGATGATTACGATGTTTGCCAATATATTTCAAATGTGTATTGCCTACGATTTCATTTGTTAAAATAATGACCAATATGATGACATCAAACGCATAAATATTCAATAAATAATACCAATATTTTCCAGTTGCAAAACATTATATTAAAAATGCTTTGTTAACAATTTAAACTGTCGGACAGTTATGGAGGCGAGCAACATCAAACACAAAAGCTGCATCAATTCTCAAAGGATATTAGATAAAAATAAATTCAGTAAAGTGCGACTCTGACTCGCTCACGAAGGGTTCCGTACGAACACTAGATATGTAATTTAATACAAACTTCATCCTATATAATATATACCTAGTAAAAAAAGACACTCCAAAGAAGTCATGAAAATATAGAGTTTGCAGTCTGGAAGTAGTTCTAATTTCGATCCGATCTAATGATTTTTACATAGGGTTGTCATTGCAAGAAGTTCTCTTTTTCGATGCCTAGTCAGCGAATTAGAAGCGATTTTAAAAAAATTTCCTTTTTTGTGTTCTATGGTAATATTTTCATCTAGGAAAAACTTTAAAAAGTTACATATTTTAACAATTCGTTTCCTTTTATACGAATTCAAACGCGAAACAGTGTTTTCATGTAAATTTAAGCAAATAACTTCTAAATTTTAGGCCAAAATTAGTTCATAAATTTCTTTAAAAAAATCGATATTTTGAACATTTTGGTGAGTATTTACTAAAACTACAAGGTTTTGTGTGATTAAAATAAACTTCTACTTGGTTTTCTGCTAACTATCGGCAAATTGAAAATATCGATTTTTTGGAAGCAATGAAAATGTGGTTCCTTCAGAATGACTTCCATTTTTTTTACTGGGTAGTTTTGGCATTTTTTTTCGTTTTTGGGGTCTTTTCGGTTTTTTTTGTTTTGGCGTTTTTCGCGTTTTTTCGGTTTTTAGTTTTGACACTTTATTTTCCCGTGTTCGCGATTTCTTCCGGTTTTTGGCGTTTTTTCATTTTGGCGGTTTTTTATTTTTGACGATTTTTTTCATTTTCGCGATTTTTTTTATATAAAATTTTTTTTAGTTTTGGCGACATTTTCGCGTTTTGGCGATTTTTTTTTGATTTTTTGCGTTTTTTCATTTTGGCGATTTTTTCGAATTTTTCGATTTATTTTAGTGTTAGAAATTTTTTTTAATTTTGGCGATTTTTTTCGTTTTGGCGATTTTTTTAATTTTTGGCGATTTTTTTTGGCTTGGCGATTTTATAATTTTCGGTTTTTTTTTAGTTTTACCGTTTCTGAAACTTTCACGTGTTTGCCTCTTACGGTTTCCAAGATACAGCAAATTGTCAAAATTACATAGTCAAAATTGCATTAACTGATGGACCACCCTTTAATTTAATTTTTTTTTTAATTTTAGTGTTAATTGTTGTAGTCTGTATAAAAATACACTAATTTTACAAATTTCAAGTTTCAATATACATATGTTCATACAATTGTATGTATATTACATGGGATTTTAACATTTTTCATTGCTCGTTTTGGAACACGCTTTAATTTTTAATTCTCATGTATTCGTTGTTGTAGCGGCCAAGGTTCTACATACTCTGTCCAAATTTCACCTTTGGTGTACGGAACCCTAAAAACATATACGTACACACTTTCATTTTCATTGATTTAACATTGTAGTATTGTGAGTTAAATATTTCAAGTTGGAACAACGTAAATTCGATACTAAAATAACAAGTAAAACCATGTTGAATAAACGTCGTTTCAAGTTGAAATAACATGATTTTGTTAATACAAACGATTTTTTTTATTAATGTTTTTTATGGGAATTTTTAAAATTTGAGTAACGGGATTCAGAAAATCCCGAAAATCCCGGGCTTTAAAATTAAAAAATCCCGGGCTGCGGGATTTGCATAGTCCCGAAAATCCCGGGATCTCCGGGCTCGGGATTTCCCGTATGGCATCTCTAACAACAATGTTGGCAAGACAGTTGTTTCAGTTATTATAGGTATGGAAGTAAAGAAGAAAATACTTCGTGATCAGCGAGACCGTTTGACCGACTGAAAAGGCAAATTGGCCACTTTTTCGACTGCTTTTCCACTTTTTCGACTGCCTTGCCACTTTTTGCCCCCTTTTTTTTAGGGTGAGTTGTACGAAAATGCATTAAAAATAAAAAGTTTAATGCAGTTTTCTCGTTTTTTTTTTAATTTTGTCCCTTTTTTTTGATAAATCCCCTATTTAGTGCCACTTTTTGAAAAATGTCATCGGACACCCTTTTCGTGATGGCAGAATTTGTGATGCTTGCTTCTTTCTCCATATGCATGGGCGCGCATACAAACTTCATGAATGTACATACGCACACACATTGTGTGTATGATCTTTAATTTTTCTGCGCACATACTAAAGCTATGAACAGACGGTTGTCAGATCTTACAATATTGCCAGTAAAATGTGCTAAAAATTTCTTACAACCGTGTGAACTGGCAATTTTTGTCAGACGACGTTCCCAGAAAAAGCATTGTCAGTCCATTGCAAGACTAGCAACTGACAACATATTGTCAGACATCTTACAATCGTGTGAACACATTGTAAAATTATTGCCAGATATTTGTCAGACATTTTAATATTGTCAGATGTGCGAAGTTCATGCACCTGACAATGGCGTCATTGTAAGATAATTCTTTCTATGGGCAACACTGCACACGCTTGATTTTAAAGAAAAAGTTTATAATAAAATATATGCAGACAAAATCATTGCAATTGCTTCTTTATGGTCCATAATAATTTATACTTTCACTTTTTACATTTAACACAAACACAAACGATAAATATTTAACAATTTCCAACAAATGGTTTAAGTCTGGCAACGCATAACAACAGATCGAACAATTTGTGCATATGACAACTGTGTGAACTGACAATTTTTCTACTGACGATTTTGTCAGATGAATTTATTGTCATACAACCGTCCAGCAATAAATTGTTGTAAGATTTTCTGACATCCGTGTGAACTGACTGTGCTTTAAAAAACCATACTCAAACACATAATAGGTTACCATCTACATCTCACACACACACACAAAATCAAAAGCACAATATGTAAAATAACAGGCATACACTTATCAAACAACTTCTTTTGATTGTTTGTTGCGAACAAGAAGTTTTCGCGACATCGCTTGTAAGCACTCATATACACGTACATCAATACAACCATCGTTCTTCGCTTAATAAACGACAACATTTATTATTGATTTAGTATAATACATGCTAGGAAAATACATTTAAAAAACAAGACATATTTATATTTTAAGACTGTTTACGCAGGCCTATAATTTCTATACCCCTACACTGACAGAAAATCATAATTCATAAAACTAAGTATGAACTGAGTAATTGTTCGTCAAATAAAAACACAATGCATTACTTTTCTTGAATTTGTATTTCTTTAGTTCACACACAAGCCAGTTTAGGCAACACAACTAATACATTAAATATTTTGAATGATTGAACTACACAAATTACATATACACAATATATTTTTTTAAAATTTTTTGAAAGAACATATTTCACCATAAATTTCTCTACAATTTAATTTGTTTTTACAATTATTATGGTAAAAGCTGCACTTAAACTACATTTATACGATTAAATATTTTTTGATTTCTTATCAATCTGTGTGAACATGAAAATATTTATTACGACCCTTTTCACAATTTACAATTTAAAGATAACGGGGACTTTAACGGCAAGTTTTATATGAAGAACTGTCAGTTAAAGTTCACGTTAACTCTTAATCATACATTGTGAAAAGGGTCGTTAATGTGTTTCAAAATTTACGTTTGAGTGTGTTTGTAATATGTAGATGGTAAGCTATTATGTGGTTAACCGCATACAACTAATGTTAATGCATGTGTGTGCCTTTGCATGTGCGCAGAAAAATAAAAAAGCATACGCACATACATGCATGACGTTTGTACACGCGCTCATGCGTAGAAAGAAGCTAGTATCACAAATTCTTCCGTCACGAAGTGTTTTCTTCTTTACTCTTATACCTACAATACTCAAACAAATTTCTTGCAAACAATGTTGTTAAGTCCCTATTGACACTATGCAAGTCTTATTGCTAAGCTGATTAATTTATTAGGAGAGAGAGACGGGGGGAAAAGAAACGTTGCTGTTCCCCTCGTCTCTCTCTCCCTGAAACTAATCAGCTTAGCAATAAGACTTGCACAGTGTGATTTGGGACTAACGTTTGTTTTATAAGATTTCGCTCTAGTAAAGCATTTGAAAACTCCCTCATGTCTTGAAAGTTCTTATGAGATGTCTTGTGCAGGAGACTAGTATGTATGTACATAATTTTCATTGAACAGAAAGCCGTCGAAAGATTATCTAGTGGGAACAAAATTTTAACTAGTTCTAAAGGTTTACCACTTTCCTTCCATACCATTCATCACAGATACTGAATTTAATATTCTAAGGCTGTTGTTTCTACTCGTATAACAAATTGTTCTAGTCCACCATTTAAGTGAATTTCACTCAGTTACATGGATGACTTCAGTCCCATGATGTTAAAAACCTTCTTGCTCGATACAGGACGTGATTTTTGTAACAAATATAATCGACACTATTACTACTATAACTTTATTTTTGTTTGGATTTATTTGTACAGAGTACGACCATAAACGAAACAAATTGTTTGTTTTGTTTTGTTTCGTTCTTTGAAGTGAATGAAACAAAAACAAAACAATAAGAACGCTTGCTCAATTTGTTCTTGTATTTTTTTGCACATGAGCTTAAACCAGAGAATACAGCTAGCTGATCACTAGCAGCCGCCAACGGCCACAAACAATACATTAATTTAATCGTACTCCGCTAGAAAAAAAAATAATGGGAAATAAATGGAAGCGTTTTAAAATAAGACACCTCTCTTTTGTTTTTTTTTTGTAATTTTTTAACAAATTCAACATTAATCTTCAAGATAATTTTTTGTTTTAATACTAGAAATAGCCTGTGATCAAATATTTCAGTAAAAAAAAAAAAAAAAAAAAAAATTAAAGTAATACCTTTATTCGATTAGCCACATAAACATATCATATAAACATGTTGAAACCGAAAAAAAAATTAAAAACTCATGTAATTTTCCTCACTTTATTGACTTAGCACTTTTTAGACTTAAATTCTTCAAAATTTACAATATGATGTAAAATTTTGTTGTGTATCGAGCTGTGTACTTAGTTGTTAAAATTTCTTTAAATTCATTTTTCTGTCTGTGCGATGGAGGAGATTGACACAATGGGTACTTTGTTGTTGGCAGCATTTGAATAGATTGTGTAGCTTTGTTGTCCACTTAATTTTATTTTACATATTTTATTTACCCTCTAGTCAGCCTAGAACCATATGTCTTTATGTCAATAATCTTTCTCCAGCGACAATTGCACTAGTTAAAATGTCGACAACTTTCCTCTTATGCGCGAGTAGAGTATACGTTAGAGACGACAGTTCTATTTTATAGTTTGTTTTTTCTTTTTTTATTATGGTGTGGAATAATATTAAATAAATATATGTAGACGAGGGTCACTGAAATCTACGAGTGAATCTTCGGTTCAAATATCTCCAAATGGTCGTAAAAGAACTACCTTCTCAATAGTGCTAAAGTCTACTGATAAATTTTGAACGAGAACCCTATGTTGTTTGTCAATAGGCATTTGTATTGGCTGGGGTACACCTAGTCAGTAGCACTATTGACTATGTCACTAGAAAATCATTATAATTGTACTATTGAAAACGAGCGATATTGTAGACTATAGCGCCTTAAATTTACTAGTGAATCTTTGGTATCAATGTCTCCATGTGTTCCCAAAAGAACTACTATGCTTGTTATTTTTCATATTGTACGTTTGAGTGTGTGTGTATTATGTAGATGGTAAGCTACGCTCTAGTCAACCTAGAACCATATGTCTCTATGTCAATACTCTTTCTCCAGCGAAAATTGCACTAGTTAAAATTTCGACAACTTTCCTTTTATGCGCGAGTAGAGATACGGTAGAGACGACAGTTTTAGTGTATTTCTGGTGATATTGTGAATGAACGCGTCAATAGTTTGTTTTTCTTTTTTATTATGTTGTGCAATAATATTAAATAAATATATGTAGACAAGGCTCACTAAAATCTAGGAGTGAATCTTCGGTTCAAATATCTCAAAATGGTCGTAAAACAACTACCTTCTCAATAGTGCTAAAGTCTACTGATAAATTTTGAATGAGAACCCTATGTTATTTGTCAATAGGAATTTGCATTGGCTGGGGTACACCTAGTCAGTAGTACTATTGAAAATGTCACTAGAAAATCACTATAAGTTTACTATTGACAACGAGAGAGGATATATCGATATTGTAGACTAGAGCACCTAAAATTTACTAGTGAATCTTTGGTCCCGAAAGAGGTACTAAGTAAGTACTGCTACAGTCTAGTGGTGGATTTTTAATGAGAAGCTAATGTTAAATGTCAATAGATGATTACACTGGCTGGGGTACACCTAGTCCTAATATTTCAATTTAGCTATAAGTTGAAAAAGGTGACGTATAACGTAGGACGGATGGTATGTAATTGGGCCTTAGCTGCTTACATAAATTAATATACTAAAAGTGAGAAGAAACCACGTCGTCGGCGTTGCTGTCACCGATCGCTGGATATATTTACAAGTCCTGGCAACTATGGGCCGTATGGCTGCAGATTTCTTCGATACAAAAAACTGATTAGTATATTAAATAAGCTCTCACCTGAAGCCTGCCGATACTTTTGTCAATCACCGAACGCAATAGCTCAGCTGAGGAGTAAACAACATAGCAATGAGCCCAAAAGCCATAATGTCTATCCCAAAAACATTTGTTTTGAATTAATTATTCAAAATTGTTTTGCAATACAAATCAATAGAACAAAATTGGCGTAGAGTGTAAACCTGCACTTCTACTAAATTTTTCAAAGAAACACAATTATTAAACAATTATTTTGGTTTTGGCGTTTTGGCGATTTTCTTTTTGATTTTTGGCGTTTTTTTCATTTTGGCGATTTTTTTCACTTGGGCGACTTTTTTCGAATTTGGCGATTTATTTTAGTGTTAGAAATAATTTCAGGTCCGTAGCTCTTGCGGTTACTGAGAAAATACCGTGTGACGGACAGACGGACAGCGTAGCGAAAACAATAGGGTTCCTTTTCACCTTTGGTGTACGAAACCCTAATAAATTTAGTAAAGTGCGACTCTGACTCGCGCACGAAGGGTTCCGTTCGAACACTAGATATGTAATTTAACACAAACTTCATCCTATATAATATATAGTTTTGGTTTTTTTTCGTTTTTGGGGTCTTTTCGGTTTTTGCGTTTTTTTCGGCGGTTTTTGCGTTTTTTCGGTTTTGGCGATTTTTTTTAAGTTTTGGCGATTTTTTTTGGTTTTTGGCGTTTTTTCATTTTGGCGATTTTTTTATTTTTGGCGATTTTTATCATTTTTGCGATTTTTTTTATTTAAAATTTTTTTTTTGGTTTTGGCGACATTTTCGCGTTTTGCCGATTTTTTTCGATTTTTGGCGTTTTTTTTATTTTGGCGATTTTTTCGAATTTGGCTATTTATTTTAGTGTTAGATTTTTTTTTTAATTTTGGCGATTTTTTTTTCGTTTTGGCGATTTTTTTTTAATTTTTGGCGTTTTTTTTTTTTTTTGGTTTGGCTATTTTATAATTTTCGGTTTTTTTAGTTTTACCATTTTTGCAAATTTCAAGTGTTTGCGTCTTACGGTTTTCAAGATATAGCAAATTGTCAAAATTGCATTAACTGATGGACCAGCCTTTAATTTAAATTTTTTTAAATTTTAGTGTTATTTGTTTTAGTCTGTATAAAAATACACTAATTTTACAAATTTCAAGTTTCAATATACATATATTATGTATATTGCATGGGATTTTAAGATTTTTCGTTGCTCGTTTTGGAACACCCTTTAATTTTTAATTCTCATGTACTTGTTGTTGTAGCGGCCACGGTTCTACATACTGTGTCCAAATTTCAGGTCCGTAGCTCTGACGGTTACTGAGAAAATACCGTGTGGCGGACAGACGGACAGACGAACAGCGTAGCGAAAACAATAGGGTTCCTTTTCACCTTTGGTGTACGAAACCCTAAAAAGTGGATTTTTTAGCAGGTTTACACTATAAGCCGACAATAGTATTTTAACAAACATATTTAAAGTGATTAAAAGTTTATAAAGCAATAACAAAATGCATTCCATTATTTGTTTTATACTTCTTAACGAGCCGTTCCAACAAACGGAGTGCCAAAGAATGCTCATATGACAATTTGATGTGTTACATATAAGGGGTTCTGTCAGTGCATTTTGTTTTACAACAATTGATTAAAACAAAACAAAAAACATAGTTGAAATCTCGTTCATAATTGTAAATTCTTAATGGAATACAAAGGAATTTTTTTACTATTTTACTGTAACAAGAAAAACGTACATACATACATACGAGTACTTGGTATACAAAGTCAATATATTTATGTAATAAATTTTAGAAAAACTATTGATTTTTTTAGGAATAAAGTGGCCACAATGCGTTTTTAATTCATAGCATTCATACATATAAATAACAAAAATTGTTTCATGACTCACAAATAAAATTGTTGCAAAATAATGGGTGGAGACATAGTTTGTGCAAAATTTGTTAAAATTCTTAAAAATTCCAGCAAAAATGTTTAGGGAAATGTAATGAGTTAAACTGCGAACAAAAACATATACATAAATAATATACAAGGGCAGATCAATAAATCCGTGACTTTTTGAATGAAATAGTTTTTTTTTGCAAAAAAAAAAACGATTATTTTTCAACATCATCTCCTTTTAACTCAATGCACTTAGTACAACTTTTCTCCAGTTTTTGCACCCCTTCCGAAAAATAGGATTGTTCGAGGTCCTTAAAATAGGTATTTGTTTGGTCGTTGAAGCTAAATCTCTTTTCAGCGAGCCATTTCTTTAGGTTTGGAAATAGGAAGTAGTCACTAGGGCCTAAATGCGGAGTATATGGCGGATGGGGTAAAAATTCGTAGCCTAATTCATAGAGTTTTGCCATTGAGACTGTACACGTTTGCACTCTTGCATTGTCTTTTTAAATCCTCATTAAATCAGTCTAATAAGTTAGCATACTATTCGCCGTTTATTGTTTTTCCTTTTTGTAGGTAATCGATGTGGAAAAACTGTTGCAATCACCTTATTGGCCGATAAACTCACCTTGGCCTTCTTCGGAGCAGGGAGAAACCCATTGTTTAGACTGCTGGACAGTAACGGATCCATGTTTCATCCACAGTTACAAAACGCCGCAATAACTCATTCGGTTTGCTATTAAACAACTCCAAACAATGCTTTGAAGTTGTCACATATTTACGTTTATGGTCAATTGAGAGCAAACGCGGCACCCATCTTGCAGACAACTTTCTTAAACCTAGCTGATCATTTAAAATCGAAACCACACTGCTACGCACACGCACTTTTGCTCTTCGATCGGCCAACACCATATCGTGGATTTTTTCGACATTTTCAGATGTACTGACCTTAATTGGCCTTCCAGAACGTTCAGCGTTATTTCTACTTGTGCGACCTTAACGAAAGTCAGTAAACCACTTTTTTACCATGGAAATCGATGGTCCTTATAGTATTTATCGAGCTTTTCCTTGGTTTGATTGACGGTTTTTTTTCGCATAAAATAATGTTTAATCAAAACACGAAATTCACTTTTTTTATTGCATTCCCATCTAAAAAAATATGTATGGACCATATGGACCATATGGACCATATGGACCATGGACATATATATATGATATCCCATATATGGTACGGATCCGAAAAATGAGGGTATATGGGCATATATGATTATGTACATACATATATTCATACATTTTCATACATGTATGTGTAAAGATTCCCTCTACAGCATGCAAAATTCATATACATACTCTCTAAATTTACAAAAGCGCACTGCTGTGCAATAAATTAAATTACTAAAATTACTTTTTTTTAGATTTTGAACCTGGAAGTTGTATTTATTGAAACTTTTGTTTGGACAAATAATTCAAAGCTAAAAGACATTCCTCATTTTAATTCAAAAGGTGAATGTATTATTTAAGAACACAAAATTCATATTCATACATAAAATTTAATTTAAGAAATCATATTAAAAACTAATGCAATTAATTATAAAAGTAAAAATAACCCGTCTAACAATCATAGCTGTTAAGTAATGATTAGTAATCGTAATGATTACTAATTTGATTACTTTTTTTTAAAGGTGAAGTAATGATTGAATTACGATTATATTCAGTTTCGTACTTAGTAATCATAATCACGATTACTTTTCCATTATTAGTAATCTTAGTCACTAATAATGGAAAAGTAATCTGAATTACTTGAAATTACTACAAAATAATCAAAAAGAATCAAAAGTATTAAAAAAATAATCCAATTACTTCTAAGCATTACTTTTAATTCTTTTTGATTATATATTAAGTTTATTACATTTCACTTATATTAAAATATTTAATAATTTGACATATGAGCAAAATTTTGAGGAAAGCTTGAAAGATATCTGTTGATACATTTTTATATTCTTTCAAAAAATTTCAACAAACTTTTTTAAAAATTGTGTTGTAATTTTTACAAAAACAGGCTGTTATGACTTTTGACTATTGGACATTGATCTAGAGCCGTCCAGGAGTCTCCTCCAATATTCTTTTTTCCCCACCTCCTACCATTTTTGAAAAAAATTACCAAAATTATTTTTCAAATTAAAAAAAAAGAAATTTAACGAAATTGTGTTGTAATTTTTACAAAAACAGGCTGTTATGACTTTTGACTATTGGACATTGATCTAGAGCCGTCCAGGAGTCTCCTCCAATATTCTTTTTCCCCATCTCCTACCATTTTTGAAAAAAATTACCAAAATTATTTTTCAAATTAAAAAAAAAGAAATTTAACGAAATTGTGTTGTAATTTTTACAAAAACAGGCTGCTATGACTTTTGATCTAGAGGCATATAGGAGTCTTCTCCAGTATTCTTTTTTTTCCCCATCTCCAACGATTTATGAAAAAAATTACTAAAAACCATATTTTGACTGTGGGTTAAGACATGGATTTTTCATGTTGTTGAATGTACTAAATGTTTTATGTATATAAGGGAGGCAGAGAGAAGCCTTTCGTTTGAATTTTCTGATTGATTTTACTTGAAAAATTGAGAATCAAGTCCATTTTGTGGGTAAAAACTAATTATTATTATTTAACAGAGGTATGTTATATTGTTAACAGAGCTCTGTTAAACAAGGCGGTTTGTGTCTAGGGTTATAAATTTTAAAATTTATCTTCACGCACATATTTTTTCAAATAACTAAATAACATGTGATAATTTTTAAAGAACTAATTATAACAAAGACAATTATAATTATTATGACTAATGGCAAGTTTGACCGTATCTTTTTATAAGTAATAGTTATGAAAACTTCGTGCATTTTGATTGTGTAACAAATGATTTTTGCAACAGCTTGTTTAAAAAGTGCAAGTCAAATTTATTTATTTCCTCAACATTCCCAAGTGAAATACCTTGGTATACACCTTGATCGAAGACTTACATGGAAACATCATATTGACTCTAAGTTAACTCAGATGAAACTTAAGTTAACTCAAATATATTGGTTGATTGGCAGAAACTTAACACTCAGCCTAGACTGCAAACTCTTATTATATAGGGTGTTTTTTATTGAGGTATAGAACTTTAAGTTGGCATCACTCTTTTAACTGGCGGCCATTTTGTCAGCTGTCAAGTGATTAATATTTAGTTTGGTTTGCCATTTCATCATGAACAGGTTGACAAAAGAACACCGCTTGCAAATCGTGCAAATTTATTTCGAAAATAATGGTTCAGTTCGCGAAGTTTACCGCAAGCTCCGTCCATTTTATGGTCGACATAATCGTCCACCAGAGCAATTAATTCGGTTAACCATGGATCGTTTTCGCACTACGTTTACTCTATGTAATAATACGCATCCGCAGAGACGTCGAACAGTGCGCACCGAAGAAACAATTGCCGCTGTAGAGCAAAGTGTTGAAGAGGACCCGAATGAATCGATTCGCCACCGTGCACAGCAATTGGAGCCGACTAACCGACTATTTTGTTCCCGAATTGGATGGCATGAATGTGGATGAGTTGTGGTTCCAACAAGACGGCGCTACATGCCACACAGCGCACGTCACAATCGATTTATTGAAGGAAACATTCGATGAGCGCATAATTTCGCGGAATGGATCTGTCAATTGGCCACCAAGATCGTGTGATTTGACACCATTGGATTATTTTCTTTGGGGATATGTGAAGTCGCTCGTCTACGCCAACAAACCAGAAACGTTAGGGGACTTGGAAGCCAACATTCGTGGCGTTATTGCCAACATACGGCCCCATATGCTCGAAAAAGTGGTTGAAAATTGGACCTGTAGAATTGGCTTTATTAGAGCCAGCCGCGGCGGCCACATGCCCAAAATCATATTTAAACATTAATGGCATAAAATTATCCTTCCAATAAAGCCAATTTAATGGACATTAAAACGATTTTCTTGTGTTTTATTTCAATTCAAAGTTCTATACTTCTAAAAAAACACCCTATACAAGTCGCTTTTGAAGCCAATATGGCGCTACGGAATTCAGTTATGGGGCACTGCTTCATCTTCCAATGTCGAGAGAATCCAACGAAGGCAAAACAAAATTTTACGGTTAATAACATCGGCTCCATGGTACATCCAAAATTCTATTATACATCGTGATTTAAATATGCCACTAGTGACTGAAGAAATTGCAAAATACGCAGGCAAATATTTAACAAAACTCGAATCACATCCTAATCCGCTTGCTCGTAATATTTTGAACTTTACTGGACACGTCCGCTTAAAAAAGAGGGATACCTAACACTCCAGATGGGACTACTTGAAAATACTTTCCCCCTTTTTTTTTGATTATCACTACTAATGTATTATTTATAACTACCACTAAGTTTATGTCCGACACTGGTCGGGCCTAATAATATTTTTTTTTTATATATTTAAGATTTGAATACTTATTGTTAGTTCATATATGAAGATACAATAAATAAATACATGCATTAAAAAAAAAAAAAAAAAAAAAAAAAATTATGTATGGCTCGATTATGGATGGCAACCGAACTTCAATTGCCGAGTTAACTAGCAACGCAACTGAACTTAAAATTTGTATTATGTATGACAACTTGCTCCAGTTGCCAAAAAGTTATTGAAAATACGATTATGTCAAATTGGCAACTGAAAATAATATAAACAAATATTTAAAATATAGGGTATTTTTTTAAGAGGTATAAAACTTTGAAATGAAATAAAACACACAAAAATCGTTTCAATGTCCATCAATTTGGCTTAATTGGAAGGATAATTTTATGCCATTAATGTTTAAATATGATTTCGGGCATGTGGCCGCCGCGACTGGCTCGAATAAAGCCAATTCTACAGGTCCAATTTTCAACCACTTTTTCGAGCATATGGGGCCGTATGTTGGCAATAACGCCACGAATGTTGGCTTCCAAGTCCCCTAACGTTTCTGGTTTGTTGGCGTATACGAGCGACTTCACATATCCCCAAAGAAAATAATTCAATGGTGTCAAATCACCCGATCTTGGTGGCCAATTGACAGGTCGATTCCGCGAAATTATGCGCTCATCGAATGTTTCCTTCAATAAATCGATTGTGACGTGCGCTGTGTGGCATGTAGCGCCGTCTTGTTGGAACCACAACTCATCCACATTCATGCCATCCAATTCGGGAACAAAATAGTCGGTTAGTCGGCTCCAATTGCTGTGCACGGTGGCGAATCGATTCATTCGGGTCCTCTTCAACACTTTGCTCTACAGCGGCAATTGTTTCTTCGGTGCGCACTGTTCGACGTCTCTGCGGATACGTATTATCACATAGAGTAAACGTAGTGCGAAAACGATCCATGGTTAACCGAATTAATTGCTCTGATGGACGATTATGTCGACCATAAAATGGACGGAGCTTGCGGTAAACTTCGCGAACTGAACCATTATTTTCGAAATAAATTTGCACGATTTGCAAGCGTTGTTCTTTTGTCAACCTGTTCATGATGAAATGGCAAACCAAACTAAATATTAATCACTTGACAGCTGACAAAATGGCCGCCAGTTAAAAAAGTGATGCCAACTTAAAGTTCTATACCCCTATAAAAAACACCCTTTATAAGAAATACAAGTGCTAAAAAGAAAATTATTGAATAAAAAGTGTTTAAAAACATTACTGATCATAAAAATTATTAGTTAAGTGGAATTAATTATTGGTGAAGAGAAGGAAATACAAAAGTTGAATCTATTAAACGAATCTTTAGAATTACCGCCTCTACTGTGAGTAAATGTTGTTGCCTTAAATAAGTTTGAATAATCTATTTTTTATCTGTAAAGAATAAATTCAAAAATAAAAATAATATTGCAATTACTGTTTAATTTTTCCATTTTTTTTTTTTTTTTTTTTTTTTTTTTTTGCTTTAAACTATGCAGCAACCATAAATTTGTGGTTGCCAATATGACAACTGAAATTACCAGCTGTTAGTTGCCAGTTGCCATCCGTAATACCATTTCGGCAACTAGCAACGCAACCAAAGTTCGGTGGCCATCCATAATCGGGCCATTAACTTTATTAATTTAATTAAGGTACATTTCACTCATAATTTATTAACTGTGATTTAAAAATTGTCCATATGCTGGTGTACGAAAAAAAAAATACAAACACATATTTCAAAATATCTATTAACACTGTATCAATTTGTATGGAAAAATATTTTATCAGTGCTCTAGATCTTAAAGAAAAAAAAAAAAAAAAAAAAAAAAAAAAAAAAAAAAAAAAAAAAAAAAAAAAACGAAAATAAAAATTTTTTAATAAAACAAGTCATTAAGAAGAAAATTTATAGTTTTGTTGCCAAGATACAAAATAATATTATGCATGTAGTTATTAGAAAATTTAAAAATTGAAAAACAGGTATGGACGTTTTGAAGTCAAGTAACCAAATTAAAAAATAAAAAGGTTTAAGTTAAAAAGCTTACACTAATGTCCAAATAACGCAATGGAGTGTTTATTCAATAAATATTATAACAGATTTGATTTGTCTTCATTAACTTATAATCTTTTTATGGTTGCTGTCATCAGAAGCTTAATTTTTTTTATTGTTTTGTCGGTCATTAAGCACAAAGTTTTTTGTTTATCGGAAAAGAGAAAGCGGCGTTTACATTATAATTTTTTTTTTAAATTAATTTTTTTATGCACGATACACCAAAACAACATGTTTATGGTTTTCCTAATTATGAAATTGCTGCCGTCTTGCCGAAAAACTATCTCAAAAATAATTATGTAGATATGTATGTAATTATGTAGCTAGTGAGCTATAAAATCTATCTGCATTCCATATCATGAATTTAAATAGAAACGGTAATTTTCAAATGTAACTTGATGTAACTGTTGCTAGAAAAAAATTTATATACGTATCTTTTTATTATTCGTTTATCATGAATTTATTTAAGAGATTTTACAAATTTTTCACTTTATATTATTTAATTTGCTATAGGATAAGTTATAAGAAAACAAAAAACTAAATGTTGACAAATATTTTCCATTATGCAGTGAAATAAAAGTTTTTACGATTATGACTTTTGTATAAATCTGATATGAAGCCAATTTGCTTAATTTCCGAAAAAAAAAGTTTATCTTAAAATATTTGATATCTATTTAAAACGTTACAAATTAACAGAAAAGTAATCTTTTAGCAGTGCATAAAAACATGCGTGATTGCTTCAGTATCTCGTATATTTAGCGGCTATAAGTTTTAAACATTTGGGAAATTCGAATGGTAGTCATAGAGTTCATACCCAGCAACAAAAAAATCTAATTTGTGAGCACTAACAATTGGAGGAAGCAATGTATTGCTTACTTGATTACATAAGCTTCGAAAAAGAATATTAAAAAAAAACCTGGTTTTACCATACACATTGTTGTTGTTAAAACCAACTTAAAAACATTTTTGAATTGGTTTTAAGTTGGTTTTATGAAATGCGACCTTGTTTTCGCTGTGCTAAATTCAGTGCTGCCAAGTTAAACTGACCGGAAGCAGCTGATAATGTTTATGCCAGTGAATAAGCAAAGATGGCGCTTGAAAGATTTTCAACTTAAAAATGGATGCAGCAGCAACAATAATCAAAAACATATGGAGAAAAAAAGAGTTTTTTTTTTTTGGAAGGAAAGCAACGAAAATATTTTCATTGACCTCTGGAAAGTGAAAATTAGCTTTATGATTGACATCGATTCGCCGATAAAAAAGTTTTATTTTGAGATGTATTTGTTCATTTTTAATATACAATTACTTAATTTCCAAGCACTTCTTCACTTTGTATTACTATCCAATAAGCAATTTTGCTTGAAATCAAGTGTAAAACAACTGTTATTCAAGCCACACATTCAAGTATCAAGGGTTGAATTATGTTTGATTTATACTTTGATTCAATAGCATTCTCCAGTGAAGAGGGAACTTGAATTCAATGCGAATAATTCACTTGTAGTACAGTTTAATTCAATCCTTGAATTATACTACAGTTAAGCCTTATATTACAATTTAAGAAATTTATTATTCGACATATTGTCAGAAGTTTATTTTAATTTTAAATTTATTTGGTGGTGGTTCAGCGTTGTCTATATATTTCATTGTTGCTGTAACAAATTATCAGTAGACTTCAACCACACATTTTGAATAGTCACAAACCTCTTATCTTATGCACAGACTTTCAAGAACTATTTGAGAATTCAGAAAAAATCAAATAGATTCAAATCGAATATAAATTATTTGTTGGGTTTTTTGTATTAGTTTCTAAGCCTACTACGCTTATTTTTCTTTTGTGATTTTCAAAAATATTATTATTTGTGAATTCTCAAATAGTTCTTGAAAGTCTGTGCATAAGATAAGAGGTTTGTGACTATTCAAAATGTGTAGTTCAAGTCTACTGATGATTTGTTACAGCAACAATGAAATATATAGACAACGCTGAACCACCAGCAAATAAATTTCTTATATTACAATTGAATTCAAGTATATTTCAAGCTGCAAAAAAACCAGGCTTTTAAAATAGAAAGCAAAATGCAATTCCTTTGTTTTTCTAATAATAGTTTTCTGCACATCTGCCTTCGCTATTGTTTTCACGATCTTAATCACCTTTGTTTTCCACATTCACTTTTTTTTTTATTTATTTATTTTTGATATTTTCACTACAATTTCAGTTTTAATAATAAATAAATTATGTATTTGACAAGGTTTGAACATATTTTGTTGTTGTTTGATTTTTTATTTAAAAATATTTTCAAACTTGAAAATTACTTGAAAAAATGCTTGAATTCAACTTAGTTTCCAGTTAAATTTCAAGTGCTTGAATTTTAATTTTTTGAGTGCTTATTGGGTAGTTCCATAATTTTAAAATATTTATTTACAAAATATAAAAAAAATTCCATTTTACAATGCGTTGTAAAATTTCCGAATTTTTCATACAAACAAAAACAGTTGTTGTACAGTTTGTCAAATAAGTGTTAGTTAAAAGCAGAAAAAATACAACAATAAGTGTATTTGGCATTTCTGCAGGAGATTTATTTTATTTTTGAGCAAATTTATTAGACAGTCTGTGAGTTAAAACCTGAATTTAACAAACTTGCAGTGTGAATGCAAAATCAGCTGTTTATGGTTTTAACTTTCAGTGTAAAAAAACACTATTACAGAACTTTCAATAAATTACTCTATATTAAACTATAGCGACCATAGAAGCTGTTTATAAAGTGTAAACTAATATATACAGGTATGTGATGGAAAGCGGTTCGATTTGAAATGAAATCGCAAGCTCAAAACGTAGAAAATTGTTTTTGGTGTGACAGAAAACGCATCGATTTCATATTTCAACTTTGTTTCATTTTCAGTTGGTTACAAAAATATCAATTATTTCTTTTATATTTTTTGCTGCTAACTGAAATTGAAGCCAATAGTGCTGAAGCCGGCTGCAGGTTGCCAAAGATATTTTCGGCGACGGCGAAACGAATATCGTTGGATCGAGGTTTGCTGAAGCAATTGTTGAAAGGAATTGCATATTTTTTCTTAATTTCAAACACCGAGTTTTGTAATGTAAATCTTTAATGTTTTAAACAATGGTAAAGTCTTGCAAAAAATGGCCACGTCGATGGCGGCTAAGTGTTTTCAGTACATGTCGGCGGCAGATTTTAACTGATCGGCTTCAACATACATACAATTACATTGTTTCAAGCAAAAATAAATTTATGTAAATAAAAATACCTTTTATTGTGGTATCATATGTCTTTAATTATTTTAAAGCATTTTACTTACATTTTCACATAAGTTATTGCTGGAAAATTTTGCTTACATATAGAATAACTCCTAAATCGTCAAGTCGTGCTTACTCGATTTAAAAACGCAACAACAACACAAATTCCGTTTTCCATCACATTTTTTTTTGTTAATATTTTCATAGAACAAGATGGGAAATGAAATCGATTTCGATTTAAAACAAAACCATAATGAAATCGAAATAAATGTGTGCATCACAACTTTTTACGTTTTTCAATCGATTTTAAATCGAAAACGATTTCCATCACATACCTGATATATTAAATTTGTAATATATGGTAGTAATTTATAACAAAGTGTACAAAATGTTTGTTTTATTACATCTTTAAATATTATTATTGTTATATTAAGATCTTTCTCTCTTTCCAATAGACACAAATTTTTGCACCCATATTCTGATTGTAAGTTATGCATTACTATCTTTAAACAATTTTATCTGTTTATTTATGAGAAAAAAACGCAAAATTAATAAAATGAATTGTTTACAAAAATCAAACTTTCCATTGACATGCGGCGTAGTCGAAGTGAAAAAGCTTCAATTTCCTGTATTCATTCAGACACAAAGTAAATCAAAGTGGAATAATTAGTATAAAAAATTAATTAATTAAGATGTAATAAATACATGACAAGAAAACTAAACAGAACACTTCACACCGATCGTCCTATTGGCACAACAAAAACAAAGTTACGAGTTGATAATTTTTTTTATTTAAATATGTACATAAGTAAATGCAAAATCCCACAACAGATTAAATTTAATATGAATTATTAATTTTTCATTACATTTTAAATTTTATCTTATTTATTGTTGACCTTCGTATGAGGTTTGTTGTTAAAAAGATAACTTCAACAACTATACGGACTACATAACAATTATGCAAAAAATGTATGCCAGCATGCAAATCGCAATAACTAACGAATAATTTTTGTTTCACATGTTCGAAATATAAAAATAAGATTACAAGATTTCGAGCTAAATCCAGCTGTTTTTTGCTCGATTTCTCATACAAAATGAAATGTAATTTGTCAGTAGATTTGTAGGAAATCTACTCAAGATCTAATAATTTTTATTTATTTTAAAAGATGAGTGAATAAGCTACGTTCTGCTTAAAAATATGCGTGAATTGGCTACATTGCAGTTGTTTGGTTATAGTTTTGCAAAATTTTCGGGTAATGGGTTTTTTTTTTTGGATAAAAAAATCTTGATAAATGTAAAAAAAAGCTTGGTGTAAACGGTATAGATTTTCGTAAAGATTTCAATTAATGTCTAGATTTTGTGCAGCTGTAAATGCCCTATAAAGCTATCCAGCTTCATTTGTTTGATTAAATTAAGCTAAAATTCCTATTTCGTGGCAGCCAAATTACATATGCACTCAAAATATTCCATGCTTAAAAGTACGAAATATTTTTTCGTAAAATAATTTTTGTACAATAAACGAAAATTTTGTACATTTTATGAAAATATTTGTAGCTTGTGAAGGAAAACAGATTTCGTAATTTTACGAATTTCGTTAAGTTACATTTTATTTTGTACAATTATTTTCATTTATAATACCATATTTTTCGTTTATTTTATTGAATTTAGTAGAAAATAAAACTTTTTTTTTATAAAATTGGAAATTGCGTGAAATAAACAAATTTTGTTTCATTATCATTTTCTTTACAGTACAAAATTATTCTTAAATCCACACAAGTTTTGTGAATTTTACGAACATTTTTTTTTTCAAAACTGTTGTTTTGTTTTATTTTTTAATATTTTCCCCATTTATTTTCCTGTCATTGTATGAGTATATGTGTATTGTATAAAAGTTATTAAATAAATTTAAACTAACCCCCCGTTGTCACATGCCAGTAGTTACTTGCAAGTAGTGTATATGTATTACTAACGAAAATCAGGAGAAATGTAAAAAACACAACAATATTTTGAGTGGCTACACAGCACAGTGCAAGTTAAAATGTCGTCAACAAGTAAACTTCTAGATAACAGCGTTGCTTCAACTTTTAGTGCAGTGTTGCCAAGAAGTCAATATTGAACTTTAATTGCATTGTTAATATATTTCTTTTATTAAAACATGAAATTTATGTTCAAACTTAGCTCTAAAATTAGTCTATGCCATTTCTCAATATCCTTTTTATATCTACAAAAAATCAGCTATAATACTAACCAAATTAATGAAATAACTCTCTACTCGGCAACACTGTTTTTCGTTTTGTCAGTTTACTTGCGACAAGTGTGAAAATTTACTTGCTTCAAAATTTCATTGCAAGCTGACTCGCAAGTGGCAAAAGTGTGACTGTGTTAGTAAAAAAATGTGAGTGTATTGAGTTTTTTTCACTTGCACTTGCATGTGGCACCGGGGGGTAAAATAAAAAAGTATTTGAATAAAAAATTAGTTTTTGGTTTATTCTGGGAAGACAACTGGGACGAACGACAAATCTCGTCCACGGCACACCAACGAAGCATATAAAACAGATCTTATGATACATAATTGAATAATTGGTTACTGTTTTGCAAAGAGAGAGAAAATTGTTTTTTCGTCGTTCATCGGCGTAAGAGTCTAAACACAATGTTTGCGGTGCGGTGGGATTTATCGTTGCGGGAGAGAAAATTAAACATAATACAACGAAAGACGGCAACGGCAATACTTGTCATTGTTTGTTTAATTTTTTATTAATTTTTTTGTGCATAAATTTTTATGAAAAATTTACTCTTTCTGTTAAATATTTTGTAATGGCAGTAACTAAAAACTAGACTTGGGTCGAACTCGTTCACAAGTTCATTTTTGCCACAAACCACTGATCAAACCCATTTAAATTACATGGGTTTGATCATTGGTTTGTGGCAAAAAAGAACTAGTGAACGAGTTCGACCCAAGCCTACTAAAAACAAAAAATTATTAAAATTTTATACATTCGCAGATATATTTGATAAATTTTTTAAGCTTTTATATTTTATGACAAACATTTTTGAACTTCAAAATTATGTTTTTTGTTGTGAACACCGCCAATTATTCAAAAACTATGGCAACATCAGAAAGAGAAATAGAGTCAAAAATTGAGAGAATAAGAAAGTCCGCAATGAAAATAAAATAGATTTTAAATTTATGCCGTTCCGCACTGCGGGTTTTTACTTCAAAATCGTATGGAAAACCGCACCGCAATGAATTCTCGTTACATTGTGTTCAGACTCTAAAGCATTAAACACATTCACCACAGCAACCTACCGACTACCAAATGTCAAGGATAGAATACACATGTTTATATGGGAATAATTCTTTTGAAGACAGCAAGGCAACAGGGCAGCAGGTTGTTGTCTATGCTGATTTTGCCGTTGTAGTCCAATTAAACTAATTTCTATTTCTCTGGCTACAATGAGAAAATTCAGTATTGCCAGTATAATACAAAATGTTGAATAAATGATTTTATTAATTTATTTAACAGAAACAATATCCAAAAATTGATGTAAGGCATAAATTGATTAATTTTTGTACTTTTACGTGAAATAAGTATATTTTAAAAGAGTAATTAATTTTTATAAATGCAAAATATATAAAAGTGGCAATACTGAACAATGTATTTGTACTTTAATATCAGCTGCAGATGGTGCTGCTGCCGTCTCTAAAATAATTAAGTAGCCGGCTACGAGGCGACAAATGCTGCTTGCGGCATTTGAAGTCGCATGTTCGTGTATCCTGCTGTGGCGAATGTGTTTAATGCATAAGAAACAGAAATAAATTTATCGCGGAGATCGTTACGCATGAGGAATTTCGTTCGATGGCAGTTTTATCTATCTATGTAATTAATAGGCAAACATGTTTTTTGTAATCCCTTTTACGCTGGTAACACTGCACCGATTTTAAAAAGATTTATATGGTTTTAAAGGATTTTTTATACAGATGTGCAGAATCTATATTTTATTGAAATCGGTTTAGTATTTTGGGAGCCATAAAGGTTTTAGAGTTGCTACTACTACATGCACACATATTACACACGCATTTATTAGCTTACAAGTAAAAAAGAAACAAAACATGAGTGTGTGTGTGTGTGTGTGTGTGTTTGTAGTATTTCTCTTGATCTAACAATTTTTTCTCTTGTTTGTTGTTGTATGAAAGCCATAATACTTAAAGGAAGAGAGTTGAATAAATTGAATTAGGTTGGTTAAAGGGATTTTGTTTATGTTTTTTTAATTTCATGTATTATTTAATTATGCTTGCATATGTATGTAAGTTTGTGTGTGGCTGTGTTTTAATGAATTTTTTATGAAGTTTAGATACATTTTCTTTGAATCTTAAATTATTTACATTTTGATTCTAGAATACGGACAAGTGTGTCGTCCGTTTGGTATATCTAGTATACATTAATTTTCATATGAACAAATGTGTTTTATTTCTATGAAGAAAATTCGCAACGAAAAATTGGTTGTTCGCCCCAGTTGGGTTCCCAGTTTAAATCGTGAGATTCAGTGCAAAATATGTATGTATGTATGTATGTATTTATGCGATGTATGCGGAATACAGAGCTTGTAGCAAATTCCCTAAAACTATTTCTTATATAATTGTGACAATTGTTCAAAGAATTACAGATTATTCTACAAAATTATTTTTCAAATGTAAGAAAATACTTTTTTTTTTGCAGATTTTAATTTTACACAAAATTTCGTATATAACACAAAATTCTTTCTCATGCTTCACGAATTATTTTGTAATATAATTATGGTTTTTCGTAAATTCACGAAAAAAAAAATTTGTAAAAATACAAAATTTTGTTATTTGCAGACAAAAAGTATTTCGTAAAATAAACAAATATATTTTCTAGTATGTACGAAGCATTTCGTACCGTAAAAACAACGAATATCTTCGTAAAATGAGCCACATTTTTCATTTATTTTACCTATGAAATATTTTGAGCGTGATAATATTTTAAGCAAAGAAAATTGAAATTATTTTGATAAGCACTAAGCAGAAACGGAACAGTCAGTTTTGGGGATTTGCCCCAAATTAAATTTTTTAACGAACTTTTTCATTGAATTAACAAGATTATTCATGTATACCATGACAGTATTTCATAACTGAGACGTAACATATCATTTTTTGATGATATGATATCTTTGTATTAACAACATAATTCATTGATGTAATGACTCTGATTTATTAATTTAATGTAATCATTGTATTTTGATAATTGTTTAAAGTACGTGCGTATATTGGCACACAGATCAGAAAAATTTTGATCTGTGTGCAAGATTTGATTTGAACTCGGAACAACCTTAAATATTCTTTAGTGTATATCTAAATCTAAATACATATGTACGTACCATCATTAATGAAACTTTAATTCAACATTGTTTAATATATTTGAAAATTTATAACTTATAAATAAATATATATAATTGTATATATTAAAAAAAAATACTTTGACTTGTCTCCAGGATTCGAACCTATTACTACAAGGATATCACACCAACTACTACCCAGCAGCAGGAAGTTTTCTTCGTTTTAGTTACGAAACTCATTCATTAAAGTTGCAACGAAACTATAATTTCCATAATTATTGATTACTTACAATTGTGGTTTGATACTTCGATCTGCTTTTATGTCACCTTATCAATTTAAAATATTTTTCTTTATATCAATTCTACATAAAAAAAGTCAAGTTTTTCATTACCCGAATGAAAATTATTTCGCAACATTAATGATACAACGAAATGTAAAATATTAAGCATTAGAAAGATTTCACATTCCATTCACGAAATTTGCATCAATATAATGTAAAGTTTCATTTTATTAATGAAATTTTTCGTTTTACTAATGAAAGAGTTTCAAGGTATTTGCTTCATTTCCATTACGAAGTATTTTTCTCTCAGTGTAATAGTCGTACACTGTAAGTGCTGTGTTAGTACAATGAGTTCAATAAATCATATGTAACATCCCAGCAAAAAATTTCAAAAAAGGTAATCGAGTTTGGAATTAAGCATTTTTGGTGGAAGCACTTCCCTACTGGATTACCAACTTAATGATTTTAATAAGGCGTGAGACTAAAATAATCGATTCTTGAGAAGTACTTACATTTTTTTTGCTTGCCAACATTTCACGTAATCTATTTCGTCAAAAATATCATTATCTTCATTTAGCAACTTGCACGTCAAGCGAGTAATGAAAATTGGCAATGAGAAAAGTAAGTCATTATATGGCAAGTAGTTCTAATGGTAATGTGTAATTTTTTGCTGGAATGTTTAAAATTATATAGTAACAATAAAAGATAAATCTGTCTAAATATTGCCGATTATAACAAGATTAATTTAATTTAACTTGTTTTTAGGGTTCCGTACACCAAAGGTGAAAGGGAACCCTATTGTTTTCGCTACGCTGTCCGTCTGTCCGCCACACGGTATTTTCTCAGGAACCGTAAGAGCTACGGACCTGAAATTTGGACAGAGTATGTAGAACCTTGGCCGCTACAACAACAAATACATGAGAATTAAAAATTAAAGGGTGTTAAAAAACGAGCAACGAAAAATGTTAAAATCCCATGTAATATACATACAATTGTATTTACATATGTACACTTGAAATTTTAAAAGTTAGTGTATTTTTATACAGACTACAACAATTAACACTAAATTTAAAAAATTTAAATCAATGGGTGTTCCATCAGTTAATGCAATTTTGACTTTGTAGTTTTGACAACTTGCTATATCTTGGAAACCGTAAGAGGCAAACACGTGAAATTTTCAAAAACGGTAAAACTAAAAAAACCGAAAATTATAAAATCGCCAAACCAACAAAAAAAAAAAAATGAAAAAATTCGCCAAAATGAAAAAGCGCCAAAAACCAAAAAAAAAAATCGCCAAAACAAGAAAATAAAGTGTCAAAATTAAAAAAAGACTCAAAACTTAAAAAAATCGCCAAAGCCGAAAAAACGCAAAAACCGCCAAAGCAAAAAAAAAAACCGAAAAGACCCCAAAAACGAAAAAAATGCCAAAACTATTTATTATATAGGATTAAGTTTGTATTAAATTACATATCTAGTGTTCGTACGGAACCTTTCGTGCGCGAGTCAGAGTCGCACTTTACTCAATTTATTTATATACTAAATATGATTTTCTTTTAAAGTGTCATCAAATCCTTTGCATTAACTTAATTATTATAGCAAAATGGAATAATAACAATTAAATTATTTACTTAGCTGCAGTCAAACATATAGACTCCACTGTATATATATACATACATACATATGTACATAATCTTACATACCTACAATCATAAATATTTTTTCTCTATGCGGTTTTATTTTCTTGCCAGTCACGAGTTGTAGTAACAATCCATTAAATCGTCTACCTTTAAGTTATATACGATATTATTTAATTAATAATAATGAACTTTTTCATTGTTTTAATTATAGCTGGAAACCAAAATATTTATAAATGCGATTTATGTTTCTATTGCACAGTGCAGTCTCTTTAAATAAAGGCGCAACAAATTTTTAGTAAAAAATCATATTAAAAATTCCAAAAATATACTTGCGTAAAAACTGGAGGTGATCGCAAGACATTAAAAAGTCCACAGTATTGTAGTTTTTCCCCCCAAAAGCGAATATTGTTTGTAGTGGTAATCAGGGCTGTCAGATATGGGGATTTCTCGCCAAATGTGGCGATTTTTCAACTTGCAGGGCGTATAAATTTTTGGTTTGACGACATGGCGATTTTTCTGGTGATAAATAAGTTTGTTTGTGATTCTTATGGCAATTTTTTTTTTAACAAAAATTGAAGTTCTAAATATTTGTAATTTAGGAAAATTAGTTTGTTGAAGCAATAGTTTAAAAATATAAATCCTGTCAAAACTCCTCTGCAAGAAATTAAAACTAATTTATTTTTATGATTATTCTTATATTACTCTTATATATAATATAACTATTTACATATATTATATTATAGTAATCAATGCATTTTTTTGAGAATTTTTGGATGAGAAAAATTTAAAAGAAATAATTTTTGCAATTTTTCTTTTAATTTTAACGACTTTCTACTAAATTTTTGTACAATTATTTTATACAAATTTATATTAAAAAAAATTGTTGTATAAAAATAAATTTATTATCAAATATATATATAAATAAATTCAGTAAAGTGCGACTATGACTCGCGCACATAGGGTTCCGCACGAATACTAGATATGTAATTTAATACAAACTTCATCCTATATAATATATAGTTTTGGCATTTTTTTTCGTTTTTGGGGTCTTTTCGGTTTTTTTGTTTTGTCGTTTTTTGCGTTTTTTCGGTTTTGGCGATTTTTTTAAGTTTTGGCTCTTTTTTAGTTTAGACACTTTATTTTCTTGTTTTAGCGATTTTTTCGGTTTTTTGGCGTTTTTTTATTTTGGCGTTTTTTTTTATTTTTGGCGATTTTTTTAATTTTTGCGATTTTTTGTTTATTGAAATTTTTTTTTTTTTAGTTTTGGCGACATTTTCGCGTTTTGGCGATTTTTTTAAATTTTTTGCGTTTTTTTTTCATTTTTGCGTTTTTTTCATTTTGTCGATTTTTTTTCGAATTTGGCGATTTATTTTAGTGTTAGAATTTTTTTTTAATTTTGGCGATTTTTTTCGTTTTGGTGACTTTTTTAATTTTTGGCTATTTTTTTTTGGTTTGGCGATTTTATAATTTTCGGTTTTTTTAGTTTTACCGTTTTTGAAAATTTCAAGTGTTTGCCTCTTACGGTTTCCAAGATACAGCAAGTTGTCAAAATTACATAGTCAAAATTGCATTAACTGATGGACCACCCTTTAATTTAAATTTTTTAAATTTTAGTGTTAATTGTTGTAGTCTGTATAAAAATACACTAATTTTACAAATTTCAAGTTTCATATGTTCATACAATTGTATGTATATTACATGGGATTTTAACATTTTTCGTTGCTCGTTTTTTAACACCCTTTAATTTTTAATTCTCATGTATTTGTTGTTGTAGCGGCCAAGGTTCTACATACTGTGTCCAAATTTCAGGTCCGTAGCTCTTACGGTTCCTGAGAAAATATCGTGTGACGGACAGACGGACAACGTAGCGAAAACGATAGGGTTCCTTTTCACCTTTGGTGTACGGAACCCTAAAAAACGACATAAAACTTATTTTGGCAAATTTTGGCAAATAGTTCACAAAAAATTTTACAACCCGGGTGGTAATTGTAATAGAGTACAAAGCAAATATAGAGAACAAGGAAACAAAAAACACACACAGTTGAATAGTCAGTTGTGCCAAGTGTGCAATAGTGTCCTGCATAAGACATCTTATAAGAACTTTCAAGGCATGAGGGATTTTTCAAATGCTTTCTAACAGCGAAATCTTATAAAACAAACGTTAACAACACTGTTTGCAAGAAATTTGTTTGAGTATTGTAGGTATAAGAGTAAAGAAGAAAACACTTCGTGACGGAAGAATTTGTGATACTTGCTTCTTTCTACGCATGAGCGCGTGTACAAATGTCATGAATGTATGTGTGACTGATTTTTTATTTTTCTGCGCACATGCAAAGGCACACACATGCATTAACATTAGTTGTATGCGGTTAATCACATAATAGCTTACCATCTACATATTACACACACAGTCAAACGTACAATATGAAAAATAACAAGCATACACTAATCAACAGTACTTCTTTTGAGTGTTTGTTACGAACAAGCTGTTTTGCGACATCGCTTGTTAACACTGATATACACGTACCAATACATCCATCGTGCTTCGCTTATAGTACGACAGCATTTCTTATTAGTTTAGTATAATACATACGACGTGAATATATTTAAAAATCATGACGTATTTACATTTAAAGACCTTTTACGCAGGTAACTAGTGTGCAATATTTTTATTGTATGCTTCATAGTGCACCACACTTGATTTCACAAGCTCAACATTTCATAAAATATTAAGTGATAATAAAAATTCTTACAAATATATCCAATGTGAAATATTTTATAGTTAATTTTATAATTATTATTATTATTAATCCAAATTACTTTGATAGTAAAAATTAAAAAAATAAAAATATTCTGACAAACACGTGGTAGAACGGAACAGCTAAGCTGTTTTGGAAGGCCACTACACCTTCATCATCAGCACTCTTTCTGTTTAGTACACTATGTGTGGTGTCAGTTAATGTAAATTTCTGCTTTATATACTTAGCATTATTGCAAAATGGAATATGTGAATTGTTTTGATTCATCGTATTTCAATTTGCTGAAAGCTTTTTTGTAATGAAAGCTCAATTTTGCCCATCTCTATTATTTCAACAGTCTTACTATTGTCGTTTGTTCTTTACTAATTATGCACACGTTAGTTAATTTGCTTATTTTTGTTCTACTTAAGTTAAGGCCCATGGATATTAATTTTAGTTAATTTTAATTATTATTGTTAGAAATTCATTATTGTATATATTTATGATTTGATCAGGCTAGTTCGTATCGCTTTGTAAGCCAAATTACATGTGATAATTATTAATGAACAAATAACAGCAAAGTTAATTGTAAATTGTACGAACTTTAGCCTGATCAAAACATAAATATAGTGAAAGATATTACTTTGATTATTTATTTTTTTAAATGTTCAATTGATAAATTATAAAACTTAGAACAGCACAACATACAATCAAACACGCTCAAAGAATCTGTGCTATTTGCTTTTTCTTTTTAAAAATATGTACACACATTCTTACGTTTGTCATTTAATTTTTGTCAATTGTCAATCGGTATGCAATAGTGAAATATGCTTGCTGGACAGATAAACAAATACTATTGCGTGCTTTTGATGAAAGGGAATATCAGTTTTAGTATTCTCATAAAATCAAAAGAAATAAAAATAGATAACAACTGAGTAATGTACATCATGAAGATTAAGCAAGCAAATGGTTTGTGCTCACCTCTAGTAAAAACTAAACGAATCCATATGTAGATAGGATTACAGCTTGATTTCGAAATTTTTTGTAAATGATCTAACACCCTAATCAAATTTGCTTGCAACTTAATGATTTTTCATATTAAAATGTTTTAAAGGGTGGGGTGGGGTGAATAAGTCCGTGACTTTTTAATTTTCCCGGCCTTTAACTGAAAAAGCAACATTGCTCATTAAGCATTATTTTTGAGAGAAGGAAGCATGGTGTTTACCGATCGGACGTTGAAACTGAGAGAGATTGTGGAAGCGACACGCATCTCACATGGCTTAGTAGTGTCAATTTCAAACGATCATTTGGTTATAAGAAAGCTTTCTGCAAGATTTGTGCCGCGTTTACTAATATTCGACCGCAAACGCAATCATGGGACAACTTCGAAGAAGCGTTTGTGTCGTTTTGTAGCCAATGAACAAAGCGTAGATCCACCACAAATCACCATAGGACTAAAAAGCAGTACGAACAGTGGATTTCTCGAGCTGGTGTTTTATCAGCCAATAAAGTTATGTCCTCCAATGGGTCGCACTATGGGAAATGTTCTCCCCTTTTTAGACAAAAACTAAAAGAATTTAATATTGAAAATCTAAAAATATTTCTGCTACAATCGAAATGTAAAAGATAAATAAATTAAATCTATGTTTTAAATGAATTTACAATAAAGTGAAATTTTAGATACAAATTTCAAAAGTAAGAGTTTATACGCTTAAATTTTATAAATGAAAGATAAGGTAAAAAATTAGTAGTTTCCTTGTGTATAACAAAATTCTGACGAATTAGGTTGATTAAATCGAAATGATTAAAGTGACCTTAAGCTAAATTGATAAAATTATAAAGTCTTTTTTCATTTGGACTGAAACAAATAATAATAATAGTACACGATAGCAATAACACTGTCACAGTCCTCTAGGACATTCGAATATCTTCCGAACTTGATATATTTTCCTTGCAAATATTTGCAATTTAAAAAAAAATCAGTTCTTTCTAGGTAACTTAACGAACTAGAAAATATTTTTACTTAAATCCAAAGTTTTTTTTAATGCTTGCTTTAACGGAGTTAAACGGTCTTAAACAGGAGTGTTTAAAATTTGTCACGCGTGAGTAAAAAAAGATTTTTGTTTGCTTAAATATAAGAAGAATAACAAAGAAAAAAAAAACTCATTTTAATTTTTTTTTGCCAATTTTGATTTCTGTCACTTCATCAAGTGTATGATTTCAAAAAACGATTGAGTGTAATAAAGGTTTTCATAATAAAAATTTATAGTTTTTGAAAATTATTGAAATCGAAGGTGAGTGTATTAATAATATTAGTCAAACGTTGTCACGCGTAAGAGCACGTGAGCGTGAGTGATAAAAATTTCTTTTCGCGAGATTAAGTGAATTGCTTAAACCGAATTAAAAGGTCTAAAATAGAAGTGTTTAAAAATTTTCACGCGTGAGTGAAAACATATTTTTAACTTTTTTTTTGCCAATTTTGATTTCTGTCACTTCATCAACTGCATAATTTCATAATAAAAATCTATAGTTTTTGAAAATGATTGAAATTGAAAATAATGTAAAAAAGTTGTCACGTGTGAAAGCACGTGAGTGGAGCGTGAGTGATAAAAAAAATTCCTTGGTGAAATTAAGAGATAAAATCTCCCTGATTAGGGTTGCTTCAGAAGTTTGATTCCAAAAATTAATTTCAATCCGTACTACTGTTTTGTCACCGAATAGGTTAAATTTCCTACAATGGGTCGTTTTAGTGGAGAATTAAAAAGAAACTACAGCCCTTTGTCACTTAATAAGACCGGTGACCATCGTGACAATACAAAGCTGAACACATGTGCAATTCTTATGGAAAAAATCCATCCATTGGGCTTCGAATTTCTCTCTCTCTCATACGCCCTTTTTCCGGATTTATCACAAAGTGACTATATTTTGGTTGAAGAGAGATTTGATTCCCACAAACAAATGCCTATTTTTACTACCTTGACAAATCTTATAATTTGGAGGAGATACAATACTTGGAGAAGCTTTTCACAAATTGTGTGAAGCTTAAATGTGTTAACGTTGGATAATAAAATGAATCACGGAAAATAACAAAGTTTAATTAGGAAAATCCATTAGTAACTACGCACAATTTTATAATGCCGTTGATATACATAAAAAAGCAACTGCATTTAAGCGAATGTCAGTGAATGTATTGCAATCTTAATGCAGTAGCAACTGTTTTAAAATTCATATCCACTCCCTGCAACTTTATTTTGCTCCCGCCATCATTCATCATTTAACAGCGTGAGCTGATTTTGTGTTTTTTTTTATATATATTATTTAATTCAGTTTTTTTTCCTCTCATTTTAAATTCTAACTGCAATTGTAAGCTGCTTTAATTGTTTTAACTCATCAACAAAACCGTTCATCTTTTTTTTTTATTTTTTTGTAAAAGCAGTTCTACATCTCGTGGACTCTAACAAAGAATGACCTTTGTCATGGCAGGCAGTTCTTTTGTATTTGAAATATGTATTACTAAATGTTAGCTTTACCTGGAGAATAATAAGTGTCAATAGCTAATGGACTGTAATTGGTTTTAAACTAAATTTCTAGTCTTCATTTTATTGATTATAAATAGCCAGACTGGACTAAAAAACGAAGATGAAATTACTTCAATTACTTTATATTGAATACGAAGCGTTTTTAAAAAGCTTTTATGTGAAAGCAATTAAAACTGAACTGTGTTGATTAAATCAAGTCTGAAATTTTTTGCTTCCAAATTTTCACATTCTTCAAAAGAAAAGATTTTAGCGTTTTGTCTGTAACCAAATATTTAAAAACAAGTTAAGTTGAAACGAAAGCTGGGTCTCAAGATCACTTTAGATTATCATCAGACAAAGTGAGAGTCAACAAAAGAAAATGAAATTTATATTATTACCAGATGGCTCCAAAGAAACTTAATATAAATACGTGAACGCGACGAATCTAATAACCGTGCTGGATATGTTAGTCGGTAGTAGAGATGAGTGCGTGTCGAAAATTTTCCGAACACGACACGACACAACAAGCGCGAAATAGAATGGAATAGAAAAAAAAAAAAAAAACTGAATCGAAAGAAAAAGAAGAAGAGAAGAGTATGTTTAAACTAGTCTCCTGCACAAGATATCTTATAAGAACTTTCAAGACATGAGGGATTTTACAAATGCTTTACTACAGCGATATCTTATAAAACAAACGTTAACAACACTGTTTGCAAGAAATTTGTTTCAGTATTGTAGGTATTAGAGTAAAGAAGAAAACACTTCGTGACGGAAGAATTTGTGATACTAGCTTCTTTCTACGCATAAGCGCGTGTACAAACGTCATGCATGTATGTGTGTATAATCTTTTATTTTTCTGCGCACATGCAAAGGCACACACATGCATTAACATTAGTTGTATGCGGTTAATCACATAATAGCTTACCATCTACATATTACACACACACTCAAACGTACAATATGAAAAATAACAAGCATACACTAATCAACAGTACTTCTTTTGAGTGTTTGTTACAGACAAGCTGTCTTGACGTCATCGCTTGTTAACACTGGTATCAGAGAACAGATTGAATGCCTTATTTTGTTCTTTTGAATGCAATCACAAAAAACCTGCATATTGTTGTCAATCCACAACATTTAAAAAAAAAACAACGCATGGTACAATCGAAAGAGATGAGTGCGTCGAATTTTATTGCTTGCAATGCTTGTTTTGTATAAATGTTCACTGGTTTTGTCAAAAGCAACGAATATTCAGTGAATGGTGCGAATACTTTTTACTGTTATTGAACACAACGTAATTTTTGTACTTTGTGCTTGTATAAAACTTACATTAGTATTCATAAAACACGATATAGATTTGAAATGCATATTATGTAAAATTTTATATGAAACGGTTATTTGAAATACATTTCAGATCTATTTTACTTTTTCCAAATTTAAGTTTTTATATTTTCTTTTTTTTTAACACTGTAAATATCGGCATTTATTTTTTCTAAAATTTCCTTCCTCACACTGCATTTTTTTATTTATTTATTTATAACCATTTAAATCACTAAAATTAAAGTTGTTATTTAAATGTGATTCACAAAAGATCAGCGAATACTGAGTAAATGGTGTGAAAGAAATCCATTCATTCATGCTGCACCATTTCATTTCACTGCTTGAGTTCTAACGACATTGTAATAACAGAGTGCGTATCAGCAATCAACAAATCGCAACGAATTGTATCATAGCAATTAAATTTGTTATTGTTGTCGAATAGATGCATGGCAAAAGCAACGAATTTATGAATTGTTAGCAAATGCGAATGGTTTCATTCTGTACTCTGACTGGTACACACATATACCAATATATCCATCGTGTTTCGCTTATAGTACGACAGCATTTATTATTGGTTTAGTATAATACATGCGACGTGAATACATTTAAAAATCATGACGTTTTTACATTTCAAGACTATTTACGCAGGCCTCTAGTTTAAACCTGCTGCTTTGGTATGAAACAAGTGAAATAGGAACAGAAAAATTAAGCAATTTTGCAAAATTTTTAGCTAAAACTCAAATTTAGTGCAAAAAAGGGTGATTTAGCATTAAAACAAATAATAATTAAATATTGTGAAAATATTTATTAAATAAATTCTTGCAAATTTAAGTACAGAGATTACAAAAAAAAAAAAATAAATTAAGTAAAGTGCGACTATGACTCGCGCACATAGGGTTCCGTACGAACACTAGATGTGTAATTTAATACAAACTTCATCCTATATAATATATAGTTTTGGCATTTTGTTCGTTTTTGGGGTCTTTTCGGTTTTTTTGTTTTTTTTGTTTTGTCGTTTTTTGCGTTTTTTTCGGTTTTGGCGATTTTTTTAAGTTTTGGCTCTTTTTTGGTTTAGACACTTAATTTTCTTGTTTTGGCGATTTTTTCGGTTTTTTTGCGTTTTTTCATTTTCTTGTTTTTTTATTTTTGGCGATTTTTTTTTAATTTTTGCGATTTTTGTTTATTTAATTTTTTTTAGTTTTAGCGACATTTTCGCTTTTTGGCGATTTTTTTCAATTTTTTACGTTTTTTTTTCATTTTGGCGATTTTTCGAATTTGGCGATTTATTTTAGTGTTAGAAATTTTTTTTAATATTGGCGATTTTTTCGTTTTTGCGATTTTTTTTTAATTTTTGGCGATTTTTTTTTGGTTTGGCGATTTTATAATTTTCGGTTTTTTTAGTTTATTGTTTTTGAAAATTTCAAGTGTTTGCCTCTTACGGTTTCCAAGATATAGCAAATTGTCAAAATTACATAGCCGAAATTGCATTAACTGATGGACCACCCTTTAATTTATTTATTTTTTTTAATTGTAGTGTTAATTGTTGTAGTCTGTATAAAAATACACTAATTTTACAAAATTCAAGTTTCAATATACATATGTTCATGCAATTGTATGTATATTACATGGGATTTTAACATATTTCATTGCTCGTTTTGAAACACCCTTTAATTTTTAATGCTCATGTATTTGTTGTTGTAGCGGCCAAGGTTCTACATACTGTGTACAAATTTCAGGTCCGTAGCTCTTACGGTTCCTGAGAAAATAGCGTGTGACGGACAGACGGACAGCGTAGCGAAAACAATAGGGTGTACGGAACCCTAAAAACGAGATAAACAAGAGGTATTTGTGGCCAAACTTATCCAGCATGAAAAATTCTTTCGCGCCGGAGGTGATATTTTCATTTTTTACACATAATTGTGACACAAAAATAAAGTTAATTTGTTTAAATTTAATTAAATCCGTAGAGAATATCATTTTACGTTGCCATTAAATAGGTATGTCAACTTTAATAAAATAAATAAAAATCGCATTTCAGTACAGAAAAACAAAACAAACATTAATTAAACCTTCTTTTGCATTTAATTATTTTTTGAATTAATCAAACAAACAAACAAAAATAACAACTTCGCCACTAAAATAACAACTTACTAAAACGTAGTTACGATCGAAACGGAGAAACTTTCCATTTTAATCGAAACGCAGAATAGGGGTGATTATTTCATATTCAAGTACATACATACATATTTTTGTTAAATTTCAGAACTTTAAGATTAAGAGACTCGTAAAAAATCACAAAATTTGCTAGTGTTGCCAGTTAGATAATATAAGATATTAACGGTCTAATTCATAAAAAGTATTTAAGGTTTATTACAGGTTTACTTGACATATTTTACACCTAAAATGGTTTCGTGTTTTTTCGCGTATTTTTTTTTATGAGACGACCGGGCTAGCGCACGGAAACAGATTTTCTGCTACGAATACTTCGTGTTAAGTCGTGTGTGTCACCCTGAAGCCAAGTACTTAATTTTTTTTGATGTGTAAACATCTATACGCTTGGGGGTAAAAATCTTTTTCACAATACAATCACAAATTTTGAGTAATATCACATCGGTGTGAGCTATGTATGATTGTATTAGTGTAATCATACGAACAAGAAGTACAAAGAAACTTAACAGCTGCATAGAAATAACTAACCCGATTTTTAAAGCATACCTTCAGGAGTTAATTATAATAGAAATTGCTTGTGAAGTGTAATAGTGTTGCCAGTGGGGATAATTTTGTTTAAAAAAAAATGTCAAATATTTGTTTCAAAGATATATAGCTTACGTACTGTCGCCTTACACTGAAGATGGTGCACGACAATTGGGTTTCAATCTCCATCTCATGCCAATTATTATGGGTGGAGATTTTAATACAAATTTTGCAAACCCACAGTCGCAAGCTGTATCAATTCTGCTGCAATTTTCCACAAACCCTTATAACTAATAATTCCGCTACTATAGATGCAGTTTTCAATTAATTTTTAAATACAGTAGAGTCAAAAATTTATATATCTTATTTTTGTTACCATAAACCAATATTAATTATTTGCACTTAAGGCATTTACCATAGATGGACACTTTGCAGTACTACTAAAATTTCAGTAAAAATTAATTTTTAACCAGTAAATTTTTACTGATTACTAAAATTTTTTTCTGCAATTTTTATAAAGTGCGTAAATGATTTATTATATGATGAGGTGCATTGAATTTTCAGTAATCAGTAATGCTTGTATTCATAATAAAATTCTACCAAGTGGCTAAATTGTTTTCATGAAAAAATTTCATAATTTGAATAACAATTTTACTATGAATACGTCCCTACGATTTTACTGGTAATGCAAATTAAATTTCAATATCAGTAAAAATTTACTGAATTTTTTCAGTAATCAGTAAATGTACTGCTTACTGCAATTTTTAGTGCAGTGCATATACATATACTGCAGTGTGCCCATTTACTAACTAAATAAGTTTAATAAAACAAACAAAAACCAACAAATTCCTATGCATTTACAAAATTGAAAGTTTTGATACTTTTAATTGATTAATTTAAAAAAATATACTAAAAGCATAAGTACTTCCAACTTAAAAAAAAATTTCATAACTAGATGTTTACACATCTCCCCAGTGATCGGGCTCACATTGCTTTTTTTTTCAAAACGACAGCAACGTCAAATACAACCAGTTTCATTTAAGCTTTTGATAAATTTTTTTATTGTAAAATAATTAAAAGGTCTTCTCGACCTAAAAAAATATTAAGATGTTAAAACAATTGCAATTTGTGTGGACTTTAGCCAACTAATCGGAAACATCATAAAAGAAATGCTTAAAGAGGGAAAATAAAAATTAATTACACAATAATAAATATTTTCCTTATAAGCCCCATCCATTCAACAAATAGTCTTAGCAATATTTTCATTCCATACATACACACATATGTACATACATGTGTATGTGCGCAATTTTTTATGTATTGTCCATTTAACCAATTGAAAAACCAAAAATTAATTCCCACACTCTATCAAATCGAGGTGCAAGAAAACACTAAATACATTTACCCACTTGACCTGAGATTGGATAAAAACGAATGCTCACTAAAGCGAAGAAATTTCGAAACAAAGTTCTTCGATATTTGTTCGCTAATCTAAGAAAATTCGAATGTTCGCTAAAACTTTGTGCCTCGAACAACTCGCGATAGTTTTTCGAATGTGTGACGGTAGCCGAGTGGATGTGTGTCAGCCTGTTAGTCTAGAGGTACAAAGTTCGATGCATGACCGCACAGTAAGTTAAAAAATAAAATAAGAACACATACCTACATATGTGTAATAATGCGTCACGATAGCCTAGTGGATGTGTGAGTCAGTCTATTAGAATGAAGGTACCATATTCAATTCCTGCGGCGTAAGTTAAGGTATTAAAAAAAATAATAAAACAAGTAATTAAAAAAAATTAATAAATAAAATATAAAAAAAAATCTAATTACTTTTTACTTTTTCTGCTGCCTATTTGGGATATCAAAGTAAGCTCGATATTCCCTCAATTTTGATATTGTTAACGAAACTTTGAGACCGAATGTTTTTTGGAACAAAACTGAGCGACAGGTGAACTTTTTTCGATTCATTTTTGAGTGTCACTCTCGATAGTTTTACACGATCTTCGAGATATATTCAAAATCGATATCTATAACGAAAGTCTTGATCAAGTGGGTAAACATACATAAGACCACAAGTAATAGATATATACAAGCATTTACCCACTTGACATGAGATTCGATTTAAACGTATGCTAACTAAAGCGAAGAAATTTCGTAGCAAAATTGTTAGAAATTTGTTCGCGAATCTAAAAAAAATTCAAATATTCGCTAAAGCAAACTTCTCTCGATAGTTTCTCGAACGTGAGATGGTAGCCGAGTGGATGTATGCTAGTCTGTTAATCTAGCGGTACCAATCTAGCGGTTCCAGCCATGACAGCACCATAAGTTAAATAATCAAAAACGGAACATATACCTACATATGTGCAATAGTTGAAAGGAATAACATTTGCCACGATAGCCTTGTGGACGTGTGCTAGTCTGTTAGAATGGAGTTACCTTGTTCAAATCCTGCAGCATAATTTAATGAATTAAAAAAGCAATGTGAGTCCGATCACAGAGGAGATGTGTAAACATCTAGTAATGAAAAAAATTTTTTTTTAGTTGGAAGTACTTATGCTTTTAGTATATTTTTTTAAATTAATCAATTAAAAGTATCAAAACTTTCAATATTGTAAATATATAGGAATTTGTTGGTTTTTGTTTGTTTTATTAAACTTATTTGGTTAGTAAATGGGCACACTGCAGTATATGTATGTAAATGCAGTAAATTTACTGATTACTAAAAAATTCAGTAAATTTTTACTGCTAATGAAATTTAATTTGCATTACCAGTAAAATCGTAGGGCCGTAATCATAATAAAATTGTAGCAAGTGGCAAAGTTTTTTTATTCAAATTTTGAAACTTTTGTATGAAAAACATTTAGCCACTTGGTAGAATTTCATTATGAATACGGGCATTACTGATTACTGAAAATTCAATGCACCTCATCATATAACAAATCATTTAGGCAATTTATAAAAATTGTAGAAAAAATTTTTAGTATCAGTAACAATTTACTTGTTAAAAATTTTTTATTATTTTTACTGAAACTTTAGTGGTAATGCAGTGCTCATCTATGGTAAATGCCTTACTTTTACTTTTTAATTTTTAATTCCTGTTGTTCATCGTTTAGTTGTTGCTGTTCTTGTTGCAATTAAAATAAATTCAGTAAAATGCGACTTTGACTTGCGCACTTTCGGTTTTGAGCCTTTTTTTGATTTAGCTTTCTTCCTTTTTTAAGCTTTTTCAGTTTAAACGATTTTTTCAGTTTTATCGCTTTTTTCTCGTTTTAACGTTTTTTTTTCTCTTTTTGATTTTTTTTAATTTTCAAATTTTTTTCATTTTGGCGATTTTTTTCTGTTTTTGGGGTTTTTTTAATTTTTGCGTTTTTTTTTCATTTTGGCGATTTTTTTGTTTTTGGGGTTTTTTATTTAGGCGATTTTTTTCATTTTGGCGATTTTTTTGTTTAAGGATTTTTTTTCATTTTGGCGATTTTTCCGGTTTTTAGCGATTTATTTTAGTCCTAGAGATTTTTTTTTAATTTGGTGCTTTTTTCGGTTTGGCGATTTTTTTTCTTTTTGGCTATTTTTTTATATTTGGCGATTTTATATTTTTTTGATTTTTTAGTTTTACCCTTTTTGAAAATTTCAAGAGTTTTGCTCTTACGGTTTCCAAGATACAGCAAGTTGTCAAAATTACAAAGTCAAAATTGCATTAACTGATGGAACACCCATTGATTTCAATTTTTTAAATTTAGTGCTAATTGTTGTAGTCTGTATAAAAATACACTAACTTTTAAAATTTTAAGTGTACATATGTACATACAGAGCTAGTTTTTCACATAAAGATAAACTGTACTTGTCAGTTAACTGTAGTTTAAACTAAAAACTTTGTTTTTCAGATAAAGATTATCTAGTTAAAAATCTAGGTTTAACCGTGCAACATTGCGCAGTTAAATTCAAGTTAGAGCTGTCAAATGATAAATATACATACATACATATGCACACATTATAAAATAAATACTACGCAATTGAAAAAAAACAGTTTTACTAAAAAGTTTAATAAATAAATAAATTGGATGTTTCTTATGACGACGAAAATTTTAGCGATTACTAAACCTATAATAATTTGGATAGGACAATTGCGAGAAATATAAAGAAGACAAGAACACGTCAAAATCATTTTTAAGTGTGTAATAAATTGGAATTCTTTCAAACATTTCCTTGGATTTAAAATTTTATGTTTTTTTGTAGTTTATTTTTGGAGCGTCATTATTTTTAAGTCCCTATTACTTATTTTTAAATTCTTAAAAACTTCAGAAAACTTATAGAAGTTTTTTTAACATAAATTTAAAGAATTGTCATATCACTTTTTAAGTGTTGCCCTATTTATATAAAATATTTTCAAGAATGCCATATCTATATTGAAAGCAAAGTATGGCATTTCTAGCTAAATTGACAACTTTAATCCATCACTGAAAAACAGCATGGGTGGTTAAAACCCGTTTAACTTTGCTTCTTGGTTAACTCAAACGACTGTTAAACTAGGTTTAACTGACTAGTAAAAAACTAGCCCACAATTGTATGTATATTACATGGGATTTTAACATTTTTCGTTGCTCGTTTTGGAACACCCTTTTATTTTTAACTCTCATGTATTTGTTGTTGTAGTGGCCAAATGTCTACACACTGTGTCCAAATTTCGGGTCCGTAGCTCTTACGGTTCATTTTCACCTTTTGTGTACGGAACCCTAATAAAGCAATTATCAAGTTAAATAAAATAAACAAAAACCAGCAAATTCCTATGTATGTATTTACAATATTTTAAATACTTAAGTTTGTATTGCTTCTTTCAAACACTAATACACTCATACATATGTAGGTCATACCGATTTGACAACGCGGTGTGAATCTCAGCAAAATTTGTGATTGTATTGTGAAAAAGAATTTTACCCCCTAGCGTATAGATGTTTACACATCAAAAAAAAAAAAAAAAAAAAATAAAAAATAAAATAAGTAAGCATAAATAAATATAATAAAAAAATATAATTACTTTTTACTTTTTCTGCTGCCTTTTTGCGATATTGAAATTAGTTCGATTTTCTCTCATATTTGATATTTGTAGCAAAACCTACGAAATCGATTTTTTTTGGAACAAAACTGAGCGACAGGTACACGTTTTTCGATTAATTTTTAGTGTCATTCTCGAAAGTTTTATGCGATATATGTATGTTTGAGATACATTCGAAATCGATATCATTCACAAAAGTCTTGGTCAACTGGGTAAACATACATAAACACGTATGTATGTAAATAAATAAATAGATAAAATATTTATACATATCTATATACATAGAGCATACGTTCATACATATGTACATGAAATTAAAAGAAAATAGTAGAAAAATTTTATTGATTTTTGTGCAATAAACCACCAAATAACTGCACACAATGTGAATCATGTAATAGTTAATATATATCTCTCCGTTTGTATGTATGCCTGTCGGAATATACACACATACATAAGTATGTATGTGCATGATTTATGTGCCCATGTGCACCTTAATACGGTAGAAAAAATATCCCGTGATTTCAATAATTATTGCGTGACTTAAAAACAAAACACCACAGAAGTTATTACGAGTACACGAAAAAAAAACTAAAATTGTTTTTCTATTAAAAATCGATAGACGGAAGAGGATGATGCGTAGTTAAAAAAAAAAATAATACACACTTGCACAAATCCGTTGCAATAAGGAAAAACTGCTCAAGTCATATTTTGCTGATTTGCGGTAGATCAAGTCGATTTTTAGAAATTTACTTCTTTTGCACTTACATAAATTGGGAAGTGTTAAGTTTTATGGTTGTTTATTATTTCTTTTGAACTAGTGAACAGATTTCGATGAAATTTACTGTTTTGGAAAGAAGAAATGTTGAACTTTTGAGAAAGTATATTTGGAGGCACCCTATTATAAGATAGGGTAGCTCCAAAGAGCCTCAAAATGGGAAACTGAGGATGTCGAAATTCTTTCGTAACTTGTAACTTTTGTAAATATTGACCGATCTAAATAATTTTTTCAGCGGGACAATCAACGTTAAGAAACAAAAATAAAAATTCGTAGAGCACCATTTTATATCTTACAGTTTCCAAGTTATTTGTCTTGAATTTTTTTTTTCTTATTTCTTAATTTTTGGCTCAGACTTTTTTTAATCGTTAGTATACAACTTCTTTATTACTTGGCAAAAATCATTGGATTTTGTTGTCTTTTAGTGTTTTCACACTGACATGGTTTTAATAAAAGTTGGTTTTAACGTTAAAACCAACTGTTAAAACCTGGTTTTACCATACAAATTGTTTTTGTTAAAACCAAATTAAAACCATTTTTGAATTGGTTTTAAGTTGGTTTTAAGAAATGCAACCTTGTTTTCGCTGTGATAAATTCAGTGCCGCCAAGTTGAAATGACCGACATTAGCTGTTAATATTTATGGCAGTGAATAACAAAAGATGGCGCTTTCATTTGTTCATTTTGTAATTTTTTCATTTTCAACTTAAAAATGGATGAAAAAATTATGGGAAAGAGATTTTTTTTGGAAGAAAACAAAAAAAATATTAGCGTTGAACTCTAGAAAGTGAAAATAGATAATATGACTGACATTCATCTGCCTATAAAAAATGTTTATCTTATAATGTATTTGTGCATTTTTATATATAATAACTTTATTTCCAAGCACATTCTGTATAAGAAGTTCCATAATTAAAAATAATTTTATTTACAAAATATAAAATAATTCCAAAAAAAAAAAGTAACAGAGGCCCAATTGCTGCGAATGGCTCCTAATTGATAAATCACGGTCATCAACCACACTGGCGGATACAGCTGCCATATTTTCCTTCACTCTACGTATGCGTGTTGGTGGCTTAATTCTTAATTAATAAAATTCCGAATAGTCGCCTCACAAGGTCGCACAAACTGACTATAAAATGGAAAAAGTGCACCGATGCACTTTCTTAACCGAACATAAATTCTGATAATAAAATTTAATATTCTGCAAGCGTTGTTCATTTGCAAGTCGATTCATGCTTAAATTATAGACCAAACTGAACATGTTTAACAGTAATATGATACACGATAACAACTGAGTTGCCAATCACAGTGTTGCCTGAAATAAACTTGTTAAAAATCCAACCTTTATTAGTGTCTGTAAGTTTCTTAGCCCAATATCTCTTGTATGCAAGAACACCATGACCTTTATTTACCATCACTAAAATATTCTTAATAAAATTTTATTTATTTATTTATTTACTTGATATTAAAATTATATAAAATATAACATTAATATATTTGTGCATTGATAGCACTGGCTGTCAAGACACTCGGCTATATAAAATTTTAATGCTGCAGTTATTTATTATTCTTTATACTTTTATCATAACACTCCAAAACTTTTTTTTTATTTAAAAATAAGAACGATCTCCTTCATCTGCAGTTCAAACTAGAGAAATGCTTAAAAATAATATACTACAGTAGCTTTGTTGGGTATTTCCCTTATCAGCACTAAATCAAAGGCATCATTTTCAAAACAATAGTCAACAATATTATATATATATTCATCGCTGACATTACTTTTAACCAGCAGTATTAATCGTGTTAACAAATTATGTCTCAAGGATTTCCACAGTGTTGATAATAGATTTTTATCCTCATCAGCAATTCCTTTTAAATTTGCTACAGCCAAAAGGCGACGATTATACTTCTTCCACAAAAATTGAGTATTATTTCCTGCTAGCATCATTATTGGCGTAAACATCTGCTTCATTAGACTTTTCAATAGAACGTCTGCGTTGAAGACATTCTCATAATCCTTTTCATATGACTGATTGTGTCGCATAAAAATAATTGTATCGTAATATTTTTCTGCTTTACTGTCGCTTGTTAACTGCACAAGCATTTTACTCAGTTCATTTTCCACTGACAATACTTCCAAAAATCCAAGAAGGATTGTAGTTGAAGTTGCGTTAACGCTTAAGGCCATTGTAAAACTAATCACGCAATTGTGAATAGGTTTAAATTTATACGTTTACATTGTACATATGTACCCAGCAAAAAATAAATGAACGCGTTCAAAATGAAGTAGTGTTTCATGAGTTCTTAAGCATGTGTTTCTTCGCATGCATTCTGAATGACATCGCAAAACGTAAATAATGCTATACTATTTGAACTCATTAAAAACGCATGCGACGAACGCATGCATACATTGAAATCAATATCCAGCAAAAAAGGCATGCAAAAACGAAATTAAATCATCACATTGAAACGTTTTCATAAAACAAGTTTTATCTCCAACAAATAACAAGAGTGCAATATCTCAGTGGTAGAGAGTATGCCTTACCAGTCAGAACAGCACGGTTCGTATCCTGGCTGCGAATTTTTTTTTCGTTTTGCATTTACGTGAAAAAACGTCATCGAATCATGGGTTCTTGCATGGGTTCTAAGCACTCATTTCAAACGTCCTCGACTCATGGGTTCTTGCATGGGTTCTAAGCGCTCATTCGAATGATGAGCAGTGTTGCTAAATGTGAACCCATGCTCGTCAATGACACTCCTGTGTTAAAATCATGCGTTCTGAACCTAAGTTGTTGAACCAATGCATTTGCAGTAGAACCCATGCATTAACTATTTCTTTTGCATATTTTTTTTTTGCTGGGTATGTATGTACATTTATGTATACGTGTGCATACATGTGTACATACACATATGTATATAATTATATTTATGTTTTAATATGGAATTTCCACCTTTGTAAACTCTCTTTCTTTTGCGCAAATGTTTTATTTGGAATACATATGTACATATAAAATTGATTAAATGTTTAATGAAACACTTGTAGACATAATGTTGTCACTGCACCTCCAACCCTTGACTACATACGAGTACCAAACAAAATAATGATGACGTTAATGTTAACTTCAATATACAAATGTATGTGATTGTGTTGTTTTACTTACAAAAAATCCTGCAGGAAATGCCAATAGTGCAATTGTAGCGATTTAGTAGTGACATAGTGTGCCCCAGCCAATTTAATGGCCCATTGACATATCGTGCCATAACCGCCAAAAAAGCTTAAGCGACATAATTTTCGAACTTAATTTTTTTTAACAAAATTGATAATTTGCGATCGTAAATAGACGGTTTTCGTAAAAAAATCGAAGTCCAAAAAAAAGCAACATGAATCCGATCACAGAGGAGATGTGTAAACATTTAGTATTGAAAAAATTTTTTTTTTAGTTGGAAGTACTTATGCTTTTAGTATATTTTTTTAAATTAATCAATTAAAAGTATCAAAACTTTCAATATTGTAAATACATAGGAATTTGTTGGTTTTTGTTTGTTTTATTAAACTTATTTGGTTAGTAAATGGGCACACTGCAGTATATGTATATGTACTGCATTCAAAATTGCAGTAGGCAGTAAATTTACTGATTACTAAAAAAAATTCAGTAAATTTTTACTGTTAATGAAATTTAATTTGCATTGCCAGTAAAATCGTAGGGCCGTAGCAAGTGGCAAAGTTTCTTCATTCAAATTTTGAAACTTTTGTATGAAAAACATTTAGCCACTTGGTAGAATTTCATTATGAATACGGGCATTACTGATTACTGAAAATTCAATGCACCTCATCATATAACAAATCATTTAGACAATTTATAAAAATTGTAGAAAAAAGTTTTAGTAATCAAAAAAAATTTACTTGTTAATAAATTTTTATTGTTGTTATTGAAACTTTAGTGGTACTGCAGTGCTCATCTATGGTAAATGCCTTTACTTTTACTTTTTAATTTTAAATTCCTGTTGTTCATCGTTTAGTTGTTGCTGTTTTTGTTGTTGTGTACGCATTGCAATTAAAATGAATTCAGTAAAGTGCGACTTTGACTCGCGCACATTCGGTTTGGAGCATTTTTTTGATTTAGCTTTCTTCCTTTTTTAAGTTTAAACGATTTTTTTCAGTTTTATCGCTTTTTTCTCGTTTTGGCGTTTTTTTCTCTTTTTGGGTTTTTTTTTAATTTTCGCAATTTTTTAATTTTTTGACGATTTTTTCATTTTGGCGATTTTTTTTTCTGTTTTTGGGGCTTTTTTCATTTTGGAGATTTTTTTTCATTTTGGCGATTTTTTCTGTTTTTGGGGTTTTTTTATTCAGGCGATTTTTTTTTTCATTTTGCCAATTTTTTCATTTGGGCGATTTTTTTGTTTAGGGTTTTTTTTTCATTTTGGCGATTTTTCCGGTTTTTCGCGATTTATTTTAGTCCTAGAAATTTTTTTTAATTTGGTGCTTTTTTCGTTTTGACGATTTTTTTTTTGTTTTTGGCGATTTTTTTAGACTTCGCGATTTTATATACTTTTTTTTGATTTTTTAGTTTTACCCTTCTTGAAAATTTCAAGAGTTTTGCTCTTACGGTTTCCAAGATACAGCAAGTTGTCAAAATTACAAAGTCAAATTGCATTAACTGATGGAACACCCAGTGATTTAAATTTTTTAAATTTAGTGTTAATTGTTGTAGTCTGTATAAAGATACACTAACTTTTAAAATTTCAAGGGTATATATGTACAAACAATTTTATATACATTACATGAGATTTTTCGTTGCTCGATTTGGAACACCCTTTAGTTTTTAACTCTCATGTATTTGTTGTTGTAGTGGCCAAATGTCTACACACTGTGTCCAAATTTCGGGTCCGTAGCTCTTACGGTTCATTTTCACCTTTGGTGTACGGAACCCTAATAAAGCAATTATCAAGTTAAATAAAACAAACAAAAACCAGCAAATTCCTGTGTATGTATTTACAATATTTTAAATACTTAAGTTTGTATTGCTTCTTTCAAACACTAATACACTCATACATATGTAGCTCACACCGATTTGACAACGCGGTGTGAATCTCAGCGAAATTTGTGATTGTATTGTGAAAAAGAATTTTACCCCCTAGCGTATAGATGTTTACACATCAAAATTTCGTTTGAGGTATTTTAGCGGTTATGGCTCGATATAACATTAGCTTGTCATTGGAAATCCTCCAGTAGACTGTAGTTCTTTTGGAACCACGTGGCAACATTGGCACCAAGGACTTACAAGTAAACTTTACATAGTGTCCACACCTGATGAATTTATATCATGATGAATGTTGATATCATGATGAAAATTCATCACGTATAGACTCCATTTATTAATATTATGGTAGCGTTATAATATAATCACCATTGCTCACGGCCTGATGAATTCATCTTGATATCAAATATCATTTTATGTGTTATTATGCATTTAACGTTTATTTATTAAACAATTTTCGTTTAAAAAATGCAGCACAACAATTATTTGTGACCAAAAAATTAAACAACACACAAATTATTTATTTTTGGTAAGTATTTTTCAAATATGTCTTTCATTCATGATGATATAAAATCATCAACATCTACCCCTTTGTGCTGATATTAATGAAAAAATTACAGTTGCTCTGTCGGCGTCATATTACGAGGTCTGATATAAAATTATCAGGTGTAGACACTATGTTAGGAACTCTAGTCTACAATATGGATATTTTCTCGCTTGATTGCAATAGTAAAATTTTAGTGGCTTACTAGTGACAATGTCAATAGTACTACTGACCAGGTGTACCCCAGCCAATATAATCGCCTATTGGCATATAATAAGGGGTTGTCATTGAAAATCTATCAGTAAAATTTAGCACTATTGACGAGGTAATTATTTACGACCATATGGATACATTTGTACCAAAGATTCACAAGTACATAAAAGAATGCATTATTCTTTTTTTTCTTTAAAGTTTAAATAGTCAATCAAAAGTGGCAGCGGCTAGCCCACGATCAGCTTGCAACCAGGGATGATAAATGAGAATACTAATTTTGTACCAATTAGCTTTTAAAAATGTACTTTTTCGAACCCAATAGTACTAAAATCGGCATTTTTTTGTATTTTTAACGTCATGACTCAAAAAAACTATTTTGCTAGATCACAAATTTCAAGTTTTCAATTTACACACGTCTTAATGAAAAACTAAAATTTTGTGCATGTTTCAAAAAAAAGAACTATATGAGGATTAATCTGCATCATTCAATTTTATTACAATTAGAGACAGTGGAACAGGCAGTAAATACATATCGTTGGTCTCAAGTAAAAAGGCCCTAACTCAAATAATTGCTATTTTACAGGAGAAGGTAAAAACACAATAGAAACTGTTATATTCTTTCTGTAATATTTTTGTACAACTTTTTTGTACAAAAGTGTTACTTTTAAAACTATTTTAAATATATTGGAATCACTGAAAAAATGAATTTCGTAAAAAAAATATGAGTTACAACCTCTCAATAAGTCCTTTGTTTGTATTAGACTTTCAAGTCTTCGTTTTGATTATGAAAATTCTCTTTCCACATTCGCTGATGAGTGAAGAATTGACAATATTCTCCTGATAACTTTTGAAATCTCATAAGATCATCCAATTAATTTTTTAAAGCTCGAAACTCGTTATTTATAGTATTATAATTTCCATTTTCTTTTAGGAATATTTTTTAATAAGAGAGATACTATACTACTAACATATTCAGGAGTGAATTTTGCTAGCCATGTTAAAATTTCGTTATGAAAAGTAACTTTATTTAGTTTTGCAAAAGTTTCTATAACATTTCTTTTAAAATCCGTAACTAGACAACTTTTAATTTTATTTCTAGATATATAAAGTTTTTAATATCAAAGTAAATTTTAATCGTTTACATATGTATGTAGCATACCTAGCTTCATTTATTTTCATCATTTAAACGATTGATATGATAATAATTTAGCATGTTTCTTATTTCTTACAAATTTTATATTGATACAATAGATAAAATAAATGAAGACGGCGCTATCATATTGAAAACGAAAAACTGGTGAAGTTAGATGTAGTTCTTTATAATAAACCAATCAAGTCTAATGCACATCTAACAAGGTATTCGCTCTCAACAACAAAACAAATTCGCCACTTTTCTCTCAAATTTATTATACTTTAAATGATCGCGATTAATTATTTTTGTGATAATAAAACAAGGGATAGTCTCTTGCAAATTTTTCAAATAGTACCAAATGAGTCACGGGGGTACCAACATACTTTTAGGGTTTGAATAGTACCAAAAAAAGTACAATTGTACCAACTTTATCATCCCTGCTTGCAACTCTGATATTGACTGCTTAGCATAATAAAAAAGAGAAAACAAACTATTGACGCGTTCGTTGACAATGTCAGTAGAAATACACTAGAAGTGTTGTCTAACGTATCTCTACTTGTGCATAAAAGAAAAATTGTCGACATTTTAACTAGTGAAATTGTTACTAGAGAAAATATTGTTGGCGTATGAAAATAAAGATATTCTGGGAGTCTACTCTGTAATTCGAATCGAAAGCAAATGCTTTCGAAATGCAATGTTAATAACATACAAATTCGAAACCATTTTCTTCCGTTTCGAAATACAGAGTAGATCCCCTGTTTATACGGCATAACAAATATACAAAAACTTGGTAGCACTTCTATAGAAAACTTACTTATGGTTACAAAAAAAAATTGTGTAAATCTATAAAGTAACAAATAATTATTTGCTTTTATTGGCACTATTTTCTTCTATCAATGTTTTATTGTGCAATATTTATCCATCTATTATTTTTTTATTAGAAAACATTTGTAAGCGTGGCAACATCAAGCATTTTAGTTTTTTGAGTTAGTAAGACGCAATAAAAAAATTAAATGTCAACAATTTACAGTTTTATTTGCAAATAAGTCGTGCGTATAAACGTAGTATAATAAACAAATGGTTCCAGGCTGACTAGAGGGAATTGTGACGTTACACGTACATATAAATATGTATAATATGTATGTACTAGTCTCCTGCATAAGATATCTTATAATAACTTTTAAGACATGAGGGCTTTTTCAAATGCTTTACTACAGCGAAATCTTATAAAACAAACGTTAACAACATTGTTTGCAAGAAATTTTTTTGAGTATTGTAGGTATAAGAGTAAAGAAGAAAACACTTCGTGACGGAAGAATTTGTGATACTTGCTTCTTTCTACGCATAAGCGCGTGTACAAACGTCATGCATGTATGTGTGTATGATCTTATATTTTTCTGCGCACATGCAAGGGCACACACATGCATTAACATTAGTTGTATGCGGTTAATCACATAATAGCTTACCATCTACATATTACACACACACTCAAACGTACAATATGAAAAATAACAAGCATACACTAATCAACAGTACTTCCTTTGAGTGTTTTTTACAAACAAGCTGTCTTGTGACATCGCTTGTTACAACTGGTATACACATACACCAATACATCTATCGTGCTTCGCTTATAGTACGACAGCGATTATTATTGGTTTAGTATAATACATGCGACGTGAATACATTTAAAAATCATGACGTTTTTATATTTCAAGACTGTTTACGCAGCTCTCTATATGTACATATGCACATATATGTGTGACTATTTTTGGTAACCAAATGTTAACAAACACGTGTGTGTTTTGAAGCGAAATACTGACGTGTCTTGTATCCGTTTGGAGTGTTAAAATATATTAGTAAAAATTCAGGGGCCTTATTCCTGCAGTCGTGATCGAAATTGCATTCGAATAGAAATGAATTCCCTTAGCAAGAAATTTTCTGATGATATCATTCGATACCAAGCGAATCGAGTTTTTGTTTCAGTGTTGGAAAAAGGCAAATAAATTTATTTCACAACACCGAATAAATTTTAAGCAAAAACATACTCTGTCGGAGAATGTGTGGTTGACTACAAAAATAATTAACTTCTTGTTAACTTTTCTTAGACTGACTAAAACAAACAGTAGTACGTATTCAAATTTGATGAGAGCCAACAAATTTATTCGTAGCTACTTTGAAATTCATTTCAGTTTTATATTAATCTGAGTGGTAGCACGTTGAGTACGCAACTTGTGATGATACATGTTCAAACCCCAAAATTTTTTTTTTAATTTACTGACTACCAGGTGATTTAAAAAAAAAATCAACTTTAAGTTAGCTGAAAGTAATGCAGAGTGAGACAATTGACTACTAGCTACGACATCGCAATGTTCAAATAGTCAGTTAATTGCATTAAAAGTAATACAACTATCAGCCAGCACTAGTTGCGAAATAGTTAGTTTAAATTTAGTTTAAAGTTAACGTAATTTCCGCGTTTTCGGAATTTCATTTAATTTAATATTACAAAACTGTTTGGTGTCTCAATATAAACATCTTATTGTCAATATTTTATGTTAACTTGTTACGCGATATTAGATGAAAATTTCATTTCCACAGAATTGTTTTATTTTATTTTAGCAGAAAGAAATATTTTCAAGGAATTTTAATTTAATGAAATTGTAAAGCAATTTGTATCCGAAATACATATGGATAATGTAAAGAATTTGTTGTCCCAGAAAGTGAAACCCGTTATCTCTTTCTTAACTATATTGACATTCCTTTTTAAAATAGTATTACGTACTAGTGTCCTGCACAAGAGTATTTATAAGACTTTTCAAGACATGAGAAATTTTTTCCAATGCATTACTACAGCGAAATATTCTAAAAGAATCGCTAAACAACACTGTTGGCAAGACAAACCACCGAAAAAACTTACTTGCCAACAGTGTTGCTTAGCGATTCTTTTAGAATATTTCGCTGTAGTAAAGTATTTGAAAAAAAAACTCTCATGTCTTGAAAGGTCTTATAAATAGTCTTGTGCAGGACACTATTACGTACATACCTCGGAATCAAGTTCATCCATTGGTCCCACTGCTTATTAATTGTATATTGATTTATATGGCAGATTTCTGTAGTCAAATGGAAACTATTTTAATTTTAATATTATTTATACTCGTAATAATTAATGACAAACTATCTGTAATAGTGATATTTAAATACATGTCATCATGGAAACAAACTAATTAATACTATTTTTTATAATACTATAAAATATTTTAAAATTTTAAGCTTTTGTTAGCGGTGTCATATAATAAATAATAAATTGTAACGACGATAATACTATTAAGGGCCATTATTACAACTTAAATTTAGTTAAAAGTAGGACTTCATCGGACGTATAAAAACTTTATCATTTGCAAAATTTTACTTTAACCTAAAGTGAGCGATAAATTATAGGCAAGTTAATACTACCTGGTAAGTTAAATCCAATTTGCAATAATGGAAAGCTTTTCATACCTCCGATAAAATCCTACTTTTAACTATCTTGAAGTTGTAATAATGGCCCTAAAATGTTATTTGTCTTTTGGTTGTTAGAAAAGTTGTCTACGCAAAAGCCTCAAAAATAATTTATTATAACTTAAACTAATAAAAAATTTATATAATAATTGATTGTTATATAAAAATAGATCCCTAATACATAATTGTGTACCATAGATATTTAAAACTGTAACATATGGAAATATCATTGGAGAATTCCGCCAATATTTAAATTAAATTTTTTTAAGAAGAAAACTCTCAATTTTGATACAATTTTATTTGTGATAAAAACTATATTAAATCTAAAGGTATTATTTGATCATTAATAAATATCAAATATTTATGATCAAATCATAAATATAGAAACAAGGAGTTTCATGTGCTTTTAATGACTTTAAATTTACAATAATTACACTGGACATTGAAATGGAGTTTTTTTTTTGATTTTCTAGAAAACAATAATGTCTTAGCATTATGCATTTTTCATGTTGATAAGAATGATAAGTTTTTATCTAGAAACTCTAAATTTATGAAGGCGTAGTTGTAGTTATTTTAAGTATAGGCTGCGTTCCGAACTCTTATTTAAATCTCACGAGAAATAAACTTGTAAAATATCTCCAACCTTCAATTATTCTCTCATATAAACATGTGTATTCTATCCTTAACATTTTGTAGTCGGTAGCTTGCTGTGGTGATTGTGTTTAATGCTTAAATAAATAGGAACATTATAGTATTGGCGATATATCGATAATTTTTCTAACTTTCGATAGTCTTTAGGCAATATATAGATAAAGTTTTTCACACTATCGATAGTTTTTCACCTCTAACCTGAAGTGTAATGAGAAATTCTTAGAAGAAGAAGTATGTAATGTCATAAATTAACAGACTACAAATTTACAACATTACTTCAAAGCAAACCGTTTTTTGTTTTTTCTATTTACCCAGTATACCAAATGGCTTGAGAAAAATATTATAATAAGCTTACTAACGTAAGCCTCAAGCTTGAAAAAGTATTACAAATATGTTGAAAAGAGCCATTATTCAAAATATGTCAACTCAAGTAAGCTAAATTTTCAGTAGAACGAAAAAACTAGTTAATTCGCTCATTATTGTAAAAATAAATGATGTGCCTTCCACAATATGGTTTAAATATGCTTACAAAATAATAGCGACAGCGACCTTATTTCTAAAACTTATTATGGCTTTATAGAGGGTTTTTAAAACACATTTTCATAAAAAATTTTTCTTAAAAAGCCTTTATAAAGCCTTAATAAATTTTAGAAATAAGTGTAGTTCTGCAAAAATTTACGGCCTGGCAGACGATGTCGACAAGAAATTATCTGTCGCTTAAGCCGCGTTCAGACTATTATACTTTGCATTTATACTTGTCAAAAATTCAAATAATACGTGCAAGTGTGATAGTCTGAACGCAAAATGTCATCAAAGTGGCAAATAATACGATACAAATTTTGACATCCCATAAGACTTTTTCGTTTTTAGAAAATTTTCTAAACGATAGTACTTTTCATTAGATCAGGGTTGCATTTTCACACAAACCAAACTTCCAAGTCGGCTGTTTCGCCGCCGATAGCGTGTCGTCATTGATGTAATGTTTTGTCATATGTATATCGGCTCAAAATTTTGAATAAGTGAATCGTATGGAAGTATATTTCGTTGACGCAATTTTTTAACGTTTTTGTAATATATTTTCTTAAATTTTTTCTGTTATTTACATAGAATATTTTTAACTGCTGAATTTTTTAAAGTGTCGGCACGTGCCCGCCTGCATGAAACCGTTTTGCCGCCGCTAGTAAGTGAATAGCGCAGACATTTTCATTGAACAGCTGTTTTGTTTTCTACTAGTATTACACATTTGATTTGAAGTGTGATGGTCTGAACACAGTATGTGATTTTACGTTAGATTTTTTTTGACAGTCGCAACGAATGTATTTAGATTTCTGTATCGTAAAATGTGATGAAAGTGTTAATACTTGTATAATAGTCTGAACGGGGCTTTAGTTATATTGAAAACAAAAACAAAATAAGAAAATTTGTTTTTATTTTCAATATAAGTAAGCGATAGATAGTTTCTTGTCGACATCGTGGGCCAGGCCGTTAATTTTATTTTGCACTTGTTTGCGTATTTTTATGATATAGCATATTTTATCCGATCAAAAAACAAATATTTCTTTAGAGTGAGTTAGCATATTTTGTCCGAAAAAATATACATATATATTTTTTGAATATACACAAAAAAAACTAAATTTCATTTTCAGTAACCAAATTCGTTGAATCAGTAAATATTTTATTTGAATGCGGTCCTACAAATAATTTTGTAAATTCTAATAAAAATTTTGCAAAAATTTAAATGAATCATAGTTCGGCTGAGAGAAAATGTTACTTCAGTGTGTTGGTGTTTATCTTGCTTGTTGATAGGAACAACGTGCTGTTGTGCGGTTGTTGTTGTTTATTTTGATTGATCGTGTTGTATACATGTAAATGCCGAAAAGTAGCCGACAAACGTCGTGGCCTGTTTCCTCTCTACACAGTTTTTTGGTACAAATTAATTTAATGGAACAGTACAGAATATTTACTGAAACTAAGTTTGATTTCAAACAAATATTTGTTAAAAAATTTTTTGGGTATAATTTTTTCTGTGTATTCTGCAACATTCGACCATTCAGAGTTCCGTCTAATGGTGCCCGTTGAAAAATCTATACCAGCTTATAAGTTCTATATATCAGTTTACGATACCATCATCATTATCTTGATCGTCTTGGCTTTTATATTGTTTTCCTTGGTTGTGCCTGCTACATATTTAATCAGACGTGAACATACAGTATGGTGTGGGATCACATCTGAAAATGTCATTGGGCCCTACTTCTTCGAGAATGAAGATGGAAGTGCTGTAACCGTAAATGGAGAGCGGTATCGGTTTATGATAGAAAATTTTTTACGTCCTGCTCTTGAAAACAGACCTGGTATGTGGTTTCAGCAGGACGGAGCCACTGCCCATACTGCCCGAGACACAATGGCACTTTTAAGTCAAATTTTTGGAGAGCGAATAATTTCTCGAAATTCGGAAATTATTTGGCCAGCGCGATCGCCAGATTTGACAGCACCCGACTATTTTCTTTGGGGTTTTTTGAAGGAGCGAGTGTATGTGAACAAGCCAGAGACAATCCTTGAACTCAAGGCAAACATTGTTGCAGAAATTCGAACGCTACAGCCACAAGTTTTGAAAGATGTTATGGAAAATGCTCTAAAAAGAGCCCATCAGTGCGAAGCTGAAAACGGTGGTCATTTAAGAGACATCATTTTTCATACTTAGCGTAAAAAAATTTCCATTTTGTATATTATATAATCTGAAAGAAAAAATAAAAAAAAGTTAATAAAAAAAAAGTTATTAAACTTTTACACCCCTTGGTTTCTTTTGGCCCACCCTGTAGTTTAATAATGCATTTGGTAGTACTTTTTTTAGTGGCTGTTTGTTACACTAACTCCATTAGGTTCAGAGTCATATTTATTTGTATCAAGCTCACAGAGTTGCATAATTCTGATGTATTTTAAAGGAAGACTTTCGCTTGAATACTAATTACAAAATGCAACCCTGAAAGTATTGACTAGTTACTTTTGTGTATTGAGTACCGGGAAAAACTCCCGGTATTGAATACTCAGTACTCAAATACTCAATACTTTTACAACACTACTAAATATGTAATTTTGACAACTTGCTGTATCTTGGAAACCGTAAGAGGCAAACTCTTTAAATTTTCATAAAACGGTAAAACTAAAAAACCCCAAAATTATAAAATCGCGAAACAGAAAAAAATTGCCACTAATCGTAAAAATCACAAAAAAAAATTCTAAGACTCAAATAAATCGCCAAAACTAAAAAAACGCCAGAAACCGAAAACCCAAAAACGGGAAAAATGCCAAACATTCATTCGTTCGCACGGAACCCTTCGTGTCCGAGTCAAAGTCGCACTTTACTTAATTTATCTCTTCTACTCCCAACATAAATATCGCAAATCAACTTTTGATTTGATTAGTAAAGAATTTCTTTTTCATTCGTTTATGCATCAAGCTTTGAATGAAATTAAACAGATAGTCGCATATAATACGAATAATTCGCATTACTTTGAGAATAGATGACTGGTATAATGTTTTTAAGAAAATATGTTTTAGGATCATTGCGATTACAATATTATACAGTTTAAATGAGTAGTTTTAATTAAATTTAAAGAAGTTTTTATCTTTTTTATTTTGTTGTTGTTTAGTTAGTATTTTTAGTGTCTAATTCATAATGTTTACAAAAAAAATTATGGTTTATTAATTTCTTGCCGCAGCTGCCAATTTAAGCGTAGCAGATAGCTTTAATCTTACGTATGTACACTTTTTCATTTTGTTTTTGCAAAAACATAATAAAAAATTGGTGGGAAAATAAAAAAGTCTATAAATTTTTTATTTTCTCTATTCATTAACTAATGGATTTATGGTTTTTGTTTGTATTTTAACTGCATTATACTTATTATCCCCCATATTCATAAAATTTAAAATGAATATGGGGGTATGTATGTATATCTGCCAGTAATTAAATTGCATTAATTAAAATAATATTTTTAAATATTAAATGAGTTTTTTCTCATAATGATTTAAGAAATTCATTTTGAAGTTGTCTCACATCTTATATACATATACATACAACTCAGAAAAAAAACTAGTTTGTCCGAAAATGAGTTCTCAAAATTTTCAATTTACATACAACTTAATGGGAAAGAAAATTTGATTTTTCGCTCAAGAGTTTAGTATTTAAGATATTTGTATGTAATTTTTACACAATATGAACAACATCAAGAGGATCAATTCTTTATCACTAGCGTAAATTTTTTTATTAAAAACGTTGCTTTAGTACATGATATGCATGTATATATAATAGAGTGGCCGTTATTTTTTTTTTCTCTGAATAAATGGGCTTGATGATCCTCTTTGGGGGCGGACGCACCCACTAAAACACAACTTATCGCTATGAAATTTTTTGTATTTTTTTTACATAAAACTGCACCCATTTGGGTGGAGATTCTATAAGAAATCAAAAAAAAAATCTCCATACAACTAACGGCCACTCTAATGTATATAAAGGGTGTTTTTTATTGAGGTATAGAACTTTAAGTTGGCATCACTTTTTTAACTGGCGGCCATTTTGTCAGCTGTCAAGTGATTAATATTTAGTTTGGTTTGCCATTTCATCATGAACAGGTTGACAAATGAACAACGCTTGCAAATCGTGCAAATTTATTTCGAAAATAATGGTTCAGTTCGCGAAGTTTACCGCAAGCTCCGTCCATTTTATGGTCGACATAATCGTCCATCAGAGCAATTAATTCGGTTAACCATGGATCGTTTTCGCACTACGTTTACTCTATGTGATAATACGCATCCGCAGAGACGTCGAACAGTGCGCACCGAAGAAACAATTGCCGCTGTAGAGCAAAGTGTTGAAGAGGACCCGAATGAATCGATTCGCCACCGTGCACAGCAATTGGAGCCGACTAACCGACTATTTTGTTCCCGAATTGGATGGCATGAATGTGGATGAGTTGTGGTTCCAACAAGACGGCGCTACATGCCACACAGCGCACGTCACAATCGATTTATTGAAGGAAACATTCGATGAGCGCATAATTTCGCGGAATGGACCTGTCAATTGGCCACCAAGATCGTGTGATTTGACACCATTGGATTATTTTCTTTGGAGATATGTGAAGTCGCTCGTCTACGCCAACAAACCAGAAACGTTAGGGGACTTGGAAGCCAACATTCGTGGCGTTATTGCCAACATACGGCCCCATATGCTCGAAAAAGTGGTTGAAAATTGGACCTGTAGAATTGGTTTTATTCGAGCCAGCCGCGGCGGCCACATGCCCGAAATAATATTTAAACATTAATGGCATAAAATTATCCTTCCAATAAAGCCAAATTGATGGACATTAAAACGATTTTCTTGTGTTTTATTTCAATTCAAAGTTCTATACCTCTTAAAAAAACACCCTATATAATAGAGAGCCAGCAAAAAATTACACATTACCATCAGAACTACTTTCCATATAATGACTTGCCCCCTTATGCAAAAACGTTTGTTAAAGTTAAAGCATGTGTTAAAACCGGTTTTGCTATACAAAATTCGTTTGTTAAACCAACTTTAAGTTTAACAATCGTTTTTGCATAAGGGGTTTACTTTTTTGATTGCCAAATTTCATTACTCGCTTACAAATCACATTACCTAAAATTTAAAAATATTATGTATAAGTTGCTAAATGAGGAGAATGATTTTTTTTTTAGATTAATAGATTACGTAACAAGTTGCCAAATAAAAATTAAATTCAGTGAAGCGCTACTTTGACCCGCCCACGAAGGGTTCCGTGCGGACACTAGATATGTAATTCAATACGAACTTTAGCCTATATTATAAATAGTTTAGTATTTTTTTCGTTTTTTGGGTTTTTTCGATTTTGAGCGTTTTTTGGTTATGGCGTTTTTTCGGTTTTTGGCGCTTTTTTTAGTTTTTGCACTTTTTCCCGTTTTGTCGATTTTTGGCGTTTTTTCACTTTGGCGATTTTTTTCGTATAGGCGATTTTTTTTTTGAATTTAGGAGATTTTTTCAGTTAGGGCGCCTTTTTCGCGTTTTGGCGATTTTTTCGGTTCTTGCAGTTTTTTCAATTTGGCAATTTTTTTCATTTTGGCGATTTTTTTTCATTTTGACGATTTTTTTCATTTAGGAGATTTTTTTAGTTTTGTCTCCTTTTTCGCGTTTTTGGCGATTTTTTCGGTTTTTGGCGTTTTTTTTCATTTTGGCGATTTTTTCAATTTGTCTGCCAACTATAGGATAAATGCAGCGTGCAAAATTTGGAAACAATAAGAATTTTTTCACTAAGAAGTGATTGTAAATTTTAGTTAAAAAATTAAAACAATTCGCATATTCTATTTGTACTGAAAAATATGTATATAAGACTGAAATATCTGCACAGAAGACCAAATACAAGAACGCTGATGATGAAGTTGTGGCAACCATCTTCAAGATTGTGGGAGGTTATTGTGACAATTTTTGGTCAAGTCTGTGTTATTAATAGTTTTAAAAGGGAAGAGATTCAGAAAAGGAAAATGTAATTGTAAGAAGTTTTTGGCCAGCCTTCTGCTGATTTATTTAGTTTATGATAACCTAATTTTGCAAAGTGTAGTAAGCAACGTAATTCTGTATGTAGTTTTATGTATTTGGCCTTTATTTCAAACTTTTTGATGATTATGCTTTTTTTAGATCGACATCTATTTACCTGAATTCGACATAATCTTAAAAATATTTTATTATCACTCAACTTCTAAGTTTCTATAAATCGATCTGCTAAACAGTTACAAATAAATATTACTCAACTTATTGAAATAAAGTTTAAAGTTTTACTTTTAAAGCTAAAATTTCCAAATAAAAATAAAAATTCTTAAAACTGCTAATGGTGTGGTAATTTTCATCCCAGATCTGCCAAAATACAACTGGGTTGAAGGACGACGACATAGGAAGATACTAAAAAAAGTTCCAGCCTGCATAAAATTTACCACCACCTGCTTACATATATACAAGACAATTCGGAACAATTTGCTCAACCAAATAAAAACATATATGTATGTGCAACTTTTTTCAATTTTATTTATTTTAATAAAACAGTGCAATAAATTGATTACATATTTCAATTAAGTGGCACATATGTATAGTTGATATTAAGTTTTTTTTCAAGCTTTTTTTTCACCACGCAAATGCTCAAAACCTTTAGAAAATTCAAATAGACTTCATAAGGCACATTTATTTCCAGGTAATATCAGGATTACAAGAACAATGAAAAAATACAACAATGAAAAAAACAACATGGCTTTTAGTTGATTCAAAATATCAAAAATAGAATTTGTTGTAAAATAATAATAATAATGAAAATTATTCACATAAATTTGAAAAAATTTCTTCACGGCAGCTACCACTAATAAAATTTGCAACGTTTAGGCACTTTTCACAATTTTTTAATAGTTTTTTCATATTTTTAAATTTGTTTCAAAGAATTTTTTTAATAAAATATTTTTCACATTGAAAATTTTTAAAAATTTTTTTTTTTTAATTTCTCTTTCGTAAACAATTTTTGAAGCTTCGAATGAACTATAACTAAAAAAAAATAGCTCAGCTACGTTTCCGCTACTACCTGGTGAATGTGCCTTGAGATTTCATTAAAAAAAAATTTTTGTTCACATCAACATAAAACAGTTTGAATAAAATTATATTCGAAACTAAACTTAAAACATTTTCATAATGTTATTTTATGATAACCATAAATATATTTTTTATTAAATTTTTTTTTATTTATTTGCAGTTTGCTTCTGATAAGTTCTTTCAAAGTTTTAATTATTTTTCCTTTAAATATTTATCATAAAAGTCGAAATAAATTTAAGCCATTTCTAAAAAATTTGTTTCGATAGTAATATGTATTGCTGCTTTTTAGGGTTCCGTACACCAAAGGTGAAAAGGAACCCTATTCTTTTCGCTACGCTGTCCGTCTGTACGTCACACAGTATTTTCTCAGGAACCGTAAGAGTTACGGACATGAAATTTGGACACAGTATGTAGAACCTTGGCCGCTACAACAACAAATACATGAGAATCAAAAATTAAAGGGTGTTCCAAAACGAGCAACGAAAAATGTTAAAATCCCATGTAATATACATACAATTGTATATTGAAACTTGAAATTTGTAAAATTAGTGTATTTTTATACAGACTACAACAATTAACACTAAAATTAAAAAAAAATTAAATTTAAAGGGTGGTCCATCAGTTAATGCAATTTTGACTATGTAATTTTGACAATTTGCTATATCTTGGAAACCGTAAGAGGCAAACACTTGATATTTTCAAAAAGCCTAAAACTAAAAAAAGGGAAAATTATAAAATCGCCAAACCAAACAAAAAATCGCCAAAAATTAAAAAAAATCGCCAAAACGAAAAAAATCGCCAAAATTAAAAAAAAATTTCTAGCACTAAAATAAATCGCCAAATTCGAAAAAATCGCCAAAATGAAAAAAAAACGCCAAATTAAAAAAACGCCAAAAATCGAAAAAAATCGCCAAAACGCGAAAATGTCGCCAAAACTAAAAAAAAAAAATTTAAATAAAAAAAATCGCAAAAATGAAAAAAAATCGCCAAAAATAAAAAATCGCCAAAATGACAAAATGCCAAAAACCGAAAAAAATTGCCAAAACAAGAAAATAAAGTGTCAAAACTAAAAAAAAGAGCCAAAACTTAAAAAAATCGCCAAAACCGAAAAAACGCAAAAACCGAAAAGACCCTAAAAACGAAAAAAAAATGAAAAAACTATATATTATATAGGATGAAGTTTGTATTAAATTACATATCTAGTGTTCGTACGGAACCCTTCGTGCGCGAGTCAGAGTCGCACTTTAGTGAATTTATTTAAAAATATCGTTGCTGTTTCTTAAGTGAATTATTTTATCCCGAAATAAATAATTTATTTCCGTGAGATTTAAGGCTTTCACTTTCACTTCAAACTGGGGAAATGCATTAAAATAAAAGACCACAGGACCTTTGTTCATCAATTCCTTAATCAAGGCGGCATTAAGGGCTTTATTTTGATAACAATATTTCAAAATATTCCATATATATTCCTTTTAACCAGCAAAATCAAACGTGTTAAAAAATTTCGTCTCAACGTTTTCCACAACGAAGCCAAAAGATTTTTATCTTCATCAGCAAATCCTTTTAAATTTGCTATGGCCAACAAACGATGATTAGAATTCTTCAACAAAAAATTAGATGTGTTTGCGACTAGATTCAAAATTGGCGTTCCCTGCTCCATTAGACCTTTCAATATAATATCCGTGTTATAGAAATTCTCGCAATCTTTTACATACGTCTCATTATGTCCTATAAAAATAATTGTATCATAATGTTGTTCTGCTTTAATATTATTTGTTACGAAAATTGTTTCATCAACTGAAAAAATGTCATATATACAAAGAAATATTTTCATGCATTTAAGGATATGTTTTTAACTAAGCAACGTACATTTTCATATTTTAAATGCTTAATGTAACTATTGCAATGAAACTTTTTAGTTTATACAATCAACTATTTACATTAATAAACTGGAACCTTATCATTCATAAAATGAAAAGTGTTCATAAGTGTGACGTTAGTTTTACATCTTTTTAACGAACTATTTAAATGAATTAACAAGATTTTTCATACATAACATGACAGTATTTCATTACTTAGACGTAACGTATCATTTTCTGACGATATTGTATTATTGTATTAACAACATAATTCATTGTTTTATTGACTCTGATTCATTCATTTAATGGTAATCATTGTATTTTATTAATTATTCAACTTTTTGGCACAGCCATCACAAAAATGTTTATATGTATATAATTGGCTTCCCCAGCCAAGATTTGAACTTGGAACTCAACGCGTGGTAGGAAACGCGCTTACCCCTACAGCCACAACAACCTTAAATATTCTTTATATATTCACTAAACACATATATCATCATTAATGACATTTTAATTTAATATATATAGGGTGTTTTTTTAAGAGGTATAGAACTTTGAATTGAAATAAAACACAAGAAAATCGTTTTAATGTCCATCAATTTAGTTTTATTGGAAGGATAATTTTATGCCATTAATGTTTAAATATGATTTCGGGCATGTGGCCGCCGGGGCTGGCTCGAATAAAGCCAATTCTACAGGTCCAATTTTCAACCACTTTTTCGAGCATATGGGGCCGTATGTTGGCAATAACGCCACGAATGTTGGCTTCCAAGTTCCAAGTCCCCTAACGTTTCTGGTTTGTTGGCGTAGACGAGCGACTTCACATATCCCCAAAGAAAATAATCCAATGGTGTCAAATCACACGATCTTGGTGGCCAATTGACAGGTCCATTCCGCGAAATTATGCGCTCATCGAATTTTTCCTTCAATAAATCGATTGTGACGTGCGCTGTGTGGCATGTAGCGCCGTCTTGTTGGAACCACAACTCATCCACATTCATGCCATCCAATTCGGGAACAAAATAGTCGGTTAGTCGGCTCCAATTGCTGTGCACGGTGGCGAATCGATTCATTCGGGTCCTCTTCAACACTTTGCTCTACAGCGGCAATTGTTTCTTCGGTGCGCACTGATCGGCGTCTCTGCGGATGCGTATTATCACATAGAGTAAACGTAGTGCGAAAACGATCCATGGTTAACCGAATTAATTGCTCTGATGGACGATTATGTCGACCATAAAATGGACGGAGCTTGCGGTAAACTTCGCGAACTGAACCATTATTTTCGAAATAAATTTGCACGATTTGCAAGCGTTGTTCTTTTGTCAACCTGTTCATGATGAAATGGCAAACCAAACTAAATATTAATCACTTGACAGCTGACAAAATGGCCGCCAGTTAAAAAAGTGATGCCAACTTAAAGTTCTATACCTCAATAAAAAACACCCTTTATTAAAAAAATACTTTGACTTGTCTGCAGGATTCGATATTATTACTGCAAGGATATCACACCAACTACTAGCCAGCAGCAGGAAGTTTTATTCATTGTAGTTACGAAAAAGTTGTAACGAAACTATAATTTCCATAACTATTGATTAATGACAATTGTGGTTTGATACTTTGATCTTTATTTATGTCACCTTATTAATTTAAAATATTTTTTTTTATCAATTTTACATAAAAAACATTTCAAGTTTTTCATTACCCGATTGAAAATTATTTCGTAACATTAATGATACAATGAAATGTAAAATATTAAGCATTAGAAAGATTTCACATTCCATTCACGAAATTTGCATCAATATAGTGTAAAGTTTCATTTTATTAATGAAATTTTTCGTTGTACTAATGAAAGAGTTTCAAGGTAATGGTATTACTCCCGTTACGAAGTGTTTTTCTTTTAGTGAAAAGATAATGATTTTGTGTCCAAAAACATAAGTTTCATGCAAAAAGTCACAGACTGATTGACCCGCCCTCGTATTAGCACTTACTTAAGTATTATTTTGTAGAGTGCGTGCCGATATGTGTGTTACTCTTCCTTTACAACAGCTTCAATTTATGTGACAATACAAATGCTTGCTGCTGCAGCAAAATGCAAGTACTACCGTTTATATACGAGTATATAGGATTATTTTTTGTTTGCCTATTTAATGTTGTTTATAAAATATTTATTTATTTTATATGAACTGTTGCCACAATTTTATTTAAGGAACCAGTTCAGCAAACCACATTTTTTTCGTTTTCATTGTGCGGGTTTTTTTTCTTTTTGTTGCATGTTTTTTTTTTTTAATTTTTTATTTTTTTTTTTGCTTGCACCTATACAATAGCAACGAATAAAGGAGTCACTGAAGCCCGGTAGCAGATAATCTACTGTCAAGCAAATAAAAAAATATATATAAAAATATTCGTATATAGAGCAAAACACCAGGCAATACTACTAGCAAAAACTGATATATATAAAATGTATATAACAGGTACATATGACTAAAATAATTGATTATTAACGATAACTGTGGTTGGTACCCGACCAAACTAAGCCGTTGCACAAGGAGTATACAAATAGTTTTTTCTATAGTCGAATCTAATTTTTTTTAATTTATACATATATAATAATTAGGCCCAACCAGTGTCAGGCATAAACTTAGTGATAGTAATCAATAATGCATAACAGCCTTATTCAAAAAAATATTTTACTTGAGCCTTAGGGTCTTATGCAAAAAAAACTTAATAAAGCTTTGCCAAGCAATATTAAGCAAAGTTGTATTCTAAAAAAATTATTGTATAAAAATTCTAAAGTAGGCACCCACGTTTGTTAAGACTACTTTAAGTTGATATTTCCAAAATGTGTATTTTGTACCTCAAATATTTTTACTAATATAGCACATACTGATTCATGTTACATCTGAAAATGAAGCTAGAAGTGCCTGCTCTTATCTTAAATTTATTATTTCTGTCATGTAATGGGAAGCATCGCCAAATTATCCAACTGATTCGAAATACATAGCAAAATCAATAAAAATATATTAAAATAAATAAAATTATACAAAAATGTTTTAGTGATGTACATACAATCAAAACAAATCGAAAAAAGCTGGATATTAAAATACTCGTTTCATTCGAATAAAACAAACTGTGATAATTTTCCACATTTTTTTACTTTTACTTCATGGTTGTGTTTATCTGTTTTCCTACTATGAAGAAGCTCATATTTTTTAAATTAGGTTGCTTTACTTCAAGATAATAAAAATTTATTTAATAAAATAAAAAAATATTTGAATACCCGAATGAAATTGTATTCAATTTTGTACATCATAAGCTGTGAAGTGGTTGTTGAACACGGTGGTGTTACCAGTATTTATTATTAAATCACAAAATATTTAAAGTTGTCTTTTGCATATGATTTTTTAACAAAGCTATGTTAGCCTTAGAGTGCTTATCAACTACTATGAACTTTAAAGCTAAAGTAAAATATTTTTTTGCATAAGGGGGTTAAAGTTTAAGGCTAACATTGATTGCTTTGTTAAGAAATTGTATTCAAAAGACAGCTTTAATTATTTTGTGATTTAATAATTAATTCTGGTAACACCACCATGTTCAACAACCATTTCACAGCTTATGATGTACAACATCGAATACAATTTCATTCGAGTATTCAACTAATTTTTAGGGTTTCGTACACCAAAGGTGAAAAGGAGCCCTATTCTTTTCGCTACGCTATCCGTCTGTTCGTCACACGGTATTTCCTCAGGAACCGTAAGAGCTACGGACCTGAAATTTGGACGGAGTATGCAAAACCTTGGCCGCTACAACAACAAATACATGAGAATTAAAAATTAAAGGGTGTTCCAAAACGAGCAACGAAAAATGTTAAAATCCCATGTAATATACAGACAATTCTATGAACATATGTATATTGAAACTTGAATTTGTAAAACTAGTGTATTTTTACAATTAACACTAAAATTTAAAAAAATTTAAATTAAAGGGTGGTCCAGCAGTTAATGCAATTTTGACTATGTAATTTTGACAAATTGCTATATCTTGGAAACCGTAAGAAGCAAACACTTGAAATTTTCAAAAACGGTAAAAATAAAAAAAACCGAAAATTGTAAAATCGCCAAACCAAAAAAATCGCCAAAAATTAAAAAACAAAATCGTCAAAACGAAAACAATCGCCAAAATTAAAAAAAAATTCTAACACTAAAATAAATCGCCAAGTTCGAAAAAATCGCCAAAATGAAAAAACGCCAAAATGAAAAAAACGCCAAAAATCGAAAAAAAAATCGCCAAAACGCGAAAATGTCGCCAAAACTAAAAAAATTTTTTACATAAAAAAAATCGCCAAAAATAAAAAAAATTGCCAAAATGAAAAAAAACACCAAAAACCGAAAAAATCGCCAAAACAAGAAAATAAAGTGTCAAAACTAAAAAAAGAGCCAAGACTTAAAAAAAATCTCCAAAACCGAAAAAATGCAAAAAACGCCAAACAAAAATACCGAAAAGACCCCAAAAACAAAAACGAAAAAAAAAATGCCAAAACTATTTATTATATAGGATGAAGTTTGTTTAAATTACATATCTAGTGTTCGTACAGAACCCTTCGTGCGCGAGTCAGAGTCGCGCTTTACTGAATTTATTTATTTTATTAAATACATTTTTATTATCTTGAAGTTAAGCAACCTAATTTATAAAATATAAGCTTCTGACATGGAAGCAAAACAGATAAACATTTTTATGAAGTAAAAGTAAAAAAAAAATATGACGAACATACTCGTAGAAAAATTATCTCAATTTATTTTATTCGAACGAAATGAGTACTTGAATATCCAGTTTTTTTCGATTCGTTTTGTTTTAATGAACATCACTTAAACATTTTTGTATAATTGTATTTATTTTAATATTTTTTTATGGATTTTGCTATGTATTTCGAATCAGTTGGATAATTTAACGATATTTTTCATCACATGACAGAAACAATCCCCTTTATTGTGAATGGCGTCTTCGACGTCACATTAAGACCACACTAAAAATTGTCACTTGTCTACTCTTTGTCGATAAAAACCGGCTACTATTAACATGCTCCATTAATTTGCAAAGCTTTAAAAATTAGTAAGAGATTTTCAATAAGATCCATTTTTCGCCGGTAAAGAGTATAAAAGTGACAAAATTTGCTGTCGTCTTGATGTGTCGTCGGTGACGCCATTCACAATAAGGGGGAATAAATTTAAGATCAGATCTAGCACCTCTAGCTTCATTTTCAGATGTAACATGAATCAATATGTGCTATATGAACATAAACATTTGAGGTACAAAATACACATTTTGGAAATATCAACTCTAATAAATATTAAAGTTTAATATCTTAAACGAACAACATAAAAATTTAATATTTCTTAAGTGGAATAAGGGTAATGTGGGAGCACTGTATAATAATATAAATTTTAAAAATTAAAAATTTAAAAAAAGTAGGTTAAATGTCGTATTAAGCACAAAAATATTTTCAAGCAGTTCCATATGGAGTGTTGAGTATTAGAGCCGTAGTGTCCCTCTTTTTTAAGCGGATATGTCCAGTAAAACTCAAGATGTTACGAGCAAGGAGATTAGGATGGGACTCGAAGTTTGCCAATTATTTGCCTGCGTATTACTTCAAATTCTTCTTTTTAGGGTTCCGTACACCAAAGGTGAAAAGGAACCCTATTGTTTTCGCTACGCTGTCCGTCTGTCCGTCACACGGTATTTTCTCAGGAACCGTAAGAGCTACGGACCTGAAATTTGGACAGAGTATGTAGAACCTTGGCCGCTACAACAACAAATACATTAGAATTAAAAATTAAAGGGTGTTCCAAAACGAGCAACGAAAAATGTTAAAATCCCATGTAATATACATACAATTGTATGAACATATGTATATTGAAACTTGAAATTTGTAAAACTAGTGAATTTTTACAATTAACACTAAAATTTAAAAAAATTTAAATTAAAGGGTGGTCCATCAGTTAATGCAATTTTGACTATGTAATTTTGACAATTTGCTATATCTTGGAAACCGTAAGAGGCAAACACTTGAAATTTTCAAAAACGGTAAAACTAAAAAAACCGAAAATTATAAAATGACAAACCAAAACAAAAAAATCGCCAAAAATTAAAAAAAATCGCCAAAACGAAAAAAATCGCCAAAATTAAAAAAAAATTTCTAACATTAAAATAAATCGCCAAATTCGTAAAAATCGCCAAAATGAAAAAAAAACGCCAAAACGCGAAAATGTCGCCAAAACTAAAAAAAAAATATATAAAAAAATCGCAAAAATGAAAAATCGCAAAAAATAAAAAAATCGCCAAAATGAAAAAAAGCCAAAAACCGAAAAAAATCGCCAAAACGAGAAAATAAAGTGTCAAAACTAAAAAAAGAGCCAAAACTTAAAAAAATCGCCAAAACCGAAAAAACGCAAAAAACGCCAAAACAAAAAAACCGAAAAGACATTAAAAACGAAAAAAATTCCAAAACTATATATTATATAGGATGAAGTTTGTATTAAATTACATATCTAGTGTTCGAACGGAACCCTTCGTGCGCGAGTCAGAGTCGCACTCTACTGAATTTATTTTAATTATTATTCTTTCTTTCTTTTTTTCAGCATTTTGTAAAGAAGTCTTGTGGAATTAATTATGAGTCATTACACGATCGAACAACGTACAAAACTAGTTGAATCTTATTTTTCAAAGCAATAGTCTATTGTGTTGACACAGCTTGCATCAGGTCGCCAATTTAATGTGCGCATTGCATGCACAGTTTTCTTTGGAGATATTTTAAAGAAATAGTGTACGTTAATAAACCAAGAACCACATTCCAACATAAACAACCTTTGAAATGAAATCATGGCAGAAAATGGACATCACTTACAGGATTTGTATACGAGCTGCAGATGATGCTGCTGCCCTTTTCCAAAATTAATAAGTAGCTGGCTATGAGGTGGCAAATGTAGCTAGTTGCATTCGAAGTCACGTGTTCGTGTAGCCTGCTGGGCTTAATGACTTTAATTATTAAAAATGCAATTATATATTTTTTAAGCAGATTTTTTTTTTGGGAATCGAACTCACAACTTCCGGCTTAAACACTATCCACTCGACCACAGAGGCGCTCATATTTCAAAATTTCAAATACCACTTAAGCTTAGGTTAGTATTTAAGTAGAGTTGTGGCACTGGTTCCAGATTGACTTGGCAATCTCATTGGATGAATCAATTGACATTATATTTATACTATGTAATCAATAGCTTCTGGATTCTATCACATCGAACATATTCAGTGTCGTTTACAAAAAAATACAAGGCCGAGTCCCAATTAAATTGAATAAATATTAAGATATCACGAAAAGGGTGAATAAGTAAACAACCATTTACACGATATGTATTATTTTTTAACACGCTTTTCACCATAGTCCCTACATTTGGTAACACTCCCATTTTCCCAAGTCATGGGACGAGTAGGTGCGTTTAGATAAACTGCCGCCAAGTTTTCTGCAGGGTTATAGCGAGTAAACGTTCTCATATTTTGTGACATCGCAATAGCGTGTACTATTGGCAACGTTTGTCATTTCCGATATTTTTCATTGTGTTTCACTGCTTTCCATATATAAAAAAAAACATTATGTGAATGGCGTTGAACACATTTAGAAAATGACACCGTAAAATTATAACGCGAGAAATGCCAGATGTGTACTCAGCATTAGTAGTTATAGATGAGAAAGTGACTCAAGTAGAGTACTTACCGAACTATAAAGGTGACCTAGTCCAGAAAATTATTTTGCATAAACTAAAAACAAAATTATTGTAAATCCTTTAAACGAAATCTTTATAAGCAATGCAACCTCACAAAAAGTCGATGGTGTAAAGAAAAACAAAAGCAGGAGCCTGTGCGGATTTTTTCTTACATTTTTCTTTTCTTCTTTATAAATCAAACCACAAATCAATAATAATAAAAAAGAAAAAGTCAAACTAAATCTTGGCTGGCAAAACAAAATACCAATATAGTATAGTGTCTTAGTTGAACATGTCGTGTCTCATATGGTTTTGCATTTGTTGTTTTTGCTGAATATTTTGCGTGCCACATCACTGAGAAATGCCACTTTTAGCTTTAAATCTGGATTAAATATCAGCATGTTATGTTTTCTCATTTCTCTGTTTAACTGTTGCTGTTGCTGCTGCTTTCGTTAAAAACGTTAATAAAAAAGCCATATTGTAATAATCTTAAAAACAAATACAAATACATATATATATCCATATATATGTATGTATACACTTACATATATATATACAGGGTGGGCCAAAAGAAACCAAGGGGTGTAAAAGTTTAATAACTTTTTTGTTTATTAATTTTTTTTTATTTTTTCTTTCAGATTATATAGACAACACTTGGAGAATTTATAATGGAGAGGTTCACAATTGAACAGAGAACCAGAACAATAGAATTTTATTATTTAAACCAGAGATCAATTATTTTAAGCTCATTTTCATTTGAATGGCTTTGTTAATAAGCATAACTGTAGGTTCTGGGGTTCTCAAAATCCAAGAGCCATTCATCAACGCCAATTGCACCCCATCAGGTGTACAGTATGGTGTGGGATCACATCTAAAAATGTCATTGGGCCCTACTTCTTCGAGAATGAAGATGGAAGTGCTGTAACCGTAAATGGAGAGCGGTATCGGTTTATGATAGAAAATTTTTTACGTCCTGCTCTTGAAAACAGACCTGGTATGTGGTTTCAGCAGGACGGAGCCACTGCCCATACTGCCCGAGACACAATGGCACTTTTAAGTCAAATTTTTGGAGAGCGAATAATTTCTCGAAATTCGGAAATTATTTGGCCAGCGCGATCGCCAGATTTGACAGCACCCGACTATTTTCTTTGGGGTTTTTTGAAGGAGCGAGTGTATGTGAACAAGCCAGAGACAATCCTTGAACTCAAGGCAAACATTGTTGCAGAAATTCGAACGCTACAGCCACAAGTTTTGACAAATGCTCTAAAAAGAGCCCATCAGTGCGAAGCTGAAAACGGTGGTCATTTAAGAGACATCATTTTTCATACTTAGTGTAAAAAAATTTCCATTTTGTATATTACATAATCTGAAAGAAAAAATAAAAAAAAGTTAATAAACAAAAAAGTTATTAAACTTTTACACTCCTTGGTTTCTTTTGGCCCACCCTGTGTATATATATATATATATATATATATATATATATATATATATATATATTATAGCATTGCACAGATACATCTGTTTGCACTAGTTTTGCGTGGTTTTGGTTCTGGTATGTACAAATATGTTATTTAGCGTTTTCTGTTACTAGTTGTAAATGTTGATTTTTTAAGCAATTATTGTATGGTTGGGCAATGAGCAAATGAAAACAACACATTTATTTTTTTTTTGTTTTTCTAAATCAAATAAGATACATAAAACTGCTTTTACCATAAGGCTTATGAATGAATGAATGAATGAAACAGTGTTGCCAGTTTTTTTGTAGTGCTTATCCCCAATATTTGATTTTTCATCCCCGAAAATCCCCAAATTGAGTTTTTTTTTAATTTAAATTTTTTGTTTTGTGAAAAAGATAAAAAATTTTAATTTTATTTAAAAAATAATGACAAAAATAACATATTTATTCAATAAAATTCTTTTATATCGATAGCTATATTTACATTCATATTAATTTAATTTGTACTTATAAAACCTGCAAAGAAAAAATAACACATAGTTTAATATACACAAGTATAAAAAAAAATTTTAACCAAAGTTTACCATTTCAGAATCGAAATCTTCCAATTCATCAGCCTCAGAATTTTTTTTATACATAGTACTTGTATTGAAAAGCTTTAGCATTTCATCAGAAGGATTAATTTATCAGAACAAATGGAATTATTTTTAAAGTGTGTTTATTCTAAGAAGTGCTTCCAACAAGTCATATTTCATTTTGTTACGTATTCTTGTTTTGGTAGTGTTCATTATGTTGGTTCATCTGCCTTGATATTCCTTCTTTATTACCTATAGAATTCATTCACTATGAATAGAAACACACATACATGCATGTGTAATTACTCTTAGAGCAAAATTCGCTCTCTCCCTCTCTCTATACTTGGCTGCGCCAAGGCGAATTCATAACAGGTGACCTTAACAGTCCCGATGATTATCAGGTGTTCGAAGACTGCTCAAAGACTGTTTAGACCCCAACTGTCAAAATGTCTTCTTTTATCTGATGTTTGTTGACATTTAAAGTGAAAAAAATTATATCTTTCTTTATGTTTAAAAAATACATTTTACAGTAAAAAGTATTATAATGTATGAATATTTATCACAATGGAACCCAATTGGGTCTCCGAGTGGTGGTGCGGTATAGCCCACCCTTCCTAACCTATGCATTCTAAATTAAATCTTGCAAAATGATTAACTCCATTAGTTTATTGATGATGATTTTAAACAAATTGTATCGAATATAAAATATTTCTACCACATGTGTCTCGCCTAAATGCATGATAGCTTTTGGTACAGAATCTTGTACGTTCTGCATTCCTTGTGGCAAAGAATTAATACTATACTCATTTGCACGTCGTTGTGGTGTGCTGTTGTCCATATGGCTCCATTGTGTCAGCTTTTAGTAGACTAGGCATGTTTATGAAAATTGGTTATTTATATAGGCCAATTCAATGGCCCCCAAATTCTCAACCATGACAATGGTGACTGGTAAACCACGACGCAATAACGTTGTCACCACATCAACAATTTTTCCGTGCAATTTTGGGAAACCTTAAATAGATATAAACATAGTTACATACATATGTATGTATACATATATTAAGCTTGGATCACACGATTGACGCAATGTCCCAATTTTCGTCGGCTCACTGAAATAAATGCATAAGTAACAAGGTAAATTTGCCATATTTCTCAACTAATTGAAATATAATTACATAGCTGCATCACACTGCATTGATAATAAAGCCATATAGACTTATTCAAGAATTAATTAAGTAATAATGTCATTTTGGCTTATTACTTATGTCTTTATTGCAGTGAGCCGACGAAAATTGGTACATTGTGCCAATCGTGTGATCCACGCTTTATAAATTAACTTTATACATCGAAATGAATATTCAAGCATACCTTAATTCTTAAATGTGGGGGTAAGACAACTCTTCCGGGCTCAGCTAGTACTAGCTGACTTCTTATATATGTATGTATGTATAAATAAGACGCACGTTTATTTGTTGTACACTTTCATTGTCCGTTTTTGTGAATAATTTCATGCATTTAAGGATAATATTTTGTTTACGGCCATGATGGCCAGTAAAACACATTTTACACCACTGATTTCGCGTTAAACAAACCATCGGAGAGGCTGCATTAAGGCAGCAAGTAAGTTTTCTTTACGTTGTCTCAAAATATCAGGATCATTTAACTAGAATCGTCTTTCATCATTTTAATTACATTTATTTTACAAATATTATTTTCTGTGCTGTTGATAGTAGATGCACATGGATAGTAAAAAGTGTTTTTATAAATATGTATGTATTGGTATTTTAGTCAACTGTTTTTGACAGATGGGGTTTTTGAAGCCAGACGAATTGCATGTTGTTTTTAGTATTGTTGTATTGTTGTAGCGATAAGGTCACCTGTTATGAATTCGCCTTGGGCTGCGCCACAAAATACATAACGAACGTCCGCACATGCTCCTGCACATCATGTATAGTGGTTTTTTTTTTCATATATTTGTATTACAATATGTATTTTTGAGCAAAAACAGATCAAACAGTTGCTCAGCAGCAATACAGTAAGCAATTGTTATTTGTTTTCAATTGTATTGTAATTTGGAAAAGCACGCACACACAATAACTCTTATACTAGTTCTGTCGCTCACACTACAATTATATGGTACATACCATGGTATATTTGTTTTGTCTATACAAACGAATATACAAATGCAACCCTTTAATATATACATATATGTATACACATTTATGTATACATATATATTTCATATAAGGAAAGCTTCTTAAGCTTCTTCTGTTTCACTGCTGTTATTGAAGACAGGATTGTGTATTTTAATTTTTGTGTGTAGTTACATTAATGCTGCTTTTGTTTTTCTTTTATATGCCTGGGATTTTATTGTAGAGCCTTTGCCACAATAATCATGACACTGCTGATGACGTTAATGATGAAAATCACTTGTGACGGAAGACTTCAGCTAAAGTCTTTTGTTACTGTTTCGTTGTCTTGTACTTGGGATCTTTTTTTTTGCCATCTGAAACACTACATGTTGTACAACAACATTTTCATGCAGATGACCATGAAATGGAATTTGCAAATGAACGAGTTTTATATACAAAACAGTGCATTTGTTCAGCTGTTTTGCAGCGGTTTTGCTGATTTGCGGCGGCGCTGTGAATATGTAACGCACTTGAACCAGAAAACTCAATTTCGATTTTGATAACAAAAACTTCAAGTATAACTAATAAAGAATGACGTGGAAGGTGTTTTCTTTTTCTGTTGCTGTTTGCTTGTTGTTTATTTGTTTTTTTTCCAGGAGGGTTTTTGTTTTCTCTTAATGTTGGAGCATGAAAAACAAAAAAAATTTTTCAGGTTTGTGTCCTAACACTTTTAATTTAGAAAAATGTGGCCTTGTGCGGTGGTTTTATTAAGAACTAAAGGTTCAGTTAGCCGACTGTAATGTAGAAACTGTAATGTAGAAAACAGCTGATCGATATTTTTATATGAAAAGTAGGTTACGTTACATTACATCTCTATAACCATTTTCATTACTTTTCACATAACAAAATCGAGCAGCTGTTTTTTACTGTTGCAGTTACATTACATTACAGTCGGCTAACTGAGCCTTAAGGCTGAGTTTACATCTGGCATTTCTTGTGTGTTATTTGCCCAAAAAACCGTAACCAACTAATTACTAATGGAAAACTGTTTGATTAATAGCCGATAGCCCTGGTAGCTAGCGCTCCTTAAACCTTTAGTCCTAGAATTAATTCGTAAGACTAAGTCAAATAAATTAATAAATAATTAAAATTAAATTTTAATGGGCGTGCCTCCGCGCATTTTTGAAATGCAAGATTGTGTGTTTTTCAGAACTCAGGGTGTGAGTTAAGTCTTGTAAAACTCAATAAGGCAGAACCAAATAAAATAATATATTAAATTTTAATGGGCGTGATTCCGCCCATTTTTTTTAAATAGAGTATTGGGTCTATCTTAGATCTCAAGGTGTGTTGTAAGTTTCGTAAAAATCGGTTGAATAGCTCCGTGTGATATATTATAATTAATTTTAAGGGGCGTAACCCCGCCCATTTTTTCAACTTTAAAATTGTGTGACTACAAGAACCAAAGGGGTTTTATTATAGGTTTCACAGCAATCAAATTAGTAGAATATCATAAAATTAAATATCAAAAAAATTTGTGGGCGTATCCCCGCCCACTTTTTTAATACGTGACCAATGGGAAGCTATACCCTCCCAGACAAAAAATAAGTTTTTACAATCAGTCTAAAATGTACCGAGTTATGAAGTAACACCCCCCCCACCCACAAAAAATGAGACAAATTCTGTGGCAATAAGGAAAAAGTGCTTAATCATATTTGACTGTTTTGCAGGGGAGCACTTTAAAGCCTTCACAGTTAAATTGAGAAATTGTATGTTAACCTTTATTTTTTTTAGCAAACATCGTTCCACAGAATATAAGTAATATATTTAAGTTGAAATATTCCAAAGTATAACCCAAATGAAGCTTTTATTCCAAATGAGATTAGAAGTCTAAAAAAGATATGTCGCAAGTCACAGTGCTATAATTTTATGCAAACACGCAAAGAAAAGATATGGTTGTAGAATGGTTGAGAAAACAATATTATGTTCTCTGAAACAAATGTGTGGTCGTCGAAAACTAGTTATTGTTATTTTAAACATTTATTTCGTTACAATAAACAGAGTAATGTTTGAATTTAACAATTACATTATCACATTCATATAAAAGTGTGATATGGTTAGAGTTTAAAAATATAGTTTTGTTAAAAATCTATGACTACAACATAATTTGTATTATTATTTAAAAATAATATGATGTAAATAACAATATAATGTTTTCCAAAACCATGTTAAGTTTTAAAAAAATCTTTTTCAGAAACATCTGTCAGTTCAGTATTTCGTTTGTAAGCTATCGGTAGTGTTAAATAAATGAATAAATAAATAAAGTATAAATAAAAGGGTAGATCAATAAAAATATATAAGCATTTGTGTATCCTTTTATACAGACATGGCTGTATGTCGTGTAAGTATACATTTGTATATATACAATTTATTTCAACAATATTAATTTATTTTTATTTTGAATTTAACGCACAGCTGTTTCTACAATAAATATATGATTAAAAAATAAAATAGTATTATTATATTAAATAATACTGTGGTCGTATTTAACAATATTAATATAATATTAGAACATGGTATGGTGAGTCTCAATTATATTTTAGTCACACACAGAAAAAACTTAAAATCAAATTTAATTAATATTTTAGTTAGCAATTTGTACTATTAATTAAATCCTGTACTGATTTTCGTCCTGCAAACAAATTGATAATATCAATTAATAGAGTTAATTGAAAGTACGCGTTTATTTTAAACAAATGAATAATTGGCCCAATTAAATTAATAATTGAACTTAGAGATTTCAAGCAATTAAATTGTTCGTTGAATGAATTAATAAAAGTAATTGAATTGTATAAAAAAGTAAAAAAAATTTAAATAAAAATTAATTTTATATTGGTGATTTGAACGGGCTGAGGTTCGTATTGCTTTTTAAGCCAAATTACAAAAATTAAAAATAAAAATATACTTAATAGTAACAAACCAAAAAAGTTCGTCTTAAGTAGAACAAAAAAAAAGCAAATTGACTAACATGTGCATAATTAGTAAAGAACAAACAACAATGGTAAGAGTGTTGTAAATATAGAGATGGTAAAATTGAGCTTTCATTACAAAAAAGCTTTCAGCAAATTGAAATAAGATGAATCAAAACAATTCACACATTCCATTTGCAGTAATGCTAACAGCCGTATTCATAAAAAAAAGTTGATTGAGGTTTAAAATTCATATTAGTTAAAAAACGTTTTAAGGCTAAATAACGTTTTTTAAATATTGGTATTCATAATCAGTTTTTTAACTAAAAATCAATTAACTAAATTTTTTTAAAATATCGTGGCAACACTGTATTCTTTATTTGTCACTTGCATATTAGTTCTGCAAAACAACGATTGTTAACTCACAAAGTACTCGTGGCTATTTTGTTTATTTGTCGGTTTTCAGAGAAATATTGTTTCTATAAAATAAAAGATATGTTGCAACTTGTATTTAATAAAATAATAAAAAAAGTTCACGACAAATCTTTGTTAAAAGTGCTTTTTATATTATTTATTTTATTGCAGATAAAGAAGCACTAGAATAACGAGCTTTATTTTGTTTGTTTTGAGTGTTTATACATCACTAGTTAATTTTCTACAATTATACTATTTTTGTTAACACATAAAATGAGGAAACAATGACTGGGAATGGAAACTGGATCGCTCCTTTTCTTTTAAATATTCTTTGGAGTATATTTGTTATTTCGGCAATAGTTTCTATAAAAAAAATTACATTGTTTTCTTCTAAATAACACTGGCATATGCATACATACATGCATACATAAGTACATACATACATACACACATATGTACATACAGGTAAAGTTCAAAATGTAAACAAAAGCGAAGCAAAATTACAACAACGTCACCTTAAAATTGGTTTAAACATGGGGGCAGTCAATTTTAAAATTTGCTGATTTACGTAAGGTTTAAAAACCGTTTTTTAAGTTAAAATTCTATTATGAATACAATTTTAGCGAATTTTGCTTAAACAATATTTGAAACGCGGTTTAAAATTTTTATGAATACGGCTGTAAGTATATAAGCAGAAATCTACATCAACTGACACCACACACAGTGGACCAAACACAAAAGAATGCTGATGATGAAGGTTTAGTGGCCTTCGAAAACGGCTGGCTGTTCCGTTCAACTATGTGTTGTTAGTCAGAATATTTACAACAGACTTTGGTGTTATTTGTTCATTAATAATTATCACATGTAATTTGGCTTAAAAAAAGCAATACGAACCTTAGCCCGTTCAAATGACAAATATAGAAACAAATGGAGTTCGAATAATAATTAAAATGAACTAAAAAAGTAATTTTATTTATTTATTTATTTATTTATTTTAATTTAGTTATTTTATTTATTGTTTAGTTCCGTAACTTACGCTGCAGGCTTTGAACATGGTACCTCCATTATAATAGGCTAACACACATCCACTAGGCTGTCGTGGCAAATTATTTTTCATTCAACTATTGCACATATGTAGGTATTTGTTCTTATTTTATTTTTTAACTTACAGTGCTGTCATGCTTGGAACTTGGTACTTCTGGAATAACAGGCTGACACACTTCCATGAAAACATGAACAAGCACAAACCCAAACTAAAATATATTTTTTTCATTAAACAAAGTTAATTCAAACAATAAAAAAATTGGTTGAATTTTTAATAATGCGTACAAAAGTTTAATATTCGTCTGTATGTTTGCATATTTGCTAACATCCATACAAACATTCAACTTTTTTGTTTTCAATCAAAAAAATTTAATTGGGACAATTATAAAATTGTTTGAAACAGCATTAATTGATTTAATTGGAAGCATTTTGGCTAAAATTTTTTCTGTGCATCTAACAATAGTGTTGTCGTATTTACAGTACTAAGATTATAATATAATTAACTCAGATAATAATATTGTTAAATTTTTTTTTCTATTAAAAATAATATGATTTGACTGCAACCATATAATTTAATCATAGTATGTTGCTGTTTGATTATGGTTACCTCAACCATATTTTTTCTTTGCATGAAATTACACAATTTAATTAAAATTTCGACCAGGGCTACTTTCGAGTATTCAGATTGCCGTTAACCTAAAATCAAGTTATCTCGACTCAAGCACTTTTTCCTTTTTGCCCCAGAATTGTTAACATCCTCCTCTTTTTAAGTCGGTTAAAAACTAATTTACCAGAAAACGATTTTAAAGTTTTCAATATGCGCACAACTTTATGGAAAAAGAAAATTATATTTTCTTTAAATAGTTGAGTGTGCAAGAAATTTTTATAAAATTTTTAGACAATATGAATAACGATATGAAGATTAATTCTGCGGTATTAACTTAAAACCCAGCTAAAAAAATATGTATGAAGCATATATGATATTCCATATATGGTTCGGATCCGAAAAATGAGGGTATATGGGCATATATGATTATATATATATTCATACATTTTCATACATGTATGTGTAAATTCCCTCCACAGTATGCAAAGTTCATATTCATACACTCTTGATTCACAAAACGCACTGCTGTGCAATAAATTAAATTACTAAAATTAAATTTTTTTAGACTTGAGCGAGAGGTTGTATTTAATGAAACATTTGTTTGGACAAATAATTCAAAACGAACTAAAAGTCATTTCATTCATCACAAGGTGAATCAATTATTTAAAAAACACATAAATCATATTCGTACATAACATTTAGCTTAAGAAATCAGATTAAAAACGAATGCAATTAATTATAAAAGAAAAAATAATCCGTCTAACAATAGTTTTCAATACAGTAATATGAACTTTGTTTCTTATCTAGAGAATTTTGTTATTTTCTATAAAATTAATGACTGGATTATCCTTTTGATTATTTGATATATGGTTTTTTTTTGTAACAAAAGCTTTTCCTTTTTAAACGTTGAGGGTACGCATATAAACTTTGCATACCGTATCTATTTTCTAATGGATTTCCAATTCACCAGTGATAAAATTCCAAGCTTTTTTGATTGCAAAAACGATCTTATGTGAGATATTATGTATGCATACAATCTTATATGGCTCCATATATTTAATCTTATTTCTATATATGGATCCACATATGAAGAGCTTCATAATTAAATTTTCATATATGAGCTCATATTATTAAAATATATTTCATATATTAGTCCATATATTAGTTCATATATAATAGTTTTGACATGTATAATCTCATATATTTCCATACATGAATTCATACATATTCATATATAGTTATATACATTCATATATTAAAAATATATGGATCATATATAATTTTTTTTAGCTGGGTTCTGAATTTTAAGTAGCTCCCTTCAAATAGAAAAAATATGGCTACCCAGCAAGTTAAATTTTTTGAGTTATGACATTGTTTGCATAAATGAGCGATATGTATCATATTTTTAATTTTAAAATTGAAGTACAATAGCAATTGTTCATTACAAGACAAAACAAGACCAGACAAGTCAGAAAATTATATCTTTTAAAAGAAAAAGGCTAACTTTAAAAACTTTTAATTAATTTGTAAGAACACAGATAACTCTAAAATCTTCTTTAAACGCACTGTTTACTACTATATATTTTTCCATATTATTCTTTATATTTTGTGTAGCCGTTTAGTCTTCTGAGCTTAGTTTTTTTTCTGTAACTAAAAAAAATGTGTTAATTATAACCACGGAAACCGCAAATATGCAATTGCATGTTTTTTCTTGTGTGACGTATTAATGCGAGGACAAGATATTTATCCGTTTCAGAGCTTTTCATGAATTTTGGCATCGATTTGTTAGTGCATATTTTTGCATATTTTACCCTTTAAAGCATGTTTTCGCATATGTTAGTCTTAAACGCATATTTTTAGCATATTTTCTAACTTTTAGAGCATAATTTACGCTTTTACGGCATATTTTGATACTTTATGGAAGTTTTTTTTAATATGCTTACAAGCTTATCTGTTGGTCCATGTAGTATATGGGCGTTCCCAGTAAAAAAAGACACTCCAAAGAAGTCATGAAAATGTAGAGTTTGCAGTCTGGAAGTAGTTCAAATTTCGATCCGATCTAATGATTTTTACATAGGGTTGTCATTGCAAGAAGTTCTTTTTTTCGATGCCCCTAGTCACCGAATTAGAAGCGATTTTAAGAAAAATTTCCTTTTTTGTGTTCTATGGTAATATTTTCATCTAAGAAAAACTTTAAAAAGTTACATATTTTAACAATTCGTTTCTTTTTATACGAATTTAAACGCGAAACAGTGTTTTCATGTAAATTTAACCAAATAACTTCTAAATTTTAGGCCAAAATTAGTTCCTAAATTTCTTTCAAAAAATCGATGTTTTGAAAATTTTGGTGAGTATTTACTAAAACTATGGAAAAACTACAAGGTTTTGTGTGATTAAAATAAACTTTTAATTGGTTTTCTGCTAACTATCGGCAAATTAAAAATATCGATTTTTTGGAAGCAATGAAAATGTGGTTCCTTCAGAATGACTTCCATTTTTCTTATACTGGGTTAGTTTAAATAAAAATTAGGGTTTGCTAGTTATGACGGACTCTACGTCGATTACATCAGTAGACGTTGAAGGAACATTGTCTTACTTAGATGTGGCAGGCAACGATTTTTATTTGAAAATCTAGGTCAATACTTTGTTGTGTATTGCAATACAAATTTTAAATAAAAATCTTGTCATATTTATCCAAAATACAGTTACAAAGTTTTAATTCTGATATCGTCTTTTGAAATCGAACTTAAATTTTCACTAGTATCCAAAAAAAAAAAATTTATATTGTTTGCTTTAGTCAAAAATTATATGGCAATTTTGTTTTAACGTGCCCTTCAAACCCAAACTATTGTTTATAATAGGGCAATTATTCTTTGTTAATTTTTTTATTGTTTCCTTTCTTTTGCTTATTTTATTTTCATCTTATTTTATATAAAAATATTGTTGATTTTTTGGATTAAAAATATATTTTCATTTATTTACTATCCCCCTTATGCAAAAAAAATATTTTACTTTAGCTTTAAAGTTCATAGTAGTTGATAAGCACTTTAAGGCTAACATAGCTTTATTAAAAAATCATATGCAAAAGACAACTTTAAATATTTTGTGATTTAATAATAAATACTGGTAACACCACCGTGTTCAACAACCACTTCACAGCTTATGATGTACAAAATTGAATACAATTTCATTCGGGTATTCAAATATTTTTTTTTATTTTATTAAATAAATTTTTATTATCTTGAAGTAAAGCAACCTAATTTAAAAAATATGAGCTTCTGACTTAATAGGAAAACAGATAAACACAACCATGAAGTAAAAGTAAAAAAATGTGAAAAATTATCACAATTTGTTTTATTCGAATGAAACGAGTATTTGAATATCCAGCTTTTTTCGATTTGTTTTGATTGTATGTACATCACTAAAACATTTTTGTATAATTGTATTTATTTTAATATTTTTTTATGGATTTTGCTATGTATTTCGAAGCAGTTGGATAATTTGATGATGTTTCCCATTACATGACAGAAATAATAAATTTAAGATAAGAGCAGGCACTTCTAGCTTCATTTTCAGATATAACATGTGCTATATTAATAAAAATATTTGAGGTACAAAACACATATTTTGGAAATATCAACTTAAAGTAGTCGTAACAAACGTGGGTGCCTACTTTAGAATTTTTATACAATAATTTTTTAGAATACAACTTTACTTAACATTGCTTGGCAAAGCTTTATAAAGTTTTTTTGCATAAGACCCTATATTTTTAAGAGCATAATTTTGAGTTTTTAGTGCATATTTTCAAGTTTTTAGTGCATATTGAATGCGCATAAAACACTTTTTTGAGCATATTTTTGGTTTCCCTGATTATAACTAATCGTGTTGCAGGTGCTTGCGTATGTTTTTAGATTTGTAAGCCGTTTTTCTACAACACTTGTTAACTGATAGCGCGGTATGTCCGTTTTTTTTTATTGAATTAATTTTTCGTTTTATATATGAATATGTGTCATACTCGTCGTTTCAGATACACAAACAGACAAACAATCATTTAATTTTAACTATCGTTTGTATTATTGTTCAAATCATGTTCAATTACTTAGATCCGGCTGAAATTTATTTACTAAACACATTCACAAGTTCATGTATCATAACGATTTACAATCCATATATAACCTGAAGTGCTATTTGTTGATCATTTTACTTTTTGACGAGTTGCCATTAAGCATGTGCTTAATATTATTATTTGAGTTTCTTTTAATTAACAATTAAAATTTTCTATAACGAATACACGAACATACATATATAGGGTGTTTTTTTAAGAGGTATAGAACTTTGAATTGAAATAAAACACAAGAAAATCGTTTTAATGTCCATCAATTTGACTTTATTGGAAGGATAATTTTATGCCATTAATGTTTAAATATGATTTCGGGCATGTGGCCGCCGCGGCTGGCTCGAATAAAGCCAATTCTACAGGTCCAATTTTCAACCACTTTTTCGAGCATATGGGGCCGTATGTTGGCAATAACGCCACGAATGTTGGCTTCCAAGTCCCCTAACGTTTCTGGTTTGTTGGCGTAGACGAGCGACTTTACATATCCCCAAAGAAAATAATCCAATGGTGTCAAATCACACGATCTTGGTGGCCAATTGACAGGTCCATTCCGCGAAATTATGCGCTCGAATGTTTCCTTCAATAAATCGATTATGACGTGCGCTGTGTGGCATGTAGCGCCGTCTTGTTGGAACCACAACTCATGCACATTCATGCCATCCAATTCGGGAACAAACTAGTTGGTTAGTCGGCTCCAATTGCTGTGCACGGTGGCGAATCGATTCATTCGGGTCCTCTTCAACACTTTGCTCTACAGCGGCAATTGTTTCTTCGGTGCGCACTGTTCGACGTCTCTGCGGATGCGTATCATCACATAGAGTAAACGTAGTGCGAAAACGATCCATGGTTAACCGAATTAATTGCTCTGATGGACGATTATGTCGACCATAAAATGGACGGAGCTTGCGGTAAACTTCGCGAATTGAACCATTATTTTCGAAATAAATTTGCACGATTTGCAAGCGTTGTTCTTTTGTCAACCTGTTCATGATGAAATGGCAAACCAAACTAAATATTAATCACTTGACAGCTGACAAAATGGCCGCCAGTTAAAAAAGTGATGCCAACTTAAAGTTCTATACCTCAATAAAAAACACCCTTTATATGTATGTACTAGTCTCCTGCACAAGATAACTTATAAAAACTTTTAAGACATGAGGGATTTTTCAAATGCTTTACTACAGCGAAATCTTATAAAACAAACGTTAACAACATTGTTTGCACGAAATTTTTTTGAGTATTGTAGGTATAGGAGCAGTGTTGCCATATTTATTTGTTCAAAAATCTTCAAGTCGAGCAAAAAAAACTTTTTTTGTGACTAAAAATCTTTCTTGTTATTTTATTGAATGGAAATGAGTTCAAATTATAAGTATAGAGTTAAAATTTATTTTGTTTCTTGTGAACTATTAAAAATAAAGCCCAATAACAAAAAATATTTAATGTATAGAATATGTGTAAGATCATTATGAAGCAAATCAGAAAATTTGCAAGTAGTTTGGTCTAAAAATCCCTCAATAATATATTAAAAGTACCAAAAGTAAAATTTTTAAAAATCTTATTTTAAGATAAAAAATATTTTTTGCCGTTTCAACATGTCTAAAAACTTCAAAAATAAGATAAATCTTCACATATGGTAACACTGTATAGGAGCAAAGAAGAAAACACTTCGTGAAGGAAGAATTTGTGATACTAGCTCCTTTCTACGCATAAGCGCATGTACAAACGTCATGCATGTATGTGTGTATAATCTTTTATTTTTCTGCGCACATGCAAAGGCACACACATGCATTAACATTAGTTGTATGCGGTTAATCACATAATGGCTTACCACCTACATATTACACACACACTCAAACGTACAATATGAAAAATAACAAGCATACACTAATCAACAGTACTTCTTTTGAAGTACAAGCAATCTGTGTTGGCGACATTGCTTGTTAACACTGATATACACGTACACCAATACATCCATCGTGCTTCGCTTATAGTACGACAGCATTTATTATTGATTTAGTATAATACATGCGACGTGAAAACATTTAAAAATCATGATGTTTTCACATTTCAATACTGTTTACGCAGCTCTCTAGTATGTACATAGGTGCCGAATTCTATTTTAATTAATTTCTTATTTATTTTTAGTGACTAATGGATTTTTTTTGTTGTGCAACTAGTTGAAATGTTTAGTTAAATATATTTCATTACAAAAAAAAATCATTTAGTGTGACAATGTGAATACTACGAAAACAAAGATTAGTATATAACAGTTAGGCTAAATCTATTATCTGATATAATAAATAAAAATAAATGCCAAATCCACTTATTAAGTTTCAAAATTTAAATCACTTTTAATAATAGTCAATTAATTGTTAAATGGAGCACACCAAACAACCTCTAACAAGAGTGGATTGAAGCTTTCACTCATGAATTTTTTAAGTGAATTGGTAACATTACGATTAAGGGTCCTGACTAGGGTTGAGCGATATTTAGAAACCTGTTACTTTTTCACATCGATTGAAAAATCATAAATCACAACTGTGACTGAATTTATCAAGTAACAGGTTTTGGAATATAGTTCTTTCATACAAAGTGTGAATGTTCTTGCATACTTACTTTACAGTAAATGAAGCTACCATATTAACTTTTTTCCAGATTTTGTCAACAAAAAAATCGTCAAATCGTATCAAATCATCTTTTCTGGTAACTATGTACAACTCACATTTTTATATTTGCAATTTTATTGTCTCTCTGCCTCTTATATTTTTTTTTATTTATTTCCAGCGTTGCCACAACCAAAATATTTTTGTAACCAAAATATGGAAAAAAAGTAACCAAACGAGACAAAAAGTAACCAAAATCTCTGTAAATTTAATATATGTACATATGTACTGTTTTATTTGTACTTCCGTTAAGAAATATATGTATCTGTGGCAAATTTAAAAAATTCGATTTTTTCACATTTTTTCTCCTGTTCAGGTCCATAGGTATCAAACCGTTGAATATTCAAGGAAATAATCAATCACCACTCAGTTGATCCTAGGAACGATTCTTAACACCGTTTTTTTTTTAATTTCATTTGCTTTGAAATTTTTTACTTTTGTGGCTGCCTAAGCGCTACACAAACGGTGTTAAGAATCATTCCTAGGAAGTTCATATGTTGTAGATAGAAAGTTGTTTATTGTGATCTCATGGACATTTTTATCGTTGATAGTTTCCTTGAATTTTGAACCGCTTGCTACCTATGTACCTGAACAGGGGAAAAAGGTATAAAACTCAAAATTTTTTAAAATTTTTTGCGATTTTGATCTTGAAGGTAATATTTTTTTAATTTTATATATTCACAATTTTTGTTGTATGACAAGAGCTACAACTTTGCCTCAAAGAGTAAATCCAAATTCTGAACGATATGAACCGGAGAAAATGCAAAAATGACACCCAGCTGGGAAAATATTCTTTCAGAATACCCCGAAGTGTGTAAAAATGGCATTAAAATAAAAACAAAATTTAATAAAAACACCAAAAATTTTTTCGTTGCATTCATTTGTATGTTTTGAAACTTTGTCCCAAAATTCAACTTCTTATTTCCAATTTAGAACATCTGAGCAATTTCTATTGGGATACAATATTTACGATCTGTTTGGAAATCACATCCATATTTTTTTAGCCACGAAAAATCTTTCAATCACATGATAGTTTATCTCAATAGTTAGTTATATTCATATTTATATACCATATAAAAATGGTTATTTTGTGTTGAAGAAAAGTAACCAAAATTGAAAAAAAGTACACAAGTACACATTGGCAAAAAAAGTAACCAATTTTGGTTAAAAGTAACCAAAGCGGCAATTCTGGTTATGTTCAGAGACAGACTTGTATTTTTTTAAACGCTGTGTTGATTATCCAGTGGTGTCTTTACAACGTAGTAAAAACGCTTAAATTTTGATCTTTTATCAAAATAATTAGTTATGTGCAAATTTAACATACCACATATGTAGTACTTCAGTCATTAACAAATAAATACTATTGGACAGAAAAAGTGATGAAAAATATTTTAAATTCTTTCAATGTCAGTAAAATTTTATTTCTACATTTCAACAATGACTTAAGCTATGTACAGACGGTTGTCAGATCTTACAATATTGAAAATGTGCTAAAAATTTCTTACAACCGTGTGAACTGGCAATTTTTGTCAGACGACGTTGCCAGAAAAAGCATTGTCAGTCCATTGCAAGACTAGCAACTGACAACATATTGTCAGACATCTTACAATCGTGTGGACACATTGTAAAATTATTGCCAGATATTTGTCAGACATTTTAATATTGTCAGATGTGCGAAGTTCATGTATCTGACAATGGCGTCATTGTAAGATAATTCTTTCTATGGGCAACACTGCACACGCTTGATTTTAAAGAAAAAATTTATAATAAAATATATGCAGACAAAATCATTGCAATTGCTCCTTTATGGTCCATAATAATTTATACTTTCACTTTTTACATTTAACACAAACACAAACGATAAATATTTAACAATTTCCAACAAATGGTTTAAGTCTGGCAACGCATAACAACAGATCGAACAATTTGTGCATATGACAACCGTGTGAACTGACAATTTTCCTACTGACGATTTTGTCAGATGAATTTATTGTCATACAACCGTCCAGCAATAAATTGTAAGATTTTCTGACATCCGTGTCAACTGACAAGAAATATTGTGCTGGCAATTTTCGATTGCCAGTACATTGTCAGCACATTGCCAGATCTGACAATATTGTAAGATCTGACAATCGTCTGTACATAGCTTAAGTAATAACATGAATTGTGAGAAAAAAATGTCTATTAAAAATATTTAGAAGATAATTTAAGAGATTAATGCACTAGGAGTGTTAAGAGACCGTAAAAAAATTTTTTGTACAAAAACTGAACTTCAAACTTAATTATTTTCATTTGTTACAAATTCATTTAAATATACTTGTATTTAATCTTTGTTTTTCCATATTGTATTATCAATAAAATAATATAAATAATAATTTTTAACTTCCCATATACATACATATACATATAAAGTATTGAGTAGTATCGGGTACCCAATTGAAAAAGTATCAAGTAGTACTGAGTATTCAAAAGTAGCCGCTTTTTACAACACTATTACATAGTCAACAAACATACCATTAATAGACAGAACACCCCTTAATTTGATTTTTTCAAATTTTAGTGTTAATTGTTGTTGTCTGCATAAAAATAAACTAACTTTGCAAATTTCAAGTGTCTAAAGCCGGAGAACATGGCGGATGGGGTACCAATTCGTAGCCCAACTCATAGAGTTTTGCCATTAAGACTGCACACGTGTTCACTCGTGCATTATCGTGATGAAAAATAATTTTTTTCTTGGCCATATGGGGTAGTTTTCTTTTGAAATCCTCATTAAATCGGACGAATAAATTGGAATAATATTCGCCGTTTATTTTTTTTTCCATTTTGAAGGTAATCGATGTGGATAATCCCGCGTGCATTCCCAAAAAACTGTTGTCATCACCTTATTGGCCGACAAATTCACCTTGGCCTTCTTCAGAGCAGGTTTAGACTGCTCTTATTATTGCAGGCAACTCTCTTAAACCCAGCTAATCATTTAAAGTCGAAACTACACTGCCATATGAAATGCCTATGTCATCAACAATCTCACGCAATTTTACTCTTCGATCGGCCAGTACCATAGAGGGGATTATTTTTCAATTGACCGTCCGTTCAGCGCCATGTGTACTTTTGCAACCACAACGAAAGTCAGTAAACCACTTTTTTACCATCGAAATCGCTGGTGCAGAGTCCCAATAGTATTGAGTTCTTCTTGGTTTGATTGACGTTTTTTTTTCCGCAAAAAATAATGTTTAATGAGCACTCGAAATTCAATTTTTTCCATTTTCAGAAAAACACACTAGGTTGTATGGCTTGAACAGCTGTTAAAAGCAAAGTAAATGACGACACTTGCTCAAAATTTTGCAGTAGTTTATTAACAAGTGGTACTTGATGGGTACAGTGTTGTATTTCATGTAACTACGAGGGAACTTCGAAATGTCACGGACTTATTGATCCGCCCTCATATATAAAGGGTGTCCCAACAAGAACGCAAGATTTAAATTTGGCGCCATTCGAAGTGTCATTGTTTGACATTTGAACAATTGTTATTGTTTGCGATTAGAAGGTACGAGGTTAGTAAAAATGGAGCGCTACACGAATGAACAACGCATTCTCATTGTGAAATTGTTTTACCAAAATGGTGAAAGTTTTGCGGCTACAGTTCGCTAATTTGTGATCAATTTGGGGTCACAATAATGCTCCAAAAGAGTCAACTGTAAGGAAATTAATGGATAAATTTGACGAAACTGGGTCTGTTAGTTATGTAAGGACAACAACGCGCCTTCGACCAGGTCGATCGACCGAAAATGTCGCAGCTGTACGTGATGATGTCGCTCAAATGCAGGTCAAGCGCAAACAGTCAATGGTGTTCGGTATCGTGAAATGATAACCAGTTTTTTCGTGCCTAGAATAGAAGAAATGATTGTGGAGGGCATGTGGTTTCAACAAGACGGCGCCGCATGTCATACAGTCAGAGAAACAATTCAATTGCTACATCAATCATTTCCCGGTCGTGTTGTTTCGCGTGTTGGAGACCAGGGGGCAAATCGTCACATCCGTGAACGTACAACTCGTCACGTAAAAACACCATTTTCGGATTATAACATATGTGAACGTATTGAAATCCCATTCAGTTTATACGATTGACGTATGACTTAATTTGTTTTCGTACGATTGCCGATACGATCACGTATGTAACGATTTGAACACAGAATTGGCCGCCTAGATCGTGCGATTTAACACCATTAAACTGTTTTCTTTGGGGTTTTTTGAAGTCGATGGTTTACGCGAATAAGCCGACGACGACTCAAGCCTTAAAAGAGGAAATTGGACGCTGCATTAATGAAATACCGCAGCATTTATGCAAAATGGCCATTGAAAATTTCATTAAAAGATCGCGTGTGTGCCAGCAAATCCGCGACGGCCATCTGCCCGATTTGTTGTTCCACACATAACCTCATTTTGTCTACTTTACGATATAATAAAGTTTCACGATTTTTTTTTAAATATCTGTGTTTTATTTAAAATTTAAATTTTGCGTTCTTATTGGGACACCCTTTATATATTACATGGGATATTAATATTTTGTAGTGTACCTCACTTACCGCAACACACTGTACCATGGTATAATTAGATTGCAACACAGTTCATTGTAATAATTTACAAAACGCTTACATTATAAAATTTAAATGACACACTTCTATTTTTATTACCAATTTATGTTAATATAGCAAAATTAAAGACATGAAGAAACACAAAAATTGAAAAATCTAAAATAGTATATAAGCAGAGCAAAATGTTAAATAAAATCAGACTTTAATTTGTAAACGTAAACTGATAATAACTTGCCTTGTTTCCAATTAAATTCTCTAAAACTTTTTGCCTATTATTTGAGCAGGACTCCCTGATAACTGTATAAAATAACCAAAGTACTATAGGGCCACACATACACAGACTACTATACGCACACGAACACATTCCTTGGCAATCATCCATTTAACCTTTACATGGCGATCCTCCCTTCAACCATTGCAATTTAACCTGTCATGTATTTGTTGGTGTAGTGCCAAGGTTCTGTATATTCTGTCAAAATTTCAGATCCGTGTCGCTCACCGTTCTTGAGAAAACATCCTGTGACGGACAGACAGACAGCGTTGCGAAAACAATAGGGTTCCTTTCACGAAGCGATACGAACTTTAGCCTGATCAAATCAAAACTGTGAAAGATTATCATTAATAAAATAAAACGGAAAAACATAGAGCTTCATTATATGACCTTGAATTTAATTTATTATTTTGTTAAATAAATCGATAATTTTTTTTTAACTTTTTAAATTTTTACTACATTCAGTGCGAAATCCTGTTCAATGTGACCCATTATAAAATCTTTTTTTGAATACGCAGGCATTGCCCACTATTTGTTTCAAAAATATTGCCAAGTTCTCAGATTCTGGATGAAATTGGCGTGCCATGGGAAATTCAGTTTTCATACTCTACATAAAATTTTCATCAACCAAAAAAATAATTGTATTATAGATTTGAGCTAATTTATTTTTAATACTTTTAGTAGTGGCTACTGATTTAAATATGCGTATAAATTATAGCATATAACAAGAGAAAAAAATGAAAAAAATTAAATACATACGAGATAAATAAAAATGATTGGGATATAATTTTGATTGTCGGCTCATTTGACCAACATTGTTAAAATGTCTTAGACTTAAGACGGGTGCAAATTTTTAAACAAAAATAGCGATAGCGGGTGTGTATTACAAAAATGCTGGAAACGTGACTAAACTGTGTTTTGTCTTAAATAACTAGACATATGAAAGAAAACCAAGAAAAAAAGAATTTATAGACCTTGAAGTTTAAATCACAATTTAATATTTTTTTATACCCTTCACCGAAAATGGCAAGACCATGTAACTACATACATATATGCTTGTCATTCCATGTGTACAATATTCATATGTAAGTGACCATAAAGCACGAATATTCTGGATCCCTATTGAGGGAATAAGCGATGTGTCCATCTGTGTGTTGTTGAAACCGGTTTTCCGAGTTTCTCAGGAAATATACAGACTTAATAGGTATTGTGCTGATGTGTTAGAGGTAGTACTGAAAAGATTGGCTTTGAAAATCAGCAAAATCCAAAAAACGTTCCAGGGTTGGAAAATTTAAACTTATTTTTTTGTATATAAAAGTAACTAGCTAAAACAAATTAAAATTGTGTTTTATTGATTGCTAAACATATTTTATGTTTAAGAAAAATAGAGATTAGTATTTAAATGAGTTCCTTTTTAGGGTTCCGTAAACCAAAGGTGAAAAGGAATCCTATTGTTTTCGCTACGCTGTCCGTCTGTCCGTCACACGGTATTTCCTCAGGAACCGTAAGACCTACGGACCTGAAATTTGAACAGAGTATGTAGAACCTTGGCCGCTACAACAACAAATACATGAGAATTAAAAATTAAAGGGTGTTCCAAAACGAGCAACGAAAAATGTTAAAATCAGATGTAATATACATTCAATTGTATGAACATATGTATATTTAAACTTGAAATTTGTTAAATTAGACTACAACAATTAACACTAAAATTTAAAAAAATTAAATTAAAGGGTGATCCATCAGTTAATGCAATTATGACTATGTAATTTTGACAATTTGCTATATCTTGGAAACCGTAAGAGGCAAACACTTGAAATTTTCAAAAACGGTAAAACTAAAAAAACCGAAAATTATAAAATCGCCAAACCAAAAGAAAAAATCGCCAAAAATTAAACAAAAAATCGCCAAACCGAAAAAAATCGCCAAAATTAAAAAAAAATTTCTAACACTAAAATAAGTCGCCAAATTCGAAAAAATCGCTAAAATGAAAAAAAAACGCCAAAATAAAAAAAACGCCAAAAATCGAAAAAAATCGCCAAAACGCGAAAATGTCGCCAAAACTAAAAAAATTTTTATAGAAAAGAAAAAATCGCGCAAATGAAAACAATCGCCAAAAATAAAAAAAGTGCCAAAATGAAAAAACGCCAAAACCGAAAAAAATCGCCAAAACAAGAAAATAAAGTGTCAAAACGAAAAAAAGAGCTTAAACAAAGAGCAAAACTTATAAAATCGCCAAAACCGAAAAAACCGAAAAAACGCCAAAACAAACAAACCGAAAAGACCCCAAAACCGAAAAAAACTATATATTATATAGGATGAAGTTTGTATTAACCCTGCTGTTAGGTTGAAAAAAACTTACGAATCTTAGGTAAGGGACCATTTTGGTCCACTTTGTATTTTTCATAAGTAATTTAATATTAAACTTTTTTGACCAAACATTTTAAACGATATATTAACTGAGAATATTCAACTTAAAACCAATATCAATAAAAACGCTCAAAAACAAGCTTCGTCATCAAATAGTGTACCATCTGCAAGCCGTGATATTATAAATGTTTCAGCTCAAAGAAAACGGGGAATTTGCAACTGCTGTAAGTCGAAATGTGATGCCAAATGCATCATATGCACCAGATTGATATGCAAAATTAATCGAGAAACAATATGTAAATCTTGCTGCGAAAATACTAATAGGCTATAACTAACTATTCTATCTTATATTCATGTAATTTCACTGAATAAAAAATATTATAAATTGCATGGACCAAAATGGTCCGTAACCTAAGATTTGTGACTTTTAATTTTCTTCCACGCTAGTTTACCGCAACTAGCGAAAAACTTAATAAAAGCATTAAAATAGAAAAAAAGCACCAGAGCTTTCATTTTAAGTTGATACAATAAGCCATTTCAAATTTAAAATAAAAAAGAAAGAAAAAATTACCAAAATGGTCCAAACCTAACAGCAGGGTTAAAAAACAAAAATAAAAATAAAAAAGGCTTACAAAGTTATATGAACTTTAACCTGTTCAAATCATAAATCAAGAAACAAATGAAGTTCGAACAATAATAATTAAATTAACTAAAATTAATAGTCATGGGCCTGTGGCAAAAATTAAATTAATATACTTAATAGTAACAAACCAAAAAAGTTTGTCTTACTCGCAGTCTCTACCTGACATAAAATGACTAACTATAACGTTAACTACAAGTTAGTGTTAAGTGTAGACTGCTCAAGTTAATGCTTTTTTTTCAAGTTATAACATTATTGTTAGTGCATTTGTTTTAACAACTCAGTTATAACTTCAAGTTACAGCAAAATTTCATGACAGGTGGAGACTAGAGTTAAGTAGAAGTTAAGTAGTATATAGCACCATATTTTGTTTAAGCATGCTTTTGTACTTTTTATTAAAAAAATTATTTGCATGAATCATTTGAGAGTTTTTGACAAATTTCGAGAGTTGTTGTGTTTATCTTTTGATGTGTAAACATCTATATGCTAGGGGGTAAAAATCTTTTTCACAATACAATCACAAATTTTGAGTAATATCACATCGGTGTGAGCTATGTATGATTGGATTAGTGCAATCATACGAACAAGAAGTACAATGAAACTTAACAGCTGCATAGAAATAACTCATCCGATTTTTAAAGCATACCTTCAGGAGTTAATTTTAATAGAAATTGCTTGTGAAGTGTAATAGTGTTGCTAGTGGGGATAATTTTGTTACAAAGTTGAAAAATATAAAATAATTAAAATATATATAAACTTTTAAATAAAAGAGCGTTATAAATGTCAAATATTTGTTTACAAGATATATAGCAGTCTATATAAAGAATTTATAATATTATATTATAACATATCTTCATTACGTACTGTTGCCTTACACTAAAGCTGGTGCACGACAATTGGGTATCAATCTCCATCTCATGCCAATTATTACGGGTGGAGATTTTTATACAAATTTTGCAAACCCAAAGTAGCAAGCTTTATCAAACTTTTTATTTGACGTTTTTCACTTGCATTTGAGCAATTCTCCACAAACCCCCATAACTAATAATTCCACTACTATAGATGCAGTTTTCCATAGATCTTTAAATACAGTAGAGTCAAAAATTTATATATCTTATTTTAGTTACCATAAACCAATATTAATTATTTGTACTTAAGGCATTTGCCATAGATGGGCACTATGCAGTACTACTAAAATTTCAGTAAAAATTTTAACCAGTAAATTTTTACTGATTACTGAAAATTTTTCTACAATTTTTATAAAGTTCCTAAACGATTTATTAAATGATGAGGTGCATTGAATATTCAGTAATCAGTAATGCTTGTATTCATAATGAAATTCTACCAAGTGGCTAAATTTTTTTTTATACAAAAATTTCAAAATTTGTATGAAAAATTATTATTATATTATTATTATTATATTATTATTATGAATACGGCCCAACGATTTTACTGGCAAAGCAAATTAAATTTCATTATCAGTAAAAATTTACTGAATTTTTTCAGTAATCAATAAATTTACTGCTTACTGCAATTATTAATGCAGTAGATATAAAGGGTGTCCCAACAAGAACGCAAGATTTAAATTTTAAATAAAACACAGATATTAAAAAAAAAATAGTGAAACTTTATTATATCGTAAACTAGACAAAATGAGGTTATGTGTGGAACAACAAATCGGGCAGATGGCCGCCGCGGCTTTGCTGGCACACACGCGATCTTTTAATGAAATTTTCAATGGCCGTTTTGCATAAATGCTGCGGTATTTCATTAATGCAGTGTCCAATTTCTCTTTTAAGGCTTGAGTCGTCATTGGCTTATTCGCGTAAACCATCCATCGACTTCAAAAAACCCCAAAGAAAAAAGTCTAATGGTGTTAAATTGCACGATCCAGGCGGCCAATTCTGGTCTCCAAAACGAGAAATAACACGACCGGGAAATGACTGATGTAGCAATTGAATTGTTTCTCTGCCCGTATAACATGTGGCGCCGTCTTGTTGAAACCACATGCCCTCCACAATCATTTCTTCAATTCTAGGCACGAAAAAACTGGTTATCATTTCAGGATACCGAATACCGCGTCGCGTTTGAGCGATATCATGACTTACAGCTGCGACATTTTCGGTCGATCGACCTGGTCAAAGGCGCGTTGTTGTCTTTACATCACTAACAGACCCAGTTTCGGCAAATTTATCCATTAATCTCTTTACATTTGACTCTTTTGGAGTATTATTGTGACCCCAAATTGATCGCAAATTTGCGAACTGTAGCCGCAAAACTTTCACCATTTTGGTAAAACAATTTCACAATGAGAATGCGTTGTTCATTCGTGTAGCGCTCCATTTTTACTAACCTCGTACCTTCTACTAGCAAACAATAACAATTGTTCAAATGTCAAACAATGACACTTCGAATGGCGCCAAATTTAAATCTTGCGTTCTTGTTGGGACACCCTTTAGAAACAAATGAAGTTCGAACAATAATAATTAAATTAACTATTTCTTATTGTTGCATTGAAATTAACGTGGAGTAGGTATTTGCGAGTATTTGCCGAATGAAATTAATTTTAGCATTAATAGTAAGCACATTCAAGAGCTAAATACTTAATTTGATCCATATATAATCCCGATTCCTTACTTGAAATAAATCCAAAACCACAATGGTTTCAGAAAACCTGTGATAGAATTAATTTCAAAATACGTTTGATTCAAGAATTTCTTTGTTGATTTAATGTGAATCCGTACTTGAAATACTCGCAAAACGAGATTGATTTAAGAAAATCTGAGATTGAATTAATCTAAAAATGGTGTTGATTTAATCCCGAATCCGTACTTGAAATAATCCAAAAACGAGATTCATTTAAGAAACAATTAGATTGAATTAATCTCAATATGTTGCTGTTTTAAGAAATGCTAACTTGATTTTTTTGAATAAAAATATTTAATATAATTTTTAATTAGCTTTTTATTGAATTTCTATGGTAATAACAATTAAATTTAATGCAAAAGACCAAAAGCGGGTATTGTTTCCTTTACGTCGCTCTGTTGCATGCATCGCTAACAGTGTTGCCAAAAAATTATGACGGAAGAATGCTAAGTGAGTCCAAGATGTATGTATGTTCTATGGAAGAAAAAATACTAGATTTTAAATTTATATAGATTATTTGTTGAATGTTTTTTTTTACATAATAATAATAGGTACTTGGCCTGCACAATACTGCCTCTTTATCATCAATGAATAAATTATCTGTTTTGCTATCAACTATAGCCCACGTTTCTAAGCTGATTACATTTATAATCGTCATCGCTCCAAATCAGTGCTCTAATCGAAACTATGGGCCATAACCATAGTTAACAAAAAATTCTACTTTTTTAGTTTTAGAATGCACTTTTTTAAAACATGTACTTTTGACCTACCATAGACGAGAAAAACTGCACTTTAAAGGTAAAAGTCTATTCTAAAGTTAAAACATGCTGAAGTTGTTTTTAACTAGATTAGCATCGAATCTGGGTTCTTTAGTTCAACACAAAACACATTAAAATAAAAGAGAACACATATGTATGTATGTACATATGGCTGTATGACTTTCTATGTCTTGGCTTGTTTTGTTCCTATAAACAATTTATAATCCAATCATTGAACAGTTTATTGTATTAAAATAATACAAAATACAAACACCTTTTTAATTTTCTCTATATTAATTATTTGTTAACTTATTTTTATGTTCGGTTGTTTTATTTTATCTTGTTCTTAAACTCAACCCTTTTTCATAACACAATGTCTGATGAGAGAGAGATGAGAGAGTTGAGAGACAGAGATGCCACTTCCTTATATTTGGTTTTCTATCATATGAAAAATGTCCAATATTTACTGTGGCACACAGTTAAAGTCGGTTCAACTTAACACACACTTTGTTTTTGACTATAGTAGAAAAATATTTATTTATTTTTTAATTTTAAGTTGTTTCTAAAACGAACCGACTTTATTCTATGATTATGGTTATGGCCCTATGTCATTAAGAAGCTAGGGGTTCTTGGTCACCTAGAGCGATAACATATTTCTGAGTCCGGTATTACAGCGACTTGAGCAAAATAAAATAATTTCAATGACAACTTATGAGACATGCGTTGCAGAAAGTTTTCGTACCTATTACTATTTCTTACCTAATAATATTACATATTATGTAGATATGTATGTATATGTATTTATATAGTATAAAAAAACTGCAGATTAAAATACACTTCTATATACAGGGTGGGCCAAAAGAAACCAAGGGGTGTAAAACTTTAATAACTTTTTTGTTTATTAACTTTTTTTTATTTTTTCTTGCAGATTATATAATATACAAAATGGAAATTTTTTTGCACTAAGTATGAAAAATTATGTCTCTTAAATGACCACCGTTTTCAGCTTCGCACTGATGGGCTCTTTTTAGAGCATTTTCCATAACATCTTTCAAAACTTGTGGCTGTAGCGCTCGAATTTCTGGAACAATGTTTGCCTTGAGTTCAAGGATTGTCTCTGGCTTGTTCACATACACTCGCTCCTTCAAAAAACCCCAAAGAAAATAGTCGGGTGCTGTCAAATCTGGCGATCGCGCTGGCCAAATAATTTCCGAATTTCGAGAAATTATTCGCTCTCCAAAAATTTGACTTAAAAGTGCCGTTGTGTCTCGGGCAGTATGGGCAGTGGCTCCGTCCTGCTGAAACCACATAACAGGTCTGTTTTCAAGAGCAGGACGTAAAAAATTTTCTATCATAAACCGATACCGCTCTCCATTTACGGTTACAGCACTTCCATCTTCATTCTCGAAGAAGTAGGGCCCAATGACATTTTCAGATGTGATCCCACACCATACTGTACACCTGATGGGGTGCAATTGGCGTTGATGAATGGCTCTTGGATTTTGAGAACCCCAGAACCATCGCTTCAGAGGACGAAATTCTGACGTTAAAATGTCGACGATATGCTCTTTGCGTTACAATAATTGATCTCTGGTTTAAATAATAAAATTCTATTGTTCTGGTTCTCTGTTCAGTTGTGAACCTCTCCATTATAAATTCTCCAAGTGTTGTCTATATAATCTGAAAGAAAAAATAAAAAAAAATTAATAAACAAAAAAGTTATTAAACTTTTACACCCCTTGGTTTCTTTTGGCCCACCCTGTATAAATCTTTCACTGGCATTTTCATAATGTTGACAAAGTGTGTATTTTTTATTATTTGCAAAGACGTGAGCAGAAGCAATTATTATACTGCGTTCACAGACGCCAATTTCTGTGGAGCAACTTATAATCTTATTAAAGATGAAAGAGAAGATAATTAAAATGGGAACTATTATATTTTTCTCTCCCGCTTATGAACTAAAAACTTGCTCAACTAAAATTGCCGTGTTTGAAACGGGACTTGTTAAAAACAATACGCACAATCAATAACAAAAACTCATATATTTTACTTACTCTTTAAATAGAAACAGTTTAGCAATCTAAGTCCCTCAGAAGATTTAGCAGTTTGGAGTCGTCCTTTTTCACCTTTTGTCTTATTTATTTATTTATTAATTTACATTTTAATATTGATATTATAGTTTTATTTCGTTCACTTTTATATTATTAAAAACACTTTTGCACACGAGAAAAATCAACCGGGCCTAGTCACTTTTAAATAAAACATTTTCCGTTAAAAAGTACAATTATTATTTTTATTTTAATATATTAATTTTTTCATTTTATTGAATTACAATCTCAAGCACACTAACGAACTTGAAATTTTTTTGGTTAAAAGGTTTTTTTATTCTTCTTTTCATATGTGTATAAAGTACACTCAAAAAATTATGTAGGTAAATTTAAATGAAAAATCGTTTGGAATAAGTAAAATGTCACTTAAAAACCCTTTCGCTTACATTTCATTTAAATCAAACGATTTTTTCAGTTATTTTTTAATGTTAATTTTTTAACATAAAACTGTATTAAAAACAAACGTTTTTTCATTTATTTTAAACTGCATAAAGCAACTTACATATCATTTAAAACAACTGTTTTTTTTAATTTTTTAACAGCCTGAAAACAACTCACAAAAACAGTAAAAATTACTGTGTTTTTCAATTGCTTTAGCTTCATAAATTTACTGTCCAAAACTGTAAAAACTGTTGTTTTTTTCACTTGTTTTGACTGACAAAAAGTAACCTACCGAATCAATTCAGACTCCTGTCTCCTGCATTATTTTTTACTACAATAATTTAACCCCCCAAAATACAAGGCTTTTTAAAAGATGTTTTCTTACAAAAAATTTTTATTGCTTATATGTATACGTAATTATATGTGCAAATTTTAAATTTTACAATTAAACCTGATGTTATTGATCGAACTCTGTCACACAATACTCTTCTCAATGAATTGAATTCTTCTTCCACGATCTCGTATATGCTTACTGATGGATATTTTTGCTGGTTAAATGTAATGTTTTTCTGTAAGACGATAATGCATTGAAATATTAAAAACTTGCACTACATAGATACATATGATTTCAGAAATTGATATTAATATTGGAAGGCGGCAATATAAATATTATTTAAAATTGTTTTCAGCTCTAGAAGCGCCGAAAGTTCGCATGTAACTATGATAGTCCATAACCTCATATTTTTTAAGTCCGATAAGCTTTAGACTATTTTTTAATTTTTCATAATAGGGGATTAAAAGCAAAAGGGCTTGAAATTATTTTTTCCTGTTAAATTCTTGCTAGCAGTAAAATTTTCGGTCATACATAATTTTTTTTTTCAGTTTTGGCACTGGCACCCTTTTCTTAAATTACAATTGTATTACAGTTTGTAATACGCAGATTTAATGAAAAAAATTCAACTTATATCAAATTGCTACTGCTACTAAGGATTGAGTGGAGATAAGTTTGCCACGATCTCCAAAGTTTGGTGTGAATTCACTACGAGTGTGTTAAGTACTCGGCCCATATATAAAGATCTTGTGAGCTCAAAATCACACAAATATGGTAAAAAATTTTAAGAGCTTTCAAAGGTGTTTACCACAAATGCAAATATCACAACATGTTTTTGGACGTAGCTGGTCTAGAATCTAGGATCTCTATCAATGCTGGCCACAGAGAGAAATGTATTTGCGTGTGTGTATTCATTTGTATAAGAAGCCGATTGATGTTCGGCACTCTGGTGCTACTTTGACCAGCCGTGTTCTAGATGTTGGCGAGTACACACACTTTTAGTTCCTTATACACACACACATATGAATATGTATATATGTATATTTAGCAGCTATAAACTCATGAGTATTATATAAACATATCGCTCGTTTACTGAAACAACGTCAAAACTCAAAACATTAAACTTTTAAGTTAATAATCCTTATATCGTTCTTCATGTTGTCTAATTTCATACAAATGTCTTGTTTACTAAAATCTTAAAAGCAAAATAAAACTTTCTTTTTCCATTAAGTTGTGTGTACATTGAAACTTTAAACTTATTTTTTGGCATATTAGTTTTACTTTTTGAATTATGACGTTATTTGAGTAAATGAGCGACATAAATAACAGCAAAATTAAAAGCAGAGATTTTATATTGCAACTGGGAGACTATTTGGATACATGTTCTGAAAACCATTTCGTTTTGAAATCGCAAAATTTCAAAAACGGAAAACGGTGTTCTCTTTATCGGATAATTTATTGTATGTATTCGAAATTAACTTGAGATAAGATATCTCAAGCATATGAAATCTTAAAACCAAATAAAAAAAATGCAATAAGTGCGCTCTCTTGTTGGTTTTTTTCTGGAATTTGTCGATTGAAAAACAAAATTGTTTTCAGAACCTGGCCGTATATAAATAATAAAAAAACAATACCTGTAAAAATCCCGGAACACATACCAGAATGATCAGAAAGCCAGTCTTCTTGAACAATAAAAAATACCGTTCTGCGCTTTTTTATGTTAATGGGTGTTTTTTATTGAGGTATAGAACTTTAAGTTGGCATCACTTTTTTAACTGGCGGCCATTTTGTCAGCTGTCAAGTGATTAATATTTAGTTTGGTTTGCCATTTCATCATGAACAGGTTGACAAAAGAACAACGCTTGCAAATCGTGCAAATTTATTTCGAAAATAATGGTTCAGTTCGCGAAGTTTACCACAAGCTCCGTCCATTTTATGGTCGACATAATCGTCCATCAGAGCAATTAATTCGGTTAACCATGGATCGTTTTCGTACTACGTTTACTCTATGTGATAATACGCATCCGCAGAGACGTCGAAGAGTGCGCACCGAAAAAACAATTGCCGCTGTAGAGCAAAGTGTTGAAGAGGACCCGAATGAATCGATTCGCCACCGTGCACAGCAATTGGAGCTTTGTCCATCAACTTTATGGAAGATTTTGCGCAAAGATCTTGGCTTGCGACCTTACAAGATCCAGCTTGTGCAAGAATTAAAGCCGCGAGACCATGCAATGCGTCGTGATTTTGGTGTATGGGCCGAAAATGAGATTGATCTCGATGCTGATTTTCATCGCAAAATTTTGTTCAGTGATGAGGCTGATTTTTGGTTGAATGGCTACTTCAACAAGCAAAATTGCCGCATTTGGAGTGAAGAGAATCCACATGAGACCCTTGAGACGCCATTACATCCACAAAAACTGACTATTTGGTGTGCTCTATGGGCTGGTGGAGTCATTGGGCCATACTTCTTCCGAAATAATGCTGGAGAGTCAGTTACCGTTAATGGAGACCGGTATAGAGCCATGATAACCGACTATTTTGTTCCCGAATTGGATAACATGAATGTGGATGAGTTGCGGTTCCAACAAGACGGCGCTACATGCCACACAGCGCACGTCACAATCGATTTATTGAAGGAAACATTCGATGAGCGCATAATTTCGCGGAATGGACCTGTCAATTGGCCACCAAGATCGTGTGATTTGACACCATTGGATTATTTTCTTTGGGGATATGTGAAGTCGCTCGTCTACGCCAACAAACCAGAAACGTTAGGGGACTTGGAAGCCAATATTCGTGGCGTTATTGCCAACATACGGCCCCATATGCTCGAAAAAGTGGTTGAAAATTGGACCTGTAGAATTGGCTTTATTCGAGCCAGCCGCAGCGGCCACATGCCCGAAATCATATTTAAACATTAATGGCATAAAATTATCCTTCCAATAAAGCCAAATTGATGGACATTAAAACGATTTTCTTGTGTTTTATTTCAATTCGAAGTTCTATACCTCTAAAAAAAACACCCGTTACATACTTGCGTCATTTGCCACTCTCCTGAGCACCTAGAATTTTTTAAGTTTTCACTGTTTATAATTTAGTGTGCGATATGTATATATGTATGCTATATATGTAACAAATTTACTACTTACCAATTTCATTTTTATGATATTTGGCAATATTGAACCTTTTACGCATATGTTTAATATATACGTATGTATGTATGTAAGAATATTAGTGACTTTACTTAAATTATTCGCATACAAAATTTTTCGACTTTTTGGTTTTATGATTTTTGATTTTTTTAATATTTTTGAAGTTTATTATGATAAAAACCTCAATAAAAATTAAATGAAAATACTTTCAGAACGAATTTATTATTTAAGTTTTACTGAATACATGTCTATTGTAAATAAATGATTATATTAACTGCACAGAAAAACATTATTATGTTGTGGTTTGTTTATTAAACAACATACACAAAAAGTTAAAATATAAATAGTTTGGTAAAATAACTAAATTTTACCTTAAATTTAACTTCACGGAAAGCTTCTAAAATAACCTACATACAGTTAATGTAAAACTTTTTTGAGTGTAAGTACACAAAATCGTACTTTAAATAAGTTTTTTACTCAATTTAAGAACTTTGTACTTGGTTTAATTTTTTTTTACATAATTTAAGCTCTTCATACTCAATTCAAGAAACTCCAGGATTGGTTTTCTAAAGTAATCCTGTTTTCGGTTTGTTTTAAATAAATGTTAGTGCTATTTGTACTTAAATTTTTAAGTAAGATTCGTACTAGAAGTAAGTAGAAAAAACTTAAATTTAGTACGGCTTTTTTCTTTCTGTGCATATATTTTTATACAGTAGTTCATTAAATGTTCTTGTAAGTGGTCTTGTGCAGGGGTCTAATATGTATATACTCCATACATGGGTCTGTGAAGAGTATACAAGATTCGGCCCAGCCGAATAAAGCACTCTGGCTTATTTTTATTGGCATTACATAAATACATACATATGTATGTATGTTCATATGTGTGTACATTTTGTCAGCTATCGAATTTTGTTAAATTTCCTTTAGCTCATACAAAAACATTCTTTTGAGTTTTCTTTGAGTAATTTTCAATAACTCCTTAGATATTGCAAATATGTTTTTCTTAGTCAAGTTGTGCTAATTGTTGTTTTTCATATTAAGCCATTACACTTTGCCACCGCATTCGTTAATAATATTTAGCAGTTAGTCGGGGTTTTGTTTTTGATAAAAAACTAATTTTATTTGTGAATTTTTTCCTGCCTTAAAAAGCTCGTTTTCAAATAGTATAAATTTATAATTCTTATTAAGTCGGTGGGTTGTTTGTTTAGCTGTTTATCTTTTGCTTTTAAAACGACTTTATTTGGTCACTAAGTAAGTATCAATGTGTGGCATAGTTAATTGTTCTGCAAAAAATAAAATTAAAAAAAAAGACATGCTGCTATATAACAAATAAAATCATAACTATAAAACCAAATTTGAAAACTTTTAATATATGACAATTATTTCGGCGACCAGATATTTGGGTAAAAATTCTTAATGACAACAATTTTAATTATAAAAGTCAAACAAGTACGAGTGCTGTAGTAGCATGAATTGAATTTGTCATCAATTTTAAAATTTTAAACACGTTTTCCAATAGTAGATTGCAAGACGATGAATTTTAATTATTTTAGAAGTTTTGTAGTATAATTTGCTTGTCCTTAAAAGGAACTAAAACAAAGTTGTTTTTATGTGAATGATCTGAAGACTTTTTTAAAGCAGAAAGTATTGATTTAGTAGATTGATTAAGGAATAAGTAAACAATGTTTTTGGGTTTTCGTGTGTGAATAAAAAAATAGTCAAGGAAATAGTTTAATTGGCGTTAACTTAATAATTTAAAATAAGCTCACAGAAACATAAACGTTGAAATTGAATTAGGACTGTGAAGAGGCTAATTTATGGCACTTCTTGATATGAATTCTCCACCACTGACTGCCAATTGAATTTTACAGATATATGTATGTATATCATGGACTGTGAATAGAATAATTTTGTTTTTCAATGTATTTTTTGTACCTTTTTCTTCAACAAAAGGTGCTAATTAGAGAAATTCGTAACCATATTAGCCTGTCAGTCCAGAGATCATGGGTTCGATTCCTACCATAGGCCCTGGGTGTATTCCGTAGACAAGATATTCGCTTGAATTTGAAAAAGAAAAAAAAGTTCGTAAAACTCGTACCTTTAGATATATAATTAAATATGCAATCACGTATGCCACAATCCGAAAAATGTGATGTATTTTTAACTGATGAGCGGTACGTTCACGGATGTAAGGATTTTGGGTCTTATTTGTTTCTCTAGGCCTCCTGTAAACTAATTTCATGAGCAATTTAATAATGAAAACTCACTGGAATTAAAGACAAAATTTAACAATCTTTCATTTACATGATTATATAAAACTATGTACTTATTTCATCTGTCGGTCTATAAGTTTTAGTTTGCGAAAATTTTTCACCATCATATTTGTATTGTTGGCATGTTTATTTGTTTAAAAAAAAATCCTTCTATCACAGAAAAAAATACACAAGAACTATTTTCAATAAAACCATGTTATTGAATAAAATTTTAGTTTCAATAATATTTGTCATTAACTTGAATATTGTATTTATCAATTCCGCACATTTCAAAATATCATTTAATGCAATGCTGGCCACTAAGAGAAAAACTAGCGCCTGAGTGCCGAACATCAATCGGCTTTTTATACAAATGAATACACATACGCAAATACATTTCTCTCGTGTTTCTCTTTGTGGGCAGCTATGATTTAATGCACTGCTGCCCACAGAGAGAAAACCGAGATAAATGTATAAGCGTATGTGTATTCATTTGAACAAAAAGCCGATTGATGTTCGGCACTCCAGCGCTTCTCTGGCCAGCAGTGATTTAATGCATGGCTGCCCACAAAGGGCAAATAACTGAGGATGACACTTTTTTATTGGAAATGCTTCATTGTTTATGGCAGTTTAATTTCCAATCATATGTGAAGTTTTAAATGCGCTTTTAGAACCTATTTAGTTTGATACTCCTTGCACTTATCCTTTATATATAAGTACATATATTTTGTTATTTTTTATGTTTCTTTGAATGTTTTATGTTTCTCTGAATAAAAAAATTTTCTACCGAATTTCATTCAAATCTATCGATTTTTTTGTCGATTCTACCGAATTTAAAAAAAAATTAAGTGTGCACACTGAATACAGGTAGCCGCGAATCTACAAAAAATGTACAACAAATAAAACAACAGTGATTTTTATTGATGTTTTGTGATTGACAAGAGAGAAAAACAATATACATGTACTTGCGATTTCTCTTGGCTTTGCAAAGCATGTTTGTATTAGTACAGTTTTAATAGGCACTGTGCGCGTTGGTAAAACATAAGCACAATTTGGCAGATCAAATCACAAAACAAGTAAAACAGCTGGCGCTTCGCGGTTACCTGTATAATTGTATCATGATTAGAAGAAACAAAAGAAATCAAGTTTTGCGTGTATTCATTATTTGCGTATCGAAAAACGATTTGCTCTTTAGCTGAGTGGTAAGCAGCGTTGCCACAACCAATATATTTTTGTAACCAAAATATGGAAAAAAAGTAACCAAACGAGACAAAAAGTAACCAAAATCTCTATATATTTAATATATGTACATATGTACTGTTTTATTTGTACTTCCGTTAAGAAATATATGTATCTGTGGCAAATTTAAAAAATTCGATTTTTTCACATTTTTTCTCCTGTTCAGGTCCATAGGTATCAAACCGTTGAATATTCAAGGAAACAATCAACCACCAATCAATCGATCCTAGGAACAATTCTTAACACCGTTTTTTTTATTTCATTTGCTTTGAAATTTTTTACTTTTGTGGCTGTCTAAGCGCTACCCAAACGGTGTTAAGAATCATTCCTAGGAAGTTCATATGTTGTAGAAAGTTGTTTATTGAGATCTTAGGTACATTTTTATCGTTGATATTGAAGCGCTTGCTACCTATGTACCTGAGCAGGGGAAAAAGGTATAAAACTCAAAATTTTTTGCGATTTTGATCTCCAAGGTAATATTTTTTTAATTTTATATTGTATGACAATTTTTGTTGTATGATAAGAGCTACAACCTTGCCTCAAAGAGTAAATCAAAATTCCTAACGATATGAACCGGAGAAAATGCAAAAATGACACCGAGGCCCCAAATCTTTGCGCAAACAAAAATGTGCATGACCTGGGGCAAGACAGCGGTCTTTTTTTTTGCCTTTTATCATGCAGTGGTGTTCGTATATGATTATATTTCCACGACTTAAAAAAAAACACAGTGTTATATTCGTTATCCAAACACATGACTGAATAGATGAACCATTAAAATATACATACATATGCATTATAGAGTTGGTATTGAAGTCAATCTTATTCCTGCATTTAATTCTGACTAAACCTAGCTGGGAAAATATTCTTTCAGAAGACCCCGAAGTGTGTGAAAATGGCATTAAACTAAAACCAAACTTTAATAAAGTCACCAAAAATTTTTTCGTTGAATTCATTTGTATGTTTTGAAACTTTGTCCCAAAATTCAACTTCTTATTTCCAATTTAGAACATCTGAGCAATTTCTATTGGGATACAATATTTACGATCTGTTTGGAAATCACATCCATATTTTTTTAGCCACGAAAAATCTTTCAATCACGTGATACTTTATCTCAATAGTTCGTTATATTCAAATTTATATACCATATAAAAAATGGTTATTTTTGTGTTGAAGAAAAGTAACCAAAATTGAAAAAAAGTACACAAGTACACATTGGAAAAAAAAGTAACCAATTTTGGTTAAAAGTAACCAAAGCGGCAACGCTGGTGGTAAGTACGTTAGTTTATTAGTCAAGAGATTGCCGGTTCGACTCGTCCCAAACACATTTAATTTTAATAGCAGCCAAGCAAAAGCAAACAAAAAGGGGGTTGAAAATGTGACATTCATTCACACACACACAACACAATAACAATTATCACTGAAAATAAAATTTCACTCAACAACTTTTTTCTTTGATTCATTAAATTTCTTTGTTGACTGAAAAAAAAAAATATATTCAATAAACGTGGATGCAATTTTATTTATCAATAATGCAAAAATCGTCATCACAGAAAATTCGAAAGATTTTTTATTGAGTCAACGATTTTCGTATTCAAATATCAAAATCATTTTTTTCTGTGATCGCTTTGCTTAACAACTTCGGATAATTGCTTAAGCAAATCACAAAATGCAATGGATTCATCAGTCTGCATCATAATTTATAAAATAATTTAGCTATGTCCTAGTTTACACTATGCAAGTCTTATTGCTAAGCTGATTAGTTTGAGGGAAAGAGAGAGAGAGAGAGAGGGAGACATAAACGTTTCTTTTCCCCTCGTCTCTCTCTCCTATAAAAGTAATCAGCTTAGGAATAAGGCTTACATAGTGTAAACTAGGACTATCTGAGTGTAATGTTTTATTTCTCTTTTAGAAAACTGCTGCTATTGACAACCCAGTTATAAAATATATAAATGAAAAAAAATGTTTCCTTTGGCTAAGAAAACCTTAAGTGTCAATCATATTTAAAAATTGCAAGTTTTGTATACTCTCAATTAACGACGGTATGCAATTATGCAAGGAAAATATTTAGTTTTTTTTTTTTCAAAATAAAAAATAAAAAAATTACATAAACAGGAAATTAAAAAAAAAAACTTAAAATTAAAACACATAAAAATATTTGAACTTCTTGTAAGTTGACTTCAAATAAGAAAATACAAAAACTAGTCCATCAAGCTGCTTGCACTTATATTAATGTTAATATTGTAGAGAAAAAAAAAACTTCAAATTATATGCAAATAGTGTTTAATTATTGTATTTAGCGTTGTACAAAAAAATCAAATTAAGTAAAAAAAAAACAAGTCAGGGTGGCACGTGATGATTATGGCAAAGTCGATTCAAGTTTTGCCTTGTGCGCCAAACGATCGAACATGGTTTATAATAGTTTTGATATCGTTTATTTTTTTATTTTACAGGTAAACGCTGATTCGCTGCACCAAAATTGATATTATGGAATAAAATGCATCATTATTGTCGCCAAACTTTTTTTATTCACCATTTGCAAAAAGGTAAGTAAGCTAAAGTATTTTTCAATGATACTAAAGCCGCGTTCAGACTATTATCCTTTGTATATATACTTTTCAAAAATTCAAATAATACGTGCAAGTGTGATAGTCTGAACGCAAAATGTCATCAAAGTAGCAAATAATACGATAAAAATTTTGACATCCCATAAGACTTTTTCGTTTTTAGAAAATTTTCTAAACGATAATACTTTTCATTAGATTAGGGTTGCATTTTCACACAAACCAAACTTCCAAGTCGGCTGTTTCGCCGCCGATAGCGTGTCGTCATTGATGTAATGTTTTGTCAAATGTATATTGGCTCAAAATTTTGAATAAGTGAATCGTATGGAAGTATTTATATTTCGTTGACGTAATTTTTTAACGTTTTTGTAATATATTTTCTTAAATTTTTTCTGTTATTTACATAGAATATTTTTAACTGCTGAATTTTTTCAAGCGTCGGCACGTCCCTGCCTGCATGAGACCGTTTTGCCGCCGCTAGTAAGTGAATAGCGCAGACATTTTCATTGAACAGCTGTTTTCTTTTCTACTTGTATTACACATTTGATTTGAAGTGTGATGGTCTGAACACAGTATGTGATTTTACGTTAGATTTTTTTTGACAGTCGCAACGAATGTATTTAGATTTCTGTATCGTAAAATGTGATGAAAGTGTTAATACTTGTATAATAGTCTGAACGGGGCTTAAGTAACTTTAAAAGCAAATTATAAACCTTCAGAAAACAGAAAAACAAAATAATGTGAAAGAAAGCCAAAACAAAAAATTAAATTAGAAGCAAAATATTGTAGCGTCAGAGACAAGAACACAAGTCGGACTAACAATTAATTACATTGATTATACTACAAAAAATATTTTAATGTCATATTGAAAAATGTACATATATCAGTTTTGCTCGATATGGATATGCGGTACTTAGACCCCAGCAATTTATAATTGTCCTCTTAATTATGAAAGTGGTCTAAGTCACATGAATTTTTGCTTCGAAATATTAGCTGAATCTTAAAAAAAATTCAATAATACTAGTACAATTCTAAATTAAAATGTTGCATAATATAAAAATATTTTTCAATTTGTTCAAATGTAATCTACTAAGTATCTCGCCCGAAGAAATATATGACTTAGACCACTTTCATAGTTAATGACACAATTGTCCTCATGATCTGAAAATTTTCGAGTTTTTTTAAATAACCTTTCATTTTTTGTTTTTTTTTCAAGGAACAAACTAAAGTATTAAAGGCATAGATAACTTTGTCTTCATTGAAAATCAAAAATAATGCCATAATTCAGTAAAAAGATTTAGGACGTTTTTGTTTGAAAATACTTTTGAGTTCTTGTGTTTGAATTCTCTAAATTATTTTCTTTAAAAAAGGTTGTTGTCTTTGATAATGAAAAATAAAAATATTATTGTCATGTTTTTAAAACATAAAAATTAAATTAAAGTATTATGCAATAGTTTAAAAAATATTAGCCCAATTCACCATCTTGTGCAAACGGTCTTGCATCGTTGCATGTGCAAAATGGTATAGCATATTGATACTCACCACTTAACAATTCTTAGTGTTGGTGTTGGATATAATATTTGCAACAAAATCATAAAGCAAATACACGAACCTTCTAGCATAGGCAATAAATAATAATTGTTTTAAAGAATCACAACTTCTGCTTTTTTCGTCCATAGACAAGACGATAAAATCGTCGAACAGAATTAGGGCATAAGTTAATTTTTAGCAGTGTTGCCAGTTTTTTTTTCTAGAGCTTATTCCCAATTTTTGATTTTTCATCCCCAAAAATCTCCAAATTAATTTTTTTGGATTAAAGTTTTTCTTTTGTGAAAAAATAAAATATGTATAATATTCTTTTCGCTGCAACGTTGTGTAGCTGAAGAAATATCGATATATTAATAAATTTTGTTATAAATTTTTTAAGAAAGGACCTAAAGCTGAAATAAAACATAATAAATAAATAAAACGAATAAATTATTATAACATTGAAAAACATAAAATTTTATAATTTTATTTAAAAAATAATGACAAAAATAACATACGAGTGTTTATTTAATTAAAAATTCATTTATATCGATAGCTATATTTACATTCATATTAATTCAATTTGTACTTATAAAACTTGTAGAGAAAAAATTAATACACAAAAGTATAAAAAAAATTTTAACCAAACTTTAGCATCTCAAAACCTTCAGAATATAAATCTTCTGATTCGTCAGCCTCAGAAATTGTGTTGTACATAGTACTTAAAAAGCTTTAGCATTTCAGCAGAAGTTTAATGCTTTGTCACAACAAATTAAATTATTTTTAAAGTGTGTGTTTATTTAAGAAGTGCTTCCGACAAGCCATATTGCAATTTGTTACGTATTTTTGTTTTGGTAGTGTTCATTATTGGTTAATCTGCCTTAATACTTATTTTTTATTTAAAACCATTAACACATTTTTAGACTTGCCGGACGCACATTTCTTAGCTCAAAAAAAAAATCCCATAAAATTTGGTTATCACCCCGAGATCCCCAACACGAAATTGTTACTCCCAATCGCGAAAAACTATCACCAATTTGGGGACAAATCCCCTAAACTGGCAATGCTAATTTTTAGACGCTTATTGATTTGAGCGCACCTTTTTAACGGTTTACGATATCCGCCTATTTTTTTTTCAATCTGCGGAAAATATAAAATGGAGTATTATCGAGATAATTCAGCATATGTATGTGACGCGCAAAATAGAAAGGGACCTAAGGGCAAAAACCGGTTTTGCTCAGGAGAGCCATTTTAAAGATTTAGGGTCTTATGCAAAAAAACTTAATAAAGCTTTGCCAAGCAATGTTAAGTAAAGTTGTATTCTAAAAAAATTATTGTATAAAAATTCTAAAGTAGGCACCCACGTTTGTTAAGACTACTTTAAGTTGATATTTCCAAAATGTGTGTTTTGTACCTCAAATATTTTTATTAATATAGCACATACTGATTCATGTTACATCTGAAAATGAAGCTAGAAGTGCCTGCTCTTATCTTAAATTTATTATTTCTGTCATGTAATGGGAAGCATCACCAAATTATCCAACTGCTTCGAAATACATAGCAAAATCCATAAAAAAATATTAAAATAAATAAAATTATACAAAAATGTTTTAGTGATGTACATACAATCAAAACAAATCGAAAAAAGCTGGATATTCGAATACTCGTTTCATTCGAATAAAACAAATTGTGATAATTTTTCACATTTTTTTACTTTTACTTCATGGTTGTGTTTATCTGTTTTCCTATTAAGTCAGAAGCTCATTTTTTTAAAATTAGGTTGCTTTACTTCAAGATAATAAAAATTTATTTAATAAAATAAAAAATTTATTTGAATACCCGAATGAAATTGTATTCGATTTTGTACATCATAAGCTGTGAAGTGGTTGTTGAACACGGTGGTGTTACCAGTATTTATTATTAAATCACAAAATATTTAAAGTTGTCTTTTGCATATGATTTTTTAATAAAGCTATGTTAGCCTTAAAGTGCTTATTAACTACTATGAACTTTAAAGCTAAATTAAAATATTTTTTTGCATAAGGGGGTTAAATACGTGTATCTTTGGTGTACCATCACTGAATAAAACGCGCATATATCTGGGAGGGAACACTTTTAGGGCATGGGATCGGTCTCATTCGATGCTCAGATGTTGTCCACATCAAAAAAAAAAAAAAAAGTGAAAATTTATTTTTTTTACCCTTAGGTCCCTTTCTCTATGCGCTGGCACATATATAGACCACTGAATTTCGCGAAAACCTTGCATGGTCTTTCCTTCAATTTTTCTAAAACATCATTTCATATTTAAACATTTCTTTATCGAAACGGCATCAATCGATTTTCAAAATTGTGTGTTCGAAAAATAGGATACCATTGTGTGGCGTAAACAGCTGAAAATTATTTTGTAAAATATTTGAAATATTCGAAAATTCTGTTGTACAAAATGTTTTAAAATTTAAGCATTTGTAAAAAAAAAAACATTTGCTCGATTTTAGCAAGAACCATAAACCTTAAAATTTATTTCACACTCGTATAAGCATGCATTAGAGGGCTGCGTAAAAAGTCTTGAAATGTAAACACATCTTGTTTTTTTTTAATGTATGGTCGTAGCCAGTAATGGGAATTGGAAATCTTGATTTCGTGCCGAATCTGTTTCTAAATAGTACCAAAATCACTTGAATAGCGCCAAACCACTTTTTATTTAATTTAAAATTTTTCAATAATAATTAATTTATTAACCCCCATATTCATAAAAGAATAAAATGAATTTGAAATCCATTTTAGGAAAATTTTGTATGGTAAATTTTAAATAAAATACATTTCAAATTTATTTTAAATTTTATGAATATGGGAGTTATTGTTTTTTATGAGAATTGTTGCAATTTAAGTTTAGCATTTGTTAACGCAGTAATAATTCAAACTATTATTTTACTTATTTAGTAAAATATTTTTTTTTTTAAAAAATACATTGAATTAATTTAATAATTTCCAAAATTGGTTGTTAACACACATACATATATATGTATATATATATATATATATATATATATATATATATATATATATATATATATATATATATATATATATATATATAAATGTATGCATGTAAATGTATAATTTATTAATACTTTTGTACTGCTTACTTATTATTGGAATAAGAAAAGTTTCCATATCAATACGAGCCATAACCGTCAAAAAGCTTAAGCAACATAATTTTCGAACTTAATTTTTTTTTTTTGATAAAAATCGATTAGTTACGATCGCAGATAATCGATTTTTGTCTACAAACAAAGTTAAAAATATATGCCGCCTTAACTTTTTTTTTGGTGGTTGTGGCTCGAATGAACAAAAAGTGCCAGAAAAGGAACGTGAGTACCACAGTGCCAGCTAATATCCAATAGTGACACACATGGCACAATTGTGCTACATTTCCCATCACTGGTCGTAGCATGTATTATACTAAACCAATAATAAATTAATAAGCGAATCACGATGGATGTCTTGATGTACGTGTATATGAGTGTTTACAAGCGATGCACTGTGGGGTGAAAGCCTTAACAAGTGGCGATTAATTTAAAAGATGAACTATAACTTTCACCACCGTATTTGGTACCATATGAAAGTAGATAAAATTCTATATCACTAACTGCAAAAATAAAAGTTCTTAGTAGCTAGTTTACTTTATTCAAAGTTCAATAATTTTAGTTATTTTTGCGCGCATTGATTAAAAGAGAAAATTTTGGTATTTCAAATGATTATAGTTTTTGTTAAGACTTCTATAAGTAAAAGTTTTATAATGGAATCGTCAACTTCAGGTATATGAGCATTTAAAAAATAATTTTTTGTTTAGATAAATGTTTTAGAAATATATAAAAAAATTAAATTACTCTAAAAACGTAGTATTTTTGATATATACATTGAGTTTCAACTTTGCGGATGAGTGCCGGGAAAAATGCTTCTACGCTCTTAAACTATAAGATATTAGCTAATAAATCCTAGAATACCTATTTGCGTATTTGTGCGATTTTTGAATTATGAAGGTTTTTGTGAGAGAATTCCAGTTGCTAAAAATCAATGTGAAAAATTCATATTAAATATTTATTTTTTTATTTAAACAAAAAAACATATTATTTTTAAAGGCGCATAAAGTATGCTCTAGTTTACAATTTAGTTTACTAATCTTTTTTCATTCCAAAGTTACAGCAAAAATAGTCAAATAAGACAATTTTCTCAAAAATACAAAAAAGCCTATAAAAGGTTAAAAATTTAATTTTTTTTAAATGCTGGTTGTTTTTGTATTTATTAATATTCATAAATAAAAAATAGCAACACTTTAAAATTACGACTTCTATGAATTAATCGCCACTTTCTCTACCATTCACCCCACTGTGCGATGTCGCGAACACATCTTGTTCGTAACAAACAATCAAAAGAAGTGGTGTTGATGCGTTTTTGCGTGTTATTTTGCATATTGCACGTTTGAGTGTGTGTTTAAGATGTAGATTGTAAGCTATTATGTGTTTAAGGGTTGTTTTATAAAGCAAGTGCACACAACGAATGCCAATGCATATGTGCGTTTGTATCTACGCAGAAAAATAAAAGATCATACACACAGTGTGTGCATATATGTATATGCATGACGTTTGTACGTGCGTATGAAGAAGCAAGCATCACATCCCAGTCGCATTTTTATTAGCTAGCTCAAAATGTGGGTGACTTTTTGATAACTTATTTACAACTAGCTTTTGAACTAATTCATAAATGATACAGATGTGAGTCAGTTGTTTTTTGCACAACTGTCTACTTTCCGATAAGTATTGAACTAATTTTAAGCTAACTCAAAACTGATGCTGAGATTAGTGAGTTGTTTTTATACAACTTACATCTCTTCGATAAGTTTTGAGCTAACTCAAAGCTGATACAGTCAAAGTTCAGAAAGAAGATGTCAGCATAAAATTCATGTTTATAATAACTCTGTGCCGTTTATATTTTATATGGTGCGATGGCAAAGTGTTAAGTATGATGGCTGACAAACAAAGTGATCACGGTTCGATACCCGTTCTCGTTTCTTAAAAAAATAATTTAAAATTGTTTAAACTTTAAGCTGACTAAAAAATATTAATAAATAAAATAATAACCTAAATCATAATTAACTCATGGTTAGTTCAAAACTGATGCACTCGTCCTGCGGCCACTCAATCACAAAACATACAGAAGTGTCACGAGACGGAAGATATGGGTATTTTTCTGTTTATCTCGTTTCCCTCAAATTTTGTCGTGTTTTTTGTTTTGCTACGTGTTTCTAGTGCAATAAACTTTTATTAGCTGTGTTAATTGGTAAGTAGTAATACACTACATTAACAAATACACTATGCTTATCTCTTTCTTCCACGAATTTTAACAAAAACCTGATTGGAGCTTTTTTTTACCTGTCACTTTCTTCACTTCTGTGTATTCTGTGACTCAATGTTAAATTTGATCACTTTTAACATGCATAATGAGTGCTGATTTTAACCACCTCTGACAAATTTTTGCCTGATAATTGAATAGCTCTGATTTAACTCAAAATCCCACTGGAATATTCTTCCGTCAGGAAGTATTTGCTTCTTTACTCCTATACCTGCAATATATTAAGCAAATTATATGCAAACAGTGATGTTTAGCGTTTGTTTTAGAAGGTTTTGCTGTGGTAAAGCATTTGAAAAATCCTTAATGTCTTAAAAGTTCTTGTAAGTGGTCTTGTGCAAGGGTCTAATATGCATACCCCTATATTAAAATAATTTTTATTTAAATTGCTTAAAAACATATTTATAATTTTTTTTAATTACTTTCTGTAATCATAAAAATTAAATTAGGAAAATACGAATTTGTTTTTATAAAATAAAAACAAACATCAATTAAAGCATTTTTTTTATTTTTTACTTATTGGCTTTGCATTAAAAATTTCAATCTTATGCATAATTATTTTCATTTAAAATTATGTATTTTTATTAAATTGCGTTATTTGTACGTTTATCTATAAAAAAAATATATTTTTTTTTATTACTACCGTAACTTACGCTCAAACATACAATTGCAATTACTTTATAAACTTTATATGTAGACAAAGACCATTAAAAATTTGATAGAAATATTTTTCTTCAATTTAAGGCCTTTAATTAAAGCAGAACGTAAAACAAACATACAATACATACTTATGTACATGCTTAGCCTTTTTCTTTCGCAAAGCGCACAAAGCCTTAAAGATATGAAGCAAAAAAAAAAAAAAAAATTAATAATAATTTTTCGTTGCTAAATTTAGCTTAAATTTTCTTATTTTTTTTCTTTAGCTTTATTATAAACAAAATCTACGCACGCATTTCACAACAATAGATTAATAAAAACGATAAAAACTTAGTAACGACTACAACTGTGGCGATGAAGAAAACACGACACTAAAATGCTTTAGAAAAATATTATTGAATTGAATTCACAAAATAGTAAGAAAAAAAGTTGGCAGCAATTGCATTTGCCAAACTCGGGCGACACATATCACAAGTTACACTTTGAAACGATTAAACGTAAATAGAATAATACCAAACCCAGTGACGGCGAAATATTATTATGAGTGTCGGCTGTTTTAAGTGTTTCTATTTTTTTTTCTTCTTCTAATTCTTCTTTGAAAATATGTGCTACTTTGGCATTTTAAAGATCTTATTTGCTTGCGCCTTAAATAAATTACTGATTTTATATGAGTCGGTAGAAGTGATCATAAAGTGCTATATTTTTATTTACATTTTTTTGATTGATGAACTTTTATTAAAAGCGAAAATGAAAAAAACAAATTATTTTGAAGTACTTATACATACTAGTGTCCTGCACAAGACTATTTATAAGACCTTTCAAGACATGAGAAATATTCTAAAAGAATCGCTAAGCAACACTGTTGGCAAGTAATATTTTTCGGTGGTTTGTCTTGCCAACAATGTTGTTTAGCGATTCTTTTAGAATATTTCGCTGTAGTAAATCATTGGAAAAAATCTCTCATGTCTTGAAAAGTCTTATAAATACTCCTGTGCAGGACACTAATACATACATATATAAATAATAATTTTCCAAAATGTAAGTACTTAATTTTTAGTTTAAAATAAATAAGTAGTCAATTTAGAATATTATATGTATAATATATTAAAAAATAATTACATATCTGTGGCAAAAAAGAAAAAAAGTGCTTAAGTGGAGAGATATAAGCTGATTTTGAGTTATTGGTATCTCCGTAATCTGTATATTCAAAAGTACCCCTGATCGAAATTTTAATTAATTTGTGTGATTTTTCAGCTAGTTATAGCACTATGACTTGCAACTTATCTTTTTAACACTTCTAATCTCATTTGAAATAATAGATTAATTAAGGTTATAACAAGGCGCATTTATTAGGTGGCAGCACTACACCAGGTGACTAATGTCATTATACCAATCTAAACGTCAAATTTGGATTATGTAGGTATAAAGGCTCAGTTAGCCGACTGTAATGTAATGTAAGTGTAACGTAGAAAACAGCTGATCGATATTTTTATATGAAAAGTAGGTTACGTTACATTACATCTCTATAAGCATTTTCATTACTTTTCACATACCAATATTGATCAGCTGTTTACTACTGTTGCAGTTACTTTACATTACAGTCGGCTAACTGAGCCTTAAGCCTGAAAGCATGCTTTTATTTGGGTATCAATAAAAACCTTTCGAATATTCAGTTTTGTATGGTGTTTGACATTTCCTATCCCCCGTCTAGACTGGCAATAAATATGTTGGTAATATAGCAATAACGCCGGCAGAATAGCGGAACAATATTGCTTATTGCTTTACTTATGTAAAGGCTATGGGAAATCAGAGCCACAATATGGAAAAAGTCAACAGGGAAGGTGCAGAATAAAAATATAATTCACTTGTAAATTTTTTATTTTTTAAAACTTATAATAATACAAATTACTTCACTACACACGTTTTTAAGAGACTATTTTCCTTTTTTAATATGCATACACATGTATATTTTATAAATTTCAATAATGTTATCGAAATGCCAAACACAATACAGAAAAGTCGAACATAAATTAACACCGAGTTTGACGTTTCACGTTCGCAATAATTGTCAAGGAAAAACTGTTGACAATTATTGCCACAATTATTGCAAGTACTGGCAATGAGCTGTCTACATTGGCAATATCAATAATTTGACATTTGCTGCAATATATGTTAATGATTTTCCCCCTTGTGCAAAAAAATATTTTGCTTTAGCTTTAAAGTTCATAGTAGTTGATAAGCACTTTAAGGCTAACATAGCTTTATTAAAAAATCATATGCAAAAGACAACTTTAAATATTTTGTGATTTAATAATAAATACTGGTAACACCACCGTGTTCAACAACCACTTCACAGCTTATGATGTACAAAATTGAATACAATTTCATTCGGGTATTCAAATATTTTTTTTATTTTATTAAATAAATTTTTATTATCTTAAAGTAAAGCAACCTAATTTAAAAAATATGAGCTTCTGACTTAATAGGAAAACAGATAAACACAACCATGAAGTAAAACTAAAAACAAGTGAAAAATTATCACAATTTGTTTTATTCGAATGAAACGAGTATTTGAATATCCAGCTTTTTTCGATTTGTTTTGATTGTATGTACATCACTAAAACATTTTTGTATAATTGTATTTATTTTGATATTTTTTTATGGATTTTGCTATGTATTTCGAATCAGTTGGATAATTTGGTGATGTTTCCCATTACATGACAGAAATAATAAATTTAAGATAAGAGCAGGCACTTCTAGCTTCATTTTCAGATGTAACATGAATCAGTATGTGCTATATTAGTAAAAATATTTGAGGTACAAAATACACATTTTGGAAATATCAACTTAAAGTAGTCTTAACAAACGTGGGTGCCTACATTAGAATTTTTATACAATAATTTTTTTAGAATACAACTTTATTTAACATTGCTTGGCAAAGCTTTATTAAGTTTTTTTGCATAAGACCCTTTATTGCCAGTCTAGACGGGGGTAAGAAACATGCAATCTGACGATGCTACCCTGTTTTAAAAAGTAAGATGGTAATTTATACTAACAAAGTACATGTGGTTGTTGCTGTTGTTATATTTTTTGTAGAATCGCGGGTACCTGATTAGTGTGCCTTGGGTTATATTTACTTTGGTATATTTCAACTTGAATGTATTATTTACATTCAGTAGAACGATATTTGCTCAAAAGAATAAAGGTTAACCGAGAATTTTTGAATTTAACCCATATACGGCCGCCGTGCCAATTTAGGAACACTTACTTATCTAGGGTGTATAGGAAAATTGTTGACATATATTGGAAAAATTATGCATTAGCAAGTACTAGGAAGACCTATGGATATAAAAAATATAAAACGAATAAAATTGATCCACTTTTAGTGCCATTATAATCTAATTAATTTGGTCAATAATACAGGTGTGGAGGTAGGTTTGAGTTATCAACAATTAAATTTTCTGTATAAAGTATAAATTCATAAATTCTTTTATTTTACCGAATTCGATATATACTGAATCACATACAATTATTTTTAGTTTGATATTGTATATATATCTGATTTTATAACCTATAAAATAGTGCTGTGCCAATTTGGGTACAATGGCTACAAGTATAACATTAAAATATACGCAAACACACGTACGACTTGAAAACGTCACTTGATGTTTTTTATGCTGACTATGTAGTCTAAGTTGTTAAAACGGTGGCAGCACTTTATAGTGGAACAAAGTTATCTATGTATGTGCATAAACAGGGGAATCCCCAAGTAAGGTGTATGTACATATGTATATAACTTTTCTTGAACTTGTAACATTAGTTGAACTAATATATCACAGCTTTTAACACGCGGAGTAACTCTACTAAGATGAACCGACATTTTAGCTCCAGTAATCGCTTTCGAGGTTTAGAAGAAGCTGTTAACACGATTATGGAGGATACCAACGATGGTTTTGAGTATGATTTGATCATACTTCCACCAGAGCCTAGCGTTGTTACTGATGAAGAAGAGGGGTTCGATGACAATATATAGTCAGTCTTGCCAAATGACGTTCCTGGAGATGTCGAAGTTTTTGTTCGCAATGTTGGCACTGTTTTGGATACTGAAGACTTTAGTGATGATGAGCCATTGTCTGCTAAAAGGGCTAGGATTAGGACCAATACGCCACGGCGTGAAAAACATGATATTTCATCAGCATTTAAAATTCCATCTTGGCGGAAATCAGCTCCGAATTATTCGAAGATTTATGCGAAAACTGACGATCGGTTGCTAAGTGAAAACCGTATGAAGGACACAGTAAAAGAGTTGCCACCAGTTCAAATATTTGAAATGTTTTTCGACGAAGAAGTTTTTGAAATGATCGCTAATCTTAGCCAGTTATACGCGAGTCAAAATAATCGACATAACTTTACGGTCACCGTTGCAGAGCTAAAGAATTTCTTTGGTATACTCATTCTTTCTGGATACAACAAATTGCCAAGGGAAAGCATGTATTGGTCTTATGATGAAGATATAGGAGTAGAAGTTGTGTCAAATTCTATGTCCAGGAATAGGTTTAAAGAAATTAAGAGAAATTTGCACCTTGTTGATAATAACGAAGCTTCAAATACCACTGACAAAATGTTCAAGTTGCGCAAACTTTCAGATATTCTTATCAAAAAGTTCAACCAATTTGGTATTTTCCACGAAAATATTTGTATCGATGAGTCAATGGTAAAATATTATGGCCGTCACTCAGCAAAGCAGTTTATTAGAGGCAAACCAGTTCGGTTTGGATATAAAAACTGGGTTGCAGCAAGTTCTTCTGGATACTGCTACAATTTTGATATTTACTGCGGCAGGTCAACTAATTCTGTTTCTGAGCCATTGGGTAGTAGAGTTGTCAAAATGCTACTCGATAAATTATCAACAAATCCTGCAAATCACAAAGTCTATTTTGATAATTTTTTTACAAGTTGTGAGCTGCTAAATGATTTACGTAATTCAGGTTACCGTGCTACAGGAACAATAAGAGATAACCGTACTAAGAAATGCCCCTTGCCAAATGTAAAGGAGATGATGAAAAAGCCAAGAGCAGAGTATGATTATAGGTTTGATAAAAATAACGAAATATTATTGGTCCGCTGGAAGGACAACAGTATTTGCACAATGGCTACAAATCATGATTCTTATGAGCCAGCAGGATTTGTTAAAAGATGGTGTTCACAAAAAAAGCAAAAAACGGATATGCAGATTCCATACATGTTTCAAAATTACAACAAGGGTATGGGCGGAGTTGATGAAATGGATCAATCCATATCATTATACAGAATTGGCATTCATGGCAAAAAATGGTGGTGGGGTTTATTTACCTACATGATAGATATGACTATGTCAAATGCTTGGTGCTTGCATGTATGCAGCAAAGAAAACAGCATGGACCAGTTACTATTTCGACGAACAATAGCGAGATTTTACCTAAAGCAATCACCAAAAAAAAAACGCACTACTGCTCGTCCTTCGTCATCAAATATTGAAGGCTTACAGTTAGACGGCGTCGATCACGTTCCAGAAAAGCTTCAAAATCGTGTACGTTGTGTCATCTGCCACAACAGAAGCCGTTGGGGTTGCAAAAAATGCAAGAAAACACTTTGCATTGACAAAGGATGCTTTTCGAAATTTCACTCATAAGTGGCCGCTGTGCCAATTTGGGTACACCCCTTTTATGCCCTGAAAATAAAATTATTTTAACTTTTTTTTTGTTATCCTGTTTTTTTTGTACTACTAATTTTATATTAATAAAGAATTATTCAAAGTTTTCCTTGTGGTTTTGGTTTGGCTTTAAATGGGTTAACTGTAAAAGAAATAAATTTCTGAAAATCGATTTGAACGCTTAAAAGTGCTCTCCTGCAAAACAGTAAAATATGACTATAGCACTTTTTCATCATTGCCTCAGATATTTTGGCAATATTTTCACATCATCTTTTAAAACCTAAAGAATATGTTCAACTTCTGCTTCCAATTTTTGAAATTTTACGTAATGTGATTTGTCAGCGAGTGTTTCAATTTGGCAATTAAAAAAGTAAGTCATTATATGGCAAGTAGTTCAGGTGGTAATGCTTAATTTTGTGCTGGGATGTTTTTTTTTTTGGCGAAAATCGACTTTACTTTCGCAAACGATCGATTTTGGTCAAAACAATGAAGTTCGAAAATTATGTCGCTTATGCCTTTTTGGCAATTGTGGTATGATATATCAATTTTTTTTCTGTTGATATTAGGACTAAAAACTGTTACCAGTTGAAATTGTAGAATATTGATAATTCTTTACCATAGTTATAATATTACGATTCACTTAATAAATAGTTACTTGTTGTAGGGTGTATTTGCTTTTAATTCGTTGAAATAAAACCTTAAGTTACGAGTATTAAGATCTACATGCTATTGATAGCACCAACCGCTTTTAAATGTACACACGTATACATAAAAAAGCAGGTAGCTTCAAATACTGGCTTATGGAATATAATTTTTTTTTCTAATTCGCCAAAAACCAAAAGTGGGCGTGTTATTAAACGGAGCCAAATGTATACTCAAGCTGTAAAAAAAAATCTTTTTATTACAAAAAAAAAAAAAAAAAAATAATGCTAAGAAATACAAAAACACATACGCACACTGAAGCAGCCAGTCATCGTTTTATTTATTTGTTACTCCGTCATTAATATGCTGAGTCGGCCACTGACAATTGTCATCAATAATGATTTGGGGAAGTTGTTGTGCTAAAAAAAAAGAACTCATATAAATGATATAAAAATCAGACAATTGCAAATAGTTAAAACTACTCTATATTTAAAAGTCAATATTAGGGTTTCTAATTTCCCAGACTTTTTCAATTCCCCGGAATAGAGAGAACTAATTTTCTATTCCCGGGAATTCCCGGGAATTTAAAAACATATGAATTTAATTAAATGGCCTCAATAAAAAATTTAATTTTATGAAAACAACATACAACATTTAAATTAAAAACAAAACAACTCACCTACAAGAAATTAATGAGTGAAACTAACACAAACATAATTTTTTCACTAACACATTTGCAGCAAATTTACATTGAATTCAATAGTGATAGTAAATTGACTAGTCATTTGATAGGAAATGATGATGGACTTATTTATTAGTTATAGTACTCTAATTTAGCACATATGTTAGAGTGGAACATCTAAAGTATATATGTATGTCAAAAATTTTTAATATCGAGTTTTATTTAAAAAAAAAAATACAATTCATTCAGACTGAAAATAAAAGTTTATTAACATGTTAAAAAAGATAAGTAAAATGGTCAATAAAATAAATTAACAAAGTTTAATCTAATATGTATATTTCTCTTGAAAATTTTAGATATACATATAAAAGGGTTGCATTTGTATACTCGTTTGTATAGCCAAAACAAATATACCATGGTATGTACCATATAATTGTAGTGTGAGCGACAGAACTAGTATAAGAGTTATTGTGTGTGCGTGCTTTTCCAAATTAAAATACAATTGAAAACAAATAGCAATTGCTTATTGTATTGCTGCTGAGCAACTGTTTGATGTGTTTTTGCTCAAAAAATACATATTGTAATACAAATATATGAAAAAACCACTATTGAAACAAATACATGATGTGCAGATGTATGTGCGGACGTTCGTTATGTTATTTTGTGGCGCAGCCAAAGTATAGAGAGAGAAAGAGACAATTTTGCTCTGAGAGTAATTACAAATGCATGTGTTTCATGTACATGTATCATTTACTACATATGTAGTATGTGCAATTTTGCTTTCATTCATTCATTCATTAGCCAATTATATTTTTTCTCAACACATCATAAGGCAGTCTTATGTATCTTATTTGCCTTAGAAAACAAAAAAAAAAAAAAATAAATGTGTTGTTTTCATTTGCTCATTGCCCAACCATACAATAATTGCTTAAAAAATCAACATTTACAACTAGTAACAGAAAACGATAAATAACATATTTGTTCATACCAGAACCTAAAAACACGCAAAACTAGTGCAAACAGATGTATCTGTGCAATGCTATAATACATATGTAAAAAGTAAGGCGTGTTGGAGATGAAAAGCTGTGAAGGGGGCTAGATACCGCTTAAGTTATTTGGTGTTTTGTTTATTTGTTTTAAATATGTTATTTACTTGTGTATTTTAAAGATATTTTTTATAATAAAAAAAAACTAAACTATATCAAAATTATATTTTTTGTCAGTATATCAATCATGTATGATTACCCAATTGTGTCTAGTATATCCAGTCAATTATGATCAGTCAAACTTGAGTAATATTTATGCTATCATTGATTAGTAAAAAGCAGCAGAGTGAGCATTGTGACTATATGTTTTATAGTCGTTAGAGTGAGATGCAATATCACACGTACACAAAAGTTTCCATTACATTTTTCATTTTGCCCTTAATAATGTAGTAGAAACTTTGTTCTACGCAATGATGAATATATCCTGCATGACTTCCGATCTAATGACCAGTCCATTGACTGATACTATTCTTGTAGGGTTCATACGTTAATTTCGAGAACAACAATATTTCAAAAACAAAAGCAAATAAATTCAAATGCTTTGAGTTATAGCATGGATGAAAATTCCACCTACATCTGCCAATCTAAATACTATTTCCTATAAAGATTGTTTAGGTTAAAAATATTTCGTAACGCTTGAAGTTGTTACAGTCACCTCGGAACTAGAGCTGCAAAACTATAGATAGTCGCTCCACTCGATAGTTTCGATAGTTTTATGTAAAACTATTGATACTATCGATAGTATCGAATAGTTTTATAAAAGTTGCCACATAAACGACATTTGACTCGAAAAAATCCAGAGTCCTCAACATTTTCATTAGTATATAAAAATATATCAAGCCTTTTTTTCGATTTTATCGTAAGCGGCATATTATCGAAAATATACTTTTTTATTGAACTTAAAATTTTATGGGCCTACCCATGGTTTAGAATTATCAAAACGCGAAAATTGTTGATAACTTTTAAGACACTAACTGTAAAGTTTTATCGTAAGAGACGATTGGCGGCCGTCACGATATCAGTACCACCAAAATTTATCTTTGTGTCGACGATGTTGAATTTATTAAAATACTTGTGACTACTATTTGTCGAATAACAATTGGATTTATAAATAAATTCATATACATACATATGTATTTAAGTACTTGTGTATACAGAAGCAGGGATGCGATGTCATATTTACAAATTGTACTAACTTTCAAAAAAAATTTAATTTTTTCAATACGATTGTATCTAATTCTTTATTTATATTTTTTTAATACTTGTACTTTTTAATTAACTAAAAATCAATTAACAAAACGCCGGAAGGTGCACAAAGAATATTAGTTGCTGGGATCTGAATATAAAAGTAACATTTACGATATACTACGTTTATAACCTTTTTTTTTATTCGATTGTTCACAGTCGATGCAAATAGTCGGCTTCTCTCCTTGGTACGAAAATAAAATTTCCACATTTGCAGATGAATTTGGAATAAATAACATTCCTCCAGCAATTCTTTAAGTACCGGAAAACATCGTTTGATTTACTTAATTTTCTAATACCTTCGAGCTAAAGATTAATCCCCTTGTGCAAAAAAATAAGTGAACGTTAAAACCGGTTTTTCTATGGAAATTTTTTTTAATGTACACTTCAAGCACGCATTATTTTTTGCATAAGGGGGTTAATATATTTTAATGCTATTTTTGGCATGTAATATAATACATATAAAGAGATTCCAGTAGTGCTAAATAGGTCATTGCGGTGCTACGGTACTTTTGGCATTCAAATAGCGCTAAAATTATACAATTGTACCAACTTTTCCATCGCTGTACAAAAGCTTAAATCAACTACGGATAATTTGCTTCAAAGCTGCCGGCTACTGTTTACTGACTTCGATTATTTTTACTCTTTTAATTACTTGTTTTTTTTTGCCGATAGTATCGATAGTGGAAAAACCTATCGATATTTCATTTACAACAAAACTATCGATACTATCGATAATTTTGCAGCTCTACTCGGAACCCTCTATTACCTCTACTTCTTTGCATCGTTACAAAGTTGTATTTTTAAGTAATAAAACAACGAACAGCAATTTAAAAAAAAGCAGATTCAAAAAACGTACATATTAAATTCTCGAAAATTCCCGCTAAAAATTTCCCGGGATGTGTAAGAAAATAATTCCCGTGAATTTTCGGGATTTTTTCCCGCGTAGAAACTCTAGTCAATATATGCAATTCATGCACAAGAAATTTAAAAGAAATAAAATTAATGTGGGTTTGCTTAAAGGCAAGTTTATAGTTATTTTGCAGGTTTAGACTGCACAGCGTCATTAGGAATGTATGTATGTATGTACGTATGCATAAAGGTGAATATAAAACTGAATAAATGTAAAAATCTCTTCAATGTTTGTTGTATTAACTAACTAAACTGGGAACAGACTGATTAACGGATACTAGCTAGGCTAGACTTAGGTGCGTGTTTTGTGTTGTTTCTTGTTTTGTTCCTTGAGCTTTTAAAGCTTTTTTTTGTATAGGCCACCTCTTAGGCCGGCCGAACAGTTGAAATTGAGCAATTGGTCAAATCCATGTGTATTTGGTCAAATATATGTGTATTTAATTTTCTTTGAATTATTTTTCATACATCACATTCATATGTATATATAATTGTATGTACATACTTTTTCATAGCAAGAGAATAAAAAAAGTTGCTAGATATCTTGTTTAAATGATTTATAGCTTTATTTTGTATAAATTTATATGTAGATTGTAATCAATTGTATCGAAACTATTTCATATTTAGTAAGCGCAAAAAAATTTACACATTAGTCTTACACATTAGTATTTTAAGTTATGATACATATTTTTATACCCTTCACCAAACATGACAGGGCTATATATGAACATACATCATTCCGTTTGTAATTTCCACTATATTCATATGCGATATGCCCATAAATGGGCTGTTCTCATATTACGTAACGGCCCACAAGGAGGTGGGGATTTAAAATGTGTTACGGTTTAGAAAAAACAAAAACTCCGAAAATAGCGTTAGGTTGGGTTAAGTTGAAAAGAGCAGCCATTATGGTCATGTCATTATAGGGCCTGTTGTGCGCTCTCATGTAAATTAATAAACGAACCCCAGCTTTATAGGAACTCAGTATCGTTCACGTAGTCCTTCAAACTTTTCCAGTTAATACCTCTAAGTTGGGTAATATTCGGTAAAGTGTCATCCCCAAAATAATGGTATCTTGGCTTGGCAAAAGCTGGACAATGACAAAGGAAGTGCACCATTGTCTCCATGTCAGCCATGCATGCCTCGCATTCATTGACATTCGTGGCTCCGATTCGGTAAAAATACCGTTGTAGATTAGAGTACCCCATTAAGATGCCGGGCTTTTTTAGTTTCAAAAGTCGTCTTTGTCCGGTTTGTCCATTAGACCCTGGGTTAGATTACCCACAGTATCACATAGTGTCCTATAGGTACGGTGACCATCCGTCCTGTATTTTACAGGACAGTCCTGTTTTTTAACATGCTGTCCATTGAGATTTTTTTGTAAATACAGGACAGTACAATGTCCCTTATTTCCTAATTTGATATGCAAATGTCCTCTTTTTAGCATATACATTGCACGAACATTAATATAAAATTATCATAAAAATCCAATTGTATACTTTCCCTACATTTCCAAAAGTGAAAAATTTGTTTACTGGGATATGGGAAATTTCCTATAATCTGGCAACATTGTGAATTGTCAGCTTGAAATTGAATTGTCAATGTCAACTTGTTAAAATAACAATGTGAATGATTTGTGGTTAGTAATTAGCAAAACTCGATGGTTAACTTTAATGCCTGCTTTGAAAAGAATCATAAAACTATTTGAAGCTTTAAAATTATATTTTATGTCTCAACCAAAATGTCCGACAATATTACGAAGCCTGAGGCTTCAACTATTTTAAAAGATTTAAAATTTAAATTGGTCAAACGGAAAAAGGAACTGTTTTTACCCCTTACCGTCAAAAATATTATTCTCGAATTACAGAAAAGTAATGATTTTGATGAAACAATAACTAAAGAACATATAACAAATTTTTACCAAACATGCATTGATTACCTAAATCAGTGGGATAAAGCTTTTAGAGATGTAGAAATTTTAGACTGGATATTGTTACGAAATATGTTATCTTGGGACAAGATTGAAAAAACTTTATCCTATCTAAATGAATTTAGAAATGATTTAAAAATAAATAATGAAGATTTATTTGATGAAGTGAGCTGCGTGAAAAATTTTGCAAATAATGAAAAAATAGAAGACTGGAGGGTAAAAAATATATCAGTAGATGAAAGATAGATTGAAATTTTTAATCACTTTAAGACAAATGTGGTTGCATATAAAAATATATTGATACTTGTTGAATTTTGTCTATGTCTACCAGCTTCAAATGCTGCTACCGAGAGAGTGTTTTCAATAATAAATAATATTTGGACCACCGAAAAATCGCAATTAAAAGTAAATATGTTTTTTAAGATCATTATTAATTACAAAATGCAATTTTAAAATGAATTGCTCAGAATTTAAAGGATTTTTAATTAACAATCCAGATGTTTTAAAAAAAATCCATTCTGTGGAAAAATATCAAACTTCATAACTAAATTTAACATTTATGTAGTTTTTTTCAATTTTTTTTTGTTAGCCTTAGTCAAGAAGACTGTTTATAAAACCAAATTTATTTTTTTAAATTATAATATTATAAAAACTTTTTATTTAACTTTTTATTCTAGTCAAGAAGACTTGTTTTTGTTGTTACTTAATTTTATAATAATAATAATAAATATATTATATAATAATTTTTTCTGTTTTTCTTTTCATTTTTAACATAATTTTGCATTTGTCCTGTATTTTCCTTTCCCAAAAATGGTCACCGTACCTATAGGCCATCTTCACCCAATTTTGCAACTCAATCTTCGTTGCCTTGAAAGGCTGCGCATTAGTTACAGTTTCTGGCCGTAACGTTCTCTCCTTTTCCGCCAGTTCATTTGCACGTTCATTTCCGCTTACGCCGTAGTGGACCGGCACCCATACCAGACAAATATTGCCATGTACTGCTTATCATACTTTTGCAATCTGAAATGATCCTAGAGTTTATCTTTCGTTGGTGTTTGCCCTAGTTGCTGACTTGCTATCGGTAAATATATAGACCTCCGTGGGTCTAATATTCACACTGATCCATTTTAAAGACTCCTTGATCGCACGAATCTCCGCCTGGAAGACGGCAAGCGGAAGTAATTCCCGGTCTACGGTTCTTCTATGAAGAAATCTAGGCCCGTTCTTTTCCCTAGCTTCCATACAATAGCGTTACGTAATATGTGAGTGGCCCCAAAGTGTATTTGTAAATTCTTGGTCTGTCTGTTTGTCTGTTGCTGTAAAATTTAAACTTCTCTTTGGTATATTAAAGTAACTAACGAAAAATACTTTATTTTTAAGCATACTTTATATCTTAGAAAAAAGATAGATTTGTATTAGAAATCAGCAAAATTAAGAATATAAATAGTTCCTGGTTTGGAAAATTTAAACTCTTTTTTTGGATATAAAAAGACCTAACTGCAACTAATTTTTTTCTATTAATTTTATATATTTTATATTTAAAAAAGAAATTTATTGGAATTAAAATTCAGCGAAATCAAAAAACACTTTTGGGTTCAGGGTTGGAAAATTAAATTTTTTATAGTATAAAAAAAACAAGCTACTAGAAGTAACTTTTTTTCTTCATTACCCAGCAAAAAATTACTATACAAATTATTAGTTGCTGCATTGATGAACTCAGCTCCAAGTAGTTGCATTTCTGGTGAATCTTCATTGAAATTGACACATAGTTGTCATAGGACGGAAGTCATTAAAATAACTGAATAGTATTCGCTTAAAAGGTTGTCTAGAACATTTTTTTTATAAAGGGTGTCCCAACAAGAACGCAAGATTTAAATTTTAAATAAAAATATTAAAAAAAAAATCGTGAAACTTTATTATATCGTAAAGTAGACAAAATGAGGTTATGTGTGGAACAACAAATCGGGCAGATGGCCGCCGCGGCTTTGCTGGCACACACGCGATCTTTTAATGAAATTTTCAATTGCCGTTATGCATAAATGCTGCGGTATTTCATTAATGCTGTGTCCAATTTCCTCTTTTAATGCTTGTGTCGTCGTCGGCTTATTCGCGCAAACCATCGACTTCAAAAAACCCCAAAGAAAAAAGTCTAATGGTGTTAAATCGCGCGATCTAGGCGGCCAATTCTGGTTTCCAAAACGCGAAATAACACGACCGGGAAATGACTGATGTAGCAATTGAATTGTTTCTCTGGCTGTATGACATGTGGCTCCGTCTTGTTGAAACCACATGCCCTCCACATTCATTTCTTCAATTAGAGGCACGAAAAAACTGGTTATCATTTCACGATACCGAACACCATTGACTGTTTGCGCTTGACCTGCGTTTGAGCGACATCATCACGTACAGCTGCGATATTTTCGGCCGATCGACCTGGTCGAAGGCGCGTTGTTGTCTTTACATCACTAACAGACCCAGTTTCGGCAAATTTATCCATTAATCTCTTTACAGTTGACTCTTTTGGAGCATTTTTGTGACCCCAAAAATTGCGAACTGTAGCCACAAAACTTTCACCATTTTGGTAAAAATTTCACAATGAGAATGCGTTGTTCATTCGTGTAGCGCTCCATTTTTACTAACAAACAATAACAATTGTTCAAATGTCAAACAATGACACTTCGAATGGCGCCAAATTTAAATCTTGCGTTCTTGTTGGGACACCCTTTATAAACGATAGCCTTAGAATATTAATTGCAGTACCTGTAGTTAAGTGGTATGCAATGAAAGTGGTAAACCTTTGGAACTAGTTACAATTTTTGTTTTTGCTGGGTAACTAAATATATTTTATATAAAAGAGAAAGATCTTAATTTAAGTATTTTTTATATGCGTAAAATTTGCATATAAAAATACTTTGTTGTTGTTGTTCTTAACGTAATTAAATAATTTAAAGCCGTAACATATCGGTCCTCTATTTCTAATCGATGGTCATACGTTGACAACATGTAATTGAGTTCATATTAATTTGGAGCAATTGATTTGCTGATTTGGAAAAAAATATCGCGTTTAAACGTTTCAAAAATTGTATGGAAAATAACGAAAACTCGTTTTATAAAATATTTTTTCTATACAAATTTCAAAACAAAAAAAAAAAGTTGGAATATACAAAACCTACACTTCAAAATAATAGTAATACTTAATTGCTACAATTTCCTAAGACGCAATTTACACTAGCCCAATTCACAAACTTGTGCAAATGGTCTTGCATCGTAGCATGTGCAAAATGGATAGTATATTTATACTCTCCACTTAACAATTCTTAGTGATGATTATCAATATACTATACCATTTTGCAAATGCTACGATGCAAGGCCATTTGCACAAGATTGTGAATTGGGCTACTGTGTCTTTTCTGCTTGCCTGTGCAGGCAGGCTTTTTTAGTTTATAGGTGTGAGGTGGTGAGGAGCTTGCGGCGTAAAACAAAAGGCACGAAATGAAAATTCGAGTGGATTTATGACATTTCTCTTTACCTTTTTCGTACTCTCAGCATCAAGCGTGTATATAAATGCCAAAAAGGCATGAATAAATAAGGCTTAATGTAAACGTGCGTGACTTTTCGAAGGGGGCTTAAAAAAAAAGTGTCAATACAAGGCAGGCTAAAAAGTTATAGTGTGAAATGGCTATAACTAAAAAAATTCTGTGGGAATAATTTGTTTATCTATTATCATTATATAAACGAATATCTACGCATTGTTGGCAATGTGATATTTGAATTGTTATACATTAAATTTTCTTGAATGTCGGAAAATATGAAATAAATTTAATTTTTATGTAGCACTAGTTACACCCGGTGTGCTTCGCTACCCCCATCGTGTTATCGAATAATGTAAATATTTAGTAAATAAACCGAAAACTCGGATTTTTTAATGCAACATTTCGAAAGTTTTAAAATTTTGATATTGGATCATTATTAACATAGGTTTCTAGGGTTCCGTACACCAAAGGTGAAAGGAACCAAAAAAAAAATCGCCAAAATTAAAAAATAAATTTCTAACACTAAAACAAATCACCAAATTCGAAAAAATCGCCAAAATGAAAAAAAAAACGCCAAAATAAAAAAAAACGCCAAAAATCTAAAAAAATCGCCAAAACGCGAAAATGTCTCCAAAACTAAAAAAAAAAAAATTTAATTAAAAAAAATCGCAAAAATGAAAAAAAAATCGCCAAAAATAAAAAAAATCGCCAAAATGAAAAAACGCCAAAAACCGAAAAAAAATCGCCAAAACAAGAAAATAAAGTGTTAAAACTAAAAAAAAGAGCCAAAACTTAAATAACTCGGCAAAACCGATAAAACGCAAAAACCGCCAAAACAAGAAAACCGAAAAGATCCCAAAAACGAAAAAAAATGCCAAAACTATATATTATATGGGATGAAGTTTGTATTAAATTACATATCTAGTGTTCGTACGGAACCCTTCGTGCGCGAGTCAGAGTCGCACTTTACTGAATTTATTTGTTAATAACTTCGGAACTACATAACCGATTTAAGAGTTTGATACATATGTATATCGTTTTGAAGAACATGACAACATCTTTTAATAAAAATAAAATAAAATAAAAAAAGTAAAAAAAATATAAATATAAAAAATAAAAATATAAATATATATAAATATATATATATATATATATATATATATATATATATATATATATATATATATGGCATTGGTGGTACAATATGGACCGAAAATAAAAAATCAGACTTCACAGTGTCACCCGCCTTAATATTCTGAAGATTCCCTGAAAATTTCATCAAAATCGGCCCAACCGTTTGGAGTCCATACGTTACATACATAACTACTTAGCTTATTTACTAAGAAAGTACAATACTAAAATTATTTTCAAAGTAAACTAATACAAATATCGTTTATATAAATTTAGTTTAATTGTTAAATTACGATTCTATCAAATTTTCCACACCTGCCATAGGTTGTCTTACTTTTTTGTAAAAATTATAATTAAATTTCAAGAGATTTTACATGCAATTTTTTTTTGTTTTGTTCAAATTTTGATTTTATAATGATAAGTTGTTTTGTGCTCATTATAAAGCACAAAACAACTTATCAACTTTTCACTTTGCACTTATCAAATTTTTCGACTATTTGCAGAACTTTTCGTTCCTCAGAACTGTAAAATTTGATGAGTGAAAAGTTGAAATTGATAAGTGTAATTTGCAAAGTTTTTGCAATTTTTATGACCTCTTTGCGATTTCTGTTCTACGTACGTTCTCTCTTGCAAAGTGCAAAGTTAATATTGAAAAGTGTAACTTGCAAAGACTTTGCAAGAAATTAAGCTTTTTCGTTCCACAATAACTGTAAATTCTATTTTTGCAATGCAAATTTTGATAAGTTTGTTAAAAATTTGCAAGGTAAGCGATCTCTTTGCAAATCAACAAAATAAAATTCGTTGATAAATCTTAGATTATTTTCAAAAATAATAATCATAACAATACAATCTCACATTGCGTTCGTATGTACATAGATATGAAAAAAAAGAAAAAAATATTTGAGCTTTAAATTACATATACATATTATTATATTATATTTGTATAAACTTATTTTAAGCGTTATTACATATTCTATTAAAGATAGTAAAACCAATGAAGAATAACACATTGAAAACGTTACGTTCAAAATTTGGATTGGGATTTTTTAAAACTTCCTCACAAGCAGCCTATTTATATAATAATTAGATTCTAATTTATTAACCTTCAAATTGAAATGTGTAAACTTTAATATGTTCTAACCCCCATTAGAGCTGGGTCCAACTCGTTCATTTGTTCATTTTTGCCACAAACCCATGATCAAACCCATGTAATTTAAATGAGTTTGTGGCAAAAATTAACGATTGAACGAGTTGGACCCAGCTTTAACACCCATATTCATAAAATTTAAAATAAATTTGAAATGTATTTTATTTTAAGTTTTTCATACAAAGTTTTCTAAAAATGGATTTCAAATAAATTTTATTTTTTATGAATATGGATGCATATATTTACAATAATTTTATTATAAAACAATATGTAAATATATATGTTCACTTGGCAATCACTGTTCACTTGGCAATCACAAATGTTGGAATACCAAATAAACGGTAGAAAGCAACAACAAAGTAACATAATATGCACTACTATAATACTTACTTATATGTATGTAACGACGGTGCATCGAATAAGTAAAAATAATTAATGTGATGATCGTAAAAGATAAGCAGGAATAGTTGAACATACGTAGGTAGAGTAATATAACTTCGTGGTGACCTAAATAGAAAAATGGAAAAACAGGGGAAATAAATAGTGATACTTACATAGGTATTTACCAAAGGTAAATCAAAAATTGTACACAACAATCATTTCTCATATTCCGTTTCATTAGAATTTACGTTAAATAGCTGATGTTAATAACAATCTCTACCCAAGTAGATAGACTAGAAATGCAAAGATGCTTAAACGTTTTCAGGAACACTTTGCACACTCACTTTGCAGGAGAACGCAAAGACTTTGCAAAGAGCGCAATTACTTTACAAAGAGTGCAAGAAATTTACAAAGAGAGCAAAGTCTTTGCAAAAATATGCTTAGTGCCAGGGTGACCGATGACATTTTTCAAAAAGTGGCACCAAATAGGAGATTTATCAAAAAAAAGTGGCAAAATTAAAAAAAAAAACGAGAGAACTGCACTAAACTTTTTATTTTTAATGTAGTTTCATATAACTCACCCTAAATAAATTTGGTCAAAAAGTGGCAAGGCAGTGGCAAATTGCCACTTTAGTCGGTCAAACGGTCACGCTGCTTAGTGCCAAGTGAAATTTGCAAAGAATATTGTGGAACAGAAACGCTTATCACTTAGCCAAAAAATGAAATTTGATAAGTGCAAAGTGAAAAGTTGATAAGTTTTTTGTGGAATAGGGCCAAGGACTGGTATACAACATATAATTATATATGTCTTCCCTTCTCTCTCTCTCTCTCTATCTCCCTCTATCTATTTCATACAGAATCAAAATGGGGGTACCACAAAGAGATGCATGTAAAACAACGCAAAAAAAAACAAAGAAAACAACGAAGAAAAAAATGTAATGGGTACATTTAAAAAAAATTTTTTCCCTATTTTATTAAAAAAAAAATTTGACTATAATAAGAAAGTTTTTAAAGAAAAAAATTAATCTAAAAAAGTTAAGCTCGCAGGATCAAAAATTTTTGAGCGGATACATCGATACATAGTATATTCGAAACTTTAACTTGTTTTAGTTTGTCATTTTAAAAAAAGAACTTTAGTTCCTTTTTAGAATTTGTATATTTGCTCAGAGTTTAATAAAATTTTGTCAAAGCACTTTAGATAGTACACGCAAAGAAAAAATATGGTTGAGGCAACCATAATCAAACAGCAACATACTATGATTAAATTATATGGTTGCAGTCAAATCATATTATTGCTAATAGAGAAGCAAACTTTAATCATATTATTATCTGAGTTAATAATAATATTATCTACAAGAACAATTGACTTTGTTGTACCTAATCTTATTATCGTTAATATGACAACACTATTGTAAGATGTGACTAAAATATAATTGAGACTCACCATATCATGTTCTAATATTATATTAATATTGTTAAATACGACCACAGTATTATTTAATATAATAATACTATATTGCTTTTTAATCATATTTTTATTGTAGAAACAGCTGTGAGTTAAATTCGAAATAAAAATAAATTAATATTATTGACATAAAATGTGTATATAGAAATGTATACTTACACGACATACAGGCATGTCTGTATAAATAGATACACAAATGTTTTTATATTTTTATTGGCCAACCCTTTTGCTTATACTTTATTTATCTATTAATTTATTTAACACCACCCGTGCACTACCGATAGCAGATGTTTCTGAAAAACATTTTTTTTTAAACTTAAAAGCTTATGGTTTTGGATAACAATATATTGTTATTTACATCATATTATTTTTAAATAATAATAAAAATTATGTTGTAGTCATAAAGTTTTAACAAAACTGTATTGTTAAACTCTAACCATATCACACTTTTTTATGGATGTGATAGTGTAATTATTAAATTCAAACATTACTCTGTTTATCGTAAAGAAATAAATGTTTAAAATAACAATAACTAGTTTTCAACGACCACACATTTGTTTTTTCTCAACCATTCTACAACCATATCTTTTCTTTGCGTGTATAAATAGTTCATGTAAAAATTTTTAAGATTTTTAATCCTATGGCATTCTTTTAATTAAAGAGTGTATGGCGAGGACACGAATCCTTTTACTAGTATTCACTTAAATTCAAGGTTATATAATGGTGGTCTATTTAAGTGAACCTGCTTAATTTCATTATGGTTTTTTTCAATCGTTATATGAAAATGTTGCACTGTGCGACTCATTAAGAGCACTTCAAACGTGCAAGTATTAAATTATTTAAGATTCGCTTGCAGATCAGAAAACGACAGTGAGTACTTCGAAAAATAGTCTTGATTTTAGTAACTGCGTGTAATAATAAATGTAGTGCAAAGAATTCATACACAGAAAAAAATGGACAAGAATTATTTTTAATAAAACCTTGTTATTGAATAAAATTTTTAATTTCAATAATATTTGTCATTAACTTGAATATTGTATTTATCAATTCCGCGCATTTTAAAATATCATTTAATGCAATGCTGCCCACAGAGAGAAAACCGATAGAAATGTATAAGCGTATGTGTATTCATTTGTATAAAAAGCCGATTGATGTTTGGCTCTCGGGCGCTTCTCTGGGCAGCCTGGATTTAATGTCATTTATTTGTGTTGGTGTTTTCCTTGCTTGTTGATTGACTCAACGTGGTCATGTGCTGATGTTGTTGTTTATTTTGATTGTTGGTGTTGTATACGTGTGAGTTCGGACAAGAAGTCGAAAAACGTCGTGGCTTGTTTTTTTTTTACTCAACAAAGTTATTTTTAGATTATAATTATCAAGACAATGGGCACATAAGAAATCATGTTTTGCTTCTATTCATTATTTGCTTATTCAATAATGATTTGCTCTTTAGCTGAGTGGTAAGTACGTTAGTTTATTAGTCAAGAGATTGCCGGTTCGACTCATCCCAAACACATTTAGTTTTAATAGCAGCCAAGCAAAAGCAAACAAAAAGGGGTTGAAAAATGTAAATTTCATTCACACACACACACAATAACAATTATCACTGAAAATAAAATTTCAGTCAACAACTTTTTTGTTTGATTCATTAAATTTCTTTGTTGGCTGAAAAAAAATATATTCAATAAACGTGCATACAATTTTATTTATCAATAATGCAAAAATCATCATCACAGAAAATTCGAAAGATTTTTTTAATGAATCTACGATTTTCGTATTCAAATATCAAAATCATTTTTTTCTGTGTAAAGCTGATTCTATCATACAACAGCATTTCTACTTCCTTTATGTAAAAATAAAAAAATAAAATACACTGTAACTAAAAAGAAAAAGGCACATGTGTATCAAGCGCATTGACTCCTGTCAACCTAATAGTCGGAGTATGCTTACACTCAGACTATGGATATTTAATCGTACAAAAAAATATACGCATAATACTCGGGATACTTAGTTATTTATTATATATAATGGAATAAAAAATGTGTTTTGGCTATTTGAATCCATGTTTTATGTGTGTGTGTGTTCGTGTCTGAATAAAATAGATTTTGCATATATGCGTGTACAGTTGATTAATAGTCAGAGTATTTTTATACTCTTGCGTGTGATTGTAGCTCACACAATCTATTAATTTTAGTTATAACGTTTGTGCTGCGTAATTTTAAAAATGTATAAAAAAACACATTAATGGGATGTTTATAGTTATACGTACTTAGTTTTAAATTAATGCGTGTGCTTGCATATTTTTATTTTCAGCTGTACGCATCTGTTGTTATTTAACGGCTAATTCACAAAAAGTACTTTAAAAATGATACTTTTGTCATTCTCTGTTGCAAATGTTTCAAAACAGAAAATTGTTTTAGTGTTATTCGGAACACATGCATATTTATTTTATTAAGTTTGCGGCATCGGTATTAATATGGTAAAAGGCTTGCAAAATTTTTAATTTACATATCGTCACCTAAAATCCAAAAAGCCGTAACAACCAAAAAATTCAAAATACACTTTTTGATTGATAATGATGTGAGTAACCAAAATACAACGTTTCCTAAAATTTTACCGAGATATGTTCAAAAATACCGATTTTATTCACGCAAAGAAAATATATGGTTGTAGAATGGTTAAGAAAACAATATTATGTTCTCTGAAACAATTGTGTTGTCGTCGAAAACTAGTTATTGTTATTTTAAACATTTATTTCGTTACGATAAGCAGAGAAATGCTTGAATTTAATAATTACATTATCACATTCATAAAAAAGTGTGATATGGTTAGAGTTTAACAATATAGTTTTGTTAAAAATTTATGACTACAACATAATTTGTATTATTATTTAAAAATAATATGATGTAAATAACAATATAATGTTATCCAAAACCATACTATGTTAAGTTAAAAAAAAAAATCTTTTTCAGAAACATCTGTCAGTTCAGTATTTCGTGTGTAAGCTATCGGTAGTGCACGCGCAGTGTTAAATAAATAAATAAATAAAGAATAAACAAAAGGGTAGATCAATAAAAAATATATAAACATATGTGTATCGCTGTATACAGACATGTCATTATGTCGTGTAAGTATAGATTTCTATATATACATTTTATTTCAACAATGTTAAATTATTTTTATTAAGATTTTGACGCACAGCTGTTTCTACATTAAATATATGAATAACAAATAAAATAGTATTATTATATTAAATAATACTGTGGCCGTATTTAACAATATTAATATAATATTAGAACATGGTATGGTGAGTCTCAATTATATTTCAGTCACATCTAACAATAGTATTGTCATATTTACAATACTCAGATTATAATATAATTAACTCAGATAATATTATAATTAAATCAGATAATAATATTGTTATAGTTTTTTTTCTATTAACAATAATATTATTTGACTGCACCCATATATTTAATCATAGTATGTTGCTGTTTGATTATGGTTGTTACCTCAACCATATTTTTTGTTTGCGTGTTCATTATTCAATTTTGCATCTAACAAATAAATAGTCTTAAATTTATTTAGTTTTTTGCTTCTCCTGTATAAATGTAAAAAGTGTACCTACGGCTTTTTGCATTTTAGGTGACGATATATTTACTTATTTGCATTCATGTTGTTTAAGAAGTGAGTGAACTTTTCGCCATTAGTTATGCAGTTAAATTCCTTACATTAATTAAAAAATAATAATTTTGGAAAATGTATGTGTAACTATCGAAAATAAAGTCTTTGAATAAATTTCTTTAATCGAAAAATATGCATGGGTCACTATAAATTTCATTATAATAAAAAGGTAAATGAAGGGTATATCAGATTCGACACAGCCGAATATATAGCACTCTGACTCGTTTTTTTTTAACTTTAGTGGATAACAAAAAAATTGTATCACTAACTAAGAAGTTTGAAATTGATTCTTTAGTGGACACTTTTGGCTTGTTATAAAAAAAATCCAGCGTTTAATGCCACATTCCTGCTGATATGTTAAAAAAGCATTTATTTGACATTAATACAGTGTTTAATCTATTGGCAACTTTTGACATTTTACACAATTGAGATCAAGTTTTTTTGCCAGCTTTGTCCGTTTTTGAAATTGCATTAAAAAGTTAAATAAATTAGAGTAAAGTTGGTTTTAATTTTTTTTTCAGTAATTCGTTTTATTTATATATTTTTATATATTATATTTTATATTTTTTTAAGTTAATGCTTTCAGCAATTTTCAATAAAAAGATGAAACTTATTTACGAAACGACTTAAAAAAAATGGAGTAATTATTTGCTTACCTTAGGAGCGTGGTGGCTGTGGCTCTTCAAAATTAAGTTAATATGCTGGGGTGTTATTATGTAATCCGAATTGAACGGAAATGTGTTCGAATTGTAATGTCAATAACATACAAATTCGAACAGTTTCCGTTTCGAGTCGAATTACATAATAACTCACCTGTACCTGGATTCTGTAACTTCTTGCGAACCGAAAATTGTAATATTTATCGACATATTTATTAGTTTGTGGTAACGATAATGTGATTCCGTAATATCTTTTTTACGATAGTCTCCAACATTATCTTAATCGCCATTTAATCCAACATTATGTGGTATCTCTGTATAGAAAATGTAAAAATAAGCGAAAATCATAAAGAATGATAAAGGGCCTGTCCTGTGGGGGGGTGGGGGGGGGAGGGGGTCTTTGCAAATGTTACGTATGTGTTACGGTGTCTTTACATGGTAATACAAAGTATTACGACTTTGTAGAATCAAATATTATGAAATTCTCTCCGTGTTTAAAAAAAAAGAGAACAATAGTCTGTTGTAGGTATTTTTCATGTTTACATACTATATATAAGTAAAATGCAAGCAAATAGATTAAACTTTAAAATTGGATAATTGCAAACAAAAAATATGTACTAATATAGCTAAATTTTGGAGAAAACGTTTTATTATTGCAATGTAATTTTAGTACAAAATATATTTTTTTTATAGGTTTGTTTATTGTTTGTTTGCTTTTGTGGTACGGGTTAAGTAGCTGATGGTTGCAGTTGTAATTACAATGATTACAAAAACAACATGAACATTTCCTGAGTTGATTTTGGTTGTTTTTGTAAAAGTGTTAAACCCTTCAATAAATACCATCAGTGCTGGCAACGTTTACTTTGAAATACACCTCTGGTGTGCTGAGAATACATAAGTTTCTAAAATGGTTTAGGAAATAAACATTTACCGACCGCTTGTCAGATTTTCTATCCGTATTCTCTCCTACTCGATACATTTTGCTTTTACATGATAAGATTTTGTATAACCTACAGCATTTTTTGACATGTCGTAATACTTTGTATTACCATGTAAAGACAGCTTAAGCAGCATAGCTACAACCGGGTGTCCTAAGAAACCTCTCTTCTTTTTTATTTTCTTCTTACTTTATCATTGCTACATTATCTGAATTTTTTTGTTAAAATAGCAAAGTTAAATTGCTTTAAGTAATCATGTTTGATGGTGCTGCATTCAAAATTTCTCAATATTGGCTTAAACAGCTAACGGTTATTTTTGGCAGAATTTCTACTTCTTTCCTTTTTCAAATCGAAATAAACTAAAATTAAGTATTTTACCATTACCAAGCGGTCGGTAAATTTATTTTCTAAACCATTTTAGAAACTTATGTATTCTCAGCACACCAGAGGTGTATTTCAAAGTAAACGTTGCCAGCACTGATGGTATTTATTGAAGGGTTTAACACTTTTACAAAAACAACCAAAATCAACTCAGGAAATGTTCACGTTGTTTTTGTAATCATTGTACAACTGCAACCATCAGCTACTTAACCCGTACCACAAAACCAAACAAACAATAAACAAACCTATAAACAAAATTATATTTTGTAGTGAAATTACATTATTTATTACCTTATTTTCTGCTGAACTGGTTAATACGATACAGTTGGACAGTTTTATCATAACTATGATCTCAGTTAAGATTTTAATAAATAAATAATTGTATACCAATAATTTTTATACCAATCTGCTGATATATTATTTTTTGGTAATAAAATATAGGTTTCCGCCTGTACGAACTATTTAAAAATTCACTGTTTTTTTCCCCAACATCTTTTCTCTAGCCATCACCACTTGTAAGTATAAATCTTAGTTAAATTCTTTACATATGTACTTATATAAACTAGTGTTAAGATACGAGAGCGTATCGTTTAACCATGCTAAAGTGTTCTTTTAATTTATGCGTGTTGAATCAGTTTTTAATTATGCATATTTATGAGTGACTACTTAGGTAAGTTTGATAATTTCTGCATATTTCTTTTAATGCTTGCAACTCGTTTCCACTTTTTTCTTTTGGTCTTCCAATAAACTCATAAATTATCATATCATTATCATTATCATATCATAAAGCATCTTAACTTAAAATTTAAACATGTTTATTAACTATGTACTTATTTGTTATTAGCCAGCCTTATTGGTTGTCAATATTATCTATTGTGTCCATGGCAACACCCTTAATTCATTTAAACCTTTCAGGGGCGCGATTTTATAAAAAAAATATTTGATATACATATTATGTATTAAAAAATATTAAGAACCAATTACTATTTGTGCAATGGTTCGACATTATTATCCATATTTTTTCTATTTGAAGGGAGCTACTTAAAATTCAGAACCCAGCTAAAAAAATTATATATGGTCCATTTATTTTTAATATATGAGTGTATATTAACTATATATGAATATGTATGAATTCATGTATGGAAATATATGAGATTATACATGTCAAAACTATTATATATGAACTAATATATGGACTAATATATGAAATATATTTTAATAATATGAGCTCATATATGAAAATTTAATTATGAAGCTCTTCATATGTGGATCCATATATAGAAATAAGATTAAATATATGGAGCCATATAAGATTGTATGCATACATAATATCTCACATAAGATCGTTTTTGCAATCAAAAAAGCTTGGAATTATATCACTGGTGAATTGGAAATCCATTAGAAAATAGATACGGTATGCAAAGTTTATATGCGTACCCTCAACGTTTAAAAAGGAAAAGCTTTTGTTACAAAAAAAAACCATATATCAAATAATCAAAAGGATAATCCAGTCATTAATTTTATAGAAAATAACAAAATTCTCTAGATAAGAAACAAAGTTCATATTACTGTATTGAAAACTATTGTTAGACGGATTATTTTTTCTTTTATAATTAATTGCATTAGTTTTTAACCTGATTTCTTAAATAAAATTTTATGCATGAATATAATTTTTGTGTTTTCTTAAATAATTGATTGACCTTTTGACTTAAAATGATGAATTAAACGACTTTTAGTTCGTTTTTCATTATTTGTCCAAACAAATGTTTCATTAAATACAACCTCCCTGTTCAAAATCTAAACAAAAGCAATTTTAGTAATTTAATTTATTGCACAGCAGTGCGCTTTTGTGAATCAAGAGAGTATGGCCGGGTTTTCATCTGTGTGCCATGTGCCACACAAGCTTAAAAAAAAGCAATGTGAGTCCGATCACAGAGGAGATGTGTAAACATCTAGTAATGATTTTTTTTTTTAAGTTGGAAGTACTTATGCTTTTAGTATATTTTTTTAAATTAATTCATTAAAAGTATCAAAACTTTCAATATTGTAAATATATAGGAATTTGTTGGTTTTTGTTTGTAAATGGTTATTTGGTTAGTAAATGGGCACACTGCTGTATATGTATGTATATGTACTGCATTAAAAATTGCAGTAAGCAGTAAATTTACTGATTACTGAAAAAATCAGTAAATTTTTAGGGCTAATGAGTTTTGTAATGCAAACCAGTAAAATCGTAGGGTCGTAATTATAATAAAATTGTAGCAAGTGGCAAAGTTTTTTCATTGAAATTTTGAAACTTTTGTATGAAAAACATTTAGCCACTTGGTAGAATTTCATTATGAATACGGGCATTACTGATTACTGAAAATTCAATGCACCTCATCATCATATAACAAATCATTTAGGCAATTTATAAAAATTGTGGAAAAAAATTTTAGTAATCAGTAAAAATTTACTTGTTAATAAATTTTTATTATTTTTACTGAAACTTTAGTGGTACTGCAGTGCTCACCTATGGTATATGCCTTTACTTTTACTTTTTAATTTTTAATTCCTGTTGTTCATCGTTTAGTTGTTGTGTACGCATTGCAATTAAAATAAATTCAGTAAAGTGCGACTTTGACTCGCGCACATTCGGTTTTGAGCATTTTTTTGATTTAGCTTTCTTCCTTTTTTAAGTTTTTTTCAGTTTAAACGATTTTTTCAGTTTTATCGCTTTTTTCTCGTTTTTGCGTTTTTTTTTCTTTTTAGTTTTTTTTAATTTTCGCAATTTTTTTCATTTTGGCGATTTTTTTCATTTTGGCGATTTTTTTCTGTTTTTGGGGTTAATTTCATTTTTGCGTTTTTTTTTTATTTTAGCGATCTTTTCTGTTTTTGGGGTTTTTTATTTAGGAGATTTTTTCATTTTGGCTATTTTTTGTTTAAGGGTTTTTTTCATTTTGGCGAATTATCCGGTTTTCCGCGATTTATTTTAGTCCTAGATTTTTTTTAATTTGGTGCTTTTTTCGATTTGGCGATTTTTTTTGTTTTTGGCAATTTTTTAGATTTAGTGATTTTATATTTTTTTGATTTTTTAGTTTTACCCTTTTTGAAAATTTCAAGTGTTTGCCGCTTACGGTTTCCAAGATACAGCAAGTTGTCAAAATTACAAAGTCAAAATTGCATTAACTGATGGAACACCCATTGATTTAAATTTTTTAAATTTAGTGTTAATTGTTGTAGTCTGTATAAAAATACACTAACTTTTAAAATTTCAAATTTCAAAAATACATATGTACATACAATTGTATGTATATTACATGGGATTTTAACATTTTTCGTTGTTCGTTTTGGAACACCCTTTAATTTTTAACTCTCATGTATTTGTTGTTCTGGTGGCCAAATGTCTACACACTGTGTCCGTAGCTCTTACTGTTCATTTTCACCTTTGGTGTACGGAACCCTAATAAAGCAATTATCAAGTTAAATAAAACAAAAAAAAAAAACAGCAAATTCCTATGTATTTACAATATTTTAAATAAGTTTGTATTGCTTCTTTCAAACACTAATACACTCATACATATGTAGCTCACACCGATTTGACAACGCCGTGTGAATCTCAGCAAAAGTTGTGATTGTATTGTGAAAAAGAATTTTACACCCTAGCGTATAGATGTTTACACATCAAAAAGCGTAACCACTAATTACTAATGAAAAACAGTTTAATTCAGACACATATTTATTAAGTTAAACAGTTTCATACATAACTAATAATTAGAACATTTTATAGAATCCAACATGATTGGAAAGTGTTTAAATCAATAAATATATGTCTGAATCAAACAGTTTTTCATTAGTAATTAGTTGGTTACGCTTTTTGGGCAAATGACACACAAGAAATGCTAGATGTAAACTCAGCCTATGAGTATGAACTTTGCATACTGTAGAGGAAATATTTACTCATAAATGTATGAAAATGTATGAATATATATAATCATATATGTCCATATACCCTCATTTTTCGGATCCAAACCATATACGAGATATCATATATTCTCCATACATTTCTTTTTTAGCTGGGAAGTATATAACTGAAATTAGTTTTCTGTCTCCCAAGGAGTTAAGTGTGTGAGAATGTATTTCTTTAAACAAATTCCAATGAACTGCCAAGCCCACAATCATGAGTGGCCTGGCAATAAATTTGCTATTCAGCGCAATTGAACTTTTCTCGCATGGGCATCAGGTTATATAATGCAGAAATTTCTTTTGCAATCTACAGGTATTTTTCTTCTATTTTTTTTATTTCCATTAAAACTATAAGGTATAGCACAGTGGTTGCTTAACTAAATAAAGTTGTAATGAAGTGATCGGTTCGGGGTTGAAAACTTATGGTATATAAACTTTTATATTTTTTTTTTCATTTGTTAGACACTCTGTTATATTAAGATAAATATAAAAGCGAACATAAAATAGGCAATCTTCCACAGCCCTACCTAAACATGGCGCTCAGGATTAACCTGCAATTTCCATGCCCAAAATAACAGCGTCAGCATTGTGTCATCAGAATGTTAAAAAATAGCTGAAATGCCATTTCTCTTTGAGTAACACTCAGTCAATGAATGCCTACTACTATTACTAGGTGTTACCTTGGAAAGGGATAGTGATAGAGAAGGCAGTTGGTGAAGGAAGAGACAGAGAAAAGCTTCATTCTTTTACAACTTTGCTTTTTTTAGAGTCTTTAATAATGCAGCGCCTCTGGTGTTAAATGAGGCGTATTAATTTTTTTTTTGAAGCTGTGGTTAGTTGCAATTTTATGGGTTACGACCAGGGTTGCCGTTAGGAATTTTTCAAAAGTCACACAAAAGGTCGTTTTATAAAATTAAAGTTGCACAAAAAAGTCGTTTGAGAAAATAAAAGTTGCACATCTTTTCTTTAATTTTTTTTATTAATAATAAAAAGCATAACACAACAAAAAAAATTACTTGAAATAATGCATATTTCATAACATATACAGTTCCATTGTGTTCTATAGATGTTTTCATGTATGTATACTGAACAAATTTATTTAAGTTTAAAAAATTTGGCTGTCGTATGCTGCCGAGGTCAAAGCATTAGGATTCATTAAAAAAATCAAGCTAAAAAATTTAAACTTAAGATATTTTTGACAAACATTTTCAAATAAAGCCCGTTTGGTTTTGACGCCATAAATAAATAAAAGATAATAAAATAAGTTCATCAGAAGAAATCTAGTTTTTTATATCTTTGTCTAATAAATTTAAAGCTGGCAACATTGAGTTGCATGTTTTTACTTTTAATTTATTAGTTAATTTATAATTAAGCAAGGCTTATTTTAAAATGTCCACATGTTCGTACACATCTTTATATATTTTATGACAGCTTCTTTCATTGATCCGGCAGGTAAAAATAATTTTATAAAATAAGCACTCTACACGCAAAGAAAAGATATGCTTGTAGAATGGTTGAGAAAACAATATTATGTTCTCTGAAACAAATGTGTGGTCGTCGAAAAATATTATTGTTATTTTAAACATTTATTTCGTTACGATAAACAGAGTAATGTTTGAATTTGATAATTACATTATCACATTCATAAAAAAGTGCGATATGGTTAGAGTTTAACAATATAGTTTTGTTAAAAATTTATGACTACAACATAATTTGTATTATTATATAAAAATAATATGATGGAAATAACAATATAATGTTATCCAAAACCATACTATGTTAACTTTTTAAAACAAATCTTTTTCAGAAACATCTGTCAGTTCAGTATTTCGTGTGTAAGCTATCGGTAGTGCACGCGCAGTGTTAAATAAATAAATAAATAAGGAATAAACAAAAGGGTAGACCAATAAAAATATATAAACATATGTGTATCGCTTTATACAGACATGTCAGTATGTCGTGTAAGTATATATTTCTATATATACATTTTATTTCAACAATATTAAATTATTTTTATTAAGATTTTGACGCACAACTGTTTCTACAATAAATATATGATTAAAAAATAAAATAGTATTATTATATTAAATAATACTGTGGTCGTATTTAACAATATTAATATATTATTAGAACATGGTATGGTGAGTCGCAATTATATTTCAGTCACATCTAACAATAGTATTGTCATATTTACAATACTCAGATTATAATATAATTAACTCAGATAATATTATAATTAACTCAGATAATATTAAAATTAACTCAGATAATAATATTGTTAAAGTTTTTTTTCTATTAACAATAATATGATTTGACTGCAACCATATATTTAATCATAGTATGTTGCTGTTTGATTATGGTTACCTCAACCATATTTTTTCTTTGCGTGTAAAAACTACAATTTTTATTTATTTAATTTATCGGAAATTATAAATATTGCCACTAGTTTCCACTTTTATGTTTGCTTGCTATGTCACAAAATGCGGCCTTAGTTTTGGCGCTTTTTTTCGGTTTTGGCGATTTTTTTTGGTTTTTGAGATTTTTTGGGACTTTTTAGTTCTAGAATTTTTGAAAATTTCAAGAGCTTCTTTACGGCTTCCAAGATACAGCAACATATTACGTGGCTCTCTTTAGAACACCCTTTAATTTTTAACTGTCATATGTTTGTTGTAGCGGCCAAAGTTTTACATATTCTGTTAAATTGGAAGGTCCGTAGCTCTTGCGATTCCCAATAAAACATCCTATGATAGACAGACGGACATCGTAGCGAAAAAATTGGATTCATTTTCTCCTTTGGTGTGGGGAACCCTAAAAATTTATCAATTTATATGTTTCTATGAGTTTTGAGATTTTCGTTCTGTTAAATAATATCCAATAATTTGGTAGCATGCTGTTGTGAATGTTTTAAATACTTAAAGAAAACAAAAATACCTATTCTAATGAATTTATAAAGCAAATTCCCTTAAGACAATTTTAAATGTCGCAAGCATTTCATTACAATTAAGCTATGTAAAAAAATATTTATTTTTTACTTGTGTCACTCTTGTCTGTCTGATAAACTTACTTACTTTCCTCTCATCAGCCAAGAAACGTATCAACCTACATAAGCTTTAAGGAATATCATCTGGGAAAATAAATCAAATGAAAATCCCCTGTTGTTTGTGTGTGTGATTGCTTTTGTAATATGATTGTGTTTCTTTTGTAATATAATCGTATTTAATTATTATAGTGTTAACAAATCTAATTCGCAATTATTGGCTGCACAAATACACTTGAATGGATACAAGTTAGTAGAACTAGCCAAAACAAAAGAAAACCGAAACGAAACGTACTGAACCTAGCTAAAGCCGCTTTCATACGGTCTGTATTTAAACGTCTGACTTTTCAGCTGTAATTAGGCGTGTCTGTCAAAATCACCCATTTACAAACAACTTATAATTTTTGCTTTCAAACGTACATACATGTTTAATTTCATCTGATAAAGCGAGAGGTTAGCTTTATATTTACACCAGACCATATACACTGTTTTTATACCAAAACAGCTGATATCAGATGATTTGTCACATTAAAATAGTACTCGCTCGAATTGAAATTTTGTGAGGCGTCATTGGCGCAAATTTTTAATGCTTTCACACGACATGTACATACATAGCCATATGTATATTTTGCACTGGAAAATATAACATGTCAGATGCAAAGTGCAGTTGGTGTAAAATCAGCTTAAACAATTATTAGTGTCTAAGTCATGCATTTGTATCCAATTGCAAATGTAAGGTAATAAAATCATATGGCTAAAGCACAAAATAACATTATTAAAATTAAATTTTAATTATGAGCAATATGTTATTGTTTGAAGAAAATGTTTGAAGTATGAGGAACAAACATTATATGATTTAGAATTTTTACAACCAATCATACAATAGCAATTTAAAAAATAATGCAATAAAACTAATTTAAAAGAAGAAAACAATATTAATTTAATTTATTAAATGTAGAACGCCATAGGCGGTGAAACTTTTACTAAAATGTTTTTTGATGTGTAAACATCTATACGCTAGGGGGTAAAATTCTTTTTCACAATACAATCACAAATTTTGCTGAGATTCACACTGCGTTGTCAAATCGGCAGCGATGCCAACTATTTATAACCCAAACGCGCTACTACCCTTCTAAAAACGCGCTAGAACGCGCTAAGTTTCAGCACTGTCAAATATTTTTAGCAAAAACGCGCTGTTTTCTACGCGCTAAATTTAATTTCAATAAAAGTCGATGTATGTATTAGTACTCGTATAACAATTAATTTTTCAGATTTTGCAATATTGCTTCCTCGACATTATGTTTTAATAAACTAAAATCATTTAATACAGATTCGGAATCGCCTTCCAAATAATCGAAATCCTTAGTTTTTACTTTATATAGATATTAGAAAATTGTTAAGTTTATACAAAAAAAGTTAAAAACAAATATTGAACTGAAATGATATTGTTGACTTTATTCAAAACGCGCTAATTTAGCGCTTTTTTATTAAACGCGCTAAGACGAAAAAAAGCGCGCTTTGCATAGTTAAAACGCGCTAAATCTAGCGCGAAACGCGCTAAATTGGCATCGCTGCTACTCCTTCAACAAACTAATTTTCCTGAATTAGAAAAATTTTGAAGCTCAATTTCAGCGTTGTCAACCTTGAATTTTCAAAACGTACCAAAATGGAGAAAAAAAAGCGCCATTTACTAAGTTGGCAGCGCTAAGTTGGCATCGCTGCAAATCGGTGTGAGCTACATATGTATGAGTGTATCAGTGTTTGAAAGAAGCAATACAAACTTATTTAAAATATTGTAAATACATACATAGGAATTTGCTGGTTTTTGTTTGTTTTATTTAACTTGATAATTGCTTTATTACGGTTCCGTACACCAAAGGTGAAAATGAACCGTAAGAGCTACGGATCTGAAATTCGGACACAGTGTGTAGGCATTTGGCCACTACAACAACAAATACATGAGAGTTAAAAATTAAAGGGTATTCCAAAACGAGCAACGAAAAATGTTAAAATCCCATGTAATATACATACACTTGAAATTTGTAATGTTAGTGTATTTTTATACAGACTACAACAATTAACACTAAATTTAAAAATTTAAATCAATGGGTGTTCCATCAGTTAATGCAATTTTGACTTTGTAATTTTGACAACTTGCTGTATCTTGGAAACCGTAAGAGCAAAACTCTTGAAATTTTCAAAAACGGTAAAACTAAAAAAACAAAAAAATATAAAATCACCAAATCTAAAAAAATCGCCAAAAACAAAAAAATCGTCAAAATGAAAAAAAAACGCCTAAATAAAAAAACCCCAAAAACAGAAAAAATCGCCAAAAAAAAGCAAAAATGAAATAAACCCCAAAAACAGAAAAAAATCACCAAAATGAAAAAAATGGCCAAAATGAAAAAAATTGCGAAAATTAAAAAAAAAAACTCAAAAAGAGAAAACAAAACGCCAAAACGAGAAAAAAAGCGATAAAACTGAAAAAAATCGTTTAAACTGAAAAAAGTTAAAAAAGGAAGAAAGCCAAATAAAAAAATAAAAAATCAAAACCGAATGTGCGCGAGTCAAAGTCGCACTTTACTGAATTTATTTTAATTGCAATGCGTACACAACAACTAAACGATGAACACAGGAATTAAAAATTAAAGAGTAAAAGTAAAGGCATTTACAATAGATGAGCACTGCAATACCACTAAAGTTTCAGTAAAAACAATAAAAAATGTTTAACAAGTAAATTTTTACTGATTACTCAAATTTTTTTCTACAATTTTTATAAATTGCCTAATTGATTTGTTATATGATGAGGTGCATTGAATTTTCAGTAATCAGTAATGCCCGTATTCATAATGAAATTCTACCAAGTGGCTAAATGTTTTTCATACAAAAGTTTCAAAATTTGAACTAAAACGAAAAAACTTTGCCACTTGCTACAATTTTATTATGATTACGGCCCTACGATTTTACTGGTAATGCAAATTAAATTTCATTAGCAGTAAAAATTTACTGAATTTTTTCAGTAATCAGTAAATTTACTGCTTACTGCAATTTTGAATGCAGTACATATGCATACATATAATGCAGTGTGCCCATTTACTAACCAAATAAGTTTAATAAAACAAACAAAAACCAACAAATTGCTATGTATTTACAATATTGAAAGTTTTGATACTTTTAATTGATTAATTTAAAAAAATATACTAAAAGCATAAGTACTTCCAACTTAAAAAAAATTTTTCATTACTAGATGTTTACACATCTGCTCTGTGATCGGACTCACATTGCTTTTTTTTTAAATATATAAGTAGAAGCTGTAAATAACAAGCAGTTTCATTTAAATCATTAAATCAATGAATGTCTACTGGATGGCGAGGGGAAATATTGCATTTGCTAAGTTTATTAAATTAATGGGCCTTATTGTGGTTGGCGTTTTTCGACTTCAAATTCGAATATTTGTTGCTGATTAAAGAAAACAAGCTACATTTTTCTTTAATCTAGTACGAAACGCCTAATTTCCGACACAAAATGGCCAAAACACAATAAGGGGGAATATTTAAAGAGTGCGCTCGTTGCACATTAACAGCCAAAGTTGGAGGTACCCACTGCAATATCGCCGCAATACAAAAATTTACTTATTTATATTATTGTTCAGTTGTAAAAATGAAATAATTTTAAAGGCAACTCTATAGTTCAGTTTTGCTAAACTTAGGATTAACTATACGGAATAAAGAAAAGTTATAATAATGGCATTTTTTTTAAGCAAACGTGTGTGGGCCAATGACACCAGAATCGATTCAAGACTTCAAAGATAGCGGCTAGTTGCCTGAAATTGTAGATGTACTCGTATCGTTGTATTTCTTGATAAAACAGTCGGAAGCTTTTGCTGTGACACAATAGGTAATGAAATGAAAAAATTTCTTTATCAAAATATCAACTTGAAAAAAGTATTTTTATTTAACCAACATATTCTTTAATTGCATCCAATTGGTCCATGCAACTTATGTTGAAAGACAAAAAAATTAAAAAATTCTTTAAATATTGGCATATTTTTACAATTAATAATTAAACGAGTCGTCCAACTTTTGATTTAACATGTGGCAAAATGGTTGGACTAATGTATTTGTCAACAATTTGAATATGATTTTCTACATTTTCAAGCAGTTGTCTAATTATTTCATTAGGTTTAATGTATAAACTCTATGCTAAAGACTTAATAAGACAAATCGACATTCTAGTTGGTTGCGCGTTTTATGAGGCGTTTGCGCAGTTGCAAAATTTGTTGTTAGACAAATTAATTTAATGATTTGTTTCTTATTATAAAAAAGAAAGCTTATTCAGTGTATTGTTGTTATCAACGAAACGTAAAAGTTGTATAAATAGCTGTGCGTTAAATTCGAAATAAAAATAATTTAATATTGTTGAAATAAAATGTATATATAGAAATGTATACTTACGCGACATACTGACATGTCTGTATAACGAGATACACAAATGTTTGTATATTTTAATTGATCTACCCTTTTGTTTATACTTAATTTATTTATTCATTTATTTAACACTACCGATAGCTTACAAACGAAACACTTAACTGACACAAGGTGTTTCTGAAAAAGATTTTTTTTAACTCAACATATTATGGTTTTGGACAACATTATATTGTTATTTACGTCATATTATTTTTAAATAATAATACGAATTATGTTTAGAATGGTTGAGAAAACAATATTATGTTCTCTGAAACAAATGTGTGGTCGTCGAAAATTAGTTATTGTTATTTAAACATTTATTTCGTTACGATAAACAGAGAAATGCTTGAATTTAATAATTACATTATCACATTCATAAAAAAGTGTGATATGGTTAGAGTTTAACAATATAGTTTTGTTAAAAATTTATAACTACAACATAATTTGTATTATATTATTTAAAAATATTATGATGTAAATAACGATATAATGTTATCCAAAACCATACTATGTTAAGTTTTTAAAAAAATCTTTTTCAGAAACATCTAACAATTCAGTATTTCGTTTTTAAGCTATCGGTAGTGCAAGGGTGGTGTGAAATAAATGAATAAATAAATAAAGTATAAATAAAAGGGCAGACCAATAAAAATATATAAACATTGGTGTATCTTTTTATACATACAGGGCTGTATGTCGTGTAAGTATACATTTCTATATATACAATATATTTCCACAATATTAATTTATTTTTATTTCGAATTTAACGCACAGCTGTTTCTACAATAAATATATGATTAAAAAACAAAATAGTATTATTATATTAAATAATACTGTGGTCGTATTTAACAATATAAATATAATATTAGAACATAGTATGGTGAGTCTGAATTATATTTTAGTCACATCTAACAAAAGTGTTGTCATATTTAAAATACTAAGATTAGGTGTAACAAAGTTCATTATTTTTGTAGATAATATTATTTTTAACTCAGATAATAATATTATTAAATTTTGCTTTTCTATTAACAATAATAATATGATTTGACTCCAAACATATAATTCAATCATAGTATGTTGCTGTTTGATTATGGTTACCTCAACCATATTTTTTCTTTGCGTGTAACTGTAAATAAAAGTAAAAATATCTATTTCGATTTTTGTTTGTCCTAAGAGTATATTTGCAAATTTTTTTTTCATTCGTGACTTTTCTTTTTAATACTGAATATTATAAATATACAAAATGGTGAGTGGTTTAAATTAATTAAACTTCTGTAATATTATGCAAAAAAAAAAAAAACGTGTAACATTGATGTGCTTATTGGAAAATCATTAGAATGAGTTTCATCAAAAATTCGTCATTCATTACTTGAATATTTGTCTCGAAGCTCAGGTGAGTTGTAGATAATTCAATAATATTAGACAATTTGCTAAAAAAAAATAATAAAGACGTAAAAAAATTTAATTCGTGACTTGTCTATTTGTATGGATTGTTTGAAGCATCTGACTTTGTTTGAAACATCTGATTTTGGTGTTTTTATCATTGTTTTTTTTTTTTTTTTTTAAGAGAAGAAAGCTGAATCAACCAGCATATGTGACCTTCTCCGAGAAAAGGGACCTAGTGTATGAAATTGAAGTTTTGAGAAAAACTCATTTCATCTTATTCTACACTCTTTTAAGTACCAGAATCTTAATTCTTAAGCCCAAACCCGTTTTTTGACACACTATGTCCCTTTTCTCGGAGAAGGTCACATATATTTATGCCACTGGACTATAGGGTCACCAGAATACAGATCCATAAATATTATAGAGGAAAAATTAAAACTAGACGTAAAACTGTATGCAGAATTAGTAAAATGTGGCGCAAAATGAGCTATATGGTTTGTATTTATTATAACTTTTTTAAATATGGGGTGTTTTTTAAAGAGGTATAGAACTTTGAATTGAAATAAAACACAAGAAAATCGTTTTAATGTCCATCAATTCTGCTTTATTGGAAGGATAATTTAATGCCATTAATGTTTAAATATGAGTTCGGGCATGTGGCCGCCGCGGCTGGCTCGAATAAAGCCAATTCTACAGGTCCAATTTTCAACCACTTTTTCGAGCATATGGGGCCGTATGTTGGCAATAACGCCACGAATGTTGGCTTCCAAGTCCCCTAACGTTTCTGGTTTGTTGGCGTAGACGAGCGACTTCACATATCCCCAAAGAAAATAATCCAATGGTGTCAAATCACACGATCTTGGTGGCCAATTGACAGGTCCATTCCGCAAAATTATGCGCTCATCGAATGTTTCCTTCAATAAATTGATTGTGACGTGCGCTGTGTGGCATGTAGCGCCGTCTTGTTGGAACCACAACTCATCCACATTCATGCCATCCAATTCGGGAACAAAATAGTCGGTTAGTCGGCTCCAATTGCTGTGCACGGTGGCGAATCGATTCATTCGGGTCCTCTTCAACACTTTGCTCTACAGCGGCAATTGTTTCTTCGGTGCGCACTGTTCGACGTCTCTGCGGATGCGTATTATCACATAGAGTAAACGTAGTGCGAAAACGATCCATGGTTAACCGAATTAATTGCTCTGATGGACGATTATGTCGACCATAAAATGGACGGAGCTTGCGGTAAACTTCGCGAACTGAACCATTATTTTCGAAATAAATTTGCACGATTTGCAAGCGTTGTTCTTTTGTCAACCTGTTCATGATGAAATGGCAAACCAAACTAAATATTAATCACTTGACAGCTGACAAAATGGCCGCCAGTTAAAAAAGTGATGCCAACTTAAAGTTCTATACCCCAATAAAAAACACCCTTTATTATTCTTTCCTTTTTTCAACATTTTGTGAAGAAGACTTGAAAAATCAATTATGAATCATTACGCGATCGAACGTACAAAATAATTTAATTTAATTTTTCAAACCAGCAGTCTATTGTGTTGACACAGCGTGCATTTCATCGTCATTTTAATGTGCACAATGCACCCACAGCGTCAACAATAAACCATCATTTGATTGGAAATTTTCGTCAACATGGGTCTGTAAGAACCCTTCCTGGTGCGACAATCACATACACTTGAGTGCATTGTTTGGTGCGTTATTCTCCGAAAGGATAATTGGCCCATGTTTTTTTTTTAATGAAAGTGGTGTCTCAATCTCTGTCAGCTATGGTTAACGAGACCAGATGGTTTGATGGATTGATGAAAAAGCGGGATTTAAAAAAAAATACCGCCAAAAAGAGGGATTTCAAAATAAATATCTTTTAGAAAGGGGGATGTAGAAAACATAGTTTTCAACTCAAAAGAAACGCATTTACATAAACAAAAACATTTATAAACAAGACTATTTTTCTACATAAACAAAAATAAAATGTCGTTTGTTGGTAATTTAAAACAAAAAGTTTGGCTAAAAAAGAATTAAGAGCTGGAACATAAAAACCTGCTTTCCACAATAAAACACTGACGCGGCTCTATTATGGTTTTTGGTTGTATGTCGGCATCTGGGATTAGAAATTTACAGCCTTATTCAAAAAAATATTTTACTTGAGCTTTAAAGTTCATAGTAGCTAGCAAGCACTTTAAGGCTAATATTGCTTTGTTAAGAAATTGTATTCAAAAGCACTGTTGCCAATTCAGCTATTTTCTCGTCAAATCTAGCGATTTTTAAGTACATTTTTTCGGAAAAAATTATGATTTAGCTATTAGCGGGAATTCTAGCGATTTTATATCCATCATAATTCGATTTAAAATGTGAGCTTGTCCAGAAGCGGTGAACCTATACGAAGCAAACTATAGAAAAAAGCTGATTGAATAGCGCCACGATAATGCAGGTTTAAAGGTGAGCTAATGTACTCATATCCATCCTAACATCCGTTTTGATAAGTGCTTTTATAGTACTCCACAACAGGAACTCGCCATACAAAAATCAGCAGGTTTGTCAGCGCTACTTTTACTCTATAATTTTACGCAATTTTTAACTGGGGAAGTCCCGAAGTAGCAGAAACGATGAATAACATACATATGTATCTGTACATACCAGAACCAACACAAGCAAAACTGATGCAAACAGGTATATCTGTGCAGGTCTGTAATATGTACAGGGTGGGCCAAAAGAAACCAAGGGGTGTAAAAGTTTAATAACTTTTTTGTTTATTAATTTTTTTTTTATTTTTTCTTTCAGATTATATAGACAACACTTGGAGAATTTATAATGGAGAGGTTCACAACTGAACAGAGAACCAGAACAATAGAATTTTATTATTTAAACCAGAGATGAAAATTTGATTTTGAGTGATGAAGCTTTGAATGGCTTTGTTAATAAGCAGAACTGTAGGTTTTGGGGTTCTCAAAATCCAAGAGCCATTCATCAACGCCAATTGCACCCCATCAGGTGTACAGTATGGTGTGGGATCACATCTGAAAATGTCATTGGGCCCTACTTCTTCGAGAATGAAGATGGAAGTGCTGTAACCGTAAATGGAGAGCGGTATCGGTTTATGATAGGAAATTTTTGACGTTTTTTTTTGGAGAGCGAATAATTTCTCGAAATTCGGAAATTATTTGGTCAGCGCGATCGCCAGATTTGACAGCACCCGACTATTTTCTTTGGGGTTTTTTGAAGGAGAGAGTGTATGTGAACAAGCCAGAGACAATCCTTGAACTCAAGGCAAACATTGTTGCAGAAATTCGAACGCTACAGCCACAAGTTTTGAAAGATGTTATGGAAAATGCTCTAAAAAGAGCCCATCAGTGCGAAGCTGAAAACGGTGGTCATTTAAGAGACATCATTTTTCATACTTAGTGTAAAAAATTTCCATTTTGTATATTATATAATCTGAAAGAAAAAATAAAAAAAGTTAATAAACAAAAAAAAAGTTGTTAAACTTTTACACCCCTTGGTTTCTTTTGGCCCACCCTGTACATATATGTTTTTAAATAAAATAAGCCTTTTATTAACATATTACATTACTTTTATATGGTATTTTATAAAATTTTTAGGGAAATTTGGGAAGTACGAAACAAGTTAACAAGTTACCGTGAAATTTTTGAAACAACCTAAAAATAAATTTATTGTTTAGCTATTTATCGCAACATTTTCAAGTCATTTTGAAATTAAGCCATTTTCTAGCTAGTTTCTTGTCTACTTTAGCGATATTTATTGAAAAAAAGTTGGCAACAGTGTTCAAAAGACAACTTTAATTATTTTCTGATTTAATAATAAATTCTGGTAACACCACCGTGTTCAACAACCATTTCACAGCTTATGATGTACAACATCGAATAAAATTTCATTCGAGTATTCAACTAATTTTTTATTTTTTTAAATACATTTTTATTATCTTGAAGTTAAGAAACCTAATTTAAAAAATATAAGCTTCTGACATGGAAGTAAAACAGATAAACATTTTTATGAAGTAAAAGTAAAATAAATTCAGTAAAGTGCGACTCTGACTCGCGCACGAAGGGTTCCGTACGAACACTAGATATGTAATTTAAAACAAACTTCATCCTATATAATATATAGTTTTGGCATTTTTTTCGTTTTTGGGGGTTTTTCGGTTTATGCGTTTTTTTCGACGGATTTTGCGTTTTAACGGTTTTGGCGATTTTTTTAAGTTTTGGCTCTTTTTTTAGTTTTAACACTTTATTTTCTTGTTTTGGCGATTTTTTTGTTTGGTTTTTGACGTTTTTTCATTTTGGCGATTTTTTCTATTTTTGGCGATTTTTTCAGATATAATTTTTTTTTAGTTTTAGCGACATTTTCGCGTTTTGGCGATTTTTTTTCGATTTTTGGCGTTTTTTTCATTTTGGCGTTTTTTTTTTCATTTGGGCGATTTTTTCGAATTTGGCGATTTATTTTAGTGTTAGAAATTTTTTTTTAATTTTGGCGATTTTTTTCGTTTTGGCGATTTTTAGGGTTCCGTACACCAAAGGTGAAAAGGAACCCTATTGTTTTCGCTACGCTGTACGTCTTCCGTCTGTCCGTCACACGGTATTTTCTCAGGAACCGTAAGAGCTACGGACCTGAAATTTGGACACAGTATGTAGAACCTTGGCCGCTACAACAGCAAATACATGAGAATTACAAATTAAAGGGTGTTCCAAAACGAGCAATGAAATATGTTAAAATCCCATGTAATATACATACAATTGTATGAACATATGTATATTGAAACTTGAAATTTGTAAAATTAGTGTATTTTTATACAGACTACAACAATTAACACTAAAATTTAAAAAATTTAAATTAAAGGGTGGTCCATCAGTTAATGTAATTTTGACTATGTAATTTTGACAATTTGCTATATCTTGGAAACCGTAAGAGGCAAACACTTGAAATTTTCAAAAATGGTAAAACTAAAAAAACCGAAAATTATAAAATCGCCACACCAAAAAAAAAATCGCCAAAACGAAAAAAATCGCCAAAATTAAAAAAAAAAAATCTAACACTAAAATAAATCGCCAAATTCGAAAAAATCGCCAAAATGAAAAAAAAACGCCAAAATGAAAAAAAACGCAAAAAATTTAAAAAAATCGCCAAAACTCGAAAATGTTGCCAAAACTAAAAAAAAAATTTAAATAAACAAAAAATCGCCAAAATTAAAAAAAATCGCCAAAAATAAAAAAACGCCAAAAAACCGAAAAAATCGCCAAAACAAGAAAATAAAGTGTCTAAACTGAAAAAGAGCCAAAACTTAAAAAAATCGCCAAAACCGAAAAAAAACACAAATAACGCCAAAACAAAAAAACCGAAAAGACCTTAAAAACGAAAAAAAATTCCAAAACTATATATTATATAGGATGAAGTTTGTATTAAATTACATATCTAGTGTTCGTACGGAACCCTATGTGCGCGAGTCATAGTCGCACTTTACTGAATTTATTTTTTAATTTTTGGCGATTTTTTTTTGGTTTGGCGATTTTATAATTTTCGGTTGTTTTAGTTTTACCGTTTTTGAAAATTTCAAGTGTTTGCCATTTGCGGTTTCCAAGATATAGCAAATTGTCAAAATTACATAGTCAAAATTGCATTAACTGATGGACCACCCTTTAATTTAAGTTTTTTAAATTTTAGTGTTAATTGTTGTAGTCTGTATAAAAATACACTAATTTTACAAATTTCAAGTTTCAATATACATATGTTCATACAATTGTATGTATATTACATGGGATTTTAACATTTTTCGTTACTCGTTTTGGAACACCCTTTAATTGTTAATTCTCATGTATTTGTTGTTGTAGCGACCAAGGTTCTACATACTCTGTCAAAATTTCAGGTCCGTAGCTCTTACGGTACATGAGAAAATACCGTGTGACGGACAGAAGGACAGACGGACAGCGTAGCGAAAACAATAGGGTTCCTTTTCACCTTTGGTGTACGGAACCCTAAAAAAGATGATGAACATAGAAAAATTATATCAATTTATTTTATTCGAACGAAATGAGTATTTGAATATCCAGCTTTTTTCGATTCGTTTTGTTTGAATGTACATCACTAAAACATTTTTGTATAATTGTATTTATTTTAATATTTTTTTATGGATTTTGCTATGTATTTCGAATCAGTTGGATAATTTAGTGATTTTTCCATCACGTGACAGAAATAATAAATTTAAGATAAGTGCTAGCACTTCTAGCTTGATTTTCAGATGTAACATGAATCAATAAGGTACAAAATACACATTTTGGAAATATCAACTTAAAGTAGCCTTAACAAACGTCGGTGCCTACTTTAGAGTTTTGATATAATAATTTTTTTAGAATACAACTTTACTTAACATTGTTTTGCAAATCTTTGTTAAGTTTTTTTTGAATACGACCCTTGAGTTTTTATTGAGACAACAATATGTATTTGAATCTAGTAAAGGATAATTTGAAGGTGTCACTGACTAAAATGGGTCTACCTGGAACCTAGTACTTCCGACAAGATAATGCCCCAAATCATACAGCGGTCAGTGTAAAGGAATTGCTGTTGTACAATGTGCCAAAACACCTATATTCTTTTCCCCAGTCGTCTTACTTAAGCCACGATGCAAATTTATGGGACTAATTGGACTGCAGGATAAGAATAACTGCGATAAAAACCAACAGGACCTAAAAAATGCTCTTATCCGAGACTGGTACAAAATTTCTTTAGAAACCATCGGTAAACTGGCATATTCTATGAAAAATCAATTAAATGTCACATTAGAGAGCAAAGCAGGTGCAACAAAATATTTAAATATTAAATTTTCTTATGATTTTTTAAATTTTTCATACATATTTTCTTTTTCAACATGATTTTTTTTAAATAGTTTTATTTTTTTACAAGGAATGATACGCCATGATTTTTGTTCATAAAAAAATTTCAAGTTTTGGATAAAATGCATTTTTGGGGGGTATATAGAGTTTTCTGTGCCACTGTATGTATGTATGCTTCAGCATAATAAAACAGAACTTAAAAAAAAAAAAAATAAATAAATCTTTTATTTAAAACAATTTAATTCAGTAAGTGTCAAATCCATTATGCTAATGCTGTCACTAATAATAACACGCCCAATACAATACTGAAGTGAAGCAACTGTACGAGCACAACAGCGTTCCTACAATGACATACATAAGTATGTACATATGTATATTACATACGATCTTTATGTGTTTTGCATAACAAATAATGTACAATTATTTGATTTGTTACTGTTGCTAAAGCATTTAAAACAAATAAAATTGTAAATGTGGACAGACATGAACACAGAAAACACCTCTAAGCCATTAATTGATTTCAATTTAATGAAGTCTTTACTTTAAATAAAGCCTACAGTATCCAGGTATTAACTATTGGCAAGTATGCAGATTTACACTTTAATTTTTTATAGGCATATATAATAATATAATGTTATTTGATAAAGATATTAAAGTTAAGAGTAGTACACTTGCTGCTTCTTCTGGCAGCGGTTGTTATTATTTTGTAAACACAATGCCCACATTTCAACAACTAACTCATTATTTTCAAACGAATCGTTCTGATTTTAATTTTATTATTTTTTTTTTTGCTGTACCTTATTCGACATGTAATAACGTCTGATGTTTTTAAATCTCTCGTTCTTGATCTTACTTTATGAAAATAATGAAAATAGCAAATGAATTTAAACTAAATCCTCACAAAAACATAAATGTGAAAAACGGCCCAGTTCTTATCCAAAATTTCGGCCATTAAAAGTTGTGAGATATAAATTTTGACCAAGTTCTTCTTTGCCACAATAACTAACACAGAAATATATTATGTATGATATAAATTTGTAATCGTAAGGCTGTCATATAATTTGTAGATAATCTGATAACTTGGCAATATTTTTACCTTTCCAAAAAAGAAGAAAATAATTGATAAAAATGTTGTCGAGATGGCAGATTATCTAGAAATTATATGACACCCTTACGATTACAAATTTATATCATACATAGTATATTTTTGTGTTAGGTATTGTGGCAAAGAAGAACTTGGCCAAAATTTATATCTCACAACTTTTAATGGCCGAAATTTTGGATAGGAACTTGGCCGTTTTTCACATTTATGTTTTTGTGAGGATCTGATTACTTTTTGAAAAGATTTCTATAGTAACACTTTTTAAACTTAAAATTTCTGGTGTATTTTATTTCTATTCATGATCACTGTGCCAGTTAAAAATGGCAGAGGTACATAAAATAATTGGTAAAAGTGTGATGGGTGTTAAATTGTTGACCTGAAAAATGCACTATTGTGTCATTACAACGGGTCGCCAGTGTGTATACAACGTGGTAAGAGGCGACTGGAAGAAACATGTAAAATACAGCGTAAATTTTACTGGGCATGACCCCGCCTATTTTCTCAATATATTTACATATTAAAGTCTGCTTAGCCGAAGTACATAAATCAAAAGGATATGTCCAATTTGTATGCGAAGTTTCAATGGGGTAGCTGGTGCTTTTAATTTTTGGAGTTTCCGATTGAGTAAATCAATTACTATTTGTGTACAAAATGTCAGTTCTCTATAGTATAATATTATGTAAAATATTTATGGGCCTGGCCCCGCGAACTTTTATATCTGCTAGTGCTTATGGTTCATGCAAAGTTTGGTATTAAAAAGTCGATAAGAAATGCCTGAGTATTAAATTAACGACTGTTAAGCCGAAGTACCTGAACGAAAAAGCTAAGATTTATGGGTGAAGTCATGGCTTCTTTTCAAAATAGGGAATTTTTATTTTGGAGAAGTGCAATGTGTATGAAAATTTTTAATGAAATGTATGTTAATTTAGAATTTGAAGTGCTTGTTTCCGCCCTCTGATAGCAACTTCTTGGTTTTCAGATTTTTCTTAGTGATCTCTTATCTACATTTATTTGTGTATCAAATTTAAGCTCGCTAGTGCGAATTGGAGTTTTAACGTCGTGGCCCCGCATACCGGGTAAAACTTTTTGGTTTTAAGATTTTCTCATTGGGCTTCGCAGCTACACTTACTAGTGTATAAAATGTCAGCTCTCTAGCGCGAATTATATCTTTAGATTTTATCAGCATTACCTCTCCTCACTATTCCTAACTCAAAATTTTGTTGTGAGCAGCGCTTATAATTCATGCTCATTTTCTTCTAAAATATGCTAGACCGATGTAGATTAAACACAAGGCTAACATTTTATGGGAGTGATCACGCCAAATTATTAAGGTGATAGTTTAAAGTATTGTGTACTTGCAACGCGTATGCAAGATTTATGTGTTAAGTTTTTAGTTCAAAATAATATTAGCGTGGCCCCGCCCATTCTGGTGAAATTTTTTGGGTTTTCAGATTTTTCTAGTTGGTTTCTCACTTAGACCTACTTTTATATTAAATTTCAGCTCCTTAGCGCAACTTTTAATTTTTAATTTTTATGGGCGCAACCCCGCCCACTTTCCCAAATTTAAATTTTTTTTCGGCTAGTGCTTATTATTCGTGTCAAGTTTCGTTGCAAACGGATAATAATACTCACATAAATAGTATATCTAAATATGCTGAGCCGCAGGACATTAAAATGAGGTTTAAATTGTATGGGCGCGCCAACGCCCACTTATTTAATGTAAAATTTATAGCGTTGCATTATCGCAGTATATATGCCAAATTTCAATAAAACTGCTTTCATTAAGCCCCTAATTTTAGCTTTTTTATTTCTGACTTTTATTGGCGTAGCCCCACCCTCCTGGTCAAAATTTCCAGATTTTCAGATTTTTTTATTTTATTTCTCACCTAGACCTAGCTCTGTATCGAATTTCAGCTCAATAGCACAAATTTTAATTTTAATGGGCGTAGCCCCGCCCTCCTGGTTAAAATTTTCGGGTTTTCAGATTTTTGTGGTTCATTGTTCACCTAGATCAGTGAGTATGTCTTAAAATATGCACTTTTTGTACCTCTATACCTCCGGAAGCTGTCATTGTAAAACTTTCAAACTTCGCATGTGAGGTTATATGAATTTATTCTAATTATGGTTTAAATTTCATAATTTTACGATTGCGGGGAACAAAGTTATGAGGGGGGTAAAAACAGCTCGAATGGCTTCGTGTAAATATACACACTGCGTGCAATGGCCAGAACTTGGCCTGTCGCACTGCCGTGCGCCTAGATTCAGTAAAGTGCGACTTTGACTCGTAAACGAAGGGTTCCGCACTACTTATATAATACTTAGGTCTATATAATTAAATATCTTATGTCATGTAGACATTAAAAAAAATTATATTAATTTTTTTAGTTTTAACGCTTTTTTCGTTTTGAAGTTTTGTTTTTTTTTTTTTGGCGAATTTTTATTTTTAAGGATTTTTTTAGTTTTGGCACTTTTTATTTGGCGATTTTTTCGTTTTGAAGGTTTTTTTTGGTTTTGGGCGATTTGTTTTTGTTTTTTCAGAACACATAATTTTAGTTTTAGCGATTTTTATTAGTTTTGCTGCTTATTTTAGTTTTGAAGATTTTTCGGTTTTTGGCGGTTTTTATTTTATTTTTTGCAGACTCCTTTACTTTTGGTGATTTTTTTTGCATTGAAACGATTTGTTTTATTTTAGTTAATTTTAATTATTATTCGAACTCCATTTGTTTCTATATTTGTGATTTGAACGGGCTATTGCTTTTTAAGCCAAATTACATGTGATAATTATTAATGAACAAATAAATAACACCAAACAAAGTCAGTTTGTGATACTTTTTAATAAAGTGTGTTTTTTTTTACTTCGGAAATTTTTAGTTTCGGCATTTTTTTATTTTTGAATTTTTTTAGTTTTAGCGTATATGAAAATATCAAGAGTTTGCCTCCTACGGTTTTCAAGCTACAGCAAGTTGTCAAAAGTACATAGGTCAAAATTGCTGTAACTCATAGAATATCCTTTAGTTTTGATTTTTTTTTTAATTGCATTGTTAATTGGTGTAGTCTGCATAAAAATACACAAACTTTGAGAATTTATACTAGTATTTCAGTAGAGCTGTGTCGTTCATGAACGAACGAGTACAATTGCACGAATTAGTAAAATGAACGAAGTGAGCCGGTCACTTTACTGAGCTGTTTTGGCTCAGCAGTACATCAGTACAATTGTACGAAATGAACGAACGAACGCACTTGTGTGTTTCTGTGTTGTTTTGTTTACTTTTTCTTTATACATGAGAGATTTTTTGTCACATTCTGGTTTTCATTTGCCTTTTTGTTTGCTTTTAGTAATATTATGATCATTATGAAATTAATAAAATTGTCATTAATATTGGTTAAGGTTTTAGAACATATTAAGATTTTTTAAAAAAAAATTTGATACGTAGATATTAATAACAGTTAATTTTTAGTCTTTATATGTGGCTCTTTTAGCAATATGAATCTTTTGATTTCTTATTCCTAAGAATATAAAGTACTTTAATATTTTAAAAGTTTTTACTTCCAAATTTTTTTTTGATGCTTATATTTATATTGTTTGTTTTGCTTATTTTGCTAAACAATTCATAAGAAACTCACTGCACTTGTCCCTTTTCATTTGACAAATCAACTGTTTGTTTGCTTTTATTTCGTTCTATCCGTTCTTGAAAAGAGCGGATGAACGAAATGAACAAACTCGTTCTTTTTTAGAAAATGAACGAAAATGACCGGTCACTTAAATGAACGATTTGGCACAGCTCTGTATTTCAGCATATTTCGTTACTCGCTAACTGCCATATATTTGTTGTTGTAGCGGCTAAAGTTTTAGATATTCGCTGAAAATTTCAGGTCCGTAGGTGTTACGGTTTTCGAGATAACAGCACGTGACAGACAGAAACCGATAAAGCAAAAAAAAAACAAGTCCAGTACAATAGAAAGCATTAAAAATTTTAATACTTAAATCTTGTTAAAGCTTAAATTAGACGTGACATTGCCATAACCAAACCAAAATGCAATTGGTTTCTATGTTGAGAGTTATGGCGTTATGTCGACTCACCTATAATCAAATACAGTGTTGCCCATTAGTTTAGTTCGAACAGCTGTTTTCTATGGCGATGGCTATGTCACGTCTGATTTAGCATTAATAGTGGCTACCTTAACTGCCGAAGTCTATGCACACATTTGAAAATAACTTCTTACCAGCTGTTAAGAGTTTTAGAAATGTTTTTTTAATTTTTTTTTATAAATTTTTTTTAAAGATATACATACATACATGTGACAGCGCATAGAGAAAGGGACCTAAGGGTAAAAAAATCAATTTTCACTTTTTTTTTGATGTGGACAACATCTGAGCATCGAATGAGACCGATCCTATGCCCCAAAAATGTTCCCTCCCAGAGATATGCGCGTTTTATGAAAGTGATGGTACACCAACGATACACGTATTTAAATCTTTAAAATGGCTCTCCCGAACAAAACCGGTTTTTACCCTTAGGTCCCTTTCTATTTTGCGCGTCACATATGTGTTTATTATTCCGTGTACAATTTCTATAATATTCATATGCAACTCTATAAAGCATATATGGCTAACTAAAACGCAAAATGCCTTAACTACCAAAAATTTCGATAGCTTTTTTTTATTAATTCAAATGTATTTGACCAACAGTACAAAAAAAGTTCGACTTTCGTTTTGGGGAACTTTCCTGCCCTTTAACATTCTAGGAGAGGTTTAGGGACAGTTATAAGATATTTCTTATATTTTAAGACATTTATCTCAAACTTTAACTTCGTTGTGGCTACTGTTAGTATTAAAAAAAAGTAGTGACAATTTTTACACGATGTTTTCTTTTCTATAAGGAACAATTTAAGTGGTACGCGCATTGAATATTGCGGCATTTCGGAAATAAGGACCAGCATATTATCCCCAACTTTGACCTCAATGCAGCACTTGTTAATATTCAAATAACAACTTGAAATTTGTACACAATAATCCTGTTTGTAAAAGCAACCATTTAAAAGTATCCTGCATTAAATATTAGACTTTTCGAAAATAAGGACCAGTCTAACATACATACGTAAATATATGACTTGTGAAGGGTGTATAAGATTTGGCACAGTCAAATGTAGAACGTTAACTGGTGTAATTTTGTTCTTTCTGTGAATCTCGTCTTGTATAAATTTTTAAGAATCTTACATTATGTTATTAAACCCAAACGAATGAGAAGGCGAAAGACAGTAAGTAAGCCGCTAGCTAAGACAAAGCTAGTGGCTAGCTCTCCTTCGCTCAGATATCTTTCGTCGTGGGCCAGACTGTAAAATTAGAAATAAAATTGCTAGGCCCTCATCTTTGATTCTTTTTATTTTGGCTTTCCAACTCTTTCCAGCTTTAACACAAAAGTGTTTTTTTGCCGCATTTTCACCAGTTACAATATTTTCTGTAAAAATGCAAATGTTAAACAAAAACATTGTTTAGCACAGAACCTTCTAAAAAAAACAAAACACTTTATTTAATATATATTCTCCTAAGATTTAGTACAAGATTATTACTACAAGAAACATAAGACGAAATGCCACGTACTTGTTAAATAACTTTTTATTAATACTCGCATACACGTACGTATGTACATATGTAATTGTTTTTACTCGTGTTATTATAGATATTAACGTCACACACAAACACACTCACCACGCGAGGCAGTCAGCAAATGTCCTTGCAATATCCTTAATTAATCAACCTAATTCAATTGTATGATATTGTTAATGTCTAACTCAGTTACAGTTTTTGTTATAAGAATATGTAAATTGTTGAAAAATCAAAAGCATTTAGCGACATTAACATTAAAGAAATGTTTTGTTTTATTTATTTATTAATTTTTTTTTTTGACGGAGAAAATACATTTGCTCAGTTTATTTTCTTACTCTCAACTTTCAACTATTGTAAACATAAGCACAGTGGCATGATATGAGAAAACTGTTTAATAAAAAAATCAACGAAACCTATTAATTGGACAGCTGTGTTAGTAGCAAATTTTTGTCTGCATATTGCATAAGAATGGTTTTCTCTATATTTTCAAGTCAAATCTTTAAAAATATTTTTCTTGTGCAAAGAATTTTATTTTGATTGCCTCTGAAAAGTTAAGCTTGTGTTAATTCAAGAGACGTTGAATTATCTCAAAGTTTCTTACACTAATTTCAAAGGGCTCAATGCCTAGTACGCAAGCAGGAACACCATTAAAAGGAGCTAGGGTCTGCAACCAAAAATGACAAACTGGATTTACCGGTCGGTTATTTCCTATGGTGTCGGGCATTAGGAAAATAGAGTCAAAGGATTTTACTTACTAAGGTCCAGAGTTGTACCTTCGCCGGTCATCACAGGTTCCCAAGAGGAGCACGCATAAGGCTGCCTTATAGGTAATTTTTTACCTCCTCTCCTCCTCCATAGAGAACTTTGCGGTGAGAACGCTGGCGACACGTCTAATTAGACTCACAGGGACAGCTGTGGTAGAGACAGGATTAATTCATTAAACACATTCACAACAGCAGGCTACACGAACACATGACTTCAAATGCCACTAGCAGCATTTGTCGCCTCGTAGCCGGCTACTTAATTATTTTGGAGACGGCAGCAGCACCATCTGCATCTCATATTTACGTATGAATACATAGTTCAGTATTACCACCTTCAAATATTTCTCATTTATAAAAATTATATTACTCTTGCGAAATGTACTTATATGACGCAAAAGTATAAAAATGAAGCAATTTATGCTTTACATCAATTTTTGGATATTGATTCTATTAATTAGTATGAAATAATTGTACAAAATCATTCATTCAACATTTTGTAAATATTATACTGGCAACACTTAATTTTCTCATTGTGGCCAAAGAAATAGAAATTAGTTTAATTGGACTACAACGACAAAATCAGCATAGACAGCCACCTGTCGCCCTGTTGCCTTGCTGTCTTCAAAAGAATCGTTCTCATATAAATATGTTTATTCTATCCTTGACACTTTGTAGTCGGTAGCTTGCTGTGGTGAATGTGTTTAATGCATAACAGGTAAAAGAGAAATCTCTAATGAGATGCGTTCACAGACTCGAAGGTCATTGAAATTAATTTTAATAGGACACCCTCACTAATTATTGCGAATAGGGACTCTTGGGTCAAATTTGATGAGCTATGTATATGAGGGCTGCTGGGGACGGCCATTTTAGACTATCAAGCTAAGATATTAGAAATCTTCAGAGCCACTGAGATGATGTCCAGAAATGTGGCTGAAGATGATGAGGTAACCCTGTACGTCGAAAGTCAGTCGGCGCTAAAGCTTTGAAGAGACACAATCTCAAATCGAAACTAGTCGGTAAATGTATGAGATCTCTGTACTTGCCTATAGATAAGTATAGTGTCTGACTATGTGGAGTTCCTGATCACTGCAATTTTGAGACAAATCAAATTGCCGATAAGCTGGCAAGATCGGTTAAACTATCGATAGGTCATTACTATTGGGAGCTCAGTAAATGGCTGTTGAACAGGTCCAACCATTTATGGGGTAGCAGGAACGATTGCAGAGTCTCTAGAGCTATGTGGCTACTGCTACTGGATAAGAATGGGAAGGTACCACGAGTCTTGAGAGGTGCGTTGACTGATCACTGCTCGGTTGGGCCTAGGAGCTGCTCCTCCAAACTTCTTTTGAATGTGCGAGGATGAGAAGGTGTCAGAAATTTGTCATTACCCGAGCTACAAAGCCATGCTCTTGGGGTGTTGAGCTCAGACGTCTAAATGAGAGCATTAGAGATGATGCGAAGTGCAAACTGTTAGATATCAGAGGCTTCATCATTTTAATTGAATAGTTTTTCTAGGAGCTAATGGAGTTAATTTTAGTAACGAGTAAAAGTATCCTTACCGTTTTTATGATATGATATGTGGTGGTAAACGATTGGAGCACTCCACCGTCACGTACAGACAAATTCAACTATTTCTGGGCTCTTATATTACATATAGTTCTTAAAATGATAACACCTTTATTTAATTTTTTTTCTGTCATTTAATAGTATGCAGTCTTCCAGTCTAGTCCTCAATCCAGTGTTGCCAGAAGTACGGGAAAGTCCCTACATGTAGGTATTTTTGATAATAAAATAGAAGTGTGAGGAAAATCGGACAGTTTTTTTAGATTCTCCAAAATTTAGGGATTTTTCCCGTTTTTTTTATTTTAGATGAGAACATAATCCTACTATGTAGTAAGCAAACATAATTAAAAAATTAACGTTAGTGAAATCGTTCAGACTTCCACTTTCTCATGGAATGATCCGATTGTATGTCTGCATTACTACTTCCACAACTTTATTGTTGTACGTTTAATGGTAAAATTTAATCGATAAATCATTCAAACTGTAACAACAATTGACAAGAACTTAAATTCCCAAAGTTTTTTTTTTACAATTAATACATAAGAAAAGGAAAAAAAATAAGTACATATACATATACACACTTTCTACTCTCTAACCATCGAAGAACTCAGTATCAGTATTAGTATTAAGATTAGTTTTACGATGATCTTAAATGTGAAAGCAACTTCAACCTTAATCCTTTTTGGATTTTTTGAGGTATTCGCATATCAGAATAAATTAAGTCAGATGATTGTGGAGTTAGCAAGCAACATTAGAGCAGAACAACATTATGATACAATTGTTTTTATAAGACACAATTAGAAGTATGGAAAAGATTGTGAGAATTTCTACAACACGGACATTATATTGAAAGGTCTGATGAAGCAGAATACGCCGGTTTTGAATCTAGTGGAAATTGTAATGGTAATTTGAATCGTCCTGCTGTTAAAAATTTTTTGCAAATTTTTTTCATTTTCGCGATTTTGGCCGAATTGTTTGCATTCTTTAAAGTTTTACTGATTTTTAAGCAATATTATTGTTTGTTTAAATTTTTGCAAATTCTCGCGATTTTTTGCAAAGGTTACAATAAAAGCAGTTTGTTGCGTGTTTTTTTTTTAGCTTCTAACAGTTTTGAAGATTTTTAAACAATATTAAATTTTGTTATCATCCGCTGTTAGTAACGTTTCGCGAATTTTCGTAATTTTCGCTAATTTTTTGCATTATTTACAGTGTTAGCGAACCTTAATCAATATTATGTTTTTTTTAAATTTTGCAACTTTTCGCGAATTATCGTGGTTTTCGCTTTTGTAATTAGCATTAAAATTTTTTACTTTATTTTTTATTTTGCAATAAAAAATTTTTCCAACCACTAATATTTTGCTATATTGTCAAAACAGTTTTTGTTTTGTAGCACTCATAAATAGAAATTATGCATTAAACAAACACATTCACCACAGCAAGCTACCGACTACCAAATGTCAAGGATTCTTTTGAAGACAGCAAGGCAACATGGCGACAGGTTGTTGCCTATGCTGATTTTGTCGTTGTAGTCCAATTAAACTACTTTCTATCAGCCTTATTCAAAAAAATATTTTACTTGAGCTTTAATGTTCATAGTAGCTACCAAGCACTTTAAGGCTAATATTGCTTTGTTAAGAAATTTTATTCAAAAGACAACTTTAATTATTTTGTGATTTAATAATAAATTCTGGTAACACCATCATGTTCAACAACCATTTCACAGCTTATGATGTACAACATCGAATACAATTTCATTCGAGTATTCAACTAATTTTTTATTTTATTAAATACATTTTTATTATCGTGAAGTTAAGCAACCTAATTTATAAAATAATTATAAGCTTCTGACATGGAATCAAAACAGATAAACATTTTTATGAAGTAAAAGTAAAAAAAAATATAATGAACATAGAAAAATTATCTCAATTATTTTATTCGAACGAAATGAGTATTTGAATATCCAGCTTTTTTCGATTTGTTTTGTTTGAATGTACATCACTGAAACATTTTTGTATAATTGTATTTATTTTAATATTTTTTTATGGATTTTGCTATGTATTTCGAATCAGTTGAATAATTGAGTGATGTTTTCCATCACATGACAAAAATAATAAATTTAAAATAAGAGCTAGCACTTCTAGCTTCATTTTCAGATGTAACATGAATCAATATGTGCTATATTAACAAAAATATTTGAAGTACAAAATACACATTTTGGAAATATCAACTTAAAGTAGCCTTAACAAATGTAGGTGGCTACTTTAAAATTTTGATATAATAATTTTTTTTGAATACAACTTTACTTAACATTGCTTTTCAAAGCCTTGTTAAGTTTTTTTTGAATACGACCCTATTTCTTTGGCTAGAATGAGAAAATTCAGTGTTGCCAGTATAATACAAAATGTTGAATGAATGATTTTGTAAAATTATTTCATATTATTTAACAAAAACAATATCCAAAAATTGATGTAAGGAATAAATTGGATAATTTTTGTACTTTTACGTGAAATAAGTATATTTTAAAAGAGAAATTAATTTTTATAAATTCAAAATATATAAAAGTGGCAATACTGAACCATATGTTTGAACTTGAATATCAGCTGCGGATGGTGCTGCTACCGTCTACAAAATAATTAAGTAGCCGGCTACGAGGCGACAAATGCTGCTAGCGGCATTTGAAGTCGTGTGTTCGTGTAGCCTGCTGTGGTGAATGTGTTTAATGCTTTAGTTTAATTCGACTACGACGACAAAATCAGCACAGACAACAACCTGCCGCCCTGTTGCCTTGCCGTCTTCAAAAGAATCATTCACATATAAACATGTGTATTCTATCCTTGACACTTTGTAGTCGGTAGCTTGTTGCGATGAATGGATTTAATGCATTAAGGATCCATCTTATTTTTTCGTTTCCAAATTTTTCAAATCTGTTATCCGTTTTCGACTATGTCTTCTCGTTACTGAGATAAATTTCCATTTCCTAGCAGCACCATTTGCAGCTGATATTCAAGTACAAATACATTGTTCAGTTTATCCACTTTTATATATTTGCATTTGTAAAAATTAATTACACTTTTAAAATGTACTTATTTCACGTAAACGTACAAAAATGAATCAATTTATTCCTTACATCAATTTTTGGATATTGTTTCTGTTAAATAAATTAATAAAATCATTTATTCAACATTTTGTATAATACTGGCAATACTGAATTTTCTCATTGTAGCCAACAAAATAGAAATTAGTTTAATTTGACTACAGCGAGAAAAGCAGCATAGATAACAACCTGCCGCCATGTTGCCTTGCTGTCTTCAAAAGAATCATTCTCATATAAACATGTGTATTCTATCCTTGACATTTGGTAGTCGGCAGCTTGCTGTGGTGAATGTGTTTAATGCTTAATATCTGCGGCGTTAAAGAACAACTTTTTGAGCCCAATTTGTCAGTTTTTCCGGAGAGCACATTTAAACTTTAAGTAATTTTTTTTAATTATTACTATTTCTGTGCAACCAACGTATTACTTTCCTGCGGGACTAAATATAAATTTAAAGTATACTAGTTTAAAGTTAAGTTAAGTCTTTATTTTACAACAAATTGAATATGGAGCAACAACCCTCCATTCCCGTTTTGAGAAGATTTTATAGCCATCAGTTCAACCATAATTTTAGTTTGTCCTTTAGAAAATCTAGAAAAGACCAATGCGACCGTTGCGTATAATTTTCAATAAAAAATATTCCAAAGGAGGATGAAATTGAAGAATTCAATGTTCACACAAATGAAATGAATGGCCTTAAAGTGCAACGTAACGTAGATTGCCGAAAACTTAAAGAGCTGGCATCCTCATTTTATTATAAGCGAAAATTAAATGTTTATAATATGAACGCTACAATTATTTTTCCAACTAAGGAAAAATTTACTTATTGTTGCGTTTGTGACGTATTTATTTATTTATTTACAAAATAGAAAATACTCTGATTATAGAGCATCCAAGTATTCAAAATATAGTTATGTATGTGGAGTAATTCGTGCATTGCCCAAAATAAAACTCAAATGATGTCCACAGCAATTTCAAAATTTTTTATTAGACCAATTTACAGGTCAAAAGTATCAACCAGATATTTTCTAAGCCTGGTCATTCACAAATCCAAGAAATCGATTGCGTTCAAAGTGCTTTAAGCAAACATCGGAGACACTTAGAAATTAATAGTATTCTGTCACTCGTTAATTATTTGAAAAATTTCGAAACAAATAATAAAAAACCTAAGCTTGTAGAAATAGAATCCTGAGATTTTAAGAATTTTTCTGAGATATCTAACCAACTTAGTTTTTCAATTCTTCCATTTACTAAAGTAAAAGTTCTTCAATATATTCAAATTTTAAAACTCAATTTAGCAGCCTCATTTTCAAACAGCAAATATATTTTAAAAGGTTCCCGGAATCAATTACCAACACTGGTAAATATTTTTGAAACAGAGTTAAGTGTAGTTGAAAGGAAAAAAAATGCATTACAAAAAAATATCTCAAACAGACAAAAATTATTACCTAACACAAATAAATTAAGATAATAATCGTTTTATTATCATTTTGATATTGTATTTCATAATAACCTGGTGAAAATCTTTAATTTTTTTGTTTTTTTGTTAGCGAATAATTTTTTTTAATTAAAACTGTTAAGGATGTTTTATTACTTTGTTAAAGCTACTTTGCTCTACGTGTATGTATTTGCAAGGAAATATGCTTAAGGTGGCGTCTAGAGCAAACATGATTGTTATTACCATTAGAAAATAACACGTTGCAGATGTATCCGGAGATACAAATTTTTCTTTAGAATCATCTTTTTAAAATAAATATATGGTATGAAAATCACAAAATCGTATCCTAAAAATTTTGCTAGTAATAATTTCTAAGCATTTTTTCTCTCAATTTTATTTCTCTCTTTTGTTGTTCCCTCTTTGCAAGCTTTTTCAGTTACCCTGCGTGCGTTTACACATGCAAGTACCTTGCATGAAAGTTCTGTGTACGTATTATCACGAAAATTTCGCACAAATGCCCGACTATCTTGCAACTTGCATGTTTACCTTTAAGTGAAGAGTTAGTTGTCCATAATATAAAAAGGTTTAATTTTAAGGGAACCAGATAATATTGAATTTTTTTTTCGTATTGTTTCAATGTTCTTTATGTCTAAAAAAGTTTATTAGCTGCTTTGTTTATGAATATTTAAGAAAAAAATATTAAATTAGCTTTTAAATGTATTTAAAATTAGTAAAAACTCATATAACATTACACTGAAACCCAATTAATTTGTACTAAAGTATTAATATGGAAACACTATTAGCTAACTTTTCATTTACTTGCTACAAGTTAACGTAGGGTTTACACGTGCAAGTGCAAGTTCGAAAAACTCAATACAGTCAAACGCTTTTACTAACACAACTACACTTTCGGCACTTGCAGTCTACTTCCAACTCAACTGCCAAGGAATTTTACAAGACAGTGACTTGTTGAACTTGTAGCAAGTAAATGGACAGTTAGCTAACAGTGTTGCCCTATTAATAGTTTAGCACAAATTAACTGGATTTCAGTGTAATGTTATATGAGTTTTTTCTCATTTTCAATACATTTAAAAGCTAATTTAAGAATTTTTTTTGTTATATATTCATAAATCGAGCAGTTTATTAATTTTTTAGACATAAATAACATTGAAACAAAACGAATAAAGTTCAACACTATCTGGTTCCCTTAAAATTAAAATTTTTTATGTTATGGACAACTCTGCACTAAAAGGCAAACATGCAAGTTGCAAGTCGGGCATTTGTATGAAATTTTTGTTGATAATACGTACACAGAGCTTGCATGCAAGGTACTTGCATGTGTAAACGCAGGGTAAAACAAGTCACTGTCTTGTAAAATTCCTTGGCAGTAGAGTTGGAAGTAGAGTGCAAGTGACGAAAGTGTGTTTGTGTTAGTAAAAGAGTTTGAGTGTATTGAGTTTTTCGAACTTGCACTTGCACGTGTAAACCCTAGGTTAATGAACACTTTCCAGTAACAGTTGTTACCAATTCGTAACAATTTTTAGTAAATTAATAAACTTATTTACAGTTTGGTTAATTTTCCAAAACTGTATTAATGTTAGCTTGGTAAAAAATATATAATGTTTTGTGTTAACACAAATTTTATTCAAAATGTCCTTAAAATTGATGTTGTTAATGCTATTTGAATTTTCTAAAGGTTTTGAAAACATGTTTCGCAAAACAACTAAAAAAACTTTATATAAACTATTTGTGTCACTTGATTGGAATACTTAATTAATTCATTGCACTGTTTTAAGCCGTTTTGAGGCTATTCAAAAATAAATAAAATTATAAAAAAAATTGTTAACGTGCAGTTTTATTAGTAAATTAATAATTTTATTTTCTAATTTTTTTTTTATTTAATAAATGCTGTCGTACTGTAAGCGACGCACGATGGATATATTGGTGTATGTGTATATCAGTGTTAACAAGCGATGTCGCCAAGACAGCTTGTTTGTAACAAACACTCAAAAGAAGTACTGTTGATTAGTGTATGCTTGTTATTTTTCATATTGTACGTTTGAGTGTGTTTGTAATATGTAGATGGTAAGCTATTATGTGATTAACCGCATACAACTAATGTTAATGCATGTGTGTGCCTTTGCATGTGCGCAGAAAAATAAAAGATCATACACACATACATGCATGACGTTTGTACACTCGCTCATGCGTAGAAAGAAGCAAGTATCACAAATTCTTCCGTCACGAAGTGTTTCCTTCTTTACTCTTATACCTACAATACTCAAACAAATTTTTTGCAAACAGTGTTGTTGAATGCATTCTGAATATCATCGCAAATCGTAAGTAATGCTATAGTTTTTGAAGTCATTAAAAATTCATGCGATATTACGGGGTAATATATTTTCATAAAACAAGTTTTATCTCCAACAAATAACAAGGCTACAGTAGCTCACTGGTAGAGAGTGTGCCTTTGGAGTGAGAAAAGCTCGGTTCGTATCCTGCGACAAAAATTTTTATTTATTTGTTTGTTTTGTATTTATTATTAGGAACTTGCATGGGTTTGAATTCATTAATTTGAATTGATATCAAAGTATGTATTTAAATTCTCGCTAAAACACATGATCTCCAATGACAAGCTGATGTAAAAATCATACATGTTTCACCTAAATCGAAGCAATGCGTCATCACTTGAACCCATGATTCAACACATGATTTATCATGTTTTTTTTTTGCTGGGTATGTACATATCGCTCTTTTACTTCAATAGTGGCATAACTCAAAAAATGAGTTTTTTGAGTTAATAATGCAGAAAGATGCGGCATTTCGTATTTTATCTTGTGTAAAAATTTCATATAAATAGCTTGTACCATCACCTCCTGAGAGAAGAATTTTTTTTCATTTCTTCATTGAGCTGTATGCAAACTGAAAACTTAAAACTCGTTTTCTGCAAAACTGGTTTTTTTATGTATATAATGTACTAGTGATACACGAATATTCTTATTCATATTCGATTTGCCAAATATTCGACCATTTTTGGATATTCGTGTTTGTACTTGTCAAATTCAGGCAAATACGAATACGAATATTTTTCCAAAAAAATTAAATAAATAAATGCATAAGTTCTAAACGAAATTTAAATAAATGGCTAAAAATAAATTTTCATTAAATTATTTACAGAAATTTGTGCTTTGTAAAGGGTGTCCCAACAAGAACGCAAGATTTAATTTTTAAATAAAACACAGATATTAAAAAAAATCGTGAAACTTTATTATATCGTAAAGTAGACAAAATGAGGTTATATGTGGAACAACAAATAGGGCAGATGGCCGCCGCGTCGCGGCTTTGCTGGCACACACGCGATCTTTTAATGAAATTTTCAATGGTCGTTTTGCATAAATGCTGCGGTATTTCATTAATGCAGCGTCCAATTTCCTCTTTTCAGGCTTGAGTCGTCGTCGGCTTATTCACGTAAACCATCGACTTCAAAAAACCCCAAAGAAAAAAGTCTAATGGTGCAATTGAATTGTTTCTCTGGCTGTATGACATGTGGCGCCGTCTTGTTGAAACCACATGCCCTCCACATTCATTTCTTCAATTCTAGGCACGAAAAAACTGGTTATCATCTCACGATACCGAACACCATTGACCGCTTGCGCTTGACCTGCGTTTCAGCGACATCATCACGTACAGCTGCGATATTTTCGGACGATCGACCTGGTCGAAGGCGCGTTGTAGTCTTTACATCACTAACAGACCCAGTTTCGGCAAATTTATCCATTAATCTCTTTACAGTTGACTCTTTTGGAGCATTATTGTGACCCCAAATTGATCGCAAATTTGCGAACTGTAGCCGCAAAACTTTCACCATTTTGGTAAAACAATTTCACAATGAGAATGCGTTTTTCATTCGTGTAGCGCTCCATTTTTACTAACCTCGTACCTTCTACTAGCAAACAATAACAATTGTTCAAATGTCAAACAATGACACTTCGAATGGCGCCAAATTTAAATCTTGCGTTCTTGTTGGGACACCCTTTATTATCATTTTCGAATGCTATTAAATGATGATCATTAAAATTGTGGGTTATTTTTATTAACTTTAAAGCACGTCAATAGGCGTATGAAGTTCTTTTTTATAATAATTTTTTAATATTTCATTTTGCAGGCTTAAAAAGAACCCCAATTTAATGTCTATAAATTTCACATATAATATTCGTATTCATAATTGCAACTATCATTCGAATATTATTATTCGTTTTTCAATGTAATTTTTGCATATGACTGACTATCTTTTTAAAAAATCATTTAACAAGAATATGATATAAAGCAATATTTTAGCTCCTCTAGTCAACAACATTAGTCTCAAAGAAAGTTTTTTGCTAAAATTTATATTTTAGAAAATAATGAAGAAAATAACCAACAAAATAATAAAAATTTTATATGCCAAAATTATATTTATATGCAAATCTACATTTATATATCTGTGGCAATAAGGAAAAATTGCTTAAGTCATATTTTACTGTTTTGCAGGAAAGCACTTTTAAGCGTTCAAGTCGATTTTCAGAAATTTATTTCTTTTTTCTTTTGCAGTTAATTTGGGAAATTCTTTATTAAACTTAATTTTTTTAAAGCAAACCTTGTTTTATGTACTATAACTAATACATTTAAGTTGAAATATACCATAGTATAACCTCAATTAAGATATTATTCCAAATGAGATTAGAAGTCTAAAAAGGATAAGTCCCAAGTTATAGTGCTATAACTTCCTGAAAAATCACACAAATTTATTGATATTTTGACCAGGGCTACTTTCGAATACGCAGATTACGGAGGTACCATTAACTCAAAATCAGCTTATCTCGACTTAGGCACTTTTTCCTTTTTGCCACAGATATATAAAAAGAAGTATAAATTTTGACTGCCACTCAATAACTCGAGAAAGGCTGCATAAAATAAAAAATGGTTGAACACGTTTTGTAGAACATGCAATTGGGATGGTTTTAAAATTGTTTAAATTATCCGGTTCGGAACCGGTTTTTTATACTTGGCACGGATTTTCAAACCGTTAAACCAATTTTAAAAATACTTTCACCAATGGTAAGCTAAATTACCAGTGTCAATTATAGGTTATTTTTTTTGATATGATTCTGAACCGGTTTTTTTTTATTTGGTACGGGTTTTTGCAGAAAAACACATTTTCGTTTCGGGTTTGATTGTTTAACAAGTTTTAAACCCGGTTTTATTTATTTTCTTAAATTCTTGTCGCCTTTTTGACGGTTTTTTCGTTTTTTATTTTTTAATAATTGAGTAACAACAATTGATAAAATAAGCATAAAATTTAAAAATAGTTTCAAAAATAATTCTTTTAAAATTTTTCCGATATCACTTGAGGTGAGGCATGCGAGTCGACGGAAATAACTGTAACAATGAAATCGCTAGGGAATTAGACTACGATTTTGTAGCACTACAACAGTGACGTTTTTCATAAAGTATTACGAAAAATAGAATCCGGCAGTGGTGCACTTTTTTTCTTGACGCCCCTGTAGGAACTGGAAAAACATTTTTACTAAACTTAATATTAATGTCCGTGAGAAGAGACCACAAGATAGCAGTTGATGTTGCTTCTTCAGGTATAGCCGCAACACTCCTAACAGGCGGACGTACTGCACATTCCGTTTTAAAATTACCGCTGAATCTAGCACATGAAGATTCACCCATCTGCAATTTCAGCAAAAATAGATCCCGAGGCAGAATGCTCAGGCAATGTAACCTTTTAGTGTGGGATGAAAGTACGATGTCTCACAAGAAAGCTATAGAAGTGTTAAATCGAACACTTCAGGATTTACTAGAAAGCACAGATATTATGGGAGGAATGGTAGTTTTATTGGCCGGTGATGTGCGGTGCCAAGTAGTTCAAGATACTGGTAGCATATGAGCGCGGGAAGGGGCACTTCCCATACAAAATAATTAATTATAATCTTATATCTTGTAAGCCATATCAAAAAGAGTCTTAAAATTTGGTATGGAATCTTTTGAGAGCCAGTTGCGAAATAATTCAAATTTGTTATGGACTCTTTTGAGAGCGAGGGGCAAAGTAATTCAAAATATTGGTAGAAAAGGTCCGGGGGAAGGGTCATTAAAAGTATTAGCAGAATAGGATAGTGGTAGGAGCCACCCCCTATACATAGTAATTATAAAACTCTTATATATTGAAAGCTATAATAGCAAGAGTCTTCAAATTTGGTAGCAGCTAATTTGAAAACAATAAATCTATATACATCCGAGCATATAAAAATTAATGTTTGTTAACCGATCATAGTCTGTGCAACTCCGTGAAAGCTTAAGGGCATTACTTTTTTTAAACTAGGACCAGGAGGGCGCTACGGGGAAATTTCTGCCTCTCAGATACAATCAAACTGATTTTAATGCAATTTAGAACATAAATAGATCTGAATCTACAAAGTCTGCCCCTCCGAAAAGTTGTAACCGATTTTAATGAAATTTAGAACATACATAGATAGATCTGAGCTTACAAATTCACATATGCTATGAAAATTTTAAACAGTAGGACCAGGAGGGTAATAGGGGGAAATTTTTGACTCTCCGACACAATTAAAACGATTTTAATGAAATTAAAAGATATGCGTCTAAAAAGTCATAAAATGGCCATAGACATTTTCTAAACTAGGACCAGTAAGAAGTAAGGGAACAATTTCTGAGTTTCAACTCGATTTCGGTGAGGAGGAGGAGGAGACATAATGTATGTACTTTTCATAAGTAAGATAATATAAATGAAATTGAAAAGATGATGGTAGTAGCGAAGCACACCGGGTGTAGCTAGTTATTTATATTAAACATGTACAACATATGTCTATTAAATTATTTTATACATTTACATATAGTCAAAAGAAAACTAAAAAAACAAAAAAAATTACATTGAAATATATGGCCTTGGGGGCCAACTTTGAGGGGCGGACGCACCCCCTAAATTACAACTTATCGTATGTTTTTCTACATAAAACTGAACCGATTTGGGGGGAAAGAATGTAAGAAATCAAAAAAAAAAAAAAAAAAAAATTCTACATACAACAAATGGCCACTCTAATGTACATACAAGATTTGGACTCATACATAGATACTCAGTATACAGAAAAGTTGACGGACGGGCACGTGAATAAAAAAAAATTTGACTCTATCGTTATTGAAAATCATTTGTGTTGAGAGCTGTTTAGCTGAAGAGAAATCATACAAAATGTTAATGGCTTTTAACACCTGAATATACACATGTCAATCTTTATGATTGTTGCGTTGATCAACCATTCGATAATGATAATTATCTTGTTAATGATTATGTTGATGGTTGGTGATCCAATCACGATTGTGCGTTTCGTTTCGTTTCTTATTTTATTTGTAGTTTTCTTTTTTTTTTTATTAACTCGTCTTCAGTTGTTTTGTTCAATGTAATAAATAAATGCTTCTCACGTTTGTCAATAAATGTGTTCAAAATTTATATATAATGCCATTAATAACTGAATTGTTGCCTTTTCTTTGTGATTATTATAATTTTAATTCATAAATATAACTACATATGTACATAAACATATCCATATATATGTGTGTATCAGAGAACAGCAATGAGTAGTGAAAAAGTGAGTAGACTTGAATCATGACTTATAATTTCTTGTACTTATGCGCACTCATACTTACTGAAATATTGTCTATGAATCATATTCACTCGAAAGTTTGAAGTGCGCATCGAATTCATACTTATTAACATTTATGACGTTTTTGATTTCGACTCTCCTTAATTCAATGCCTATGGATGATGCAAAATAAGTATAATTAATATTATAGTTCTCATTATGAGATTATGTATTTCTCTGTTGCTTTTTTGTACTTTTTTTTCCAGAAACTGAATAATAACCCTATTTAGTACTATTGTATATTATTTGCAAACTGTTTAATTACTAAACTTTTAAATAACCGTATATGCATGACTTGAGTGAGCTGATTCAATGTGAGTAGTATAAGTATTTTCCTGAAATTATAAATCAAAGTGAGGTGATTTAAGAGCATGAGTGTGGTATGACTATGATGTCGACATCGTATTCATATTTTTGTCAACCTATAATTATAAATCAATATCATCGTGAGTATGCGTAAAAAAATTAAATGATGTCCACTCACTTTTATTTAAAATTTCATGAGTCAGTATGAATAACGAAAGAGCGATTTATTGCCGATCACTGGTGTGTATGTACATAAACGGTTTATAATTCATGATATGTTTGGACCATTAAATGGGCTATCATAATATTATTTTTTATTGGTTTCATGTATTCGATGAAACATTTTGTTAACCGTATAAATATTATATAAATTCAAGTTTTACAACGTTTTTTTTTTTTTTTTTTTTTTTGTTGAAGTTTATTAATATATATAAATTCGGGTGTATTTGATGGCATTTTTTTTGTGTTGTTTAGTTCGGATGTATGTATCAGTCTTGTTAATTATTCTTTGGCTTTGTAAGCCAAATTACATGTGATAATTATTAATGAACAAATAACATTAAAGTTAGTTGTAAATATTCTGACAACACAATGTTAAGCCGTTTTCGAAGGCCACTAAACCTTTATCATCACCGTTCTTCTGTACTTGGTCCACTGTGTGTGGTGTCAGTTGATGTAGTTTTCTGCTTTATATACGCAACTTTTTTTTTTTGCAAATGGAATATGTGTGTGTGCCATGAAATACGATGAATTTTCAATTTATTTTCTATTGGAATTTTGATCGATATCAAAGGCCGCAATTTGACCAGTTTATTTATTATTATCATAGAATTTATGATTTTTTTATGTTTAGTAGGTATCTGTACTACTTTTATACACGTCTTGTTTGCAAATAGAAACTGTATTTGTAAATACTCAGCTGGACGGTATTATAGAAATATATTCACAGTCGTCAAATAAGCAACTGTAAAACTAAGAATTTCATACAATGTGCTTTTTTCTGTTTACATATGTACATAATTGAGGAGCTGGCGAACAAAACCAGACTAATCCTGTTAACTGTTTTTTACAGGACAGACAAATTATTGAACTTTTTAGATAGGGACAAGCAAGGAAAAGTCAGTTTTCGTTATTTTTTTAAGATAAGATCGAACTGGTTTTGAATGAAAATATTTCGTGACATCATGATGTGTACTTGGAGAGTCCGAAAAAAAGCAATGTGAGTCCGATCACAGAAGAGATGTGTAAACATATAGTAATGAAAATTTTTTTTAAGTTGGAAGTAACTACTTATGCTTTTAGTATATTTTTTTAAATTAATTGATTAAAAGTATCAAAACTTTCAATATTGTAAATACATATGAATTTGTTGGTTTTTGTTTGTTTTATTAAACTTATTTGGTTAGTAAATGGGCACACTGCAGTATATGTATGTATATGTACTGCATTAAAAATTGCATTAAGCAGTAAATTTACTGATTACTAAAAAATTCAGTAAATTTTTACTGCTAATGAAATTTAATTTGCATTACCAGTAAAATCGTAGGGCCATAATCATAATAAAATTGTAGCAAGTGGCAAAGTTTTTTCATTCAAATTTTGAAACTTTTGTATGAAAAACATTTAGCCACTTGATAGAATTTCATTATGAATACGGGAATTACTGATACTGAAAATTCAATGCACCTCATCATATAACAAATCATTTAGGCAATTTATAAAAATTGTAGAAAAAAATTTTAGTAATCAGTAAAAATTTACTTGTTAAAAATTTTTTATTATTTTTACTGAAACTTTAGTAGTACTGCAGTGCTCATTTATGGTAAATGCCTTTATTTTTACTTCTTAATTTTTAATTCCTGTTGTTCACCGTTTAGTTTTTGCTGTTTTCGTTGTTGTGTACGCATTGCAATTAAAATAAATTCAGTAAAGTGCGACTTTGATCCGCGCACATTCGGTTTTGAGCATTTTTTTTTTGATTTAGCTTTCTTCCTTTTTTAAGTTTTTTCAGTTAAAACGATTTTTTCAGTTTTATCGCTTTTTTCTCGTTTTGGCGTTTTTTTCTCTTTTTGGGTTTTTTTTAATATACGAAATTTTTTTCATTTTGGCGATTTTTTTCATTTTGGCGATTTTTTCTGTTTTTGGGGTTTTTTCATTTTTGTGTTTTTTTTCATGTTGGCGATTTTTTCATTTTGGCGATTTTTTCATATTGGCGATTTTTTTGTTTAAGTGTTTTTTTCATTTTGGCGATTTTTCCGGTTTTTCGCGATTTATTTTAGTCCTAGAATTTTTTTTTTAATTTGGTGCTGTTTTCGTTTTGGCGATTTTTTTGTTTTTGGCGATTTTTTTATATATGGCGATTTTATATTTTTTTGAATTTTTAGTTTTACCGTTTTTGAAAATTTCAAGAGTTCTGCTCTTACGGTTTCCAAGATACAGCAAGTTGTCAAAATTACAAAGTCAAAATTGCATTAACTGATGGAACACCAATTGATTTAAATTTTTTAAATTTAGTGTTAATTATTGTAGTCTGTATAAAAATACACTAACTTTTAAAATTTCAAGTGTATATACATATGTACATACAATTGTATGTATATTACATGGGATTTTAACATTTTTCGTTGCTCGTTTTGGAACACCCTTTAGTTTTTAACTCTCATGTATTTGCTGTTGTAGTGGCCAAATGTCTACACATTTTGTCCAAATTTCAAGTCCGTAGCTCTTACGGTTCACTTTCACCTTTGGTGTACGGAAATATACAGAAAAATAACCGGCGGCGGCGCACCGTCGGCTTCGAGCCGGTCGACTTGTTTCTCTGCTGAGTATTGCTTCTTTCAAACACTAATACACTCACACATAGCTCACACCGATTTGGCAATGCAAAGAAATCTCAGCAAAGAAATGTCAGCAAAGAAATCAAAGTCAAAAGATTTTTACCCCCTAGCGTATAGATGTTTACACATCAAAAATATAGAAAAAAATTATTAACTGAGGACATGTCTAGTTTTGTTCGCCATCTCCTCAATTGTTCTCATACCCAGTAATCAGTAATTGTTTTCGTGATTACGTAAGTTAGAATTTTTACTTGCAAATAAGACGTGCGTATAAACGTAGTATGTGAGTTCTCGTAAAATTTATATTTTTGTGCTTCTTATATATGAGAAATTTGTTGTTTGTTTGTTGTTAATAAAAATTTCTTAATAAATATTGCTGTTTTTTTTTAATTTTTCTTGATTTTGAAGTTGTCCCTGTTTTCTTAGAAATCCCCTTTTTGTGCCCCTTTTTGGATATTTTCAACGGTAATGCTGCAGAGCACCAACTTAATAAAACATTTATAGATTTTTTTTATTTTACTTAATATATGTATATATGTTTGTAATTAATATAATTAAAACAAAAATGTATTTTTTTGAACAAGGCGGTTAAAATTTAGAGAACTCATCAGCAGACTTGTCAGATATGGCGATTTTTCGCCAAACGTGGCGATTTTTCAACTTTTTTGGCGTCCAAATTTTTGTTTTGGCGACATGGCGATTTTTTAGGCGATAAATAAATTTGTTGGCGATTTTTCTGGCGATAAATAAATTTGTGGGCGATTTTTGTGGCTGTTGGCAACTTGGTGCGTTTCTCACTATTTTTGGGTGCATTTTGAAATTCTTGTTGTGAAACTCAGCAACTTTCTGATAGTGTTAATTACCATATTAATAGTAATGATGTTTACAAAATATTACAATTTGAAATTAACTAATAATGAAAATATTAGCTTTATTATTTTGAAATAATTAGATTTTGATCTCTTTTTAAAAACTTATAAGCAGAATTTATAAAATTAATCTACAAAAATGTATCATCTTGTACAATTAAATGCAAACATATGTACATATGTGCCTTTAATTATGAAAGTTGTAACTATAAGTCATATATTTCTTTGGTCGAGATATTTAGTGCATTACATTTGAACAAGTCCAAAAATATTTTTTTATTATACAACAATTTAATTTAGAGTTGTACTAGCCTCGATTAATATAAATTTATTTTAGTATATCGAATCAAAAATGCGTATGACTTAAACCACTTTTATAATTGAGGGCACATGTGTACTATGTAATTATGTACGAATTTGTTTAGCTTTTTTTTGTTAAGTTTTTTTTAATTATGTACATATATTGTAAAAGGCTGTTTGTTTTTATTGTTATATTTTAAATATGGATACATTAAACTTCTGATAAAAAAAAATGTTTAATTTGAATAATATGATACATACTAAACTTTTATTAGTTTTGAATCCTTTCTATTAATCGTTGACCTCTTTAAAAAGTTTTTTACAGAATTTATGAAATTAAAAAAATTTTTATCTATGTAGTACAAATAAATAATTGCTTAATTCACAACAATCTTTATCGTGTATTTGTGTATCAAATACACGTTTTGTTTTTTAATTGTGAACACCCTTTGTGTAGTGTATTAATGTATTTTGTATTTTTAATGAAAAAAGAAGAACAAGCTACATACAAATTCTCTCAGAGAGCCTCTCTCTGAATACAACATTTTAAAAACATATGAAATAAAATTGTAATAGTGTAATTCATTTTTATATGAAAATTTCAAACAACAAATGTTACACTCTTATATTTAATATGATAATACAATCGATACAGAGATACAAGAGGTTTTGTGAATTAAGCAAATATTCATTGAATATAAATAAATTGGTTATGTTTTTTATGTTTTATATTTTTTAATCCTGAACTGTAAAAGCCTGTTTTAGTGTTAAATTTTTAAAACCAAAAAATTATATTATACTTTTTATGCAAAATTAATTCCATAAACATTTTAAACTTAAAAAAGAATTTCTAAGGTTTGTGAGTTTTTTTTTTTTGTAAATGGCGCGTTTTTTTCTCCATTTTGGTACGTTTTGAAAATTCAAGGTTGACAACGCTGAAATTGAACTTCAAAATTTTTCTAATTCAGGAAAATTAGTTTGTTGAAGGAGTAGCAGCGATGCCAATTTAGCGCGTTTCGCGCTAGATTTAGCGCGTTTTAACTATGCCAAACACGCTTTTGAATAAAGTCAATAATATCATTTCAGTTCAATATTTTTTTAACTTTTTTTGTATAAATTTAACAATTTTCTAATATCCAAAACTCTGATAAAATTTTTTAAATTAGTTAATGATTCAGCTGTCGCAAACAAAATTCGCTTGGCTGTGGTTAGAATACTGTAATGACAAATATTTTGAAATTTCATAAATAAAAATATGTACTACATACAATGACCCAAAAAATGTACATAACGTACAAAGCATCTATTATAGGTGAAGTACAAAAAGCATATGAATCGCGAAACTATTCGTAAATTTACATATACAGGGTGGGCCAAAAGAAACCAAGGGGTGTAAAAGTTTAATAACTTTCTGTTTATTAACTTTTTTTTATTTTTTCTTTCAGATTATATAACATACAAAATTGAAAATTTTTTACACTAAGTATCAAAAATGATGTCTCTTAAATGACCACCGTTTTCAGCTTCGCACTGATGGGCTCTTTTTAGAGCATTTTCCATAACATCTTTCAAAACTTGTGGCTGTAGCGTTCGAATTTCTGCAACAATGTTTGCCTTGAGTTCAAGGATTGTCTCTGGCTTGTTCACATACACTCACTCCTTCAAAAAACCCCAAAGAAAATAGTCGGGTGCTGTCAAATCTGGCGATCGCGCTGGCCAAATAATTTCCGAATTTCGAGAAATTATTCGCTCTTGAAATTTAACTGCAAAATTTATACGTTGCCGATGATCTGCGGGTTTTAATTCTTGGACCAATTGCACCTTATATGGGTATAACTGTAAATCTTTTTTTAAAATGCGCCGTAGTGACGTACGAGACATTTCTAGCTGAGCAGAACGCCTTCTGCCAGATGTTTCTGGTGCTTCGTTAACACTTTGCTGTACTCGTTCAATATTTTCCGCAGTGCGACTTAAACGTGGTCTACCGGTTCGAGGCAAATCTCTTACGCTGCCATGTTGGTGATGACGATTAACTAAGCAACGAATCATCGCTTCAGAGGGCGAAATTCTGACGTTAAAATGTCGACGATATGCTCTTTGCGTTAAAATAATTGATCTCTGGTTTAAATAATAAAATTCTATTGTTCTGGTTCTCTGTTCAGTTGTGAACCTCTCCATTATAAATTCTCCAAGTGTTGTCTATATAATCTGAAAGAAAAAATAAAAAAAAATTAATAAACAAAAAAGTTATTAAACTTTTACACCCCTTGGTTTCTTTTGGCCCACCCTGTACATATGTTGTTACAAAGTTTTACAAATAAATTAAAAGTAAAAACTAAGCACTTCGATTATTGTGAAGGCGATTCTGATTCTGTATTAAATGATTTTAGTTTATTAAAACATAATGTCGAAGAAGCAATATTGCAAAATCTGAAAAATTAATTGTGATACAAGTACTAACACGTACATCGACTTTTATTGAATTTTAATTTAGCGCGTAGAAAATAGCGCGTTTTTGCTATAAATATTTGACAATGCTGTAACTTAGCGCGTTCTAGCGCGTTTTGAGAAGTGTAGTAGCGCGTTTGGGTTATAAATAGTTGGCATCGCTAGGAGTAGTTTAAAAAATAAATTCTACCAAAACTCGTCTGCAAGAAGTCATTCATGTGTTTTGAATTTGGATGAGACAAATTTACAAGAAATAATTTTTGGCGATTTTATTTCTAGTTTTGGCGATTTTCTGATAAATTTTTATACCATCAATTTATAAAAGTTTATATTAAAAAAGTATTATAAAAAAATAAATTTATTATCAAATATATACTAAGAAAAACTACATAAAACTGATTTTTGGCGACTTTTGGCGATTTTTAATATCAATTTGGCGAACCAGGTCGGAAAAAATCTGACAACCCTGCTGATCAGTATAGTTCAACCCAAATAATGTTTTAAGTAAGCCGAATATTTAACATGTTTATAGTAAAACTTTTAATCAGCGTGACCGTTTGACCGACTAAAGTGGCAATTTGCCACTTTTTCGACTGCCTTGCCACTTTTTGTCCCCTTTTTTTTAAAGCTAAATCTGCTACTTTTTGTGATATTTTGCCCCTTTTTGCCCCTTTTTTCAATTGTACTTTTTTATTTATATGAAATTTTTGCACAAGATAAATTACGGAATGCATTATTATTCTGCATGATTAACTGAAAATACTAATTTTTTGAGTTATGACACTATTGAACTGGATGTACGATATGTACTTTATGCCTGTAACATAACTTGTCCAATGCAGTTTTAATTATCTTGTTAATATTCTTGTTGGTATAATTTCGAATTAATTTTTGTGAAATAAACATATATGTATGTTAGCACCCTAAATATTGGTATAATCAGTTTTTAAAATTTCTTTTAAAGGTTCCTCAAACACCAAAAATTATTTTTATATATTTTTATATTATACATACTACAGATAATATCTTGGTTATATAATATCTTATATAAATACGACACATACTTTTTGTAGTACACTTTTCAGTATCTTATCGTCTACCAATATTGCTTTAAAAGATACATATTTTTTCGTAGATATGCACAATATATGAAATTGCTTTTTTAATTCTCAGTATAAGATTTGTAAATCGCGTTTTGAATTCGCTTGAAAGCAAACAACTTTCTAATTCGTATATGTTTTGTAGTTCCAAGTACACATGTACACAATCGAGTCAAGTGGTCGAAATGAGACCACGGGGTCGATCCTAGTTTATAATTACATATGTACACACATATCGTCGCTTTTTACTAACCGACTTAACTGAACTTTTTTTTGAAAAATTAGTTAAGTCCACTACTAGACTTTATGAGTCATAATAGACCTTGTCTACAATTTGTATGACTGTAAACATTACTGTTGAGCCTATAACAGTAAAAATATTTCAGATGTTTCCATACGAATACATGTATAAAACAATCATAAAAGCTGCTCTCCTGTAAAATTTTTAAAATGTTAGATAGGTCAGTTAGATAAAACAGCGACGATATGTTATATTTTTTGTATTTTTAATAAACTAAACAAAACCATCTCATTTAAATTAATAAAATTACATGTATTTTTAGTAGTTATATAAACACTATATGTATATGTAATACATATAGATATAAATCTTTAAGGTATCATAATGTACATATCGCTCATTTACTTCAATAGTGGCATAACTCAAAAAATATTTTTTTTGAGTTAATAATGCAGAAAGATTCGGCATTTCGTATTTCATATTTCATACAAATAGCTTGTGCCATTACCTCCTGAGAGAAGATTATTTTTTCATTTCTCCATTGTTGTATGCAAATTGAAAACTTAAAACGCGTTTTCTGCAAAACTGGTTTTTTTGAGTTGTGCCACTATTGAAGTAAATGACCGATATGTATGTATGTGTTGTTTATGCATGTAGATATGTAGGTATTAAATTGTTTTGAAATAAATTCAACATAATATATATAATATAGATATTACATGGAATGTAAACTTTTATTTTTAAATAAATTGAACATAATACATTAAAAACAAAAGTTTATTGCAGTTATTTAATTTTTTTAAATGTTGTCCCTTTTTTTTTTAAATCCCCTTTTTGGTGCTACTTTTTTTTTAAATCCCCTTTTTGTGCCACTTTTCGAAAAATGTCATCGGTCACCCTGCTTTTAATATGCTGTTGAGAGTCACAATACACAAACATAAGTTTAAAAGAATCAAACAAAAATCTTAACAAACTAAACATCTTTATTAGGTGTTTGGCACAACCTCTTTGTGTTTGTATAGCGGTGAGAGGGACGTGAATGGATAAAAAAGAGAGAAATAGGGAGATATCTGCCATACAATGAAGAATATTACATTGTATAAATGAAATGATTTCATTGCATTTATTACGACCATATTACTTTGAAATTAAAAGGGATTAGAAAAGTAAGAAATAGAAAATATTTTTTAACAAAATAACATTTGATTTATTTATGTTTGACAAACTGTATACAGTAAGCAAATAAAACTTGTGGAACTTATTTATATTTGCCCCAAATTCGCTAAAAAGAAAATTCGTTTAAATAATGTAATGATTTTCATTAACACAATGAACCATGAAGAACACATGAGGAGCGGAGATTGAAAGATTTCATGTATATAATGTAATTGTTCATTGTATTAATGAAAATTTTCATTAATATAATGCAGAACATTTATTGAAACCGTTTCACTCTCTGAATGAATGATTTTCCTTTCAGTGAATAAACTGAACAGATATACACTTTCGTTTGAGGCATTCTCTAGAATAAGAATATAAGTGTTTGTAAATAAGTATATTATAAGTAGAAATTAAACAAATTAAAAAAATCCGACTGCGATCAACAAAATGGTCAGTCGAAGTGAAAAATCACAAGAGAAACCTAAAGATGATTTTTAAATACCTGTCGAATGATACCCATTTTGATATAGTTCGCCGGCTTTTTATATTTTTCGTATTCATAAAATTGCGTCTGTTTGCCGCCATATTGAATTTTGACTACTGTCATATTTGGACGCTCTCGGGATTAAGAATCATCAAAATCGACCCATGCTTTCGGTTTATATAATGCAGCAAAGAAACATACATATAACTATATATACATAGATACATAGGCTGATAAACCATATACCCTTCATTGTATCGCGCAGTGATGTAAAAACGAGTTTAACACTATAGCTACGTAAGTATAAATTTTTATTGACTGATAAAATATCAATATTTTTATGTATTTGATTATTTCAACTAAGAAGTGACGTTGACAGCACACTTGTTTTATTTTTATAAGATGTGTTTTTAAAGTTAAATTCATTGATTTTTAAACAAATTGACTTTGTGTATTTAATGGCACTGGTTTGTTTAACATTTGGTTTGAAATCTTTAAAAATTACTAAGACAAAATTTCCAAGACTTCATGCCTCCCATGGTGTTGATGTTAAATGTAATAAATCTATTAAATCCGTGAAAATAAATTCAAGACAGGGGAAGCCATCTGATGTGAGTAAAAGATTACCATGGAAGTAATTATGCATGTAATTTAATATCAAGATAATAAAGGAAATATCTTTATTTATGTGTATGACATAATCAATTATATATATATATATATTTTTTCGTTCATTGTGTGTGTTTGCTTACAACAAAAGCTTTGGAGATAAAATTCAAAATAAAAAACGGTCATTCATAAATATTTTGTATTATAATTCCGATTAACGCTACTTTTTCGAGAGGAAATAATATTCTTTTAGAATATTTCTCTTTTTTTTCATATGCATAGATAATAAAAATGTAAATTTTAGAAAAATATTAATGACTTAAATGCAAACATTTTTAATTTGTTAACTGTTTGGGAAATAACAAAGGATTTCAAATAAAATTATTTTGGACTTTAATGGGCTTTAGAAAAGATTTGTCATAAATATTTCAATGATGTGTTTCTTTTAATTTAAATAAATTAATACCCATACAAACATACATACATACATACTAAAGTATTTGGAGAAATTTCCAAACAATATAAATTTTCTGAAGAAACCAACAAATTTTCACATATTTATTTATTTACTCTATGATAAATATTATTTGTGTTATCTATTCACATATCTGATGTTATTACAATAAGTTCCAGTGACTGCTTGCCATCATTACACCAAAGGGTCCGCCATCTAACGTTTTTTTTTTCTTCCAACTAGTGCTTATTTCGTGAATGGTAACACTTAGCTCATGTCTGATTTGACAGATAATTAGTTTTATCCTTCCGCTGAACGAATATGGTTGTGTATACGCTTGAACAACCCTGGGAAAGTGGGCCTGCGATCGATTTACAGAAGATGCCGATTTTGCCAAAAAAAATCATCTTTTCAGATGAAGCTCATTTGATGCGAAATTGTCGCATTTGGGGCACGCATACATTGAAAAGCCGACGCACCCAAAACGAGTCACTGTTTGGTGCGGATTTTGGTCCAGAGGCATAATTGGGCCATTTTTTTTTCGAAAATTAGCAAGGAGTGGCCGTTACAGTCAATGGCGATCGTTATCGGGCCATGCTGAACGAATTTTGAAGAGGAGGATATAGGCAGCATTTGGTTTCAACAGGACGGCGCTACGTGCCATACAGCCGAAGCTACACTCGATGTTTTGCGCCCTGTTTTCAAAAAAAAAAAAAAAAAAAAAAAAAAAGTTTTCTGGCGGACCCTTTAGTTACTGAGAACCGGGCGAATATATGTAAGTTAAGCAAAACAAGTTGCATTTTTTTGTGTATATAAAACAAATGAATGATATTCATTTATCTCTGCAAGAGCAGAAAAAAGTGTAATAAAAACATAACAAAGTGTAACAAAAAACCACTAAGAAGAAACAAGGGACAGAATGAAATACAAACATATCTATGTATGTATATAAAGATGGTTGATTGGATAAGTCAAGAGACGGACTTTAAACAAAACTTGCAAATTAGCAAGATATCTAAACTCATACGAGTCAAGCGTAAATACTCGTATCATAATAATAAAGTCATACAAAAGAAAAAAAAAACGAAAACACCTTTTTGGATAGGAAAATGTTAGAGATAGACTAAGACATTAGTGCAACTTACATACTCGTACATTTGTATTAGGTGTATAATTTTGCTGCTGTCGCTTATGTCGCTTTATCATACAGAAATAAAAATTTATTTCAATCATCAAATTGTTTGAATCAATCAACATTTCTACATTTTACTTACTATTTAAATCACGATATCAATCGTCAGAATTGTATTAATTAAAATAAGTATGAACATTTTGCTTGTTCTATTGGTTAAGCATTGTCTATATGCATTTCGTTCCCGCTTTTAGAACTCATCAGTAGACCTCAATCTAAAAAATTTTTGAATTTAGCTAAAAAAAATTCGTATGTTCATAGTAAGACTCTTAATACTATGTTAAGAATCACAATATAGAGATGACTTCCAAAAGCCGGAACGAAATGCATGTAGACAATGCTTAACCATAAAAACAAGAAAAATGTTTAAATTAAATAAATAAAGACTTTATGTCAAATAAATATACTTCGGCATTTCATGTAAGAATAAAATTTGTTTGTAATTGAAAATATATATGACTTCAATTAAAATGCTTAATTGAATGAAGTAAAAAATTAATAGAAAACAAATTCAAAATTCAGCAATTTAATGGTTAAATGTTGACCAGAATAAACTAAGAACTATATTAAAATATTAGCTAGGCCTGCGACGTTACGCGTCCTAAATCAATTTTTGACTAACTATGTAATTAAAAGTAAGAGTAAAAATGGAAAATAGCATTCGTTGTGTTTAATAAATTCGTCAACGTTTTTCCAAATTGCTTCAATGACACTTCAAAGCAGCTACGTCCAAGCCATATGCACAATGTGCTTTTTGTGCTTTCCTACAGACGAGAGTACAACATTCCAACAACAACACAACAGACAGCAATGCTTGCTCTTACGTTGCAAAGAAACATTATCATATTTTCAGCCCAATCATGAATATTCCCTCGGAATTTATTTCTCACGGAAAATAATTTTCTCGAGAAAACATTCCTCCAATCATAAATTCCTTGGGAACAAAAAATAGTAAAATGTGGTATCACCGCCAGTGTGCACAATTAATTTTTTTGTAAATTCGGCAGAATCGACAAAAAAAAATCGGTAGATTTGAATGAAATTGGGTAGAAATTTTTTTTATTCAAAGAAACATAAAAAATAACAATTCAAAGAAACATGAAAAAAGCAATGTGAGTCCCATCACAGAGGAGATGTGTAAACATCTAGTAATGAAAATTTTTTTTAAAGTTAATTAAATTAAATTAATTAATTAAAAGTATCAAAATTTTCAATATTGTAAATACATATGAATTTGTTGGTTTTTGTTTGTTTTATTAAACTTATTTGGTTAGTAAATGGGCACACTGCAGTATATGTATGTATATGTACTGCATTCAAAATTGCAGTAAGCAGTAAATTTACTGATTACTAAAAAATTCAGTAAATTTTTACTGCTAATGAAATTTAATTTGCATTACCAGTAAAATCGTAGGGCCGTAATCATAATAAAATTGTAGCAAGTGGCAAAGTTTTTTCATTCAAATTTGGAAACTTTTGTATGAAAAACATTTAGCCACTTGGTAGAATTTCATTATGAATACGGGCATTACTGATTACTGAAAATTCAATGCACGTCATCATATAACAAATCATTTAGGCAATTTATAAAAATTGTAGAAAAAAATTTTAGTAATCAGTAACAATTTACTTTGTTAAAAATTTTTTATTATTTTTACTGAAACTTTAGTGGTAATGCAGTGCTCATCTATGGTAAATGCCTTTACTTTTACTTTTTAATTTTTAATTCCTGTTGTTCATCGTTTAGTTGTTGCTGTTCTTGTTATTGTGTACGCATTGCAATTAAAATAAATTCACTAAAGTGCGACTTTGACTCGCGCACATTCGGTTTTGATCATAAATCGCCAAAACACGAAAATGTCGCCAAAACTAAAAAATAAATTTAAAAAAAAATTCGTTAAAATGAAAAAAGTCGCCAAAAATAAAATAAAATCGCAAAAATAAAAACCGAAAAGAATCGCTAAAACAAGAAAATAAAGTGTCAAAACTAAAAAAAAGAGATAAAACTTTAAAAAAAACGCGAAAACCGAAAATACGCAAAAAACGCCAAAACAAAAAAACCGAAAAGACCCCAAAAACGAAAAAAAAAAATGCCAAAACTATCTATTGTATAGGATGAAGTTTTTATTAAATTACATATCTAGTGTTCGTACGGAACCCTTCGTGCGCGAGTCAGAGTCGCACTTTACTGAATTTATTTTTTTTATTAAAATTCACCAACTTGATAAAATAAGTTTATAAATGATTTATTTGTGGATTATTTATTTGTGTTATTCCAAATAAAATAACTATAAAATACAAGTTTATGTATACACATTTTGTTTAAATGGAGTATTAAATATGTTTTTATGTAAACTCCCTCCTCTTTTGCCAAAGAAAGAGTTTTAGTGACAAAAGCAAATTCAATTGGGTTCTTAATACCTACTTTTTTCCCCCGTGAGCTTTTTTATTCCCGCATTTGGCAAAAACAGGTGAAAACAAATTCATAATAGGAGAAAAGGGAAAAGTGAAAAAGCTCACGGGGAATTTTTGTTCATGATTTTGCTAGTGGTCTATATGAACTAATAAAAATAGTACAAATTTAAAATCATGTTAGTTATTCTGAAAAAATTAAATTTTTTTTTTTGCGTTTCTTTTGCATCGTGCATCGGCAATTACTACTCAGTTACGCCCGCCGAGAGTGTTTATCTAAGGCGGGTTTACATCTGTGTGCCATGTGCCACACAAGCGTAAAAAAAGCTTAACCACTAATTACTAATGAAAAATAGTTTGATTCAGACATGTATTTATTAAGTTAAATAGTTCCAGACATAACTGATAGACAATTTTATAGAATCTTAGGATGAGTTTACATCTGGCATTTCTTGTATGCCATTTGCCCAAAAAGCGTAACCAACTAATTACTAATGAAAAACTGTTTGATTCAGACATGTATTTATTGATTTAAACAATTTGCAATCATTTTGGTTTCTATAAAATTGTCTATTAGTTATATATGGAACTATTTAACTTAATAAATACATGTCTGAATCAAAAAGTTTTTCATTAGTAATTAGTGGTTACGCTTTTTTTACGCTTTTTTTACGGCCTTACAATTTATGTCTGCGCAAGTTAACATTTTATTGCTGCACTGTATGTATGTGTTGGTTGGTCTGTTTATTTATTTATTTAATTATTTTTTAATATAAAATGTAATGAAGAATTTGTAATTCATTTCATGCCAATCACTCAATCAAAACGTCACTTCTCGAAGTATTAAAGTGTAGTATCGTTAGTGTTGAAAATAAAACTAAGTAACAATAATAATAAATATGTATTATCTACAAGAGGTTAAGAGCGACTTCATTATTGCCTTACACTTGACCTAATAATAAATAATTTTCTACAAATAGAAAGCATTAAAAATATTTATAAATTATAAGTGAAAATCACATATTTGATAAACTTTGGGCCAAAAAGGTTTTTCGTACGTTTGGGTAACTAATTTGTGATATATAACATCCATATATTCTATCATATACATATATACATATCGGCAATTCCCAGGCAATTTTATTTGTGTAAGCAATATATGAAGGCGGATCAATAAGCCAGTGACTTTTTTGAATAAACCACAGTTTTCGAAATAAGAAGTAGTAGGGGCTAAGTCTGGAGAATATGGCGGATGAAGTACCAATTCGTAGCCAAATTCATAGACTTTTGCAATTGAGACTGAACACGTGTGCATTATCTTGATGAAAAAGAACTTTTTTCTTAGCCATATGGGGTCATTTTCTTTTTTAAATCCTCATTAAATCAGTATAATAAGTTCACATAATATTCGCCATCCACAATCGATATGGATTATCCCGCGTGCATCCTCACGAAAAACTTCGCTTGGCCTTCTTCGGAGTAGGATCACCCGGACAAACCAGTGGATGCATGTTTCATCCACAGTTACAAAACACCGAAAAAACTCATTCGGATTGCGGTTAAACAACTGCAAGCAATCCTTTAAAGTTGTCACACGGTTGCGTTTATAGTCAATTGAGAGCAAACGCCGCAGACAACTTTCTTAAACACAGCTAATCATTTGAAATCGAAACCAATGAAATGCATATGGCGTCAACAAAATCTCACGCACTTTTACTCCTCGATCGGCCAACACCATATTGTGGATTTTTTCAACATTTTCGGTTGTACTGACCTCAATTTGCCGTCCAGAACGTTCGGCGTCATTTGTACTTGTGCGACCACAACGGAAGTCAGTAAACCACTTTGTTACTGTTGAAATCGATGCTGCAGAGTTCCCATAGTATTTATGGAGCTTTTCCCTGGTTTGATTGATGTTTTTTTTTTTTGCAAAAAATAATGTTTAACGAGCACACGAAATTCACATTTTTCCATTAAAAAAAATACACGAGGTTGTATGTTTTGAACAGCTGTTAAATTCAAAGTAAATGACGACATTTGCTCAAAATTTGACAGTAGTCTATTAACAGTAGTGATGCCAACTTTTTTCGCTCTAGGTTAGGTTAGGTAGGGGTGGCAGTCAGAAACCCGGACTCACTTAGACCTTTTTGGTCCATTGTGATACCACGGAGACTCTGCTTATGCGGAGTCCCCACCGTCGAACCAACCAGAGCTCAATATAAAGCTACTAATACGTTGATGTTCAACACTAGAAACGCCGGAAAGTTCCCTGAACTCAAGAGCGCCAATTGTGGTCAATCTCTTTCTTGCAAGTCCAGGACAGTGACAAAGAAAATGCACTATGCTTTCCTCTTCATCAATGTCCTGGCAGCTACGGCAGTAATCATTGTGTTCAACCCGTAGCCTTTGTGCATGCCTACCTATGAGACAGTGTCCGGTTAGCACGGACACTAGTATCGATATTTGTTTCCTATTTTTCAAAATTAAGTAATCAGTACCTTTTATATTTAGGTGAGTCCATAGCTGCCTTGTGATCACGCAATCATTTCTTGTGACCCACCTTCTATTTGTTTCCTCTACTGTCTTGCGCCTAAGTCTGAGTTTGCAAGAGGGTAGGGGTAAACCCACACATTCCAAATCCGGTCGAACCTGTAAGGTTGTCCCAATTCTAGCAAGCTCATCAGCCCTGGAGTTCCCCTGAAAGCCTCTATGCCCCGGGATCCAGATGATCCTAATATCAAACTGCTCTGCCATCTCGTTTAGAGATGATCGGCAGTCGAGGGCTGTTGTTGTTCTTAGAAGCGGGGATTCGAGGGCCATAATAGCTGCTCGACTATCAGTGTATATGTTAATCAAAGTCGTTGAAGTGACATTCACTCTCAACCAATCCGCAACTTATCTTATAACAAGGATCTCTGCTTGAAAGACGCTGCAGTGATCCGGAAGTCGCTTTGCAATGCGAAGACCTAAAGCCCTCGAAAAGACTCCATAACCCACACCTTCGTGTGTATAAAAATCAACACCTTTTCTTCTACCTGGACTTCCATTCATCCACATTTCTGTTGATGGTATCCAGGTTTTATAAAGACGTTCGTATAGTAGAGCAGGGGAGGTTTGGTCAATCCTCCATCCCCTAACTTCGACATCGAGTATTCTACAGTGGCGGGATCCATTTCCGTTCAACAGAGAGGTACATCGAAGACGGATTGCCGAGGACGTTGCCATCTCCTTCCCTACTAGGTCCAATGGTAGTAGATGAAGGAGCATTCCCAGTGCATCCGTAGGAGTAGTGCGAAGAGCACTGGTTATATACAAGGATGCAAGTCTTTGCACCTTGTTTAAGATATGTAGATACGTCTTTTTCTCCAGGGACGGCCACCATACAACGATGCCATACATGAGAATCGGACGTACTATTGCAGTGTAGATCCAATAAACGATTTTAGGGGTAAGACCCCAATTTTTCCCTATGAACTTTTTGCATAGATAGAGTGAAATTGTTGCTTTTTTCACTCTCTCTATGATATTGGTTTTAAAACTCAGCTTTGAATCAAGAATAACACCGAGATATTTTGCAGTGTTGGACACTTTTATCTCCGTATTATTAAGAGTGATAGGTTGGAAATCAGGTATCTTATACTTCCTAGAGAAAAGGACTAGTTCCGTTTTTTTAGGATTATCGGCGAGCCCTCGTTTCTCCGCAAATCTTGTCAAATGTGAAAGACCATCCTGTAGGATGTCCCTTAGAGTTGTGAGGAATTTTCTTCTTACAGCTATTGCCACATCATCAGCATAAGCCACGATTCTGCACCCCCGCGATTCTAGAGATAGCAGCACAGGATTTAGAGCTAGATTCCACAATAGTGGCGAAAGAACTCCTCCTTTTTGGCTCTAAAAGCACATCAAAATTAAAAAAAAGCACTCAAAAGCATCATTTTGATATCTAAAAAGCGTAAAAAGCACTAATGTGAACAAGGAGTGAAGATTCAAACGAGTAAAGTTTAATATTGTTTAATATTTCCTAAGCAATTCTCTATTTCTGCAATAATATCATCTTTAATGAAATATATCAGACAAAAAAGGTATGCTTTAGACTGAAAAAATAAATACACCAAGTTTTTATTAAAGTAATTTTAAGAAATACTCAAATTTCTTTAAAGCACTACTTAGTGCTTTTTCTTAGTTTGGCACTAACGCTCAAAACTTGGCGTTTTGAGTCTTCAAAAAGCATTAAAAATGGTGCCAAAAGCACCAAGTTGGCATCGCTGATTAACAGTCGGTAGTTGATGGGAAAAGTGTTGCATTTCATATAACTATGAGGGAAGTTTGAAAAGTCACGGACTTATTGATCCGCCCTCGTATGTACATAAATGTGTATGTATGTATCTAACTACAGAGCTCTTCAGCCTCTTTTTTCATGCAGTTCCTAGCAAGACTCTTTGTTCATTAGTTAAGAGGACTCCAAATATAATAGTTATTTTTAAGGAAACAAATCATTGTACACAATTCTAAATACGTACACAACTTAAGTATAGGGTATTTTAAAAGAGTAGTACTAATAGAAAGAGAAATAATTTAAGCACTGATTAGACTAAGCAAAATTTAACAGAATCAAATAAACCACTTGTCGGCAAATATTCATTTAATTAAACGTGACCAAAACATTTTCAGTTTGTTTTACCTAAAAGATATATATATATATATATATATAAATTGGTTGGGAGTATAAGTAAGCTTATTTAATCAAATATTTGCCTCGTGTGAACAATGCTATAAGAAAGACAGGTGGAAATTGAAATAGAAACGTCAGAATTTCTGCTCTAATTATAAAGTGGTATGTCTTGTCTTAGTTGTAAGTATACATACATATGTATCTTTGTTTGTGTATTTGAAAATTGTTTGAAGCGTTTTTTCTGGTGTTGCACACATACTTTTTTTTCTTAAGTTGCATGTGTAGTTATTTCGTTATTTTTATATTATTTACTTAGCCACAGTATTTTTTCTTGAATTAAAAAAAAAAAAAAATGTAATCAAAACTGTGGTGTTTTTATTAATTTTATTACTTATACAATAGAATAATACATTGTTTAATGTGCAATATTTGTGTTTGTTTTATTTTCCTTTGGTTTTTGTTTAATATTTAATGTTTTCGTAAAGCAGTTATGGTGTAAGATGTCTGGCTGGATGGTTCAATGAACTTAAGTTGGTCATAACTGGTAAATAAACATTAGGTGATCAAGTAGTTTAATTTTAGAATTGTGAAATACATTTTTAATAAGTCTACTAACAAGATTCAGACTAATTTCAAATTCAAAATGCATTAACAATTCTCAATATGTTTATCTTTCCTTAAATATTTATGTATGTATATGCAAGGAATAACTTATGGCCTATTTCCCAACTGCCAAAGAAAACTATCGACTTATAATTTATATTGAAAACAACAATAAAATATGGAAGGAAATTTTTTTTTGTTTTCAATATAAATTTTAAGTCGAAAGTTTTCTTTCGCAGTTGGGAAATATGACATTAAATTGCCATATAAAGTTATGGGCTTTGGTCAACAATTGAAGTAGGTTTAAACATTAAGGCCCAGTCATATAGAATCCACCATACGTTAGAGTTAAGTTGAAATATAGAGTTTCTTATGAACTCTGTCACATTCAGTACTTTCCAGCTATCGCAAAGTACCAAAGTTGGGCCACTTTTAACTTTCACCATATGCTGAGTAGTTTGACATATTTTAGTTGGTTATTTGGTAGGTTTTGATATAGGGTTCTGTGTTTTGTGACAGCAAGAATAAAATAAGGCAAAGAATTAAAAAAAATATGTTTTATTAATGATATGGAGAAAAAACTTACCCCTACTTTTTAATTTAAAAATTAAGTACGCAATTAGCTAATTTTTTTATTTAAAATTAAGTTGTAATTAAATACGATTTCATTTTTTCAGTGGTTAATTAAAGTTATTATTAAATTACGTTGAAAGTACGGCAGCACTCAACAACTTCCAAATATTATGGAAAGCTTTCCAAAGAACACCTGTTTAACATAAACAAAAAAGTTAGGTTATCAAAATGCAGAAAATTAAAATTGCATAAAAACACATTTTATGAAACCAAAGGAGCATCAGAATGCATTTTTCTCTTTATTTATACCATGATATGAAACTATGAATTGTTTATGTTATGTACTTATTAGTGTTGTTAATTATTCGTCTTTTATGTTTGTTCGAATGAAATTTCATAATTTTTTTCTTGTTCGAACAGACGAATAATTTTGAACTTTTGTTCGAATACTCGAACGAACAAAGAATAAAAAAATATATTCGAATAATCTTAAAAAAGTTTGCAAAAAACGACACGTATGTGTAATTTCAAAAACAAATTTAGGAATATTAATTAAAAATTAATTAAAACTTTAAAATTTTAAGAACCTTTGCCGCAGTTGACGCTGTGGCATAGATAAGAACTCTATGTTCCACTTATACTATTGAAGTAACAGAATCGCAAAAAATAAAAGATTAAATAAAAAAATTATGATAACTTCCAATCGACTAGACCGATTTTCTTCAAGTATAAATTAGAAGATATACGATCATGTCACCATTCAAACGAAAATAAAGCAAATTAAAATCGGTCACGACGTTAGGGTGCTACGGCGTCAAAGACACGCAGATCAGCAGAATATATCTAAAAAATATGATATATTCTAAACGGCTGGACAGATTTTCTTTAAACATAGCTAAGAACACTCTCGAACAAGTAATTTTTTATTTTATTTTTAAAGACAAGTAACAATCAGGCAATGAATGCCTACTACTATTATAAGGAAAGCGATAGTAACAGAAAAGATAGGTTGTGAAGGAATAGATAGAGGAATGCATCATTTTTTTTAAATTCGGATTAGTATCTCTTGAAGTCGGTATAGTTCAGTGACCAGTGACTATGCCTTCATCACTTGAACTTTTCTACAAAAAATTAAATAAAGGGACAGTAATGCACATCAGAAAAATGCGTGGTGTTGTTATTTAATGACTGTCAGATAGCGGGCTTGATCCTAAAACCTTCGGTTTTGTAGTCAACGTGCTAACTTCTTCAGTCAATGCCACCCTCAAACAGGAAAACTAAATCAAAATCGGTCCAACCGTTTGGTCTGTACGTCGACTCGTACGTATAAATAGATACACAGATACAAACTTATAACATTCCTTTTTTTGTTGGGAGTTAAAAACTGCAACGAAATTAGTTTATTTTTTTGGAAAAATAATTTAAAAACCGCAGATAACCCAAAAAATCAGTTAATACAAGTAGTTAAGGAAATTCTTCGAATAATCGAATATTCGACAAAAATTATTCGAATAATTTTTTATTCTAAATTGAAAATTTTTGTTCGATAGAACAAATATAATAAAAAGTTGATCGAATATTCGAATAATTTTTGTTCGAATGACAACACTAGTACTTATGCAAATTAAACGAAATTCGTCCTAATACGACCACATGATGGTCATGTGTATGCTTGCAATAAACGCACACACGCATAAAAACATATGGTGCGCTCATAAAACTTAAATACTACTTAATTACACAAGGTTGGGCATTTAATTATTATTTAATTATGCACTCAAAAACACAATTTCGTATTTAATAAAAACTTAAGAATAATTACAGTTTGGTTATTAAGTCAAGAAATGGGCATTAGTCAAGCTGTTCAAATGTGTCAAAGTATGCATTGTGTCAACTTCATCCAGTTGATAATGTATGAAGGATTCTATTTGACTCGGCCCCAGAAAAATTAATTTACTTAAGGCTCTACCTAAAGTATATCTAAACTATCTTTTTCGAATGAAAATAATTTAAAATACCTTAACTTCGCTAATTTTCGAAATTCTTAATCTTTTCTGTTTGAATAAATTAAGCTGGTTTAAGCCAATTTCGGTGTACACATTTACGTAGAGATGGGCGCTTGTCTTTTGCAACACAACTCAAGTGTTCGAGACAAAAAATCTTATTTCATGCGTGTTCAGGTCGTTTCGTGTTGAGCAAAATTGACACGAAAAACGCGAACCGATTTAAGATGTAAAATATGTATTAATGAATTTTCAGTAGAGAAACAATTAAATATTTTTTACCATCACCAGCATATTTGTTGATATTGTATGGGCGTCTGAAGCTTAAAGTTCTGTATGTAAACCGATAGTATCAGCTGTGGTGATAGACAGTATCAGCTGGAAGTGTCGACTTGGTACCATATTTTGAAAAGTGACTCTTGAAAAAAAATCAATTAAATTTTCTGATCTTCAATACCATACCAATAATATTTCGTGCGTGTTGTGCAGTATCGTGTTGACGAACCTTTTCGTGTGCGTATTTCGTACATGTTGAGCGTCTTGGTATTCCTGTTCGTGTCGTGTCGCATTGGAAAAATTCGACACGCGTCCATTTCTACTCTGAGGCAAAGTTGTAGCTCTTGTCATATAAATAAATAATAAATAAAATTGTGAACACATAAAATCAAAAGAACTTCATCTTCAAGATCAAAATCGGAAAGAATTTAAAAAAATTATTTTTTTTAAACTTTTTTCCCCTGTTCAGGCAATCAGTAGCAAACCGTTCGAAATTCAAAGAAACAATCAACTCCAAAAATCTACCTAAGGTCTCAGTAAACAACTTTTTGGAACATAATTATGAACTTCCTAGGAATGATTCCTAACACCGCTTACGTAGCCACAAAAGTGAAACATATCCCGAATTTTTTTTAATTTAATTTGTTTGGTAAAATAAAGTACAGTTGAAAAAAGTGTGGGATAAAATAGCTGAAGAATATAGTATACAAGCTTATTCATTCGATGTCCAGATGCTTACAAACGGTAGTTGAATCTCTTAAGGAGACCACATATAATATAAGCCGAAAAAAAAAATACATTTGACGGAAATAAACACACTGTTTATTAAATGTGATATAAATTTTAAAACATTTATTTGACAGTACGAAACCTTAACTATTTTGTTTTTAGCTATCATTAGAAATTTCTTGTTGAAATGATAATAATTTTTTAAAAGTAATATAGTTAAAAATAACTTTGAAAAGGTACATATAAAAAATATCGAAATTTTGAATTTGAAGAGTATTTGATTTTTTACACAAATGAAAAGATTATTTTGACAAACTGTATGTGAGATTGTTTTGTACACACCAATTGCTCAGCACGCGTTGACGTCGATACTTTATTTAACTTATATACGAGTACAGCTGTAATTAGATATTGCAGTCTGTTTGACTTTTTTTGTCTGTTAAATATTCTTTGTAATTTAAATAATTTATTTTATATAATATATTGTTATATTTTAATAAAGTAACTTTTATGTTTAGAATCTAAACTTTAGATCCTTTTTTTATTCTGCAAGTTAAAATTGATTTCTTTATTATTTATTTATTTGTTAATGTAAATAAATGTATATATCGAGCCATAACCGCTGAAATAGCTTAAGCGACACATTTTTTAGAATTCGTTTTTTTGACGAAAATCGACTATTTATGATCGCAAATAATCGTTTTTGGCCAAAAATTGAGGTTCGAAAATTATGTCGCTTAAGCTATTTTAGCGGTTATGGCTCGATATGTATGTACATAATATTAATAAAAATATCTGTGGCCACCATAAGCGATAATAGCATAAGTCGAAACACATAGTTTCCGGAAAAGACACTTAACGTATTTTTTGCAAAGCAAAGCATATCGATAGCATTAAATATGTTCAAAAGCAATTTCTTATATTTTGTTTATGAAATGTTTGGAGCCCCTTCAGATGCAGAGTGACTTAGATGCGAAAATGCTTACGTTCTCTGTTGGAGCCTCGTCTTAAATCCCGACCTTTTGTCGCAGTAGTAAGGGGACTTTTTGATGTTAATTTCATAAATGCTTTTTATTCGCTCATTTGTAGCAGTGTTGCCATAATGGAACTAATGTTTGTTTGGTTAGTTGATTCAATAATACGTTTTGAATACTGTCCAATCAATATAATAACTATTAATAAACATAAATAACAACATTATATTAATTCAATCTCTATCGTCATTTAATACACCCGCCTTTCGCTTAAAGGGTAAACGTCATTAGTATTGTGTTCATTATCAAGTAACGTTTTGGGGTTGCATATCGTCATTATGTAGCCATAAATGTCTTTAACATTTATACGCATTTAATTTAACATTTACCAATAATACTCAAACTGAAACAATTGCAAATTTTCTCTAATTATGGATGAATGGACTAGTATAAAAAATAGGAGATACTTAAACATTTGCATGCATGAAAAAGTCGACTGATGACTGATGAGCGAAGGATGACTGAATCAATTAAAATTATGTTTTCACCGGCATGATTTAGAAAAATCATGGTGATTTGAGCAAATCATGTTAATTTATACATGATTTACCATACAATTTGCATACGGATAAATCACCTCAAAATTGTTGATTTACTTTAAATTATTTGGAAAATACTATTTGTCGACTATATAAACTATGCAACCATGCGTTGCTTCTAAAATTATAAGCTCCATCTCTGTGTCATCCATCAATAGTGATTGACAGTTTCGAAAAATCACATTAAAGAATATTGAATCAATTTTAAATGTCAAGTACATATGGATAAAGTTCACAATACAGCTTCTGCTTGCATAAATTTAATACGAAAATTCGAACAACAAATCACTCAAAAGCTCGGTGGAAACATGTTGAAGTGATTTACTCAAACCTACTTGATTTAAAGTCGGTAGAAACATACTATAATGCACTGTTTTTCTTAACCCACTATACACAGCGTTACCATATGAGAAGATTTATCTTATTAATTATACAGATTATCATGGTACCTATTCCAAAAAGACATAACAGTACCTGGATTCTCTAGCTTCTTGCGAACCGAAAATCGTAATATATACCGACATATTTATTTGCTTGCTGTAACTATAATGTGATTCCGTAATTTCTTTTTTACGATAGTCTCCAGATGTATTTAAATCACCATTTAATTCAATATCATGTCTCATCTCTGTATAGAAAAGGTCAAAATAAGTGAAAAGCACAAAAAATAATAAAAAAAAACTAAATGAATTTGAGCTTGTGATTTAATTTATTTTTATTAAAAATTTATTTCTATTTAAATTTATTAAAGTATGTTACTGAATAGCAAAAATCGATAAATTTTCGTTATATACGACTACATATACTAAGCAAAATCTGAAAGATAGAGATAGAGACTTTTAAAATTTGTCCTTGTCGTCACTTTAAGTACCCAGTAGACCGTTTCTGTATTTCGCGCATCGTAATATTTCTCACATGAAACGAAGGAATTGTAACAAAAACAGTATAAATTGAAGCACAAAATTAGTTAATAGATTGCTGTTTGCCTAAAAGTATTCATAACCTAATGGGTAATTTTTTGCCTACATATTTACAAAATTATAAAGATTACTTCTTGCCTAAATTTATTCAAAAGTTAGTTGGCAATCTTTTTTAATAAAAATAATTATAATTTTGTAACAAAATTATAAAAGTTCTACCTTTTCTTGGGATTGTTAAAAATCATATGTGTGAAGATAAATTACAATTTAACTAGCACATACAGGAACAAAAATTTTTAACATAGCAAGTTAATCACATAACAGAGCACTGTTATTTAATTTTATTTAACAGTAAACTTTAAATGTATTATACTATATATGTTCACACTTATGGTTTCAAACGTGTTTAATGCCTCATTTGTGTTTAATAGACTTGGGTCGAACTCGTTCACTAGTTCATTTTTGCCACAAATCAATGATCAAACCCATGTAATTTAAATGGGTTTGATCAGTGGTTTGTGGCAAAAATGAACTAGTGAACGAGTTCGATCCAAGTCTAGTGTTTAACAGCTTAAACACGACGATTTTGAGATGTTTTACCATACATTGACTTGTTTTGTTAAACAAGATTTAAGATTAAAACACTTCCTTAAACACGCTAATGGAGTATGTTGCCTTTTTTGGTAACTCTGGCAACTTTGTGTTGTTATTAAATGGCGTCACACAGTGCTTTGTCCCATAGGCAAAATTAAAATAAAATAAAGTGCTTAGAATATTTAAGTAATATAATGGGTGTTTTTTATTGAGGTATAGAACTTTAAGTTGGCATCACTTTTTTAACTGGCGGCCATTTTGTCAGCTGTCAAGTGATTAATATTTAGTTTGGTTTGCCATTTCATCATGAACAGGTTGACAAAAGAACAACGCTTGCAAATCGTGCAAATTTATTTCAAAAATAATGGTTCAGTTCGCGAAGTTTACCGCAAGCTCCGTCCATTTTATGGTCGACATAATCGTCCATCAGAGCAATTAATTCGGTTAACCATGGATCGTTTTCGCACTACGTTTACTCTATGTGATAATACGCATCCGCAGAGACGTCGAACAGTGCGCACCGAAGAAACAATTGCCGCTGTAGAGCAAAGTGTTGAAGAGGACCCGAATGAATGGATTCGCCACCGTGCACAGCAATTGGAGCTTTGTCCATCAACTTTATGGAAGATTTTGCGCAAAGATCTTGGCTTGCGACCTTACAAGATCCAGCTTGTGCAAGAATTAAAGCCGCGAGACCATGCAATGCGTCGTGATTTTGGTGTATGGGCCGAAAATGAGATTGATCTCGATGCTGATTTTCATCGCAAAATTTTGTTCAGTGATGAGGCTCATTTTTGGTTGAATGGCTACGTCAACAAGCAAAATTGCCGCATTTGGAGTGAAGAGAATCCACATGAGACCCTTGAGACGCCATTACATCCACAAAAACTGACTGTTTGGTGTGCTCTATGGGCTGGTGGAGTCATTGGGCCATATTTCTTCCGAAATAATGCTGGAGAGTCAGTTACCGTTAATGGAGACCGGTATAGACCCATGATAACCGACTATTTTGTTCCCGAATTGGATGGCATGAATGTGGATGAGTTGTGGTTCCAACAAGACGGCGCTACATGCCACACAGCGCACGTCACAATCAATTTATTGAAGGAAACATTCGATGAGCGCATAATTTCGCGGAATGGACCTGTCAATTGGCCACCAAGATCGTGTGATTTGACACCATTGGATTATTTTCTTTGGGGATATGTGAAGTCGCTCGTCTACGCCAACAAACCAGAAACGTTAGGGGACTTGGAAGCCAACATTCGTGGCGTTATTGCCAACATACGGCCCCATATGCTCGAAAAAGTGGTTGAAAATTGGACCTGTAGAATTGGCTTTATTCGAGCCAGCCGCGGCGGCCACATGCCCGAAATCATATTTAAACATTAATGGCATAAAATTATCCTTCCAATAAAGCCAAATTGATGGACATTAAAACGATTTTCTTGTGTTTTATTTCAATTCGAAGTTCTATGCCTCTGAAAAAACACCCGTTACATTTTGTAAAGCTAACAAAGTACCTTAAATAAATTCGTAAATATAATTTATCATCTCGTCTTTTTGTTAACAGTAGAGGGCGCTAAACTCAGAAAACGTTTGAGGTAAAACTGTTGAACGGAAAAACGGTTTTTACTGTGTTACAAAATTTTTTTTTTAAATTTAATTTTTTATTGTATTGCTTTGAATCTTAACAGTTTTGTTTATAACTATAGGTACAAAAAAACAAAAATAATTTTTTGTAAATATTTTATATAGAAAAGTTGTTTGTGCCATCGAAGACTTTTGCGATTTTTTATTTGGAATTCCCAAAATGCAAAAGTTTGATAGAGTGAAAAAAATTTTTTTTAAGAATGGGTAATTTTTTATTTGTGATTTTAGTACATTTTAAAGGGCTTAAAGAGAATATGTAAACAAGTTTTAGATTTTTCACCCGGAAATGTAAAAATGATATGAATTTTTTAAGACATATTTCCGAAGTTTCAGAAAAAGTTGCAAAGACCTAAGTTTATGGTACTGCCAAAATTTGAAAAAAATAAGTTTATAAATTTTTTTTTTATTACTATAAAAAATGAATAAAATTTTGATGTAGTGTATAATTTTTATTAAATAGTGACAAAAATTTACCAAAAATTGAAAGAATATTTTTTTTTGGCGGAAACCCTAAAGTTTTGCAAACTTTGAAAAAATTAAAAAAATATATAAATAAAAAGTAGGCGATTTTTTATTTTTCATTTATATACTTTACCAACAAATCTAACTAATCACTAGTAAAAAAAAAAAATTTAAGATTTTTAACCGGAAATTTGAAATTTTGTATTTTTTTAAAAAATCTATATTTTTTAGTTTTACAAAGAGCAAAAATATGATTATATAATTTTTTCCAAGTAAAGGTCTCCAGCGACGTTCAATGTTCAATTCAATTTTCGCAAGCTGTGCAATTTTATTGACTGTAGATCTGTTTGAGAACTTTTCGAGTAAAAAATATCTAGTAACTTTTACTGGGAGAGTAAGAATGATTATACTCTCTCAGTAAAAAATATCACAAAAAGTAAGCGAACAACATCCAGTAAAAAGTATCAAGTAATCAACATTTGTTTGTAAACAGCTAATTCATGTTTTCTTTTTGTTTTTCGTTTCATTGTTTTCCCTATGTTTCAACTCATTTACTCCGTGAACACACTGCACTTTGTTGTTGTGTGTGCTAATAATATGACGATATGACTTGTTATTTACATTTTGCTATTTTCTGTTATTTTTTATATTTGAGCAAGATATGAGAGCGTGTTTATTTCAGTTTAACGTGATCATTTTTTAATAGTTTGCGATTGTTTTGAAGTTTTCACAATTTTTTTTTTTATCAATAATATTTGAATTAATTGTTTAATTACCACTAAAACATTAAAATTATCTGCATTTTGATCACAAATGTAGCAAAAATTTAGTTTATGAGAAAAAGGATGTATGGGAGATGGTCATGTCCTTGTTTCGAATGAAGCGAAATTTCCTAGAGAGCCCAAAAATATAGTTTTATAAGTTGTTATAAGTTTTCAGTGCATTCTGATCACTAATGTAGCAAAACTTTAGTTTATGAGAAAAAGGATATATGGGAGATGGTCATGTCCTTGTATCGAACGAAGCGAAATTTCCCATAGAGCCCAAAAATATAGTTTTATAAGTTGTTATAAGTTTTCAGTGCATTCTAATCACATATGTAGCAAAAATTTAGTTTATGAGAAAAAGTATATATGGGAGATGGTCATGTCCTTGTATCGAATGAAGCGAAATTTCCCAGAGAGTCCAAAAATATAGTTTTATAAGTTGTTATAAGTTTTCAGTGCATTCTGATCACAAATGTAGCAAAAATTTAGTTTATGAGAAAAAGGATATATGGGAGATGGTCATGTCCTTGTATCGAATGAAGCGAAATTTCCCAGAGAGTCCAAAAATATAGTTTTATAAGTTGTTATAAGTTTTCAGTGCATTCTGATCACTAATGTAGTTACAATTTAGTTTTTGAGAAAAATTATGTATGGGAGGTAGTCATGTCCTAGCACCGAATGAAACAAAATTAACCACTAAGCTAAAAGACATATTTTAACAGATAGTTGCCAACTTTCGATTTATTCTATATACAATTATAGCTAAAATTAAACTTTTAAATTTAAAGATGTATGGGAGTTAGTCATGTCCTTGCACCGATTTTTCCGAAACTTCGAATTTTTCCTAATTAACATATTTTGAACCAGCACACCAAATTTCATTTTTCTGCCATAACTTCTCTAATTTTGCCGATTCACTATATGGGGACAAAGCACTGTGCGTCACGTCAAAAATTATTTGGTAAACAAGTAATTAGTTAAAAAAATACTCAAATTTTTATAGAATATTTGTTGTTTGAAAATAATAAACCAATAAAAAGCATAATTGTTCGTAATTTTCTACAAATACAATAATTTATTGACAAAACGTCAACCTCAAACATCTCAAATGTAATGTGAACGGTTGTGTTAAGTTTTTTAAAACACTTGCCTTAAACGCGTTTAAGACCATAAGCGTGAACATGGTATTAGGATTCCATATCCTTGGAAATGGATCGAGAAATTGCTTTAAAATGTAGTTTATGAAATTATAAAAGTATTATGGTGAAAATATGTCTAGTAGAGCCAATAAATTAGATTTAAGAAAACACTATTTTCCTAAAAAGATTAATGGTGATTTGGGTAAAATATGGAAAAGCGTACGTAAAGGGTGTTTTTTATTGAGGTATAGAACTTTAAGTTGGCATCACTTTTTTAACTGGCGGCCATTTGGTCAGCTGTCAAGTGATTAATATTTAGTTTGGTTTGCCATTTCATCATGAACAGGCTGACAAAAGAACAACGCTTGCAAATCGTGCAAATTTATTTCGAAAATAATGGTTCAGTTCGCGAAGTTTACCGCAAGCTCCGTCCATTTTATGGTCGACATAATCGTCCATCAGAGCAATTAATTCGGTTAACCATGGATCGTTTTCGCACTACGTTTACTCTATGTGATAATACGCATCCGCAGAGACGTCGAACAGTGCGCACCGAAGAAACAATTGCCGCTGTAGAGCAAAGTGTTGAAGAGGGCCCGAATGAATCGATTCGCCACCGTGCACAGCAATTGGAGCCGACTAACCGACTATTTTGTTCCCGAATTGGATGGCATGAATGTGGATGAGTTGTGGTTCCAACAAGACGGCGCTACATGCCACACAGCGCACGTCACAATCGATTTATTGAAGGAAACATTCGATGAGCGCATAATTTCGCGGAATGGACCTGTCAATTGGCCACCAAGATCGTGTGATTTGACACCATTGGATTATTTTCTTTGGGGATATGTGAAGTCGCTCGTCTACGCCAACAAACCAGAAACGTTAGGGGACTTGGAAGCCAACATTCGTGGCGTTATTGCCAACATACGGCCCCATATGCTCGAAAAAGTGGTTGAAAATTGGACCTGTAGAATTGGCTTTATTCGAGTCAGCCGCGGCGGCCACATGCCCGAAATCATGTTTAAACATTAATGGCATAAAATTATCCTTCCAATAAAGCCAAATTGATGGACATTAAAACGATTTTTTTGTGTTTTATTTTAATTCAAAGTTCTATACCTCTTAAAAAAACACCCTATACTACTCTGATACTCTGAAGGGTCCTAAATGTGACCCAATTAATCATGTTTCTCAAATAATTTTGGGAATTGAAATAAACGATTTTGAAAAATATGCTTTTTTTTGTGAAATATCTTGAGAAGATTAGTGGTCATTTGGATAAATTATAGAATAGCGCATTCATTACACCATATAGGTATGGTAATTTAAAGGGTCCTAAATGTGACCCAATTGATCACTTTTTTAAAATAAATTTTGGGAATTGAAATAATCGATTTTGAAAAATATGCCTTGAAATTTTTTTCCTGGGCTGCTTAAACTTTTGTTCAATTTAAGACTTGGTCATATTGTGTTCTCTCTCTTTTTTTATTTTATGTTTTATTTTTTTTTTTGTTTTGTTATAATTTTGAACAGTTGTTGTGCATTGAATAAAATTATTGATCTATTTGATTTAAAATTCCTAAATGCGTAATTCATTTTGGTATGATATTTTATTAATAAAATTGTTGGTTATTATGACATTTCAATTAAATTTAGTACAAAATACTGTATTAAATTGAAAGAAAATTTGATCTTTCAATACGTTTTAATGAAAATAACCATTTAAGTTTTTTGTTTTTCTAAGATTTAGAGATAAATGCTTAACGTATGTATATATGTATGTATGTATATGTACATAAGTACTCGAAACCAGCCCTGCAGTCAGGCTGGGGCCAAGTGTCTCTTTGTCAATACTAAAATTATAGTAGTAGTTACATTGTATACAATTTCTCTTCTATTCGTCAGTATAAAAGAGAGAGAGAGAGAAAACAGATGTGGTGTATTTCTGGTGGATTTTGCAACAACTTGTCAATATACATAAATTTGTATGTACGTAAGGTATAGAAATGTACAAGTAAATGTCTGGTTGGTATATCTCCATGTTCCCATAAGAACTATGAATTCACTACCTAGTCAATTGTTTTAGTGTTACTAGTAGATTTTCAATGACAAGCACATGCTAAATGTCTGTAGCATAAAGTATTGTATGGGGAATAATTGTTGAGGAGTAGTACTGGTGACAAAGTCAAAAGCGACTCAGTACATTTTCACTATTCGCACTTTCTGCAGGGAGCACGTGGCTAAGGTTAGTTATACATATGTATGTAAGTATGTAAGCTAAATGTTTGAAGTAAAGTAAAAGGCCATAAAAAATCTATTATGTTTATTAACTTGTTTCACAAGATCCATTAACTGATAAAACACTATAAATATACATAATTATTTATATAATAGTTATGAAAACATTCAACCACTGAAGAGAAGTACACGTTAATGCTTAAACAGTCGTTAAAAAAAACAAAGAAATTATCTATAGAAATATAAAACATACTAATGTTAGCCCATTCGTCTAACGTTGATATTTTATTAGTTAAGTAGCTTGACTATCTGCGTTTATCCAATAGTACCAAGGTTGTTATATTTCTTTAAAGCTTTTCAATTTAATTAATTAATTTTTTGTGTGTTTGTAATTACATATTACACTGTATAACGATTTTGATTTTTTTTTTTTCAAAATTAACGTATTCGAATAGTCGATGCTGGTAGAGGAGCCCAAAAATAAAATAAAAATAAAATATTTTTGCATATTTACAGTTCCCTCACGCAAAGAAAAAATATGGTTGAGGTAACCATAATCAAACACCAACTTACTATGATTGAATTATATGGTTGCAGTCAAATCATATTATTGTTAATAGAAAAAAACTTTAACAATATTATTATCTGGGATTAGTATAATATTATTTGAGTTAATTATAATATTATCTGAGTTAATTATATTATAATCTTAGTATTGTAAATATGACAACACTATTGGTAGATGTGACTAAAATATAATTGAGACTCACCATACCATGTTCTAATATTATATTAATATTGTTAAATACGACCACAGTATTATTTAATATAATAATACTATTTTGTTTTTTAATCATATATTTAGTGTAGAAACAGCTGTGCGTTAAATTCGAAAAAAAATTAATATTGTTGAAATAAAATGTATATATAGAAATGTATACTTACACGACATACAGCCCTGTATGTATAAAAAGATACACAAATGTTTATATATTTTTATTGATCTACCCTTTTATTTATACTTTATTTATTTATTCATTTATTTAACACTACCGATAGCTTACAAACGAAATACTGAACTGACAGATGTTTCTGAAAAAGATTTTTTTTAAAACTTAACATGGTTTTGGAAAACATTATGTTGTCATTTACATCATATTATTTTTAAATAATAATACAAATTATGTTGTAGTCATAAATTTTTAACAAAACTATATTTTTAAACTCTAACCATATCACACTTTTAACGGGTGTTTTTTTAGAGGTATATAACTTCGAATTGAAATAAAACACAAGAAAATCGTTTTAATGTCCATCAATTTGGCTTTATTGGAAGGATAATTTTATGCCATTAATGTTTAAATATGATTTCGGGCATGTGGCCGCCGCGGCTGGCTCGAATAAAGCCAATTCTACAGGTCCAATTTTCAACCACTTTTTCGAGCATATGGGGCCGTATGTTGGCAATAACGCCACGAATGTTGGCTTCTAAGTCCCCTAACGTTTCTGGTTTGTTGGCGTAGACGAGCGACTTCACATATCCCCAAAGAAAATAATCCAATGGTGTCAAATCACACGATCTTGGTGGCCAATTGACAGGTCCATTCCGCGAAACTATGCGCTCATCGAATGTTTCCTTCAATAAATCGATTGTGACGTGCGCTGTGTGGCATGTAGCGTCGTCTTGTTGGAACCACAACTCATCCACATTCATGCCATCCAATTCGGAAACAAAATAGTCGGTTATCATGGCTCTATACCGGTCTCCATTAACGGTAACTGACTCTCCAGCATTATTTCGGAAGAAGTATGGCCCAATGACTCCACCAGCCCATAGAGCACACCAAACAGTCAGTTTTTGTGGATGTAATAGCGTCTCAAGGGTCTCATGTGGATTCTCTTCACTCCAAATGCGGCAATTTTGCTTGTTGACGTAGCCATTCAACCAAAAATGAGCCTCATCACTGAACAAAATTTTGCAATGAAAATCAGCATCGAGATCAATCTCATTTTCGGCTCATACACCAAAATCACGACGCATTGCATGGTCTCGCGGCTTTAATTCTTGCACAAGCTGGATCTTGTAAGGTCGCAAGCCAAGGTCTTTGCGCAAAATCTTCCATAAAGTTGATGGACAAAGCTCCAATTGCTGTGCACGGTGGCGAATCGATTCATTCGGGTCCTCTTCAACACTTTGCTCTACAGCGGCAATTGTTTCTTCGGTGCGCACTGTTCGACGTCTCTGCGGATGCGTATTATCACATAGAGTAAACGTAGTGCGAAAACGATCCATGGTTAACCGAATTAATTGCTCTGATGGACGATTATGTCGACCATAAAATGGACGGAGCTTGCGGTAAACTTCGCGAACTGAACCATTATTTTCGAAATAAATTTGCACGATTTGCAAGCGTTGTTCTTTTGTCAACCTGTTCATGATGAAATGGCAAACCAAACTAAATATTAATCACTTGACAGCTGACAAAATGGCCGCCAGTTAAAAAAGTGATGCCAACTTAAAGTTCTATACCTCAATAAAAAACACCCATTATATGGATGTGATAATTTAATTATTAAATTCAAACATTACTCTGTTTATCGTAACGAAATAAATGTTTAAAATAACAATAAATAGTTTTCAACGACCACACATTTGTTTCAGAGAGCATAATATTGTTTTCTCAACCATTATACAACCATATCTTTTATTTGCGTGCTCCTTTGGCCAGTTCCTGCATTATATTGCTAAAGGGTGTTTTTTTTATAGAAGTATAAAACTTTGAAATGCAATAAAACAAAGATAAATTTGTTAAATTGACATGTCACTTCTGGCTCAGTTTTAGACCAAATTTTTTTTCTTATCTATCTTAATGATAATGTCTCATTTCTAAGTAACAAATTTTGTCAAGCTTTTGTGTTTGCTGATGATATCTTTTTATTGTTGGTAGTATCGGTGTTGGTAGTATTAGAAATTTTGAGTGTTGGTTGTATGACCGTTTAAACATCATATCCTCTTGGATGCATACAAACCCCCTTGAGATAAATGCGCAAAAAACAGAGGCTTTGAACTTTTTCCTATCAAATCGCTATATCCCTGCTCAACCGCGAGATTTTATAAATGAACAGCCTATTGATTTCGTCGTTGAGCTCAAATGTCTTGGTGTTATATTAGATATTAAACTTAATTTCAACGACCACATAAATTCTATAGCAAAAAGTTGCCAGATTTTGAGGATATTTTACGCATTGATAACATATACACCTAAGCACATACGATTTCGCTTAGCTAATTCCCTCATCATGTCCCGAATTAATTATTGCCCCGAGGTCTTTTCTGCTACTTGAATATATAACATACATTCAAAGGAATTGTTAAAGAGATAATTCGCTATGTGGTTAATATACAAAATTTCCTTGTGGGACAATTAAAAAACTAAAAACATTAAATTCCCCCAAGGAAATTTGTGAAAACCCCGTAATGTTTTTTTCGTGTTGCACTGTGTTAAATATTGATTGAATGAAATAAGTATTTCAAAGTATTTCAACTCCTTTATAATGGCAAGAAAACGCAGCAAATATAACATACAAATTAGATTACATGTTTTTCTTCTAACAAACATGCAATGCCTGAGTATGTAAATGCAAATTAAATTTAAATTGAATGGGTGTGGCCAAAACAAGCGCGCTTTGTAATGATAGAGTTACTTTTTCTCAATCTTCTTTTTGTAAAAGATAAAGTTTGTATTTAGTCACTGTGCTAAAATTAAAGGCAATACTTGACGCCCTGCATAATTCTAATGTAATAAAATAACTTTTTAAGTTGCCTTATCACTTTAGTGTGCACTTAATTTTATAAAAATATATATGGTAATACAAGAATGTTATATACGTATATTAGGCCAACGCATTAAACAACTGCATATATGTATATAGAATGTAAGCACATATTATAAAACAATTGTTAAATTAACCCTAGATTGGTTTACCTGCGTCAAAATAAAGAACACTGACTGCCTTCTGTCTATGTAAAATAACAATAACAAAAATTAAAAATTTTAAAAACCCCCGACTTTTTTCAGACCGATTTTCTTCAAACTTAGCTAAGAACCCTCTCGATCAAGTCATCTTTCAAACAGAAAAAAACTAAATGAAAATCGGTGCAGGTATTTGGCCTGTACATGGACACGGACAGACACACAGATACACAGACACACACTACAAACTTTTAACACCCGTTTTTTTAGTCGGGGTTTAAAAAGAGATACTACAAAATTTTAAAAAATATTTGTAACAATTTAAATGTTAATTTTTTTATTAAAAAAAAAAATTATTAATAACATGAAGGATTTTAATTTAAGTGTTTAAAGTAATACATTATTATATGTTTTAAAGTCGGTTAACATAACTAGCGAAAAAATAATTTTTTTTTTGAACAAAATTCATTAGATAACTTAAACTTATCATTATTTTTTTATACAGTTTAAACAAAATATATATTTTTATTAACAAATTATTTATAGTAACATGTCGTTAGCTGAAATGCAAAATCGCTTAACTACATTTTTTAAATTATACAGGCGAGAAAAATAACAAAACCAAATTATTCATGTGATTGAAGTAAGGTTTCCTTATTTTCATTTTTACTTGTTATGTATGACATTTTTAGGGACATGTGTTTTGATGTAATAATACCCAGCAAAAAATTTCAAAAAAGATAATCGAGTTTAGAATTAAGAATTTTTGGTGGAAGCACTTCCCTACTGGATTACCAACTTAATGATTTTAACAAGGCGTGAGACTAAAATAATCGATTCTTGAGTAGTACTTACATTTTTTTTATTTGTCAACATTTCACGTAATCTATTTTGTCTAAAAAATTCATACTTTTCATTTAGCAAATTGCACGTCATTTTTTAGCTAATGTGATTTGTAAGCGAGTAATGAAAATTGGCAATCAGAAAAGTAAGTCATTATATGGCAAGTAGTTCTAATGTTAATGTGTAATTTTTTGCTGGGTAATAATAATAATTATATAAAAAATCCCTGCAGAAAATTTTTGCTATCTAAAGTACGGAGAAGTGTATGATGAATATATACAATTATAGCTAAAATTAAAATTTTAAATTTAAAGATGTATGGGAGTTATTCATGTCCTTGCACCGATTTTTCCGAAACTTCGAATTTTTCCTAATTAACATATTTTGAACCAGCACACCAAATTTCATTTTTCTGCGATAACTTCTCTAATTTTGCCGATTCACTATATGGGGACAAAGCACTGTGCGTCACGTCAAAAATTATTTGGTAAACAAGTAATTAGTTAAAAAAATACTCAAATATTTATAGAATATTTGTTGTTTGAAAATAATAAACTAATAACGTACCTTTTCACAATGTATGGTTAAAAGATAACAGAGACTTTAGCGGCAAGTTTTGTATGAAGAACTTGCAGTTAAAGTTCACGTTAACTCTTAACCATACATTGTGAAAAGGGATGTAAAAAGCATAATTGTTCGTAATTTTCTACAAATACAATAATTTATTGACAAAACGTCAACCTCAAACATCTCAAATGTAATGTGAACGGTTGTGTTAAGTTTTTTAAAACACTTGCCTTAAACACGTTTAAGACCATAAGCGTGAACATGGTATTAGGATTCCATATCCTTGGAAATGGATCGAGAAATTGCTTTAAAATGTAGTTTATGGAATTATAAAAGTATTATGGTGAAAACATGTCTAGTAGAGCCAATAAATTAGATTTAAGAAAACACTATTTTCCTAAAAAGATTAATGGTGATTTGGGTAAAATATGGAAAAGCGTACGTACTACTCTGATACTCTGAAGGGTCCTAAATGTGACCCAATTAATCATGTTTCTCAAATAATTTTGGGAATTGAAATAAACGATTTTGAAAAATATGCTTTTTTTTGTGAAATTTCTTGAGAAGATTAGTGGTCATTTGGATAAAATATAGAATAGCGCACTCGTTACACCATATAGGTATGGTAATTTAAAGGGTCCTAAATGTAACCCAATTGATCACTTTTTTCAAATAAATTTTGGGAATTGAAATAATCGATTTTGAAAAATATGCCTTGAAAATTTTTTCCTGGGCTGCTTAAACTTTTGTTCAATTTAAGACTTGGTCATATTAGCCCAATTCACAATCTTGTGCAAGTGGTCTTGCATCGTTGCATCGTTGTTTGTTATCAAAAGTACGGAGAAGTGTATGATGAAAAAAAATACATTTCGTTTAATTGGTTACATATTCACCATTTTCGTGATGTATCGTCTTGATCTTTAGCCAATTTAATTTGGACTCGCTGCAATATTGTAGTAAAAAGCACTGAACATGTTCGATGTGTTTGAATACATGGACCTGTCAGGTACAGGCAAATCGGGGTATAACGAACGATATAATGTCAGGCCCATTCGTTATACCGAAAAATTCGTTATATCGCAAAGATTTTTTTCAAGTGTTATTTTAATTATTATTATTGTAGACATGATGCAATACAATAAAAAGAATGAGGGTTATTTATTTTAAAAAAAGCTGACGGAATCAAAATTGTTTTTGCATTTACATTACTGCTGTAGATTTTGTTTGATATTTTTTGCCGTTCGTTATACAGAGCACATATTTATCAAAATATTCGCTATACAAAGTAGAACAAAATCTTAGAAATATGTTCCTAGCAAGTTTTTGTTTTTAATTTTAAGATTTTTTCTTCATAATTCGATATATCCAGTATAAATTTAGGCTGGTATTCGCTATATAAAGTTGTTAATGTTCGTTATATCGGATTTCCGTTAAAGCAGTATTCGTTGTACCGAGATTTACCTGTAGTGTAAATATAATGTTAATTGCTCCCTTCAATTTGACGCTGGAACCAGTCCCGTAACTATACTGAGATATTAACCTCATCTTAACTGGTATTTATACTTTTGAAACATAAGCCTGTCATGCGCGACGTTGTCGGTTCGAATCTCAAAAAATGTTCTGCTTTAAAATAAATTATAATTTCATTTGTAACAATAAAAAAATTATAAGTTTTCATTGTTACAGTTAAATGTCGGAATGACATTTTATATATAATTTATATTATTTTACACCGAATAGATCCCTATGGGATAGTTCAGTGACAAGTCACAAGGTGCGTGAAAAGTATCAATTAACCCCATCCTAGGCCATTCTCATCTAAAAGTGACTGGTCCGCTTCATATGAAGTGTTTGAACTCGGACTAGTCCCTATCACTTGGGGACCGGTCACGTGACTAGTATTGTGTCAGTTCAATTTCCTGCAGGGTTGCGATTTTGAATTTTTTACTAGGTATGTGGTTTTGCGGTTTAGCTGACGATATGTTTATATGTCTGTAAATATATGTTTGACATCCATTGAGCTAATATAAAATAATTTTTTTACATTATCTACGGATTAATGGTGTGCGAATATTCGCATACGAATTTTTTTTAGATATTCGAATTCGAATTAGATATTCGAATTCCTCAGTATTCAGGGAATACAAGTCAAATTTTAAAAACAAAATAAAAATTAATAAATAAGAGCATAAAAGAAATGCCAAAGTATTTTTATCTGGCATTCGGTCTTTAATCTATTGGAATTTGTGCTTAAGGAACTCATCACTAGACTTCAACCCAAAAATTTTTCAAATGAGGTAAAAATAATTCGTATGTTTTTATTAAAGGCTTCATTAGTCGTTAATTTATGTTGATTTTCTGTGCTGTGCCGTTCTGCTTCTTAATTTGAGTACTTACTATTTCTGTAGCAAATTATAAGCTGTTTCTGACCACAAGGATCGCAGTTTTCCACTAAAGAGATGACTTTTGCAACGTCCATTGTTAAGTTTCAATATAAATTAATTTTTGTCTTTTAAAAATTATTTTTATTTAATTCTAAAAGCACAATCATAATTTATTTCAAAATAGTTTTATTTAATTTATGCTGTCACTTACAATTACTTAAACATTTATTGATTTTCACAGGTTGAACCGTAAAAGACCAGAACGAAACAGAAAAACTAACTACTTGTACTAGATTCCTATGAATAAAAACGAGTCAGCTGATTCGTAAGAGCCCATTTAGATGAAGGGTGGCCTCGCTGCGACAACGCTTACGTTCTCTTTTGGAGTCCCTTCTTAAATCCACGCGCGTTTACATGAAGACTTTTTTGTCGCAATATTCAGGCGACTTTTTGATATTAATTTGTTCAATGCTTTTTATTCGTTCATTCGTAGCAGTTTTGCCGTAAAGGAACTAATTGTTAGTTTGAGAAATGTAGAATTAATATGTCCACATTTTTTTATTTTTTTTTTTAATTTACCACCAAAGTACAATAATTCCTTTTCTCTCCTTACTTTATTTGTTTATAATTTTTATAATACAACTGTTTCTTTGATGCATGTTATAAAAAATTGGTGTAACTGGCAACACTGTCTGTACATAGCACACAAAAAATACGAGAGAAAAAAATTTGTGAGAGAGAAGTTATAAAATTGTCGCTTCAATGCTATCCCGCAAGCTTCGACTCACTTCTCGCCTAAAAACAAGACTCGCAGGCGACGTGTCGCAGCGAGGCCACCCTTCATCTAAAAGGCCTCTAACCAGGGTTGTCGTTGAAAATTTTGAAAAAATGTCACAAAAAGGGTATTTAAGAAAAAAAAGGTCAATGAAAGGGTATTTTATACTAAAATAGGGTCAAGTTTTTTTTGGAAGAAAAAAATAACATTTATTTCAATTAAAAAAAGAAACACGAATTTTAACAATTGATTAAATACATTAGACTAAAATAAAATTAATTAACATACATATATACTTTAATTATAAATCAATGTTAGACCTCTAACTGGCCAGATCGTAAAAATGATCGGATGAAGCTAATATTTTTTTAAAAGTGGATATAGGCAAAAGTTTTAACTTACAGAATGAAGTAATGAAAAATCACCTTTGAATTTTATTTATAAAAACATGAAAGTAAGTTAAAATGCATATTTTTTAATTGCGATACTCCCAGAAATAATTTGCATTTGGAATCAGGGATTTGAGTTTCATATATTTTGCAATATTTTCACCATTTATTGGCTTTTGTATCGACTAAAACAGTAAAATGGTGCACGAACAGCACTTTTTCCAATTACTAATATGCTAGACTGTGCTTCGTCCAATTTTTGAGTATATGATTGCAATACGACATACATTTTGTTAAAATGATACAAAGGGATAAATTAAAAAAAGGGTCATAAAAAGTGTCATTAGCACGAAAAAGGGTCAAAAGTGGTACTTTAGTGTCACAACGGCAACGCTGCCTCTAACAGAACAGAAAGTAAAACTGATTCTGCTTTAAGACTCACAAGACATTATTAAGAGTCACATGTAGATACCAGAGAATGACAAAAGTATCGTTTTGGGTACTTTTTGAGTGTTGGCCGTCAAACAACTACAAATGCGTGCAGCTAGCTAAAAATAAAAATACGCAAAATCCAAACACCCGAATTAATTTTAAACCGAATACATATGTATAACTATAAACATTCAACAATTTTGTGTATACACATTTTTTAAACTATCCGGCACAAGCGACAACAACTTAAATTTATAGACTGTGTGAGTATAAAAATATTCTGAATATTAAACCGAATACACATGCGTAATACAGAGGTATTTTATTTACACCCACACATAAAAGATATTTTCAAATCGCCACACATTTCCATTCCATTTTGTGTACACAAATGATTGTGTACAATGGCGAATAGTTACCAAATATTCCGAGTATGCCTGTTTTATTATTTTTTTTTTGTGAGCCTACAAATTGTTTGTGCTACAATTAGATTCTGATTATTAGAATTATACGCAGTTGCTAAAATTAAGAATATTTACTTCCTAGCTAAAAAAATTATATATGGTCCATATATTTTTAATATATGAATGTATATAATTATATATGAATATGTATGAATCCATTGGAAATGTATGGGATTATACATTGCAAAACTATTATATATGAAGTAATATATGGACTAATATATGAAATGTATTATAATATATGAGCTCATATGTATATGGAAATTTCATTATGAAGCTCTTCATATGTGGATCCATATATAGAAATAAGATTTAATATATGGAGCTATATAAGAATGTATGCATACATGATATCTCACATAAGATCGATTTTGCAATCAAAAATATTTGGATTTTATCACTGGTGAATTGGAAATCCATTAGAAAATACATATGGTATTCAAAGTTTATATGCGTACGTACCCTCAACGTTAAAAAAAACTTTTGTTCCAAAAAAAAAAAAAACATTCTTGTATGATTTTATACATTGTGGGCCCCATTTAATATATCAATCAATAATCAAAAGAATAATCCAGTCATTAATTTTATAGAAGATAATAGAATTCTCTAGATAAGAAACAAAGTTCATATTACTGCAAAAAATTATATTGAAAACTATTGTTAGACGGATTATATTTTCTTTTATAATTAATTGCATTAGTTTTTAATCTAATATTAGTTTTGTATTTTTTAAATAATTGATTCACCATTTGACTTAAAATGATGAATGAAATGACTTTTAGTTCGTTTTTCATTATTTATCCAAACAAATGTTTCATTAAATACAACATCGCAGTTCAAAATCTAAAAAAAATTAATTTTAGTAATTTAATTTATTGCACAGCAGTGCGCTGTTTTGAATCAAGAGATTATGAATATGAACTCTGCATAATGTGGAGGGAATATTTACACATTCATGTATGAAAATGTATGAATATATATAATCATATATGCCCATATACCCTCATTTTTCGTATTCGAACCATATATGTGATATCATATATGCTCCATACATATTTTTTTAGCTGGGTTATGTATAAATTTTTTTTGAGTACTTATTGTCGTTCTCTGGTAGATACAAATATAATCAGGGCAATAATGAATAAATCTGGGGTCACACGATTGGCACAATGTACCAATTTTCGTCGGCTCACTGCGATAGAGTCATAAGTAATAAGCCAAAATCAAATTATTACTTAATTAATTCTTGAATAAGTCTATATGGCTTTATTACCAATGCACTGTGGTGCAATTGTGTCCTTATATTTCAAGTAGTTGAGAAATAAGGCAAATTTACCTTGTTACTTATGAATTTATTTCAAAGAGCCGATGAAAATAAGTACATTGTGCCAATCGTGTGACCCCAGCTTAAAATTCCGCGAGAAATTTCTCCCTTTTCCAATTATGTGGAAATTTTTTATTTTCCGTATTACATGCTATTGTTTGATATTGCTATCCGGGAAAAATTGCTCGCGGACAAAATCTTTACAAGACATTCTTCATTAGTGGCCACCAAAGTTTATTTATATGAAAATTATTCTTTATATTAGGAATTTTTTCTCATCTTGCTAGGTAATTCCTGGCTGGTAATTCCTGTTTTAACTAATTGTTAAATCAGAAATTATTTCTGATTAAAAGTTTTATTAAATTTAATGTACGGGAAGAGGAGTATGAAATTGTTATTCATTAATTTTGCAGATCTAGTTAGATCCCCAATTAAACGTCTTTAAGTATTGTTTCCGATATAGTGAGGCCTCGGTTATCGGTGATTCAATTAGCCGGTAATATCAATTGTCCGGGTCAGAAAAAGCAAAGTTGTTTTCATCGACTAATATTCTTTGCATCGATTAACCATAATTACCTCTATTATGCGGGATTATAATTGTTTTTTTTTTCTTCTATTATATTTGAGTAAAACAAAAAAAGGAAATCAGTCGTTTGCAGTTGATGAGTCGGGAGCATATACACGTGTTTAATAAAGAAATTTAGGTATTTAGGATAGTTACGGACTATTTAAACAATGACATATTTATTAGGAGCGGTACAATAAGGAATATGTAATTGCAAGCTTCTTTACAAAAATGACTTGAAGTAAAATTTAATGTCATTAAACTTAATACAAGTCTGGAATTTCATTTACATTGAAAATTTTGTATATAACATATTAATTTACATCAACAGACAACATTCACGGTGGACCTAACAAATGGAAGCTGTTGGTGGGTGGTGTAGCGCTCTTGAAAATAAAAACATGTTGGCGGAACATATGTACTTGTCTAAAATTTAAATATCTCTAAATCGACTTGGTTATAAAAATTCTAATTTGAAAAATCTAAATTATGTATATATAAAGATGATGTACTTGGCAAAAGAAAAAATTCGATACACATATTGCCCTATTTAAAAGGAAGGGTTACCACCCCATTGCATTTTTGTCAAAACGCGAACTAGCGCGAATTTAAAAAAAAAGCTGAGACCCGTATTTAATTAAACCGACCAAAGATAAAAATGTGTTACTTTGGCATTTTTATTACAAACAACCCAGAACAAAAGATTCAAAAACCGTTTTTTTAACAGAATATCCTTAAAAAAAGGACATCGACGATAGTCCTTGAACAAATTGTATATACAGTTGGACGCGCCTTAAAAAAACCTTTCTTATGATACCCATATTGTATATGTTGGTAAGGAAACAGATTCTCAAATTGACACCCTTTTTCAAAATGGTCCAGCTCACGAGAGGTCAAGGCTGGAGCCGAAATATTTTAAATGTCATCTTAAAAGAGTCTAAGGTTCATTTTTAGGAGGGTACATCGAGCACTTTTTTTGGTGAGTCGCTCTAATATACATAGATGTACTACATATAGCATTTTATTTAAATTGAGTCTTGAATTGAGCAAATATTTATTAATTTATTAAATTCTTAAAACAGAAAGATGTATATATGAAATTATATTGAAATAAGTATAGATAATAAAAATAAATTAACAAAATGTTAGGCAATTAACCCATTCGTACTTTGGCCCTAAATCCTGGTACTCTGTTCAATAATTCATGTGAAATGTTGCCAAAATACATATTAAGAAAAATTGGCATGAATTCATGAAAAAAATTTGGAGAAGTATATAGTACTTTGTTCATCTTGGGAAAAACATATGAAATATATCTTCAACATTTTAAGTTTTCTTGCGAAAAATATGCGTGGCACTTGTTTCGCATAAAATTTACAACAAAGAACTGCTGGTTAAAATTGTTTGCATTTAAAATTTTCTGTGCGAAGTGCAAATGTTTGAAAAGGCTAGTTTTAAGTATTTTTCAAAGCTGTATTTTGGTTTAGTATTCGCTTGAAATATTCGCATGCATTTTAGCGAATGCAAAAGCGAATGCAAATAGAAAAGTAAGCGAATAATTTGCGAATGCGAAAGCGAATGCGAACATTCGTTACATTCCTAATATGTATGTATAGTAATATGTATGGTAGTATGAGCTTACAAACATAATGAATACCCCCAAACAAAATGTTTCGACTTTTTCTGAAGTCAGACTTGTCGTACCGAATTCGTTAAGACATTTCGGTAGTTTCTCTGAACAATTTGTTTTAAACATTAACCCCCTGTTTGTGTAAGACGTTTCTGTAATAGATTAAAGAAAAGTTGTACAAGTTTCCTTTAGTCTATTACAAAAACGCCAAGATTTTTAACTCAAACGTTTTACACAAACAGGGGGTAAAACTTTGATTTTTGAGTACATAAGTAAAAGTCTGTGAAAATTTTTTTAAATAAATATGTATATGTTGATAAAAAAAAGGATTGTAACAAATATTAAAAAACGTGAGTATGTGCAAATTATTTCGACAATAGCAGTAACATTACGGTGAAGCGGTGATCTGCTATAAAAGCAAAAAAAAAACGTACCTAGATGTCGTTACGAATTCGTACCGACTTATCGTAATGAATTCGTACCGACATATCGTTACGAAGTCGTGTCAACCATTATATACAATTGTTACGATTTCGGTAATATTTCGGTGCCGAAACCGGAAGATTTTGTCGACCAATCGTTACGAATTCTTTACGAATTCGGAGCATTTTGTTTTTGTATACATACAGCTTTTTAAGTATGTATGTATGTATGTTTCTTAGATACCCTGTAGGAAGTATCAATTGAGAAACACTACTGATTCAACAGCGCCTTTGTTAGCAATACTACTGACGAATTGCACCGCAGAAAATGTTTTTTGCTTTAGGGGCCGTCCACATATTACTTAACGCTGTAGGAGGGAGGGGTGGGGTTCGAGTTTTGTTATGATTTGTTATGGTGGGGGTGGGGGGAGTCTTTGAAAATGTTATGTAACAGAAAATTTTTTTTAGTAATTTGTATGTTTTCTCATTTAATATGCTTTTCTCATTTATTTGATTATCATTTATTTAATTGATCATACGTCTTAGCTTCACATTTATATTATGTATGTATACATACATACATGTGCGGAATGTCAATTTTCGATATACGAGAATTCGAATTCGAATATTTAAAATGATATCCGCGAACACGAATATTTAAAACGATATTAAATTAACTTTGCTTTGTTTTAATTTACATTGTAAATTTTACAAAAACATAGATATGTATATATGTATATGTAAGAACATGTTTTTGAACCCAAAAAACATGAAAATTATATTATACATTTACTTTTTCGTGAGCGTGCGTGATCGTGATAAGTTGTAAACCACTCGGTGATTAAAAATATTTTGTTCGTGAGCGTGCGTGATCGTGAAAATGTTCAAAATCATTCGTGCGTGAAAGTGCGTGAGTAAAATAATTTTCAGCGTGAGCGTGCGTGTCGTGAGTCAGAAAACACTCACGTGCACATTTCTAGAAATGATTACAAAGTTCAAAAGCCGTGTATAAAGTCGTGACAGCTGACGAATCGTGGATGTATGTTAACACGAGTGTGGGTATGCTAAGACGAGCTAAATACAACAAAAGTTGTTTCTTCGGCGGAAAGGTCATGTGGCCACTGTTCCGCTTGAGCGACGTAGAAATGTAAATTCTGAGTGGTACACGATCCTTATTTACAGCGCCTGTGGTGTCAGTGAGGCGTCTTAAATTTGCTAAGCTGTGTAGCCATTTAATTGGTTATTTTGCTTGGCCGATGATTGTGCTACACAATACCGACAAAGGATGACGCTCTAATGTTACATTAGCATTAGTATCCGCTGAAGCCTGTGTAGCTCAGTGACCAGTGTATATGCCTTTATCACTTGAACTTTCCTACAACAACTGAAACAAAGAGACACTAATGTTGGATACCGGGCTCTAACCCAGGACCTTAGGTTTTGTATTCAACGTGTTAACTAGTTGAGCCAACGCCACCCTCTTCAACGATGTTAACTCCACTATTATCTAATTCACACTGACTTGCACGGTACCAATTTTTATGCCACAAGAAATGCTTATATAACGTTTACACTTCGTAATAGATGGCGTTGTTAAATATGTGCAAACTTAGCAAAGGCTTGGTAACCAAGTGACCGGAGACCGAGCTCAAACCCAGAACCTTCAGTTTTATAGGGTTTTGATAAAGTAAAAGATATTGCACAAAAGTCTTGCCTTTAAAATACGTTTTTTTTTGTCATTTACTACGTTATTCGCGGCGAACCTTCAATTATTTCATAGTGGGTGTTATATGAATAAATTAACAATTCATTAAAAAAAAAAACATTTATTTAACAATTGCTTATAACTGTTATTGATATTTACTTAATAATTGCTGTTTATGTTTTATGCTCAATTAATGTCTTAACTACTTATCAAGTGAAATGTCTCACTAATATTAATTTAAGACGATCCCACATAAAAGTTACATTAAAAAATTAAAATGTCTCTCATTTATGTTGATCGTAAGATTAGCAAAAATAATTGACATGTGCGTGACATTTCACGAAATATATATTACTGCATTATTCGTTTAGGTAAAAACTGTCATTTTAAAATTTTTTCGATAACGTTTAATATGTTGACAGATTCGGTTTAAGATTTTGACATTTTGATATGATGAGTTCATTAAATGTATGTTTTTAATAACTACTAGATATATTTTTTGCACAGAAACAAAAAAACTGTTTTGTTTAAATAATGCAGTTTAGTTAGGTTATAACGAAATCCATATTTTTTTTTGTTTTTTGAAAACTATTGTTTTATTAAGTATACTATTTAATTACATAAATGCAAAGAAAAGAAAGTTATTTAGTTAACAGCTGCTTCTTTTATTTATTGCAATTGATTTCATATCAATTAACTGTTGCTGGTCAATTGCACCAATCCCTAATTTTGTCAGCTCAATGAATATTTTATTTACTTCAAAGTATCTTTAACTTAAGTAAAAAAGCATAAGCAAGATACAAATTTGTAACCCTAAAGCTTATTAATGTCATTGTTTAGCAGGAAATGAGACAGGTAACCAAACACCTCATGGCTAAATAAGAAATAAAAAACGGCAAAACTGAGCGCAATAGTATTAGTATTATTAAAACTACAGGCATTAATTATGCTGGTTGCTATTAATGCTTATTGGTAAGATTTGGTCGGTTGTTATCAAAGACTAACTTTGCTTTAAAGTTAAATAGAGATATAAAAAAAGCATTTTATTACAATATTGAAGGTATTATATAACAAAGACGGAAATTGCTAATGAGTTTAAGTTAATTATAATATAAAAAATAAAAAAATAAATTTTTTTATTTTTGCAAGTGCTCATTTTGCTTGCATTTAATATAGAACTTTTTGCATTTACAGTAGTTTTCGCTTATAGTCACATTTAAAATTGCACAGAAATTGTGGACTATGGGTCTTATGCAAAAAAACTTAATAAAGCTTTGTCAAGCAATGTTAAGTAAAGTTGTATTCAAAAAAAATTATTGTATCAAAATTCTAAAGTAGGCACCCACGTTTGTTAAGGCTACTTTAAGTTGATATTTCCAAAATGTGTATTTTGTACCTCAAATATTTTTACTAATATCGCACATATTGATTCATGTTACATCTGAAAATGAAGCTAGAAGTGCTAGCTCTTATCTTAAATTTATTATTTCTGTCATGTGATGGAAAATATCACTAAATTATCCAACTGCTTGGAAGTATATAGCAAAATCCATAAAAAAATATTAAAATAAATACAATTATACAAAAATGTTTTAGTGATGTACATACAATCAAAATAAATCGAAAAAGCTGGTATTTGAATATATACTCGTTTCATTCGAATAAAACAAATTGTGATAATTTTTCACATTTTTTTACTTTTACTTCATGGTTGTGTTTATCTGTTTTCCTATTAAGTCAGAAGCTCATATTTTTTAAATTAGGTTGCTTTACTTCAAGATAATAAAAATTTATTTAATAAAATAAAAAAAAAATTTGAATACCCGAATGAAATTGTATTCAATTTTGTACATCATAAGCTGTGAAGTGGTTGTTGAACACGGTGGTGTTACCAGTATTTATTATTAAATCACAAAATATTTAAAGTTGTCTTTTGCATATGATTTTTTAATAAAGCTATGTTAGCCTTAAAGTGCTTATCAACTACTATGAACTTTAAAGCTAAAGTAAAATATTTTTTTGCATAAGGGGGTATATCGCTAATGTGACTATAAGCCTAATTTTTTTATATGCCACGCAGAGGTATATAAAAGAATTTCCATACAATCCAATTATATCAATTACAAAACAATGTTGTACTTAAAAGGCACATTTGTGTGGCCTTTTATGCAACAATGTTTTGTTCTAAAGACATGTTCTTCTACTAAACAGTAGATGGAGGTTGCAATTTAGACTAACTTTTTGGTTTATGGCTTAAATAAATAACTAAAAAAATCTGTTGAAAATTTTTGTGACTACAACACGAATTGTTTGCATTAGAGAGCTGCGTAAACAGTCTTGAAATGTAAAAACGTCATGATTTTTAAATGTATTCACGTCGCATGTATTATACTAAACCAATAATAAATGCTGTCATACTGTAAGCGAAGCGCGATGGATGTATTGGTGTACGTGTATATCAGTGTTAACACGCGAAAACGCAAAGACAGCAAAACAAAACAAACACTCAAAAGAAGTACTGTTGATTAGTGTATACTTGTTATTTTTCACATTGTACGTTTGAGTGTGTGTGTGTAATATGTAATTAGATGGCAAGCTATTATGTGATTAACCGCCCTGCAGAAAGTGCGAATAGTGAAATTGTGGTGATTTACTAGTGACGTTGTCAGTAGCACTACTGACCAGGTGTACCCCAGCCAATGGTATCATCTATTGACATTTAACATTAGCTTGTCATTGAAAATCCACCACTAGACTATAGCACTACTGACTTAGTAGTTCTTTCGGGACCACATGGAGACATTGGCACCAAAGATACACTAGTAAACTTTAGGGGCTCTAGTCCACAATATCGATATATCCTCTCTCGTTGTCAATAGTAAACTTATAGTGATTTTCTAGTGACATTGTCAATAGTGCTACTGACTAGGTGTACCCCAGCCAATGCAAATGCGTATTGAGAAATAACATAGGGTTGTCATTCAAAATCTATCAGTAGACTTTAGCACTATTGAGAAGGTAGTTCTTTTACGACCATATGGAGATATTTGAACCGAAGATTCACTCGTAGATTTTAGTGACCCTCGTCTACATATATTTATTTAATATTATTGCACAACATAATAAAAAAGAAAAACAAACTATTGACGCGTTCATTCACAATATCACCAGAAATACACTAGAACTGTCGTATCTAACGTATCTCTACTCGCGCATAAAAGGAAAGTTGTCGACAGTTTAACTAGTGCAATTCTCGCTGGAGAAAGAGTATTGACATAGAGACATATGGTTCTAGGTTGACTAGAGGCGCATACAACTAATGTTAATGCATGTGTGTGCATTTGCATGTGCGCAGAAAAATAAAAGATCATACACAAATGCATGCATAGGGTTGCCAGACGGCCTGGAATGGCCTGAATTTTCCAGTTTTTTAGAGCCTCATCCAGTTACCAGCTAACATAGAATTTATCCAGTTAAAAATAATTTCTTAAATTTTGAAAAATACACAGCGGAACAGTGGTTTTATTGCTTCATTTAAAATAGTCGATCCTTATGTATTTTTATCCGCTGATTACGATGGCATCATTAGTTTTTCCCCAGCAGCTCTAGTTTTAAAGATATAGTGACAATTAGCATATGCTTAATATATGCCACTTTTTTATAATTCACTTAGTATATCACCAATGGTCCCCCAAACTTAAAAATACTTTCTGGATTATTAAATTTCATTAAATTCTATTTGAGTAGATGAATATTGAGTATATCATGATATCGTACTCTTATTACATGGATGTGAAAAATCGTGTCTTTTTGATTTAGTTCTTAAATTTTTTTTATTTAAATTTTTGAAATTAAATTAACTGGTTCTTATGTATTTTTGTCCGCTGATTACGAATATAGTTTTATTATTTATCTATCACCTCTAGTCTCATAAAAAAAGACTAAAATTTTTGCTCTCTCATGCCTTCCAAAAAAAATTTGTTTTTTGTATCACATATCTGATCAATGCAATTATTACATATAATAAATGTTGTATTGACCAGTCCAGAAATTTTTTGTTTTATTAGTTGTTATTGGGCATGTGCCAAACGGTAAAAAAGTACTATGGTAAAAAAATATTTGCCTGTGGGGAAAAAATTTAATTTTTCTGCTGTGCCAAATGATATCTTTTTTTGACAATGTAAAATTTTGACAAATTCGCTTTAGCATAGAAAGAAGCTGATGAAATAATTGCTGCGGCGGCGAAGCAAAATATTTGACTACAAGCCGCCGGCTACCAACAAATTTTCAAAGGGACATTTTTATATAAAACAATATTTTGTAGCAAAAAATTATATAATTTTATTTATACATTTAAGAGTCGTAAAAATCTATGTATTGAGCGACGGCTTGAAGCGACGGCGGTGGTTTTACCTTTTATGATACCATGCTCCTTATTTGCTGCTTGTCAAAAATTCTACTAGCCCCCAGGGCTAGTGAAATTTTATTCACCTCAGAAGTGTCAAAAATTTACTTACGCTAGTTTTTTGCTACCGTTTGGCACAGACCCATTATATCGAAATTTGCAGCTTTTACCAAAAAAAAAACAATTTTAAGGAAAAATTTTAATTTTTAATGCAAAATTATTGGGCCTAAGCACGAGTGTGGTATTTCGACTTCTACTACGACTATTTTGTACAAGACTAAAGAATATTGCTTTACAAACTCTTCGTATTCGAAATACGACACTCGTAATTAGGCTCACTTAAATAGAACTGGATCCAACTCGTTCATTCGTTCATTTTTGCCACAAACCTATGATCAAACCGATTTAAATTACATGGGTTTGATCATAGGTTTGTGGCAAAAATGAACGAATGAACGAGTTGGACCCAGCTCTACACTAAAATAATCAGAACTTATCAAAAAATAGAGGCTACATTCAAAATCAGCGACGTCATATTATTAGAAATAATATTTTTTGATGGCGTAAGAAAAGAAAAATTCGAGATATTTTTTTTTAAATATAATGCACAAATCTCTGAAACTAGAGGGTATAAGAATATAAGAAATCTTTTTTCGTAATTAGCGGACAAAAATTCATAACGACTAACTAGTCGGAAGTAAGTAAACAATATAATAAAAAAGTTTTATGGACTAAACTATGCTCCTCAATGTAAAGCTATCGAAATAAAGGAAATTGTTTTACAGATTAAAACTAATGACGGAATCGTAATCAGAAGATAAAAATACACCAGGATCAGCTTTTCTTATTAAAACAAGGCAAAAATTTCTGTTTTCTGGTTGTGTTTTTATATCTTCTAAGGAAAAATTTTTAATACTAAATAAAAAGAAACAATAGTGCTTGCAAATGTACAACCAGTTGTAATTTTCCCTAACACTGATTAGTTCCTCTACTTTGTACATCACTGGTAATTTACAACCAAAACAATATTTTCAAAAAGCATAAAACACTTTTTAAGCTTATTTTTAAATTGTCCAGTTATTTTTTCAAAATCCAGTTGAATTTTTTCCATTGTCCAGGTATTTGACTTTTGGTATCTGGCAACCCTATACATGCATGGCGTTCGTACACGCTCTTATGCGTAGAAAGAAGCTAGTATCACAAATTCTTCCGTCACGAAGTGTTTTCTTTTTTTACTCTTATACCTACAATACTCAAATAAATTTCTTGCAAACAGTGTTGTTAACGTTTGTTTTATAAGATTTCGCTGTAGTAAAGCATTTGAAAAATCCCTCATGTCTTGAAAGTTTTTATAAGATGTCTTATGCAGGAGACTAGTTTGCATACAATTTGGATTTTGTCTACCACAAAGTTGGTGCATATATGTCAAATATGACTATATCGTAAATGGACTATATCGTCAACTTTTTGAATGAAATTAAGTTCGAAAGTCACAAAAAATATTAAATATGGACTATATCATTAATGTGACAATAAACGGTAGTGACTATAAACGAAAACTACTGTAGTAAGCATGATATGTATGATGTTTATTTTATTTTTGCAAGTGCTCATTTAGCTTGCATTTAATGTAGAACTTTTTTCATTTAGTAAGCATGATATGTATGATGTTTTTATATGAAATCCTTCAATAACATAAATTTATTATATTATTATTTTATAGCCATGTTTTCGAAGTCATAAATAAATTCTGCTTGTTATTAGAACACTTGTAAATTGCAGCCTTGTAGAGTTTAAAATCTTTAAAGCTATAACCTTACATATCTGTAAAAATATGAGTAAATATAAATTTTCCATATATTCTATTCAAATATAGTATATAAAACAGATGAAAACTAATATATCTGACATCATAATCGATAGCAGTTTATGAAAAATTATGCTTTGATATGCTATGATGTAGACTTGTGCTGTAAAAGAACGAACTAGTTCAATTGAACTATTCCCATACGTGAACGATGTGAACTAGTTCAGTCTAGTTGTTCCTTTTTGTTCTTTTGGTCTTTCTTGTTCTTTTGACCTTTCTTGTTGTTTTGGTCTTTCTTGTTCTTTCGTTCGTTTTTGGTCTTTATTTCGTTTTGTTTATCTTATTCTCTGTTCCTGACCAAAACACATGCAAAACATTTCATTTACAAGAGACACATGTAGTGTGCCTATTAAATTTATAGCAGAATAATCAAAACAAACAACAGAAAATGTATACTTAGTGAAATATACAAGCGAGTTTTACAAAATTAAAAGAGATAATTTGTAGTATTGAATTAAAAAACAGATTGTGAAAAAGATTATTAGAATTAAAAAAGTGATTAAAATTTGTTTTGAACTGATTACGGATTTCATTTAAAAAATTTTCATTAAAAAATATTAATTTTTACCTTTTACTTAAGGTACCAACAGACGACATGTTTTTTACATGTGTTTTTTAAGTTTTTGACTCGTATGTTTTTCTTTATGCTTGTCAATATTGGTTAATTTACATAAGGTTTATAATTTTTGGTCACAAACGTACATGTAGTATCACTTCTTCTTTTTCAGTACATAAATATCCACGTTGTTTGTTTTATAAATGGCTTGCAGCCGTCGAAATATTTTTGGTTCCGTCGCTGTAGTACTGGCGACGTAAATGTGCTTTTTTAATTTTTTCTTTTTTAAACCAGTCGTTGAGGTTGTACCTAAAAATCTATAAATTTTTGTACTTATTTTAATAAAACGACAACGTTAAATTACAAAAAAAAAATATATAATTTATTTGTCTTGCAAAATACTTCATTCAGACGGCTAATGATAGTACACATAATCAACCGCCGACGAATTTGTTCGCATGACATAGACATTTGGAGCTGTATGTTTAACATAAGAAAATAGAGCACGCTCTATTTCAAATAATGTCTTATGTTTTTTGTCATGTTTTTTACATGTAGCCTCTATTTTAAAGGTAACACACGACATGTTTTCGTTTACATATGTAAATTTTGGCACAAACAATGTGAAAAACATGTCATCTGTTGGTACCTTTACTTGCGAATGAGAACACAAAGTGCAAATAAAAATACTGATGAACAAGAAAAATTTTTTTTAGTTGCTTTTTATGCACAGAGAAAGCAGATTCGTTGTGACAACCGAATTTGTTGCCAATTGAATTTTGGCGGTTGCAGCAACTATCATAGAATTCTGCTATAGCGACTGAAATTTTCTTGTGGTACCACTATATTTTAATTATAACCTCCAACGGAATAGTTGCAGCAACAGAAAAAATTGGTTAACAGTATGGAATTTGAAATAAATGTTATTCTTGCTACCGAAAATTTGGTTAATATAATTAAAACAATATCATAATTGGTACCTGTAAAAGAAAAATTGGCCTTCCTTACTGAAATAAAAATAAACAATAAATGCAAATAAAATTACACAATTTAAGAAATTTATTATTTGACATATTGTCATAAGTTTATTTTAATTGAAATTTATTTCCTAATGGTGAAGCATGTCTATATACATTTCTTCAACCACACATTTTGAAAAGCCACAAGCCTGTTATCTTATGCACAGACTTTCAAAAACCATTTGAGAATTCACAAATCATAATATCTTTGAAAGTCACAAAAGTAAATTTTTTAATTTGCTGCTATAAACTATGATAGTAAACGCAACCTCTAGTTAGTTGCAGCAACTGATTGAAAGTTTTTATTTTAATTTTAATATAGAACGACAATTTTTTAGTTGCTAATACCAAAAGTTGGTGGTAAAATTCAATTCGTAATATTTTATTCGGTTGGGTTAACCAATCAGTTAATTAGTCATGACAAAAGCATACGCTCGGTTGATGCAATCAATTTAAGTATTGTCGCAATCATATCTTTGTTACAATTATGCCCTTATGGCAATGAACATGGATTGTTTTTTGGATTAACAGAAAATTGATAGCGTAAACTGAAACATAGTTAATGCAAATGATAGTTTATTGGACTAACCGTTTTCCAACCAATCTTTTTTCTGGGTGTGGGAATTGTTAAAATTTAAGTTTATAAATTTTTAAACGCACTAATAATCCCATATTAATATTTTACTTATTAAGTAAAATTTTTTTTATTAAAAATACATTGAAATTGATTATTGAGGGGTTTAGCTGGATCCTATGCGCATTTCACTGTTGCTAATGCATATCATCAGGGAACCTTTACCCAAAGTTTCTTAGAACAACTAGAGTTATTATGTTATAAACTTTCATTTAAACAAATGAGAAGCTCAACAACAAATAACAAAGTTGAAACAAGAACTCAATAAGCAACATGTTTTTTTTATTTTCTTACTTTACCACTAATACATTGGCTGACTTTTTTTCAGCTTCAAATTGTATTTGTAAGAGTATGTAGAAAGAAAATAAATGTAAATAACAACAACAGCTATTTAAGTATAGAGTGTTGCCACACAAGTATTTTTTTGACTAGGTGCAGTCAATTTAATAATTAGTTGTTTTTTTTTATTATTTTTTTATTTTTATTTTTATTTTTATTTTTACTAAATTAAAAAAAAAAAATTCTTGTGTTGAATATGAATCAGTATTAAAAAAGTGATTAAAATTTTCTTTCAAATGATTACTGACTTCATTTTAAGTATTTTCAATCAAGAATATTAATTTTAACCATTTACTTATAAAAACTACGCAACGAATAAGGTCACTAATAAGCACTAAGAAGAAAAAATTGAAGAGGATAGGACGACTACAATCTCTGTTCTGTTGTTCACTAAACAACTGACCGAAAAGAACACCTGAACGAAAAGAACGAACTAGTTGTTCTTGTTGTTGGGAACAAAAAAGAACAATCCGCAAAAGGCAGAACTATGCCCAACTCTACTATGATGCTCTAAAGCCCACCAAACACAATTTTCGAATTAATACATTAAATTTTATAGTGCATAAGCTCATAGTAAAATCTACTACATATATGCTCCCTTAGTTATAAAATTGGTCTAAGTCATATACATATTTCTATGGTCGAAATATTTCGTAGACTACGTTCGAACAAATCAAAAAGTAATTTTTATATTATGCACAGTGTTTCTCGTTCGGTCGTTTTTGACACAAACCTATGATAAAAATCATGTAATTTAAATGAGTTTTATTCTAGGTTTGTGGTCAAAACGACCGGCTGAATGAGTTCGACCCAAGTTTAGAAAAATAAATGAGTTAACGTGTTGGTTGGAAGTTCAACTAGCAACTTATAAACAATAAACTTACGTCAAACTCGTTCACAAGTAGACTTGGGTCGAACTCGTTCGTTCCCTTGTTAATTTTATTACCCATTAGGCTTGTATCGAACTTCATAGGTTTGATGATCGGTATGTGTCTAAAACGAGCTACTTAGATTTGGGTCGAACTCGTTCACTAGTTAATTTTTGCCACAAACCACTGATCAAACCCATTTAAATTACATGGGTTTGATCATTGGTTTGTGGCAAAAATGAACTAGTGAACGAGTTCGACCCAAGTCTAGAGCTACTGAAAGAGTTTCATACAAGTCTAACTGCCTCTTCCACTATTTCGAAAGAAAGTCTTCATTCACATTCTACGCGAAAGAAAACTGATTTCCATTTCGAACGACAAGCCGCAAGAAAACGCAAGTGTTTTCATACAGACTTTCATACCACTAACTCGAATGAGTCGTCAACAAAGCGAACACTATGTCAAAATCACTCACTTGCTATTTTGTGGACTTGGGTCGAACTCGTTCACTAGTTCACTTTTGCGACAAACCACTGATCAAGCCCATTTAAATTACATGGGTTTGATCATTGGTTTGTAGCAAAAATGAAATAGTGAACGAGTTCGACCCAAGTCTACTATTTTGCTTTCGTGTAGTAAAATTTATTTGCAAACAATTCAATAAAGCTTGTGAAATTATTATTTTATCACATTATAATTTTTTATTCCTATTTCTTTAATTTATTTTTTATTTGTAGAGAAAAGTCATAAAATATTCATCAAAATATTATTGAACACTTCTGTTTTGATTATTGTTTTATGTTCATTATAAAAAGTACTCGCACATTTTAAACAAAACGAATGTAGTTGTAAAGCAAAACAGCAATAACTTGCTGTTTGTAAAGCAAAACAGCAATAACTTGCTGTTGCTGTGCGACTATTTTCTTGAATTATTTTTCGTTGTTCAATATGGTTGTATTTATTTTCATGTAAATGTTAGTAAGTTTTAAAAAATCGCTAGAAATATTTGAAATATACAAATTGCACTACTTTAATTTATAAACACGTAAAACAAAAAAATGATATACGTAATCACAAGCGAAAGAAATCTGACGACATAGTGGAATGAAAATGTATTAGAATTCAAGCGATTAGGTTTCTTTCGCAGAGTTTTTCTTTCGACATAGTGGAAGTGGCAATAAAACCCATGTATGTTTAGAATTGTATGAAACTCTTTCAGGAGTAGACTTGGATCGAACTCGTTCACTAGTTCATTTTTGCCACAAACCACTGATCAAACCCATTTAAATTACATGGGTTTGATCATTGGTTTGTGGCAAAAATGAACTAGTGAACGAGTTCGACCCAAGTCTATTCAGGAGCTCTATTTAGACACAAACCAATAATCATACCAATGTAATTTAAATGAATTTAATTAAAGATTTATGTCTAAAACGAGCTACTGAAAGCGATTGATGCAAGTCTATTTATGTTACATGGGATTGTTTGTTTATAGTCTTGTGCCAAAAATGTAGTAGTAAAATAGTTCAACCCAAGTCTAATTAAAACGAGTAACTCGAACCTGCTCAGTAGAGCCGGTTGCAACTCGTTCAGTCGGTTGTCTTGGACTTGACTTGGGTCGAACTCGTTCACTAGTTCATTTTTGCCACAAACCAATGATCAAACCCATGTAATTTAAATGGGTTTGATCACTGGTTTGTGGCAAAAATGAACTGGTGAACGAGTTCGACCCAAGTCTATCTTGGACATAAGCCTGTGATCAAAACCATTTAAATTACATAGGTTTGACAATAGGTTTGTGTCTTAAATGACCGAACGAGTTTGAACGAGTTTAGACCCAGCTTTAGTGTAGAGTTGTGTCCCACAGCTCTTTTTAAAAAAGTTTATTCACTTTCAAATCAAAAGTTGTTTCAAACCCATTTAATTTACATTAGATTTGGGTCGAACTCGTTCACTAGTTCATTTTTGCCACAAACCAATGATCAAGCCCATGTAATTTAAATGGGTTTGATCAGTGGTTTGTGGCAAAAATGAACTAGTGAACGAGTTCGACCCAAGTCTAATTTACATTAAGGTTTTTCACCGGATATGTGTCCAAGATTTGTTGCACTGCACTCTACTCTACCATTCAGTACGAGTAAAGAAAATGATCACAAACATTCATGTTCATCGCCAATAACTTATTATTACATATTATTATTATCATTCCTTTTTGTTGAACAAAAAACGCAAATCATAAAATATCAGGGTCAATGATGGAGTATACTCAAAAACTTACTAACTGTTGCAACTCTCTGGTCCAGGTATAAATTCACTATTATTCATCATAAGAAACATTAACAAATAATTACAAAAAATTTTGCTGCTTAAATATTTTGACTGCATACAAATACATCCGCTCTCAATTTCACCTGATAATACTTGTATCTTCTACGAGTGTAAGACAAAAAAAAAACGTGCTTAATCTTTTGTTAAAACTTTAAATTTAATAAATTAAAAGTAAAATTAAATGTTGTGAAATTTTTATATCAAGAGTCTTTAAACAAATGTCGGCATAAATATCCAACAATTGCTAACAGTTCTGCACCAAAGCAAACTAACACTAAACGACAGCATTTTAAGCACTTTCAAGAGACAAAGAAAATAAAATCAAACTACCCATAAACCTTTAAATTTCACAGGAATTTACTTAAGCACATTTGAAGAAAAAAAAATTGTACAAGTGAAATTTAAAACATTTATATTTGGCATTGTTTCGCTATTTAGAGAATATAATAGTCGTACAAAAAAAAAAAAAAAAAAACACAAACAATGTATTTGCAAATTTTCTGCAGAAATAAAAATATTTAATAGTTTTATCTAATACGAAACGCAGTGTATGTATTTGTATGATAACATTTTTTATTTTCCTTTTAGTAAGTCTCGCTTTTATATTTATTTATTTATTTATTTATTCTCTTTATTTTGTATATTTGCAAACAAAAAATAAAGTCTCATAAAATTGCCACAATACAATGGATTTTTTTATTTAATTTTTTTCTTTCTTAAAGAAGACGTTCCCATAAAAAACCAAACAACTTCCTCAACTATTTAAAAAAAAAATAGAGAAAAAAGCTTAAGAAATACCATATTCATTGTCAAAGATAAGAAAACTGTTAAGAGCGGCTAATAATTAACAAACTTGTTAGAAAAAAGAAATATTTTCTATTAGTGCTTAAGGCAAAAGGGAAGCAATTTAAAATTCATGCATTAAAATATTTTTATTTTAAATAGAAAAAAAAAATTTCTTAAATGATCTTAAAATATAAATTTTTTTGTTTGCTTTTCAAATATAGTTTAAAAAAAATAGTCTGAAGTGAAAATTTAAACTAAATTATCATAACACACAATTTACATGTTTTCATTTCAAGAGCTGAATTCTCAACACAACAGAAAATTTTCGAAGCTTATTTAAATATTAATGAATAAAGGGTCTTCCAAAAAAATGTTTTCCTTTGATATGGGCGATTCTATTCTAGAAAACTTTTAACATCAATTTTCAAATAATTTTTTGATACTTTTTTTGATGCCAATTTAAAGTAAAATATCTATATTTTACAATAATATAATTTTTTTATACGTAAGCTTTTAAGCTTTATTTAAAAATATAAATTTGTTGTACACTTAAGCATAAAGATTCATAAATTTGCACCCGTCATGTTGCACCCGTCATGGCTTAAAGAGCAAATGTCTTATTATAGGATTATATTTCTCTACGATGTTTGATTTGATAATTATCGTCTGATATCTCATCTTTCACAATAAAAAAATATAATACAATAAAAGTTAAAAAATTAGCAGGGTTTTGTGTTTTTGTGGTATGATGTTATGAAAGTGGGCCAATTTGGTTGCACCCGTCATTATTTGAGCGTTTCATATAAATTCTTGTAAATAGATAATAATAGTATATAAAAAAAATGTTACCCCTTCTAGAAATAATGAAAATGTGTTTCTTTCTATTAGTAGAAGGCGTTTAAAGCGTCTAAATGTTGCACCCGTCAGAATAGAATCGCCCATATGCAAAAAAAAACTAGTATTTTTAAGCGAAATCATCGGATGTTTTTTTAATTGTAAAAAGGAGGCTGACTCAGTTGTGGGTTGTTGGCATAGAGCTTATCTTTCACATAAAAGTGTTAAATCACAAGACCTCGGTGCGTAATTTTAATAATCTCTTGGATAAATCACACAATCAGGAAATTTTGCATTGAAAAAAAAAACATGGTATCGTTACTATTTTGGTACGGAAATGGAGGTACTTTCAGCAAAAAAATAAACGTAAAAATAGTCGAGAGCACGAAATTATTTATACCATTTCAATTGGCCTGTGCTGAATCGAAATCTGTTCACAGATTGATTTCTTCACGTCTTGTTGTTGAGATCTTCTTACTTAAATAAAGTGCTGATATTGAAATATTAAGGTCCAATCCCACAATGTCGATAACGTTGGACTTGTCGCACACTTACATTTGAAACAACAACAAAATATTTTAAATTTATTTTTGTTTTGAATGTAAGAGTGCGACAAGTCGAAAGTTATTGACATCGTGGCATTGGCTAAGTATGTATTTATTATGACAAAAGTAGAAAATCTTCCACATAAATGACTTCTATGATATAAATTAAAATCTTAAATGAAATTCCATGCTAATGTAACATTTTATGAGCTTTATCTGCAGTTTCACGATTGATTTCCCCAGTAGAAATCAGTCAACGTTTCTGGGGATCACTTTCCCTTATATATGTATATTTTTTTTTGCTTTTGCACAATGTCTTACTAGAACCTTTCACCATGCTCATCAGAGATGGCACTACGAAAAAAATCTAATTGCGAATGCAGAAAGTGTATTTTTAATGACACTTTTGCATACGAGTTATTGATATGAAAAGTTCCCAGCAGAAATGATAATGCAAATCACTAATAAAGTCGGCTGTAAGTAGTTCTGGTGAATTCATCAATGAATTTAATATATGGTTGTCATAAGACGGAAGTGATTCAAATAACTGAATGATATGTTCTTAATGACATGCATTTTCGAAAGCTGCTCATGCTCTTCTTTCTGTAAAGATTTCTCATATTTAGGGACTAAGAAATATACCTTTCTTCGATTTGGTCTCCTTTAGACGTGAAGACAAACTTTTCATGTGTTTAAATGCCTTATCATATTTTTTATTAAACCTAATTTGATGGGATTTCACCCATCAACTAAAGGCTGATTTGGAGTGTTTTTGCTTTCCAAAATGCCATGTGATCTGAAGGACCAATTCACAAGAAAGCGACAATATATTTTATATCCTCCTGGCATAAGTGTTTTTGCTTCCCGAAATGCCATGTGATCTGAAGGACCAATTCACAAAAAAGCAACAATATATTTTATATCCTCCTAGGCACATACATTCCGCAAATAGCGATCTTGTAGTTTTTGTAGATTTCTTCATAGTTACTGCATGAGCTAATGGTACGGACGGATATTAACTTTCATTATGTAGCAACATTTCTCTCCGAGCCACTAGATACATTTATTTCTACTTTGCTTATTTTTTTAATTCCAGAAACATAAAAATAATTTCATATCACTTTGCAATTTTACCAGAAGATGCAAGTGTGTTATGAAAAAATTTCCCTGTAGAAAATGGAACTGATAAAAGACTAGTCACGTGATCGATCCCCGTATGTTGTTGTGTTAACTGAACTTCAGCAGCTTGAAACCCCGAGTCTTTATAAAAGTATTATGTTATATCGTTTGTGAAATGCTCAAGTTAAAATATCGATGAGAAATAGACAAACCTGGGTTACAACAGCAATCTTCTCAACTGTTCTTACGCAACATTTCTCTACCGGTTTGATTCTTCACATCATTTACTTGTACTAACTGATAAAATTATTCCACCATTTGTACAATGGGTAACCGAGAAATTGGTTTATGGCGACCCTAAAGTGCTTTTGTTTTGCCAATAGTGGCCGCAAAATTATCACAATTTTCGTAGTGAATTTAAATTATTCAATGCCTTGTTGAAGCGTATATCGTTCCGTACTTACTCGTATAAATGGTATAGTTTTTCCATGGGCATCTGTCAAGGAGTTAAAACTTGAATCATGGCACCTATTAAATTGGTGGGAACAACCTGTAGTTTGTCTGTTTCAGTTAAAAGTTTCACGTTCTAAGCTATTAATTACACTAACAACAAGATCGACATCAAGTCATAATTTTTTCAAATAAACATTCTTTTGTAGACCTGCTCTGCAGATAATTTTATATAAATTTAAAAGTACAGTTACTGATATTTAAAAAAAATATTTAAATTATTGCTTTATCTCATTCGGTAAAAGCTTTTGTTTGAAGTGATTTTTTTTCTTCGTTAGATTAGCTATTAACAAATTTTCGTATAAAAATATTTTTTTTTTACTTAACAAACATTTAAATTTAGTAAAAATTTTTGTCCTAATTAAAAATGAAATTTCATTATAATGAAGTTTAATTTTAATTTTGTCTGTGAAAAATTTTAGAAATGGAAATAGCTGTTATATTAGGATCACACAATTATGTTTGCACAATACTGAACAAATAAATTATATATACAAAAACTTTTAAATAAAACTTACCTACTGGATTATTGAATTTATTAACACTACGGTATATAATTAACTTTCAATTATACTTACCAATGCTCAGTCTAACCTTTCGCTTTTAAAATGAAATTAGAAATAATTCAGCATTAATTAACATAACCATTAACATAATGTAAGATAAGAGCGCACAATATACTATAAGAGCATGTAATGTAGTTCGTAATGAATTGGGTAAGCATTCATTGCCCTCTTTTTAAACCTAAAGCTTTAATTAGACGCGTCATAACAATAACCATAATCATACAAAACAGCTGTTCGAAACAAACTGTATTTGATTAAAGATGACTCACCATTACCATAGAAACCAATTGAATTTTGGTTTGGTTATAGCATTGGCATTATGGCTATGGTCATAAAAACAATTAAGCTCTGATACGAGCACACATTGCTCCTTTATTTAGAAATAGACATATTAAAAAATTTTTTTATTTTTTTTTGGAGTTAATAATGCAGGAAGGATAGTAATATCATATTCAATATTTTTAAAAATTTCATATAAATATATGCAAATTTCATGTATATGCAACTCATGAGAAAAGAAAACAATTTTTACATCTTCATTGCGTTGCATTTTAATTGAAAATTTAGAACTTATTTTCTGCAAAACTAATTTTTTTTAATTGTGCCTCTGTTGCAAAAAAGAAGCGTTATAAAAACTTTTTTATTTGCAATTTTTATTTTAAATAGGTTTTGATCATAAATTAGTTCCATGATTCAAAAGACTTAAGCCACAAACTTTACAGTATCGCACTGGCCAATCACAATAGCTTGAAACTTAAGACTTAGGACGCGAACCTGATGCTTGATATAGGTGATTTTTATGAATAACGGCATTAGTAATCTTATCGATTTAAAGATGTCCCTTACCCCCCGTCTGGACTGGCAATAAAATCATTAAAATATATTGCAGCAAATGTCAAATTATTGATATTGCCAATGGAGACAGCTCATTTGCCAGTACTTGCAATAATTGTGGCAATAATTGTCAACAGTTTTTCCTTGACAATTATTGCGAACGTGAAACGTCAAACTCGGTGTTAATTTATGTTCGACTTTTCTGTATAGCGTTTGGCATTTCGATAATATTATTGAAATTTATAAAATATACATTTGTATGTATATTAAAAAAGGAAAATAGTCTCTTAAAAACGTGTGTAGTGATTTAATTTGTATTATTATAAGTTTTTAAATATAAAAACTTTTTCGATTAACCAGATATTTACAAGTGAATTATATTTTTATTCTGCACCTTCCCTGTTGACTTTTTCCATATTGTGGCTATGATTTCGCATAGCCTTAACATAAGTAAAGCAATAAGCAATATTGTTCTGCTATTCTGCCGGCGTTATTGCTATATTGCCAACATATTTATTGCCAGTCTAGACGGCGGGGTTATTTACTTAAACAACTCAATAAAAATATCTAACCAGAAAATGAGTTTTACGTTTTTAATTTACACACGACAAAAAAATTTACACAATGTGAACAACAATGTCAGGAATAATTCTTCTTCATCAACTCAAAAATCACATTTTTTAAGTTCCCAGCGAAAAATTTCAAAAAAGGTAATCGAGTTTGGAACTAAAGCTATGTACAGACGGTTGTCAGATCTTACAATATTGCCAGTAAAATGTGCTCAAAATTTCTTACAACCGTGTGAACTGACAATTTTTGTCAGACGTCGTTGCCAGAAAAAGTATTGTCAGTACATTGCAAGACTAGCACCTGACAACAAATTGTCAAACATCTTACAATCGTGTGAACACATTGCAAAATTATTGCCAGGTATTTGCCAGACATTTTAATATTGTCAGATGTGCGAAGTTTATGCATCTGACAATGGCGTCATTGTAAGAGAATTCTTTTTATGGGCAACACTGCACACGCTTGATTTTAAAGAAAAAATTTATAATAAAATATATGCAGAAAAAATCATTTCAATTGCTTCTTTATGGTCCATAATAATTTATACTTTCACTTTTTACATTTAACACAAACACAAACGATAAATATTTAACAATTTCCAACAAATGGTTTAAGTCTGGCAACGCATAACAACAGATCTAACAATTTGTGCATATGACAACCGTGTGAACTGACAATTTTTCTACTGACGATTTTGTCAGATGATTTTATTGTCATACAACCGTCTGGCAAAAAATTGTAAGATTTTCTGACGACCGTGTGAACTGACAAGGAATATTGTGCTGGCAATTTTCGATTGCCATTACGTTGTCAGCACATTGCCAGATCTGACAATATTGTAAGATCTGACAATCGTCTGTACATAGCTTAAGCATTTTTGGTGGAAGCACTTCCCTACTTGATTACCAACTTATTGATTTTAACAAGGCGTGAGACTAAAATAATCGATTTTTGAGAAGTACTTACATTTTTTTATTTGTCAACATTTCACGTCATCTATTTCGTCTAAAAAATCACTCTCTTCATTCAGCAACTTGCACGTAATTTTTTCAAATTTTAGGTAATGTGATTTGTAAGCGAGTAATAAAAATTGGCAATCAGAAAAGTAAGTCATTATATGGCAAGTAGTTCTAATGGTAATGTGTAATTTTTTGCTGGGTTATGATGTTGTTTTAGTAAATGAGCGATATATTTTTTATACAGGATGTCTCAAAATAAAGTTTAAATTTGGTGTATACATCAAAGACTATGTAAACTCTTTGTCGAAACAATGTTTATATTTTTTTAATTAAATAAACAATTTAAAAAGTTATTTCTTAAAAGTCATATCATTCAAATGTATGTCGCTCATGTTGGCGGCATTTATTTAATCATGTAACAAGAGCTGGAATCTATCATTTTAGCAACAATTTCATAATGGATATTTGGTTCTAAAGTGCCAAAAAAATCGGTTTATTTACATAAACTTTAGATTTGAGATTATTCGACAGGAAAAATACCATAATGATGATAAATAAGAATATGTGCTTTACATTATGTATGTCATCTTTCCTGGAGATTAAAAGGCTTTCGTTCTTATAACAATTGAATTGTTATCGATTCAGCTTTAAGTGTTTGTGCGAAATGCGGTACTACGATGATCTATTTATGTTCAAAGACTTTGCGCTCTTACTGATTGAAAGATTATAATTATCTCGAACAAAGTGATTAGCAATTACAAAGTTGTCTTTCATTCTTGATGATCGGTATCTCCAAGTGTTTTGAGTGACAGGTGTACTTAGTGTATCTAATATTTCAGAATCTTCTACGTTTTGTTATAACCACATTAGCATTTTTTAAACTCGCTGAAGGCGACAAAACTTTCGTAAGTCTTTTAACAGATTATTTTTTATACTAAAGTTGATTTAAAAAAAAAATGATTTTTTCATATTTCTGTGGCAAAAAGGTGCTTAAGTCGAGATAAGCTAAATTTGAATTAATTTTACCTCCGTAATCTGCATATTTGAAACCACCACTGATCAAAATCTGAATTAATTTGTGTGATTTTTTGGAAGTTATAGGACTGTGACTTGCGACTTATCTTTTTTAGATTTATAATCTCATTTGGAAAATTGGTTAATTTCAGTTATACTTAAGTATATTTCAACTAAAATGTGTCACTTATAGTGTATAGAACGATGTTTGCCTAAAAAAGTAAAGGTTAAAAGAGAATTTCCCAATTTAACTGTAAAAGAAATAAATTTCTGAAAATCGAATTGATCGCTTAAAAGTGATGTCCTGCAAAACAGTAAAGAATACTCTAGGACGTTTTTCTTATTGCCACAGATTTGTAGTGCCTGTTGTGCTACAAAACTTTTCTGTAAGTTTTTTGTCCAAATTAGCAGAAGGCGATTAGAAAGTTAGAAAAGTTCTTCTATTCAGGTGACTTCTTCAGAGGCCTTGTTAAAGTTTTAATTGCAAGTCTTGTATTGCTATAATTACAAGTCTTGTATTGCGACTTTGACTACGATGATTTTAAACTAGATTAAAGTAAAAATGTTGCAACGATCTTTATTTTAGTGAAAAATCGTCGTACTCATATCCGACACCCTTAATTAAGCCAAATAATTACATTTTGGCGATACTTATTTAAAGTTTTTACTAAAAAAAAAATTATTATACTTCCAGTGAAAAATAATTTATCTTAATGTATGTCTGGAAAGCAGCACACAAGGTTAAATAATATGAGTTGCGATTTGAGAGTGTTCTGAGAGTTAATAATACATTATTTTACATATAGCTGTGCTCTTCCACTTCTACCATCCATCATATACATATTTATTATGCTTAAGAACTCTTAGGGCCATTATTACAACTTAAAAGTAGGATTTTATCAGACGTATAAAAACTTTATCATTTGCAAAATTTTACTTTAACCTAAAGTGAGCGATAAATTACAGGCACCTTTATCCTACCTGGTAAGTTAAATCCAATTTGCAATAATGGAAAGCTTTTTATACGTCCGACAAAATCCTACTTTTAATTATCTTTAAGTTGCAATAATGGCCCTTAGAGATAAAAGCTTACATGTTCCTATTTAACGAACTGATTTGTTGTAGATATTGCAGATTAAATACAATATTAAGCCATAAACGACTGGGAATGGATGGAAATGTGCACTCAAAAACTGCCATACATATTCATACATACATATGTATTAGAGGCCTGCGTAAACAGTCTTGAAATGTAAAAACGTCATGATTTTTAAATATATTCACGTCGCATGTATTATACTAAACCAATAATAAATGCTGTCGTACTATAAGCGAAGCACGATGGATGTATTGGTGTATGTGTATACCAGTGTTAACAAGCGATGACGTCAAGACAGCTTGTCTGTAACAAACACTCAAAAGAAGTACTGTTGATTAGTGTGTGCTTGTTATTTTTCATATTGTACGTTTGAGTGTGTGTGTAATATGTAGATGGTAAGCTATTATGTGATTAACCGCATACAACTAATGTTAATGCATGTGTGTGCCTTTGCATGTACGCAGAAAAATAAAATATCATAAACACATACATGCATGACGTTTGTACACGCGCTTATGCGTAGAAAGAAGCTAGTATCACAAATTCTTCCGCCACGAAGTGTTTTCTTCTTTACTCTTATACCTACAATACTCAAATAAATTTCTTGGAAACAGTGTTGTTAACGTTTGTTTTATAAGATTTCGCTGTAGCAAAGCATTTGAAAATCCCTCATGTCTTAAAAGTTCTTATAAGATATCTTGTGCAGGAGACTAATATGTATGTATGTGCATGAGTATTACTGTGTAAATTGACACTCAAGTTACATTTGATCCATCTAAATACTCTTAATACATTTGCAAAATTATAAGCATAGAATTTCCTATGAATTAAATGTTATAAGATGCATTTAAATAATATTGGCAATCAAGTAAACGTGTGTTCTTCCGTTCTAGCCATAGATTTATAAGCATATAATTTTCATAATTATCATTTTTTATGTTCATTTAGTTTTTTCGTTCGCGCTTGTTTTTTGTTGTCTTCTTTTTATATCTGCATGTTAAAGTATTTATTATAAATTACGGCGCGTGCTTACCGGACATGCAAATATTATACAAATGATTATTATTTTTTTTTTTTTTGCTACTTTGTTGGCAAATGTGAATACGATCTAACATATATTTATCTCACAAAAGTCTTTATAATAAAACAACGGCAACAATAGTCAGGCAGCTGGAGTCACCATTCAGCTTTGGTCATATTATATACAAATACTGGTGTTTCTTTACCCGGTTCGCTCAACTTGGCTTGTCAACGATGATGATGAGTTTTGTTGTGCAGAGAAGTCTTTGCTGTAAGATATTTTTCTTTTTTTTTTGTGTCTTGTAGAGTACACAATCGGAATGTAACAAAAAACGCTATTTGAAGTTGAAATAACAAAAGTGCCAGCACAAGGCTTCAACAATATTAAAAAGATGAAGCAAAAAAAAAAAAAAAAAAATAGTATATAGTCTGGGTTTTCTTGCAAAAGAGTTATGTTAATGGCATCAGATATCAGGTAATTTCACTTAATCCAAAAATTGTAATACACATATCGCCCTTAATCATCAAGGGGTATTAACTAAAAATTTTAAAATTTCACTTTTTGCAAGAAATCAACTAAAGACAGCAATATATATCTACTGTGCTAATTTCAGCGTATTCTGATTACTATTTTGTTGATAAAATTTGTTATAAAAAAAAATTGAGTTGTGACTATTTTCAATAATTGAAAAATTTTAAAATAAAAACAATAGCCCAATTCACAATCTTGTACGAATGGTCTTGCATCGTTGCATTTGCAAAATGGTATAGTATAATGATACTCACCACTTAACAATTCTTGGTGGTGGGTATCAATATACTATATCACTTTGCACATGCAACGATGCAAGACCATTTGCACAAGATTGTGAATTGGGCGAATGTAAATATATTTGCAAATGGAATTTGCTTACGACAATGTATTCGGATTTTCAAAATCTCTTAAAATGCAACTACAAATCGTTTTTCGTCTCTACATAGTTCTCATATTTAAAGTAATATAAAAAATTTCACATTTTTACAATTTTTATTTTTTAAAAAATCATGCCCACTTTTTTTTTTATTTCCCATCCCCATGCAGTAGCACGAGCATATTTATAACTAAATTTGCGTTTAAAATATGATTGTGTTTTATGTTATACTACAAACTATAACACAAGACTCTTCTGAACTTTTGGAGTACCTATGGTACTCAGTAGGGTGGTTAATTATTTGTGTTTTATTTACATATTTTCAAATAAATTTTTTTTTTTTTTGTTGGAATAGCGGAATAATTTTAAACTTTGGTTTGGATATTCTAACGAACAAAGAATAAAAAACTTTATTCGACTAAGTAAAAAAAAAAAAATTTGCTAAGAAGACACTTATACTTATGGGGGCGAATTCCTAGACGACGTACCCGACATTCATAAAAATAAGGAAGGTATGGAAAAATCCAATATGTATACGGTAAGTATTTTAAAGCAATGAGGGTGGCGTTAGCTGAGGAAGTTAGCACGTTGACTACAACAGAGGTGCTGGATTCAATCCCTTTATCCAACATTAAATAAATAAAAACACCTCACATTTTTCTGCTGTGCATTAGCGTTCCTTTGTGTCAGTTGTTGTAGGAAAGTTCAAGTGATGAAGGCATAGTCACTGGTCCCTGAACTAACCTAACATCAGAGCAGCATCATCGTCAAAGTAAAATAACCAATAAAGTGGCTACTAACAACAGCTTCAAAAAAACTTAATACGCCTCATTTAACACCAGAGGCGCTGCAACACTGCATTATTAAAAAAAAGCGTACAAAAAGCAGAGTTGTAAATGAATGAAGCCTTTCTCTGTCTGTTCCTTCGCCACCTGTCTTCTCTAGCACTATTTCTTTCTTAAAGAATGTAAAACCTAATAATAGTAGCTGGCATTCATTGCCTGATTGTTACTTTCTTTTAAAATAAATTCAGTAAAGTGCGACTTTGACTCGCGCACGAAGGGTTCCGTACGAACACTAGATATGTAATTTAATACAAACTTCATCCTATATAATATATAGTTTTGTCATTTTTTTCGTTTTTGGGATTTTTTCGGTTTTTTTGTTTTGGCGTTTTTGGCGTTTTTTTCGGTTTTGGCGATTTTTTTAAGTTTTGGGAATTTTTTTTTATTTTCGACACTTTATTTTCTCGTTTTGGCGATTTTTTTCGGTTTTTGGCGTTTTTTGATTTTGTTGATTTTTTTTTATTTTTGGCGATTTTTTTCATTTTAGCGATTTTTCTTTTTATATAAAATTTTTTTTTAATTTGGCGACATTTTCGCGTTTTGGCGATTTTTTTTGATTTTTGGCGTTTTTTTCATTTCGGCGATTTTTTTCATTTAGGCGATTTTTTCGAATTTGGCGATTTATTTTAGTTTTAGAAATTTTTTTTCAATTTTGGCAATTTTTTTCGTTTTGGTGATTTTTTTTTTAATTTTATAATTTTCGGTTTGTTTAGTTTTACCGTTTTTAAAAATTTCAAGTGTTTGCCTCTTAAAGTTTCCAAGATATAGCAAGTTGTCAAAATTACATAGTCAATATTGCATTAACTAATGGACCACCCTTTAATTTTAATTTTTTTTAATTTTAGTGTTAATTGTTGTAGTCTGTATAAAAATACACTAATATTACAAATTTCAAGTTTCAATATACATATGTATGTATATTGCATGGGATTTTAAGATTTTTCGTTGCTCGTTTTGGAACACCCTTTAATTTTTAATTCTCATGTATTTGTTGTTGTAGCGGCCAAGGTTCTACATACTCTGTCCAAATTTCAGGTCCGTAGCTCTTACGGTTCCTGAGAAAATACCGTGTGACGGACAGACGGACAGCGTAGCGAAAACAATAGGGTTCCTTTTCACCTTTGGTGTACGGAACCCTAAAAAGGAGTAGTATGTTTAAGATAAAATTTTTGGCTATATCAGTGATAGTAAAAATATGTCAGTGATAATCGGACGCAACAAAAATAGAAATTATATTTGGGCACTCAGAGAAATATACACAATTCAGCAAAGTTTAATGAAGAATTTTTTTGGTGAATGTGGAAATTAAGATGAAAGAAGATCGTTTATGTAAAATTTATAATGTACCTTATTAGAACTCCGTTCTCCTTCTTTTGTGCTAATTCGACAAGTTATTGCTATTAGAAAATTAAAAAAAAAAAAAAATAATACCCATTACTTAAAATAATCGCTAAAAAAGGCTCAGCAAAAAAAAAATTAAAAACGCTTTTACATTTATTAATTATGCACTTTTCAGAATTATTTTTAAAAACAAAACAAAACAGATATTTTTGAGCAAAAAAAATTTTTTTTTTGTGGATGACGACATCCCACTTTAGGCGGGATTATCCCGCTTTTCACATGTCGATCCCGCCTCGAATTTCTGTCCCGCTTTATCCCGCTTCATCCTGCTTTTTAGAGTTTTGAAGAATTCAATCTCTTGTTCGATTTTTATTAAAATGTAACTGATAAAAAATCATGCTAAATATTTTTTAAGTGCGATTATTGCTTAAGTAGCCAAAACTCTGTGTGCTTCGCTACATCCCATAAACGATTTGAGATGAAAAGAATTTTTTTGATGTGTAAACATCTATACGCTAGATTTCTTTGCTGAGATTTCTTTGCTGAGATTTCTTTGCTTTTTGCTTTTGCTTTGCATAGTCAAATCGGTGTGAGTTATGTATGAGTGTATTAGTGTTTGAAAGAAGCTATACCAATCAGAGAAACAAGTCGGCTCGAAGCCGACGGTGCGCCGCCGCCGGTTATTTTTCTGTATATTTCCGTACACCAAAGTTGAAAATGAACTGTAAGAGCTACGGACTTGAAATTTGGACACAATGTGTAGACATTTGGCCACTACAACAACAAATACATGAGAGTTAAAAACTAAAGGGTGTTCCAAAACGAGCAACGAAAAATGTTAAAATCCCATGTAATATACATACAATTGTATGTACATATATACACTTGAAATTTTAAAAGTTAGTGTATTTTTATGCATATATATATATATATATATATATATATATATATATATATATATATATATTTTAACACTAAATTTAAAAAATTTAAATCAATGGGTGTTCCATCAGTTAATGCAATTTTGACTTTGTAATTTTGGCAACTTGCTGTATCTTGGAAACCGTAAGAGCAAAACTCTTGAAATTTTCAAAAACGGTATGCCTAGAAAATCAAAAAAATATAAAATCGCCAAAAACAAAGAAAAATCGCCAAAATGAAAAAAAGCGCCAAATTAAAAAAAATCTCTAGGACTAAAATAAATCGCGAAAAAAGAAAAAATCGCCAAAATTAAAAAAATCCTTAAACAAAAAAAATTGCGAAAATTAAAAAAACCCAAAAAGAGAAAAAACGCCAAAACGAAAAAGAGCGATAAAACTGAAAAAAATCGTTTTAACTGAAAAAACTTAAAAAAAGAAGAAAGCTAAATCAAAAAAAAAATAATTATCAAAACCGAATGTGCGCGAGTCAAAGTCGCACTTTACTGAATTTATTTTAATTGCAACGCGTACACAACAACAAGAACAGCAAAAACTAAACGATGAACAACAGGAATTAAAAATTAAAAAGTAAAGGCATTTACCATAGATGAGCACTGCAGTACCACTAAAGTTTCAGTAAAAACAATAAAAAATGTTTAACAAGTAAATTTTTACTGATTACTAAAATTTTTTTCTACAATTTTTATAAATTGCCTAAATGATTTGTTATATGATGAGATGCATTGAATTTTCAGTAATCAGTAATGCCCGTATTCATAATGAAATTCTACCAAGTGGCTAAATGTTTTTCATGCAAAAGTTTAAAAATTTGAATGAAAAAACTTTGCCACTTGCTACAATTTTATTATGATTACGGCCCTACGATTTTACTGGTAATGCAAATTAAATTTCATAAGCAGTAAAAATTTACTGAATTTTTTAGTAATCAGTAAATTTACTGCTTACTGCAATTTTGAATGCAGTACATATACATATACTGCAGTGTGCCCATTTACTAACCAAATAAGTTTAATAAAACAAACAAAAACCAACAAATTCATATGTATTTACAATATTGAAAGTTTTGATACTTTTAATTACCCAGCAAAAAATTACAATTACCATTAGAAGTACTTGCCATATAATGACTTACTTTTTTAATTGCCAATTTTCATTACTCGCTTACAAATCACATTACCTAAAATTTAAAAAAATTACATGCAAGTTGCTAAATGAAGAGAATGATTTTTTTAGACGAAATAGATTACGTGAAATGTTGACAAATGAAAAAAATGTAAGTACTTCTCAAGAATCGATTATTTTAGTCTCACGCCTTGTTAAAATCATTAAGTTGGTAATGCAGTAGGCAAGTGCTTCCACCAAAAATGCTTAATTCCAAACTCGATTACCTTTTTTGAAATTTTTTGCTGGGTAATTAATTTAAAAAAAGATGCTAAAAGCATAAGTACTTCCAACTTAAAAAAAAATTTTCATTACTAGATGTTTACACATCTCCTCTGTGATCGGCCTCACATTGCTTTTTTTTTATTAGAAGTGCCACGCTTGCGGTTCAACCTTCACTATTTTGTAGAATACAATTTTCACGAAGAGTTTCAAAATTCTCACTGCATTAGTTTTCAATATATTTTTCAAGTAAACATATGCTCTATTTAAGAGGAGCCATGCTGCTTTTCCAATATCTATTATTTTCTATTATTGGCAGATTCAGTGGAATTCCAAGTTTCTGTTTGTAGCAGATACTCGTGGCATGATATTATAAAAATAAATGTTTAATTTTCTTGGGAGTTGACTCACTTTTTGCTCTATTATTTAATCCTTTTTATAATACTTTTCTCTTTATGAAAAAAAAGTTAAAATTTAGAATATTTCGGCTTTGGGAAAAATGTGGTGCTATTTATTACACACTAAAATGGTTTTGCAAAATTTTTTCGAAAGTGCCGCATTTGAAAGTTATGGGGCCAAAATTGTTTTTTCTTTCCTTTTTTTTTGTATGAAAAGTGCAATGCGCATGGCCGGTTTGCAGGCTATCAGTGCAATTTTTATGCACATGTGTTTATTTATGGCCAGTCTACCAGAAACTGCCGGTGGAGCGAGAGTAAAATAAATACTTTTGGCATCCCATACATACTTTGAGTGCTCTAATGTACATGCATGACGTTTATATACGCACCCATGCGTGGGAAGAAGCAAGCATCACAAATTCCTTCGTTACGAAGTATTTTCTTTTTTACTTCTATACATGCAACAACTGAAACAAATGTCTTGCTAACATTATTGTTCAGCTTTTGTTTTTAAAGACTTTGCTACACTAAAGCATTTGATAAATCCCTCATGTCTAGAAAGTTCTTTTAAATGGTATTTTGCAGGCCTGTAGCACATTGCACATTAATAGTTAAAATATGTATGTATTAAATGTCCTTTTGTTTATGTTACTATTCTAAATCAAAAAGTTTATTGGTTCGAACATAGATTAAAACAAAAAAGTTATTTCGATATTGGCTATATTCGTCTTCTAGTAACAATTGTTATCCTAACCTAATGAAGTGTTTTTATCTTTCAACTTAAGATACAAACATTTTTACTTATCTCAGTTGCTAAAATTAAAAAAAGAAATAAAAAAGATCCGGTTTATTTATAGACAATTATTTACCACACCCTATGTTAGTTATTGCATGAGTTTCAATTATAAATATTAAATTATTATACAAGAAAAACAATTTTTTATGGGTTAAGAACAACTAAAAGTTAGAACAGTTTTTGTAGTTTATGCATTTGGAATTAATATTTTTTTTTTTTTTTTTAAATTTTGTATTAGTTTTGTATAACTTGTTTAAATTTGTTTAAATAACTAAAAAGGACTATGACAAAATGATTTTTCTTTAAATATATTCAATAAATTGTCTTTAGTATGTTACGTAGCATTAAGTTTGCTAATTTACTTTACAAGCAGAAGCCAGCAACGAGAGAGTAACAATAAAATTTGCAAAATTGCTGTCAAAAACAAAAGCTTTGGCAGTCAAACTTTGCAAGGTTTTGTTCTAAATACAAGCATTAACTTTTAAACTTATTTAAATGACTAATTTTAAATAGGAAACACATTAGCCTCATTGACAATCGTGTGAAAATGGTCTTGTATCGTTGCATGTGCATAATGGTCTCAGTAAAAAAATGGAAGTCATTCTGAAGGAACCACATTTTCATTGCTTCCAAAAAATCGATATTTTTAATTTGCCGATAGTTAGCAGAAAACCAAGTAAAAGTCTATTTTAATCACACAAAACCTTGTAGTTTTTCCATAGTTTTAGTAAATACTCACCAAAATGTTCAAAAAATCCATTTTTTGAAAGAAATTTATGAACCAATTTTGGCCTAAAATTTAGAAGTTATTATATAAAGAAACGAATTGTTAAAATATGTAACTTTTTAAAGTTATTCCTAGATGAAAATATTACCATAGAACACAAAAAAGGAAATTTTTTTTAAATCGCTTCTAATTCGGTGACTATGCATCGAAAAAGAGAACTTCTTGCAATGACAACCCTATGTAAGAATCATTAGATCGGATCGAAATTTGAACTACTTCCAGACTGCAAACTCTACATTTTCATGACTTCTTTGGAGTGTCTTTTTTTACTGGGGTATAATAGCCCAATTCACAATCTTGTGCAAATGGCCTTGCATAGTAGCATTTGCAAATCGATATAGTATATTGATACTCACCACTAAGAATTATTAAATGGTGAGTATATATATACTAACCATTTTGCACATGCTACGATGCAAGACCATTTACACAAGATTGTGAATTGGGCTAATATATTGAAACTCACCACTTAATAATTCTTAGTGGTGAGTATCAATATACTATACCATTTTGCACATGCAACGATGCAAGACCATTTGCACACGATTGTGAATGAGGCTAATGTGTTTCCACCTAACAATTCTTAGTGGTGAGTATCAGTAGCTCAATTCACAATCTTGTGCAAATGGTCTTGCATCGTTGCATGTGCAAAATGGTGTAGTATATTGATACTCACCACTAAGAATTGTTAAGTGGTGAGTATAATATACTATACAATATTGCACATGCAACGATGCAAGACCATTTCCACAAGATTGTGAATTGTGCTAATATACTATACCATTTTGCACATGCAACGATGCAAGACTAGTTAAAAATCGCTTCGATTTACTGCAACATCCGCTGACACTGACCAAATCCAGTGTTACTAAAATCAATTTCTTTAGACATCTTATTTTGCTACTCGTGATCATAAGTTAAACTAAATTGGGTTTCTAATTGTTTGAATACTTTTTATCAATTGCATTTACTTGCTCGTACAATTTCTTAAATTTCGCAAAATATTTGAACTAATATATCGATAAATTGTAATACGATGAATAAAAAGAAGTCACATATTCCATTTGTACTGAAAAATATATTTATTAAGCTGAAATTTGCATCAACTAACAATTCAAACAGTCAGCTAAATACAAGAACGCTGATGGTGAAGGTGTGGCGGCCTTTGAAAACAGCATGTTGCTTCGCTCTGCTATATATAATATACTCATAGGCGTAAAAAGGATATTCGGGTGGGTGCATTGCCTCCAAAAATTGCTGTTGCCACCCCTAGAATTATAAAAACTTGCATGTAATTATTTATTCTATTATTAGAAATTTAGAGCTACGCCAATGACCATACACATGTTTGATTTTTGAAGTTGACGTTTAAACTTTGCATGTGTTATAATGAGTGTATTGTAGCCTACTTGAAATATTAAATTTTTTAGTCACACCCGTCACAGTAAAAATTTAAAAAAAATTAATAAAATTCTTACTGTACATAATAAATATGCTTAATAATTTCCAAACAATAAGGAAGCGCCATTAATACATAATACAATAAAAGTTTGTGAACCTCCATTTTAATATGCAAGTTATAGGTAATAGGAAATATGAGATCACAACCGTCCCAATAACGCTAATGTGCTATTGTACATCGTCAGGTGAGAACTTAAGTTTCCAATACGCCATTATAAACTATTGGATATTGGACACTTAAGTTCTCACATGACGATATGTACAGGGTGTCTGGTGGAAAATTTGTATTTTTAAATACGATTATTTCAAAAAGCAATAAACGGTACGGAGGGAAGGTGGCGCCGTTGGAATTATCGATTTTGCGGATTTGTTAGTCACGATATCGCAATGGTCGAGTGAGCATTGTTCGTTCACTGTGGAGAGACATTTTTTAAGAGTAATGATTCTTAAGTAATTGCTCGTGGACAATTTTGTTCAAAGTTCGGTATTTGGCGAATACGTGATGGACTGAGTGTAAATTTAATTTCTTCATGGGTGCTTCCGCTATGAATATCCCACGGCCAGGGCCCAGTCCATCTTCAAATACTCCCGAAAACATTTAACTGTTTGAAAGCAGTTAACGCGAAAGTCCGAGACTTTCAATACGGAAAAGAGCAGCCTCACTGGGACTTCCAAGAGCGGTTATTCATGAAATTTTAAGAGCGGATCTGAAGTTCCATCCTTTTAAAATTCAAATCCTTCAAGAAAGTGACTGATTTACGCAAAAGTTTTTGTGAAACAATATTGAAGCGTTTTCGAACTGTAAGTCCTATTTTTTGGAACGACGCATAGAGAAAACAGTACCTACTAAATACCTCATAAAATAGAACAAAATTAATAAGAAATTTCTATGATTTTTTCAATACAGAAATCTTATTAATTTCATAGAGAAAACCTTTTTGGAAAAATCAAGAAGAAATCTTGTAGTTTTTATGAGGTTATCTTATTGATTTTTTAATAAGGTCTTCTTCTTGATTTTATGAGGCAACCTCTTTATACTTTGTGCTTGGCTTATGTATTTTCATTTAAATTCTATACAATATACTTAGGTACATATGTATGTAGTATATGTAGATGTTATTTATTTATACATACTTACATACATATTATATTGTATTCTTAATTAACTAACTCACCACACACACATATATATTATTACTTGAAAGGAGACATAACCATATAGGAACCTAATAAAATCAAGAAGAAAACTTTATTGAAAAAATTAATAAGATAGCCTACTAAAATCAAGAAGAAAACCTTTTTAAAAAAATCACTAAGGCAACCTCATAAAATCAATAAGACATCCCTATAGCTTACAATTTATAAGAAAACCTCATAGAATCAAAAAGATTTTCTCTATGGATTGTTTTTTTTTTTTTGGTGCCAAAAATAACGGAAATTAATAGCTCGATTATGGATGGCAACCGAACTTCAGTTGCCGAGTTAACTAGAAACGCAACTGAACTTAAAATTTGTATTATGTATGGCAACTTCCTACAGTTGCCAAAAAGTTATCGAAAATACGATTATGACAAATTGGCAACTGAAAATAATATAAACAAAAATAATATAAAGAAATAATATAAAGAAAATTATTGAGTAAAAAGTGTTTAAAAACATTACTGATCATAAAAATTATTAGTTAAGTGGAATTAATTATTGGTGAAGAGAAGGAAATACAAAAATTGAATCTATTAAACGAATCTTTAGAATTACCGCCTCTACTGTGAGTAAATGTTGTTGCCTTAAATAAGTTTGAACAATCTCTGTTTTATCTGTAAAGAAGAAATTCAAAATAAAAATAATATTGCATGCAATTACTGTTTAATTTTTCCATTTTTTTTTTGCTTTAAACTATGCAGCAACTACAAATTTGTGGTTTCCAATATGGCAACTGAAATTCCCAGCTGTTAGTTGCCAGTTGCCATCCGTAATACCATTTCGGCAACTAGCAACGCAACCAAAGTTCGGTTGCCATCCATAATCGAGCCATAAGTAAAAACAAGTTGTGAATAATAAGATTTCTTCTTGATTTTATGTGGTTTTCTTTTGATAAAATTAATAAGATTTACCACATAAAAACAATAAGGAATCTCTATGAAAAAATCTTCGCTTCTTTATGATGGGATACCCCTTAGCCTAAAAACGGTTCATAGAGAAAATCTTCTTGATTCTATGAGGCGATTTTTTCTCTGTGCGATGCTCATTTTCACTTAAGCGGCCACGTTAATAAGCAAAACTGCCGTTACTGGTCTCCAAGAACTCGCAACCCTCGATTGAAGCATCAAAACCCATTGCATTGCCTTAGGGTAATTGTTTGGTCTGTCTTATCCACACATGAGATAATTGGACCTTTTTTCGACGAATGTCAACGGTGAAAATTATCGACGCATGATTACGGGATTCTTTTTGCCAAACTTGTGAGCTCATTCACCGTACTCTTCACACACGTGGTTTCGAGAGGATGGGGCGACTGCATAACTACACAGCCAGAGTTTCGAACAAGGCTCTGTTTCGATAGACCAGATATCCTGTATGTGCAAACTAGAAAATGAGAACAAACGAAGAAACTTGGAGAAAATAAAATAAAATATGAACTACATTTAGCTTTAGATAAATGCCGTCTTTTATTATTTCAGCTATTAGGAAGAGATTGTATATGCGACGCGAAATGCCTTATAAAGCATTTAAATTTAAATAATTTAAACGATCCTTTAAAAAACATTTTAGTTTTATATATGAGCATTTAGTAAGATTTTGATTGATTATGACATAGTTGCAAAAAAAAATCCATTTTCCGGTTTATGGCAAATGTTCCTTCACTTTCCAACAACTAATTTCTACTGTCCGTCAACGTATTAAGCAACTTGTTAAAGAAATTGCTTTAAAATATCGTCAGTTGACAATGAAAAAATCAATGATTTTGATACTAGCTGACAGCAATCACATAAATAATTCGCACAAGTTACATTTTTGAAGAAATCTTTTTAAAGAAAAAATAATTTCTTGCACGCCGTAAATATTTAATACAATCAAAATTACCTTGAACAGTTAACTACACTAAACGTTTTAAGTGCGGTCTATGGAAAATTTATAGAATACAAATTATATGAAAACTGAAGTTTGTACGGTCACACCCATCACATCCTTCTGATTGGCCATTCAAAACATTATAATAATGTCCTTTCAGTGTCTATTTATTATTAAACGTTTTAAAATGAACGCGTTTGAAAACGCGTCCAAGTTTTTAAACTTTAAACCTTAAATGATCACACCCGTCACAGTGAAATTTCCAAATGTCATTTAAAAATAAAAATATTTAAAAGTAGCTCCACTGAAATGTGTATATTGCTGTCATTGTTAATATAATTAAAAAGCTGAATACAGGGCGATAATAACGGTCAACAACATATGTAGTCGTGTTGTTATGCAGCCTGCTGTGGTTTATGTGTTTGATGCATTTATAAATTGGTTGTAAAAAAAAACTTGCAACTTAAATACTCTTTATCTAATTGTTTTCGTAACCGAAAATAATGTGTAATATATACTACGTTTATACGCATGACTTATTTGCAAATAAAACTGTAAATTGTTGCCATATTATTGTTTTTATTGAGACTTACTAATTCAGAAATCTACTCACGATTAATGCTAGGAACACAATTGGGACGAACTACGAACTTTTCGGTGCGAACTTTCGTCATAAAAAATAAAACACATATGTTCATATGAAAATGAGCACAACACCGCCGTAGAACGAAATTCGTCGTGCGTGACGAACTCTGAGATAGATTTATTTCTATTTTGTACGCCGACGAACGACGAAAAACCAATTTTCTCTCATTATCTTTACTTACACAATAAACAGTGTGACCAGAATTTAAAATAAAATTAAGCTAAATCACGTATGTCTTTAGTATATTTTTAGAGAATACGCAATTTGGATTAAAAAAGGCTAAAAAAAGCTAAATCCGTTTTTAAAAAAGCTAAAAAAAGAAGCTAAGAGCCTAATAAAAATTTCAAACCCAAATCCAGAAGAAATGAGCTAAATTTACTACAAAATTAGGTAATATGGTCACACTGACAATAACCAACTTTATCAATTATAAGAGCTGAATTCGCTGTGTAAATTCGTCGTTATTGCGCTTCAAACGACGAATTTACGCAGCGAATTCTTATCGACGAATTCGTCGACGTGGACGAAATTCGCCGTTCGTCCCAATTGTGTTCCTAGCATAACACACTATGTGCAAATAAAATGCTTGAGGTTACCACACTTACAAATGTTTGCTATTAAAAAGCAATAAATGGATAAATATTGCAACAAAAAACATTGTGAGAAGAAAATAATGACAGTAAAAACAAATGATTATTCGTTACTTTGGGCGTGTGCCCAACGGTAGAAAAGAACTAGTTTGAAAAAATATTTGCCTGCGAAGAAAAAATTGCATTTTTCTGCTGTGCCAAATGATATCTTTTTTGACAATGTAAAATTTTGACAAATTCGATTTAGCATAGAAAGAAGCTGATGAAAAAATTGCTGCGGCGGCGAAGCAAAAAATTTGACTACAAGCCGCCGACTACCATAAATTTTTTTAAAAGAAAATTTTTATATAAAACAATATTATTTTATACAAATGATGCAAAATTCTTTACAAAATAAAATAAAATATTCATTTTTCACAGTCTAACTACATTTAAGAGACGTAAGAATGTATGTAAAAGGCGACGGCTCAAAGCGACGGCGGCGGTTTTGCATTTTATGATACTATGCTTATTCTTATTTGCTGCTTGTTAAAAATTTATCTGTTGTATAAAAAATTCTACTAGCCCCCAGGGCTAGTAAAATTTTATACGCCTCAGAAGTGTCAAATATTTACTTACAATAGTACTTTGCTATCGTTTGGCACAGGCCATTTATAGATTTATAAAATTTTTCGTAAATATAAGTAACTTTACTATAGAAGTGATTCCAAGTTTTTGCACATTTGTTATGCCGTATAAACAGCAGTAGTAATGCTCTTGCATCGTAGCATATGCATAATAGTATAGTATACTGATACTGACTACTTAACAATTCTTGGTGGTGAGTATCAGTATACTATACTTATTCGCACATGCTACGATGCAAGAGCATTTGCATAAGATTGTGAATTGGGCTAGTGAGTTAATGAATTTGCAAATATTTTTATTTGCAGAGAGTGCTCGTATAAACGTAGTAATAGAGGAGTGATCATTTATTTTCATTTATGTATTGTATGTAATAAAATGTATTATTTTTTTTTTAAGATTTATAATGAAATAATAGCCCAATTCACAATCTTGTGCAAATGGTCTTGCATCGTTGCATATGCAAAATGGTGTAGTATATTGATACTCACCACTAAGAATTGTTAAGTGGTGAGTATCAATATGCTATACCATTTTGCACATGCAACGATGCAAGACCATTTGCACAAGATTGTGAATTGGGCTATTAAATTAATTTTTGAATTTCTTTACAAATTCTTAATAATTTTTTCTCGTTGTTTTTATTTTGCAGGTAAATAATGAAAACATCTAACTTTCTGAGTAAGTAGACAGACAGCAATTCCTTTTTTTTTCCTTAAGTTTTTCTTTTCGAAATAGACATAAATAAACATATTAAAAGAAATTCAATGAAGGAGAATACCATTAGCAAACAAATTTGTTTTCACATATTTTCCACAAATAAAATCCATTGAAACTGGAAATGTTATTTTCTAGTTGTTGTGGCAAACAATAAGAAGCAGCCCACATTGAATGAAAGAAATGAAAACTAAAGATAAGCTTAACAATCAACTCTTAACCACATTTTTGGCTTCGAATTTTTTTCCTTCTCGCTATTATTATTGTTATTGTTGTTATAAAATAAATTTTACAGGTTTTATAGTTTGTTTTCTATGACTTTTGTTTTCTGCTTGAAGAGGGTTTATGTAAGTATTTTGTTTGGTTTATTTTATGAGTCAAATGTAGTTTTCTTGGGTCGGTTGCATGTATGTTTGTTTGTTTGAGAGTGAGTTGTGATGACTGCACCTGCTTTTTTTTTATCTAAAAATTTACTGGAAGGAAGAACGGCAAAGCAACAATAAAATTGGCAAAAAGTTGTTAACATTTTTTTTTCTTTATTTTTATTTTAAAAGCTTAAGTAGTTGTTTTTGATAGGTATTTGTTATGTTTTACTCTACATTGTTTCAAGCGGCTGTTTGAAAGCAGAAAATAAATATGATTTAAGTAACTCGAAAAATTTTGAACACCTGAAAAAGTTATGGAACGATATAACTATATTCTTTTTAATACCCGACCAAAAAACGGGTTGTTATAAGTTTGTGGTTTGTGTGTGTGTCTGTACGAGTCCAGGTATAGAACCGCTTTTGATTTACTTTTTTTCTGTTTAAAAGGTGACTTGATCGAGAGTGTTCTTAGCTATGTTGTGAAGAAAGATATGTCGGGGGTTTTTAAAAATTTAAATTTTTGTTATCCATATAATTAATAGGCAAACATGTTTTTTGTAATCCCTTTTGCGCTGGTACCACCGCACCGATTTTAAAAAGATTTATATGGTTTTAAAGGATTTTTTATACAGATCTGCAGAATCTATATTTTATTGAAATCGGTTTAGTATTTGGGAGCTATAAATAAGCGTTTAAAATTGCTACTACTACATGCACACATATTACACACGCATTTATTAGCTTACAAGTAAAAAAAGAAACAAAACATGAGTGTGTGTGTGTGTGTGTGTGTTTGTAGTATTTCTCTTGACCTTACAATTGTTTTTCTCCTATTTCTTGTTGTATCAAAGCCATAATCAGTGATGGTATTTTGGCGCGTTTAGGGTATTTTTTGGTGCTTTTTCCCTCTTCATAAACGCGAAATTTCGGTTAATACGCTTTTTTAAAAAGCGGGTATTTACAGTGATTTTAAAAATTTCTTACAGTGCTTTTGGTGCTTTTTTGTTAAATAAAAATAGTTTTAAAAATCTTACTTTATTTTTCATTCTCTTTAAAAGTTGCTTCCAAAATCATTTTACATTCATAAGATGATTTTTTCCATGTTTCTAGTTTTTATTTTTTGTTTTTCTTGCAAAAATTGTATCAGTGCTGCCAGTAGATTTTAAAAAAATCCGTTTTTTCCCTACATGTTAAAAAATTTACCCAATACGAAAATCTACAAATTTTAGTAATTTAATTTAAAGAAAGATAAATTAAAAAGATTTGGATTAGTAACACATTTTCCATAAAAATTGACACAAAAAAGTAGCGCGAGAAAGCAGTCGAGAGATAGGGTCTATTTTATTTTGACAGCGTTTTTCTTATCTTCTCACATACAAATAAGTATTCTCTTAGCAATGCTACCAAAAAATAATTAAATAAAAGTCTATGTAATTTTGAGCAAAAACAAATTTTGAAACGGTTTACGAGCAAAAATATATCTTTAATATAGTTATTTTTACATTTATGCACAAAAAATGCAATATGAGAATAAAAAATACTTACATTTTGTCCAAAATAAAACATTTTTCCTATATTCCCTTTACTCATACTGTTTTGTGTTAAAAAAAAGCTGTTGTCACATTCAATGAAAAAATTAAACAATGCAACATAAAAAAATTAAAATATGTGTAAAGAAAATTTTAAAAAAACTCGCAGAACGGAAAATGTGATTTTTTGTCTACCCCTTCTGCTTTTCTATACCCTTCGCCTACAAACTCTAAAAATCGTGTTTCAAAAAATCATTGAAAAATCAACGTGTGAATTACGTGTATGTTAAAAACAATGTAGAAAACTTTTCATAATTGGGATTAAAAAATTTAATTTTTTTTGCAAAATAAAAAACGGAAGTAACTGGAAAGTACCACATAATTCTCTGCATAATAAGTGATTGAAAGTAGTATGTAATAAGCATTTGTTAAAGCTTACACAAATTTTTAATCATACTATAGGGTGGTTAAATTTTAAGGGCCGATTTCGGAATTTTCATAAGGCTGTTAATTTCTAAGTGCAAAGTAAATCAAAATGTTCACATCTACAACAAAATGTAAGTAAATTTTGTATTCAACGCATTAAATTTTAAGGGCCGATTTCGATTGAAAGCATGAGGTTATCAATAGCAGTCAGTTGTTTTAGACAACGAGCAGCCAACCCCCAATTTTTTCATATCGTATTGACGTGCTGTCAATGTTAACAACTGGAATAAAGGTGAATATCGCAAAAACAAAAACTTTTAAGTTAAGAGTACTTAAGAAAAGAATGACGCTTTTAATGCATTCTTTATGTGTAAATGATTTTTCAGTAACATACATATCTTAATCTAAGCCTAAGCTTCACCTACTATTGTATGTATGTACATATGTATGGGAGTATATGTTACTGTATTATTTGGCTCCTGATTTTTTTATTATTTGTTTTTACATACTAATTTTTATTAAATTAATCAAGATTTTATTTTAGTTAATATGTTAATAAATTCTGTTATTACATCTCAAATACTTTGTTTATTTTGAAGCAAAAATTTTAAATTATATTTTAAGTTTTTACACTCTAAACTCTCCTTTTTAAATCGCTTAATGTATTAAAATAAAAAAAAAATATTTTCGTGCTTTTTACCCTCTTTTTCATATTTCATTGTGCTTTTTACCCTTTTTGCAACAGCTTAATGTGCTTTTGCTCTTCGTAGAGATACCAACACTGGCCATAATACCTAAAGGAAGAGATTTGACTAAATAAAGGGTGTTTTTTATTGAGGTATAGAACTTTAAGTTGGCATCACTTTTTTAACTGGCGGTCATTTTGTCAGCTGTCAAGTGATTAATATTAAGTTTGGTTTGCCATTTCATCATGAACAGGTTGACAAAAGAACAACGCTTGCAAATCGTGCAAATTTATTTCGAAAATAATGGTTCAGTTCGCGAAGTTTACCGCAAGCTCCGTCCATTTTATGGTCGACATAATCGTCCATCAGAGCAATTAATTCGGTTAACCATGGATCGTTTTCGCACTACGTTTACTCTATGTGATGATACGCATCCGCAGAGACGTCGAACAATGCGCACCGAAGAAACAATTGCCGCTGTAGAGCAAAGTGTTGAAGAGGACCCGAATGAATCGATTCGCCACCGTGCACAGCAATTGGAGCCGACTAACCGACTATTTTGTTCCCGAATTGGATGGCATGAATGTGGATGAGTTGTGGTTCCAACAAGACGGCGCTACATGCCACACAGCGCACGTCACAATCGATTTATTGAAGGAAACATTCGATGAGCGCATAATTTCGCGGAATGGACCTGTCAATTGGCCACCAAGATCGTGTGATTTGACACCATTGGATTATTTTCTTTGGGGATATGTGAAGTCGCTCGTCTACGCCAACAAACCAGAAACGTTAGGGGACTTGGAAGCCAACATTCGTGGCGTTATTGCCAACATACGGCCCCATATGCTCGAAAAAGTGGTTGAAAATTGGACCTGTAGAATTGGCTTTATTCGAGCCAGCCGCGGCGGCCACATGCCCGAAATCATATTTAAACATTAATGGCATAAAATTAAATAAAGCCAAATTGATGGACATTAAAACGATTTTTGTGTGTTTTATTTCAATTCGAAGTTCTATACCTCTTAAAAAAACACCCTATAGAATTAGGTTGGTTGAAGGGATTTTGTTTATGTTTTTTTAATTCAATGTATTATTTAATTATGCTTGCATATGTATGTAAGTTTGTGTGTGGCTGTGTTTTAATGAATTTTTTTATGACGTTTAGATACATTTTCCTTGAATCTTAAATTATTTACATTTTGATTCTAGAATACGGACGAGTGTGTCGTCCGTTTGATATATCTAGTTATATTAAATATACATACGCCAATAATTTAATTACTTATTTAAATAAAGTTATAACTTATTCGCGAAATTATTTTTGGGTCTAAACAAGGTTCTTTATTAACATCTACCTGTAGCTTATTTTCTGCCTGAGACGACACCACTAACGCCAACATGCTCCTCAACGTTTACAGAAATATACATATCTTGATAATTTCTTCTTTTCTTTGAAGTTTTCTATAGTGGATTTTTCTTCTTTTAAACATTTGCCAGTTTATAGCTTAAGAAAAATTAAGACATATTATTAAATTTTGCTAGACGCCTGTTTTTTTGAACTATTTAATTTTTCATTTGCAGTTAAGTTCATGTTGTTCATGGCGTTGTTTTTATGACAAGGTAATTTAAATAAATGTTGCTTTTATAAGATTTACAAGGGATATAAACAATATCTATTTTAAAAATAAATATAAACAATTATTGCTCTTTATTGTGGAACTAAATGTTTTTCTGAAAAAACCATTTGTCAACAGTAAGTATGATCCATATGTTAGTGGTTAAAGAGCAGCATGTACAATCGAAGAAAAAACAGCTTAAAGTCAATAAAACCATATTGACTTAATAAGAAACATTAACGAAATGCTAGTCATGTTGAAATTTCTAATTTCAATATGGAAAAATATTAATATGAATTTGCAGTATTCATTTATTAATTTTATTTATTTTTTAAATATCTCATTGTACATTTTCTATTTATTGAAACTTATTTAATGCGTAACATTAGCGTTCTTATTTTTAAGCTTTTCCCTGAGTGTACATGACATACTTACAAGACAACGTTAAATTAAGCTTGAAAAGCATTACTACGAGTACTATTTATATTTCGGGATTAGCAAATCACAACAAACATTTTTAAATTGAAAATGGCTTTTCGAAATACATATTTGCCTTGATGACCAAAACATTTTTGCATTCATTCAAACCATTTGTCACAGCAGTTTTTCCTATCCTCCAAAACATGGTTTTTGAACGCTTCAACAGCTTACCTTTGATATTTGGGAACATGAAGGAGTCATTGGGTGCCAAGTCAGGACTGTACGGAGGATGAGTTATCAATTCGATGTTTTGACTTCATAAAATTTCACTTATTTGGCGAGATGTGGGAGAGTTCGCATTGTCATGATGAAGAATGATTTGTCTTCGGGGGTTAGTTTAACGAATTCCTCCGAAGAATTCCGGCAAAACAAATGCTCGTGTTCCACTCAAAATTGACAGTTCGATGTTGCTCAAGCAGAACAGTGGCCACATTACCCATTCGGCCGAAGAAGAGGCGACCATTTTCTTCGCTGTGATTCTTCCATGAACAATTTTTATTGGATTAAGCTCGTCTTGGAATACCCATGCGGTCGATTGCTGTTTCATTTCCGACTCATAAGCATATCCGTGATCCGTCATCTTTCGCGATTTTATAAAAGTCTTTTGATGTACCTTGGTTGAACTTTTTAATAACTTCCTTACTTCACTTGACGCGAGCATTTTTTTGAGCGATTGATAAATTATGGGATATCCAACGATAACAAATTTTTTTACAACTAAACGTTCATGCAAAATCGAATGTATTAAAGTGGAACCAATGTTCATAGATGCATCTTTTTCACAATGTGTCACATGACGATCACTGATATAAACAATAGAGCATGCATGTAGAAGCGTTCTAGTTGATTGTGTCTAGCATCCGCGTTGGCTTATGTGCCCTTATGTGGCTGCACATTTCTTAAACATTGGAAGGTTTAAAATCTTACCTATTGTTATCTATGCTTTGGGTTTTTACTTCAACATCGTCTATTTGTATGCTTGTGTTTTATTTTCTTAAGCTAATAGTATCTGAATTATTCTTATTGCTGCAGCCAGAGAAAAAACCATTTAAAATTAATAAAAACCACATTGAGTCAATAAAAAATATTGAGGAAAGTCTAGCCATGATGAAAATTGTTATTTCACCATTAAACAATATTAATTTATATATATGATATGGTGTACACATTAATTTAAAGTGGTGCCCTTTAGATTTCAGTATGTTTCTTATAAATTCAATATTTTGCAATTTAATTTTTAACTTAGGTCTGGTACTCTGTTCACAATTCCGTGCGAAATACTGTCAAACTACATGTGAAAGTATTTGGTGTGAAGTATTTGCGAAATAAATTCGCAAAAGTAGTACTCTTTACGAAATTAATGTAGTGTTGACCAAGGAAGTAGTAAACAAAGGTCCTGTCGTCCATTATTTTAACGTATTTTTCCAGTTTGAAGTGAAAATGAAAGAGTGCGATCAAACGGAAACAAGTTCTTTATTCACGGATAAAAAAAAAATATAAGAGGTTATCCTATAGGTGTTATTCATACAAAAAGCAGCAATAGTATTTTTGTAAAAGAAGATAAAAATGGAATACCCATGCTCGGTGGTCCTGTCGGACATTTATTTGAAGAATTCGCTCGTAAGCATAATGCATCGCTAACGTTTCCATATTCAGCGTTGGTAATTTTGGTGATGAGGTTGCGTATTCTACAACATTCGAACTTCATGAATTTTGTTTAATGGTGCCTGTTGAAAAATCTTTACCAGCTTATAAGTTTTTTGTATCAGCTTACGATACAATGAGCACGATTTTGATTGTGTTGGCTTTTATATTATTTTCCTTGGTTGTAGCTGCGACTTATTTAATCAAATATATATTTAAAGCTAAGTCTAGACGATATGTTGAATCAGCAAATGTATGCTTATGTTCATATGCTTTAAAATAACAACAAATCCTGCTGTCAGCATATATATATGTTAGCCGTCTACACAGTATGCTGAAAGTATCACATTTTGTAAAGTTAACATATGTCAGCAAATGATAATACAACATATGAGTTAGCATAAAATTTTTGTGTCTACATGATATGTTGAATTTCGTATTCTAATATATATGTTGAGTCATGTGACCATTTGCTTAGATATAAAATAAATTTTGACAATTCTTTTTCTTTATTATAAATTTATGTATGTACATATATCAATTATCGCTTTCAGTGCAAAAAATTATATTTTTGGTTAAAATAAAAATTAGTGCAACTATACATGTATTTAAATAAAAAAGAAATTCGCGAAATGACGGAAATTGGCAAAAAGCTACAACAGCAAGATGACAAAGTCTAATAATGTTTTAAACTCTTCAAAATTGTTAAAACTTCCAAAAAAAAAAACACGCGAAAAGCCGCCTTTAATTGCAAACTTTGCAAAAAATCGCAAAAAATTAGCAAAATTTTAAGCAAGTCATAATATGGATTGAAAACCGCTAAAACTGTAAGGAATGCAAAAAATTCGGCAAAAATCGCGAAAATTACATAAATTCGCAAAAAGTTACTAACAGCGGGATGATGACAAATTCCCATATTTCTTAAAAATCGGCAAAATTTTTAAGAGGCTGAAAGCATCCAAAAATTCGCTTTTATCTCGAACTACAAAAAGTCGCGAGAAGTTGCAAAATTTTAAACAAACCATAATGTTGATTAAAAATCGCCAAAACTGTAAGGAATACAAAAAATTCAATAAAAGTCGCAAAAATGGCGAAAATTCGCAAAAAATTACTAACAGCGGGATGTTAACGAATTCCAATATTTTTTAAAAATCGGCAAAACTTTTAGGAGGCTGAAAGCATGCAAAAAGTCGATTTTATTGCGAAGTTTTTATGAAATTTTAATTTCCCTTATTTTTTATTCACCCGAATTTACCATGATCATTTCTGCAGTATATTTTTCGCGTAATGTAGAATTTTTTGTGTTTTTTTGTTGCTTTTATTCTACTATTTTTGTTATTTTAATATTTACGTTCTTTTTATTTTAAAAATGGCAAAGTAGGAAACACTGTTCATACCTGAGCAGAGTTAAAATATCAATTCTATATGCTATCAAATTTGCCGTATGCTGAAAAGCTTACATAGGCTTTTCAACAAATAACATATCTGACAGCATACATAGGAAATTTGTTAAACGTTAACAAATGCCCTTCATATGTCGTTAAGCATACGTATGTTGAAAAAATTTAGTGTCTACACGATATGTTGGCACTGGTAACAAATTTTTTTATCATAAATATACTGATTCAACATATCGTCTAGACTTAGCTTAATATTAATGTGCTCAGTGGACTATTGGGTCAAAGCTTCAATATAGGGAGGAGTTATTCCGGCTCACGCAGATTAATCTTCTTGATGATCTTTGTGGCTGGTTTAATATTTAATACAACTTACAACACATTCTTACAATCCTTTTTTACCGCTCCACCCAGCAAACAAAAGATTGCCACTATGCAGGATGTACAAAACTCTGGCATGAAAATTGCTTTTTACGTTGAGAACTTTAGGTATTTAGAAGATATAGGCAGGGCGAATGAATATAGTCCATATGCCAAACTTGCTGATAGTTTCGAAGAATACTCGGAAATGATTAATACTTTTGACAGACGTTACATGTATTTTGTGTCGTCGCTTCATTGGAACATACTTGATCAGCAGCAACAAATGCTGCCAAAACCTTTGTTTCGTTTAACCAATATTTGCGTCGTCAAATCCGATGTTGGAAGATTCATTTTGCAGTCGAACTCACCCTACAAGGAGCCCTTGGATACTCTTATCCATCAAGCAAATGAAGCAAGATTAATTTCGCACTAGAAATCGTTAACATTTTCTGAATTGGTACGAGTGAAATTGCTTAACGAAACTGCAAAGCCGGAATTCACGCCAATGAAACTAGAAGATTTGAAGCTGGTGATGATTTGTTTTGCATTCGGTATGATGTTATCGTTTATTTGTTTCGTCATTGAAATCTGCTGGTCAAACCGCGAAAAATTAATGAAAAAATGCATACGTTTTGTGAAATTGTTTAAGCGTGATGAAGTCCACTAAGTAGTTTTTTCAAACTTATTGGATTTTAAATTTAAACGGCTTTAGTTGTGAATGTAAAGGGTGCAAGAACGCAAGATTTAAATTTTAAATAAAACACAGATATTTAAAAAAAAAATCGTGAAACTTTATTATATCGTAAAGTAGACAAAATGAGGTTATGTGTGGAACAACAAATCGGGCAGATGGCCGCCGCGGCTTTGCTGGCACACACGCCATCTTTTAATGAAATTTTCAATGGCATAAATGCTGCCGTATTTTATTAATGCAGCGTCCAATTTCCTCTTTTAAGGCTTGAGTCGTTGTCGGCTTATTCGCGTAAACCATCGACTTCAAAAAACCCCAAAGAAAAATGTCTAATGGTGTTAAATCGCACGATCTAGGCGGCCAATTCTGGTCTCCAAAACGCGAAACAACACGACCGGGAAATGACTGGTGTAGCAATTGAATCGTTTCTCTGGCTGTATGACATGTGGCGTCGTCTTGTTGAAACCACATACCCTCCACATTCATTTCTTCAATTCTAGGCACGAAAAAACTGGTTATCATTTCACGATACCGAACACCATTGACTGTTTGCGCTTGACCTGCGTTTGAGCGACATCATCACGTAAAGCTGCGACATTTTCGGCCGATCGACCTGGTCGAAGGCGCGTTGTTGTCTTTACATCACTAACAGGCCCAGTTTAGGCAAATTTATCCATTAATGTCTTTACAGTTGACTCTTTTCTTCTACTAGCAAACAATAACAATTGTTCAAATGTCAAACAATGACACTTCGAATGGCGCCAAATTTAAATCTTGCGGTCTTGTTGGGACACCCTTTATGTGCAAAATATGTTAAAACTAATAGCACAAAATTGTTAAATGTAAAAAATAAAATTAAAACAACAGGAAGATAGAAAACGCTGGAGAAATAACCCCCTGTTTGTTTAAAACGTTTGAGTTAAAAATCTTGGCATTTCTGTAATAGATTAAAGAAAAGTTGTACAAGTTTCCTTTAGTCTATTACAAAAACGCCAAGATTTTTAACTCAAACGTTTTACACAAACAGGGGGTAAAATTCCTTAAATTTTGTTTCCACTTATCGATAATAAATATTTAAAAGAAAAATAACACTATGCCACAAGAAAATTTACCTCTAAAATGAGATGTTTTTTTTTTAACTATATTATTGTTATCATCGGACAAAAAATGAAAAAGTTGAAATCTCCATGATGTGGGTGACTATTGCTTGATGCGAATTATCGAAACGTTATCACAACATATAAAGAGAAAAATATCATATTTTCGACCAAAAGTTCCCTTGACAAGTTATCTTAATTCCACTAAAACAATACATAACCAAAATTTTTATATGAAAAGTCGGACAACCACAATAATTTAACAACGTTTAGTTTAAAATTTTATTTAAGATTTTAAAAAATAGTTTAAGATTTCTTCGGCTTAAGTCGCACTAAGTAAATTAAAAAAAAACAACTAAATTTTTTTTTATTAATCTTAAGGTCCGAAACACTGAATTTTAATTTTTTTTTTTTTTTTTTTTAAAACAAACACAACCCGCAAAGCGATTAGCTTGTCTGCGAAAAACACCCAGGGTCTATGGTGGGAATCGAACCCACGACCTCTGGACTGAGAGGCTAGCATCGCTACCACTCAGCCACAGGGGCACCCTTCGATCAAATATCATTAATATGAGCTAATAAAAAAACGTATCTTTGCAGCAGCGGTTTTGCTTAATTTAAATAAATGAAATATGGAAATTGCAAAAAAAAAAAATTCGCGAATATCTTGAAGAGGCTTCTTAAAAAAATTGATGAATTTGAAATATTTATGCTCAGTGACCCTGAATTAGCCTGAATTAGCAATTATGGCAAAAAGATTAAAATTTGTGGCACTTTGAAAATAAAATAGAAATTATACTTCGTTTTCTAAATTTATAACAAAAGCTTTAATTATAGTTTGCTACATGTTTCCGAAATATATTTATCGTAACTTTATAAAAATGATTTAAGTTTAGTTTTTAATATAATTTTATTCAAACTGTATTCTAAATTTATGTGAACAATAATTTATTTTTAAGTGAAATCTATTTGAATTTTCTAAAGGTGTTAAGCACTTGCGTGGTAAAAATAAAACTTGAAAAAAATAAAAAAAAAAGATTTATGTAAAATATTTGTGTCACTTAATTGGAGTATTTAATCAATTCATTGCATTATTTTAAATCAATTTGAACAAATAAAATAAATTGATGTTAAAAAAACTTGATAATAAATATTTTTATTAATGGACCAATTAGTTCATATTTTTATGAAACCAAGGAAACTTTCGTTTACTTTTAACTAATGCTCAGTACACATTTGGCGAATTTTTGTTGCTGTAATTTCAATTTCTAGAAATTTTGGCTTTTCAATATATTTCTATATCATCGTCTTTCGTATTTCGAATTATTTCTGGTCTCTAAATTGAATTTATGTTTATGAAATTTTTGATGGTATTGTTTTAACTTTTCTCGAAATAGATCAGAGACCTAAGACAATATTCCACGGAAATGTTGCTCATCAAATTCTACGCAAAACTTCTGAGCGCAGCTTTTCTCTACAATACTACTCTGGTTGAGTAAGAAATTCATCTTTAAAACTTTGGTAAGTTTTTAGTGTTTATATTATATTTCAAGATTTACATGCTTTTGCCAAAAAAATGAGTTTGGAATCTACTTTGAAACAAAATTTCCATACAAATTTTGTCGAAAGCACATTTAAAAAAAATTAAAAATAATTAATTAAATTGAAAATAATTTTTTTCGCATAAGAACCAAAACACAGATAACATATTAATCTCATTATCACTGCTTAAATTCATTATTTGAAGCAAAATAAAGCTTTGATGACATTTAAAGGGTCTTCAATACCAGGTTTCGTTTTAATATGTGGGAAAGTGAATATCTTTTTAGTGAAGTCATCGGGCGTTTATTTAATTGTAACGCAAAACAACATGTCACGTCTACGCTTGTTTTTACCCGATTGCATGTTGTAAAGGCTGGTATTGTATTCTTTCAGCCTATGTATGTATGTATGTGTATTCCTTTGCGTCACTATATAAACCGAACATACGGACTGATTTTGATTATTCTTACATCAGTCGATTGGTCCTAATCCTGGAAGTATCAGCAAAGACAGTAGTCAAAACTCAATATGGCGGCCAATAGACGCCATTTTGTAAATACGAAAAAAATAAAAGTCGGCGAACTATGTCAAAACGGATACCATTCGAAAGGTATTTGAAAATCAATATCATGATTTTTCATAAGAACATGTCCATTAAAATTGTCTTTCTTTTACTAAAAATTAATAAAATGCTTTTTTTAATTTTTAAATACCAATCCTAAATATTTCATGACTCCATGAAAAATCGCCCAAAACCAAATCGCCCAAAAATGAAAATGAAAAATCACCCAAAATTTCAAAATGAAAAATCACCCAAAAAAAAAAAATTAAAAATCGCAAAAAAAAAATAAAATATGGCCCAAAATTAAAATATACCAGAAAAAAATTAAAATTATAGGCACATAGTCATAGTCAAAACAAAGTATACTTTATGAGTTTAAAACCAGTATTTTGTATGGCAATACTGGTTTTAAACTCTTAAAGTGTACTCTGTTTATGACTATGACTATGCGCCATAGTAATTTAATTTTCAAATTAACCGTTAATCGAGCCTTGTATCATAAATGATACATTTAGTTGTTTATGTTCACATAACTCTGGGTTTCAAAATTTAAAGTACCACATGTTTTCACAATTTGTAAACATTGTTATTCCCGTTATTAAAAAAGAAAATAAAAATTAAATATCTTCGCAGGCAATAAGAAATTCAATAAGTTTATAATCTTACCTTTGTATCACGTTTGATACATACTGCAGTTTGTTTGTTTCTATACTGTTTTACATATAATTAGAACAAGTGTTTTCGATTTTTTGCGCGTTTTCTCTTGAAAAAAAAAATTCAGTTTAAAGTGGATATTGATAAAAAATGCCTTATACGCGGTTCTTGACTCTCAAAGAACTGGTAAATGAAGTGCTAAGTGAAAGTGAAGATGACGATATTTTTGAAGCAGATGTCACTGATATTGCTGTTCGTAACACTGATATTTCAGACGAAGAAGACCACGAAAGTGGCTGGTCTTCGGATTCTGATCAAGGCATTAGCAGTAATACAAATAGTGATCCTTTATATTTGGCCAAAGATGGTACTACTTGGCGTAGCGAACCTTATCCCATTGGTAAACTAGGAAAGGAAAATATTCTTAGCATGCGCCCAGGTAAGTCGTGATTAGAAAAAAAGGTGGACTGAATTGAGACCTGTTTTTGAGGTATAACAAAAACTTTACACGATCTTTTTGATGAGTACTATGGACGTCCTATATTTCGATCAATAATGTCTGAAAAAACATTTTTGTATACACATAAAATAATAAGGTTTGATGATGTGTTAACCAGACGTTCCCAGACGAGTGAAGACAAATTCGCATCAATCAGAAACTTTTGGGAAAAATGGCCTGAGAGCGTCTCAACGTTTTACAATCCTAATGATTGTGTTACTGTGGATGAGCAATTGCTAGGTTTTCATGGCCGCTGTAAATTTCGCCAATATATTCCATCCAAACCAGAGCGGTATGGTCTAAAATTTTGGCTTCTTGTTGACTCGCGTACTTGTTATGTATGGAAAATTCAATCATATTTGGGAAAGGATATATAAGGAATTCCTGAGCGAAGCCAAGGAGAACGAGTGGTTCTTGACTTAGTGGATGGTCTAAAAGGAGAAAATGTTACAATTGATAATTTTATTTTCTTCGCATAACCTGGGTCAAAAACTTTTAAAACGAAATATATATATAATAATCTGCCATATTCTCAGGATTTAGCTCTTAGTGACTACTTCCTATTTCCAAACCTAAATAAATGGCTCGGTGGAAAGAGATTTAGCTCCAACGATGAAATTATTGACCAAACATATGCCTATTTGAAGAACCTCGAAATATCCTATTTTTTTCGGAAGGAATACAAAAACTGGAGAAACGTATTGCGTTAAAAGGAGGTTATGTTGAAAATAAAACTAATTATCCCAAATTATTATTTTACTTACGTCCCTTTTCACAATGTATGGTTAAGAGTTAACGTGAACTTTAACTGCAAGTTCTTCATACAAAACTTGCCGTTAAAGTCTCTGTTATCTTTCAACAAGACATTGGGAAAAGGTACGTTAGACAGTTAAATATTTTTTTTACTAAAAATACATTGAAATTGGTTATTGAGGGGTTTAGTTGGATCCTATGCGCATTTTACTGCTTTAATGCAAAGTTGAAAGAAGAACTCAATAATCAACACGTTTTTTATTTTCTTTACCATTGATAAATTGGCTTACTTTTTTGCAGCTCGAATTGTAGTTTGTAAGAAAAGTATTTTTTTTTGAAATTCGGAAGCATCTAAATCATCAAAAAAAGCCACCATTGTAAGACGTACATAAGCAACACAGATTAAAGTTTGCGAAAGACCACATGACGTAGATGGTGCATCAAGGTCATCAAACGAACGATTGAAAAAATAAATTTCTTCAGGCGAAAGGCCTTCCTTCTTCCTGATATTATGAAAATAATAACTATACCCATCTGGAATAGCGATATTAAAACACATTTCTTCAGAAAAAAATACCTTTTTCCAATAGTTCGTTTGATGACCTTGATGCACCATCTACGTCATGTGGTCTTTCACAAACTTTAATCTGTGTTGCTTATGTACGTCTTACAATGGTGGCTTTTTTTGATGATTTAGATGCTTCAAGTACTCCGTGGTTTGTATAACATTATGAATAGTTATTTTACTGACGCTAACTCCGACTGCAGCTCTAATTCTACTTAAACTCACAGATGAATTCGAGACCATTTAGAGAATTTTGCGTATATATTGAGGTGAAAACTTCTTATAAGTCTTTCCTTTGTACCATTTGGAGTACTCTGATGGATTTTTTATGTAATTGCTTATAACTTTTGGTCTGTGACGAAGTTTTCCGCCAATAGCGCGGCTAGAAAGCCCTAGATCGTGATACGTCTCAAGTTTTGCGATTTCCGTGGAACTAAGCGACGGCTTTTTCCTAATATTTTTTTTTTGTGCAAATAAAACGTTTTTCTATTGCACTTAAAGGTATTTTGGCATAAACATCACAGATCAATTGAAAATTCATCAATGAGGCTAATCTATGTTAACACTGAAATATTAAAATTGCTCATGCTGTTTACGGAAACTATTATGAAAGTCCATTTAATGTTTACTGACCCTTTTGGAATTTTTGTCAATAAAGCAACAGAGTTTCCTCTTAAGAATGACTTAAAAACATATTTTCTATTTAATTAAGGAATCGCGAAAATGTCTACTATTCTCTAAAATTTCAAGTGAGGCTATCCTATGTTAACGGAGTGTATGTATAAATATATATATATTGATATAAAACTTAAAACATGACAGAAAAGTGGGAAAAGTTGCGTTTTTAGGAACTTTTAACTACCATAATTTTTTTCAATCTTTATCATTTTTTAAACCAAAAACGGTTAGCGAATTAGGTTCATCCAACTTGTCCGACTTGAGGCTCAATCAGCCGTGACATAACCTTAGCCATAGAAAACAGCCGTTCGAACCAAACTAATGGGCAACACTGTATTGGATTATAGGTGACTCACCATAACGCCATAACTCGCACCATAGAAACCAATTGAATTTTGGTTTGGTTATGGCTATGGCATTATGGCTATGCCACGTCTAATTTAAACTTTAATCACAGTGAAAACATTTTATTAAATAAATTTATTAAATAAAATTATTATGTCTTTCTTTTAACAATTCCCACACAGATCATATATTTTATTTTTTAAATTTTCTATTTTTTTTATTATTATGAATTTTTATATGAGCGCTTTTTAGCGCATAAGGAAAACTTGTCAATATTCCAGGGAAAGTGTTATATCACAAACACCCACCCATATTTACTAAAGCAAATGCCGAGCCCATTTCAACACTTTAATTTAAAATGCAGTAAGTTTTTTTTCCCAACACATTTCAAGTACAACAAATTGTACTTTTAAAGTGTTGACAAAAAGAAAAAAATAATAATAATAAAAAGTTGAAACATTTTTCACTTTAGTTGTGTGTTTGCTTCTCCTCTATATATACATTCTTATGCAAAATCAAGTCAATTGGCTGAGTATGAGAATGAATGCTTCGTTTTATTTTTCTTTCAGATCTTACTAACTGAAATTGACAAAATGTCACAATTGCTGCTTTTTTCTTGCCTTGTTTGTTGTTCTGTTGTATTAGAAATACGTGTCAGATTTAAATCAAATGTTACAAATGAAAAAAAAAATCACATTTTGCGCCAAACTTAGAAGAAAAAACGCCTTGCCACCATTTTTGGCAACACTTTTAAAGTTGTATTGTTTTTATTTAATTTTTTTTAATTCGGTTTTCATCTCTGTACAATGTGTAGTCATTACATGCGGCAGACACTTAATTAAAATAGACATACATACATATATTTTGTACACGTTGTGTTGCATGTGTACAAACAGAAACATAAAATCTTGCACGTCAAACACACCCATTTTGTTACAATTTTTTTTCGTTATACACCATTTTGGAGAGTAACGTATATTTCTCTAATTCTTTATTTTTTTTTAGCAACATTTGTATGTTGTACACTAATAAAATTTAAGGCAACATTTACAGCAGTACTGACAGTTTGACAAACAAAAAAAAATTGTTGTATATATTTGTTGTTTTTTTTTAATGTAATATGTGTGTTACAATTTACTGTTTAGGGTAATTATTAATTTTCCTAAATGTTAGTGGTCAATCAAGTATAACTTAATTTGCACCATTTCTACTCAATAGATTTTATTACGTTATCAATGTAGTATTAAAATTAAAAATAAAACTACCCTGTGGGAGAGTGTGTGGTTGACTACAAAAATAGTTAACTTTTCTTAGACTGACTAAAAGCTGACTGAAATATCATCCAGAACAAACCAAAAGTTAATTCTTAAATTGAGTACGTAATCGAATTTAATGAGAGCCAACAGATTTAATCTCAGCTATTTTGAAACTCATTTCAGTTTTATATTTAAATTTTGCTGTTATTATTTTAGATGTTACATTAGCTGAGTGGTATTGCATTGAGTACACATGGTGTGGTGATACATGCTCAAACCAGGTGATTTACTGCCAGTTTATAGAAGCCATGTAAAAATGCTCGGCTGTCTATTTATAATGAAAACAAAAACAAATTTTGAGTGCTTTGTTTTTGTTTTCAATATAAATAGCCAGACGAGAATTTTCACATGGCTTCTATGAACTGGCAGTTAAAAAAATTAAGTTTAAGTTAGCTGAAAGTAATGCAGAGTGAAACAATTGACTACTTACTATGACATCGCAATGTAAAAATAGTCAATTGATTACATTAAAGGTAATCCAAGTGTCAGTTTGTACTATTTGCGAAATAGTTGGCTTAAAGTTAGTTTGAAGTTAACGTAATGTCCGCAGGGTGTTTATAACGGTTTGTGTACTCGTATGCATGTGTGTATGTGTGTGGAAGATTCATTCCAGCAAATAATATTGCACTACGTAGTCCAAAGTAGATCCAACAGACTAGTTCCATGTAATGGGTCATGTTGCACGGCAAGTGCTCGTACTTTAACATTGTTGTTAGATTGTTCTCCTACAAAAATTGTGTCCAAAACTATTTTGTGTGGGCTAGTTTCGGGATTTTTCCGATCTAATGCAAAGTTGGAACATTTGCTCCAGAGCCCTAAGACATCGCAATGTTACTCTTCATCTACTAATAATGGGTGTTTTTTTATTGAGGTATAGAACTTTAAGTTGGCATCACTTTTTTAACTGGCGGCCATTTTGTCAGCTGTCAAGTGATTAATATTTAGTTTGGTTTGCCATTTCATCATGAACAGGTTGACAAAAGAACAACGCTTGCAAATCGTGCAAATTTATTTCGAAAATAATGGTTCAGTTCGCGAAGTTTACCGCAAGCTCCGTCCATTTTATGGTCGACATAATCGTCCATCAGAGCAATTAATTCGGTTAACCATGGATCGTTTTCGCACTACGTTTACTCTATGTGATGATACGCATCCGCAGAGGCGTCGAACAGTGCGCACCGAAGAAACAATTGCCGCTGTAGAGCAAAGTGTTGAAGAGGACCCGAATGAATCGATTCGCCACCGTGCACAGCAATTGGAGCTTTGTCCATCAACTTTATGGAAGATTTTGCGCAAAGATCTTGGCTTGCGACCTTACAAGATCCAGCTTGTGCAAAGACCACAAGCCGCGAGACCATGCAATGCGTCGTGATTTTGGTGTATGGGCCGAAAATGAGATTGATCTCGATGCTGATTTTCATCGCAAAATTTTGTTCAGTGATGAGGCTCATTTTTGGTTGAATGGCTACGTCAACAAGCAAAATTGCCGCATTTGGAGTGAAGAGAATCCACATGAGACCCTTGAGACGCCATTACATCCACAAAAACTGACTGTTTGGTGTGCTCTATGGGCTGGTGGAGTCATTGGGCCATACTTCTTCCGAAATAATGCTGGAGAGTCAGTTACCGTTAATGGAGACCGGTATAGAGCCATGATAACCGACTATTTTGTTCCCGAATTGGGTGGCATGAATGTGGATGAGTTGTGGTTCCAACAAGACGGCGCTACATGCCACACAGCGCACGTCACAATCGATTTATTGAAGGAAACATTCGATGAGCGCATAATTTCGCGGAATGGACCTGTCAATTGGCCACCAAGATCGTGTGATTTGACACCATTGGATTATTTTCTTTGGGGATATGTGAAGTCGCTCGTCTACGCCAACAAACCAGAAACGTTAGGGGACTTGGAAGCCAACATTCGTGGCGTTATTGCCAACATACGGCCCCATATGTTCGAAAAAGTGGTTGAAAATTGGACCTGTAGAATTGGCTTTATTCGAGCCAGCCGCGGAGGCCTCATGCCCGAAATCATATTTAAACATTAATGGCATAAAATTATCCTTCCAATAAAGCCAAATTGATGGACATTAAAACGATTTTCTTGTGTTTTATTTCAATTCGAAGTTCTATACTTCTAAAAAAACACCCGTTACCACACACAGTGGACCAAACACAAAAGAACACTGACGATGAACACTTCGAAAACAGCTAGTTGTTACGTTCTACTACGTGTTAGAATATTTACAATTAATTCTGGTGTTATTTGTTAATAAAGCTAACTCCAAAACAATACTTTTTATAATTTTTCGACATTTTTGATTTACTTTCACTTTATCAAATTAAGTGTTTTGTGTGTGCAATTACGAACACTTACTGCCTGGCCCACGATGTCGATAAGAAATTTTCTTTCGCTTATTGAAAACAAAAATAAAATTTCTTATTTTCTTTTTGTTTTCAATATAAATAAGCGAAAAAATTTTTTTGTCGAAATCGTCAGCCAGGCAGTAAAAATAATGTCGTAGTTTAGTGTCCCAGCAGGAAATTGAACTGACACAATACTAGTCATGTGACCGGTTCCCAAGTGGTAGGGACTAGTCCGAGTTCTAACACTTCCTATGAAGCGGACCAGTCACTTTTACATGGGAATGGCCTAGGATGGGGTTAATTGATACTTTTCATGCACCTTGTGCCTTGTCAATGAACTATCCCATAAGGATCTATTCGGTGTAGAATAATATAAATTATATATAAAATGTCATTCCGACATTTAACTGTAACAATGAAAACTTATTATGTTTTTATTGTTACAAATGAATTATTAATTTGAAATTTATTTGCTGGTGGCTTAGCTTTGTCTATATATATATGTGTGTATTTCATTGTTGCTGTAACAAATCATCAGTAGACTTCAACCATACATTTTGAATAGTCACAAATGAATTTATAATTTATTTTTAAACAGAAAATTTTTTGAGATTCGAACCGACAATCTGGCGCATGACAGGCTTGCACTCTACCCACTCAACCACAGGGCCACTCATGTTTCAGAAGTATAAATACCAGTTGAGCTGAGCTTAATATCTCAGTATAGTTACGGGACTGGTTCCAGAGTCACATTGGAGGGAGCAATTATAATTATATTTACACTATTTGATAGGTCCATGTATTCAACCACGTCGAGCATGTTCAGTGCCGTTTGCTACAATATTGCACCCAGTCCAAATTAAATTGGCTTAAGATCAAGACGATATATCACGAAAATGGTGAATATGTAACCATTTACACGCACGATATGTCTTTTTTTCACCATACACTTCTCCGTAGTTTTGACAATACTCGCATTTTCTCAAGTCATAGGACGAGTACGTCTGGATCAATTGCCACCAAATTTTCTGCGGGGGTATTATTAATATCAGTCACGCATAAGGGACGTGAACATGAGTGATTAGAATTTTTTCTTCAGGAGATTAAGTGATAAAAACTTGAAGGTTGTTAAAAGAGAGGCTTTCGAAATTTGATTCCAAAAAAATAAAAAATAATTTCAATCGGTCCTACCGTTTGGATGTTATTAATTATGACCACAAAATGGGTAAAATTTCATATAGTGCAATGTGGGCGTGCCTTAACGCTTTAAGTTTATAGCGCATGTGGCTTAAGTCTTTCATTTTTTAATTCAAAGCAATTATGAATAAAATTTAGGGCGAGCTTTCTCAATTTTGCAATTATATTTTTGTTTGTTTTTCCTATTAGTTGTTATTGCGTGAAATTGTTCATAATTGCCCTGATTATGTATTACTTTTAGGGAATTTACTTACACATACAATTAATTAACTTTAAACTGATCTGTTTATTTCAACATTATTCAATAGATAAATTTTCAATTAAAAATTCATATACACACGTGACGTCAGTAGTTATTACGTGTTTAAAATTACCAACCAATAAGTTGCCACCCAAAAAACCTACTTAATTTTTTTATAAATTTAAAAATTAATTGTTAAAAAAATCCATTGAAATATTAATCTATTGTTTTCATCATAAATATGGAAACCAAAGAAACAAAAAAAGAAAAAAAAAACAAAAAATTTGAACATAAAAACTGACCCCGTGCCAACATCAATCAAATGTCAATGCTCTAAATATTTTGGCTATTATTATTGCCCTTTATTTATTGTAAATTGTTTGGTTGTTTCTTTATTCAAATTTTTGCCACAATTTGAAGCCATAAGCTAAGAAGCGTGTACTTTTATTTCATTTAGCAAAAACATTAAAAATTACCGTGGGCTCCATTTCTATACAATGGATGCAAAATACGAGTATACATTCACACATACATACACACATACATACATACATACGTTTAAAAAGGCGCTAAGTTTTGATCCAACCCAGCTAGCATTTTGTATCATAATCGAATCTTTTCCGAATCAGCTTGACGGGAAAAATAATCGTACCCTACAAATGAATTATGCTAGAGAATCATTTATAATACGATTTGCTTATTCTTGTTAAGCAATTTTCTGGTAGTATCATTGGGTTTCTTTTTGCGGCTTCTTTAAATTTTCAAGAAATCTATTCTCAAGAAGTCATTATTTTATCATACAAATGAATCATACAGATGAATCCTTTTTCAATAACCCAATTGATAAATCAGCAGTTTTTAATCATCAAAAGTGATCTGAGGAGAATCATATAAAATATTTTTGCAAAAAATTATCACTCAAATGCTAGCTGGGAAAGACTTCTTAAGAAATAACAAAAAAATTTATATATATGTATTTATGTATATGTACATATGTATTTGTGTATTTAACGTTAAGCCATTTTTCAAACTTTATTATGAATATAATAAAACCTTTTTTATATTGTTGGTAAAACTCGCACAAAAAATATCTGAAGAAACTTTTTTATTTCAGCACAAATAAAATTTTTGGTTATAATATTTCTGTTATTACACCAATGGGTGTTATGTTTGAAATGTATTTGGCATGAGGCCTACTCGTAAGGCGTTAGCTATTTATTGAAACTTATACATGTATTTGCGAAATTAAAGGAAAAAATGCCGACAGTTAGGCCGAAACCAAATTGCCCCCAAGGCAAGTGAATACACGCATTTAATCAAATTAAGATTTTAAAAAAAGAAAAAAATATTAACATGCAGCAATTATTTTTATGGAAATAGATCAAATTTCTCAATTTCAATTTTGTGAACTTTTGTTTTAGACATTTTATTAATCTGCTTTTGTGTTATGGTGTGAACGAAGACTTAAGGCCCAACTATAATATGAATAAGCTAGCTTAAGCAACTGTGCGGTTACATATAAAACGTATGTGGCAAACTATAATGTACTTAACAAACTTTTCGTCAAGTTACGTCAAATGTCATTTGCTTAAGTAAAGTGCCAAACTGAACGCACATTCCGTAAGGAAACAACTGTTTGTGCATTTTTTAAACTCAAACAAGCAGCAGCAGAAAATGTTCATTGATTTTAAATATTTTTTTATTGTTTCTTATTTTAAACTCGGAAAATAAAGCAAAACTTTTATTTTCATTGTTTGTTTTACAATACACATATACACACATACACATGTATTTACTTATGTATATTCACTGTTGTACTTTTTGGTAGGCAAAACAAATAAAACAAGTAATAAGGTGATGGATATATTTATATGTAAATTTTTAATAGCTTAGGACATTCTCTCAAGTTAGTTTGATTGAATTGCATTCATTTATGAGTTATGAGAAGAAATAAAATTAATACAAAATTATATAGCAGTATCTAAAGAATACTTAAGTGCATGTAAGTACATTGTGGCCACCTAAAAGTCACATCTGAATTGTTTAAGCATTTGACAGACTTATCGTTCAATTCTGATATTAGCTTAAGCCAGCTTATTCATATTATAGTTGGGCCTTTAGCCTGTACAGAATTAACAAAAATTTCATTTTCAGTAACTGAATTCTTTGAATCAGTAAATAATTTGTAGCGGACCTACAAATAATTCTGTAAATTCTAATAACAATTTTGTAAAAATTTAATTGAAAAAATAGATTTTAAGTTAAAAATTTTTTAAACGCACTAATAATCCCAAAAAAAATTTTTAACTTAAATTGTAACAATTCCCATAAAAAACACTAAAAATTTATTTTCTTTAGTTAAATTTTTTATGTTATTTAAAGCAAAAGTTAAGTGAAACTCAAAATTGAATCAGCAAATTTTTACCTTTAGTTTCATTATGCCGTATTTTTGTGACACACGTTTAACAAGGAAATATATTTTCAATATCAATGAAACGGGCTGTATTTGAAAGAAAATCTTGTGAAATTAAAGTTTAAATATTATTTCTACCATGTGGCCGCCACTGATGGCGCATTATGCTACTGAGATTGATTCAGCTTACTCAACGCACGCATGCATGTTTTTTTTTTTTAAGTTTAGTCACTAAACAGTTTGCAAGTATGTATTATACAATAGTAGTAAATAGGGTTGTTTTTCAATTCCTGCAAAAAAAAAAAACAAACAAAATAAAAAATTCAGTAAAGTGCGACTACTCTGACTCGCGCACGAAGGGTTCCGTACAAACACTAGATATGTAATTTAATACAAAATTTATCCTATATAATAAATAGTTTTGGCATTTTTTTTTTCGTTTTTGTTTTTGGGGTCTTTTCGGTTCTTTTGTTTGGCGTTTTTGCATTTTTTCGGTTTTGGAGATTTTTTTTAAGTTTTGGCTCTTTTTTAGTTTTGACACTTTATTTTCTTGTTTTGGCGATTTTTTCGGTTTTCGGCGTTTTTTCATTTATGCGATTTTTTTTTATATAAAATTTTTTTTAGTTTTGGCGACATTTTCGCGTTTTGGCGAATTTTTTCGATTTTTGGGGTTTTTTTTTATTTTGGCGTTTTTTTAATTTTGGCGATTTTTTTAAATTTGGCGATTTATTTTAGTGTTAGAATTTTTTTTTAATTTTTGCGATTTTTTTCGCTTTGGCGATTTTTTTTAATTTTTGGCGATTTTTTTTGGTTTGGCGATTTTATAATTTTCGGTTTTTTTAGTTTTACCGTTTTTGAAAATTTCAAGTGTTTGCCTTTTACGGTTTCGAAGATATAGCAAATTGTCAAAATTACATAGTCAAAATTGCATTAACTGATGGACCACCCCACCCTGTAATTTAAATTTTTTTAAATTTTAGTGTTAATTGTTGTAGTCTGTATGAAAATACACTAATTTTACAAAATTCAAGTTTCAATATACATATGTTCATACAATTGTATGTATATTACATGGGATTTTAACATTTTTCGTTGCTCGTTTTGGAACACCCTTTAATTTTTAATTCTCATGTATTTGTTGTTTTAGCGGCCAACGTTCTACATACTCTGTCCAAATCTCAGGTCAGTAGCTCTTACGGTTACTGAGAAAATACCGTGTGACGGACAGACGGACAGCGTAGCGAAAACAATATGGTTCCTTTTCACCTTTGGTGTACGGAACCCTAAAAAGCAACCGAGAAACACATAACCTCATTTTTTTTTAAGTGGAGTAACACCCAGGCAATTAATGCCTACTACTATTACTAAGTGTTACCTCCTTTCGGAAAGGGATAGTGGTAGAAGGAAGAGATAGAAGAAAGCTGCATTCTTTTACAATTCTGCTTTTTTTGCACGCTTTTTTTTAAGAATGCAGTGTTGCAGCGCCTTCTGGTGTCAAATGAGGCGTATTAAATTTTCAAGCTGTGTTTAGTAGCCATTTTTTATTGGTCATTTAATTTTGAAAAGAAAAACATAAAATTATATTGGAATATAAAAATGGACGATGCTAAACTCATCACCTTAGTGGAAAACTGTTACACTTCTGGTCAGAAACATTTGATTAGTTAATACAACAACAACAACAAGTAAGTACTCAAATTTATAAGCAAAACGGCACAGCACAGAACAGCAACGCAACAGAAAGTAAAGACTAATGAAGCCTTTACTCTCTCGTTGCAATTTTCTGCTAAGAAAGCAAATGAACAGACCTAATATACGAGTATCTGTTGCTTCAGTGATCATGTTCTAAAACGTTTTTTTTTAATTTGGACAATTTTCCGAAAAATGTAGAAGTTAGACTTACGCTTTATGGATGAACGTTATAAGGGTTTCTGGGATTCGAATATGATGTCTGAGTATTACCGGTCTCTGATATGCCATTTTTCTAAGACTTCCCATAACAGAAAAGCTTTTAAGCAAACTTTTTTAGAAACTCTATAGTTAACTTAACTTTTTAATGAATGTTTTGTTTTTTATGAATACATGTTTTTCATTTCTCTCTCAGAAGTATCAGAAGTTGTACTCCAATTTCTTTGAAAAAGGGCTCCATTCCTTTGAAATACATTTAGCTAAAAGCTACTGAATAAAAAAATGAGCTCTTGGTGTATTTTTATTTTTTATGCATTCTTAAAAACAAAAACATTAAAGAAACAACTTTCATTTCTAGGGAACAAACAAGTTTTTCGAAAATTGTAAACATGTGTTATGATAATATGCATTTAGTAAAATTAAGAATATTTACTTTATATATATATACTTCGCTCAGTCGTTAAGCAGCTCTGGGTTGAGGAACATCTCTCGCGTCATCGTAATTATTTCTTAAGTGCGGTCAGGCTTGTGCGTGTTGTTTGGCCTTCGAGAGGTTTTCGTGGTTGACTGATCTGCCACGGATAACCGTATAATCTTGCGGTTTTTTGTGGAATTTCTTTAACAACCACGTTGCTACTTCCTATGTGAAGTCATAGGTCGTGTACAGTCCTTCACAAAAACTTTTAAAATACTGTTAATATAGGGTGTTTTTTAAGAGGTATAGAACTTTGAATTGAAATAAAACACAAGAAAATCGTTTAAATGTCCATCAATTTGGCTTAATTGGAAGGATAATTTTATGCCATTAATGTTTAAATATGATTTCGGGCATGTGGCCGCCGCGGCTGGCTCGAATAAAGCCAATTCTACAGGTCCAATTTTCAACCACTTTTTCGAGCATATGGGGCCGTATGTTGGCAATAACGCCACGAATGTTGGCTTCCAAGTCCCCTAACGTTTCTGGTTTGTTGGCGTAGACGAGCGACTTCACATATCCCCAAAGCAAATAATCCAATGGTGTCAAATCACACGATCTTGGTGGCCAATTGACAGGTCCATTCCGCGAAATTATGCGCTCATCGAATGTTTCCTTCAATAAATCGATTGTGACGTGCGCTGTGTGGCATGTAGCGCCGTCTTGTTGGAACCACAACTCATCCACATTCATGCCATCCAATTCGGGAACAAAATAGTCGGTTAGTCGGCTCCAATTGCTGTGCACGGTGGCGAATCGATTCATTCGGGTCCTCTTCAACACTTTGCTCTACAGCGGCAATTGTTTCTTCGGTGCGCACTGTTCGACGTCTCTGCGGATGCGTATCATCACATAGAGTAAACGTAGTGCGAAAACGATTCATGGTTAACCGAATTAATTGCTCTGATGGACGATTATGTCGACCATAAAATGGACGGAGCTTGCGGTAAACTTCGCGAACTGAACCATTATTTTCGAAATAAATTTGCACGATTTGCAAGCGTTGTTCTTTTGTCAACCTGTTCATGATGAAATGGCAAACCAAACTAAATATTAATCACTTGACAGCTGACAAAATGGCCGCCACTTAAAAAAGTGATGCCAACTTAAAGTTCTATACCCCAATAAAAAACACCCTTTACCATCTTGGGCATATGGTCTATTTACTCCGCCCATTCTTGTGCAACACCATATTATACAAATTTACTTTGTATAATATGTACTAAATAAATAAATAAATAAATATATATACTTGTATTTTTTTTAGCTCTCATTGTCATTCTCTGGTCGGTACTTGACATTGGATCTCAATCGTATTCCTCGATATTTTATTATATTATATTATTGTGATCAAATTTATAGTATACTCTCGCTTCGAGAAATTTATTTTTTTAATATAAAAGAAAAAATACAGAAAAATGTATGTGGACCAGCGTATTTATATTCAGATTATAAGCGGCGAAAATAGTCGCCTGATCGGTTGCAACGACTATGTATGAATTCGCCTGGATTGCGATTGTCTTGTAAAATTTTGATTGATTTCTTTTTGGTTTTTTTTTTTAGTTTTGTTTGGCTTGTATTTGTGGTTTTCGTGGAAATTTACAACGAAAATAGCACGATTTTTTTCATTGAATCTTTAATTTAAATAAAGCTTAAGGCCTTCAATGTGTATGTATGTAAAAGTTTTGCAGCCTATCATTATGCTGTCTAACCATATAGTAAAATATATTCTTTATTATTTGCAATTAAAAAAGCAATTATGAATTTTATTTACAATATTCATTTTATGTTTTAAATTAAATTGCTTTCAGGAGCTAATAAAAACGTGTTCTACTAAAAAGTGTTGTGTCAATCTTTTGTAACATATTTTTTTTTAATATTTTCTGTAGCTGCCGCAGATAATTTTTTTTTATTTATTATTTAAACAATCAAACTAAAATATATTTTTTGTTTGTCAAGTATTACCTGATTTACATTAGGAATTTTTTCATGAAATTTCATGAATTTAGTTGCACGAAACTGTTTTATATTTGCTAATTGCAGCGCTATAAAGATAATGTTATAAAAATAAATTCAGTAAAGTGCGACTCTGACTCGCGCACGAAGGGTTCCGTACGAACACTAGATATGTAATTTAATACAAACTTCATCCTATATAATATATAGTTTTGGCATTTATTTCGTTTTTGGGGTCTTTTCGGTTTTTTTGTTTTGGCGTTTTTTGCGTTTTTTCGGTTTTGGCGATTTTTGTAAGTTTTGGCTCTTCTTTAGTTTTGACACTTTATTTTCTTGTTTTGGCGATTTTTTTCGGTTTTTGGCTTTTTTTTTCATTTTGTCGGTTTTCTTTATTTTTGGCGATTTTTTTCATCTTTGCGATTTTTTTTTTATATAAAAAATTTTTTAGTTTTGGCGACATTTTCGCGTTTTGGCGATTTTTTTCGATTTTTGGCGTTTTTTTCATTTTGCGTTTTTTCATTTTGGCGATTTTTTCGAATTTGGCGATTTATTTTAGTGTTAGAAATTTTTTTTAATTCTGGTGATTTTTTTTTTTTTTGGTTTGGCAATTTTATAATTTTCGGTTTTTTTAGTTTTACCGTTTTTTGAAAATTTCAAGTGTTTGCCTCTTACGGTTTCCAAGATATAGCAAATTGTCAAAATTACATAGTCAAAATTGCATTAACTGATGGACCACCCTTTAATTTATTTATTTTTTTTAATTGTAGTGTTAATTGTTGTAGTCTGTATAAAAATACACTAATTTTACAAAATTCAAGTTTCAATATACATATGTACATACAATTGTATGTATATTACATGGGATTTTAAAATTTATCGTTGCTCGTTTTGGAACACCCTTTAATTTTTAATTCTCATGTATTTGTTGTTGTAGCGGCCAAGGTTCTACATACTCTATCCAAATTTCAGGTCCGTAGCTCTTACGGTTCCTGAGAAAATACCGTGTGACGGACAGACGGACAGCGTAGCGAAAACAATAGGGTTCCATTTCACCTTTGGTGTACGGAACCCTAAAAAGGTAGTAGAATGAATCTCTGATGCAGCTTTGGCAACTTTTTTGATGTAAGTTGCTCCTCTAGGCCTCTTATTGACAAATAAAAAATTTTCATGCAACTAATTTCATGAAAAAAATTCTTAATGTAAATTAGGTATATGTAAGCATTAGAGGGCTGCGTAAATAGTCTTGAAATGTAAATACGGCTTGTTTTTTAAATGTATTGTCGTAGCATCCCTGCAGGAAATGTCACTAGTGAATCAGTTCTGATTCACTATTGACTTTGTCGCAAGTAGTACTGACTAATTATACCCCACTCAATGCTTTTTGCTATAGACATTTAACATGTGCGTGTCATTGAAAAGCAACTACTGATATTGGAACTACTGATTAGATAGTTCTTTAGGGACCATATCGTCGTGGTGAATGCAATAGGCTGTATGTCAAAAAAGATTTAATTTCGTTTTATTGTAGCGTTGTAACCTAAATTGGGGCTGCTACAACTGCAATTTATCTTATGCCGTTCAGGCAATCAGAAGAGAGCTTTTGCGCGCTATTGCAATCTTTTTTAGATAAATTGCAGTTGTAGGGGCCCCAATTTTGGTTACAACGACACAGTAAAACCAAATTAATTTTTTTTTTGACATATAGCCTATTGCATTCTCCACAACGATATGAAGACATTGGTAATAGATAGTCACTAGCACATTTTAGTTATTCTAGTATACTCCTTTGATAATGAAATTGCGTATTTTGTTCACATTTTCGAATTAGTAAAGTCAAACACTTACGAATGAATCTGCAAGTATGACAAATCTTTAACTGATGGCACAAAATCTTCCACAGGCTAAAACAATTTCCATAATTGACACTTTCGCTTAAAATTTTTTAAATTTAACATTTTCTATTTTTATACAATATGGATTGTTATTTTATATCTTTTTGCAAAATCTTTTTGTGTATTTTTTAAAATTATTGTTCAATACATTTAAATTCACCTTTGAATTTGATTTCTTAAACAAATTTTCATAAACAGTTAAATTTTGCTTCACGTCACTTTTGTTTTCAACAAACCAATAACACAAGAAGAAGCACAGTTTCATTCAGGGATGTCTTATACTAAACCAATAATAAATTATGTCGTTTAATAAGCTAAACACTACCCTGAAGGAAACGTAAGGTTAAGTGTTACCAAGTCACCACTTATGTCGACTATTTTGGTGACATTGTCAACAGAGCGTCTACATATTAATATTGTTTTTAATGCGTAGAAAACACACAGATACACACAATTATGCTTCTTCTTAATGTTTTATTGGTTTGTTGAATATAAAAGTTTGACGCTACTTTTATATTAAAAAATTTAAGTGTTTATAAAAATTAGTTTAAGAAATCAAATTAAAAGGTTAATACCTATAAATGTATTGAACAATTCATATTCATATTGCATAAAAATAAAAAATGTGAATTTAAGTTGCTTTATGACCAATTACACGCAAAGAAAAATATGGTTGAGGCAACCATAATGAAACAGCAACATATTATGATTTAATTATATGGTTGCAGTCAAATAATCTTATTGTTAATAGAAAAACAAACTTTAATTATATTATTATCTGAGTTAATAATAATATTATCTACAAGAACAATTGACTTTGTTGTACCTAATCTTATTATTGTTAATATGACAACACTTTTGTAGATGTGACTAAAATATAATTGAGACTCACCATACCATGATCTAATATTATATTAATATTGTTAAATACGACCACAGTATTATTTAATGTAATAATACTATTTTGTTTCTTAATCATATATTTATTGTAGAAACAGTTGTGCGTTAAATTCGAAATAAAAATAAATTAATATTATTGACATAAAATGTATATATAAAATGTATACTTACACGACATACAGACATGTCTGTATAACGAGACACACAAATGTTTATATATTTTTATCCGCCAACCCTTTTGTTTATACTTTATTTATCTATTAATTTATTTAACACCACCCGTGCACTACCGATAGCTTACAAACAAAATACCGAACTGACAGATGTTTCTGAAAAATATTTTTTTTTAAACTTAAAATAGTATGGTTTTGGATAACATTATATTGTTATTTATATCATATTATTTTTAAATAATAATACAAATTATGTTGTAGTCATAATTTTTTAACAAAACTATATTGTTAAACTCTAACCATATCACACTTTTTTATGGATGTGATAATGTCATTATTAAATTCAAACATTACTATGTTTATCGTAACGAAATAAATGTTTAAAATAACAATAACTAGTTTTCAACGACCACACATTTGTTTCAGAGAACATAATATTGTTTTCTCAACCATTCTACAACCATATCTTTTCTTTGCGTGTACATATACTTAAACTTCTTGTAACAGGGGTTACCTCCGGACTAGTTATAATAAATTACAATTGTAAATAAACCAAAATTATTTTAGTTAATTTTAATTATTATTCGAACTCCATTTGTTTCTATATTTATGATTTGAACAGGCTAAAGTTCGTATTGCTTTTTAAGCCAAATTACATGTGATAATTATTAATGAGCAAATAACACCAAAGTTAGTTGTAAATATTCTGACAACACATAGTTGAACGGAACAGCCAGCCGTTTTCGAAGGCCACTAAACCTTCACCATCAGCGTTCTTTTGTGTTTGGTTTACTGTGTGTTGTGTCAGTAGATGTAGATTTCTGCTTTATATACTTAGCATTATTACAAATGGAATATGTGAATTGTTTTGATTCATCTTATTTCAATTTGCTGAAAGCTTTTTTGTAATGAAAGCTCCATTTTACCATCTCTATATTTACAACAGTCTTACCATTGTCGTTTGTTCTTTACTAATTATACACATGTTAGTTAATTTGCTTATTTTTGTTCTACTTAAGACAAACTTTTTTGGTTTGTTAGCCTGTTCAAATCATACAAAATTATTTTATTTTTTTTTTCAAGCACCCATCGTTTCGTTTGCTTTATTCAAACTTCTTCAGGGGTAGTTTTTATTCATAAAATCTAGCAAGAAAATAATAGTTTAATCAGATGTGAAATGTGAAAATTAAACAATTTTAGTGAAATTATACAATTATGAATTTTTTTTGGACTATGTGGAAGATTTTGTGCCATCAGTTAAAGATTTGTTACACTTTCAGATCCATACTTAAGTGTTTAACTTTACTAATTCAGCGAAACATACAATTTAAATTTATAAGTAGTTTTACTTCTGTTATTTGGCACAGTGTGGTGATATCGTCAATAGTAAGTCAGTACAATCTTACTATTGACATTTTCGCCACATGGTCCGACATGAACTACCTAGTTAGTATTGACGCAGTCTACTGGTAGATTTCGTAGGACAAGCCTGTGTTAAATGTCAATGGTAAATAGCATTAGTTTGGGGTATAATTTGTTAGTAGTACTGGTGACATCGTCCATAGATAATCAGTATAATTTTATTATTGACATTTCCTGGAGGGAAGCGATGTCGCGAAGATTTCTTGTTCGTAACAAGCACTCAAAAGAAGTAGTGTTGATGGGTGTATGCTTGTTATTTTGCGTATTGTGCGTTTGAATGTGTGTGTGTGTGTGTGTGTGTGTGTGTGCGTTTGTGTAAGATGTAGATGGTGAGCTTTTATGTGTTTAAGGGTGGTTTTTTAAAGCAAGCGCACACAACTAATGTCAATGCACGTGTGCGTTTGTATGTGCGCAGAAAAATAAAAGATCATACACACAACGTGTGTGTGTATGTACATGCATAAAGTTTGTACACGCGCCCATGGAAATGAATAAGAAGGCATCACAAATTCTTCCGTTACGAATTATTTTCTTCTGTACTCCTATAACTGCAACAACTGAAACAAATTTCTTCCAAAAACTGTCTTGTTTAGCGTTTGTTTTAGAAGATTTCGCTGTAGTAAAGCATTTGAAAAATCCCTCATGTCTTAAAAGTTCTTGCAAATGGTCTTGTGCAGGGGCCTACTAAGCACAAATATATGTATATGTATATAGATATATACGTACACACATATGTTTTATATGTCTATTATCGCAACTTAGTTGTTTTTTTTTTTTTTTTTTTTTTTGGTTAGCTCTCAAATGTTTAATTAATTAGTAAAACTCATTTAAATTTAGTGCTTTTTTATGGACAATCGTACAGTAAGTTAAGTTATGACTTTTAATTAACAGGTTCAAATGTCTAGTTTTCGGTATTTATTTGTATAACAAAAACTTAAGGTGAAAAAATGTGTGTTAATGTGTGTTATTTTATAAAGGCACCCTTAAACAAACTTAATGAATGCTATCTGTTCAACTTTGTTTATCGTTTATAAATCAATAAACAACACCACCAGGCATAAAAAGTGATTGTTTTTATAGTTCATTGTGGTTGACGGTATTACTAAACGGCACACATGAAAGCAAATTAATTATAACATGTTGGCATAATAAAAATTATAATATGTATGTAAGAATATTTGGTAAGAAAGTTTTGGTTATAAAAATGTGTGGTAAAAAATAAAATAAACAATATTGATTTATTCCGCTGTGCCGAATCTTAAGTATGGAGTACAAATGTACATACATACACACATACATAAGTACATACACATTTCTGTGGCAATAAGGAATAAGTGCTTAAGTCATATTTTACTGTTTTGCAGGAGAGAACTTTTAAGCGATCAAGTCGATTTTCAGAAATTTATTTTTTTTTTACAGTTAAATTGTGAAATTCTCTGTTAAGCTTTATTTTTCTAGAAAAATATCGTTGTACACACTGTAAGTAATACATTTGATTTGAAATATACCAAAGTATAACTTAAATTAAAATATTAATCCAATTGAGTTTAAAAGTCTAAAAAAGATAAGTCGCAAGTCATATTGCTATAAATTTCTGAAAAACCGCACAAATTAATAGAGATTTTTACCAGGGATACTTTCGAATATACAGATTACCGAGACATCATTAGCTCAAAAAATCAGCTTATCTCGACATAAGCAATTTTTCCTTTTTTCTACAGTTATATAAAGGAAATTAATGAAATTAAATAAGAGAAGATGTTAACAGAGACCAAACTTTTTCGATAGCCATTTCTTCACTTACGAAGCAATTTAAATGCAAACATTAAAATTTTTATGTATGCATATAATGTTGCGTACACATCTGACATTTATTGTTATGTCATTTTAAAAATATGTGCAACGCTGATCAGTTTATGTTTCTATATATTTTAAGCAATGCCACACAACGTAAAATATAGGAAATGGCAAATTTTGCCCCTACAACACACTATTACGATGTCACAAAATGTCATAGTGTGTATGCGGCATAAATTAAAAACTTTACCAGCCGTTTCTAATTACTTATATTAATAACGACATCAAAAACTAAATTAAATACTTAAATGTCAGTGATGATACTAAAATGTATCTCTGTTTTGTGCAAGAAATCTAAAATAATTATACATTTGCCATGTGTCACGTGTCATGTATTTAAAACAGCTACGCCAAAGCCTATGGAGAATATGCAAACTTTTATAAAATAGTTTTTGTGCTTTCACACCGGCGAGAGTACAATAGCCAACCAGATCCCAGCGATAGCAATGCTCAGCGATGATAAAGTTGGTACAATTGTACTTTTTTTGGTACAATTCAAACCCTAAAAGTACGTTGGTACCCCCGTGACTCATTTGGTACTATTTGAAAAATTTGCGAGACTATCGTGTCTGTCACGACTTTCGAACGTTTTCAATTAGAATGAAAATTTCCGAATCGCAAAAAAAAAAGATTTGGTGTCTGCATACTTCCTAATATTTTTGCAAAATTGGTTGCTAATGTGGGCATGCTTTTCATGTCCCATTTTCTATGTATTAAAACCAAATATATATTGGTTTAAATTTCCGAATTAGGTAGATGAGATATCAAGCCTAATTTTAAAAAAGATTTCGTTTAAATTAAATTAATTTTAATGTGGAAAAAAGGCGATTCTATTTACTTTCACATTGCTTGGTGCAGTCGAAAGTAAAACGAAAAAATTGTTCGGAAGTGAATGTCAGGACACCAAAATATGCGGAAAAGATTCACTTTCACATGGATGTGAAAGTCATGACACACACGTATTCCTTGTTTTTTCACACTAAAAAGAAATGCGGATCATTTAAAGTTTATCCAATTTGAGAGAAAAGTAGCGAATTTGGTGTGTTGTTGACGAGCTTGGTTTGGTTTTTTATAAAGAACTACATCTATCTTTACGAGTGTTTCGTTTTCAATATGATAACATCGTTTTCATTTATTTTATCTATTGTATTATTATAAAATTTATTATCTTTTGCGAAACTAAATAAAGACAAATTTCATGCCGAAATTTTAACCCGGCTAACGAAATTCACTGCTGAAATTGTTAGTAGTATCGTACCCTTCTTATTAAAACATATTCCCGAAAGAAAATGGAAATTATCATGGTATAAATAACAAGCTTAGCGCCTTGAAAAATTAATTGGATAAGCTTTCAAAAGTTATCAGTAGAATATTGTCAATTCTACACTCATCAGCGAATGTGGAAAGAGTATTTTCATAATCAAAACGAAGACTTGAAATTCGAATACAAACAAAAGTTTATTGAAATGCCTTAACACTTATTTTTTACGAAACTGAGTTTTTCAGTGATTCCAGTACATTTCACACAAATACACTTCGCCACAAAAATTAATTGCAATAGTTTAAAAACTAGAGCTTTTACAATCAGTTGTACAGAAATATTACAGAAAGAATATTACAGTTTCTATTGTGCTTTTACCTTCCCCTGTAAAATAACAATTATTTGTGTTAGGGCCTTTTTATTTGAAACCAACGATATGTATTTACTGTCTCTTCCACTGTCTCTAAATCTAATAATAAATTTTCAGTTTTGAGTTAATGATGCAGATTAATCTGCATAACGTTCTTTTTAAAAACAAACACAAAATTTCCATTTTTCATTAAGTCGTGTGTAAATTGAAAACTTTAAATTTGTGTTCTGGCAAACTAGTTTTTTTTTTGAGTTCGTTAATCGAATAAATGAGCGACATGTTCTAAAAATATAATAGAAAAAATAAAAACACAAAAAAACGAGTTTAGTACTATTGGGGTCGAAAAAGTAAAGTACAATTTTAAAAGCTAATTGGTACGAAATTGGTTTTCTCATTTATCATCCCTGACAATGCTTGTTCGTACAACAACAAATTTAAGAGCTTTCACAGCTGTTTACCTCAAATCAAAATATTTAGCGCTCGTTTAATGCAAAATTTTACGCTCTTAATGGATGATATGAGTACAATAATTTCTAATAAACTCTATATTTTAAAAAACCATTTTATTGCTCGTTTTCATTGAAAAGTGCAATAAATGTAAAATTTTTTTCCTAGAAAAGAAAACACCATATATTAATGGCGTTTTCTTTTCTGAATAAAGTGTAACATTTTTTTACTTTTTATTTAAAAAAATACAACTTAGCGTTCGTTGAAAGAAAAAATTTAAGCTCGCAAGGATTGATACAATAATTTATAATAAAATGTATATTTCACAAAATCATTTTATTGCGAATTTTCATTAAAAAGTGTAACAAGTGTAACATTTTTTTTCCAGAAAAGAAAATGCCATAAGTCAATGCCCAAAATTTATTTTTAATGCAAGTCATGAAAAAAATAACAAACCGAACAAATGTCTATTAAACTGTTAGTGATGCATAAACTAAATATATAATTATATTAAATTTAAAGTAATAATTTATATTCTTATAAAAGCTTTTTATTTACAATCAACAAAAATAGAAAAAAAGGCTTATGTCCCAATTACTCCGCTATACAAATTTTCTAATAAACAAATTATGATTTCGAAGCCAAACAACTTTCTATAGTCATGATTTTTTTTGTCTTTTTTATCTCTTACCTCTACCATAATTCGCTAAAAATCACGTGCAGAAAACTCATATACATATACGTATATATAATGGAGAATATATAAAAGTTTAGTTAAGCAAAATAAGAAAAGAAAAACAATTCCTTTAAGGCTATTTATCACCTAATAAACCAGCAGTATAAACATTTATCTTTAAGGCTAACAAACAAAATAAAGCTTAAAACTCTTTCTTACGAGTAGCTTGTATTATTTGACTATATGCAAGTGCGAATGAATTATTTTGGAAAGAAAAACAAAAAACAACTTTATAGATTTGTTAATTTACATATATGTATGTGCAAAATCATAAATACTTTTAAAAGAAAAGACAAGCAACACAAATCATTAACATCGTAAATCAAAACATAAATGATCACAATAATGCATTTAAAAGTATAGAATTTGCTGCATTATCTATACGAGAGGTCAGCTGTTAATACGTACTGAAATAAACATTTACAAAATGATCCTCGTAATGTAGACAGGCAATTAGTTGTTTCTGTGACCAGAATGAACTATAGAAACTATTTTCGTAGCAACATGAGAATATATCAAAGTATTATTTGAAGTATTCATTTGAAGACTTCCTTTAGCTTATTAGCCGACTTCAAAAAAGGATTAGGTTATCAATTCGTCTTTATTTTTTTTCATAGCTCGGTAAAGTTTAGACCTATTGTAAAAATTCATTTTATTGTCTGAGAGGGTATACCTTCTATTTGGTCCCATTTAAAAAAAAAGTGGTCGGGGACACGCTCACAATTTTTTAATTGCTTTCATTACCTTCTATTTATTCGATTGCTATGAAACCTGCCCACAACCTCGAATTTGAAAAAGTGGGTGGAGCCACGCGATTTTTACTAAACTTGACACATACCCTGAGCTCAAAAAAGACAAAATTTTGCATTTTTCTTCGTCCTTTGATTTTAAAATTTATTTCACGTGCTTGTCTTCAACTAATTTTTACAAATCTTAGCGAAAACCTTGAACTCTTAAAAAGACACATTCGCGAATTCAAAAAAGTGGGCGACGCCATTCCCATTAAAATTTAACTTTGTATTTTATACTAATATACTTTATCGATTTTGTCGAAACTTGACGCACACATTGAACTCTGAAAAATATTTAATCTTGTGTTTAAAAAGGTGGGCGGAGCTACGCCCATTAAATTTTAATATTATTATTCACGTGCTTGTACTTAACCGATTTTTAAGAAACTTGGCACACATCTTGAGCTCTTAAAATAATACAATCTAGCATTCAAAGAAGTGGGCCATTAAAATTTAATACTATATTTTACGTTCCTCTACATTATTATTGCTTTTAAGAAACTTGGCACACACCTTGAGCTCTAAAAAATAATTAATCTTGTGTCAAAAAAAAAAAAAAAAAGACGGGGCTATGCCTATGAAAGGTTAGTATTAAATTGTATGTATTTTTACCCATCCGATTTCCACGAAACTTGGAAAAGAGTTTTGGCTCTTAGATTGAATTAATTTGGTAGTCAAAGAAGTGGGCGGGGGGCTATGCCTGCGGGCTTCTACCGGACCCATTTTTACGAAACTCAACACCTTGAGCTCGGAAAGTGACGCGATAATGAATTAAGAAAAGTGAGCAGACAATTATATATGCCAAACTAAGTGTGACCCACGCTCCTACAAATATAAACTTGGCACTAAAAATTTTAAAATAAATCTTTTTTACGAAAAATTAAACCGACTTCAAAAATACGCACGATGAAGTTAAAAATAATTAAAATTAAAGTTAAATAAAATATTGTTATATGTGTAATCTATAATGATATTCAGAGAGAGAGAGAGAGAGAGAGAGAGAGAGATAGATATCCTTGACGAAACATTTCGAAAAAATTATTTATTTTTTAATATGTAAATTCAAATGCCTTCGTCACACCGATTTTAAATATTCACTGTTTTTTTTTTCTAAACTGTAAAGAATTTCACAATGTAGCTTAGCGAGAAATTTCAGAGATGACCTGCGATTCTTATATATTTTTTACTCTATAATTTAGTAATAATAATTTGTTGCTTTTATGCCAAATCATGGGCGCATATTGCCAATACAAAATTACTCCAATCATTTCTACTTGAACTCAAGAGTTTTATTATATTCCATGATAAATTATCTGGATGTAGGTTTATCTCTTCCTCAAGACTAGTAGTGGTCTGCCTCTTCTTCACGTTCCTTGAGGATTCCAATCGAAGGCTTCTCTACAAATATCATTGGCTGGCTTACGTAGAACATCGATGGCTTAATATATAATTTTATTAGAAATCCCGTTTTTAACATTTTCTGGTAGTCAACATATAATTACATCCTCCTTCAAGAACGAAATAAGTAAGAATTAAAAATAAAAGATTTATTTAAATTAAAAAAAATTTTCTTGCATGTAAATGCTTTAGTTTTTCTTAAGTGTTTTCCTTCTCCTGTAAAATATCGAAAATTCTAGTAACGCATTTTTTTATTAAGCCATCGACATGTCCCATCCATTTTCATTTCCTTTCACGAACTTCAATGGCAATAGGTTTTATATTGCTTAACTCCACATTTGATACCCAGTTGTGTTGGCCACCATATGTGAAGACTATAACGAAGGGATCTGTTGACAAAGGCTTGCAGCTTGTTGTTTATTCTAATGGTAATAAATTAATTAAATAAATTTGTATTTATGTTATAATCTGAAATAGTGGTGTAGTATATAGCACCATATTTTGTTTAGGCATGCTTTTGTACTTTTTATTAAAAAAATTATTTGCATGAATCATTTGAGAGTTTTTGCCAAATTTCGAGAGTTGTTGTGTTTAACTTTTGATGTGTAAACATCTATACGCTAGGGGGTAAAAATCTTTTTCACAATACAATCACAAATTTTGAGTAATATCACATCGGTGTGAGCTATGTATGATTGGATTAGTGCAATCATACGAACAAGAAGTACAATGAAACTTAACAGCTGCATAGAAATAACTCATCCGATTTTTAAAGCATACCTTCAGGAGTAAATTTTAATAGAAATTGCTTGTGAAGTGTAATAGTGTTGCTAGTGGGGATAATTTTGTTACAAAGTTGAAAAATATAAAATAATTAAAATATATATAAACTTTTAAATAAAAGAGCGTTATAAATGTCAAATATTTGTTTACAAGATATATAGCAGTCTACATAAAGAATTTATAATATTATATTATAACATATCTTCATTACGTACTGTTGCCTTACACTAAAGCTGGTGCACGACAATTGGGTATCAATCTCCATCTCATGCCAATTATTACGGGTGGCGATTTTTATAAAAATTTTGCAAACCCAAAGTCGCACGCTTTATCAAACTTTTTATTTGACGTTTTTCACTTGCATTTGAGCAATTCTCCACAAACCCCCATAACTAATAATTCCACTACTATAGATGCAGTTTTCCATTAATTTTTAAATACAGTAGAGTCAAAAATTTATATATCTTATTTTAGTTACCATAAACCAATATTAATTATTTGTACTTAAGGCATTTGCCATAGATGGGCACTATGCAGTACTACTAAAATTTCAGTAAAAATTTTAACCAGTAAATTTTTACTGATTACTGAAAATTTTTCTACAATTTTTATAAAGTGCCTAAACGATTTATTAAATGATGAGGTGCATTGAATATTCAGTAATCAGTAATGCTTGTATTCATAATGAAATTCTACCAAGTGGCTAAATTTTTTTCATACAAAAATGTCAAAATTTTTATGAAAAAAAAAAGTGCCACTTTCTACAATTTTATTATGAATACGGCCCAACGATTTTACTGGTAAAGCAAATTAAATTTCATTATCAGTAAAAATTTACTGAATTTTTTCAGTAATCAATAAATTTACTGTTTACTGCAATTATTAATGCAGTAGATATAAAGGGTGTCCCAACAAGAACGCAAGATTTAAATTTTAAATAAAACACAGATATTAAAAAAAAATAGTGAAACTTTATTATATCGTAAAGTAGACAAAATGAGGTTATGTGTGGAACAACAAATCGGGCAGATGGCCGCCGTGGCTTTGCTGGCACACACGCCATCTTTTAATGAAATTTTCAATGACCGTTTTGCATAAATGCTGCGGTATTTTATTAATGCAGCGTCCAATTTCCTCTTTTAAGGCTTGAGTCGTCGTCAGCTTATTCGCGTAAACCATCGACTACAAAAAACCCCAAAGAAAAAAGTCGAATGGTGTTAAATCGCGGCCAATAATAGGCGGCCAATTCTGGTCTCCAAAACGCGAAATAACACGACCGGTAAATGACTGATATAGCAATTGAATTGTTTCTCTGGCTGTATGACATGTGGCGCCGTCTTGTTGGCACGAAAAAACTGGTTATCATTTCACGATACCGAATACCGCGTCGCGTTTGAGCGACATCATGACGTACAGCTGCGACATTTTCGGTCGATCGACCTGGTCAAAGGCGCGTTGTTGTCTTTACATCACTAACAGACCCAGTTTCGGCAAATTTATCCATTAATCTCTTTACATTTGACTCTTTTGGAGCATTATTGTGACCCCAAATTGATCGCAAATTTGCGAACTGTAGCCGCAAAACTTTCACCATTTTGGTAAAACAATTTCACAATGAGAATGCGTTGTTCATTCGTGTAGCGCTCCATTTTTACTAACCTCGTACCTTCTACTAGCAAACAATAACAATTGTTCAAATGTCAAACAATGACACTTCGAATGGCGCCAAATTTAAATCTTGCGTTCTTGTTGGGTCAGCCTTTACATATTTAAAAAAAACAAACAAAAACCAGCAAAATTCCTATGTATTTACAATATTGAAAGTTTTGATACTTTTAATTGATTAATTCAAAAAAATATACTAAAAGCGTAACTACATCCAACTTCATTCTAGATGTTTACACATCTAGTAATGAAATCAGACTCACATTGCTTTTTTTCATTATAACACTTAGCGATAAATAAGCTTCATTAAAAAAGCTATATTAAACAAAACCAAAAGTAAGGTTTGACTTATTACTTTTATTTTAGAAGACTTCTTACAGTACATGTCCGGAAAGAACTCCGTCAATAGGAATCGGTTGTGCAACACCTACATACTTCTTTGATATTAGGATAAAGTTTTTTTGTAACACAATATCTAACCAAATTTTTGTTTGGTGCTCTACATTTGGGTATATAGCTATGTAAATATGTATGTGTATATCCTCTTTGTCTGCTGCCAAAGGCCTTGAAAAAGGCCCATCTACTCTTACTTGCTGGCCATGTTTGATTATTGCAATACAATTTTCACACACATATTAATGATAGTACCAACTTGTATATATTTTACATGGATATATGTATACTGAATATGGCTTTTGATTTCTTTTTTCGATTTGAAACCATTTTTAATAAAATAAATAAAAGTATAATTTACAATGCTAATGATGCAAAATGATTTTTAACGGTGCTTCACAACAGCCTGCTGTGTTCAGTCCAGTCGACAACCACAATGTTGGGCATACGTAAAATAACAGTGCAATTTATTCAATGTAGTGCACTTGGGTGCTGAGCAAGTGGAGAACAGTGATATTTTATTTCTTTTATTTCAAACTTTTGCTTTATAATATATTATTGTATCAAAAGCAAATAGGTGTCTTTTGTAGTTTTCTACAACTCTCATCACTCATACTGTAGCATGGCATATATCAGTATGTATCTTTTATAAAGATAGATAAATACATACATACATAAATATTCAGTAGGTAACCTGCAGAAAGTGCGAATAGTGAAAATGTACTGAGTCGCTTTTGACTTTGTCACCAGTACTACTCTACAATTATTCCCCATACAATACTTTATGCTACAGACATTTAGCATGTGCTTGTCATTGAAAATCTACTAGTAACACTAAAACAATTGACTAGATAGTGAATTTAGTTCTTATGGGAACATGGAGACATACCAACCACACATTTACTGGTACATTTCTATACCTTACGTACATAATAATTTATGTATATTGACAAGTTGTTGCAAAATCCACCAGAAATACACCACATCTGTTTTCTCTCTCTCTTTTATACTGACGAATAGAAGAGAAATTGTAGACAATGTAACTACTACCAGAATTTTAGTGTTGACAAGAGACACTTGGCCCCAGTCTGACTGCAGGGTAGGTATTGTGTGTTTTGTCGTCTACAATTCATGATGTTTGCGTTTGGTCTGACTGTGCTGTATTGCCTTAAATCAAATGTTACCGAGTATTTATTTGAGTTAATGCTCTGTGATATTTGCTTTATGCTTTTTTTTATTACAATTTTATTTTATTTATTTCCATTTTTTTTCTAATTTTTCTTTGCATTGTTGTTTGAAGGATAATTTATTTTGCCTTGCGTTTATTTACGAGCAAGTTGTGAGTACGAGAGGTGTCTTTTGTTATTTGTTGGTTTGCTGCTCAAAGTGTGATTTGTGAACTGGTTACAATTTGGTTTTTTGTTTGCTTGTTTTCCATACATAAATTTCCCCGTAAAAAGGTCATTAGATTTGCAAATTTCTTTCATATATTGTTCTCCTTTTAGCCATTATAAAAACGTGTTGCTTTGTATTAATTAGTTGTATACATATTTCAATAGCATTTAGAATTGTAAATGAAGTTTGAAATTCACACTCAAAAAAAAAAGACATATACTATTATTAAGGAAAAAAAGTTTCTAAATTTAAGTAAAAAAAATTTCCAAATTTAAGTGATTTTTGCTAAGTTTAAATAAATTTTTACAAAAATCTAGTAAAAATTACTTAATATGAGTAAAAAATTAAAAGTTCATATCCTTAAAAATAGTTCACAAAAATACACACAAAAAAACTCACATTCAAGGACAAGTTTACTTGCTTAAAGGAAATATGTACCAAAAATTAGAAAATGGTTTAAAAGTTTTGAGAAAATGTATCCTAAGAACTAGTCAATCTCGTCTTAAATTAAAAAATAAATTTCAGGAAATGACTTACTCCTGAGTAGTTCATCAAATTTGACTTACTCGAAAGATATAAAAAGGTATTCTAAATTTTAGAAAAATGTTTACCAGTTTTAAGTATTTTTCTTTAAATAATGAAATATATTTTTTATTTGCATTAAGCAAAAAAAATTTAAGTAAGTCTTTCATTCTTCCGAGGAATATTTGAACTTGAAATATATTTTTAATGCTTATTCAGGCTGCCCTGTTAGGCAATTGGTTAGAGTGCTTGCCTATCATTCAGAAGGTTGTTGGTTCAATACTTGTCTCCTCTCAAGGAATTAATATGTATGTATGGTGAATTAATTAAGAATATAATATGAAGATATAATAAAAAAACATATCATGCGGTATAGAATTTAATAAAAAATAAAAAAGTACCAGAATTAAAGACATAAAAAAACTTTGAAAAATTTACTAAATTTGAGATCAGAGATGAAACAAAATTTTTGCAAAGCTCCGAATTTTATGGGAAAATTTTACTTAATTTTAGAAAAATTTTACTCAAATATAAAAATATAATTACTATTAACTAGTTCATGCATGAACTAGAAATTTAGTAAATATTTTACTGGTTTCAAGTAAAAAACAGCTTTGGCGCCATACGACAACTTTTTTTTAGTAAAATTTAGAAAATTTTCCAAAGTTTTAGTTAGTTTTTTTTGTGTGCAGATTATTCGTTTGTTCAGTGACTTTGTGAAACGTATAGGCAAATGAATCTGTATTTGAAAAATATATACTCTTACATAGTTACAAAATTTTTTTCGTGCTTATAAGGACAAACTAATGTTCATTGTAAATCTTTATATTTTTGTATCATATCCAAAATGTTTCTTATTTTCATTTACAAAGAAGAGCATGCACATACATTTTTTCTTTAATATTCAATAATGTCGCTTTAATTTTTTGTCTCTTTTTCTTCAGTGCAAATGTATGAATTAAAGTTGAAGAAATATCTTACATTACTGAATGGTCGTCAAGTTCTTTGTTTTACGGCACGTGGATGATCGTCTCTAAGGAAAGTTTATAAAGTAAAGTAAATAATTAAGCCCTCTATAGAAACAATAGGGCATATTCATAATAAAAACAAAGTATACTTTAACAGCCGTATTCATAAAAAAAAGTTGATTGAGGTTTAAAATTCATATTAGTTAAAAAACATTTTAAGGCTAAATATCGTTTTTTAAATATTGGTATTCATAATCAGTATTTTAACTAAAAATCAATTAACTTGTTTTTTTTAAATATCGTGGCAACTCTGTATCCTTTATTTGTCACTTGCATATTAGTTCTGCAAAACAATGATTGTTAATTCACAAAGTACTCATGTCTATATTTGTTTATTTGTCGCTTTTCAGAGAAATATTGTTTCTTTAAAATAAAAGATGTGTTCCAACTTGTATTTCATAAAAAAATAAAAAAATTTCACAACAAATCTTTGTTAAAAGTGCTTTTTATATGATTTATTTTATTGTAGATTAAGAAGCACTAGAATAACGAGCTATATTTTGTTTGTTCTGAGTGTTTATACATCACTAGTTAATTTTCTACAATTATAATATTTTTTTAGCACATAAAATGAGAAAATAATGACACGGAATCGAAACTGGATCGCTCCTTTTCTTTTAAATATTCTTTTGGAGTCTATTTGATATTTCGGCAATAGCTTCAATAAAATAAATTACATTGTTTTCCTCTAAATATCACTAGCATATCCACACATACATAAGTACATGCATACACACATACAGGCAGAGTTAAAAATGTAAACAAAAACGAAGCAAAATTACAACGTCATCTTAAAATTGGTTTAAACGTGGGTGCAATCAATTTTAAAATTTGCTGATTTACGCAAGGTTTAAAAAACGTTTTTTAAGCTAAAATTTTATTATGAATACAATTTTAGCGAATTTTGTTAAACAATATTTGAAATGCTGTTTAAAATTTTTATGAATACGGCTGTAAGAGTTTAAAACAAGTATTTTGTATGGTAATACTGGTTTTAAATTCTTAAAGTATACTTTAGGTCTGAATATGTGCCAATGCTTATTACTTATTTAAATATCTTTAACTTTAGCCGTTAAATATATTTAATTATTGATTATAAAATATTCACTTGTATATCTCTCTATGCGTAATACATAACTTTAAAGCAAAAAAAATATTTAGTTTGACAATTTGTATTGTTCTCTGAGAAAGAGAATCGTAAACAAAATTGTGTTCTGTATATGGACGTTTACTTTGATTTTTCGCTTATGATCAATAAGAAAATTATTATGTATTTTGTAAACTGTAGGCTGGCTCTAAACCAGCGATCCCCACACATATACATTCACACTTATGTTTTTGTTGGTGCTTCGTTTTTGAGCGTAATATGTTTTGCTCTTCTTATGGCAGGGCTGCCAAGACATATTTGTAATATATTTGTAAAACTCTAATTCGAGCCAATTCCTCGTGTTCAAAACGAGATTAATGCACATTTGATGTATTTTAAATAGTATATAATAACCTACTTTCAGATATGATTATTAAAGCTCTAAAAAATAGAAAACCTTTAAATTAAACTAATTTAAAAAGAATCCATTTTCATTTAGTCGTCACTGAGCAAGCGACGAATTAAGTTGTGCACGCATGTATTAATTTTTTCCTGGTTTTTGGTTTAGTTTTTTTGAGCACACGGAACGAAATTAAAGTTAAAATTTAATAAATTTCTACAGACAAAGAATTGATAATATAATTATGGAAGCTAAGAAATATTTCGTGATGAAAAATGCTTTTAACAATATGCAATGCATTTTATGTTATGAAACATTAAAAAATAATAGGGAAAATGGTTTAAAGTTTTACTTTTTATTTAAGTTTTTAGTAAATTGGTTATTAACAAAAAAAAATTCATACAACCAATACAATAGAATAACCACATCATGTATTTTATATTACAAAACTTTTCTTCAAGTGCAAGTTTATTTTACTCTCATTTTTCTCACCAATACAAACAAACATATTTTAATTATTATTCGAACTCCATTTGTTTCTATATTTATGATTTTAACAGGCTAAAGTTCGTATCGCTTTTTAAGCCAAATTACATGTGATAATTATTAATGAACAAATAACACCAAAGTAAGTTGTAAATATTCTGACAACACATAGTTGAACGGAACAGCCAGCCGTTTTCGAAGGCCACTAAACCTTCATCATCAGCGTAAATATATGTTTGTGTTGGTGAGAAAAATGAGAGAGTAAGCAATTTAATAAAAACTTAAATAAAAAGTAAAAATTTAATAACCATTCAACAATTTAGTGTATAAATTCATAATTAAATTTATTCACAGATCTGTGGATAATATTAAAATGCCTTTTTAATCTATTTTCCCTATTATTTTTTAATGTTTCATAAAATAAAATGCATTGCGTATTGCCAAAAACATTTTTAATCACGAAATATTTCCCAGCTTCCATAATTATATTATCAATTTTTTGTCTGCAGAAATTTATTAAATTTGAACTTTAATTTCGTTCCGTGTGCTCAAAAAAACTAAACAAAAAACCAGGAAAAAATTAAAACATGCGTACACAACTTAATTCGTCGCTTGCTTAGTGACGACTAAATGAAAGAGCATAAGCATGTGTGTGATTTTCATCCGCACAATTGTGCTATGGCTTGCGGGTTACTGCTCTAGACCAATGCTGCCCACAGAGAGAAAACCGAGAGAAATGTATAAGCATATGTGCATTCATTTGTAAAAAAAGCAGATTGATGTTCGGCACTCTGGCACTTCTCTGGCCAGCAGTGCTCTAGACTGACTAGAGGGTATCTACATCAATGGTTACCAAGAAGAGAAAACGCTTAAACACTGAAAAAAATTGCTATTGTAAATGTTTAATTCGGTATATGAAAAATATTTTTATGGGTTACTTTTATATGAATAAACGTTTGTATGTAGTGGTGCCTAAGACTGTATGTACTAGTTTTTTTCAATTTCTGGATACATACTCGACACTCAGCATCCACAAAAATATTTAAGCCAAATAAAAACTTATTTTTTAACTCTATATTCCATATATTTTGTATATTTTTTATAGCAATAAAAAGTGCTGTTATAAAAAGATTTAAATTAGATGATGTATTTACATAAATAATATAGAAAAAAGAAATTAAATCATTTTGGTGGTATTTGAATATTCTCGGTGTATTTTTTTTTTATAAAAAATGCTACAGAAATCTGCTCTTTTTGTGTGTTTTATGCTCTTGCTTTAGATTTTTGTAAGTAGTGTGCTGTGTACGTATGCAAAGTAGAATGCTAGCAGAGGCCTCAGGGCAATGGGATGGTGGACTATGATCTACATCTTACACACACACACACCCCCACACACACACACACACACACACACACACACATACACACACACACTCAAACGTACAATATGCAATATAACAAGCATACACGCATCAACACTACTTCTTTGAGTATTTGCTATGAACAAGAAGTCTTCGCAACATTTTAATAATGCTTACGCAGCCCCCTAATTATATAATTATAATTATATATATAATTATAATTATATATATATATATAATTATATATATATATATATATATATATATATATATATATATATATATATATATATATATATATATATATAAGTATGTATGTATTAGAGCCGCTCACTTAAAAAAAAACCATCGATGTTTTTTCTCATTCGATTCATTATTAATTCACATCGATGTATCGATATAAAAAACATCAATGTTTACAATGCATTGTATTGATTAATTGGAACCAAGAAAATTTATTAAATAAATAATAGTCGATTTTAAAATTTCATAAGGATTAAGAAAATCATGTGTGCAAAGCACGGTATGTGCTTCTTTTTTCAAAGGCCAGTTCTACAGCTTTGCAAATCGGACCAAATGTCAGTTGTCATAGTAATATTTTCCATTGAGTGTAATTTAGTTTTCAATGTTCCTGACAAAGCGTCATATTTTTTTATCAATCCAACGAGTCACAGTAACTCTACTTGGAACTTTAAAATGCGGTGATATAACTTTCACTAGGTGTCTAAAACCTTCTGTAACAGTAATCCTCACAAAAACATTAATGTGAAAAAAGGCCAAGTTCCTATCAAAAATTTCGTCCATCAAAAGCAGTGAGATATAAATTTTGACCAAGTTCTTGTTTGGCACAACACCTTTCACTGACATATGCTATACATATATACATTTGTAATCGTAAGGATGTCATATAATTTTTAGATAATTATGATTAAGTGTGCGATATATTTGTGTAAATGAGTGTAAGATCATAAAATAAAAGTTATATTAAGGGTTTTCATGAGAATGTTCAAAAGTCTCGCAAACTGTGCAATTATGCATTTTTACACTCTCGTAAATAAAATGTCAAAAATTGTATAGAAATTTATTTACACAAACCTGTTAAGTTTGCTCAATAATTTTTACTCGTAAACTTAAGCTGTGCAATTGTGGATTTTGTAAGCAACAACTTCTTGCTTTTTTGGATTTCTTTAGGCATTTTTAGACGCAAGCACACACTTTTTTATTCTTATAGAAATATATAAATATGATTTTAAATTAAAAATTTCTTGAAATTTTCTTATTTTATTTTTGCTAAATGAAATTTTTGGCGTTTATTTCAAATTTACATAAACTGATTGCACAATAGTTCAAAAGGAGCTTCATGAAACATGTCTCGCAAGTTTGCCCAATTGCACAAATGACAATTTTAAGAGTTCTCATGAAAACCCTTTTTTTCTGGTGGCTTAGCAAGCATTGTCTATATATTTCATTGGTGCTTAGTCAAATCATCAGTAGACTTTAACCACATATTTTGAACAGCCACACATAAACCTCTTATCTTATGCAAAGACTTCCAAAAGTTATTTGTCAAATAATAAATTTCTTAAGCACCCCATACACGTTTCAATTCAATTGTGAATTGAGTCTTTCAATTGAATTGATTCTTGGTCACACACTTCATAAACTGAATTGAAAGATTTTCATTCAACTGTCAAACTTATATTTTTTCACAATTAAAAATTAAAGCTTCAATTGCATTTATTCATTAATTTTAATATTTTTATTTAGAATTCAATGAAATTAAATACAATTTTAAAAATACATAAATTTTTCTATACAAAATAAAGCTACAAACACAAGAGACTCGAACACACACAGCACAATCGAATTGAAAGATTTACTAGTCAACATGAAAAATCAAAATCTTTTGATTTTTCTTCAACCAACTCGACAACTGCCAAACTAATCAATTGACAAGGCCATACACGCTTTGATTTGGACAACAACCGACTCAATTGAAAATTGAATTGAATCGTGTATGGGCTGCTTTAAACGTAAAATTTCGATTTAATATTTAATTTTTCCTTATAAACACTTTTATTGTTATCGAATGGATTTGTTAATTGTATAAAAGTGTAGAAAAATAAAATAGATTCATATCGAATATAAATTATTTGCTGAATTTTGTTAATGTTTCTAAGCCTACTTATTTTTATTTTGTGATTTTCAAAAATATTATTTGTGAATTCTCAAATAGTTTTTGGAAGTCTTTGCATAAGATAAACGATTTGTGACTATTTGTGGTTGAAGTCTCCTGATGCATGGGCTAAACACCAATGAAATATATAGACAATGCTGAACCACCAGCAAATAAATTTCTATAACTTGCGACTTATCTTTTTTAGGGCCATTATTACAACTTAAAGATAGTTGAAAGTAGGATTTTATCGGGCGTATAAAAACTTTATCATTTGCAACATTTTATTTTAACCTTAAGTGAGCGATAAATTACAGGCAAGTTTATCCTACCTGGTAAGTTAAATACAATTTGCAATAATGGAAAGCTTTTCATACGTCCGATAAAATCCTACTTTTAACTATTTTTAAGTTGTAATAATGGCCCTTAGACTTCTAATCTCATTTGGAATAATAGCTTAATTTAGGTTATACTTTGGTATATTTCAACGATGTAGAACGATGTTTGCTTAATAAAATAAAGGTTAGCAGAGAATTTCCCAATTTAACTTTAAAAGAAATAAATGTTTGAAAATCAACCTGAACGCTTAAAAGTGCTCTACTGGAAAACAGTAAAAGATGACTTAAGCACTTTTTCCACAGATATATGAGGTTTGCAGCTGCTGTCTCTTCCGGATGATTTGATATTTGCATTTTTTCGAGTGCAAAATCGCAAAGATGGTTATTTACTTCCCAGTTTATGTTTTTATTTTACTTTAGCCAGGTAGCATGATTTTTTGAATTAAGGTACGGTCACACTTGTCAAACATTTGCCCAAAAAAGCATAACCAACACATACTAATGAAAAAAGTTTTCATCCAGATACTTGTTTATCAAATTAAACAGTTTCGAACACAACTAATAGACAATGTCATAGAATCCAACATTATTGGATACTCTTTAACTTGACGAACTTTTGATTGAATTGAAAGGTTTTTCATTAGCATTTAGTGGTTGCGCTTTTTTAAGCAAATTTTTGAAAAGGTTGACCGTACCTTTAGGATGCTCTTTCACCAAAGATGTGCATCTTAAAAACTGGTTGTATGAAACATATTTTCTAGTCAAAAAAACTTTATGTCAAAATTAATGACCTGTTTCAATACAAACCTTAACAATGACCTTTACCCATATTATTATAACATTCCAAAATCAAATGCACTAACTAACTTAAGCAAACAAACAACGTTACAAGAAAACATACAAATAACTGTTCATGCTATAATAATGATCCATATAAATCAAAATCAATCATGATTACCCTTCCCATTTAAAGGTTAAATGTAAATAACTTTATCACACTTTAAGTTAACAATTTGTCTTAATTAACGTTGCGTGTGGCCATTAATATTTACGACTCTTTCAACGCTTTAATGTTAAGGCCTTTGTTTCTTTTCCTAAGTAATGGCTCGTTAATGTGAAATTTAGCATACTGGGTATTTACATAAATATTATTAACAACTACCTGTTAACAAATACCATTCATGAAGACGATTATACGAACGTTTTGGTTGTTTAAATATTTATCACCGCATTCAATGGCGCGTGTCTACAAATAACAAAAGTAAGTAAACACTTAATTTGAAATTAATAGTAGAGGAAAAAAAAATACTAAAACAAAAGTCAGGGGACAAATGTTCAACATGTTGCTTCTCACCACAACCATACCGATAAAAAGAACAAAACAAATATTAGTACAACAATAGCATACATTTCATGTTTGTGTTTTTCCCTTTTGTTTGTAATTGTCTGCATTAAAAATGCTGTGAGCAGTAGGGCAAAATTCAACAAAAGGGTAGAATTATCCTTATAGCTGCAAAACTAAACAAAAGCAAAAAGTTTATTTGTAGCCTTTAATAATACGGGGAAATGACACATGGAAATATTTTAAAATATATCCCTCGCTTTACACTTTCAGTTAGTTCGTAAAAAATAAATTTACAATGTTTGCTGTTTATGTTATGGAAAAAATTTAAAGAAAATTTTATTTCCAAGAGCTTTATAAAAATTTAAATTTTCTACAAGTTCCTCTAGTAAATCTAGGCATAAGTGTAAGTTCAAAGTAGGTAGTTACAATTTCTGTGAGCTGCGTGCTTACTATGAATAAAACAATAATTACAGCAATAAAACGAAGTACCGACAAATATTGCAATAACATTTCAACAAGTCATATCAAACTCAAATCTGACAGGAGTGTTCAACACTGCTGACACGGATACTTTACAAAAAATACAAAAAATTTGTTAAGGCAATAACAGTAAAGCCGCGTTCAGACTATTATACTTTGTATTTATACTTGTCAAAAAATCAAATAATACGTGCAAGTGGGATAGTCTGAACGCAAAATGTCATCAAAGTGGCAAATAATACGATAAAAATTTTGACGAGAAAATTTTCTTAACGATAATACTTTTCATTAGATCAGGGTTGTATTTTCACACAAACCAAACTTCCAAGTCGGCTGTTTCGCCGCCGATAGCGTGTCGTCATTGATGTAATGTTTTGTCATATGTATATCGGCTCAAAATTTTGAATAAGTGAATCGTATGGAAGTATATTTCGTTGACGTAATTTTTTAACGTTTTTGTAATATATTTTCTTAAATTTTTTTGTTATTTACATAGAATATTTTTAACTGCTGAATATTTTCAAGTGTCGGCACGTGCCCGCCTTCATGAAACCGTTTTGCCGCCGCTAGTAAATGAATAACACAGACATTTTCATTGAACAGCTGTTTTGTTTTCTACTAGTATTACACATTTGATTTGAAGTGTGATGGTCTGAACACAATATGTGATTTTACGTTAGATTTTTCTGACAGTCGCAACGAATGTATTTAGATTTCTGTATCGTAAAATGTGATGAAAGTATTAATACTTGTATAATAGTCTGAACGGGGCTTAATTATTCATATAATAATTTTCAGGGTTTATTGTTGCTTTAACATGGAACATGTTGCCTTTGACAGTGTAAAATAAGCACATAATATATACTAATCTTTTTCAATTGTAATTAATTCTAATAAAGGTAAAGTTTAAAGGTGTTAATCAGTGTTGCCAGAAAATGATGATGAGAGAATGCTAAATCGGTCAAAAAATTCTGCTAAAATGTTTTACAGAACAAAAGTACAATGCCAGATTTAAATGAAGAAAATTATTGAAATAGCTTTGATTTTCATGTTTTTACAAACTTATTAGTATTTATAGGTATTTTTATAGCACATACAAACATAAAATAGTTAATAATTGGTAGTTTTTGGATGTTACAGAAAATTTTTTTAACGCACTAATAATCTCAAAATATTATTTTACTTATTCAGTAAAATATTTTTTTTTATTTAAAATACATTGAAAGTGATTCTTGAGGGGTTCTCTGGATGCTATGCGCATTTAACTGTTGCTATAAATTCATGACAAAAATCCTATACAGAGGAATATTTTTAACAAATTAAAATTTTTTATTGTCAACAAATTCTGCCAGAAAGCATTTAGCAGAATTTTTTGAAAGTCGAATGCTTTTTAACTAATGAAAATGCCAGATCTGGCAGTGAAAATGCTAAAATGGCAACAATGGTGTTAATAAGTAAATATGATATCTTTAGTATATATTTTGTTTTCAAATTGAAAAGAGTTTTGGCCGGCACCCTGATAATCACAAACAGTGCCACCAGATTAGGGGATTTGTTCTCAAAACGGGGATTTTGCCTCTAATTTGGTGACAGAATTTCGTGGGGAGGGAATTGGGGACTTTTGATTTTGAGCTCTAACAATTTGCATGTGTCAGGAAAATAATCGTAGATGTTGACATAATATTTTAGTACTGGTAACATTTAAGTTTTTAAAATTTTTTTAGAGTAGTGTGCTAATCATACTCTATAATGAAGATGATATTACCATCATGGTAATATCGAGAACATATCGTCGTCTTTCTTCTCAAACCACGTAAGCGCCATTTTTTCAAAATTTACTTTTTTGGTTTTTACGATAGAAAATAACATTTTCCACCCGAAAGCATTCTCATCTTGACAAAACCTCGTAAGCGCCGTACAAAATGACATTTGCATGAAAAACTAATGACTTTCATATCTAAAGTTGGAAATAAAAAATAAAATAAAAAAATTCCCAAAAAGGTTCTACACCCTCCACAGGGCCGCAAAGACATGTTTTGTAAAAAAAAATTTTTTGAAACACATATTTACAAAGATATTAAGTTTTTTTTTTCGTGAGTCGTTGGCGCTTACGTGGTTTAAGAAGAAAGGTGACGATATATATGTACATAGACAAAACCATGCTCGCAGCTGCAGAACTAGCTCTTTGGCAATTAACATTTTTTTCTTTTGAAAAAGAAAAATGACTTGAAAGTTTTGATTGTGTAATTGTTCTACGGACGGTTCTATGTAATATGTGTGATTCCCAGAAGATATGAAAAGCTATGAACTTTTTAAAAATTAGCAATTTAAGCACATTACAAAACATTGATTTGATTCGGTGTATGGAATTTTTAAAAATGTTATAAATCCAAAAGTGGAATTGAGCGTATATGTAAACCAATGGAATACAATTGCTTATATCGACTGGCGGAAACATACAAAACAAAGTTTTCCTAAAGACATATTTGGCTTTTGGGCAATAGCATATCAGTACGAAGATAATGACGAAAATTACTTCTTTCGTGAAATTGCAGCTGCTGTGTTCAACCTGTTGATAGTGCCAATAAGTAATGCGTTTGTGGAGAGAATATTTTCATGCATGAACACTACCAAAACCAAAACCAAATAAAGGAATAATCTGCAATATGAAATGTTAGAATCTTTAATAAGAATAAAATCACATTTAAATATTTATAAGATCTGCTGCCATAAATTTGAGCTTCATTTCTGAAGAAATGATAAAAAAGTTCAAATCGGAAAATATGTACAAGCGAGTTGTAGAGGACGGAGACGAACTTGACGTCTATGAAGTTTTGGATTGGGAAATTATTTAGAATATTTCGATTGCAAGAATGTATGTATATGTCTGTAATATATTCATAAATTCGTATTCACCCCTATCGTGAATAAAATGTGAAATTTTGGTTTCCATGAAATTTTCATTCCCCATGAAGGGAAATTTGCAATCTTCAATTTCATGGGAACATTTGTTGCCGCTATCAATGCGTAGTGAATGTAAAAAAATGGGAAGAAGACTTGTAAAGCTTCAAAATTAGTTGAAAATCAAACAAATTAAGTCTAATAATAAGAGATACACATATTTTGGGTTTCAAATGAAATGTTTTATAGTGTAAATTTACGTTTTTAATTGTTTTAGGCGCCGTGCAAAAAAATTTTTTAGTATACCAAACCAAAGAGATTCATGTTCAATGAAAAAAGGTGTTCCAAGGTATTATTGTTATTAATCATGGACATTATTTATTGATCTTGCCCTAAAAATTATTATTTATAAGTTTTAATATATAACTGCAAGTATAGTATTGAAATTACGCAGTTTATTAATTCAGTTCCCCTGCAAAAATAAAGTGAATAAAACGAAGGGAAAAGTGAAAAAATCCATGAGAAAAATATTATTCACGATAAGAGGAATCAAAAAAGGGAACAAATTTCAGGGGAAAAATTATTCATGATTGCAATTTGGGGAACAGGGAAAATATCTCTAGGGTAAAACTGTTCACGATAGGGGTGATTATTTTTTTTTTTTTGCTATTATCTTCTTCAGATTGTTTACTTCGACTGACGCCAATCGAATCAAAACAATGGATGGAAAAGTAAATCCTAAATTTTAGTTGTATATTCTGTGCCTCGTTTCTATAAGGAATGTGAAAACTTTTCGAGTCGAAAAAATTGTTATCATCCTGTGAAACACAGCGTGAGTAAGAAAAAAAACTGTATTTGTTGATATTTTTTGGAAGTTTATATAAGTTTTTTTGTGAGTAACCCTGTGTAAAATAGGACAACCACTTTAATTATTTAATTTTTCTCGATGCGAGAATTCACAAGTTACAGAAACGGGGCACTAATCTCAAAAACTAATACTCTAATAATATATGCATGTACCATTGAATTTTATGCACGTCTTAAGTTAATAAAAACTTTTAAAAAATAAAAATAAAGAATTTGGTCAATCGTACTGAAAAAAGTACAATTTTTCTTGTGTAACTTTGTGAAAATCTTATTTCGCATCCCTGCGCATAGGACTTAATAATCGTTTTTTATGAATGATATACTTTTGGGGACAAAAGTTAGGATTTTTCTGTTGAAATTGGGATTTTTGGGGACATGCCGTTTTAAATTGGGGACAAGAGTCAAAATTTTTCTGGCAGCACTGATCATAAAAGACAATTTACACATCGAGAGCCATTATACAAAATACGTCAACTCAAATAAGCGAACTTTTCAGTAAAGCGAAAAAACTTATTATTTCGCTCATTATTGTAAAACTACATGATGTGCCTTACATAATATGGTTTAAGTATTCTAACTAGTTTATAGCTTTGCAAAAAATATTTTATTTTGCACTAGTTAGTATATTTTAGTCGACCAAAAAAAAATATATATTTTTTTAGAGTTAGCATATTTTGTTGGAAAAAGATATGACTTTTTTAATACATTTATTTTTTAATAAATTTGTGAAATCTTTTACTCAATACTAGATATAAGAATTAAAAAGCTACATACAAGAAAAAACTTAAAATATCATTAAAAAAATAGCTTAAGCCTGACTGAAAGCCTCTTCCATCTGGAGGTGGTCAGCTTTAGCACTCACGAACTCACTGTCTAGTGTAACACGGTCACTCTATAAATTTCGAAAGATTATGTCATTGACTATAATCGGTTCATATATAATGTTTCTGTTCGATTAACAGTTTAAAAGTTATACATACATTACCATTTTTTGTTATCGGAACTCCTCTGTAGTAATATATTAAAAGTGACCATATCTCAAAAACTAGCCATAAGATATCAAAATACTTACCAGATTCGTGTTTAGCATGCCAAATGCAATAAGATGTAAGGTAGATTTATAATAACTTAGGATCGCCCGGTGGTCTAAATTAGACCACTTGACACCTATTATGTCTTTATTTATTATAAATACATGTGTGCAAGCACAAAGGAGAAAGTTACCTTTTTTTCAAGCAAATTTAAATTGCTTTTTACCACATTTGAGCCAATAAATTTGAAAAAACATTTATGAGACATTTTTTTAGATATTAATTGAATTATTTCTGATTAAAAAAATATTTATATTGTGCATATTTACACAAAACTACCTTTTAAACCATTTATGTATGTTTCACTAATATTGGTGGATGATAAGATACTTAAAAGTGTACGGCAATTGATTCCAGCCTTGGAATTTGAGAAAAAAAATGCCTTACATTTGTAATTTATAACAAAAATACGTCAATTTCGAAACGCTATGGCACCTTTAATAACAAAAAATTTTGAACAACAAGTTTCTTTGTAATATTTCTTATAGTATTACCTTTTGAATAAATAAATAGGGTTAGTAACGTTGCAAAATTTTACAATAATAGCGAAATAATTAATCCACTTTTTTCTGCAATAAACGACAAAAAATCGACCTTTTTGAAATATTTTATTTAATTTGCTTATAACTTTTGACTTAATAGTGATTTTGATATCAATTTTTTTCCAAATGTTAAAAATTCTGTTCTTAACTCATACCATATTAAAATCTAACAACATTTGATTTCTCCATTAGCAGAACAGTGGACCAAGGTTGGTAAAAAACCCAAAATTAAATTTTTTTTCTCGAATATTTCCTAAACTGTAAGCGAAACTGGATAAATGTAGGATATTTTTTTTTTAGCTCTTGGATAGAGAAATCTACCTGCAAAAAATCTTTTTTATCAGATCAAAAACATCAGCTTGGCATCGGTTTGAATTGTTCATTAACCCGAGGTGTCCCACTTTGGGGCTTTGTGGCACCGCCCCCTTCAAGGATATATAATCCCAATTCCATACTTAAGCTCGGTAACACCTGCTTAAATGCTGTATGATTACAATCAGACGGCTCGTTTAGAAAATGCAGAATTATTTCTACTTTTTTTTTTTTCAAAATCTCCCACTGTGCGTCTGCTAGATTTTGCTGACGGACTATTTATGACTAGTGATGGCACGATTAATCGAACAATTTGTAATAATCGATTATTTTCCTTCAATCAACGATTTAATTGTATCGTGAATTCTCCTTCGACTAATGGAATTAATCGATTATTTCAAATCATAATCGATAGACATCCAGGAACAAAAAAGATTCGTCGCCAGGCGCCAAGCGTATTCATTGAGCATTGACGGCTGATGACGAAAGGAATAGAACTGCAACCCTAATTATTAACGGCGTTAATTTAACCGTCGCCTTAGGGAAATGGAACATTCATTTCTACTGGCAGCATCAACTTTACTAGACCCAAGGTTTAAAAAAATTCATTTTGATAATCCCTTAGCTTTATCAAAAGTCATGAGACAGCTAAGAAATGAAATTATAGAAATTTCTCATATAGATGACAGCATTGGGAGCGGCAGTGAAACGTCTTCTGTAGTGATGCTGAATTTGATTTATGGGCGCAACATAAATCTTTAGCCCACAAACGAAGAAGGAAGGACAATGAGTCAACACTTCCTCAAGATGAACTAAGCTTCTTTGTCAATGGTCCAGTACTAGAATTAAAGCGCAACATAATAGACGCATGGGAAGAAATGAAATCGGTCTAACGTAAGCCATAGGCTGACTTCATACTCTCTTGCACAAAAAGATTCCTTTTTGATTGGTACATCTGTACCATCAGACCGCCTTATTTCCATAGCGGGTGCAATAAAAACGGAAAAACATAACAGATTAACCACGAAACGGCATCAAAGCTCATATTTTTATTTTCTGTACTGAACAAATAAATTCTTTTTTAGCGTTGCTTTACTATAGCTACAATTGTAACAATTCCCATAAAAAACACTAATTATTAACTTGACTGCACCCGGTCAAAAAAATACTTGTGTGGCAACACTCTATTCTTAAATAGCTGTTGTTGTTATTTACATTTATTTTCTTTTACATACTCTTACGACTACAATTTGAAGCTGAAAAAAGTCAGCCAATGTAGCAATAGTAAAGTAAGAAAATAAAAAACATGTTGATTATTTAGTTCTTGTTTCAACTTTGTTATTTGTTATTTAGCTTCTCATTTGTTTAAATGAAAGTTTATAATATAATAACTCTAGTTGTTCTAAGAAGCTTTGGGTAAAGGTTCCCTGATGATCTGCATTAGCAACAGTGAAATGCACATAGGATCCAGCTAAACCCCTCAATAATCAATTCCAATGTATTTTTAATAAAAAAAATATTTTACTTAATAAGTAAAATATTAATTTGGGATTATTAATTAGTGCGTTTAAAAATTTTAAACTAAAAAATTTCAATTTTTGCAAAGCGTATTTTTTTTTCTTTAATATAATAAAAAATATAACAAAATAAACATAGGTTTTTAAATTTTTCAAAAAAAAAAAAATTAAATTTTGTTACTTAAACAGTTGTTTTGATTAAGATTTCTAAAACAGTTATCAGAAAACCTTGAAGTGCAGTGAATTTTGTGACATCTTCGAATAAGAGTTTTCGTAACAAAAGTTTACATTTTTTAAAAAATAAAAATGGGAAGTAATGTCGAAGGTAAGTACTTTTACACTCCATGGCAAAATCATTGCATTTAAGAAGGTTTTTCTTTTAGTTTGCTAAATGAACGATATGATATTTTTCCTAGAGAAAAAGAGAAGTTTGCTTGCACATGCTGGCCAATAATTAATAAAAGAAATCAAAGATTTGTGCAATTTATTTTCTTTTATTCGCTTACCACCAAAATTATTAAGCGCTCCTGAGGTTTTTTAGGGTTCCGTACACCAAAGGTGAAAAGGAACCCTATTGTTTTCGCTACGCTGTCCGTCTGTCCGTCTGTCCGTCACACGGTATTTTCTCAGGAACCGTAAGAGCTACGGACCTGAAATTTGGACAGAGTATGTTGAACCTTGGCCGCTACAACAACAAATACATGAGAATTAAAAATTAAAGGGTGTTCCAAAACGAGCAACGACAAATGTTAAAATCCCATGTAATATACATACAATTGTATGAACATATGTATATTGAAACTTGAAATTTGTAAAATTAGTGTATTTTTATACAGACTACAACAATTAACACTAAAATTTAAAAAAATTTAAATTAAAGGGTGGTCCATCAGTTAATGCAATTTTGACTATGTAATTTTGACAATTTGCTATATCTTGGAAACCGTAAGAGGCAAACACTTGAAATTTTCAAAAAACGGTAAACTAAAAAAACCGAAAATTATAAAATTAAATTAAATTATAAAAAAAATCGCCAAAACGAAAAAAATCGCCAAAATTAAAAAAAAATTTCTGACGCTAAAATAAATCGCTAAATTCGAAAAAATCGCCAAACTAAAAAAACCGCCAAAATGAAAAAACGCCAAAAACCGAAAAAAATCGCGAAAACAAGAAAATAAAGTGTCAAAACTAAAAAAAGAGCCAAAACTTAAAAAAATCGCCAAAACCGAAAAAACGCAAAAAACGCCAAAACAAAAAAACCGAAAAGACCTCAAAAACGAAAAAAATGCCAAAACTATATATTATATAGGATGAAGTTTGTATTAAATTACATATCTAGTGTTCGTACGGATCCCTTCGTGCGCGAGTCAAAGTCGCACTTTACTGAATTTATTTATTGTTATTATTTTTTTACTCCCACCAAAAAAATGGGTGTTATAAATTTGTAGTGTGTGTCTGCGTATCTCTCTGTGTGTCTGTCCGTGTCCACGTACAGACCAAACGGCTTGACGGATTTTGATTTAGTTTTTTCTATGTTTGAAGAAAATCGGTCCAGCCGTTTAGTAGATATCACATATTTTCTAGATACGTACATTCGGGGGTTTTTTATATTTTTAGTTTTTGTTATTATTATTCTTTTTTTAGGTTGCCTCACTTTTTTAATAAATTTTCGTTATTTAAGATAGTTTTTATGCTTTGAAATAATTTCAGTTTTCTGTATAAAAGGAGTTTCCAACTGTGACATCGTTTACAGACAAAAATCGTAATAGCTTAGGGAAGTGTTTTACAGTAAGTAAACATGATTGTAGTTTTCAACACGTAATTCATATCGCTCATTTGCTTCAATAGTGGCATAACTCAAAAAAATAGTTTTTTGAGTTAATAATGCATTTTGTATTTTATCTTGTGTAAAAATTTCATATAAATAGCTTGTACCATCACCTCCTGAGAGAAGAATTTTTTTCATTTCTCCATTGAGTTGTATGCAAAATAAAAATTTAAAACGCATTTTCTGCAAAACTGGGTTTTTTGAGTTGTGCCACTATTGAAGTAAATGAGCGATATGTTATTGGAATATATAGATTAAACGGCAATCACTAATGTCCTAGATTTTGTTATTTTCAATTATATCTTCATAGTAATATTAAAGAACGAGAATAATTATTAAGTAAATAAGTATTTCCCGATAGACCATTGTGCAATTTTATAACATTTATGAAGCGTTTTTGATTTGAAAACATTTTAGAAATAACGTCACGAATGTTACAAATGTAAAAAATCACCACAATTATAACCAACACATGAAAAATTATTGCAACAAGATTCCCACGATGCACGATATCAAATATGCCGCTACATTTTGCCATAAAAAAATCAATAAATTTATTACCAACCAAAAATTTGTTACTAAAACATTACATAACAAAATTTTTTCAAATGAAGAAAAACAATTTTAATGCAACATGAAAAATAAAAATAAAATAAAAAAAATTCAGCTTAATTGTACAAGTGGAGGATTTGTAATCAAAATGCATAAAATTTAAAAATCAATGCAACGAATTATAGCACTAAATACGTTAATTTTTTATGGAGATTTCTGCTAGTTTTTTTTATGGTTTGATGGATTTTGGATTCTTTGAAAATTTTACAAAAATGCATATAAATAAATGCCTTTATTTTAAACATGCCCGTGGATATGAAATAACAATAACAGCACCGCAGAACCAAAGTGCTTATATGTACATACATATGAACGAGTACTTACTTAAGTTGTAACATACGAGTTTAACAATTTAATTAAAACTTTTATAGCCATAAAATTTTAAGCACACTTTATAGTGTGAGTACAAATAAATAACACAAAAAATACTTTGTTATGAATGTGTGTGTGTGTGTGTGTTCAATTCCACGGGGGAAAAACAAACACAAAATTTTCAAGACGAAAATTTCATTTGTAAATTTTTTAGTGCATTTTGCCAGTTGTGTTTAACAAATTCAATATTTAAAGGTTTTACTTATTTAGTTTTGCTTTAAGTTATTTCTGCTTCTGTTGTTGGAGTTTTTTTTTTTTTTTTTTTTTTTTTTTTTTTTTTTTTTTGCCAAAGTTATGTCCGTAATCCATAAGAATGTATAAATAAATAAATAAACGAGTGAATGAACTACCGAATGATAGCAAAAAAAAAAGAATATATATATATATATACATAAATATTCTTAATAAAGGCATTAAACCATATACTATTTGGGCAATGCACTGCATATTAAAAGGCTGCAGAAGACATTCGTGTCCTGGACTGCAGTCAAATATCTAATATTCGATGATAGCATACCAAATCAATGAATGAATTGACTGCATACAATCGTCATAAAAACGCAAGCGACACATTCTGCTTCCCTGCTTGATTTAAATATATAGGTTAGCCTACTTTTGAAGCGTTGCTGAGAAGAGGATGTATATTTTTAGCTTATTTTTGTCTAAATAACAAGTCTCTTTCCTTTATCTTAGTGTAGGAGTAGAGTATAGTTTAAATACAGATGATGAAGCAATAGATATTTATTTTTATTCTCATTGTACATTTTCGGAATTTCTACTACATCGTTGCAACGCCCCTGGTGTCAAGTTGGTGCATTGTTTTAAGCTATGCAGCCATTTTGTTAGTTATTTTACTTCGCTGACGATTCATTGCTGCAAGTATTCATGAATGATGCTAAAAACACTAATGAATATTAGAAAATCTATAATAATGATATGAGTAGGCCTCGCCTGCGATCGGACTCGGATAGGGTTTGCTAAAAACCGACAAAATTAAAAACGGCGACTTTTGTTTAAAAATTACTTTAACTAAGCTATTTCGCCCTGAGCCTGATTGTGTAATTAAAATCAAAAGTAAAACTGTTTGAATATATATGCTTTTGACAAAGACATTCGAAAGATTTTTCTCTTTCTTGTGAATACTATTTTCATAAGAACTATCCATTACCGCAAGATGGAGCCAAATAAAGCGACAATACTGTTGAATTTTCTAATACACAAAAACATTTAGTATTAAATTCCTTACATTTGATTGTCTTATAAATTGAGATTGTGTTATACTTTTAATTGAAAAACCATCAACCCATTTCAAGCTTTGATACAATAATTTCTAATGAAGGACCCGGCTCATCTTCTCTTTTCCTTTCACATATATAAAGGGAGAAAAGAAGGAGTAACATTTTTTGGTTTTTTCGTTTTTTTTTTTTTGCAAAAGCAAATCAAAACAAAAACAAAATCAAAAACCCTTAATTTGAAATTCTGTTAAAAGCTCTGACGAGAGAAGCGAAAGTCGAACGCCTAGCCCACTTGTACTTCCCAAATAAAGAGTACAGAGGTCCTCTAGAAGGCTTCCGTACTTCTTTTTCCCACTGAGGTGGTAAAAAAGATTGAATGACATCCATACAAAGAAGTTAATAAATAAGATAATATCTGTGGCAATATGGAATAATAGCTTAAATCGACCTAAGTAAAGCAGTGTTTTTTTCATAAGTTTTGACGCATGATTCCATTTTCATGTGATCCTTTCTTTCCATATAAAACATAAAACTGCATAATGAAGCAAAATTTTCTTAAGTCTACTTAAGCTAATATTCCATGTTGCCTCAGGTGTATAAAATAGATGTTAAAAATAAGTAAAATATACGTATGTAGTAATTTTATACCCAAACAGAGTTCACATATTTTAAAAAAATTTGTTCGGTTTGACGGACTAATTAATTTTACAATTTCGGTTCAGCTTGATTTTGTTGATTTTTTCTGCATATATCGTTCCTTAAAGTTTTTTCAAAACATAATTAAAGACTACGTGTGATCATATTGCATTGTATTGTTGATTGCAGATGTATATTGTGAAATGACTTTCGAGTTATTCATTGCAATGCTTTGCAGTATATGTGTGTATGTATGTATATTGATGTATGTCTTTTGATTATCTATGTATGTATGCAAAAATTCTGTTGGTTTGACTTTGTATTTATAAATTATTTCATTTTGTGCTTTTTTCATAACAACTTTATATGTGATATTTAATCCCTAAATGCTGCCGTGCAAACCTCTATACGAACTGCAGAAATCGAAGACTTCAAGTTAATGGACAATAAAACATTTAACTATAAACGGTAAAGGTGTTAAAAACATGTGTTTTTGCATGTATAGATATTTCTCATATTACCAAAATTATGGCTGAATATATATGTGTGTGAAGATAAATTCGAATTTAACTAGCAGAGACAGGAACCAACATTTCTAACATAGCATGTTAAGCATATAACAGAGCACTGTTAGCTATTTAACAGTAGTCGCTAAATGGATTATTATTCCAAATCCTTGGAAGTGGATCAGGATATATAAATTTTTTTTATTGGAAAAATTGCTCCAAAATGTAGTTTATGAAATTATAAAAGTATTTTGGTGAAAATATGTCTGGTAGAGCCAATAAATTAGATTTAAGAAAACACTATTTTCTTGAGAAGATAAGTGCTCTTTTGGATAAAATATGGAAGAGCACACGTACTACACCATATAGGTGTGGTACCCTGGAGGGTCCTTAATGTGACCCATGTGTTCACGTTTCTCAAATAATTTTGGGAATTGAAATAATCGATTTTGAAAAAAATGCTTTTTTAGTGAAATTTCTTGAGAAGATCAGGGTAAAATATGGAAGAGCACACGTACTACACTATATAGGTGTGGTACTCTGAAGGTTCCTGAATATGTTCCAATCGGTCACGTTTCTCAAATAATTTTGGGAATTGAAAAAATCGATTTTGAAAAAAATGCTTTTTTAGTAATTTTTTTTTAAAGAAGTGGTCATTTTGGCAAAATATGGAAGAGCACACGTACTACACCATATAGGTGTGGTACTCTGGAAGGTCCTAAATGCGATCCAAGCGTTCACGTTTCTCAAATAATTTTGGGAATTGAAATAATCGATTTTGAAAAATATGCTTTTTTTGGTGAAATTTCTACCGGGTAGTAGAGTATTTACAAATATAGTTTTTAATTGCAAATAAGACGAGTATAAACCTATTATAGATAACTACTAAATATAAAAAAATCATGAAATCTAAAAAAAGAGTGGTCAAGTTGCGGCATTTCATATCGAATGAAATTCCAATCGAAATTAAATGCATATTTCGTTCGAGTGCCATAATTTACAAAATTACTTAAGATTTATATAAAAAAATAGAGACTGTAAAAACATACATAAAGACATATATTGGACATGGCTCATCTCACTTATTTGCTTAAAAACCAGCATAACTCAAAAAATTTACTTTGAGGAAAACCCATTTAAAGTTTTGTAGAAAATTTTAAAATTCGATTCTGAAGAGGATAATATAGTTATACTATTCTTTCAAGGTATTATGCATATGTAGTTCTTAAATACATATTTTTTTTAACTGAACATCCTGTATTTCTTAATAAGTTCTTCACTTGGAATCTAATCTTTGACAGGTGTCTACTTTAAGTCTATTTGATAATTGTTTAGTAACGCTAATTTATGTTTATACTTTAGGTTTTTGTGTAAATTATATTTTATAAAGATGAAGAAATAAGGTGTAATTCACTGACTTTACAACTGCAGAATTTGGAAACTTATCATCCTTAAAACATGCTTTATTTCAGCAACAGCAACTTTCCTCCTAAAATCGGTATTTTTAAAACTCGGATATTTTTACATAGTTTTTTTTTTGCAATTGGCCGCATGTTTTGCTGTTTAAAAAGTAGCAAAATGCGACTTAAGTCGCACAACGGCAACGCTGGTGATAAGAGCAAAGAAAATAATGCTCTCAGTGTGTGTTTGCTTGCGCTTTATACTTTCCGCCCGCATCTAAAGCGTAAGCAAAAAATTTTTAATTTTTTCGCTCAGATGCGCATTCTATACAATTTATATTTTTTGCTAGCAGTCTTCCTGTAAAATACGTTAGTGTTTATATTTATTTGAAAAAAATTTACAAGTTGTATTCTTGTGTTAAAAAAAATTAAATAGGTCCATATTTGTAAAAAAAAATGTTAAATCTTTACAAAAAGCATTTAAATTATAATAATTTGACATCACAAACTCGAATTGGGAAACATTTTTAACAACCGTTGTTATTAATGAAAACTACAGATTTTTACATACGCAAATTATAAAAATGTACCAGTAACTGCATGGTTGGTATATCTCCATGTTCCCATACGTAGTTACTACCTAGTCAATTGTTTTAGTGTTACTAGTAAAATTTAAATGACAAGCAAATGCTACATTTCTATAGCGCAAATTATTGCATGGGGAATACATAATAAGAGAGTAGTACTGGTGACAAAGTCAAAAGCGAGTCAGTACATTTTCACCATCGACACTTCCTCCAGGGTACTTATATAAATACATATGTGTGTGGCCATGCATGTATGTATGTAAATGTGAGGAATATTATTTCTGCAACAATATGGAAAAAGTACTTATGTCATTTATTAGCGGTTTGTAGAAGAGCTTTTTTAAACTTTCATCTCGATTTTCAGAAATTTATTTCACTTACAGTTAAATTGGTAAATTCGGCAATCAATTTATTTTTCTACGTTATACACATTATAATTAAAACATTAAAGGCCTGACCCACGATATCGATAATGTTCGACTTGTCGCACACTTACATTTGAAACAATAACAAAATATTAAAATTTGTTTTTGTTTTGAATGTAAGTGTGCGACAAGTCGAACTTTGTCGACATCGTGAGTTTGGCCCTAAATTTGAAATATGATAAGATTAAGGTAGAATAAGCCGAACGTCCACGTAAGCTAACGAAACAGCTGATCGTTTTTGTTGATTGAAAACAATGCAAACGCTTACCGAAATTTGCTGTAACGTTGACGGCACGTCTCAACCTGTATAAAATAGAATTTCCTAACGTTGTTAAGTGACGTTTGTAAGCCAGTGATGGTACCATTGTAATTTAAATGGAATAGGGGTATTTTGGCTCTGTTTTTTGGTACTTTTGTTAATAATATCTGTGTAAAAAAACATAAATATATAAATAAATATTTGGGAATGTACATATATACATACTTATGTACACAAATATATACATGCATGTGTATGTATATGTAGTTACTTATATATAATAAAGAAATGCATAAATATGTATGAGCATAATATAAATGTGATATGTATTAAAGGATTTAAATGGTATCAAAACTTCTTCTTGTGTATGCACACATGTAAAAATTATTTCATGTTGCATACATATCGTTGGTCACAAGTAGAAAGGCCCTAACTCAAATAATTGTAATTTTACAGGGGAAGATGAAAACATAATATTAAACAGCACAACTGCTTTGTTAAACTGCTTTTAAAAGTGTTATTTTTAAGATATTGCAATAAATTTTTGTGACGAGTTGTACTTGTGTCCATCGATATGTATGTATGTATGAACATATTTATTTGTTATAAATGTATAACAGACAGTATACAGTTTTAGTAGCGTTTACATATTTTATGTACTTTTTCTTCGCTATATTCACCATTTGAACTTTTTTATTTCCCATCACTGTTTTGTGAACAGCTGTTCCTTTTTAATATTAAAACAACAAAACGAAGTAAAGCATACGCACGTTTTTAAATGTTCTATAAGTGCACCAACGTGCTGTAGTGTATCACACAAGTTAATAATGTTTGCACAATGAAAGCAACAAAGAACTAATAAAGTATCAATAACATTACTTTCTTTGTATGCATGCATGGTGCAATGATGAACTGCTTACGAATAATTGTTTGAGTGACACATTTCTGTTTGAGTGCAATTCTAAATATAAAATACGATGATTGGTTAAACGGAAATGTGAATACGATCCTTCATAGTATTGAAAGAGAAAACAATAATATTTGTATGTTTAGAATAAGTTAGAAAGGTTAAGATTTATTTTCAAAATTAGTATATAAGCCAAAGAATAAGTAGAATAAAATCAGACTTTAATTTGATTAACATAAATCGGCTCTTTAGCCTTGTTTTCTTTTAAAGTTTCAAAACTTCTTTTGGCAGTTCTTTTGAACGCCTAAGTTTTAGCTGGGACCCCCCCCCCCCCCCAGCTGTTTTAAAATAAAAAGGGGCTATAGGGACTCCCTTTCCAAAAACATTTTATATTGTATAATTTGACGATTCATTACGTATTACAGTACTAACAGTACGGTACGGTGCGGTACAGCAACATCAACGTTCGGCTAACCCAGCCTTTACTGTAGTAGCTTATTTTGACTTGAACAGTTTTGGCTTTTTGCCACAGACGTAAGAAGAGTATTACACTAATCTATACTAACACTATTCATACATTTACCTGCGAGTATATACTACAAAAATAATCAACTTATAGTTAACTTTTCTAATATTAACTAAAAATTAACTACAATGTCATCCAGAAATGGAACAAAATTATTTTCTTAAGTTCAGTACGTAATCGGATTTGGTGAAAGCCAACAAATTTAATCTCAGCTACTTTGAAACTCCAAAGTAAAGAAGTAATCCATGTGTCAGTCAGCACTAGTTGCTAAATAGTTAGCTTAAAGTTAGTTTAAAGTTAACTTAGTGTCCAACAGGGCATGTATGTACCCTGCAGAAAATTTGTTGACAATTGATCCCAATGTACTCATCCTATGACTTGAAAAAAATGAGGGGTGTTACCAAAAGTAAAAGTAAAAAAAATACATCCTGTAATTGGTTACATATTCACCATTTTCGGATGTATCGTCTTGATCTTTTGCCAATTTAATTGGGAATCGGTCTAGTATTATAGTTAACGGCACTGAACTATCTTTTAAAATATTAGTGCCCCTGTGGTCGAGTGGATAGTGTGCAATCCTGTCATGGCGGACGTTGTTGGTCCGAATCCAAAAAAAAGCTACTAAAAAAAATGTATAATTGCATTTGTAACAATTAAAAAATTTCATGGTTTGCATTGTTACAGTTAAGTGCCGGAATGACATTTTTAAATTAATTATATTATTCTACATCGATAAGGTCCCTATAAAATAGTTCAGTGACAAGTCAAGGTCAATTAAGACCTCCTCGGCCATACTCATGCAAAAGTGACTGGACCGCTTCATTGGAAGTGTTACAACTCGGACTGGTACCTATAAGTTGGGGACCGATCACGTGACTAATCTTGTGCCAGTTCCATTTCCTGCAGGGTAGGTACTTCTACACACACTCATACATACATACAATTGTCGTTCAACTTACAATTGTTGTAATCTAGAGCGGCAATTGTGTAAATGAAAATAAACTGTTGGAAATAAAGTGATTAAAAATCCCAACATGGTATTTGATTTAATTTTTGGAATTTTTAACGCAACACAAGAATTTCCTAAATAGTTTATTAATATAACCTTTTTTAATGGTAAAATTATTTATTTACTGTTTTTTTTAACATTATTTAACAGAGACGTGTTTTCTGAAAGGAGTTTAAATATAAAAAAATCACCTCCATATTCATAAAATTTAAAATTAGTTTGAAAACTATTTCATTTAAAAATTAAAAAAAAAGCAAAATGATTTTAAATGCCATTTGCTTTAATTATGAATGTAAGCTTTAGTAAATATTTTGCAGTTGCCAACATGGTCTAATTGCTCTCGAGAACAATCGTGTGCTATTAACAGTCTATTTATGTTCTCTAAGATCTAGAAAATAGCATGAGCCTGTCAGTAGCAGTCAAGGTGTAGACCTACCTCATTTTTTAGTATTGCATTGACGTGACGTCACACAGTGGAGCCAAACACCCTTTTTTGCGGATTCATTCATATCTCCACAACTATAAATAACTCTAGAACAAACTACATTTTTCGACAAAATCTTGGCGGTATAGGAAACTGGAGAGGGGTACCCCCCTTATAAAATAATTATTATTTTTCCTATATCTGCCGTACAGCAAGAGTTAGGCGCGCTGTTCAACAAAATCTTGGCGGTATAGGAGGGGGAATTCGGGTACTCCCCCATCCAAAGTGATTATTAACTAATTATTGTTAACGATTGGTTTTTATTTAAGAAATACCAAAGCAGCAATGAAATGCATATAAACGGTGCTTTACCACCAAAGCAAGCAAAAATTCATGAGTTTCCCAGCAAAAAATTACACATTACCATCAGAACTACTTGCCATATAATGACTTACTTTTCTGATTGCCAAATTTCATTACTCGCTTACAAATCTCATTACCTAAAATGTAAAAAAATTATGTACAAGTTGCTAAATGAAGAGAATGATTTTTTTAGATTAAATAGATTAGGTGAACAAGTTTCCAATTAAAAAAGGTAAGTACTTCTCAAGAATCAATTATTTTAGTCTCTTAGCCTTGTTAAAATCATTAAGTTGATAATCCAGTAAGGAACAGTTTTCACCAAAAATGCTTAATTCCAAACTCGATTACCTTTTTTTTAAATTTTTTGCTGGGTTTTTATTCACGAACGCTCCTGATAAATTTTCTGCCATTGACTGAATTCGATTCTGAATTATACAAAAATAGATTACTTAACAATCCTAAGAAAGTTTGCTAATGTCATACACATTATTTTTTTTTATTAATTATTATATATAAACACGACATCCAATATCACGCGTGTTTCATGCTTGACTCACGGGTGACAAATGCGCGACTCAAAAAAACAATAAAACAATGAGAACAATAACAATAATAAAAATGTTAGCAGAAGTCGCTGAAAGCTTATTGTTGGTAAACTCAGCGCGTGAGGCAGCATAAATTTTTCTTTAACAACGCAGATTTGTTCAATCTTTGAAAAAAAAGTTGAATTCTCTGCCTAATTGAGTACAATTTATAACTTTATGTTCACCTAAACTGAGAAAATCCATTTATTTTATTGCACTTCAAATATAAACATTAAATCAAAATCAGTTCCACAAATAATTATTTTCACAAATTTAATTTAAAAAAATTTAATTAAATAAGATTTTAACTTTTTTTTTTTTGCTAATATGTATTTCCAGTTTTCTCTCGCAATTTTTAACTTTAACGCGTTATTACAAAAGCACCATCTCCTATATGATATTTTTTTTTTATTGCATAGTGATGTAGAATTTTGTGCACTTTAAGCGAGTACTTTCAGTTTTCACGTCACTTGAATTTTTTTTTAATTTTTAAATTAGTCCACGAAACTACCGCCTTTGGCCCCTATTTGCGTCGATGTTGACAACTGGAGTATTAAGCGTGAATATTTTTTTTTTGTTAGAAAAATTATTATGGCGCTTTTTTTCCAATATTTCTAGGTTAAGGGTCATTCAAACAGCAAACCGCCTCATTTAATAAAAAAAATACAACAGCGTTTTTCTGACTAATTGTGGGCTTATAGATCAAAGTCCTTCTTTCTGCAAAATCTCAACCACTTTCGACAATGAATAAAATTTTTGACAGCAGTTCAATGATTTTTTTTAGCTCTACTGCATGTTTTTAAATATTTTAGATTTTCAATTTTTTTTGTAACGATAAGTTTCTGTGTTGTTACATAAACGGCTAAAAATTTGTAACTACGCCTTAGAAATATAAAGTCTGTTAAGTCAATGTGCTCAATTGTGCCAACAAAGCAGCACGACATTGAAAATTCCAACTGCAATAGTGTTCAAAAAAGGATATTGCTAAAAACTTAGACATCTATATTGACCACATTATATATATAGACATTGAAGTTATGTAATTCAGTGGGAGTATGTACATGTATGTGTATGTCTTAATGCCGTAAATACAGTTTTTATTTTCTTAAAACATCGTCACGTTTCATAAATGTTGATATAAAAATGTACAAGCAATATTTGGCAAATCTTTATTAGTTGAATAGCTAAATTACTAAATTTTATTGGAGTAATACAATACCAGATATAATATTGCTTATTAACAAATTAGTGAAACAAATTTGGTTATTCTTTCAAAATTTCATTCAGAAAAAAATGTTGGCATTTTAAGCGCAAGAAAAAAAGTTTGATAATTTCTGTTTTTTGCTCATCTTGCATAAGTAAATATGAGTAAAGCTACGGTCACACTTGTCAAACATTTGCCCAAAAATGCGTAACCACTAAATACCAACGAAAAATCTTTCAATTCAGATAAAAGTTTGTCAAGTTAAAGAGTAGCCAATATTGCTGGATTCTATGACATTGTGCATTAGTTTAGTTGGCGTTTACCTCATACCTAATAAAATGCTGATGGCGATAAGAGTTAAAAAATAATAAAGGGTCCGCCAGATAACTTTTTTTTTTTTTTTTTTTTTTTTTTTGAAAATGCTATAAAAAAAACTACTGAAGCTGCGGCTGTGTGGCACGTAGCGTCGTCCTGTTCAAAGCAAATGTTGCCAATATCCTCCTCTACAATTTTTGTGAACAAAAATTCGTTCAACATGGCCCGATAACAATAGCCATTGACTGTAACGGCCACTCCTTGCTCATTTTCGAAATTATGCGTCTGGACCAAAATCCGCACCAAACAGTGACTCGTTTTGGGTGCGTCGGTTTTTCAATGTATGCGTGAGGGTTTTCTGTGCCCCAAATGGACAATTTTGCTTGTTTACATACCCGCCAAGATCAAAATGAGCTTCATCTGAAAAGATGATTTTTTTTTTGGCAAAATCGGCATCTTCTGTAAGTCGATCGCAGGCCCACTTAGCGAAGCTAAAACGCATTGGATGGTCAGTTGGTTCGTTCAGCGAAAGGATAAAACTAATTATCTGTCAAATCAGACATGAGCTAAGTGTTACCAATCACGAAATAAGCACTAGTTGAAAAAAAAATGTTAGATGGCGGACCCTTTAATATGAAAATGGTTGTCCATTTGAATAGTTTATGCTATTGATGTATGAGAGAAGCCAATATGTCAGTGTGTAAGTATAAGAAAATATTTAGTCTTAAGCTACGGTCACACTTGTCAAACTTTTACCCAAAAAAACGTAACCACTAAATGCTAATGAAAAATCTTTCAATTCAGACAAAAGATTGTCAAGTTAAAGGGTATACAATATTGTTGGATTCTATTGTCTATTAGTTGTGTTCGAAACCGTTTAATATGATAAACAAGTGCCTAGATCAAACTTTTTTTCATTAGTGTTTGTTGGTTGCACTTTTTTGGGCAAATGTTTGACAAGTGTGACCGTACCTTAGGAAACCTTTTTGGCAGTCATAAAATGTCTTGCTTTGAGGGAAGGAATACTTCCCCTTGCCAATAATTAGTTTTTATGAAATTAAGGCATAAGTAGTAAATTTCTTTAATATTTACATTATTTGTGCAAATAAAATTTTTGTCTATATGTTTATGATTTGTTGCTTTCGATAACAAGCTGATCACGATCACGTTTTTTCAATTTGAGATTGTGGCATTCGCTGTCGAACAGTGTAATAATATGGTTCTATATCAAATGCCATAATCTCAAACTTATAAAACGTGATCGAATAAGCTCGTTATTAAAAGCGACGATTAGAACTCAGGCTACGTTCGTATTGCTTTGTAAGCCAAATTACATGTGATAATTATTAATGAACAAATAACACCAATGATAATTGTAAATATTCTGACAAACACGTAGAACGTAGAATGTAAAAGGAAGCGGGTATGAAAATTGCACCCTGTGACTAAGTTTAGGGGTTTGAACTTTCGCCTGATGTTAAAAGTTGCATTAATTAAACAAAAGTATGGGATAAGTTAAGAAAACATTTAATTTTTCAGAGGTAGTTTTAGTTTTTCTGAGGGTAACTTTTTTCCCACTTGTCCAATTTTGGCTATTTTTAGGGTTTTACAGTCTAGGACATATTTCTGCCAAGTTTCACAGCTTTTCGGCTCAAATACTCTTCTCTACTGCGTGATGGCTGCTGTTTTGTACCAAGAAAGTCGTAAGATTTTAGATGACCCCATACGGGCAAAAGTCGAAAAGGTTAAACCAACATTTCTGTGGTACAATTTTCCAGCGAATACATATGTACAGTATGTCAAGTAATTGTTTTGACATATTTAGTTAAAATCGTTGTAAATTTTGACTTTTATCGTTAATTTTTTTTTTGCATTATGAAATTTTTTTGTAGTAGATTTCATTTTATTTACATTTAAGTGCACAAATAGTCGTAAGTTATAAGCAAAATTAAAAATGAGAGCATACAAATTACATGAAAACCAAAAAAACTCAAAAATTTCTTTGTCAAGAAAATGTTTTTACATCCTTGTATGATATAGAAAAAATATAAAAAATTTTAAGGTGTACAAAAATGAAAATTTTTTGAGGTCGACATTGGCATCAAACCGGCTTGTAAAACAACGTCTCATGGAAAAAATTTTCTTTCCCAAATATTCCGCTGAAATTTCTCACTTTCCCCTCGTATTACTGTTCTTAACTCAATTTAGTTCTTAAAATACCATTTCGAAACACTATTTTTCAAATAAACCCAGAAATTTTAATAGGGTAAAGATCTGGACCTAGAGATGGAGTATCCACATCTTTACCGCAATTGAATAGACACAATGTTCATACCCAAAGTGCCTCATGTTTGAGGTCAATACATTAATAAAAATTTAAAACTTCCATATTTACCAGCAATTAACCCAAACTTACTCGAGCTGTCATCCAAAAAAATACCCAAAAATTCATGATATTCTCAATAAAAAAAATTTATCCCACCTTTTACAGCATATACATATATACATGTGTATATATACCCCCAATCCATCAACCAAACTTTTTTTAATTTTACAGTTGCGGATATGGTTTCACTTTCCAATATTTTTAAAGATTTTTTTCTCCATACTTTGTTACATCCGTCATTCTAATAGAGCAGAAGTTTGGTTTCGTCGCAGAAAATCACATTATCCTAGTAGCCATCAAGCTTGGAAGTATGCGTTATCGCAAAAGGCAATTGTTGTTCTTTATGCTGCAATCTAAGAAGCTGGGATTTCTGACCAGTTCTTGAAGAACAGTCGATTCTTTTGAGCACTTGCCTTTGTCTCATGGGAAACTGCTACTGAGCGGTACATCAACACGTTGAAATGGTTTTTGGTTGACAGCGCGAGTAAATATGCAAGTTTTCAATTTTTATTAAGGTATTGACCTCAAACATGAGGCACTTTGGGCAAGAACATGGGGTCTTTTCAATTGCGGCAAAGCTGTGGATACTCCATCTCAATGTCCATATCTATAGCCTATTCAAAAATTTATGGGTTTAATTGAAAAATAGTGTTTCGAAATGGTATTTCAAGAACTATATGGAGTTAAGAACAGTAATACGAGGGGAAAGTGAGAAATTTCAGCGGAATATAGAAAAAAAAAAATTAATTTATGAGAAGTCGTCTTACAAACCTATTTGATGCCAATGACGGCCACAAAAAATATTTAGTTTTGTACACCTTGCAATCTTTCCTATTTTCTTACTATATAATACAAGGATGTAAAAACATTTTCTTGACAAAGAAATTTTTGAGTTTTTTTGGTTTTCATATAATTTTTATGTTCTTATTTTTAATTTTGCTTATAACTTACGACTATTTGTGCACTTAACTGTAAATAAAATGAAATCTACTACAAAAAAAATTCATAATCAAAAAAAGTAAAAAAAATATTTACGATAAAAGTCAAAATTTACAACGATTTTAACTATGTCAAAACAATTACTTGACATACTGAAATTGCTTAAAAAGATTTGACTTTTAACAAAATTTTTTGGTAAAAGTTTGGTCGCAAATAACTCTGTAAGTGACAAAATATTTGTTTTGCTTATCAAATGTAATTATAATTACCATTAACTCTTTTTGTAGCTCTGTTATATTTTCCAATTACTTTCGGCAATACCGCTTGTATCATTTTGTTAGTTACATTTTGATCCATTTAGAAGTTGCGGATTTATTTCCACAGTATTTTCATTCTGCCCCACTGTGCACCGGTTTTTTATTTATTTTTTTCTTTAAATTGTTAGTGATATATAATAATTAGCAAAACTAATTACTATGTCTACCAAAATTTGGGTCTAAATGGAAAATGTATGCATGTCAAATGACTACAATTATTTGTTGTGATTATGGCACAATTTGATACGATAACTCGAGTATTTGCTGCGTATTTTTACAACAATTTTCTACTTTGTTGTAGTTAGCTTTTTGTTGTTGTTGTTATGTTTGTAATTTATTTGAAATTATATAAAAATATTTATTTAATCTATGGATACACAAGCATAAGTATTGATTGCATTTAATTGTATTTTGCCTTCAAGACAAACACGCGCAGGCAGCCTTTATGCCACATCTAGCATCCAGTTTAATATTTATAAATTTATTTTATGTTTTTTCTTTGCTTGCAAAAATTAGAAGAAGCAAAAAAAAAACAGAAACATTAACAAAGTATTTTTACAATTTCCTTATCTCTGCAACCATTAGAAAGACAGTAGTCGTTTATATTTATACTTATATGAAAAAGTTGCATTCAATGACGGCATTCATATTCATACAAAACGAATTACGTACGAATGACTGACTGACTGGCAGAAGTGGTCTTAATAATGAAAATTGTTAATTTCTAGTTTATATTGCATATAATGGATTTCTGCGAATTTGATGTTGTGTTTTTTTTAAATCTAACTGCTTCTGTTTCTGTGCCTTTATTGTGTCTCTTATTTACTATTTTGTGTTTTTTTTTTCGTATTTCACTGGCGATCGTTAGTGCTTCTGCTGCTTTTGCCACATTTAATGATTGTGATGATCATGTTAATTGTTTCATGCGACTATTTTTCAAATGGGCTGGGAAATCATCATCATCATAATCATCAGCAATAGCATCGTTTTCTGTTTGTTTCGACCAAACATTTATTTTGTTGTACCACAGTGTTTTTCTTAGTTAAGTCATCACAACATACATACATATTTCAGATTCTAATCAAACTCGAACTCGAAAGAGGCTTGTCGCCATATGCATCTCATACCCTGGAGATAGAGAAAACACAAGTTTACAGGAGTTAAATATTTTGTTTACATGTGCTAAAAAATGATGTTAATTTCTAAAACTACTATCATTTGCAACATAACTTATTCATAAGTTTGAACGAAAAATAAAAAAACATCTAAACTGTTGTCTTGATAATTTATGTTAAGCTCTGGGAGTTAGTCTCAGAGAAGTGTAATAAATTGAAAATGTTATTGAAGTAGCAGATATTTTTAAATGAAACAAATAGAGGAGAGGGCATCATTATTGTTTGTTAATGGAAATGTTCAAATAATGGTTCAATTAATTTATTTTTTTTTAACAAAAAGAAAAAAAATTAAAAATTTATATGTTTTATGGTGCCAAGAATTGTGGCAACAAAATCAGCAAGAAATATGTAAATGCGTATGTTGCTCAACTGCTTGGCACCGACTTCTACAGCACTACGTGTAAAATTAAATAATATTTGGTACGAATATGCAAATTTATGAGAAAATTATTTAACGGCTTCTATCTGTTTCCGATAATTATTTGCGAATTTTTGCAATATGTAAAACAAAATTTTTTCAAGCATTTGACCTTTTAAAATTTTAAGGCTTTGGAATTTATTTGCAAATTTTCTTAAGTTTTGCGATCACGTAATTTTTGATAAAACTTATTGCTCTTGTGTGTAATTTTAACAAATTAGGATTGAATCAATCCACATCATTGCCTGATTGAAGTATTTTTGTTGTTGCAATTTTGCCTTTTTTACACATTTGGCGACTTTTATTTTATATCACACTTTGCTATCATTTTGGTATTAGCAAGTTTTTGCAAATTTTCATTTTCGCGAATTTTTCCGATTGTTTGGAATTTCTTATATCTTTAAGTATTTATGTGTTATTTTAGGGCTTGCCTTTTTACCATTTTACCGATTTTTAATACATCTATCTATTTGTGCGAATTTTCATAATTTTGTCAATTTTCTGCGGTTTATGTAATTTCTGAGATCTTTAGGTATTTCTAAGTAATTTTGGAGCTTGTTTACAATTTTTGCAATTTGTTGCAAATTTTTGCAATAAAAGTGATTGTTCCCAATTCTTTGTTTTTTTTTTTAAACAGTTTAAACTTTTTTTTTTTATTAAGTATCAGACTTTAATATATTTTTGATGTCACCAAGTTTTTGCGAATTTTCGTAATTGCGGATTTTTAAAAGTTTTCTACATTCCTTACAATTTAAGCATTTTTTAAAATAAATTTTAGGTTTTTTTCAATTAAAAAATTATTCGCGAATTTTCGCAAATTTTTTGCACGTGAGATAATTTTTGATTCATAAAATCTACTGAGTTTGCTCGTTTACAGTTTTTGAGGCTTTGAAAATTTTTAGAAGATATTCGCATTTTTGCAAGTTTTCGCGATTTGTATGCTGGCAGTCTATACTCGAGTTATTACTTTTTTTTTGCGGTCTATATAATTAGCTTTGGGATATTGTTTCCATTATTTTAATCCCTTGCGAATTTTTATATTTTTTGCAATATATAATGATTTGAGTAGAAATTTGCTTAAGAAAAACGCCACGTATTTAAACGTAAATGGACATTTTGTCGAAAAAGAAAACTAAAAAGCAAAATAATCAGTTATGACAGTAACAAATACATACAGTGAAGAATTGTATTAATATAGTACTCCTTTTTATATGAAAGAAAATAAAAATAGTTTTAAACTGGTTTAAAATGTTAGGACTTTATGACTTTATGACACTTAGGACACCCTTGTGAATACCCCAAATGTTTGAATTTCTAAAAAATAATTTTATGAATAACTCTTAAACTTCACAAAAGGTAAGGCTCCTCTCGCCCTTTAAAATTGGGGCCTTAATTTTTATTGCCGATAATTCTTCGCACAAAACTAAAATTTAATATTATAATATATTTATTAAGGCAAAAAAAAACTGATAAAATTTAACCAATATTTTTTTTTTTGTAAAAATAAAAGTCGACTAATAATTTCTTCATAAAATATGCAAAAAAAAAAAAATTAAAAATATAAAATAATGATATTTCTGTGGCAATTAGGAAAAAGTGCTTAAGTCATATTTTACTGTTTTGCTGGAGAGCACTTTTAAGCGTTCAAGTCGATTTTCAGAAATTTATTTTTTTTACAGTTATATTTGGAAATTCTCTGTTAATCTTTATTTTTCTATACAAATATCTATATATTCTATATAACTAATACATTTAAGTTGAAATATAGCAAAGTACCACCTGAGCTATTATTCCAAATTAGATTAGACTCAAAGAAAAGATATGGTTGTAGAATGGCTGAGAAAACAATATTATGTTCTCTGAAAAAAAAATGTGTGGTCGTCGAAAACGAGTTATTGTTATTTTAAACATTTATTTCGTTACGATAAACAGGGTAATGTTTGAATTTAATAATTACATTATCACATCCATAAAGAAGTGTGATATGGTTAGAGTTTAACAATATAGTTTTGTTAAAAATTTATGACTACAACATAATTCGTATTATTATTTAAAAATAATATGATGTAAATAACAATATAATGTTGTCTAAAACCATAATATGTTGAGTTAAAAAAAAATCTTTTTCAGAAACACCTTGTGTCTGTTAAGTGTTTCGTTTGTAAGCTATCGGTAGTGTTAAATAAATGAATAAATAAATTCAGTATAAACAAAGGGTAGATCAATAAAAAATATACAAACATTTGTGTATCTCTTTATACAGACATGTCAGTATGTCGCGTAAGTATACATTTCTATATATACATTTTATTTCAACAATATGAAATTATTTTTATTTCGAATTTAACGCACAGCTATTTATACAATAAATATATGATTAAAAAACAAAATAGTATTATTATATTAAATAATACTGTAGTCGTATTTAACAATATTAATATAATATTAGAACATGATATGGTGAGTCTCAATTATATTTTAGTCACATCTAATAATAGTATTGTCATATTTCCAATACTAAGATTAAGTATCACAAATTTCATTGTTTTTGTGGATAATTTTATTATTAACTCAGATAATAATATTATTAAAGTTTGCTTTTCTATTAACAATAATATGATTTGACTGCAACCATATAATTCAATCATAGTATGTTGCTATTTGATTAAAGTTACCTCAACCATATTTTTTCTTTTCTAAAAAAGTTAAGTCGCAAGTCATCGTGCTATAACTTCGGGAAAAATCAAACAAATTAATTGAGATTTGATCCAGGGGTACTTTCGAATATGCAGATTACGAAGTTGGCATCAATTCAAAATCAGCTTATCTCGGCTTAAGCACTTTTTCCTTTTTGCCACAGATTTAAGGCAAATAAAGTAAGATATGTAAAAACCCAAATAATAGGAACTTTAATTAATTGTTAAGAGGAGGCTATACCATTAATAATGGAAAACAATATCAGCCAAATGGCCATCACAGCTACGCTTGCAGCATCATATTATTTGCATGAAATTTTCCATTACCAATTCGCTTATTTGTGGCTACATGTCTTTGGTAACTTTACGAATTCCATGCTTGAAGTCTGAAATCTTCTTCGGACCATTGGAATTGACATTTCACGTATTGCGAAAGAGAAATGTTGGCCAATTGTGAACGTCTCTTCGAGAAACCACGTTTTTAAGAAACTTTTCACGACGTTGTGGAAATACGACGTTGTTGACAGTTCCGGTTTAAACTGAACTTCATATTTAAGTTCTTATGCAAAGTCCGAATTATAAAGATTGATGAGAAATATACAGACCTGTGATTTTACCCAACACTGTGGGCTACAACGACAATACTCGCAATTGCTCTTGAGAGAGGGGTAGGGATTCGATTCTAGCAGTTTAAGAATCGAATCGCCGGGCGAGAAGATGCTTCATGATGGCCCAAAAATATTGACCGCGAATTTTTCACCATTTTTGTAGTAAATTTTAATAATTCCGTTTTAATTAATGGCGTAGCTTGTCGTTTGTGAAGAAGCTAGATCTTGACTCATTATAATCCTTCAAATAGCGAGTTATTTAAAATGTAACTTCTTATTGGAAAATTCCTGTATTATAAATTTAATAGATAACATATTTTAATTGCAAAAAAAAATTGTGCAAAATTTAAGAAAAATTTCAATGTTTCATGGCACTTTTCGCTCTCATTCATTTGATAAACTAATGAGATGGTGCCAACAGCCAGTCAACTTAGTGATTAATCCCTTAATCATTTTTTATCGAACAACCTGAAATAAAATTATAACTTTTTATTTCCGTTCAAAAAACTAAAAGTCATATCCTAATTTTGATGTGTAAACATCTATACGCTAGGGGGTAAAAATTTTTTGGCTTTGATTCTTTGCTGAGATTTCTTTGCTTTTTGCTTTTGCTTTGCATTGTCAAATCGGTGTGAGCTATGTATGAGTGTATTAGTGTTTGAAAGAAGCAATACCAAGCAGAGATACAAGTCGACCGGCTCGAAGCCGACGGTGCGCCGCCGCCGGTTATTTTTCTGTATATTTCCGTACACCAAAGGTGAAAATGAACCGTAAGACCTACGGACTTGAAATTTGGACACAATATGTAGACATTTGGCCACTACAACAGCAAATACATGAGAGTTAAAAACTAAAGGGTGTGCCAAAACGAGCAACGAAAAATGTTAAAATCCCATGTAATATACATACAATTGTATGTACATATATACACTTGAAATTTGTAAAGTTAGTGTATTTTTATACAGACTACAACAATTAACACTAAATTTAAAAAGTTTAAATTAAAGGGTGTTCCATTAGTTAATGCAATTTTTTACTTTGTAATTTTGACAACTTGCTGTATCTTGGAGACCGTAAGAGCAAAACTCTTGAAATTTTCATAAACGGTAAAAGTAAAAAATCAAAACAATATAAAATCGCCAAATATAAAAAAATCGCCAAAAACAAAAAAAAAATCGCCAAATCGAAAAAAGCACCAAATTAAAAAAAATCTCTAGGACTAAAATAAGTCGCGGAAAACCGGAAAAATCGCCAAAATGAAAAAAATCCTTCAACAAAAAAAATCGCCAATATGAAAAAATCGCCGAAATGAAAAAATCGCCTAAATAAAAAAAACCCCAAAAACAGAAAAAATCGCCAAAATGAAAAAAACCCCAACAAAACAGAAAAAATGGCCAAAATGATAAAATCGCCAAAATGAAAAAATCGCCAAAATGAAAAAATCGCCAAAATGAAAAAAAAATTGCGAAAACTAAAAAAACGCCAAAACGAGAAAAAAGCGATAAAACTGAAAAAAAAAATCGTTTAAACTGAAAAAACTTAAAAAAGGAAGAAAGCTAAATATAAAAAAATCAAAACCGAATGTGCGCGAGTCAAAGTCGCACTTTACTGAATTTATTTTAATTGCAACGCGTACACAACAACAAGAACAGCAACAACTAAACGATGAACAACAGAAATTAAAAATTAAAGAGTAAAAGTAAAGGCATTTACAATAGATGAGCACTGCAGTACAACTAAAGTTTCAGTAAAAACAATAAAAAATATTTAACAAGTACATTTTTACTGATTACTAAAATTTTGTTCCTACAATTTTTATAAATTGCCTAAATGATTTGTTATATGATGAGGTGCATTGAATTTTCAGTAATCAGTAATTCCCGTATTCATAATGAAATTCTACCAAGTGGCTAAATGTTTTTCATACAAAAGTTTCAAAATTTGAATGAAAAAACTTTGCCACTTGCTACAATTTTATTATGATTACGGCCCTACGATTTTACTGGTAATACAAATTAAATTTCATTAGCAGTAAAAATTTACTGAATTTTTTCAGTAATCAGTAAATTTACTGCTTACTGCAATTTTGAATGCAGTACATATACATACATATAATGCAGTGTGCCCATTTACTAACCAAATAAGTTTAATAAAACAAACAAAAAGCAACAAATTCATATATATTTACAATATTGAAAGTTTTGATACTTTTAATTAATTAATTTAAAAAAAGATACTAAAAGCATAAGTACTTCCAACTTAAAAAAAAATTTTCATTACTAGATGTTTACACATCTCCTCTGTGATCGGAATCACATTGCTTTTTTTATTTTTGAAACTCCAGTCTAAAATCGCCGTCCTTTATATCACTTTCAAATATTTTTTTGTTATTTGGTGTAAAAATTTGGCAATTATTTAGAATAATATTTTCATGGCCTTCCCTATTTTTATTCAAGCTTATTTTTCCTTAATTGTTTTTTCTTTTTCAACACATATCTACGTATATAGATTTGTGTGTAACTATTTTTATATGTTCAAGATCTATCTTAAATATATCTTTAAAAAAAATCCAACTACAACTTAACAAACAAAATCAACCACACCTTATCATTCGATTTGCCATGAAATGAAACTATAAAAAATTAATTCCTTTGGTAGATTCTTTGTTTGTATCATAGACTTGGATTGTATATAAAATAACAGTTATTGTTTGTTTTGAATTATTTAAAACAATTGTTTTTATTTAATTTAACCCATTATTTATCAGCACTCATGTCGTACGAGTATGCTTAGAAAAATTAGGGAATTTGAACAATTTATGCGAAAGAATAATAATAATCAGACATAATGTCAAGTTGGCATCGCTGGCTCAATCGGCCAATTGCCGAACACACATAAATTGCATTCGCGTACTCAAAAGTTTTTAAAAATTTTTACTTAACTTTACTGCATTTTACTAAATTGCGTTCGTTTACTCAAAATACAGTAAATGAGAACACAAATTGAGAGAGTAAAGTGACAGTTCTTGACTCAGTGTTTTGCAAACTTTTACTGCAGAAATTTGTCGTAGTAAAGTTTAGTAAGACAAAAACATATGATTCAAAATGTAAAAATTTTAAAAAAGCTTAAATGAAAATCGTGAGTCATTACAAAAATAATTATTTTATAAATCATAATAATAATAGCTGTTAATATACATATTTTGTAACATATTTTATTAAACCTTTTGTTTTGCAATTTATTTTAATTACTCAGAGTTGTGAAATTGTAAAGTATATGCCCAGCAAAAAATTTCAAAAAAGGTAATCGAGTTTGGAATTAAGTATTTTTGGTGGAAGCTGTTCCTTACTGGATTACCAACTTAATGATTTTAACAAGGCGTGAGACTAAAATAATCGATTCTTGAGAAGTAGTTATGTTGTCTATTGTAGGAATTAATTATATTTTCCGTTGTGGGAAATAGTTATTTTTTTTCTTGATTGAACTACTTTTTTTAAATATGCCATTGTTTGAGTAAATGGAAGGTCTTGGTTAAAAACTCAGTTTGATTAAATATACATATAATAACTTTTAAGAAAAATTTAAATAATTTACTACGAAATACACCATTTTGTAAAATTTTTTTTAATAAACTCAATTGAAGTGGGTTATATTTTATTCGTATCAGTGCCTCTATTCTTACTTATAAATACTATATTTAGAAAATTTCAATTGCTTTCATTGATGAACTTTTATTAAAACCGTAAATGAAAAAAATAGTTAGAACTACTTATATTTAAATAATTATTTTCCAAAATGTAAGTACTTATTTTTTATTTTAAAATAAATAAGTAGGCAATTTACAAATATTTATAATTTGTTTAAAATAACTACTTATTTTGGCAATATTTTCACGTCTTCTTTTAAAACTTAAAGAATATGTTCAACTTCTGCTTCCTATTTATAAAAATTTGCGTAATGTATTTTGTAAGCGAGTACTTCAATTTGGCAATCTAAAAAGTATGGCAAGTAGTTCAGATGGTAATGTCTAATTTTTTGCTGGGTGGTTACTTAGTATCGCACTTGCTTTTAAGGTAATCAGTAACATTAACAAGTAGTTATGAAATTTTAGGTAATTTAGCTAACAACAAAACAAGAAAATCAAAAAGAAATTAATTACAAATATTACATGAAATAAATTACAGAATTTATTCTTAGATTGTCCGTTTTAGAAAAATATTGTATCGACTACCAATAGTTAAAAGAGTTGCATAGTCAAAAGGTTATATATTTTTCAACACTATGTGGAGTTGGAGTCAGCTGTTGCTTTAATCTTACTAATTTTTACTATTTTTCCGTTCGCTCTTTTTGAGAGTAAATTTTAAAATTTTCGCAGTAAGTACTCATTTGCTGCATTTTACTGCAAACGTAAACGAACACACTTATTGTTGTCTAACGTCCTTTGCTTTCAGTTCCTCAGTCAGTTGAATTTTGTACGTGTGTAGGCTCAATTTACGACGAAAAATTTGCCAAGTTGTATAATTCTTGTGAGTAACACGAAATTGGAGTCTCATGCACACTCTCATGGACAACGGTGATGTGTCGATATCTCCTAATTTGCAAATGGATGCACAAATTTACAAACAAGTTTTCTCTTTTAGACAAGAGAGTAAGATTAGGAAGACTTTTTTTACTTACTTGTCTTCTCAATAGCATGGACGCCACTCTAGGATTCAAACTTAAATTAAAGAATTGAGCGTTGCGTTAGCAGCAGAGCCCGCAATGCTCAAAGCTGTAAACCTGGATTGTCGGTAAAGTAAACCCTTAAAATCCCTATAGTAAACCCAGAAGCTCAACCAAAGAAGAGAGAGGGTTAAATATGTTTTAACTTTTATATTAAAAAAGATCAATAATTTCATGCAGTGCGTTTGTTTGCAACAAAAGCCTGATGCGAAAACTTTAACAATTGTCTAGAAATCCCCCTTGCCAAAAAAATAAATAAGTAAATTATTGGTTTGAATATAAAAGCAAAATAGAAATGTAAATAGAGATATAAAATCAAACAAAGGCGAAAAAAAAACAAAATTTTAAATGAGGTCGGTATACAATATTATTTGCAATTTTCTGCTGATTTTCTGCGGCATCATTCATAGCAGATTATAGTTTATTTTTCCCCCTCAATTTATCTTTTATTTAAATTTTTTTGTAGTATATAAAAAATCAATACACGTTAATCAGATGTTGATACTAAAGGTAACGATATAATTCTTTATATCAAACATATCTGTCTATGCATGTCGATACACGTTCAATCAGGTATTAGTGATAATGAAGTTTGAGTGAAAGAAACCAAAATAATTATAATGTTTCATTTGCATTGAAGTTAGTATATGTATGACTTATAGGAGTCTATTAAAATTTAAAATTTTGTTTCAGTGTTTATTGACGGCGGGTGGTTAATTAAAACGGAAATGATAATTTTAAAGAAGTGTTTGAAAAATATTTAAAAATAAAAATTGATTTAAGCTTAATTTTGTTATTTCCATTTTTTCACTGGCATGTATAATTTTTTGCCAATTATTTAAGCAGAAGAGTGTTAATTGTATTTTAGTTTCTGTTTCCGGTTCTAGTGGGTTTTATAGCACGAAGCCACCATTTGTTATTCCAGTGGTATTTGAGTATAATTTATATAAATTCTATATTTATTATAAACTTATTCATTAGTTATAATTATTTATACAGAAAAAAGTCATATTCAAGAACTTTGTAATATTAATTAGAAAGTTAGGCAAATTCTGACCAGTAAACAAATTTATAATATCAATTGAAAAACACCATCTGAATTAATTGAAACAATATAAAAATTAGTGAAATAAATTGAATTCCGAAAGAAAAATATTTTTATTTTTATTTTAGAGAATGACCTGACCATAGCCATTCAGAAAATTTTGGTCCTTATTATGAGTTGCATTGGATTTTCGATCTTCGCTGGCTATCTATCGAACATCGAATGTTAAATTCATATTATGCGCATCGAAAATTTCGTTGAGCAACGAATTTTCTATGGAACAGAATTTACCTTTCGATTAAGTATTTTAGTAAAAAATTATTAGATACAATTGTTTTTTATTTTTGGGTAAAGTTGTTGCAAATTTTAAAAATCACTTTGAGTGGCATTTACACTAAAAAAATTTTTTGGCAAATCTCCGTCATAATACCAAATCAAAATTCGTTCAATCAGTACTTTCGATTGCAGTCGAAGATCGAAAGTTGCTAATAATAAAGTTCTTTATATTTAACTAGCATATTTGCGGGAGTTCGATCGCATCCAAAAAGAAACTGAAATTGTCCTACAAACTGTATCTATACTAAGTTAATAAAAACAGAAAAATTACCAAAAGTACAAATTTTCACCCGTTTTACCACGTAAAAAGTATCCTGTATTTATTTATCTGGATCATATGCCATACGTCTACCGAATTCTATCCAAATCCATAAAGTCCTTTTCGCTTTAAAGTGGAACAAACTTAAACTCACGGCAGAAATTTCAACAATTGATTTTTGGTTACACAGGGTAATTTTCCGCTTAACTTTTTAGTTTTTTCTTTCATACCATTTTTTTCCAGACAATAATAAGCAAAACAAAAAAAGAACGGAGAGAATCGGTCCGCGTAAAAAAAGAGATTAATTTTTATATATATTGATTATTTACTCTTAATTTTATTAACAAATTTTAAAATTTTGTTTTTGTTTCAAATGTAAATGTGCGACAAGTCGAACGTTGTCGACATTGACAAACCGACCCTTAATCTTTACATTTCAAATCCTGTTTAAGTAGATTATGTCTTACGCTGGTTATAAAATGTTCAAATGAAATCAGTAAGCAATGAAACACTTCAGAGTTTGCCAAATTCTATTGCATTTCTTAGGAACCTTTTAACCTTTACTTGCGCAAATTTCTGTGAACTGTTTTTTGTAACCAAAAGAAAGCATTTCCAATTTTCATTTCATTGCAAGAACAGCTTGCAGGAAAGTGTTGATGGATAATTTAAGTTTTAGAGGTTTTTAGTTTTGGGCATATCTTCTTAATGTTTTATGGAAAAGTGCTATATATATTTTTTGAAGAAATTATAGTTATGTAAACCAATAAATTGTGTGATAATAAAAGTTGCTTGCTGATTTAAAAACTTGAATGATTTGTTTTTAATTGTTCAAAAATAAAATAAAATTTTTCTCTAAAATCATATTCATATTTAAACATTTCTCTACAAATATATATAATCTTGATTTTGAATATATAATCTTTTGTTTTTGAAATTGAGTGCTCGAAAAGTAAAGTTGTTTACACCATAATCCCACTGTGCGCCGTGGCTGATGCCCAAATTTTTTCTACCATGTAGGAGGTCAGTTTTCACATCGCAATTTTAATATTATACGGATAAGTGTGATATATGTATTTAAAATAAGTCCTTGTCTAGACTTGCAATTATTGTTGTAGCAATTTTCGAGTTTAGTCATGAGTGAGGTAAGATGAAAGGGGAGTGGTACAACACAGTTGCATGTGCCCTGCAATAGTTTTTTTGTTTTTAAATTCGTATTTGTTAATTTATAAAAATAAATAAAGAATATTGTTACTGTTATTTTTAAAAAATATTAACCTTTTAGCTAAAATAAAAATTTATAAATAAAATAAAAAAGGTTCGAAACAATTATATTATTATTTCTTCACTTGTATGAAAAACACAAAATATAATAAAAAGCAAATAGAATTGTTTATTTTTCAGGGATATCTGTGGTGCAATAAAATTTTTTTTTAATACATAATTGTTAAACTAGAATTTCATAAAGTGAACACTTACGCAACTTCAGGGCAAAAGTTTAAAAAATTGCAGCAACAGAAATTTGCAAGTCTGGTACGAGACAAAAGCTCTATAAGAGCTTAATTTTTGACCTCATGGAACTAATGCACATATACATATGTACATACATACATACATACAAATCCACAAAAAAATTCAGAATTTTTTTCAAAATAAGATAATGTACAAAAATTTGTTTTTGCAATTTTTTTAAGTTTTTTTTGGAGATGCTCACTTAGCTTTTTTTTTCCTAGTTTATATGAATTTTTTTGCGCAGGTGTTACATAAATATCTAAATAGTGCAAAATCGTGCATACAAAATTTGTACGTGATTTAATGTTGTAGGAGTAACATTAAATAGCAAATAATACTAAACAACACCGGCATCAGCAACACGAGAGAACTAAAAAAAAGGAAAAAGAAAAACACCAAGAAACCATCCATATCAAGCATCATATATTGTGATTCTATATAAAAATGGAAACAGAAATTTGCTTAACAAAATTGTACTTAAACAAATGTGCATTTATCATTTTGTCATCTTAAGATGTTTGCAGCAATAGCTTGAAATGGAAAAAAGTCTGGAAGATTCCAAAAGTTAACATTTTTTCTTAAAATTAAAAATAAATGAAAATAATATAAGTTTAAGTCTAAACAAAACATGAAATACGTGCTCATTTTAATAAGCATTAATTTGTTGATATTGTTGGTAGGCTGTAGCATTAAAAAGACATAAAAATAAATAAATAAATAAATAATTGAGGTAATGCTAAAGCTTAAGATGCTGTTGACTGTGATTGAATTAAAAAAAAAAAAAATTATTTAAGTTTTCTTTATAAAATATATTGAAAAAAAATATTGAATACTTAAAGGATAGGAGGCAAATTTCGGCAGTCAATTGATGGAAAAAATTCAAATGTATGGACTAAAATATAATTGACAATATGATAAATGTAAGACGTTCAAGATCGGTTATACAAGAACTTTTTTTTTATGTAAAAAGGTCGTAGTGCAAATATGAAATAGTACTATAATTGATCAATGATATAAAAAAGATTTCAAAAAATCTGCAAAACTACATCAAGTTTCCAGCAAAAATATTCACCCTTATGTATTAAACACATTCACCACAGCAAGCTACCGACTACCAAATGTCAAGGATAGAATACACATGTTTATATGCAACATGGCGACAGGTTGTTATCTATGCTGATTTTTGTCGTTGTAGTCCAATTAAACTAATTTCTATTTCTTTTCTTTTCTTTTTTTTTTCTACAATGAGAAAATTCAGTGTTGCCAATATAATACAAAATGTTGAATGAATGAGTTTGTACAATTATTTCATATTATTTAACAGAAACAATATCCAAAAATTGGTGTTAAAAATAAATTGATTCATTTTTGTACTTTTACGTGAAATAAGTACATTATAAAAGAGTAATTAATTTTTATAAATGCAAAATATATAAAAGTGGCAATACTAGACTATGTATTTGTACTTGAATATCAGCTGCAGATGGTGCTGCTGCCGTCTCCAAAATAATTAAGTTGCCGGCTACGAGGCGACAAATACTGCTAGCGGCATTTGAAGTCGTGTGTTCGTGTAGCCTGCTGTGGTGAATGTGTTTAATGCATTATTCTATTTGGCGTCGGCAACATAACACGACGTCGTTTTTAATGTTTTTTTTTGACAAATCGGTATTTCCGTAGATAGTATTGCCATTTATCGATGACTGTCAGCATGTGTTTGGTATTCTGTAAGAAAAATTGATGTTGATGTTGCCTTTCATTTCTGTTCTGTTGTGTGCATGCCTCAACGAATTTGAAAAATAGTTTAAATGGTAAAAAAATTAAATATAAGATATATACATATTTATTTGAAAAAATTTCTTGAAAAAAGTGAAAAATATCCCAATAAGCAATTTTGCTTGAAATCGAGTGCAAAACAATTGTTATTCAAGTCAAATATTCAATTGTCAAGGGTTGAATTATGCTTGATTTACACTTTATTTCAATATCAGTCTCCAGTGAAATGGGAATTTGAATTCAATTCGAACATTTCAATTGTATTACAGTTCAATTCAAGCCTTGAATTATACTGTAATTCAGCCTTTTATTACAATTGAATTCAAGTATATTTCAAGCTTCAAAAACAATGATTTTAAAATAGAAAGGAAAATGCAATCGATAAGTTTTCTTATAATTATTTTCTGCATATCTACCTTCACTATTGTTTTCACGATTTTAATCACCTTTTGTTTTTTAACAAATCACTTTTTTATTTATCTTTGATATTTTTCACCACAATTTCAATTTTATAAGAAAATAAATTACTTATTTGAATAGGTTTGAACATGTTGTATGCTGTTTGATTTTTTATTTCAAAATATTTTCAAACTTGAATGTTACTTGAAAGAATGTTTGAATTCAACTTTGTTTCCAGTTAAATTTCAAGTACTTGAATTTTAATTTTTTGAGTGCTTATTGGGATAATATGTACAAAATTAAAATTACCAACCTCAACCAATTTGAAAAGATTGTGAAAGAGTTGAAAAAAGTCCTTGTTTTGCTAAAGGATTCCGCAGCGGTAGTGTTCCTAATTATTTCAAGGTACAGTGGGAAAGTGTTGCGACTGCACTAAATTCCCTCGGTCTACCAATTAGAACTAGTGGTGCATGGCAAAATGTAAAGTAAATAGTGTGTTGGGAAAATGTACTGTGTGATAAAAATTATTTTTCCAGATCTGGCGGGACTTGATGATTAAATTAAAAGAAGATTGCAAACAGTGGTGAGTGTGAAGCAACTGCAGGCGGGGTATATAAACAATTAGCACTGAGCCCCTTTGGAAGAAGCTCCTATCTCCAATAAGCGTTGATCTGGTCCCTTTTGTTTCAAAAATCAGGCTCTATTGTATCCAATACATGGCTAGATGATGTTTTTTTCTGCCGAAAATAACTTTAAAATATTAAAAGGATGAACATTACTCATTATTTTCCAAAAACATTACAGAATTTATCACTGACTTTTCCTTGGGTAACTGGCAGATGCATGACTTTTGTCTGAGAATTTTATTTTCACTATTAAATTTTTTTTTATTTTTATCGTCCCAATAAAATTAAAAACATTTTATTTTAATATATTTACAAAGCTTTTACTTATTCAAAAACACTTTTACTAAAAAAAGTAATCAAAATTAATCAGCTGACTCAAATATTGAATTATGTGCATTCTATTTATCGATAAACAGGCAACGTCGTCATAACATTTTTAGGGAATACAAAGTTAGCATTGATGTTTTTTCAAAATTGACGACCATGTTGCCGACGCCAAATAGAATAAGGGTGATTATATTTCAGGAGCCAGCATTTGAATTTTAGTGTGAATATTTGACGCCTTGAAAGAAAAGTAGTTAAACATAAAAAAGAGAGATCTGAAGGAGTATATCATGAACAAAAATCATGTCCTTTGAAAGCGTGCTTCGTTTCGACAAATGAGCTGTTTTTACGCTGTGATGCGAAATTTCTAATAAATTAATGAATAAAAGTTTAATATTTTGTAAGTATTCCCTACTATTTGTATTTAAATTTGTTTCACTGTGCCATTTTATAGCAAATTTATGTGCATATATTGAAGTAAAAATTTTTTTGCATACTCTCAGCTTGAACTCAAAATTTATTCGAAGCCTATTCATCAACTTTCGTGCTAAATGTTTCTATTTATAAAACCTTTTTTTTATGATTTTCTTAAGCTGTAAAATATTGAATTTTTAACAATTATAAACGGTGTCAGAAAACAAATAGCTATTATCACTTCATTCATTCAATAGTAGCTGGCTTTTATATCCTATTTTATTGTTATGTAAATTTTTTTTATATTTCAATAGCTACAAATTTATGTTATGGCTTTTGGAACAAATGTATATATTTCATTTTAAGTTATTAATAATGCTTATAATGGATGGTAGATCCAGCGCTGTAACTTTATACTTATATTTAACGCACATAAATATACGGATTTTAGAGATGCATAAATAAAAATTTATTTTTAATCAGAAATAATTTTTAGTCAGGCTTAAGTTCAGTAATTTCAATTCTTTTTATTAAATGAAATATTTTATTAATTAATATGAGTTTCTAAAGAAGAGAAGAAAAATTAAATTAGACTTTTAAGCTGGGGGAAATACCGATATTTTTCTGTGCAGCAACGCACTTCATCAGCACCCTAGTCTATCTAATTGGGTAGAGATTGTTATTAACATCAGCTATTTAACGTAAATTCTAATGAAACGGAATGTGAAAAATGATTATTGTGTGCAATTATTGATTTACCTTTGGTAAATACCTATGTAAGTATCACTATTTATTTCCCCTGTTTTTCCATTTTTTTTCATTTTTCTATTTAGGTTAGCACGAAGTTATATTACTCTACCTACGTATGTTTAACTATTCTTGCTTATCTTTTACGATCATTACATTAATTATTTTTACTTATTCGATGTACCGTCGGTACATACATATAAGTATTATAGTAGTGCATATTATGTTACTTTGTTGTTGCATTCTCCCCTTTATTTGGTTTTCGAACATAAGTGATTGCCAAGTGAACAGTAATTGCCAAGTGAACATATTTTTGTCACGTGCCCATGATGAATTGAGACATTTTTTAGATTTTTAATTGAACTATAGTGAATTTTTAATCAGAAATAATTTATTAATAATAATTAATTAATTTATTTTAATAAAATTTATTTATTTTGGTACCATATTATGGTTAAGATATTTCAACTACAAGTCTTTAGTTTGGTGACAAAAAAAATATATTATATAAATTATATTAAGATTTATTTATTAGATAATTTCTCTAATTTTTTAAAAGTAGCAACAGACATTTGCTTTAAGGTAAATAAAATTTTTGAAAAACAAAAGTTAAATTCTTGGTTTGGTTTTGATTAGGCTTAAGCTTGTATTCTTTTAGGAAAGCCAAATTACTTGGAACTATTTTTAATGAACAAATATTATCATAGATAATTGCAAGTTTTCTGACAAACAATTGCAGAACAGAAGGCCGCCGCTACACCTTCATCATCAGCGTGCCTGTGTGTTTAATCCACTGTGTGTAGTTTCAGTTAACTTAGATTTAAGTTATAAAGGGTGATATTTTAGCAAGTTTCTTTTTGGCAACACTTTGTTGGCTGTTTTCGTGTATCATGTTACTGTTAAACATGTTCAGTTTGGTCCAGAGCTGTTAAGTAATGAGTAGTAATCGTAATGATTACTAAGTTGATTACTTTTTTTTAAAGGTGAAGTAATGGCTAAATTACGATTATATTCAGTTTCGCACGATTACTAATTGATTACGATTACTAATAATGGAAAAGTAATCAAAATTACTTGAAATTACTTGAATTAAATAATCAAAATAATTAATTTATAATTTTTAATTATTTATTAAGTTTATTGCATTTCACGTATATTAAACTATATATAACTATATAAAATATTTTAATTTAATAATTTGACTAATGAGACAAGATATCCGTTGATACATTTTTAAAGTTATTCAAAAAATTAGCGTGTATATATTTTTTTTGTGATTTTAAAAAATATTTGTTTGTGAAGTCTCAAATCATTTTTTAAAGGTCTGTGATAACAAGTTTGTGGCTGTTCAAATAGTGTGGTTTGAAGCCTACTGACGTTTTGTAGAAGCGCCAATGAAATGCATAAAGACAATGCTTAACCACCAGCAAAAATTTCACTTTATGTTTTTTTGCTTTATATTTTTTTTAGATTAATATTATTAATGTTGTTATATAATGGAACATGTTAAGAATTTTTTAAACAAAAAACATCTAATTATATAAATTTCTTTCGAACTTTTTTAAAATAAAAAATCTTAATTCAAAATATTTGAAAATAATCAAAAAGAATCAAAAGTAATCTTTGAAAGTAATCGGATTACTTTTTGTTTACTTTTGATTCTTTTTGATTATTTTGTAGTAATTTAAAGTAATTCAGATAACTTTTCGATTATTAGTAATCGTAATCAATTATTTATCAGGAATTCTTTTAAAGGCAATTATACAATGAGTACAATTCTTTTTAAAATGTAATTTAATTGATTACTAATCGTAATCTTAATTTAACAGGTATGGTTTGGACCAGTCCCTTTCAACCCGTCGTAAGCCTTAAACTTTGAGAACAGTAAGAGTATATCTGTTTATAGCTCAATCGCTGCTATGGTTGATCGGGCTTTTGTTTTAATCGGTTAATCGCTCGACGAATTATTCGAGGTTTTGGCTTAATCGGTTAATAATCGATTAATCCTGGTATTAACTGGTTAACCCATTAAAAAAGTTTTTTCATAAATCAAGTAGTTTCAACAAATAAAAGTTCATAAATTATTTATAAACTTGAGTTTATCAGTAAAATAAAAAAACACATACAAAAGAATTCTTAAACTTAATCAAAAAAAAAAAAAAAAAAAAAAAAAAATTCCTAAATTTGTATTAGAGAGCTGCGTAAACAGTCTTGAAATGTAAAAACGTCATGATTTTTAAATGTATTCACGTCGCATGTATTATACTAAACCAATAATAAATGCTGTCGTACTAAAGGGTGTCCCAACAAGAACGAAAGATTTAAATTTTAAATAAAACACAGATATTTAAAAAAAAAATCGTGAAACTTTATTATATCGTAAAGTAGACAGAATGAGGTTATGTGTGGAACAATATATCGGGCAGATGAATGCCGCGGCTTTGCTGGCACACACGCGATCTTTTAGTGAAATTTTCAATGGCCGTTTTTCATAAATGCTGCGGTATTTCATTAATGCAGCGTCCAATTTCCTCTTTTAAGGCTTGAGTCGTCGTCGACTTCAAAAAACCCCAAAGAAAAAAGTCTAATGGTGTTCAATCGCACGATCTAGGCGGCAAATTCTGGTCTCCAAAACGCGAAACAACACGACCGGGAAATGACTGATGTAGCAATTGAATTGTTTCTCTGGCTGTATGACATGTGGCGCCGTCTTGTTGAAACCACATGCCCTCCACATTCATTTCTTCAATTCTTGGCACGAAAAAACTGGTTATCATTTCATAATACCGAACACCATTGGCTGTTTGCGCTTGACCTGCGTTTGAGCGACATCATCACGTACAGCTGCGACATTTTCGGTCGATCGACCTGGTCGAAGGCGCGTTGTTGTATTTACATCACTAACAGACCCAGTTTCGGCAAATTTGTTCATTAATGTCTTTACTGTTGACTCTTTTGGAGCATTATTGTGACCCCAAATTGATCGCAAATTTGCGAACTGTAGCCGCAAAACTTTCTCCATTTTGGTAAAACAATTTCAGAATGAGAATGCGTTGTTCATTCGTGTAGCGCTCCATTTTTACTAACCTCGTACCTTCTACTAGCAAACAATAACAATTTAAATCTTGCGTTCTTGTTGGGACACCCTTTATAAGCGAAGCACTATGGATGTATTGGTGTATGTGTATGTCAGTTGTAACAAGCGATGTCGCAAGACAGCTTGCTTGTAACAAACACTCAAAATAAGTGCTGTTGATTAGTGTATGCTTGTTATTTTTCATATTGTACGTTTGAGTGTGTGTGTGTAATATGTAGATGGTAAGCTATTATGTGATTAACCGCATACAACTAATGTTAATGCATGTGTGTGCCTTGGCATGTGCGCAGAAAAATAAGAGATCATACACACATACATGCATGACATTTGTACACGCGCTTATGCGTAGAAAGAAGCTAGTATCACAAATTCTTCCGTCACGAAGTGTTTTCTTCTTTACTCTTATACCTACAATACTCAAATAAATGTCTTGCAAACAGTGTTGTTAACGTTTATTTTATAAGATTTCGCTGTAGCAAAGCATTTGAAAATTCCCTCATGTCTTAAAAGTTCTTATAAGATATCTTGTGCAGGAGACTAATATGTATTAATTAAAAATTAACCAGTTTGTGAGGTCATGGTATTAGTTACTTTTAGAAATATAATTTGGTCTAAATATTTAGGATTTAAGCGATTCTTTTCTTAAGTTTTGATAAAATTTGAATTGGAGAAATGCTCTTACTTATAGTAGATATTTAGAAAATTGAAAGCAATCCATAAATAATACAGAATATCTAGGTTCTCAGGTGTTTTTTTCTTGATTTCTCTAAACATATAAAATCCTTCATTATGCCCTTAGACTCCTGTTTTATTTATTTATTTTTTTTCAATTTCTTATAGCTAGTAATTGTTTCAGTTAACTTTGTTAGAACATTTCTTTTATTACTACCGATAGTTCCTTCTGTTGTGGGGTAAGCCGTTATCCCATACTGGTAGAGCTCAGCGAAGAACATTATAAAAAAAAAATTATTTCTTAATTTTCTAGCTTTCATTTTTGTACTGTACTATTTTAAAATACTGTTGCTAGCGAAATATTGCAGAGTGTAGGTATAAAATAATTGAATTCGTCTCTCATTAAATCTAATACAGTATTATTGGCTTTTATTGAATTATTAAACAAATATTTAATAACTCCTTCTAGTTCAATAACAGCAGTAGAGTCTTTACTACAATATTTTATAGCCACATTTAGGGAAAAAACGTGCTAAAATCAAGATTTTACACTTGAAATCAAATCATTTTAATTTTAATAGTCTGTTAACTGCAAAAATTCTTGCTTCAAGAATATAATCTTAATTTTCTGAAGATTGTAATCTTGATTACAATCTGAATTTAAGATCGAATTCAAAATTTTTTTTAATAAAAATTTTAAATTATATTCTAAAAAATTTAATAATATAATAATATAAAATTTAGATCACGTTCTTGATTTTAAGAATTCATTCTATAAATTAAGAAATCGTGCCTAAATTTCAGAACGTCAATCTTATTGAACAAATTTCAAGATTAAAATTTGAAGATTTTTACAATCTGAATTGAAGATTTTTGTTCGTAAATTTAGATCGTTATTTTTCTATTAGTGCACGTCTAAAGATTTTGAAGATTTACTCAAGTTAGGATCACTGAAAGTATTTCTTTGTTTGTATGAAAAATAATTTCAAAACACATATGTATCTTTTATAAATGAAACAATTAATTAAACAACCGAAAAATACATAAAAATATGAAAAAAATGTTTGCGTCGGTTGAGCGGTAAATAGATTGAAATTAACCGGTTTAACCGTTAATCGAAAGAAGTTAATTTTAAATAAATAGTTCAGTTAATCGGATAGTAATTAATTGTTTACCGTTAATCTTAATAATTGCAAGAAATATAAATTATCTATGTTAAAAAATAAAAGTACTTATGAAAGTTCTCCTCTTTTATATTAAATACTTCTAAAAGTACAATAAAAGACATCCAGAACTGAGCTAAAATAATTATTATTTTTACAGATTAGTTGACACATATTTTTTAGCACCTTTTAGCACATTTGTAATTATGTGCAACACTGGTGGAGTACATTATCACACCATGATAAATTATTTTTTGTCCAAAAATATGAAGTACATTAAGCCGATTGCAAACAGGTTTGCCGCTACATACTATATGCCGTTTGTAACTATCAATACCGATATTCAAATAAAAAATTTTGTATAAATTAATTTCGCGCAATGGCCTCCAAAATCGTGGCTTATGCTAATAATCTAGTTTTGTAAGCAAACATTGCTCGTGGAATATGGCCAGTTATAGTGGAAAAGTCTACCAAAATCGGGACGTCCGGAATGGGCTTAATCAACAGCTGTGGTTGCCATATGCCTGAAATAACTAATGCCATGAATTGGCCATTAGAACAAAACGGTTCTTTTTATAATAATTTAATTTTCTGTGCTATTTTTAAAATTTAAGTTCTACCGGCCTTAAAAGCATCCTTTACAATTCACTTAAAAATAATAAAAAACGTTTGATAAACTTGAATTTAAAGTCACGTGTTAGTGTTCTGCAAATTTTTTTAATTTACAAATTTCTTTTTTAATAACAAGAATTTCCCTCTTTATTTTTCACTTATGTGCCTATTTGTAAGTAAAATTACTCTTCAAGATTAAAAAAAAAAAATCGTTTAATGTAATCACTTGCAAAGTTTCAAGGAAATATAATCAAAATTTGAGGTTGAGGGGAAATAATTGGCTTTTAGTGTGCGGCATAAAACAATTTATTTTTATTGAGATAAATTCATACCAGGGTAGTATTTCTTGTTCTAAATCGGAGAGGCCAGATTGACAACTGCAGTGCACTACACCAACATCTTCCAGAATCTTAGCCCTATACAAATGTGAGTTGTTCCAAAAACCTTGCAACCTCTGCAACGTCTGTTTTCTAATTGCGAAACTTCCATTGGTACGTATGCTGGCTTCAATCTGTCTATTGACACGGATCTTGGTTTTATTCTTGATTAGAATGGTGTAGGTTTTCGAGTGCCTCTCGTGTAACAAATAGGGACCATCGTATGGAACTTTTAGAGGAGCGCACACCGTATCATCTATAAGAAATACGTGGCTACAAAAGCGCAGATCTTTTGGTATGTACACTGATTTTTTCCCGTGTTGTGTAGTCGAAGTCGGACATAAGTTCTCAATATCTTGTTAAAGTTACCTTAATAATTCACTTTCGTTGATGTGTGTAGTCGGTTCTTATATTAAAAATTCGCCATGCAATTGTATTGTTTGCCCTTTTACCATTTCGGTTATCGATACTCCTATGTCCTCATTAATGGCGGTTCTTAAACCCAACATAACAATCTCTGTCCAATTGTTATCAGCTTCATGACATTTTATAGCGGCTTTTAACTTTAGTGTGCGGAATAAAACAATTTATTTAAGTTATTTATGATTAATTTATTTTGTACTTTTTCACGTCGATGTTCTAACACACTAAACTTTTTACATGTAAAAAATATTCGATCTTAGATAAATTCTTACCAGTGTTGTATTTCTTGTTCTAAATCGGTGATGCCAGATTGACAACAGCAGTGCACTATAGGTTAAATGTTTTAAATTGTATATACTTTTTCTTTTTCTCTTTTTTTTTAAATCTATTTTTATGTTTCTATTTATAACTGTATACCTGTTAACATTTAAAGACTTTTTAACAACGTCTAATAAAAACATGTACAGAAAGAATTGAATATTTATATCGTTGGTCACAAGTAGAAAGGCACGTCTGATCGGAACTGCTTAGACTAAAAGTTTTTAACAAGAAGAAGTATGATTGCGATATAAGTGAATTCGATATATAAATATGTCTTAAATGTAACATCATTTGGTCTAGTTGTTTTAATATTTCTCTTTATTAGCTGTCGTTATAAGTCTAGGCATATAAAAGGAAAAAATTACAGTACGAGCTCGATTTGTGTAACCACTGATTATTGCAACACCTAAGTAAGTCTTTTAGTAAATTTAACACGCTTTTCTCCCCAAATTTACTGAATTAGTTTCAGCAGATACTTTCAGTTTCAAAAAAAAAAAAAAAAAAAAAAAAAATTCAGAGGTAACACTTTTTATTTATTTTTCTGTCTGTACTCTTCGTGCATGAGTGTAAAAAGTTTGTATGAGTAGAAGAAAAAATTTTGTATATTCTTTTCCTCAACCTAGATTGTGTTTATAAATCACATAAGTAGGAATCAAATATACGCAGGTACAAAATATCGAAACTAGTTTTTTAGTTTCCATTCACACATAAAATATTATTTTATAATTTTTTTACTTACGTGTATTAATTTTTTATGTTTAACTTTTAGAAATAAATTATTTTATGTTAAATTATAGTTACTTCGATTTCATTTCGGTTGCGCAAATTGAGCTCGTACTGTGTACAAATCGAAACTATATTTATATAAGAGTATTATTAATTTACTAAATATATCTCGCATGTTATCAAATGAGCGACTTAGCCAATTCAGTTACATTATCATGAAGAATATCAACAATTAAAAGTCAACACTAATGTACATGAATGTAATTACTTGGGGATTAGCTGATAGAAAAATGAATAAAATTTTCAAAAATTGTATTTAAGCTAATAAAAAAATTTACATTTGAAGCATTTGTTTCTCTCTGTGTAATGATTGATACATTTTCTTCGATTGGCTTTATAATTTTTTACCTATCTTTTTTTTATTTCAAACTCTTTTACGGCCAAAATGTATATTTGAGTTTTGTTTAAAATTGCTAATCTCTAAAAAATCATCAATGGCGAACAAAGTTAAAATTGATTATTTGAAACTTTGAAATATATGTATTTAAGATAAAAATATAAAAAAACAACATCATGAATTTATCTTAAGATTAATATCACAAAAGAATAATATGCTTATCTAATTTATTTTAAGCAAATTTGTTTAGTTTATCAATAGCAAACAAACGTTATACTGTTAAAAGAAAAAATTAACTATAAAATTCATAATTTTACATGTTTTTTGAATTGTTTTGATGTTGAGATACATGATTCGCTATGATTTCTATACAATTTGGCACTAGGTCATATAATAAAAATGATTTAATGTTAAACACACATAAAGATTGAAAGCAAAAGGTATGAATGCATTATCATTTTATTAAACTGTTAACGTAGAAGTGAAGGCTAAGTAGGCCTCGAAACTTTAAGTCTTTCAATAGCACTTTTTGCATAACTTACTCGTATATATTTCTGTACAGTTTGTAAAATATTTTAAAATTAATTTAAATTAAACCGTTTAATTTTGTTAATTTACTTTCAGGTAATCATACAAGATCCCATGAATATTTTCTTGGTTAAAGGTATTTTTGATCTGACTAAAATGAGTAAGTATTTTTTCAATAATAACCCAGCAAAAAATTACACATTACCATTAGAACTACTTGCCATATAATGACTTACTTTTCTGATTGCCAATTTTCATTACTCGCTTAGAAATTAATGTAATTAATGTGTAATTTTTTGCTGGTTATTTCTCTTTTAAGCTATTGGTGTGAATGGAATGAAAGAAAACAATAAATTTGCAGAAAATGTTACTAAGTATCACACCCTTGCAATATAAATTTACCTATATAGTTTCGAAGTTAATTTATACCAAAAGATATAAGCTTGAGTAAATATGGAAAAATTTTAACTAAATTTTATAATTACATTTGTCTTTTTCTTTAAATGAAATTTTCCAAATCGGTGTAATCCCATTAACAATAAACGTAATATGAACATAAGTAGTAATTAATTAAATAATATTGAAATTCTAACAATAGTCACAATTTTTAAACTTTCTCTATGAGCTTTTAACATAAGGATGCAATTTATGTTTATTTGCAAATTTGCCTAAAGCACAAGGCCAGTTTTAATAATTAATTAATTATAATAATTATTGAGCATAATTATTCTATATTTATGCTCTTGTTAAATAAGAAAAAAGAAAATGTTCAAATAAATATAATTTATTTAAAAAAAATCGAAGAAGAAATACTTAATCATAAGGATAAAATATTTTTCAATGTATTTGATATTTTTTCTAAATATAAGACGGAGTGGTTAGAAAATTATATCTAAGCTTTCAAATGAAAATTTTTTTTAATTATCGCTAATGCTCTTCTGTGCAAAAGTTCGCTAAGGCTTTGGGCATTTCTTAGAGTGAAACATCTTTTAAAATTTTAAAAGTTTTATAACTTTAGTCATGTGATCTTTTTCTCGTGGCACCAAATTAATTTTAATAGAAATTTTTAAACTACAAATTTCTATTAAGATCACTAATTAGTTGTTTTGTGATAAGCTAATTTTCTAAATTAAATTTCTATATTAAATTTTTGTCTCTAAAAAGAACATCACAGCTTTCGATGTGAAAGAGATAGAATCACAAATTTTCAAAGTCTTATTGAGTTCAGGAGTAACTACTTCAACATTAAATTTAAACAATTTTTTTAATCGGGTATAATATCTTAATTATGCTTAATTAAGTTGAGTATTTTTAATACTTATAGAATGAAATATTTTTTTTAATTAATGTGATTTTCTATAGAACAGAAGAAATATTAAGCTATATTTTTTATTGATTTGTTTCTAAAAATCATCAACACTAGGGCAAAAATTTTAAATCGTCAAAGTGCAATTTGTTGGGGTTTTAGATGGTCAAAATAACGGTAAAACATCAAATCTATCGAGTGTATATAGGCAAAAAATAGAGAGATTGTTTTTTAAGTGTTTTGTTTAAAAACCAAAAATTATTTTTTCCATTAACAAAATTAAGGCGTTTGTTGCTTAAGTCCTTTGTGTTAATTAAAAACAAATATTTCATAGAAAAACCCAAATAAGGTGTTTTTTGCTTGAGTCTTTTGTTTTAAAAAGTAATTCCTTGGATAAAGAAAAATTAGGTGTTTGTTGCTTAAATCTTTAGATTATTAGGCCAAAAATTTTAAATCGTCAAAGTACAATTTGTTGGGGCCTTAGATGGTCAAAATAACGGCAAAACATCGAATCTGTCAAGTGTGTATAGGCACAAAATAAAGAGCTTGTTTCTTAAGTCTTTTGTTTAAAAACCAAAAATAGTTTTTTGCATTAACAAAATTAAGGCGTTTGTTGCTTAAGTCCTTTGTTTTAATTTAAAAAAAATATTTCATTGGAAAACCCAAATAAGATGTTTTTTGCTTAAGTGTTTTGTTTTTAAAAAAATATTTCCTTGGGTAAACAAAATTTAAGTGTTTGTTGCTTAAATCTTTAGATTATTAGGCCAAAAATCTTAAATCGTCAAAGTGCAATTTGTTGGGGCCTTAGATGATCAAAATAACGGTAAAACATCAAATCTGTCAAGTGTATATAAGCACAAAATAAAGAGTTTGTTGCTTAAGTCTTTTGTTTAAAACCAAAAAATAATTTTTGGAATAGGAAAATTAAGATGCTTGTTGCTTCAGTTCTTTGCTTTAAATAAAACATATTATTTCCCAGGATAAACCCAAATAAGGTGTGTTTTGCTTAAGTCTTCTGTTTTAAAAGTAATTCCTTGGATAAAGAAAAATTAGTTGTTTGTTGCTTAAATCTTTAGTTTAAAACTAACCTTACTTGCTTTGGCATGTAAAAACAAATATTAGATCTAATCAAAATATGTTTTTTTTTGTCTAGTAGATCATTAATAACTAGAACGTCAACGATTCAACACTAAGTTTTCTACAAGTTAAAAAAAAAAATGTTCATACAAATCTGCCATGCACATACAATTCTAAAAGATCCATCAAATGTTATAAATTATTATAAGTAATACGTATTCAATTTCAGTTTTAAGTTGAAAGCCCATCAACTGGGCATCTCCTAAAAATAACTACTTACTGCTGGCCCAAACGTTATATTGAAAATGTAACTAATGAAGTGCTACAATTTGTTTCACTTATGCCTCTAAGAGCTTCTTTTGAAATGAAAGACTATTGTTGTCTTAGATAGAAAATGTAAACGGTTATTGAAATTTGAGTTAGTTTCTATTTAAATTTTTTTTTCCTAGTTGAAATATACCTTTAAAAAGTTTAAAGAAAAAAACATTGAAACAGCAGTTACTCTGTAACACTTTTCAGTAAACGCCTCTTAACTCCCTACATGACCTACAATAAGCAAATACTTGCGCACGTCTTGGTGAATAAGCACTACTGCATAATTCCGGGATTATTGAATGTGTTAAACATTTTGTTTGTACAAATTAAATATTAGGAAAATCTATCGTTTGTTTTCTGTGTGCTTATGTTCAATATATTCAATTTTAAAACAAAAAAAAAAAAACTTAAAACCTTATTTTATTTTTTTTGGGTCATTTCTGTAATCAATCATAAAATGCTAGTGTTGGTCTTTTTATGGTCTTGTGTACTGCTATACTTTTAAGAGTTTTTTTTATTTGTTTTTAATTTGAAGTTTTATAAAAATTCTGGGAAACATAAGTTAAAAAGGCCTTCTAGTTTTCATTCTGCATAATATACATACCTACATACATAAGAAGTGCTCCACATACATACACATATACATATATATATATATATATATATATATATATATATATATATATATATTTGTTTATAAATAATTCGTTTTCTTTTTAGGCTAAATTGCTTAGTCATGCTTTTTGTTTTTGAAGCTTGAAAGTATTTGCCCTGTGTCAAGTAAAGTGCACATGTTAAATTTGATATATTTACATACATTTTTCCATACTCAGGTTAGTATTGCTTTTTTCTTTATTTTTTTTTTTTGGTTATGTTGAGAGCGCTGATATTTTTTAAAGTGTGTACTTGAGAGTTTTGTGGTTTGTTAATCATTTTAACATCTAAAATATTTTTTGTAATTAATTTATTTAGCTAATTTTTTCTAAAAAAAAAATACCAATGCTATGGTGCATATTTAATCTTTTGTTAATATTACTGTTAACAAATAACTGTTTATTTTAAATTTGATATATAACAGATAACCTAAAAGCCTAATATGGTTCTGGAGGTATGCTTCAAATCAATACAAAACTTTTAATTTGAGAAAAAATTTGAAACTCGAAGTAAACATTGAAAGCGGTATTTTCAACAAATAGAAAAAAAATATGAATGTCCAATTTTTTAGGTTGCTTGAAGCCCGTTCAGATGAAGGGTGGCCTAGCTGTGACAATGCTTACGTTCTCTTTTGGAATTCCTTCTTAAATCTATGTGCGTTTACACGAAGACTTTTTTGTCGCATTGGCCAGGCGACTTTTTGATATTAATTAATTTGATCAATATTTTTTATTCGTTCATTCGTAGCAGTGTTGCCGTAAAGGAACTAATTATTAGTTGTGGAAATGTAGAATTAATATATCTCTATATTTTAATTTTTTTTAATTTACTAGCAAAATAGAATAATTCCAGCACTGCTTGTGCATACACGGAAAAAAAATATGGTTAAGGTAACCATAATCAAACAGCAACATACTATGATTGAAGTATATGGTTGCAGTCAAATCATGTTATTGTCAACAGAAAAGCAAGGTTTAATAATATTATCTGAGTTAATAATAATATTATGTACAAAAACAATTAACTGTGTTGTACGTAATCTTAATATTGTAAATATGAAAACACTATTGCTAGATGTGACTAAAATAGACTTACCATACCATGTTCTAATATTATAATAATATTGTTAAATACAACCACAATATTATTTTATATAACAATTGTATTTTGTTTTTTAATCATATATTTATCTTTTTTTTTGAAACAGATGTGCGTCGAATCAGAAATAAAAATAAATTAATATTGTTGAAATAAAATGTATATTGTGTGTACATGTGTACTTACATGTGTATGTGTGTACACACGAAATACATATACGTCTGTATAAAAAGATTCGTGTATATATATTTTTATTTGTTTATACTTTATTTATTTATTTATTTATTTAACACCACGCGTGCACTACCGATTGCTTACAAACGCAGAGGATGTTTCTGAAGAAGATTTTGTTTTAGAACTTAATATAGTATGATTTTGGATAACATTATATTGTTATTTACATTATATTATTTTTACATTATAATACAAATTATGTTGTAGTCATAAATTTTTAACAAAACTATATTGTTAAGCTCTAACCATATCACACTTTTTTATGAATGTAATAATGTAATTATTGTTCCAGAGAACATAATATTGTTTTCTCAGCCATGCAGCAACTATATTTTTTCTCTACGTGTAGCATAAAAAAATACGATAGAAATTAATATGTGAGAGAGAAGAGTTAAAATTGTCACTTCAATTCCCAGTACGTGCGACTTTTGCTACCCCGTAAGCTAAGCCACCCTTTATCTAAACGACCTCTTGTCGACTTGAGTAGACAAAGTTCTCTAGCTTGTCTACGAACTCTAATTTTCGGAGTGTCTTCAGGTTTTATAAGCCTATTCATGAATATTTTTCTTAACAGATGTTCTATATATATATTTTTCTTTTTGCCAAAACCTCTTTCTATTAACATTAAACATAAAAATTAAATTCTACTAAAAATACAAAAAAAAAAAAAAGAATATGTAGCTTTAAACGTTTATTTTTTTCTTCTCTTTAATTAATGCCATAACGATTTAAATATAACCGTTTACCTTTTACTACTTCGATAATTAAATTCTTTATGCGTAAATCCAGTCACATTGGTTACTATACTAAGCCTTATGCGATAATTTCAAAATGTCAAATTGCAAATTACATTTCATGTATTTACACAAATCCATGAACATTTCGCATTAAATTAATTTTGCTTCCTAGCCTTAGAACAAAACAAAAAAAAAAATCAATTACATATAACGCAGTATAGTTTTCATATTACGACAAAAATATTTAACATCAAACATACATAAGACTATACACGTTATTTTATGAACAAAAGAAAAAAGCACACAAACAACAAAACAAACTAAATTGGCCATTTAATACCTACATACCTCTAGTAGATAGAGATTAGTGAATAGATTGAAAACAATTACTACTACAAAAACACAACCCGGCTGTCACATTGCTGAACGAGTTGTCCAGAAAAATAAACATATTAAAAAAATAAATAATAATAATAATAATGAAAACGGAAAATCTATTAAAAATCTATTAAATAAACACAAAAGCAATATAAAATTGTATGTTCTCTTCTAACTGGAGTCTTAATAAATTTTTTCATTGAGATTATAATGTTCAATTCAGTAGAGTTGTAAATACTAGAGTATGGCACAAGCCATAAAATAAAGGCTTACAAGCAATGTAATTAATTTCAAAATGTGTGTGTATATTGCTCCGTTATTGTAAAACAAAACGTTCAAAAGAGATTTGTTTTGTTTACGATAAGAATAATGCAGTACAGAACAAAGCTGCAATAGACCAATGTTGAAATAAAATCAAGGCTTTCAAAACAAATATGAAATAGAACATCAAAATTCACACAGAACATTCAAAACATGTTTGAATGTTCTGATAGCAAAGAAAAAGTTCAATATAAAAGAAGCAATGCGCATTTAATATGAAATAATATTATACATACTTATGTACATTTATATATAATAATTTGTTAATTTTTATTTTCAATATATGTATACATATATACATACATATACACATATAGTTTGCAGGTTTGTGCTCGCGTTCTAGTGCACTCGATGTTTCTGCAATGATTTACTGTTGGTTTGTTTCATTCTCGTTTTTTGATTTGATATTCTACTTATTTTGAGAACACAAGCACTAACAAAATTGCAGAGAAAAACTTTTCGAATGACGCTTGATTTATTTTAGTGAAAGTCATGTTTTGTTAGTTTTGTTTTGTTATTTATGTTAACACTAAAACATACTGCTTGGCAGTAGTGTGAAATAGAATACAAAACTTTTAGAACGACTTACGCAGGCCTTTAGTAAATACACATTAACATCATGGAATTAGGGCAAATTTTTTTTTATTTATGTATGTATGTATGTACAAATAAAAATCATATGAGGGCAACTACATATGTACATGAGTATGGCTTCATTAGAATGCATTAGGTCTTGGAAAAAAGAATTCATAATAAGATGAGATTGTCTTTTAAGTGAATTTAAAATTTTGGTTTATTCTGATTGCCATAGCTTATATAAGAAAAGAAATAAACATACAATTGTTAATAGTAATTTATATAAAAAAGACCTTGTGCTTATATATTAAATTAAATACAAACATAAGTAGTTTTCTTTATTTTCCATTTGGTCTCCAGTAAATGGAATCCTTTATATTTTCATCTGTGTATAGTGCATATCAAAAGAAGTTATACAGTAGTTATGGGATCGCTTCATAATTTAGTAAGTATATTATTAAACTACACAAAAAATAATGCCTTCCAAATAAAAAAAAAAAAACTTGTGTTGGCTACACTAATTGAACTTTGTAGCAAAATTTCTTATGTTGGCTTGGCAGGAAGACTCCATGATGGCTACGTATTTGCAATGGATATTTTTTTTTTAAATAGCAAAAAAGGCGGTTTAAGATCACCTTACAGGATACTGAGAGGACAATTTGTGTCACATCTTATGAAGATAAATTTTGCATTTAAGTTATGAGGTTAAGTGGCAGGCCTTGAGTTTAATGACTGCAGTAATTGATATTTATACATTTATAGTACTTGAGCGCTTCTTAATTAAAAGGTTAGGGTCATTATAAATAGCAGAGCTGTAAATGAATGATTTATGTTTGATATTTAATTCACAATGAATTAAAAAAATTAACTTAATTCATTTTTCCCAAAATCTGAATTAAATTAAAATTGGAATTCATTCCTAATAGAATTAAAAGTTCCTGAATGCATTCGTATGAATTCATCATGAAATAAAATTTCTTGAATGCGTTCATGTTATCTACAAAAAAAATAAATTAAATTTTTAATGAATTCATTGATAATCTAAAGGAAAGGAATTATAAGTAATTTTTCATTCACTTTTTTAATTAGGATAAAGATCATAAATCGAAAAAAAATTTGAAGTTTTAAGAAGCCAAAGAATTCGCATCATATACTCTGTAAATAAATTTATACATATAATAATAATTATCCATTTAACTAAGACTTTCGTTTATGATATTGCCTTCCAACGTATCTCGAGCATTTTGTTCGATTAAACAATAAAAAAAAATGAATAAAAGTTCATCTGTCTGTTATTCTTGTTTTCAGTTTCAGTTCTCCGTATTCGTTGTATTTTTCTAAATGTTGCTTTCACAAATGACGTAGAAAAATTCGAGGTTACATGAGCTGTTCCAGTCAACACCTTGTCACAATAAAGGCATTTCGCTGATATATATTCCCTTTTTGGTCTAGATTTCTTTTCTGGATACTCTTGCTGTAGGAATACAGACAGTTGCATTTATATAAAGATGTCTTACATATTTTAGTCAATTATTTCTTGCCCCTAATAAAAACAAACCACTTCCATGCTAGTAAAATATTTCTCAAACAACAGCGACCGCGTTGGACATTTGCCGAAGTCAGGTGATGATGTGACATCCGCCAGCTCAGGCTCATCCTTTTGTGCTAATTCTGATTTATAGTTTTTAGAACTGCATAACCCATTCTCATTTACAAGTTCATATACAAACTTTTGCGTCCAAATTTATGAAAGAAATTTTCGGTTTCATCAAATTCGTTTTTGTGTAATAAATTTTGCTACATTATGTACATTTTTCACTTTTGTGTTTCAAAAGTAAATCAAATTAATCAACCGATTCCTTTGCAGAAGCTTCTATTTAATTTATTTTATTCAACGGTTTTGAATGGTATACATACTTATTCATATAACACAAGACCTATCTAGATCGTTTTTTTTACATATTATTGCTTAAGCAATAGTAGCTGCAATACAAAAATCGCAGAATAGCGATTGAGGAACAATTCATTCGTAATGAGGAAATGAAAATGAAAATGTTGAATGAAGAAATTAATTACAATTAATTGCCATTAATATTATCGATGAATGTAATCAAATTTTAAATCAATTATTTATGTTGGCTTAAATGAATGCATTGAAAAAAAATTCAATTCAAGATGAATTAAATAAATTTTAACTCTAATCATTTTTTTCGTGAAATGAATTCATTTATGTATATTAATTCAAGTAATATTTTGGACAAAATGAATGGATTAAAAAAGTGATAACTCATTGACTGAATGATTCGCAGATTCACTTAAAAAAGAATCATCCTTTTACAGCTCTGATAAACAGTACGTTTAACACTTATCATTTATTCTACAATTTTTGATAAATTTAAATTTTTTTAATATTCACCCTTATAGCAGCGTTAATTTGCATTAACTGTCTTAATGCAAATTAACTTGTGAATTATCCTCATTTGTAAATGCAATAAATGACAGTGAATTAATACTGAATTCAGCTATATGATAACACAGTCCTCATATGGTAACACCGTCACCATCAATCAAATGTTGACAAATTGTTTTGGTTTTCCAAATTAAAATGCGATTCGGTCAGAAAATATAAGTTATTTTAATTGTTTTTAGAAAAAGAGCGAAGAAGTATTAAAATCGAGACACATTTTTTCTATTTTAAAATTATCGAAGTGTGTGGCACGAAAGGTATGTACAGATTTTGTTTACTTAATGCAAATACTGTCGTCTGTCAGGGTAAATTTTTAATTCACATTAACGCTGTCGTCTGTCTACGCTATTATTCTTTTTGGCGTCGACAACGTAACAAAATGATATTTTTAATTTGTTTTTTTTTTTTTTTTTGCAAGTCCGTAATATAGTATGTATATAGTATTGCCATTTGTTGATGACTGTCAACATGTGTTTGGTATTTTGTTGATGTGTCCGTTAATTTTTTCGTTGATATCGTGTTCTGTTGAGTGTAAACCTAAAGAGATTTGAAAAAAAAAACAAATCAAATAGTCAAAAAGTGAAATATATAGGAAATAACAAAGCATATATTTATTTATACCTAATGATTTATATAATATGAACATAATTAAAATTGCCAACCTCAACCAATTTGAAAAGGTATTTTAAGAGTTGCTAAAGAATCTGTTCCTAATAATTTCAAGAAACAATGGCAAAGTGTTGCGACTGTATTAAATGCCCTCGCAGTTCACAACTGACATATCATACACATGTACACTCCCGGGATTAGGACAAATCAATTAACTTAAAGATCATCAAAATCGGTTCACGCGTTCGGTTTATATAGTGCCCCAAAGGAACACACATACATACATACATACATATATACATAGACCGATAAACACAATCACCCCTATTCTGCGTTTCGATTACGTTCCCACATTCAGTTACGCACGGATCGAAAAGAGGTATTCTGCCAAAAAACTGAATCGATAGAAAAAGAAGAAGAGAAGAGTATGTTTAAACCGGCTGCTTTGCTTTGAAACGGGTGAAATAGGAACAGTAAAACTAAGCAATTTTGCAAAATTTTTAGCAAAAAGTTAATTTTAGTGCAAAAAACAGTGATTTAACAATTAAAACAAATAATAATTAAATATTGTGAAAATTTTCATTAAATAAACTCTTGCAAATTTAAGTACAGAGAGTTAAAAAAACGGGATAAGCAAGAGGTGTTTGTGGCCAAACTTTTGCAGTCTGAAGAATCCTGTCGCGCCGGAGGTGATATTTTAATTTTTTACACATATGTAATTGTAACACAAAAATAAAGTTTATTTGTTTAAATTTAATAAAATCCGTAGACAAAATCGTTTTTCGTTGCCATTAAATAGGTATGTCAACTGTTCCACCTGTAATAAACTAAATAAAAATCGCATTTCAGTACAGAAAAACAAAACAAACTGTTTAGTTCATTAATTAAACCTTCTTTCATTTAATACTTGCATTATTTTTTGCATTAATCACTTTTTAAAGCTAAACAAACAAAAATTGAAAACGCTCCGCCATTAAAACAACAACTTACAAAAACGTAGTTACGACCGAAATGCAGAATACATAGAATCGAAAGAGAAATCGAAGAACGGAACGCAGAATACCAAAGTTGCCAAACGGAGAAACTTTCGATTCGAATCGAAACGCAGAATAGGGGTGAATACCCTTCTTTGCGTTGCACAGTTTGCAAGAAAATGAGTTAAAAATTTTCTATTTACACACAAGGTAATGGAAAAATAAAATTTTATTATTCTTTCAAGAGTTTAGCAAACAATATATTTGTATGAAGAACGACATGAGAATTAATTGCTCATCATTAATAAAAGATTTCCATTTTTTGAGTTATGACGTTGTTTGGGTAAATGAGCGATATGTACTTTTACTTTAGACATGTAGCTTAAACTAGTTTTTTTTTTGCTTAACTGATAAATTTTCTACTTCGAAAGAAAAATTAATATAAAACATATTCTACGATTACATTTCGAGACGATTGACGTAAATGTAAAAGTTTGTTATGAATAAATTAAACAATAAAAATAATAAAAATATAAATTTAAATTTGTAGCGGTTTTATTAGAAATGGTGTTGAATTTTTTTGATATCATGTTGAGATTTTTGATTACTTACTTTTTTTTGCTACAATACCTACAAATAGGCGGTAAAAATCAAAACGAAAGAAACAAAAAATCAAACATAGAAAGCATTTTTGTTAATTTTTAAATAACAGTGAATAGCCTATTTAGTGCTAAATTTAAAAGAGAAAATTAATAAAAAAAAACTGAACTTGTTATAAATATAAAATAAACTGAAAATAAAAAAAAATTTGACGACCTTTATACAATACGGGTACTAATAGCAAATGATGAGTAACAAATTGTATCTATCCAAAAAATTATATAAACTATTTATTTTATTCGATATGAGAACTAAAGAGTTGAAATCCATTAACCATTGTGTTTACATTTCTGTCATTTATGAGTTTCAACATTAATAGTCTTACAAAAGATATTGTGTAATTATTGAAATATAAAGTTAATAAAAAAAGCTTTAATTTCACAGTTAACACATTTTTTCCTTATAAGATGTTTTCATTACGTAGACAAATATTCATCCAATATTATTTTATCTATACAATCATTAGTTGTTTCGTCAATCTGACATTATGTGTGAACTCGATATTTTTTTACTCACTCTGTCTGGTTCATTCTTCGTTTAATGTCAAGTTCAACTTAACAATTGTACATATTTTTATGGTCAATGTATTTATAATTTTTATATTTATGTACATTTCACACAGTGTTTGCTTTCGAAGTGTGTGCATATTTATATTTTTAACACCTGGTTCATTTCTAACACATTATATTGTTCGCTCGTACTTCATAGTGAGTTAATAATTGTTTTTTTTCATATACTCGTAGCATGTTTTGTTCATAGCCAGCGTAAATTGCTTGTGCTGCATTAGAATTACATGTCAAATTGACCATTTAAACTTTAAGAGACAGACAGACAGTTTACCTTTGAAATAACTGAAACATTTCTGAATTGCTTTTTTTTATATAATTTAACTTTAACACTTACATGCATGAATGCTTAAATATGTTATCATGTAAAAAAAAAATATTAAAAATTAAACAAAATATTAAATAATAATAAGGGCATTATAATATGTTAAGCAGCCCATTTTAATGTGATATATATGTGCGTATGTTAAAGTTTAAATATTTATTTAAGACAGGTTACATTTAGGCTTATGTACCAAATGTTTATACACAAACGAAACCATTTTCATCCTGTTTTTATCCTTCGTCACCTTGTTGCTCTTACCCACAAAATGTTTACCTTCAAAATATAAGGTACTCTATGTAGTCAAGCCAGAGAAAGTTCAACAATGAAAACCATTTGATAATTGATTTCATATAAAGTGCATGTTTTAAGACTTACTAATGTAAGTCACTCACTCTGCAATATTATGAGACAGTTTCGCTATAGCTAAAAAATTTAAAGTTGAAAATCTAAAAACCAAAGGGAAAAACTAGAAAAGAAGTTGGGACCATCTATGCCCATTAAAGTGTATAATTCAATATTAATTTAAAACAGTTGCAATGCAATTGGCTTCGATGAAAGTCTCCACATTCATTGCACTTACTGCGTGCTATAATTTTGTGTGTTTTAGAATGGTCATGCATACTTCCATTAAATTTTAAACTTCTGCTTAACACTCTCCTGCCTAGTAGATTTTTCAAGAGCTTTGTTCACATTTAAAGCTGCTGTTTCAAATTTAGCAGCTACGCAAGTTCTTGTAAACAATTGTTTAAGAAAGATCCCTCGAATATACTGGGCACGAACAATCCAAAATAATCAGCTTTGGTTAAAAACCAATCAGAATCCAATCACAGCTGAAATCCGAAAGCACAATTGGGGCTGAATCGGACATACCCTGCGTAAGTCTCCGGATGATATCGCAAAGCAAGCTATAGATTGGAATCTACAAGGCAGTCGAAGACGAGGACGTCCAACGCAAACTTGGAAACGACAAACAGAAAATGAACTATCCCGCTTAAATCTAGGTTGGAATGAAGTAAAACATCTATCACAGGATCGTGTGCACTGGAATAATCTTGTTGCGGGGCTATGCTGCTTACAGGAGTAAAAAGGAACCAATATATATATATATATAATATAAAAAAATTTGTGGGGTCATGCCTATTAAAGATGAATATAATATATATTTTTAGGAAACTTTTACGCACCTTGGTCTCTTGCAATATTTAAACTGGGCAAGGACACGCACAATAAAATGCTTTTGACGTCTTTTTCACATACAATGAAACCTTTCATAACAGGACACTCACCGCCGCCGTATTTTTGTCGGGTTATAAGAAGTGCCCGCTTATGAGAGAGGTACACATTTTTGGTGCACAATTTTTGTCCTGTGTCATTTTGAAACACGAGCTAAGCAAAGAACTTTTTCAAATAAACAGAAATTTCTTTGCCGTCTTCAAATCATCAATATCATTGATACTAATACAAATATGAATCAGAACTGGAAAAAGAAAGACGTACTATTTAAATGCAACTTTTGCCGTGTTTCCTTGATTCTGTCCCCTTATGAGAGGTATTTAGAACAATATTTTTAAAAAAATATTTTTGTATTTACAAAACTAAGCCGGTTGTTAGAGGTGTCTGGGTATAGCAGGTGTCCGTTTTAAGAAGTTTCACTGTATGGATCTTGAAATTACGCAAATTATAAATATTGTATTATTATTCAGTGATTTTGAAAAAGCATTCGATTCTCATCAACACTCAGCAACGTAGGATGCACTACGATGACAGTATGTATCCAAAAAAAAAAAATATGTAGATATATTCCTCATTCAAGCTCTTTATGGTAAAGTGCCATATTCTACAACAAGCTAGAATCTTGGCCATCTAACAATGTTTATGCATTACATTGCGTGACAAATTTAATTTTCTTTTTGCAGTAACCCTACTATCCAGGCATAAAACATCATCAAACATCATCTTAAGGTTGTTATTTTTTCAAATACATTTTTTCTACATTAATAACAGTATAAAATATTTTTTAAGCAATAATGGTATCAAAGAAAATGGAAAACTATGAAGAATTACATAATAATATGTTTTTTACTTTCCCTGAAGAAAACTAATAAAAATGTGCTTTTTCATAAGTTCATTATCTACGTTAAAATTATATTAAAAAATTTTACCCCCGAGAAAAAAACATGACAGCTTTCGAAGTAATTCAGATAAAATCAAAACATTTCGAACTCTTTGAGAATGGACTGCAGGCAACAAAATTTTTAAATTTTATTTTGTATATAAACTTTCAAGAATATGAAAGGATATTTTTTTTTGTTTATAAAAAAATTCTAGGTAAAAGTTCCCTGACAATCTGCATTAGCAACAGTGAAATGCGCATGGAATCCAGCTAAACCACGCAATACTCAATTTCAATTTTATTTATAAAAAAAAATAAAATATTTTAATGAACAAATAATACCAAAGTCTGTTGTAAATATTCTGACTAGCCAGCCGTTTTCGAAGGCCACTAAACCTTCATCATCAGCGTTCTATGTGTTGTTAGTCAGAATATTTACAACAGACTTTGGTGTTATTTGTTCATTAATAATTATCACATGTAATTTGGCTTAAAAAGCGATACGAACTTTAGCCCGTTCAAATCACAAATATAGAAACAAATGGAGTTCGAATAATAATTAAAATTAACTAAAAATAAAATATTATATTGAATAAATAAAATAGTAATTTTGGATTATTAGTGCGTTACCAAATGTTAAACTGAAATTTTAAAAATTCCTATAAAAAACACTAAAATCAGTTTTATTTTATAAAAGTTTTATATAAGTAAAATTTAAGAAGGATTTATAAAATAAAATTTTGTATAGAAAACAAATAAACCAAACAAAAAAATTCTATCTAAATGCAAAAAAAAAAAAAAAAATTAAAAAAATCATTATGAAAATCCAAGTGCGATCAGTCTGGTTAAGTCTTGCCCCCATATTAATTACGGCCCTATTCATAATGAAAAAATAACATAAAGTTAGCATAATTGGCAAAATTGAACATAGTATTAACGAATTTATCCATACAATTTTACATTAAAAAGCTCGCTAGGATTTAATATTGCGTTTAAACTACATTATGCGTTGATTTTTAATGTTAAATTGAATAAGAAACCTCTTAAATGCCATGTTCAACTTTGCCACTTATACTAACTTCATGCTAGTTTTTATTAGGGTTCCGTACACCAAAGGTGAAAAGGAACCCTATTGTTTTCGCTACGCTGTCCGTCTGTCCGTCTGTCCGCCACACGGTATTTTCTCAGGAACCGTAAGAGCAACGGACCTGAAATTTGGACAGAGTATGTAGAACCTTGGCCGCTACAACAACAAATACACGAGAATTAAAAATTAAAGGGTGTTCCAAAACGAGCAATGAAATATATTAAAATTCCATGTAATATTCATACAACTTTATGAACATATGTATATTGAAACTTGAAATTTGTAAAATTAGTGTATTTTTATACAGACTACAACAATTAACACTAAAATTTAAAAAATTTAAATTAAAGGGTGGTCCATCAGTTAATGCAATTTTGACTATGTAATTTTGACAATTTGCTATATCTTGGAAACCGTAAGAGGCAAACACTTGAAATTTTCAAAAACGGTAAAACTAAAAAAACCGAAAATTATAAAATCGCCAAACCAAAAAAAATCGCCAAAAATTAAAAAAAAATCGCCAAAACGAAAAAAATCGCCAAAATTAAAAAAAAAATTCTAACACTTAAATAAATCGCCAGATTCGAAAAAGTCGCCAAAATGAAAAAAAAACGCCAAAATGAAAAAAAACGCAAAAAATTTAAAAAAATCGCCAAAACGCGAATATGTCGCCAAAACTAAAAAAATAATTTAAATAAACAAAAAATCGCAAAAATTAAAAAAAATCGCCAAAAATAAAAAAACGCCAAAATGAAAAAACGCCAAAAAACCGAAAAAATCGCCAAAACAAGAAAATAAAGTGTCTAAACTAAAAAAGAGCCAAAACTTAAAAAAATCGCCAAAACCGAAAAAAAACGCAAAAAACGACAAAACAAAAAAACCGAAAAGACCCCAAAAACGAAAAAAAACCAAAACTATATATTATATAGGATGAAGTTTGTATTAAATTACATATCTAGTGTTCGTACGGAACCCTATGTGCGCGAGTCATAGTCGCACTTTACTGAATTTATTATACATAGGGCCGTTAGCGTTTCAGCGGATTTCTGCCCAAAATATATTGCCCCACCGTATTATTTAAATACATAATTAAAGAACTCATTGCTTAAAATTAATATCATCCAAATGTAAACGTTGACTACATTGACGACTCGGCAGGTGTAACATCCACGAAAGCTGTCATAGAAATCGCCATAGAAACATAACACGATAACATTCATAAGTATTAAATCAGAAGTTCAGAGGCTAAACTCTGACTGGAGTTCGAGGATTTTTGATTGTATGCACATTTACAGCACTTGCCCGATTCCAAGTTGAAATACTAAAATTATCACGATCAGACTGATTAACTTTTTCCCCACTTTCCGTTCTTATTGTTCTTGATGACACTGATTTTGGTTTTGCCGCTGATGTGCTAATATTTTCAAACTTCTCGATATAATTTCAAATAAGAGTTATGCTTGACACATCATTTAAGTAATACAAAAGCCCAATGCTACAGAGTCCGCGAATTACAAGAGCCACCCTACTGATTGAAATATCATGTACACCCCCAAGACTCGGTACGTTAGAGCATGAAGGTAGACAAATACAAACTTTCTTTTGAGAAATATTTTATTTGACAACATTTGTTGAAACGACATAAGGAACTTAATTGAAAATGTTTTAAACACATGAAGATTAATGTGTTTTTATATGTACATATTTATTTATGTTATCTTCAAAAATTAATTAACAATAAGTATTCAATTCGCAAATCTAAATATAATTACTAGGCCCGACCAGTATCAGACATAAGCTTAGTGATAGTAATTTATAATACATAAATGTCGTATAAGCACAAAAATTATTTTCAAGAAGTTTCATTTGGAGTGTTGGGTATTAGAGCCGTTTTGTCCCACTTTTTTAAGCTGGTGTGTCCAATAAAGTTCAAGATATTACGAGCAAGCAGATTAGGATGTAACTCGAGTTTTTGCTAAATATTTGCCTGTGTATTTTGCAATTTTGATTAATGATTAATGTGTTTTTTTAACTTAATCTTATATGAGGTTATTAAATCTAAACACTCAAGTACCTTAAATAAAACAAAAGACTCAAGACACAAACATGTTGCTGCGTTCTATATGGGACAACACAAGTATTGCAATTTAAACAAGATCTTAAAAACAAAAAAAAAAAAAAAAAACATTAAGGGCCATTATTGCAAGTCAAAGTTAGTTAAAGGTAGGATTTTAGCGGACGTATAAAAAGCTTTCCATTATTGCAAATTGGATTTAATTTACCAGGTAGGATTAACTTGCCTATAGTTTATCGCTTAATTTAGGTTAAAGTAAAATTTTGCAAATGGTAAAGTTTTTATACGTCCGATAAAATCCTACTTTTAACTAACTTTAAGTTGTAATAATGGCCCTTAGTCACATTAAATTCAATATAAAATTAGTATATACATATATATATATATGTAGTACATACATATGTATGTATGTAGTAAATGAAAACTACTTACTCATAAATATTTCATTAAAAAATTGCAATTGAATTTCATACCAGCAACATGTAAAGAGTTAAAATACGTTCGCATTAATATTAAGAGTGTATTGAATTTATTTAATTTTTTCCTGGAGAGTTTTTTTTTTAACTAAGAGCTTAACTAAGTATTTTACTCTTAAGAGTAAAAGAAAAAGCCAACGGTACTTTGCTCATTTTTGTAATAATAAAAACCTTTTTGTTGTTGCAGCGGTTTTGTTTTTGTTTTGCAGTTGTTTTGCTTCAAGTTGCTATTGTGTTAATTTTGCTCAAGTGTTTTATAATTTTGTTTAAGCCTTTTCGATTTTTTCTGTATAAGATCTTATTTAATACAAGTATTGGTCAAGCTGGAAAATATTGAATCTCAGTATGCTCTTAAAATACTATGTATGTATGTAAATTGTTTTTTATTTTATTCCAAAAGCAGCTGTTAAGTATTTGGATTGCTTTTGTTTTTTTTACAGTTTAAAGCGGCTGCTTAATACAATTGCTGTTGCGGCCGCTGCTGCCAATATTTTTTGTATTTGTGGATGTTGGCCAGCAACTTCTTGGACATGATTTGTGATTTAGTTTAATTTCAAGTGTTGTGCGTCTCGTGCACGTTAGCGGCTTTTTAACGGGTTTTCTTTTCTATTTATTTATTTTTGTTGCGATTTATTTTTTTCTTCTTATTGCTTATGCGATGTTTGTTACGTTTGTTTTAACATTTGTTATGATTTATACGTGTTAACAATTACCGCCGCTTTTTTCTACATTAGTGGATATTATTAAATCCCGTGTGTGATTTTTTTCCAGTGCTAAAATTGAATTAAGCTTATACATAAATATGTACATACATAATTAATGTGAAAAATAAAGTAAAAATGCAAAAATTGTAATCAATGTATTTTTTATATAAAAACAAAACGCCTGCACAGTGAAGTACTTGAGTGCTTTAATTCATTATTAGCAAAGCTAAGAAACATTTTATTAAATGTATTTATTTAAAATACAATTTCATTAGATATGTTATGTTTTGAAAAATAAATATGATAAGTTTTGCACGCATTACTTTTTGCTAAAAAAAATCAAACTGAAAATATAGAATTTTTTTAATAAACAACTTGATCCATGCATTTAAAGCAGCCAAAAGCGTGTATTTATAATAACCTTAAGTGTGATGTTTTAGCAAAACGGAAACTGTTAATCTTCTTTGAAAAACAAAACCAAGCGAAGAGGCAAAAAAAACTAACGTAACTCCAGCTAAAAGCTAGTGAACGGAAGTTACTATTTGAGTTTCTTTATAAAAACTAAAGGAAAAAATAGTATAATAAAAAAAGTTAATGGACCTAAAGATCAAACAAATAATTTATTTTAGCTTAACTTAAATTGTTTCTAATGGCAACTACAAAATTTAAATACCAAAATTTTAGTTTTTTTTCATTTAAAGATTTTGTAAACTCAAAAGAATAAAAATTCAAATTAAAGTACGCAATTACTAAACTAAAAAAAATATTTATGAAGCACTTGCCTTAAAAATTCATTTTTCTTTAGGTCTAGTGGCACTCTAGTTATAAAAAAATGCTTGCCACAAGTACTTTAAAACAAAATATTATCAAGTCTAAAAATTAAATCATTATCTTTTAAATGTTCAGTGATCAGTGTTTAGTTGTCTTGAGCAGGAAAAAAACCCCTGACATCCCAAAACATTTTCAACAATTTCAACAGAGGAAAGCCAAGCTATAAAGCTGTCAAAATAAATATAAAAATACCAAAAAAAAAAAAAAAAGAATAAGAAAATATATAAGAAAAATAAGAAATATGCAAACAAAAATTATGTGCGAATAAATTATACAAAAAAAATATGTTTATATATATATATATATATGTATATATATGTATTTCTTCACAATACTTAACAACCGTGGGAATGTAATTATTGTATTCATTTAAAAATATATTTAAATATACAAAACTTAATTAAATAAAAAAAAATTAATTTAAATAATATAATATCAAAGTGCAAAAAGAGTAATAAAAAAAGTCTTTAAGAAAATTGCAAGCAAATATTTTTGGCATTAACAAAATCTCAAACGTTTATTTTGTGCACACATAACTATAAAAGAGATTTTTTTCCTCAAATATACAGCATGAGCAGTACTTAAATGGAATATCTGCAAATAAGGTAAATGGTTGGTTTTTATGATTTTTAAATTGCTTTTAGCAGAAAAAAAGGTTAAACCAAAGAAAATAATAAAATTTATTGTGCTAATAAAAGTTAAAAATAAAACAACTAGAAGAATGTAGTGCAATATATACGTGACAAACATTTTGTTTAGTGTTTAAATATTTTGAAATAAATCGTTCACTCTTGCAGGGAAAGAAAACTAAAACAAGACAAAGTACACGAAATATTGTTGGGGAAAATAAATAGCACTGGGAGTATTTTTGTACATTTTTTAAACTGAAAAATTTTAATTATACACTCGTACTAAGAGATTATTTTATATAACGTAAGTTGTTGAGATTAAGTAAAACTGTGGAGTGTTTCGTTTAGTGAATTTTGATATGAATGAATGCAAGTTTTATTTCTGTGTATTAATCCATTTTATGCCGCCAGTCTTCTTGTATCTTTAATGCAATGTGTTTTCGTATATTTTGATTAAAGCCTTGATCATCCCTCGAACTTAACAAACTGTTTAAAAATAATGACATTTGAATAAAAGTTGTAAAATATTGTAATAATGAGTTGCTGCCTAATAGCGCCGTGCTTCGCAAAATATGATCCGATTTGACAGCGGGAAAGCACAAACAACAAACCTTAAGTGCATGCATAGAAAGAACACGAAACAATGCATGAATAAGTTCTCTCGAACTACATACAAAATATTGAAACAAATTGTATACCTGTAATAAAATGAGGCTATCAGCACAGAAGTTGTTTAACCCACATTGGTTTTTTTGTTGCTGTTTTGATGATAAACACATTATTTACAATACAACAAAAAAAGTAGAGTAATCCACCTTTTGTTACTCTAAATAAAATGGAGCTGAAAAATCATTTTTGCACAGATCATAATACTTCAGAGTAATAAAGCAATTAAATAATTAAAAAGAGCAATTGTTCAAATAACTAGATGTGGGTTACAGCACTTCTGCGCTGATAGCATCAAATATTAAATACTCTTCATGGTATCTCAATGTAACACCAGGGTTTGTGGGTTTGTTGAATTTTTTGCATGGCTGCCTGCTACCTACAGCAAATCAAGACAAATCGTCCAAGTATAAATCTAGGAAGAATGTCTAGATCCAGTGCTAGATCCACCTCATTGTGTTGAGATATTGCATGAGATCCCCTATACTAATCTGTGATACCTCCGTTAGGTCGTCCACTATTTGTTTTTCAAGAAATTTTTATCGCATTGAGTGCAATTCCGGGCACTTGCGGGTCAGTTGAGAAAATGTTTATTTTTGTCCTGTTCTCGAAAACAGCTACACAATATACGAGTATTATAAGGAAAACTAAGCCTACTGGCATGTCTGCCACTCGTCCATTGGCCCGTCAATACCGTGATCAACGCTTATCGTGTAAGAATGGCCACGGTGTCTTTACAACTCAGCCATTCCATCTATCTTGGCTTTTTGAAGAGAGTATTTGGGGATATTGTTTTTAATGTTGCCAAACGGCTCTACGAGCTGTAATGCAAAGCTCTGCTAGCACATCAGCTTAAAGGCAAAATAAGAATAACTAAAGCTGTCTTAATTTAAAATTATTTTATTTATATTTCGATTACTAAACTAAAAAAAAATAATCAAACAATAATATTTGTGAAATAGGACCTACCACAGAATTCGTAAAAATAAATACCAAAGTCCTTTAAAGTTTAATGGAAAATTATTTACAATATGTTTCTGAAATCAATCATAATTTTTTCAATGTAGTAAAAGGTTCTTATCTTAGAGATTCCAAGTTAGTTGCGGTGTTCCATTTCTTTAATAAATAAATTAATGGAGTAACATTTAGTTATAAGAGAAACACTAACAAAACGGCATAAGATGCTGTTTTCGAAGGTTTTATTACCGTCATCATCAGTCTTCAGTGCAGAAAATGGTAATATACATAAGCAAATAATGTTAAGTAACTCTATAAAATCATAACTGTAGCGCAAACAATCCGTATGCTCTCACCTTTTTTCCCGAGCTTAAATGACTATAGCCGATTTCAATATACAAGAGCATCTTTTCTTCGTTTATGCGAAAAATAAAAATTCGCTACAAACATTGAACTCTCTGTCATTTTTACAGCTCGAGTATATTTATACTCTGGCTGTGAATAATTAATCGAACAAAACAAAATGCACTGATACTCGGGATATTTATTATGTGTGGTTGTTTGAAAACAAGCTTAATGTGTGAGTGTTAATAAAATAGTCCTGTATATACGCATCTGTAGCCGACTAATAGCCAGAGTATTTTTATACTCATACGTATGATTAAAGCTAATACAGTCTATAAATTTTAGATGTTATCGTTCGTGCTGCGTAATAAAACAAGGGTACAAATATAGTTAATGCATATTTATAGTTAAAAGTATTCGGATTAAAATAAATGCGTGTGTTTGAGTATGAGCATGGTTATCATTTTTAGCTGTACGCATTCATAGCTGTTTGACGGCCAATAGTCAAAAGAGTACTTAAAATGATACCTTTGGTCTTTTTCTGCTTCGTTTACAGTGCAGCAGTGTGTTGTGTATGTGGACTTAAACTTAATTCCCACACATATAGTATTTTCAATGTAAATATATTGAAAGACTATTTTTTTTTTTTATTTTTAGATTATTACTTCTATGAAAATGTGCTCTTTTTGGTCTATGTCAGCCGCGTGTCCGGATAGCTTGGCTTTTTTAGATAAAAAATGGGGCAGTATAAATACATATATAGAATAGAATAGATTCATATCGAATATAAAATATTTGCTGGATTCAGCGTTGCCGTTGTGACACTAAAGTATCACTTTTGACCCTTTTTCGTGCTAATGACAATTTGTATGACCCTTTTTTTAATTTATCCCTTTGTAATATTTTAACAAAATCTATGCCGTAGGGCAATCATATGCTCAAAAATTGGACGAAGCACAGTCTAGCATATCAGTAATTGGAAAAAGTGCTGATCGTCCATCATTTTACTGTTTTAGTCAATACAAAAGCCAATAAATGGTGAAAATATTGCAAAATATATGAAACTCAAATCCCTGTTTCCAAATGCAAATTATTTCTGGGAGTATCAAAATTAAAAAATATGTATTTTAACTTTCATCTTTTTATAAATAAAATTCAAATGTGATTTTTCATTACTTGCAAATTGGCAAGACCGTCCACAGGCGGTTTTCACTATTCTTTACCTTGTGTTCGTTCCTAATGTTTTTTCACCTGTAAGTTAAAACTTACGGTTCTTTTGGCTATATCCACTTTAAAAAAAATATTAGCTTCATCCGATCTGGCCAGTTAGAGGTCTAACATTGATTTATAATTAAAGTATGTATGTATGTTAATTAATTTTATTTTAGTCTAATGTATTTAAGTAATTGTTAAAATTCGTGTTTCTTTTTTTAATTGAAATAAATGTTATTTTTTTCTTCCAAAAAAAACTTGACCCCATTTTACTATAAAATACCCTTTCATTGACCCTTTTTTTCTTCTTAAATACCCTTTTTATGACACTTTTTCAAAATTTTCAACGGCAATCCAGCCTGGATTTTGTATAAGTTTCTAAGCCTACTACGCTTATTTTTCTTTTGTTATTTTCAAAACTATTATTATTTGGGAATTCTCAAATAGTTCTTGAAAGTCTGTGCATAAGATAAGAGGTTTGTGACTATTCAAAATGTGTGGTTGAAGTATACTGATGATTTGTTGCAGCATCAGTGAAGTGCGTATGGACGGGGCTGAACCACTCGCAAATAGATTTCGGGTTGGGGTGAACTTCTGACTATATGTCGAATAATAAATTTCATAAATATGAATATTAATGAATAATTCTCTAGCTAGCGTTAGAACATTAGACATGTCAAAGAACTTCCAATGCTTTCAGATTAACAACTCGAAGCATAAAGTACACAACACTTACCTGTGTTTATTGTACAACTCAAAATGCCGCCAAAATCTGCAGGCATATGGGCATATCTAGAAAAAAAATTAAAATCATGTTAATTTTTTAACGCCATTGAATTGAAGATATGTCTTTAAGAAGAAAGGGAAAAAATTGAGCCTGATGAAATCAGTTACGAAGGAATAAGATTCCATTCATTAAAACAAAGGACTGACCACAAAATATTAAAACAAAACAAAGAATTAAATACGCACATGATATATTTTGCTGCACGATTATTAATTTGATGTTTTTTTTTTGTTGCTTGTTGCAATATTTTATTTGCCACCCTTAGCGGAAATATTTATATTCTATGTATAATTAAGCTTAAGAAAAGAGTTAATTTATAGATATAAAAAGAGATTGAAAAATTAGGTAAACAATTATATGTTTGTTATGATTGTTTAAGTTATAATATATTTATTTATTAAACTTATAATAATAACATGGACAATGGCATCACACGCGTTTAGTTCAATATTTGCAAGGTATAGAATAAAAAAAGTAGTAAAATTACAATATAAAGTGTTCAGTAAAGCTGATTATATTTTGTTTTAAAGATTGGTGGTTTTCACAAATTTCATAATTAATTTTACATTAGAGAATAAGGGCTTGGACAAAAGTTGTACAGGTTCAGAGTTTTGAATTAATGCAATTCTGCAGTTGTTTGTTTTGAGACATTGCGTAAGCTTGTTTAAGATTTGTTATTAGGTTGAGGATGGTACTACAACACACATCCACTCGGAGACCCAGTTGAGTCTCCGAGTGGATTATTACTTTTAGTTAACTCACATATTTTTTATTTTTATTGAAAAAGTGCCGTGCAAAATTAAGCTGATGTAATTGCATATTTTTTTGTTGTTGCTATATTCCAATAATCAATCATACAAATACCTTTTCACTGTAAAGTAGCTTTTGCTGCTTTTAGTTAGGGCCTAATTTTATTAAAAATGAAACTTAAATTTGTTTTTATTTTTCAAACAAATTATAAAAACGTGGATAAGCAAAGCAAATCCTAATTTTTATTTTTGCATTGCTTCGGTAATGAATTTGTGTGAAAGACATACTAGTAAACTAAATTTGTTAAGAGTCTTATTTGGTAAAACGAAGCGCTGAGTGTTGACAAATTTTATATGTGTTTTGTTTTTAAATTTAAAATTGTTTTTATATGAAATATGTCAAAGCGCAGTATTTCGCTTTACAAAATTATTCCCTAAGTTTTGTTTTTGTTTTCATATACATAAATATCACTAACGTGATGTGATGTACACAGCTAGGGTCTTACGTGTAGTTTCTACAATGCAGGCACGCGACTTGTCTAGAATATATATAGATACAAAAACACTTAAATTTTTTAATGATTCAAATACAATTTTTTTAGACAATTCAATTACTTGCATTGTGGAAACTACACAGTAATTGTTTGAAAAGTTTATTACATATTATATTGGTTAAACAAGTTTGCCGGTTCTGTGAAATAACGCCGAAAATTTTGAAGACTTTTTTTAGGTTTTTCTGTAAGGATTATTGAATTAAGCTAATAGTTTGACAAGAAATTAAGTAATTTTAAAGAAATTAATTATTTGACATATTGTCAGAAGTGTACATACAATAATTGATATTTATTTGCTGGTGGTCAGGCATATATACATACGTATATATACGTATTTCATTATTGGCGCTTTAAGCAAATCATCAGTAGAATTCAACCACAAATTTAGAACAGTCACAAATTTCTTATCTCATGCACAAACTGTCAAAAACTATTTGAGTATTCACAAATAGAAATATTTAAAAAAAAAATACAAAAGAAAAATAAGCTTAGTAGGATTTGAAACTAATACAAGACCCACCAAATAATTTATATTCAGGTGAACTCATTTTATTTTTTTACATCCTTCTCCTTCATGAAAATCCCATCAAGTATATTTTATGCTGTTATTTATTTCTCAAAAATCCATAAATAATTGAACATTTTACTAAGCGTAGCAAAAGTAGATTTTCCCACAAATACAAAGACACAGGCTTAACATCAAAGTAGAGCTGTTTTGAATGAAGTCGTCATTTCAAAGCGATTTATGATTTTGCGTCATGTTAAATGTATAAAATAATTTTATTGGGAAAAATATTTCCTGAAGCATCTTATTGGTGTTAGTACATATACATATGTATGTATATGTATGTAAGTTTGTATTTTGTTAAGAAGTTGTGACTACAACTGCATACTAACACACATGTTCCTATGTATGTACATTCATAGGCACGAATAGACATCGTTTGGCAAAACAAAAGACTTAAGCAAAAAACTTTTTACTAATGTAATCGTCAAAGTGTTCAAATTTATTTGTTAAACTTACATATTTTATCATGATTATGCATAACTGTAACATATTGATTCAATATTATGTGTGTATATACACACTCATACATACATGCATATATTTAACAAAAATTAAACGACATGACAAAGCAATTTTTTTAAATTTTTTTTTTGTATTTTCATATAAAATCATCGAAAATAGTGTCAACAATAAATGCTCAGAGGCATAAAGAATATTATAGAGTACTTCAAATAAAATAAAGAAAATATAGAAATATTAAATGAAAAAATATACATATATGTATGTATGTATATGAAAAGTAAGGCTTAGAAAAATATGATTTATCATGCAGCAGTAAGTATTTTCAATAATCGTATGAATGCAACAAGAATAAAAAAACATTTATTTGAGGAGAAATTTTTGTTTAAAAAAAATAAGCCACAAAATTGACCCAAAAATCCAAAGACTTATTATTAAGTATGATAAGATAATAGATTTTACAACATAAACATAAACATAAAAGTTAAAAAACGAAAACATGTATTCTACATAGAAAATAAATACAAATAAAAGCAACAAAAAATTCATTAACAGCAGCTTTAAAAAATAAATTCAAAATATTATTGAACAAAAACATTGAAATATAACAAGTCAAGTGTATGATAAACACAAATCTCCCACGTAATATAAGTCCCTATTTACATTATGCAAGTCTTATTGCTAAGCTGATTAGTTTATTAGGAGAGAAAGACGGCGGGGGGAAAGAAACGTTGCTCTTCCCCTCGCCTCTCTCTCCCTGAAACTAATCAGCTTAGCAATAAGACTTGCACAGTGTGATTTGGGACTAAACAAGTTTTTTTATATATATAAAAAATTGTGTACACAGTTTTTAACTATGCCTTAAATTGAAGAGCTTAAGAAGATAAAAATTAATACAAAGATTATGAAGAATTTACGTTATACCATTAATAATATTAGTATTTTCATTATCATAAAGAGAACTGGCAAAAAATTTTTTTTTCGAATATGATATTTATATCAAAAGCCAAAATTATCTTCACTAAGCAAAAGGTATTGGGCTTATTAACTATTAAAATAAAGCCATAAAAATCTGTTACTGCTACAAAAACATTTTTCGTTGTTAATATGATTAATGATATGCTGGTTCCGCAGCTTTACACCAGTTTATTAAAATTTTTGAAAATTTATCGCTTCCGTTGTGTGTCGTCTTTAATATGAAAAGCTTAATGTGTAGAAACCTAACAACATTGACAAAAAATAAGATTTTTTTATCTACAACAGACAAGCAAATAATTAAACAGAAATTCAGTTGCTTAAGTTGATGATGCAGTGGTAACATTTTGGTGTCTTAAAGAAATTTCTTTTAATTTTGAAAGTGAAGCATAACAACTAAAAAATAATAAAATATAATTAATATATAGCTACGTATGTTAACATAAAGTAACAAACAAAAAAAAATTTTTTTTTAAATGAAGAACAAATCACAATAACAAAACTGTTGTTAATTAATGATGGTAAATTTTAGCTTTCATTACAAAACACCTTTCAACAAATTGTGTTACTTTGAATCAAAATAATTTAAGTATTTCAATTGCACTGAGAATATTTTAAATAAGCCCGAAGTTTGCATAAAGTGATACCATACACAGTGAACCAAATACAAGAACGATGGTAAAGAAGCTGTGATGGCTTTCGAAAACAGAATGTTGTTCTAGTCTACTAGTGTTTATCGAAATAATTAAATTTTTTTTTGTGAAATATGTGTTTTTCAAAACTATTACATGTTGTACGATTTTTAAATAATTTATAACAAAAATTAAAAATTTTGAAAACACCCCAAATATATCTAGAAAATATGCGATATCTTTTAAGCGGCTGGACCGATTTTCTTCAAATATAGCTTAAAACCCTCTCGATCGAAAAGTCCCCTTTCAAACATAAAAAAACTAAATCAGCCTTTTGGTCTATACGCGGACTCGGACAGACATACAGTTACACAGACACACACTACAAATTTATAACACCCCTTTTTTGACGGGGGTTAAAAGCTAAAAAAAAATTAAAAATATTTTTAAGTTAAACTTACGATGTCTTCGTTTGCAAAGATATTGCAAAAATTTGCTCTTCATACTTAAAAATTTAAAGGGTAATTTAAAAGTAAGTGTGTATGTTTTGCGTTGGGCTTATGATAAATTGAAAAATTTTAAATTCTTGCTTACTTTTATTGGTTAAGCCATTTTGATATTTCTAATGCATTAAATATTAAATGCCAAATAAATATACTTGGGTCGAAAAAAAGTGTTAATGTTTTATTTATCTATATGAAAATCTTTATGAAAATCTATACCGTTTATACCAAGTTTTTTTTTACATTTACCTAGATTTATTTTATTCAAAACAAAACCCCTTAACTGCAAAATATCCAAAACTACAACCAAACAACTACAATATATCCAATTCACATACCTTTTTAAGCAGACCGTAGCTAATGCACTGATCTTTTTTTATAAATATGTTGTACGGGGTAGTAAAAAATAAATAAAAATATTAGATTTTGAGTAGATTTCCTACAAATCTAGTCACAAAATTTATTTCGTTTTGTATGCAAAGTCTAGTAAAAACCAGATAGATTTAGCTCGAAATCTCGTAACTACTAGATTTCGCGATAATGTAAATGTTCGATTACTTCCTGGAGAGAATAATTTCGGTTTAGTTCATTTTCTTAATTTAAAAAATTTTGCATAACAAAAATTTTTGTTTTTAAGTACATTAGTAGTTAGATTTTATAAGCAACTTGCTAGCATCGTAGGATGGTGCTTATAAAATGCACTTAAATGTTATCGGAATATCTGAAAATATGTTGTTTGCACATGCACAGAAAAATATGGTTGAGGTAACCATAATCAAACAGCAACATACTATGATTGAATTATATGGTTGCAGTCAAATCATATTATTGTTAATAGAAAACTTTAATAATATTATTATTTGAGTTAATAATAATATTATCTACAAAAATAATGAACTTTGTTACATCTAATCTTAGTATTGTAAATATGACAACACTGTTGTTAGATGTGACTAAAATATAATTGAGACTCACCATAACATATTCTAATATTATATTAATATTGTTAAATACGACCACAGTATTATTTAATATAATAATACTATTTTATTTTTTAATCATATTTTCATTGTAGAAACAGCTGTGCGTTAAATTCGAAATAAAAATAAATTACTATTGTTAAAATGAAATTTATATATATAAATGTAGACTTACACGACATACAGACATAAGAGATACACAAATGTTTATATATTTTTATTGGTCTACCCTTTTATGTATACTTTATTTATTTATTCATTTATTTAACACCACCCGTGCACTACCGATAGCTTACAATCGAAATACTGAACTGACATGTTTCTGAAAAAAAATTTTATTTTAAAACTTAACATAGTATGGTTTTGGATAACATTATATTGTTATTTACATCATATTATTTTTAAATAATAGTACAAATTATGTTGTTGTCATAAATTTTTAACAAGACTATATTGTTAAACTCTAACCATATCACAATTTTTTATGGATGTGATAATGTAATTATTAAATTCAAACATTACTCTGTTTATCGTAACAAAATAAATGTTTAAAACAACAATAACTAGTTTTCGACGACCACACATTTATTTCAGAGAACATAATATTGTTTTCTCAACCATTCTACAACCATATCTTTTCTCTGCGTGCAGACTGTGCCTTGAAGATGCTGATGATGATTACGATGCCCAGTAATTTGTAGGTGGGACTTAATGTCTGTTTTATTAATTATTCTGGCATGAAGGTTGTTAAAAAGTGATTGTAAACGTCGAAGGTCTGCTTCAAAATTCCTGCTATAGACATACACTTACACATATACTTATGGCACATACTATAGCATACATTTTAAAGTTCTGTAGGAGATCAGAGTTTTATAGCTCTAAATAGCTTCACTGTTATCCAGTTGTAGCACCGTTTCTCAAGTATAGTCCTTTCATATTTGTCGACTCTACGGTCGTTCCACTTCTAGCAGATATATTTTTTCATAGAACATTTTTTTTAAATTTTGTTCACTAGAAGTAAGGGAACAATTTTTGAAATCTCATAGGATTTTTCTTTTTTTTTTTTTTTGGTACGAATATTGATTACCAAATATTTCATTTTGATAAGCAAACAAAAAAAAATAATATTAAGGAAGTATATCCCTACGAAATGCAAAGTCATTAAGAAAAAGACAAAAGGTGAGTAAGTGAAATAGCAAGTATGCAGTGTCACACGGTGCTATTTTTCGTAAATGGCTTAGGTCAGTAGAAACAGAAAATTTTGAAAGCTATAAACTGTCTTTTATGTTGTTAATGTAATGTTGTTGCACATATGCCCATTTTTTCAGTTGGTTATCAAACTGTAATTATTTTTAAGTTCTAATTAAATACGAAATTGTGTTTTTGAGTGCATATTTAAATAATAATTAAATGCCCAACCTTGCGTTATTAAATACTACTTAAGTTTTATGAGCGCACCATATGTGCTTATGCGTTTGTGTGTTTATTGAAAACATGTACATGAACATCATGTGGTCGTACTAGAAAGAATTTCGTTTCAATGTTATAAATATATAACAAATACAATTCATAAATCCATATAATGAAATAAGTAAACAGAAAAATGCATTCGTATGTTCCTTTGCTTTTATTAAATGTGTTTTTATGCAATTTTAATTTTCTACATTCTGATAACCTAACTTTCTTATATATGTTAAACAGCTGCAGTTTGAAAAGCCTTGCAAAATACTGGGAAATTTTGCAGTGCTACCGTACTTTCAACGTAATTTAATAAGAACTTTAATTAACCACTGAAAAAATTAAATCGTATTTAATTACAACTTAATTTTAAATAAAAATTAGTTAATTACGTATTTAGTTTTTAAGTTAAAAACTCTTTTAAGTTAAAAAGTCTCTTTTTAATGTCCAACAGGACATTAAGAACTTGTAATGTATGAAAGTCCTTGCACTTTATCTGTTTTGTAAACTAAAACAAGTATTGTACAATAAAGTTAACAGCAAGTCTTGGCAAATGCTAAATAAATCAATTAAATGTTGTTAGCAGGAACAATAAAAAAATCTTTATTGTTTAATTAAACAAATACTTGAGTTGAAAACAGCAGTTCAAATTTAAAACGAGTTCATTTTACACAGCTGATTTTTGTATTTTTTTTTTGTGTGTTGAAAAAGGTGTTCTAAATTAACAGCTTTTAGTATATAAAAATCAAATCATACTGATGCATTTTTATACAAACCCGAAAAAAAATTTATAATAATTTATTTTATTCGTTCATAAAATCAACAGGTTTTCTTATTAAAAATAAAATAAAAACTCGAACTTTTTCATATCAATGTTTGTTTTGTTAAACATTGTTTTTTGTTGTTTTGTTTAATTTATTTTTTCATTTTTGTACTTGACCGCAAGTGTCATTGCCAAATAATTTTGTATATAATAAGCAGCAAAAATGCAATACAGTTTACGATATTGTTGCTGCTGTTGGTTAATGTTCCTTTTTTGTTCAGAAAATGCCAATTAAAACTGTATATAAAACAAGATAATTTTTTTTAGGGAAATAAAAAAATTTAAAAAATACCTACAAAGAAAAAAGAAAAAAAAATACAAAATTTTTAAAAAAATAAAAAAAAAACAAATTCACTTACATAAACCACAAATACGAGGCACTACCTATAATTGCCTAATAATGCGAACAGATATCAAAATTGTTGTTAAATATAGTTTCAGCAAAATCGAAATAGTATAAAGGATCAAAAAAAAGTAATCAATTCGAAAGAGATATTTTTTAACAATGTAAATACACGTTCAACTTACATCCATATTTTATTCTAGAATGTCAGCCTTCGTCAACATGACTATGCGTATTTTTACCATGTGAGTTTTTTTTTAAATAATCAGACCTATTATGAACAGCAACGTGCGGTTGATAAGTGAAATTTTTACAACAAATTTGATAAATCCGTGTTACGAAGTGTCAGCGGTTTAAAAGATGTATCAACCATAATTTTTCAACCATCAACTAAAAAATCACTATTGTGAATAGCTTTTAACAGAAATTTATTCTCTTTTTTGCAACTACAAAATAGTAGGAGAAAAAAATTCGCTCGAAATATAAGCAGCAAATAAATAAAAATACATATATGTATGTATATGTAGGTATGTATATGTAAATATTGCTAAATATAAACAAAATGATTGATCTTATGCACAGGGCGCGTATTATGAGCAACAAAAAGCAAATTGCAAAGATTTTAGTTTTGACGAAAGCAAAGGAACTCTGCTCAAAATTAGTTGGTGAAAAAAAATGGGAAGAATATACCACGTACTTAAATAGTTTAGGTCCACCTAAATGTACATTCACTGCATTTTATTTTTGTCATTTGTCAGCTGTTATATTTTTGATGTGTAAACATCTATACGCTAGGGGGTAAAAATCTTTTGACTTTGATTTCTTTGCTGAGATTTCTTTGCTGAGATTTCTTTGCTTTTCTTTCACAGCATTGTCAAATCGGTGTGAGCTATGTATGAGTGTATTCGTGTTTGAAAGAAGCAATACCCAGCAGAGAAACAAGTCGACCGGCTCGAAGCCGACAGTGCGCCGCCGCCGGTTATTTTTCTGCATATTTCCGTACACCAAAGGTGAAAATGAACCGTAAGAGCTACGGACTTGAAATTTGGACACAATGTGTAGACATTTGGCCACTACAACAACAAATACATCAGAGTTAAAAACTAAAGGGTGTTCCAAAACGAGCAACGAAAAATGTTAAAACTCCATGTAATATACATACAATTGTATGTACACTTGAAATTTTAAAAGTAACTGTATTTTTATACAGACTACAACAATTAACACTAAATTTAAAAAATTTAAATCAATGGGTGTTCCATCAGTTAATGCAATTTTGACTTTGTAATTTTGACAACTTGCTGTATCTTGGAAACCGTAAGGGCAAAACTCTTGAAATTTTCAAAAACGGTAAAGCTAAAAAATCAAAAAATTATAAAATCGCCAAATATAAAAAAATCGCCAAAAACAAAAAAAAAATCACCAAAACGAAAAAAAGCACCAAATTAAAAAAAATCTCTAGGACTAAAATAAATCGCGAAAAACCGGAAAAATCGCCAAAATGAAAAAAAAATCCTTAAACAAAAAAAATCCCAAAAACAGAAAAAAGTCGCCAAAATGAAAAAACCTAAAAAAACAGAAAAAAATCGCCAAAATTAAAAAAATCGCCAAAATTAAAAAATTGCGAAAACTAAAAAAAACCCAAAAAGAAAAAAAAACGCCAAAACGAGAAGAAAGCGATAAAACTGAAAAAAAAAATCGTTTAAACCGAAAAAACTTAAAAAAGGAAGAAAGCTAAATAAAAAAAAATGATCAAAACCGAATGTGCGCGAGTCAAAGTCGCACTTTGCTGAATTAATTTTAATTGCAATGCGTACACAACAGCAAGAACAGCAACAACTAAACGATGAACAACAGGAATTAAAAATTAAAAAGTAAAAGTAAAGGCATTTACCATAGATGACCACCGCAATACCACTAAAGTTTCAGTAAAAACAATAAAAAATGTTTAACAAGTAAATTTTTACTGATTACTAAAATTTTTTTCTACAATTTTTATAAATTGCCTAAATGATTTGTTATATGATGAGTTGCATTGAATTTTCAGTAATCAGTAATGCCCGTTTTCATAATGAAATTCTACCAAGTGGCTAAATGTTTTTCATACAAAAGTTTCAAAATTTGATTGAAAAAACTTTGCCACTTGCTACAATTTTATTATGATTACGGCCCTACGATTTTACTGGTAATGCAAATTAAATTTCATTAGCAGTAAAAATTTACTGAAAATTTTTAGTAATCAGTAAATTTACTGCTTACTGCAATTTTGAATGCAGTACATATACATACATGTACTGCAGTGTGCCCATTTACTAACCAAATAAGTTTAATAAAACAAACAAAAACCAACAAATTCATATGTATTTACAATATTGAAAGTTTGGATACTTTTAATTAATTAATTTAAAAAAAGATACTAAAAGCATAAGTACTTCCAACTTAAAAAAAATTTTCATTACACGCAGAGAAAAGACATGGTTGTAGAATGGCTGAGAAAACAATATTATGTTCTCTGAAACAAATGTGTGATCGTCGAAAATTAGTTATTGTTATTTTAAACATTTATTTCGTTACGATAAACAGAGAAATGCTTGAGTTTAATAATTACATTATCACATCCATAATAAAGTGTGATATGGTTAGAGTTTAACAATATAGTCTTGTTAAAAATTTATGACAACAACATAATTTGTATTATTATTTAAAAATAATATGATGTAAATAACAATATAATGTTATCCAAAACCATACTATGTTAACTTTAAAAAAAAATGTTTTTTCAGAAACATATGTCAGTTCAGTATTTCGTTTGTAAGCTATCGGTAGTGCACGGGTCGTGTTAAATAAATGAATAAATAAATAAAGTATAAATAAAAGGGTAAACCAATAAAAATATATAAACATTTGTGTATCTCTTATGTCTGTATGTCGTGTAAGTCTACATTTCTATATATAAATTTTATTTTAACAATAGTAATTTATTTTTATTTCGAATTTAACGCACAGCTGTTTCTACAATAAAAATATGATTAAAAAATAAAATAGTATTATTATATTAAATAAGACTGTGGTCGTATTTAACAATATTAATATAATATAAGAACATGTTATGGTGAGTCTCAATTATATTTTAGTCACATCTAACAACAGTGTTGTCATATTTACAATACTAAGATTAGATGTAACAAAGTTCATTATTTTTGTAGATAATATTATTATTAACTCAAATAATAATATTATTAAAGTTTTCTTTTCTATTAACAATAATATGATTTGACTGCAACCATATAATTCAATCATAGTATGTTGCTGTTTGATTATGGTTACCTCAAACATATTTTTTCTTTGCGTGTACTAGATGTTTACACATCTGCTCTGTGATCGGACACACATTGCTTTTTTTTCCTTGAAATGCATATTCACAATTGCGAATGTCTATTAAATCATTCACAACTTTATCAATTATTTTGGTAATAACTATTTCAACCATAGTTGACAAATTACACTTTTCATCCAGTTGATGATTGCTGTTCATAATAATCCTGAATAGTTAAAAACTAATAATCATAAATTTATTTTGCCAATTTTAATTGGCTCTCGATATAGGTCTTAAGCTACGGTCATACTTCTCAAACATTTGCCCAAAAAAGCGTAACCACTAAATGCTAGTGAAAAATCTTTTAATTCAGACAAAATTTCGTCAAGTTAAAAACTAGCCAATATTGTTGGATTCTATGACATTGTGCATTAGTTGTATTCGAAACTGTTTAATATGATAAATAAGTGTTTAGATCAAAACTTTTTTCATTAGTGTTTGTTGGTTACGCTTTTTTGGGCAAATATTTGGCAAGTGTGACCATAGACTTGGTTAAAATGGCGAAGGATGACGTTAGTGTACAAAAAATAAGGATGACGTTCAAGGGTTAAAGGATAAATATCTTAACCTATTAGATCCCAGATATAAACTAGAAGAAAAGCGTTTAAAATCAATTAATTTATTTTATTATTATAAAGTAATTAAAAATTTAACACAGATAAAATAAATTATACTTTCTAGGAAAAACTTGCCATTCTCAAATGAAACAATGGTTTCATATGTGGTATTTTTTAAGACATATAACATAACATGCTTCAACACAACAGGCTTTAATTCACTTTTTACATTGCCAACGGCATTCCATATGATATAAGAACCATTGGAGAGTTGATTAGACTTGGGTAGAACTCGTTCATTACCCCTTTAAATTGCATGGTTCTTTTTAAAGAAAAGTAACACTCAGGCAATGAATGACTAGAGAAAACAGGTGGTGAAGGAAGAGATAGAGGAAAGCTTCATTCTTTTACAACTCTGCATTTTGCAAGTTATAATACAGAGTTGCAGCGCCTCTGGTGTCAAGAAGGCATATTAAATTTTTAAAGCTGTATTTAGCAGCCACTTTTCATTGATTATGTATTTTACTTCACACATGCTTTTGCTACACAATACCTATGAAGGAAGGTGCTCTGATGTTACATTAGCATTAGTATCTGCTGAAGTCGGTATAGTTCAGTAACCAGTGCCCTCATCACTTTCCTACAACAACTGATATAAAGAGCACTTATGCATAGGTTTGTATCAAAAATGTACTTGTGAACGAGTTAGAGACAGACCTAAAGCTGATATCATTCGAGAGGCATGACCAACATTATTCCCACTCGAACCTAGCACTATTGTTGAAGATTTACGACGTCTTCTCTATTTAGTATTTCCAATCCAAGGCAAATAAAAATAACTTGAATTTTTTGCTTGTAAGTCTTTCGTAGAAATAATTTTATTACTGCCTGCGTCACTGCTGTCATTATTTTGGTATTTTCTTTACATGAAATAAAACCCAGCCAGTAATCATGCAAAAAAAAAAAAAATAAAATGCCACTCAAGAAATACCACAATATTTTACTTGATAAATAAAAAAGCGAAACTTGGATATAATAAACCAACTCCAAACAATTATAAACTCTACTCAAAAGACTAAAATAAGCCACACTTAAAAATGGACTCGGTAGAGTTGAAATTGTTATTTTGTTGTTATTTCGATGTTTTATGTGTTTCGCTTGGTAAATTGAAACCCATTGCCAAATCTGGAATTTCAGAATTAATTTCAATATATTTCGTTACACTTTTTTTCCTCTTAAGGTTTTACCAGTACGTTTGGCTTTTGGCTTATAACAATTTCCCTTTCAACTGAAAGGCAATACGGTCTGGCAAAGAGCTAAGAAAAAAAAAACAAATACGTATACCTTAAGCATTTATAATTAATTAAAACCAAAAACAAAAGAGATACATTTATTGTTTTTCCTATTCAATTGGGCATTAAATTGGTTTTGTTTTGTCATAAACAAAATATATATATATATATATATATATATATATATATATATATATATATATATATATAAATGATTTTATATTTTAGTCAAAAAGTTGTTATACATACATTTTTAATTTTTTTCCTCTTCCTTATGTTAATATTTGCTATGATCTATGGAATTGATTAGAATGAGATTTTTAAATCGAAATAGAAAGGGCGTCGTTTAGTTAATGTTTCATTCTGAGTTTCTGTGTTCAGATGATAGGAGTATTAGGCAGGCTTCTCGAATCTCTGTGCTAACTTTCCAAATGACAGCCATACAGTTTCATTTAATTTACAAATCTATGGCATGAAAGATCCATCAGGTGCCGCAGTGTTGTCTTTGGGCTAGATCTATTACGTGTTTGACATCCATTATTAATTTAAAAATAAAAGGAAATAAAGTGTGCTCGTTAAGTTTAATTTTTGCGGAAGCAAACCATGACTTAAATCAAGGCTAAGAATGATAAATACTATTAGATTTCTGCACTATCAACTTCAATGACTCAAAGTAGTTTGCTGAATTTTTGTTCGGCACAATGAGCTCTTCGTATATCGTACGTTCTGTACGCCCAGTGCAGGTCTCTTTACTCGAAATAATTTAAAAATATTGTTGTTATGGTTTACGTGGCTGCCCGCTTCATGCAGGCTTTCAAGTTGAATTTAGATGATTCCTTAAAAAAAAGGTATCGTCAAATTGTTGGCCGATGGGCGAATGGAAGTATGAAAGATTGTAGAGGCATCTGACATGGCTCAGTGGTTTGAATTTTGAATGCTCACTTGAGTATGGGAAGGCTTACCGTGTTTACTCTTAAAAGAACACAAAGGTAATGATGAAACAACTTTGCAAAAGTGTTTGGTGTTGTTCCACCACAATTTGTGCGCAATTTCGTAACCGCAGACGAAATGTGGATCCATCATATACCAGAGACCAAACAGCAGTTAAAACAAAGGGTTCACTTTGGTAAATAATAACATCATTCAAAAATTCCATTTTTTGAGTTATGCCGTTCTTTGAGTAAATGAGCGAAAAGATTTTTTTTATCTTAAAAACAGTGTTTCATTCAAAAAATTACGGGCGTATTGACCCGACCTTTGATATCTCAAATAAACTATTTAATTGTTATATGAACCAGATATTTCCTTCAAGACTTTTATAATATGAAAAAAAAAACAGATCAAAGGATTGTTTTTCCAAAAAGTGAAAATTTTCTAAATGTAAATATTGAAAAATTGGTCAATGCCCCAAAAACAACAACATAATATCTCTCTTAATTAAAAATTCAACAATGAAATACAGAAAGATTATTTAGGGCCAAATTTACAGTCATTAGTTAATTATTAGTAAACTAAAATGATAAACATTGTTTAACTAAAATTCTTAGTATGAGCAAATAATGGTAACCCTATCAAATAATTAAATTTCACTATTCGCAGCTCTGCTATAGCATATGGTTTTTATGTACATTTGTTATATTATTTCCAGAGCTCGCAAAAAATGCTCAACCAAATTTCTCTGTGCGGTTCTCTCACTCAAAAGACCTAAAAAAATGCGACGGAATCACTCAGTGTCTGAACAGCAACCCTCTTTTTCGTTTCAATCATGTTCTCGCTCCCGGGTTATGGGTTGAGCGTGACACACGAATCGGTCTCTTACTGACCGGATGTTACGAACAGAATCATTAGTTTTTCAGCTACTGAGGGTCAGTAAGTGAGCAAAACAAGCAAAGTGTTCGCCGAGCCGAGCGATCGAATAAAAAACGGTCGTTGTTGGAGCGAAGAGCAAGCCAAAGAAGAACGACATTTTCGCATCGTGTCAGTGGACGAGTGTTTTTTTTGATTGCGAGCTCTGATTATTTCTTAAAAATTGCCAAAACAGTGCTCGGTCGTCTAACTTTACCGTGCAAGATATTGAATTAGTGCTGAAAATGGTTCGAAAAAACTAAAATATAATAGAAAATAAAATAAAAAGAATATGTTATATTATATCAATATAAATATCATCGAAATGTAACCAACAAAATAAATTGTTAATATTTAATTTAAAAATTAACAATGATCATTGTTGATATGACAAATTTAAATTTTTGTAGTCAATTAAACTACTCAACAAAATTATTTGTTAAATTATATCATATACGGAATGCGCACATGTAGAAGAAATAAGAAATCATGTTTCGTGTGTATTCATCATTTGCTTATCTAATAAAGTGTTGCTCTTTAGCTGAGAGGTGAGTGAGTCAGTTTGTTAGTCCTTAGGTTGCCGGTTCAACTCCGCTCAAAGACATTTAGTGTCTTTAGCAGACAAGCAAACATCGTTTCGAGGATTGTGTTGTGTATAAAAAAGCATTGTTAATATAACAATTATGGTATGGAAATACAACAATTAACGTTGTTAATATAACAATAACTTTAATTGAAACAACTTCAAATCAAACAAAAATAAATGTTGAACAAATAAATAAATTTTAACAAACTGTTGGTTGATATGTTTAATTAAAAATATTTTTCAAATTTTCTCTCAACTTACAATTTCGTTAATTTTATTTACAAAAATCGTTGTAGGCTCAAAATCAATTAATTATTTAATTGATATAACAAAAAATTAATTGTATTTACAAATAATTTTTTTCTGTGTAGGGTGATCGATTATTCGACTTTCTCCAGAAAGTAAAAGACACTTTTTGCAAATTGATTTTCACATCCATTGCACACCAAAAGGCCAATTTGATTCGCCTCTGCTACCACCTCATAAAAGAATTTTGCTTAGATTTTATATTTCAGTATGTCCCAATTTACACTGTGCAAGTCTTATTGCGAAGCTGATTGGTTTGTTAGGTGACAGACGGGAGGAGGGGGGGGGGGGGGAAGAAACGTTTCTGTTCCCCTCGTCTCTCTCTCCCTAAAACTAATCAGCTTAGCAATAAGACTTGCATAGTGTGATTTGGGACTATATGTTGCCATGCTCAAAAAACGTTTATAACTTTTGCACTGAAAAAAATACTTCGAAAAATCAACAGAACACGTTGGTCTAAGTAAAAACTAATTTTATTGCAAAATGTAAAAATCAAAAAGTATTCGACTCAGCTGGTTTTTCAATTGTATAAAAACTGGACTATTCGAAATTCGAAAAAACAACATTTTGAAAAAACCGACAACCCGAGTTTTAAAAACGGTTGAAAAACCGAATCGATCACCCTAGTTACAACTGCATACAAAGAAGATGCTTGACAGAGTATGTGTGAAATGTGTATAAAATTTTTCACAAACGAACAATACCAATAAAGTTTACAACGAATCAGCTGTTGTCGAACTATTTGTTAACCAATGACATTTGGCGGTTTAACTAATGGTAAACAGAGAGTTGTTAATCACATTATTGGTGCAACTATTGCTATTGAAAGAAATTTGCTTTTTAAGTTTGTGTTTTAAATCTTTTGTTATCTCTGATATCTACACAAATCAATTCAGCTGCTTTTTTGCTAAATGTTTTAATTTCTCAATTCTTTATGAATATATTAAAATATCTAAGGTTTGATTAAACAATTTTATAAAATTCTATAAATTTGTTAATATTGATTTTTTGTGACTTTTTTTGACATGGCAACTACTATATTTATAAAAATACTGGTGATTCTTTTCTGATTTTTGCAAACGTAAAAAAATATAATAAATATAATCAAAAGTAAAAAAATTTAGGTAATGATTACTTTTAAATATTATATTTAAAGCTATTAACAATATCATTAGTGTCAATTGAAAATAAATTGCTTTTATTTAATTTTTTTTTCTCATTTGGTTTTTCTTTTGTTCAAGAATTTTGTTTTATATCATCGGTGCTGACTGAAGCTTAAACGGAACCACAGCAGAAGTATTTTTTTTGCATTGTTTTATACACAAAATTAAAATGAAAAAAAAAACACAACAACCTGTGCCAGTGGTTTTACATTACACGTATCTTTTTAACTGATTTGGTCTGTGGAAGAAACAAAACTGAACTCTAATGGAATATATTAACCCCAATTAACTTTAGCATCAAGCAGAATAGATAAAAAATCGTTAAATTATAGAGGAGAGAAGACAAGAAAAAAGTTTATTTTAACTGATTTGTATGCAAAAAAATTACTACTGTTTTACAAATTTGGATTCGAATAGCAGTTGAACCACCAGCTAAAAAAATTTTCTGGAAATTAATTTTAATTTTTTTCTTTGTTAGAAAAAAAAAATAAACGAACTTATAGTAATTTTGAATTTTGTTTGATTTAAATGCTTTAAAATGTTATATTTTAGATTTATATGTTTCATTTCAAAAAAAAAACAACCTCCTCAAAAGTTATATAAATAGGAATATAATTAAGAGGGCTGTTCTCAGTACGAAAATATTTATATTTATAGGTAATTAGAGTAAACAAAGAAAACAAAATTTAAATTTTGCATAACAAAAAAAAAAAAAAAAAAACACCAAATCTTGCGGCAACACCTCTTTTCGTTTTTTATTTTATTTTTGCGAACTATTTATTAAACAATTCTACTAGTGTTTCCGCATTATTTTTAATTTTTTTTTTTTTTTTTGCAATAATTTGCCAAACTTAGCTAAAGCAAAATTAGTTAATTTTAAGATCATAAATCATTTTTGGCAAATGTTATTTTGCCAGCTTATTAAGGATATATGTATAAGTGATTAATATATTTTGAATTTGAGAAAATTGTTTAACCTATTAAGCAACACTGAACACGATTTACTGGGGCGTAGCCAAACAGTTATTGCTATAAGAGTTGAAAGTCTGACATTATGCACCAGTTTAAAAACAAATAATTCTACTATAAAATATGAACAAAGGGATTTTGTATGCAAGTTCTGCAATGTGGACTCCGAAATTACAAAAAAAAAAATTCTTTATGATTAACCAGGTCTTGTAACTTGCAGCTATTTTTCGATTAAAAACTTTTATTGTACAACATAGCATATCCAAAATAATGCATACTTCGAGTTTATAATCCAGAAAATAAATCTTGTGTAATAATTTCCAAATAAAAGAAATATAAGCGCACAGAAGGAATAATATATTTATGCCCTCTTCGAGTTGCAGGTATAGGGTAATCCAATTAATTAGTGGTTTCAAAATCACTGGTCTGCCAAGACTATCTGCTATTACATATCTGTCATCTGAATTGTCACTTATTTGGCGTTGGCTGAAGTAGTTAGCACGTGGACTACAAAACCGAAGTTACTGGATTCAATCCCTATATCCAACAGTCATTAAATACAAACACCACGCATTTTTCTGATGTACATTAGTGTCCCTTTGTATAAGATGTTGTAGGAAAGTTCAAGGGATGAAGCCATAGTCACTGGTCACTGAACTATGCCGACTTCAGCAGATACTAATCCTAATGTAACATCAGAGCGCCCTCCTTCGTTGTATAGCAGAATGAACGGCACAGTAAAATAACCGAGAAAATGCCTACTAGCCACAGCTTTTAAATTAATTTAATATATAATATAAATTAATTAATATTTAATATGCCTCATTTATCACCAGAGACGTTGCAACACTGCATATAAAAAAAAAACGTGCAAAAAAGCAGAGTTGTAAAAGAATGAAGCTTTTCTCTGTATCTTCCTTTACCGTCTGTCTTCTTTATCGCTATCCTTTTCCTAAAAAAAGTAACACCAAATAATAGTAGTAGGCATTCACTGCCTACGTGTAACTTCCAAACCAAAGTCTAAGTACCGAAGGTATATCAAATAAGTAGAAATAAAAAATGCAATGAAGATCTATAGGTAGAGTTATATGTCTTCATGCTAACATGAACATTAACCCATTACAGCATAAAGTTTGTTAAGAGATTTTTTTCTTTATTTTTACAAAAAGTAACAACTATGTATGTAGGATCATATAAAAGAAATAATTTAAAAAAACTATTGATTTTTTATAATTCAAATTTTATAAGCCGGCCGATATATCGGATACTATGCACAGCGCACCAATGTATAAAAATAAGTAATAAATAAAAAATTTTTAATCAAAACGGTTTTTAATTTGTGTTAAAAATTTTGCATACATATGAGCAAAATATATTAATGGAATATTTTATGCTGAAGAACCTATTACATGTTATCCCAAAAAACATTTAGGATGAAGGCCAACATCACATTTCATACATTTAAACTAGGGATGTAATCGATACCGATTCCGATATATCGATATCGGTGATATTTTACTGTCGATACGACTATACGTCTTAAATTTTTTAGAGCTGCTTTTAACAAACTATTCAATTTTCAACGCTTTTTTTTAACATATTAAAAGCTTCGCACCATAGTATGTATTAAAATGTTCTCTCAATGCTTAATCATGTATGAATTTTGTTAAAAAAAATATCTTGTTTTTTTTTGTTTGTTAATTTCAGAATGAATTAAAATATCAATTTTAAATATTAATAATCTCTTACGCTGTAATTTTGTGTAATAACAGAATTACTATACTTGAATTTTGTTAATTTTAACCTGAGTTTAATTTCAATATCCGTATCGGAATCGATATTTCTTTTTGAGTATCGCTATCGGTATTGGATCGGCAAAATGGCGTTTCGTTATATCCCTAATTTAAACTTCTATTTTCCACTATATTTATTAGCACAGCGATGTTCTGTGCTCATGGAAACAATCCAATGGTCTTTGCCATCATACTGTGTTGTGGATAAGGCCTTGGCTGGTTTTTCTCCTTAGTATGCTGAAATTCCATATTTAACAAGTAGACTTTAAGCTACATATCTTCTAAATACAAACAAGGATTTCGTACCTTTATTGGAATAATTTTTTCTAGCTAATAGCCAACCATTTACAACCGACACATCTAAAAAATACGCAAAAATAGCTAGTCATCATTTCCTTATACACATTTTTGTGCGAGGATTCGCGACAGCTTGATCGCATTTATAAACTCCGCCCATACGTTTATTATAGCCGGCAATAAGGGAATGCTGAGGAACAGAAACTCATTTTTTTTCATTAGACCAACGTGAGGCAGATGTTAGAGTCCAGTTTTCAAAATTTGTTGCTACTGTAACAACGTTGTTGTCCGTCCTTCCAACGACATACAAAAACTTCTTCGGATGACCTGTAATCATACATACCGCGTTGATCTCGTTTGAACTGACTGACGTCTAATAGAGGACAATTTTCAACTCGGTTCGCCCCATCTTTATCGTATTACTTTGCTTGTAGGGTAACTGATTTTAAAGAGAATAGTACCAATATGTAGCTTCACCCATTGTAGTGAAACAGACCAGGGTCCTGGGCGGAAATGGAAACCACGACCCCCATATAGGCTACAGGGGCGCTAACGAAATTATTTCTAGTGTTGGTAAATTTTAGTGTTGTTATTCCAAATAATCTTGCAAAATTGGAAAACTAAATAGAAAAAATATTAAGAAAAAAAAAATTTTTTCCATAGCATCAGTAATTTTAGACACACAGTCACACAAATCTTTATGATTTTATTGCGAAAGAAAATTTACAAAATTCGGTATGAAATTTAAAAAAACAAACATACTTCGAATATCCAAGACACATTTAACCTATTAAAAAATTGTACACTCCTGTTAATATTTATTACCAAGACTTAGATGAACTGAAAACTTTAATTACTACATTTACTTTGAGTTTTACTAACACATAATTTTCTGCTGTTAAAGAAGGTGTAAGTAAGACGGGGGGGGGGGGGGGGGGGGGCGGGCGAGTATGAAATGTTGAAGTATAATATTTTGGATTCCTTTTATTTTTTGTTTTGTTTGAACACCATCAATTTTTCCGACAAAGCATCTTTGCTGCTTGTTTTATTTTTTATTTTTTTTGTATAACTTTTTGACAAGCATTAATAAAGCCGCCAACATTCCAAACATTTCATATATAAAACATAAAATGACTATAAAATACATAAACTCATACACTTACACAACATGCATGCATGCATTCACACCAACTTACAGTTTTTATTTTAACTTCTTTCCAACTGCCATTAAGAGACAGAATGGGGTCAATAAATGTGTGAGAGTGTACAGACATTAAAACAGCTACAACATTTCTACATTTTTACTTGTTACAAATGTATAAAGTACGGCTGCCTAACTATGAAAAATATACAAAATATATGTACATATTAGACCCCTGCACAAGACCACTTACAATAACTTTTAAGACATGAGGGCTTTTTCAAATGCTTTACTACTACGTCAAAATCTTCTAAAACAAATGCTAAACAAGACTGTTTGCAAGAAATTTGTTTCAGTTATTGCAGGCATAGGAGTTAAGAAGAAAATTCTTCGTGATGGAAGAATTTGTGATGCTTGATTCTTCCTACGCATGGGCACGTAATACAAATGTCATGCATGTACATACGCACACACGTTGTATGTATGACCTTTTATTTTTTTGCACATGTAAAATCGCGCACATGCATTAAAATTAGTTGTGTGCTTTTGCTTTAAAAAAACCACCCCTAAACACATAATAGCCCTGTCGGAAAGTACGTAAACTTTAAGCTAACTGTAAGCTAACTATTTCGCAACTACTTGTGACTGACAGTTGGATTACTTTTAATGTAATCAACTGACTATTTTAACATTGCAATGTCCTAGGCAGTAGTCAATTGTCTCACTCTGCATTACTTTCAGCTAACTTAAAGTTTATCTTTTTAAATCACCCGGTAATCAGTAAATTAAAATTTTTTTTCTGAAGTTCGAACATGTATCATCACACGTTGTGTACTCAACGCGCTACCACTCAGCTAGGATACCACCTAAAAAACAGCAGCTAAATGTTAATCACCCTTATTCCAGTTGGCGACATTGACGTCACTTTAACACAATAGCAAAAAACTGGGGCTTGTGTACTCGTTTTTGAAAACAACTGACTCCTGTTGGCAGGTTTATGCCATTTTATAGACATTAGGAAACCGAAATAGATTGCAAGTAGCACAAAGTTGTTCTCGAGGGCGAGTAAACAAGCCCCAATTTTTTGGTATTGTGTTAAAGTGACGTCGATGTCAACAACTGGAATAAGGGTGAATATATAACGGAAATGACTTTCCAAGTAGCTGAGAATAAATTTGTTGGCTCCCATCAAATTCGATTACGCACTAAACTTAAGAATTAATTTTGGGTTTGTTCTGGATGAGATTGCAGTTAGCTTTTAATCAGTCTAAGCAAAGTTAACTTGAAGTTAATTATTTTTTGTAGTCAACCACACATTCTCCGGCAGGGAGCTTACCATCTACATCTTTCACACATACATTCAAACGTACAATATGCAAAATAACAACCATACACGCATCAACACTACTGTTTTTAGTGTTTATTACGAACAAGAAGTCTTAGAGGCATCGCTCATAAACATTCATATACATGAACATCAATACATTTATCGCACTTTGCTAATGAAACGACATCATTTCTAATTGGTTTAGTATAGTAAAGGGTGTTTTTTCAGAGGTATAGAACTTTGAATTGAAATAAAACACAAGAAAATCATTTTAATGTCCATCAATTTGGCTTTATTGGAAGGATAATTTTATGCCATTAATGTTTGAATATGATTTCAGGCATGTGGCCGCCGCGGCTGGCTCGAATAAAGCCAATTCTACAGGTCCAATTTTCAACCACTTTTTCGAGCATATGGGGCCGTATGTTGGCAATAACGCCACGAATGTTGGCTTCCAAGTCCCCTAACGTTTCTGGTTTGTTGGCGTAGACGAGCGACTTCACATATCACCAAAGAAAATAATCCAATGGTGTCAAATCACACGATCTTGGTGGCCAATTGACAGGTCCATTCCGCGAAATTATGCGCTCATCGAATGTTTCCTTCAATAAATCGATTGTGACGTGCGCTGTGTGGCATGTAGCGCCGTCTTGTTGGAACCACAACTCATCCACATTCATGCCATCCAATTCGGGAACAAAATAGTCGGTTAGTCGGCTCCAATTGCTGTGCACGGTGGCGAATCGATTCATTCGGGTCCTCTTCAACACTTTGCTCTACAGTGCGCACTGTTCGACGTCTCTGCGGATGCGTATTATCACATAGAGTAAACGTAGTGCGAAAACGATCCATGGTTAACCGAATTAATTGCTCTGATGGACGATTATGTCGACCATAAAATGGACGGAGCTTGCGGTAAACTTCGCGAACTGAACCATTATTTTCGAAATAAATTTGCACAATTTGCAAGCGTTGTTCTTTTGTCAACCTGTTCATGATGAAATGGCAAACCAAACTAAATATTAATCACTTAACAGCTGACAAAATGGCCGCCAGTTAAAAAAGTGATGCCAACTTAAAGTTCTATACTTCAATAAAAAACACCCTATACATGCCACGGCAATACGTTTAAAAAACAAGACGTTTTTATATTTCAAGACTGTTTACGCAACCCTCTAGTACACATATGTATGTATGACTGTATAAATGTATTGAAAGATAATTCAAGTAGCTTAAAATTAAAAAAAAAGTGTACATGAGTTCTGCTCAAAAGTAACGAGTGTGTCTACTCATGCATTTCGTTTTATTCATCCATTTATGCGTAATAATCTCCAGATGAAAAGTTTAAATAAAAATATAGTGTCATTAATTTTTTCTTCTGTTTTTTCTTCCTTTTGCATAGATGATCTGTTAGTGATAATTCTGTTGGCTAGAAAAAAAAAATTATAAAACTTGATAAATAATTTTCGATATTTGTAGAGAGGCAAAACGAGAGTGGGAGAAAGAGAGAGAGAGAATCCGCCAGTTTTGTTAAGCTGTTTATTAAAAGCTGTCATAACTATTAATGGATTTGAAAATAAAGATTACAAATATCTTGTCGTATTAGCAGGTGGAAAAAATGCCGATAATCAAAGTTAAATGCATGAATGTTTGTATAAGGAAATCTTGAGAATCTTGAAATTATGACTTAGACAGGTGTGCATTTGTGTTAGAAAAATAAGTAATTAAATTTCGTTATAGCACTATTTAAGCTAGATTTATGACATGCTTAAATGATGGATTAAACGACTCAGAAAAATTTATATTTTTTTTTTTACATTCAACGCAAATTATGTTCAACTTTTGAGATAATATACAAACCTGATTTGAAGAAGGATTTAATTAGAAAAACATTGTGTATAAGTCCGTCATAGAATAGGCTTTCCATTTTAACACTTTTACGAAATCTTGTTATGCGAAAGAAAAATGTTATTTACGCGACCTAAACTATATAATACATATGTGCCCTTAATTATGAAAATGGTATAAGTCATATATTTCTTTGGTGAAGATAATTAGTAGATTACGTTTTGAACAAATCAAAAGATATTTTTTATATAATGCAACATTTTAATTGAGAGTTCTACTTGTCTCGAGTAATATAAATTTAATTAATATTTATTAAATATGTAATGAAGTTTTTTAATATTTATTTAATATATTGAAGCAATAATGCATGCATATATGCATAAATAAAAACACATATGTAAAATTTGGATACAAGCCGAGTGAAAAAAGCTTAAAATAATTATTCAGGAGATACTTTTTCTCCACTTCCAAAGTATCAATAATTGTGCATTTTTTTACTTTTCAGCAGGTGATTATTAACAACATTCGGATAACTAATTAAAAAGTCATTTCCCAAAACTTTAAAGGAAAATTTAATTGATATCATGAAGTATTATGTATATCTTTATTCATACAAATTTTAAAAATATATTTGTTGTGGTTAATCATATCTAGATGAATTAAGTTGGTGAGTTTTTCCTAACTCTATAAAAAATATGAAAAATTAATTCCTTTGCATTTTTTTTAATTAGGTTCCCTTAATATCATGAAAACAACTTCGAATTGAATAGGTGTCAAAAAAAAAGAAAACTTCTTGCTCATTTAAATTTGCACTACTTCCGGATCATAAGTTCGGGGTCTTATTTATCTTTATTTATTTAGTATATTCATCTGTAACATAAATTTCGAATACAAAAAACATTAATTTTTCTCTATTTATGATTTTAACAGGCTAAAGTTCGTTTTATATTAATTTTTTTTTTAATTCTGCTATCTCAAAGTATAATTTTTTTGGTGAAAATAAATGCTAACTTCCATGTAAATTTCCAAAATGTTTAAAAAATTAGTAATTTATTATAAATCTACCTCATATCTTATTGCATTTGAGATGCTGAACACGAATCAGGTAAGGATTTTGATATCCTTTTTTCTTTCTTAAATATGGTGACTTTTAATATATTAGTACATAGGGATTCCAACAAAAAATAATTGATAATATATGTTTAACTTTTAAAATGTTAATCGAAAAGAAACATTATGTATGGACGGATTGTAGTCAATGAAATATGCTTTCGAAATTAAATTGAATTTTAGCGACCTTGTTACAATAGAAATTGCTTTAAAGAGTGCCAAAGCTGGTCACCTCGAGATGGAATAAGATTTCAGTAATTTTTTATGGTATTTTAAGTTTTTTCTTGTAGCTTTTGAATACTTATACTTAGTGTTTAAATAAAAATATCACAAATTGATTAAAAAATAAATATATTTGAAAAAATATATATATTATATATATTGGTTGGTTGCAATTATTAATTTTTGACGAAGGTTTCAATTAAGTTCATTTACTTTGATATAAACTACCATCTAATATATACTGAGATATTTCATCCAGAAAAAACAAAACAACAAACAGTAGTAGATATTGCAGTAGATATTGCAGTAAATATTGCAGTATAGATCAGAACGAATAACTAATTGCAACTACAAACGATTGTCACACTTTCTGGAATACATACATGATAGAGATGGTCAAATCAAACACCGATAAACTAGAATGAAAAATATTTGAAAAAATCGTTTTTTTTTAATTTAAAATTTTTAAACGCACTAATAATCCCAAATTAATATTTTACTTATTAAGTAAAATATTTTGTTTTATTAAAAATACATTGAAATTGATTATTGAGGGGTTTAGCTGGATCCTATGGGCATTTCACTGTTGCTAATGCAGATCATCAGGGAACCTTTACCCAAAGCTTCTTAGGACAACTAGAGTTATTATATTATAAGCTTTCATTTAAACAAATGAGAAGCTCAATTTTAATTTGTATTTTTATACGTACATTTGTGCATTCATTCATTTATCAATAAATAAGTCAGATATTGAACATACATTTTCATTTTCTTCGCTTTTTCTATGTTAAACATGATTTCGAATGGCTTTTTGCTTGCGAGTAAAAACACGAACGGTTGCATTCGAATTTATGCACGTTATCGAATGCTGTCATTAGAAATTTCGATATGTGTTATTCAAAACCGAATGTGAAAATCCCAAAAGTTAAAAAACTCGAACATTCGAGTAATAACTCGCTCGCAATCGAATGCGAGAGGTAGGCCCCTGAATCAATAACAATTCTTATTTTTTTTTTAAATTAGTAAAAGTTTTATTTGAAAAAAATAACCGAATGAAATGAAAGGTTCAACTATTTCTTTCTACTTTCAAAAATTGGCTTGTTTTTATGGTTAAGCATTTCGTTCTCGCTTTTGGAGCTCAATAACAAATAACAAAGTTGAAACAAGAACTCAATAATCAACATGTTTTTTATTTCCTTACTTTACCATTGCTACATTGGCTGAATTTTTTTCAGCTTCAAATTGTAGTCGTAAAAGTATGTTTTTTTTTTGTTTTCCGATAAAATATGCCAACTCTAAAAAAATATTTGTTTTTTGATCGACTAAAATATGCTATCTCAAAAAAAAAAAAAAAAAATACGCAAACCATTTCAAAATATTTTTTTTTGCATATCTAAACCATCTTATGGAAGGCACATCATTTAGGCTCTTATTATGAACATTTTTCGATTTTCGACTGTAGTCGAAATTACTGATCGAACGAATTTTTATTTGGTATTATGACGAACATTTGACAAAGAATGTCTTTACTGTGAATGCCACTTTAAAGATATTTTTAAAATTTGTAACAACTTTAACTAAAAATAAAAAAACAATAATTTTTTATACTTGAATGTTTCATCGAAGGCTAAATTCTGTTAGATAGAAAATTCCTTGTTCAACAAAAGTTTTGGTGCTCATAATATGAATTGAACATTCGATTTTCGATGTTCGATAGCCAGCGAAGATCGAAAATCGAATGTAACTGATAATAAGGGCCTTACTTTTCCAATAATGAGCGAATTAACTAGTTTTTTCGCTCTACTGAGAAGTTATCTTTCTTGAATTTGGCATATATTGGATATAGGCTCTCGATATATTCAACGTGGTGCAAAGGTAATGTAATAATTTAAATTGTCTGCTATTTTTGCTGGCAGCGCCAAATGTCAATCCGTTTGTCATTTATAGTATGGATAGACATGTGCTGGTATACACCTCAAGGCTGTGGACTCAACCTATGACTCGAGAAAATGGGGGGTGTTAATAAAACTAGGAATTAGTGTATGGTGAAAAAAGACATATCCTTAAAATGGTTACATATTCACCATTTTCGGATGTATCGTCTTGATGTTTTGTTAATTTAATTGGGAATCGGTCTAGTATTATAGTAAACGGCACTAAACTACTTCGATGTAGTTGGATACAGAACCTATCAAATAGTACAAATATAATATGAATTGTTCCCTCCAATAATACCGCCAAGCCACTCTGGAATCAGTCCCTTAACTATAGTTAGATATTAACCTAAGCTTAAAAAAATATAATTGCATTTGTAGCAATGGAAAAAAATTATAATTATTTTCATTGTTACAGTTAAGTGTCGGAATGACATTTTTAAAACATTTATACATATTATTCTACACCGATTAGGACCGCACGCCATACCACAATTGCGAACAACAAAATCTCACACATACTTATGCTCTTTCATTTAGTCGTCACTGAGAAAGCGACGAATGGAGCTGTGCACGCATGTACAAATTCTTTCTTGGTTTTTTGATTAAATTTTTTGAGCACACCGAACAAAATTAAAGCTCAAATTGAATAAATTAAAAATATGGAAGGTTAGAAATATTTTGTGATAAAAAAAGCTTTTGACAATATGGAATGCTTTTTATGTTATGAAACATTTTAAAAATAAAAGGGAAGAACCTATATGTCTCTATGTCAACACTCTTTTCTCTAGCGACAATTGCACTAGTTGAAATGTCGACAACTTTCCTTTTATGCGCGAGTAGAGATACGTTAGAGATAACAGTCATAGCGTATTTCTGGTGACATTGTCGATGAACGCCTCAATAGTTTGTTTTTCTTTTTTATTATGCTATGCAATAATGTTAAAAATTTACGTAGATATGTATGCATGTATGTACGAGTATTTAAGTTTTTTGCCCCAACCCTTATATAATTGTAGACGAATGTTTTATATTTTAGTTCTACTTTGTTGAGTGGTGAATGTTTTCCAATCAACATATTATTAATAAAAATATATTACAATAGTACATTAATTCCATCTCTATCGGAATTTAATACACCCACCTGTCGCTTAAAGGGTAAACGCCATCAGTGTTTTATTCATTATTAAGTTAAGATTTGGGGTTGCATATCGTCATTATGTTGCCATGAATGTCTTTAACATTTATACGCATTTAAGTTAACATTTCTCAGCACTTAATATGAAATACTAAAACTGAAACAACTGAAATGAAATGAAATCTCAGATACTGGAAGTTTCATAAAAAATATTGAGAGTAACGTAAATAAATGTAAACCTTTTAACATTTAAATGATTAGTCTTACAATGGCCTTAAACGTGAACGTAACTTCAACCTTAATCCTTCTTGGATTATTGGGGGGTATTCGCATTTGAAAATAAATTAAGTCAAATGATAGTTCGGTTAGCAAATAAAATTAAAGCAGAACAACATTATGATACAATTCTTTTTCACAATGAGACGTCTGAAAAAGATTGTGAGAATTTTTATAATACGGACGATATGTTAAAAAATCTAATGGAGTAGGGGACGCCAATTTTGAACCTAGTCGGAAACACATCTAATTTTTTATGGCTTAATTCTAATCATCGTATGTTGGCAATAGCAAATTTGAAAGGAATTGCTACTGAGGATAAGAATCTATTGTCGACATTGTGGAAAACATTGAGACGTAATTTGTTAACACTATTAATTTTGCTGGTTAAAAGGAATGTCAGTGATCAAAACATATGGAATATTTTGAAATATTGTTATCAAAATAAAGCCCTTAATGTCGTCTTGATCAAGCAAATGATAAACAAGGGTCCTGTGGTATATTATTTCAATGCGTTTCCAAAGTTTGAAGTGAAAATGAAGGAGTACGATCAAACGGAAACAAGTTCTTTGTTCATGGATAAGACAAAAAATATAAAAGGTTATCCTATAAATGTTATTCATACAAAAAAGAACAACGGTATTTTTATAAAAGTAGAGAAAAATGGTATACCCATACTCGGTGGCCCCGTGGGCCATTTATTTGAAGAGTTCGCTTGTAAGCACAATGCATCACTAACGTTTCCATATCAGCAACAAGAAAGCAACAAACTTCGCTTTAATGATATATGGTATTTGGTAGGAAACGGTACCTGTGATATATCCGGTGACTTATTCTCTGATAATTTTGATGAAGAGGTTTTGCATTCTACAATATTCGACCTTGCAAACAGTTGTTTAATGGTGCCTGTTGAAAAATCTATACCAGCTTATAAGTTTTATGTATCAGTTTACGATACCATCAGCATGATTTTGATTGTCTTGGCTTTCATATTATTTTCCTTAGTTGTGGCTGCGAGTTATTTAATTAAACGTGAACGTATGAATTTCAATGAACTAATTTTTAACATTAACGTGTCGAGCGAATTATTGGGTCAAAGCTTCAGTATAGGGAGGAGCTATTCCGTTACGAGACGATTAATCTTCTCGATGATCTTTTTGGCTGGCTTAATCTTTAATACAACTTACAATACATTCATACGATCCTTTTTTACCGCTCCTCCCAGCGAACACAAGATTGCCACTATGCAGGATGTACAAAACTCTGGCATGAAAATAGTTTTTTATGTTGAAGAATTTGAGTATTTAAAAGAAATTGGGAGAGAAAAAGAATTTAGTCCATATGCAAAGGTTGTTGATAGTTTAAAAGAATATGCTCAAATGGTTAATAGCTTTGACAGCCGTTACATGTATTTTGTGGCGTCTGAATATTGGAACATACTTGATCATCAGCAACAAATGCAACTTAAGCTTCTGTTTCGTTTAACTAATATTTGCGTCTTCAAATTGGATATTGGAAGATTCATTTTGCAGCCTAACTCACCTTTCAAGGAGCCCTTGGATACTCTTATCCGCCAAGCAAGTGAAGCTGGATTAGTATCTCACTGGAAATCATTAACATTTTCTGAATTGGTACGAATGAAAAGAATGAAACTTCGGAAAGAAGCAGCTAAACCGCAATTCACGCCAATGAAACTAGAAGATTTGAAACTGGTGATGGTATTTTTTGCCTTCGGTATGATGTTATCTTTTATTTGTTTCATCATTGAAATCTGCTGGTCGAAGCGTGAAAAATTAATAAAAAAATTTGTACGTGAAATTTCTGAAGCGTGATACTTAAATGTGCAACAGTTTTGTAAATTACTATTTCGTATTCGCATATGTGACAGCGCATAGAGAAAGGGACTTAAGGGTAAAAAAAAATCAATTTTCACTTTTTTTTTTTTTTTTTTTTTTTTTTTTTTTGATGTGGACAACATCTGAGCATCGAATGAGACCGATCCCATGCCCAAAAGTGTTCCCTCCCGGAGACATGAGCGTTTTATGAAATTGAATTATAAAATAAATAATTTATAAAATTTATTTATTTTCATTTATTTATTTATTTATTTTTTCCTTATAAACAATTTAAAAAAATAGAAAAATCATTTTAATAGACGGTTCTTGCGAATTGGTTCCTTAGAACTTGACGGTACCGGTCCTTTATTTTTTTCGATTTCTTCTTAACGTCTGCTGACTGTACTTCTTGAGGATTGTCCACTTCCACCGAATCTTTCTCTTCGTTTCCATTTCCAGAGACTAAAGGAAGAGAAGCAACCGTATCTTTTTTTGAATCGTCAAAACATAAAGACCGGGTCTCTTTATACAAGTACCATTGACGCTTCATCGATAAGCCTGTTGACGGAATTATGATTGGTTTGTCATCGAAACTGGTATTGTCACTCAGATGTATGTTTTCATTTATGCTGGCTAAATTCGCAAACAGTTTACATTGCACTGGTGACTGAGCAATAAATACAAAGTGATGATACTTCGATATTCCAATTAAAGTTTTATATTTAGTGGAAAAGTATTCGTCCCATTTTCTCCACTCAACAACAGGCTCACTTGAGTTTGGAAGTCGAATAGGTACAGAAACATTAAATCCATTACGAGATGATTTTCTAACACAATCAACTACATCCATGAAGCAGTCGACATTAGTTTGGGCATATTTTGATTTGAAAGCTCCGAATAAACGATCAGGTGAAAACTTTGTATGTCCGCTTAACAAAAAGTTCAATTCAACTGACTCACATCTGGAAGCATCGACAAGGTGTTGTAAATGTCGTATAACCGCATTGTTTTTATTTTGTGAAACACAGTTATCAGCGAATATCACAAATTTTTTAGTTGAATGCACTTCTCGTAGGTAGTAATCAAGCATTGATATTACTGAATTCGGACCTTTTCCAATGGAATCGCTTTCGTCAATACAGAAGATGTGTTGAGATTTTGACGTTCATTTGTAATTCCGAAAATTGCTGTTTTGTAACCTGATTTAAAGTATGCAGTTCCTATTTGCTGTGGACCCGACGGAAAGCTAACATTTTGAGCATAATCCATAGATATTACTAGATAATCCTCCTCTAGAATACCTGGATACATGGCATTTGGATCAGACTTGACTAATGTTCTCAAGTCGTTATAGTACTCTCGCTGACTGCTGGCAGATTGCAAATGATCAGAATACACCTTCAATGCTGTTTCTTTTTGAACTTTAGTAACGTTTACTGTATTAACAGCATCTTTTGCAAAATTTCGACACAATTCGCACAAATCGTATGCCGGCTTCATAGTGACGATGTGGGGACAATATTTCTTCCACAGCGTTTGGAAAGTGCGAAGTTTTACGATTTTACCACCCAGTTCGACGCTGTTGGTATATCTAGTGTAAACAGAAGTCTTACTTTCAGTAGTTGCAAGTTTCAATAAACGATAATCACGATGATTTGGTTGACGTCCAGGTAAAGTGATAGCAACAGTTTCAGAAAAACGGCAGATAAATGAAACAATTTCTTTTTTTTCCAAAGTAGTTAAAGAATCTGTACGATTAATTTTATTCGTCATGCCATGTTCGCGTGGATAAACACCATTTTTGTCGTAATGTTCGATTAGATTTTTGTAGCGTTTAATTCCCATTGTATACAGGAAGAAGTACATATCACGACATATCGGCAAACTTCGAAAATAATATATCTGATTGTACCGTTTCTTCATAGCTCGCGATCGATCACCAACTTTTGACCTGAGCATTGCATCGTCACGGTAAGCTGCCAGATGTGCGATAATAATTAAATCTTGGATTCCTTATCTAAATTCATGAAAGACGTACGAAAATCCACAGCCATCTTCTTAGGGATCACTTCATTGCATTGATTTGAACAACACGGAGGTATTTTTGAACCATACAGTCGAGCAACTACCTTTCCTTCGCGTAAATCAAGATCAAATTTATCAAGGTACATATTATCGGTATCATCTTCAGAGTCACTATCCGATAATTCTGAGAAGTGATCGTCATCATCCTCGTCATCAGGGAAGCGATAAGGTAAATCTACCATTTCATCCTAAAACAGTCAGTAAGAATGTTATTAGTTTTAAATTATTTTCGCGAATAACATAATAAGGTTATGTGAAAAAATTTTAGTACTAACAGAGTGATATTCACGATTTAAAAGAATTATAAATGAGTATTTATTATAATTCACAATTAATAATTTCAGAAAATAAACCAGGATTCGAAAAAACGCGAGCAAAATTGATATCAAACTCATGGAAACAGCGCGCTAGCTAGAAAACAGTAAAAACCAACTACACAAAAACAGAGGTAAGGACGACCTACGCGCGTTTTCAAGGTTGACCAAAACGTTCCTGACGTCATGAGATGTGTCGCTTTCAAATGAGACCAATACCAACACGCTCAGTACACCAAAGATACATGTAAAGGGTGTTTTTTTAGGGGTATAGAACTTTGAATTGAAATAAAACACAAGAAAATCGTTTTAATGTCCATTAATTTGGCTTTATTGGAAGGATAATTTTATGCCATTAATGTTTAAATATGATTTCGAGCATGTGGCCGCCGCGGCTGGCTCGAATAAAGCCAATTCTACAGGTCAAATTTTCAACCACTTTTTCGAGCATATGGGGCCGTATGTTGGCAATAACGCCACGAATGTTGGCTTCCAAGTCCCCTAACGTTTCTGGTTTGTTGGCGTAGACGAGCGATTTCACATATCCCCAAAGAAAATAATCCAATGGTGTCAAATCACACGATCTTGGTGGCCAATTGACAGGTCCATTCCGCGAAATTATGCGCTCATCGAATGTTTCCTTCAATAAATCGATTGTGACGTGCGCTGTGTGGCATGTAGCGCCGTCTTGTTGGAACCACAACTCATCCACATTCATGCCATCCAATTCGGGAACAAAATAGTCGGTTATCATGGCTCTATACCGGTCTCCATTAACGGTAACTGACTCTCCAGCATTATTTCGGAAGAAGTATGGCCCAATGACTCCACCAGCCCATAGAGCACACCAAACAGTCAGTTTTTGTGGATGTAATGGCGTCTCAAGGGTCTCATGTGGATTCTCTTCACTCCAAATGCGGCAATTTTGCTTGTTGACGTAGGCATTCAACCAAAAATGAGCCTCATCACTGAACAAAATTTTGCGATGAAAATCAGCATCGAGATCAATCTCATTTTCGGCCCATACACCAAAATCACGACGCATTGCATGGTCTCGCGGCTTTAATTCTTGCACAAGCTGGATCTTGTAAGGTCGCAAGCCAAGATCTTTGCGCAAAATCTTCCATAAAGTTGATGGACAAAGCTCCAATTGCTGTGCACGGTGGCGAATCGATTCATTCGGGTCCTCTTCAACACTTTGCTCTACAGCGGCAATTGTTTCTTCGGTGCGCACTGTTCGACGTCTCTGCGGATGCGTATTATCACATAGAGTAAACGTAGTGCGAAAACGATCCATGGTTAACCGAATTAATTGCTCTGATGGACGATTATGTCGACCATAAAATGAACGGAGCTTGCGGTAAACTTCGCGAACTGAACCATTATTTTCGAAATAAATTTGCACAATTTGCAAGCGTTATTCTTTTGTCAACCTATTCATGATGAAATGGCAAACCAAACTAAATATTAATCACAGCTGACAAAATGGCCGCCAGTTAAAAAAGTGATGCCAACTTAAAGTTCTATACCTCAATAAAAAACACCCATTATTTAAATCTCTAAAATGGCTCTCCTGAACAAAACCGGTTTTTACCTTTAGGTCCCTTTCTATTTTGCGCGTCACATATCTTGATGTTACGTTAAGGATTTCTAAGAAAAGTTCGTAAATTAAATTCAGTTTTAAAAAGTGACTTAAATTTATTTCTAATTAGTGCTTAAATATTATTGCGGTCTTAAATATTACGAATATTGAAAAGAAAGCTGTGTATTATCGAATCGAGCACTGCAAATTATACTATTTTTGCTTTTTATTAATAATAAAAGTTTATATGTATTTTGTTGCAATTTGCAAAAATATATTTAACGTGTAATTGTATATTTTTAATTTGCAAAAAATTTACGAACATAATTGTCTACAACTATAACTTTTTTTTTAATGTATTTAACTTTATAAAAATACTTAGAGCTTGGTTTCTTGCATAATTTTATTTGAAACATCTTTTAAAGTGACAGAAAAAATACTCTACTATAGGGTGTTTTTTTAAGAGGTATAGAACTTTGAATTGAAATAAAGTACAAGAAAATCGTTTTAATGTCCATCAATTTGGCTTTATTGGAAGGATAATTTTATGCCATTAATGTTTAAATATGATTTGGGGCATGTGGCCGCCGCGGCTGGCTCGAATAAAGCCAATTCTACAGGTCCAATTTTCAACCACTTTTTCGAGCATATGGGGCCGTATGTTGGCAATAACGCCACGAATGTTGGCTTCCAAGTCCCCTAACGTTTCTGGTTTGTTGGCGTAGACGAGCGACTTCACATATCCCCAAAGAAAATAATCCAATGGTGTCAAATCACACGATCTTGGTGGCCAATTGACAGGTCCATTCCGCGAAATTATGCGCTCATCGAATGTTTCCTTCAATAAATCGATTGTGACGTGCGCTGTGTGGCACGTAGCGCCGTCTTGTTGGAACCACAACTCATCCACATTCTGCCATCCAATTCGGGAACAAAATAGTCGGTTAGTCGGCTCCAATTGCTGTGCACGGTGGCGAATCGATTCATTCGGGTCCTCTTCAACACTTTGCTCTACAGCGGCAATTGTTTCTTCGGTGCGCACTGTTCGACGTCTCTGCGGATGCGTATTATCACATAGAGTAAACGTAGTGCGAAAACGATCCATGGTTAACCGAATTAATTGCTCTGATGGACGATTATGTCGACCATAAAATGGACGGAGCTTGCGGTAAACTTCGCGAACTAAACCATTATTTTCGAAATAAATTTGCACGATTTGCAAGCGTTGTTCTTTTGTCAATCTGTTCATGACAAAATGGCAAACCAAACTAAATATTAATCACTTGACAGCTGACAAAATGGCCGCCAGTTAAAAAAGTGATGCCAACTTAAAGTTCTATACCTCAATAAAAAACACCCTTTATTAAGTGGACTCTATTTCGATTTTTTTGATGTATTGCACAAATGCGTAGTAAAAATAATATAAAAAAAAACATAAAAAAGTATGTAAACTTTAAACTGAGCAATTAAAAAATAAAAAACAATTGGTAATATATATTTTTATTTAAAGAGCAATAAGTTCTTTTTATTTTGCAGTCTAATACCGTAGACAGACGACAGCTTTAATTTGCACCAACTGTCTTAATGCAAATTAACTTGTGAATTATCCTCATCCCAATGCATTGTTGTCATTTTAGCATTTTCACTGCCAGATCTGGCATTTTAATTAGTTAAAAAGCAGTCAACTTTTGAAAAATTCTGCTTAATGCTTTCTGGCAGAATTTGTTGACAATAAAAAATTTTAATTTTTTAAAAATATTCTTCTGTTTATAGGATTTTTTTTCTCATAAATATATATGCATTGCAGGGTAAAGGTTCCCTGATTATCTTTACTAGCAAAAGTTAAATGCGCATAGCATGCAGAGAACCCCTCAATAACCAATTTCAATGTATTTTAAATAAAAAAATGTTTTACTGAATAAGTAAAATAATATTTTGAGATTATTAGTGCGTTAAAAAATTTTAAACGTAATTTAACATATCCAAAAATTACCAATTATTAACTATTTTATGTTTGTATATGCTATAAAAATACCTGTAAATACTAATAAGTTTGTTTAAACATGAAATTCAGAGCCATTTACATAATTTTCTTCATTTAAATCTGGCATTATACTTTTGTTCTGTAGAACATTTTAGGAGAATTTTTTTTACCAATTTAGCATTCGCTCATCATCATTTTCTGGCAACACTGTCTCAATGCGTATTATAGCGTAGACAGACGACAGCGTTAATTTGCATTAAAATCTCACTAATGTGAATTAAAAATTTACCCTGACAGACGACAATATTTGCATTAAGTAAACAAAATCTGTGCATCCCTTTCATACCACACACTTCGATAATTTTCTTTGGAAATATTAAAATGGAAAAAATGTGTCTCGATTTTAATATTTATTTGATCTTTTTCTAAAAACAATTAAAATAACTTATGTATATTTCATGATTGAATCGCATTTAAATTTTGAAAACGAAAACAAATTCCCAACATTTGATTGATTGTTGACGGTGTTACCATTTTAGGACGGTGCTATCATATAGCTAAATTCAGTATTAATTCACTCTCATTTAGTGCATTTACGGTAAATCTAATACGCATTGGGATGGGAATAATTCGCAAGTTAATTTGAATTAATACAGTTAATGCAAATTAACACTGTCGTCTGTCTATGCTATTAGATTTACCGTAAATGCACTAAGTGAGAGTGAATTAATACTGAATTTAGCTATATGATAACACCGTCCTACTATGGTAACACCGTCAACAATCAATCAAATGTTTTAAAATTGTTTTCGTTTCCAAAATTAAAATGCGATTCAATCACATTTTTTTAATTGTTTTTAGAAAAAGAACAAGAAAATATTAAAATCGTGACACATTTTTTCCATTTTAATATTTCCAAGGAAAATTATCGAAGTGTGCGGTACGAAAGGAATGGACAGATTTTATTTACTTAATGAAAATACTGTCGTCTGTCAGGGTAAATTTTTAATTCACAGTAGTGAGATTTTAATGCAAATTAACGCTGTCGTCTGTCTGCGCTATAAGTCGCTTACAAATGTGGAACAAAAATAATATAAAAAAAAATTAAAAAAAAAACTTAATGTAAACTATTCTATGTCACTTAAATGAAATATTTAATCAAATCATTGGCATGTTTCAAACACTTGTGAGCAATTAAAAATATAAACAGCCGTATTCATAAAAATTTTAAACAGCGTTTCAAATGGTGTTTAAGAAAAATTCGCTAAAATTGTATTCATAATAGAATTTTAGCTTAAAAAACGGGTTTTAAACCTTTCGTAAATCAACAAATTTTAAAACTGACTGCCCCCATGTTTAAACCAATTTTAAGATGACGTTGTTGTAATTTCGCTTCGTTTTTGTTTACATTTTGAACTTTACCTATATGTACATATGTGTTTATGTATGTATGTACTTATGTATGTATGTATGTATGCATATGCCAGTATTATTTAGAAGAAAACAATGTAATTTTTTTATAGGAACTAATGCCGAAATATCAAATATACTCCAAAATAATATTTAAAAGAAAAGGAGCAATCCAGTTTCCATTCCCAGTCATTGTTTTCTCATTTTATGTGTTAACAAAAATAATATGATTGTAGAAAATTAACTAGTGATGTATAAACACTCAAAACAAACAAAATAAAGCTCGTTATTCTAGTGCTTCTTTATCTGCAATAAAATAAATCATATAAAAAGCACTTTTAACAAAGATTTGTTGTGAACTTTTTTTATTTTTTTATTAAATACAAGTTGGAACACATCTTTTATTTTATAGAAACAACATTTCTCTGAAAAGCGACAAATAAACAAATATAGACACGAGTACTTTGTGAGTTAACAATCGTTGTTTTGCAGAACTAATATGCAAGTGACAAATAAAGAATACAGTGTTGCCACGATATTTTAAAAAAATTTGGTTAATTGATTTTTAGTTAAAAAACTGATTATGAATACCAGTATTTAAAAACGTTATTTAGCCTTAAAACGTTTTTTAACTATATTGAATTTTAAACCTCAATAAACTTTTTTTATGAATACGGCTGAAAAAATGTATAACATATAACATTAATATTTTTATTTGAAGAGCCATTAGTTCTTGTTATTTTGCAGTCCTATTCTTCGGCTTATAAGAAAGCCTAATAAATTAGAATTCGTCAATCATATGAAGTTGGATTATTATCTCACTGGAAATCATTAACAATTTTCTTTTTTGAATGTGTACAAATGAAAAGTAGGAAATATCGGAAAGAAACTGCTGAGACGAAATTCACTTCAATATAACTAGGAGATATGAAACTGGTGATGAATTTTTTTTTTTTTTTTTTTTTTTTTTTTTTTTTTTTTTGTATAATGTTATTGTGTATTTGTTTCATCATTGAAATCTTCTGGGTTAATTTTAAAAAATTTTATGTTTTGTTAAATTTTTTAAACGTTTTGTTTTTGTATTTAATTTTTTTTAATATTTACACGTTTTTACTTGTTACCTAATCGTAAGTTTTACTCAAATGTTTTGATATTAAGACCACAAAACGTTTAGAAGTGAAAAATAAAGTAAAGGTGAAGGATATTTAACATAGAAAACGTGCGAAAATTAAATTAATATTTTAATTGACTGAAATGTATTTCTATTAATTGCATAAATATAATAATAAGTGCAGAAATAATAAAACAGAATTGAAATGGGATTGCTTTGCAAGAATACTGCAAATTATATTATTATTCCCAGATATACTTTTATGTATGTAAGAAATATTTTATTTGTAGTTTGTTACTATTTATAAAATTGTTCCCTAATTTACTTTATGCATTTTTTCATGAAATTTCTCGAAATTAGTTGCACGAAACGAAAAAAAGCGCTATAATAGGGAACTTTATATAAAAAAAAATGATTCCTCACGATGCTCTGAAGCACTCTTGGCAACTTTTTTATTTAATTTATTTCTCCAGACCTCTTATTGGCAATTAAAAAAATTTCATGCAACTAATTTAATGGGAAAAAATGCTTAATGTTTAATAACATTGATGTGAAGAACAGAATTTAAAAAACAAAACAAAAATTATATTTATAGACTATTTATGTCATTTAATCACCATATTCAAACAATTTATTGCACACACTGTGCGAATACTTTAGAGCAAATAAAAAATAATAATAAAAAAATTTTTAAATGTACTTTTTGCATTTGGGGAACGAACGATTTCGTGGTAATAAGAAAAAGTCATATATTACTATTTTAAAGCTTTTAAGAAAATTTTCACAAATTAATTTTTTTTTTTTCAGTTAAATTGGAAATTTAAGTTTTCTATTAATTTTTTGTAGGAAAACATCTTTCTACACATTCACCCAAAAAAAAGGCCAGTATCTCCCAGTTTTTCTCCAAGTCATCTGCTTTTTTATGGTGCTCAAAGATTTGGGGCATTTTTTCAGTCTCATATCTTGCAAACCGTTCGGAATTTTGTTTTAATCTGTGAGGCAAATTTGTAGCTCATTAGCGGCTACCTACCTAAGCGCTACCCAAACGGTGTTAAGAGTCATTCCGAGGAAGTTTATATGTTCTAGAAAGTTGTTTATTGAGATCTTAGGTACAGTTTTGTAGTTGATTGTTTCCTCGAATTTTGAACGGTTTGCTACTTATGGTGCTGAACAGGGGAAAAAAGGTGAAACAAATGTTTTTTTTTTTTGTAAATTCTTAACGATTTTGATCTTGAAGATGAATTTTTTTTATTTTATATGTTCACATTTTTTCTTCTTTATAACAAGAGCTATAATTTTGCCTTCAAAATTCTGAACAGGTTGCAAGATATGAGCCTGAGAAAACACAAAAATGATACCTAGGCCCCAAAGCTTTTGGACCCATATAAAAAAAGTATATGACTTGGGACAAAACTGGGACAGTGCGCTGCAACACTGCCTTAAGAAAATAACATTTAAAATACAGAGTTGTAAAAAGATAAAGCTGTCCCTTATCTCTACCCTCACCACCTTTCCTAAAGAAGGTAAGACCTTGTAATAGTAGTAGGCGTTCATAACCTGAGTGTTACTTCTCTTTAAAAAATTCTATTAAATAAATAAGCTTTCCATGGCCATATTTTTCATATTTTTCGAATGCGGATAATTAAATCAAGATCTCAATGCCACTTTATTTCACTAACCGGTAAAAACCATATGAACTTAAATAACCTTTAATATAAGATCATAGAAATCTTATTATATTATTATTTATTTAAAATTTATTTCTACAAGCTGGAACGTTTTTATTCTTTTATTTTAATTTCTATATTAGAGTCTATGCGTATATTTATTGTTTTTATTAAAGCTGACCAGCATTTTGTTTCTTTGCAAAATAAGCATATCTCAGATTTATTTAATAATAAATTCAGATTATTAAAAATATTTATTTGTTTTAATTACAGCTCAGACGAAGATAACTCGCTTATTAATTATGCTGCCGTCAAAGAGCTTAATTTATTGGAATCTATGCTAAACGAGCCCAAAAAATTTATTAATTAAATGCCCTCAAACAAAGTGAGTAAATTATATTATAAAATAAACTAAACTATCGCAAGCTGACTTCGTTATCTTCTTCTATTGTTGTTTGTGACTAACGGTTTGCTAAGTTTATGCAAACTTAGTGCAGCCATAAATATGTTAATCTTATTCCAAAAATTCAATCAATAAAATAAAAATTAGTACTCGTATGTTAAGCGGTTATTTTTGGCACTCATAATATTTAATATTCCAATTATTTTTTTTTTTTAAATATTATTAATGGCTCAGCTTTCTTCGATTTTATTTTAAAGGTAATGATTTGCCATATATCTTTTATATTTTAAGACATTAACATTCGATCAAAGCAGAACTCGTTTTCAGCATAATGTTTGACGTAAACGTTTTGTGTTAAGCGTGCTTGATTCGATTCATATATCTCTCTGTTTCTTCTTTAATTAATTGTTGTTTTTGATTTTTTTTTACCATATTGGTATGAAAATTGTATAAATTAATCTTTGCAAAAATTCTCCGAACAAAAAATGTTAATTTAATTGCAGTTTTAATGTTTGATAATAAATCAAATAGCTTTGCAAATAAAAGAGATTAACGAAGCTCTTGTGTTATGGGAATATTTTTTTTTGTTCAAGTTGTGCTGTGAAATTTGATCTGTGGCTTAAAGTATTTCAAACAAAGTAGTATTTCATCTATATATAAAACTTTATTAGCTTAAGTGAAATCATAAGAATTCTAAAAACATATAAGCTTAATTCACAATCTATTGCAAATGGTCTTGCATTGTAGGATTTAAAAAGTGGAGCAATAATAAAAATTTACACTAACAATAAATACAGAAATTCTCTTGCTACACTTGAAACCACAGTTTATATTTACTCTGCATATGCAATACTTAAATGCAAACTGCAATCTAAAAATAAATGAAACAAAAAATTTCAAAATAGAAAATAAAATAACTAAAATGCGAGACAAAGAGGAAAGACCGTATAAAAAATTTATTAAATTATCTTCATGAAGAAAAAACATAAACGTTTTTTTTTCTATACAATAAATTGTGCATTTTGTATTTTGCCATCAACATAGAAAAAATTACACCAAATACGGAATATGGAAAAAGACTTCAAGAAAATTCTGTATTTGAATCAAACACATTGCTCATCCAAATTGTAATCAAGCATTAAACTGTATATACAAACAAAGGGGTTGAAAAACGTGGAATTCAGATACACACACAATAGCAATTATCAGTTTCTTTGATTCATTAAATTTCTTTATTGACTGAAATAATAAATACGAGGGGGGATCATTAAATCAGTGTCTTTGAATTTCCCACCTCTTGATTGAAATGGCAACACTGCTCCTGTCAAGAAGCAACTGTCAGTTGACTCCTGTCTAAACTTAAACAAGCTGTGTCATTTAGCTTGTGTTTGGCAGCCGTTGATATCAGATTATCTTGTCTTTTGAGAAAGTGAAAAAATAGAGAATTTCGTGTGCTCAATAAACTTTTTTTGCCAAAAAAAACCGTCAATCAAACCAAGTAAAAGCTCGATAAATACTATGGGGACTCTGTACCATCGATTTCAATGGTAAAAATGTGGTTTACTGACTTTCGGTGCACAAGTACAAATGACATTCTGGACGCTCAATTGAGGTCAGTACACCCGAAAATGTCGAACAAATCCACGATATAGTGTTGGCCGATCGAAGAGTAAAAGTGCGTGAGATTGTTGATGCCATAGTCATTTCATATGGCAATGTGGTTTCGATTTTGAATGATCAGCTGCGTTTAAGAAAGTTTTTGCGCCGATTTGTAACTGTGGATGAAACATTGATCCATCACTGTACTCCGGAGACCAAGCACCAGTCTAAACCTGCTCCGAAGAAGTCCAAGGTGAGTTTGTCGGCCAATAAGGTGATGGCAACAGTTTTTTGGAATGCACGCGGGATAATACACATAGATTACCTTCAGAAGGTAAAAACAATAAACTGCAAATAGTATGCCAACTTATTAGATAATATTAATGCACACGTATGCAGTCTTATTGGCAAAACTCTACGAATTGGGCTACGAATTGGTACCCCATTCGCCATATTCTCCGGATTTCGCCCCTAGTGACTACTTCTTATTTCCAAACCTAAAGAAATGGCTCGGTGGAAAGAGATTTAGCTCCAACGATGAATTTATTGCCTATTTCAAGGACTTTTAACTGTGGGGGAAAAATTTCATTTTTCTGCTGTGCCAAATGATATCTTTTTTGAAAATGTAAAATTTTGACAAATTCGCTTGAGCATAGAAGGAAGCTGATGAAACAATTGTTGCGGCGGCGGTTTTGCCTCGCTTGACTACAAGCCGCCGGCTACCAACTAATTTTTAAGAGGATATTTTTATATAAAACAATATTCTTGTAGCAATAAATTATATAATATTATATATATGATGCAATATATTTCGCAAACTAAAATAAACAATGATTTTTTCACAGTCTAATTAAACTTAAAAGACGTAAAAATCTTTGTATTGAGCGACGGCTCGAAGCGACGGCGGTGGATTTAAATTTTATGATACCATGCTTTTTATTGCAGCTTGTCAAAAATTTACCTGTTGTGTCAAAATTTCTACTAGCCCCTAGGGCTAGTGAAATTTTATTCACTTCAGAAGTGTCAAAAATTTACTTACACTAGTACTTTGCTACCGTTTGGCACAGGCCCATACTAGCATTTTCTCGCGACTTTGTTCGCACTTAGAAAGAAACTGAGTAGGCTTTAAATTGTATTTAGGCCAATCTTATCTAAAACAGACAAAATACCAACTTCACTGCTTTCTCAATTTTTTTTATATCATTCTTCTCAAGAAAAATAAAAAACAAAAAAAAAGGATAGGTGATCCATGCGTTCACGCATGCTGCCGTGACCAATGGAAATAGGGATTCATTCTCTGCAGATAATGCGACTAGTCCGTACATGTATGCAAGGACTAGTCGAAAGAGGATTAGGAGTACTTCAAAACTACCCAAATATATGAAAAAAGCTGGTCAATATTCAAATGCCATAATTTTTAATGTCATAATTTTCATTAATATAGAATGTTAACTATTAAATTTGGATTTTTGTGACTATGTTACGAGAATAAGAAAATTAAGACGGAATCGCAAGAGTAAATATAGAACTCTGTCATAACAAAAGTTGTGACTGACTTGAGACTTTTTCTGTGAATAGGCATGTAAGTGTATTTAGTTAAAAGGAGATTATGTTGAAAAATAAATTTTTGTGAAACAAAATCCCTTTAACCAAGCTAACTCAATTTATATTGAACTTTCTTCCTTAAAGTTAAGTACTATAGCTTTCATACAATAACAAATAAGAGAAAGAAAAAAATTGTAAGAGCAAAAGAGAATACTACAAACACACGCACACGCATATATTTTTCCCTTTTTTTTATATGTGAGCTGATGAATGCATGTGTACTATGTGTGTATGTAGTAGTAGCAACTTTAAACGGTTATAACTCTCAGAATACTAAATCGATTTTAATAAGATATAAATTGTGCACACTTGTACCATATATCTATATATTTTCAAAACCTTTTACCACGTGTTTGCTATACTCAATAATTCTCATAATTTTTCTTTTGTAAACATTCAATTTCCTAATTAAAATTAAAACTTCAACTTGTTTTTTAAATTAAATTCCCTAAGTACATAAATACAAGATATTGTGTACATGTGCGTCTGCTAAATCAATTTGTTTATTAAACATTACTGACGGCGTCCAAACGTTAATTTGTATATTTAAATAATATAAATATAATGTATGCGTCTTAAGTCTTTTGTTTGAAACAAAACTTTTATATAATAACGTTGTTGTTCTTTCTAACTCATCTGTGCAAAAACTTGTTTTGCTTATATTTTAAAAATTAAAGAGATCAAGCAATTAGTGAAACAATTTATTTTTAGACAAAGTTAAATGAGAATTTTGTTTTGTCTGTTTTTATTTTAGAAGAAAAAAATGTGTGTTTGACCTCGCATGCGGCCAGCTCTAAAACATCCCGATAAGTTACATACTTTGGTCAAATTTATGGCATCCGATACACTTTAAGTCTATTAAAATCATTCAGATAGTCAAAAATCGATTTGAAGAAGACTTTGGAGTTAAGGTAGAAGTACATAACACGCGTCACTTCGTCTACAAGCATCGCGTGTTTGAAAACTTTACCGCATGAAAAATTGCAAGTTACACAACACACTTTTCTATTAGCTTTTTTACTTATTTTTAAATTTTCAAATCCTTTTTTATCCAAAACTATGTTTTTAAAACTCATCAATAAGTTTTAACTCCATGATTCTAATTTTAGAATTTTTTTTTTATATATTGTAGGCTGATTAGTTGTTAAAACAATACAACGCGTTAAAAGTTGAAAGTTAACCAACTTTCTGCGGCAAACGCGTCAAAGAGTTTCCTTTGTAACTTGTTGTATGCAAACAACAACACTATTTCAACTTTTTTTGACAGATGCCTGCAGCTTGCACGCGCACTGTACTGTACTTTCACCTTTATTAGAAAAAAAAAGTTTTTTTTTCGAAAATTCTACTCAACCACATCTTTCCCACGAATTAAAATAAAAATAGCTAAAACTACCTATATATTGACTTTTAGCGTTCTTTTAAATGTTCATTTTTATTTGGTCCGTGCTGTATTTCGTTGACATTCGCTCATCCTAAGAGTCTGAACACAATGTAACGAGAATTCATTGCGGTGCGGTTTTTCATACGATTTTGAAGTAAAAAGCCGCAGTGCTGAACGGCATAAAATTAAAATATGAGTCTGAACACAATGTAACGAGAATTCATTGCGGTGCGGTTTTTCATACGATTTTGAAGTAAAAACCCGCAGTGCGGAACGGCATAAATTTAAAATCTATTTTATTTTCATTGCGGACTTTCTTATTCTCTCAATTTTTGACTCTCTTTCTCTTTCTGATGTTGCCATAGTTTTTGAATAATTGGCGGTGTTCACAACAAAAAACATGATTTTGAAGTTCAAAAATGTTTGTCATAAAATATAAAAGCTTAAAAAATTTATAAAATATATCTGAGAATGCATAAAATTTTAATTATTTTTTGTTTTTAGCTGCTGCCATTACAAAATATGTATTTAATACAAAGAGTATATTTTTTATAAAAATGTATGAACAAAAAAATTAATAAAAATTTAAACAAATAATGACAAGTGTTGCCGTCGCCGTCTTCCGTTGTATTATGTTTATTTTTCTCTCCCGCAACGAGAAATCGCACCGCACCGCAAACATTGTGTTTAGACTCTAAAGTTGCCAACAATGTTTAAAAATTTGTCTTTTTTCCTTTAACACAAGCCTAAAGTACTACTGTGTCCTAATAGCTTAGAAAATATATATATTTTCTTATATTTTAATAATAACCAAATAAATTTTACAAATGACTATTATTAAGTTTGTTTTCCTCCTATAAGACATCTTTATTACGATCAATCAAATAAACTAAACAAAATTTTAGATAAAAATAATATTTAAAGCAAATAAAATAAAGAAATATGTATGTATGCCTACAAACCTCAGATAAACCTCAAATTAACGCTAAGCATGTAATTTCTTTGATGCACCCACTACCACTGTCTGTCAAATAACTCAAAGAAAGAAGAAAAAAATTACAGAAAGCAAAAAAAAAAAAAAAATAGAGATAAAAAAATTCTTTAGTATGCATGTTAAAGAAATGAAACATTTGTTTTAGCCTGTGGATAGAAACATTTAACTAATTTGATCACGAAAAGTACATAAAAATTTGTTGTGCCAAGACTGACCAATAAATACATACCAAGGAAAATTTTCATATATTCAACATATGCAAATAAGTATGAATGTATGTATGTAGTACAAGTAAAAGAGATTTTTGATTGGTTAAGAAAGATCACATGATTCCCTAGTGACAAGCCGTATTAAGGTTAATAGGCTTTTTACTGGAATATATTGGAATATTTTAAATACTTAAAAAAAATGTTCAAAGTACAATGTACTTTGTCATTAACTGAAGCAGAATTCGTTTCTATAGCAAAAGCAGCACATGAATTAATATGGCTAAAAATGCTGTTTTATAATTTACAAATTGATAACTTTAGAGAATAATGAAAAAGTTGCTTAAAACTTTTAGAAGCAGCAAAAATTAATCCATATACCAAACATTTATATGTAATGTACTACTTCCTACGAGGAACCACAGATATTCAAAATTTATAAAATTTCTTAACAGTCCAACATAAGTCATGAGCTCTGGCAAATATTAAAATTACAAAATTGAGGGAACTAGCTGGCCTTAGAAAACTTTTAAGTTAATGTTACATTTTGTTCCTTGAGAAGGAGTGTGGAAGTTCGAATTCGAAAACACTGTATTTTGCACAGAAGAAATCACTTTGCTATTTTTCGATTTTTGTAAAAGAAAACTAGGCTTCACTTTAAATAATTTTTTTCCTTTACTAAAAACCGTAATTAATTCAACTGCATGTAATGAATATATCATTCTGAAAAAATTGACATAAACCCACTGTCAACGAAATTTCTATGAAAAAAAAAAATTCTTTAAAAAATTCACTGCTAGCAATAAATTTTGTTTCTCTGATTGTATCTCTTAATAAAGCAAATAACAACCCATTTATAAAATTTAATTTGTAAGATAAACAAAAAGCTAATTTGAAACGTTACAACGACCTGCACATTCACACAAAAAAAAAAACATCTTCATAATCATTATATTCAGAAAGATTTTGTTAAAAAAACCAACTTCCTAAATAAAATATAAAAAAAGTAAAGAGTTTGCTACCACATGAAATTTTTGCTAAACATATTTCGTGTTTTTCGCTATTTTGCCAACATGCTGATATGTCTGCCACATAAACATGTCATGATATTTTTTTTTCTACGAAATTTAACCAAAAATAATTGATAATTTTAGGAAATATTTGTTATTTTAATTTTTTTGCTTGCATGATCACATACGATGAGTTTATGGTTGATTATTTGAATACTGTAATATTTTGCAGTTACACAAACCCACATACTCACTCGTATTTACATCGAGCTAAAGTGGCGTCTAGTATTTTATTGAAAAAAAAAAAATAGATTTGCAAACTTAAATAAAAATTATGAAAAGTTTTAAACAATTGTGGGTGTTTCTTTAGTTTTTTGTTTATGTATCTGCTGGGATGTCAGTTATGACATGAGGGTGAATTGTATGTACATATGTCTGTATGTCGTGAGATTATAATGATTTGCGTATGATGGTATTTTATATTCTGGTAATTGTATACCGAATATTTAAAATATTATACTTATGTATTTTTTTCATCTTTAATCCCATTGATTTTGACAAGAAAGCTGCTTATATTCGGCCTCACCCAACATTATATGCCCTACACCAATATATGTATGGAATACACTCATACATAGATAACTGCATACATATTTGTTTTGTGAGAGAAAAATGGTATATTTTATTTTTTTTTCTCTATTACAATCTATTTGTATTTTTTGGGCTCAATTCACTACACACAAAAAAGTAATATGAATGATTTTGTAATATTAATTTAAATATTTGTAATATCAATTAAAAATTTAATAAAATTTTCACCTATAAACAATTTGATAATATCAATTAAGTTTTTCCACTCAAATTAGTTAATATAATTAAAAATTTAATTGAATCAATTAAATTTTTAATATTATTTTAATATTATTATTAATTGGTGAATACTTTTTTCTGTGTACCTATTGCGGGAGTCGCAGTTCGTACATGAGTTGTTGGTAATTTCAATAGAAACATTGTTTATAAACAAATGTTTACATAGAAACTACTAACAACATTTATAAGAACTACGACTCCTACAATAGGTTCTGAATTAAGCAATTTTATTTTCGATATAAACAAAAGTTGAACATTTCATTCTGCACTCTGTATTAAAGAAGAAGTGTAAATATTACTGAATTTGTTATTTGGTTACTTTGGTTACTATAAAAAAGTTAAACTTTACATCCCTATAAAGAAAGATAGAGAAAAACTTCAGTTTTTTACAACTCTGCTTTTTTGCAGGTTTTTTTTAAGAATGCAGTATTGCAGCGCCTGAGATGTTAAATGAGGCGTATTAAGTTTTTGAAGCTATGCTTAGTAGCCATTTTATTGGTTGGTTTTCTTTGCCGATGATTCTGCAACACAACGACGGAAGGCGCTCTGATGTTACATTAGGATTAGTATCTGCTGAAGTCGGTATAGTTCAGTGTCCAGTAACTATACCTTCATCACTTGAACTTTCCTACAACAACTGATACTTCACCTATCGCTACCCTGTTTTTACTAGACTGCGCAAAATAAAGAGGGGTATTGCGTTTATAATGTATTTATGTCTATGTATGTATGTATGTACACATATGCATACGTGTGTTTCTTTGAGGAACTATCTATACCGAACGCGTGGACCGCTTTCGATAATTCTTACTTTAGTCAATTTCTCTTAATCCCAGGAGTGTCACTAAAGATAAGTCAGTTGTCAAAATTCAATATGGCGGCCAACAGACGCCATTTTGTAAATACGAAAAAATAAAAAGTCGGCGAACTATATCAAAATGGGTATCATTCGACAGGTATTTTAATATAATCTTTAGGTTCCTCTTATGATTTTTTGTTTCAATGACCATTTAGGATATTTAACGATTCAAATTTATTATTTAAATTCAAGTATAAATAATTGTCCAATACCAATACGACCAATTCTGACAGAAGACTCTTAGGACGAAGATTCAAGTTTTTTTTTAAATACAGACAAGGGGACAAACGCAAATTGCTTATTCGACTTCGCTTTTTTAAAAATCGATGTAAAATCGAATAAACTTGCTTGTTTTATCATGATATTTGTTTGAAGTTTTCAAACTTGTTATTTTTTCATATTGTGATTCTCAGTAATATATTAAGAGTCTTACTATAAGCCGTAATGAAACACCTAGGGAAATTGTTTATTTAATAGAAATATTATTTAATCCGTAATTGGAAAGCGAAAACTTTAAGGAATACTAGAGAACATATTAGCTAGCCTCTTTACATCCCAGCAAAAAATTACACATTACCATCAGAACTACTTGACATATAATGATTTTCTTTTCTGATTGCCAAATTTCGGTACTCGCTTACAAATCACATTACATGAAATTTCAAATAATTATGTACAACTTTATAAATGAGGAGAATCTTCCTTTTATATTTAAGAGATTACGTGAACACGTTGCCAAATAAAGAAAAAGCAATAATCGATTATTTTAGTCTCACGCCTTGTTAAAATCATTAAGTTGGTAATCCAGTAGAGAAGAGCTTTCCTCCAAAATGCTTTGTTCCAAATCCGATTACCTTTTTTGAAATTTTTTGCTGGGTTTGTGAGGCGTTTGAGCAGTTGCAAAATTTGTTGTTAGACACAAGGCTGTTAATGATTGGTTTCTCTTAATAAGAAATAAAGCTTATTCAGTGTATTGTTGTTATCAACGGAATTACGATATAATTAAATGTTGTTATTTTAGTAAAACTCAGAATTGAAAATATTTTTTTCACTCATATATCGCTGCAATATTTAAAGTTAACATTAAAATTTTCCTTATTAAATATTTCAACACAAAGATTATTTTTATTTTAGCTTTCGAGTCCAAGATTATTTTTGCAGAACTTCATGTTTTTGCTGCCTATTGAGTCATAGACAAAAATTTACTTCAACCAGTTTTTCAACTCTATATTTCTTATTATAGTTCTGGCAATCGTGCGTCGCTAATGAATTCAAAGAATTTTTTTTGTTAAAAGCAAATTATAAGTTTTCAATTATTCAACTTCGAAATATATAGAATCCATAAAATTTGACCTTTAACTTTTAGCACATACAACTGACATTAAATTTAACATAAATGCTAAACTATATTTTGTTTAACAAAAGCTAACGAGTTTATTTAAATTTTTTGTAAAGCACAAAAATACAAACACGAGTCTGACGATTAATAGAAAAAAAAAACCCTCTAAAATTAAGAAAGAAAAAATGTTAAACCCTTAAAGCAATCACGTTATAGACAGTTATGTCAAATTTTAATTTTTTTTTTGATTTAACTTAAACTGGCACTTTGTTATCATAATAACCAACCAAACAGTCAGTATTATAAAAAAACACAAAATAATTTATATTTTCATTCATTGTGTTAATTTCATTGAATTTTTATTATTAAAAAAACGTTGAAGAAAAATCACGACTTTAAGTAAATAAATACTTAACAAAACCAAAAAAAAAACAAATAATGATTTTCTTTAAACAAACAAGGCCCTCAAAACAAACAAAAAAAAAACTACACAATAGTAGTGGGTGTTTTGTGCTGATGCAAATGCTTTGCGTAGTTAAAAAGGCAACCAAACAAAAATAATGATTTGCCCACCCATGGCGAGTTACATTTTTAGACACCAACCATGACAAAAAAAAAAAAAAAAACGACACTATAAAATTGCATTCAAACCCGCCAAGACAAAAATATACAATGTTAATCTGTTCTGTTATTTACAAGCGTAAAACTAGTTGCCAAAAATTAATGTTTGATTTGATTATTTTAAATGACTTGTTGAAGTTATTTATGCAAAAGTTTGCAAAGAAAAAAAATTAAAAAAATAGAAGTTTTACTTTACAATAATATATGTATTCGGGGAGATAAAAATTATGTTATTAAGTTATACAACAATAGTGACCATTTGCCGATTCTTATGAACAACCTATAGACAATGATCATGTTGACAAAGGTAATAATGGAGCTTTAAGATTTTTCCAGAAGATTAAACTTTTAGTTGTAAAGTTGACGGCAGAGTAGCAGACTTGTTTATTATTATCTTGCTGAACATATTTAGCTATGACCCAGCAAAAAATTACACATTACCATTGGAATACTCGCTTACAAATCACATTACCTCAACAAGTTGCCAAATAAAAAAAGTAATTACTTCTCAAGAATCGATTATTTTAGTCTCACACCTCTCACATTCCATCAAAAATGCTTAATTCCAAACTCGATTACCTTTTTTGAAATTTTTTACTCGGGACTTATATAAGGAGCATATGTTAGCAACAAGATTACTCCAATGAAATTGCCCTAATTCAAGGTTTTTAACTTCGTTCCAACTTATGTCTAAACGAGCTAGTTCATACTTAGTTTGGTGCTTCCAAGTGTGTGCTGGTCTAATTTTATTCTACTGCCTTTGGGGTCCCAATACATACCCTGCAGTCAGGCTGGGGCCAAGTGTCTCTATGTTAACACAAAAATTATAGTAGTAGTTACATTGTCTACAATTTCTCTTCTATTCGTCAGTATAAAAGAGAGAGAGAGAGAGAGAAAACAGATGTGGTGTATTTCTGGTGGATTTTGCAACAACTTGTCAATATATATAAATTTGTATGTACGTAATGTATAGAAATGTACCAGTAAATGTTTGGTTGGTATGTCTCCATGTTCCCATAAGAACTATGACTTCACTACCTAGTCAATTGTTTTAGTGTTACTAGTAGATTTTCAATGACAAGTACATGCTAAGTGTCTATAGCACAAAGTATTGTATGGGGAATAATTGTAGAGTAGTACTGGTGACAAAATCAAAAGCGACTCAGTACATTTTCACCATCGACATTTCCTTCAGGGTATGTATATGGCTTGTTTTGCTATTGTAATTGTAAATTATGAAATATATGAATGTCACTACAGTAAAAACTTGATAATCCGGATTTTTGGCAATCCAAACATAATTTTTCATTAAATTGCGCACTAAGCCCCTGCAAAAGGTCACTTACAAGAACTTTTAAGACATGAGGGATTTTTCAAATGCTTTAACTACAGCGAAATCTTCTAAAACAAACGGTAAACAAAACTGTTGGCAAGATATTTGTTTCAGTTATTGCTAGTATATTAGTAAAGAAGAAAATACTCCGTGACGGAAAAATTTGTGATGTTTGCTTCTTCAAACATATGGGCGCGTATACAAATGTCAAAAATGTACATACGCATACATGTTGTATGCATGATCTTTAATTTTTCAGCACACATACAAACAACACATACATGCATTGACATTAGTTGTGTGAGAGTGCTTTAAAAAACTACCCTTAAATACATAAAAGCTAACCATCTACATCTTACACACATACTCAAACGTACAATATGCAAAATAACAAGCATAAAGCATCACCACTACTTCTTTTGATTGTTTGTTGCGAATAAGCAAACTTCGCAACATCGCTTGTAAGCACTCATATACACAAACATTAATACATACATCGTACTCCGCTTACTAACGACAGCATTTATTATTGGTTTACTAAAATACATGCTACGACAATAAATTTAAAAAACTAAACGTATTTACATTTCAAGACTGTTTATGCAAGCCTCTATTGTGCACTCTATAATCCGTACTGATTGCAACTTTATATTCCGGATTGTATACAAACTCTTGCGCAACGTTAATCTCTATTAGTTGTTGCACCAAAACCATAGTTTTTTCTCTTTCTTTTTTGCAAAAATAAACTTATATTATATAAAATTCTATGTTTTTTTTTCTTAATTAGAAAAGTACCGTCCAAATAATATCTCTTAAAGCTATGCTCTTTATGCCGGACACTTAAGATAGGACATGAATTTCGTAATGAAATAATCGACACTACTACAGTTATAAATTTACAGCATTATTTATAATAATTATGAAGCCTTTATAAATGGTTTTTAAGACAAATTTTCACACAAAATTTTTCTTATTAAACCTTTGTAAAGTCTTAATAACTTTTATAAATAAGGCTGTTAATTTTGTTTTGATTTTTTGTACTAAAAATCAGAATACGAAAATAAACCAAACAGAATGCTTGATTTTGTTTTTTCGTCGTTCTTTGAAGTGAATAAAACGAAAAAAAACAAAAACAATGAATACGATTGCTCAATTTGGTTTTTGCACATGAGCACAAACGATACATTAATTCTATTCTATGCAGCTAGAAAAGAAAACAATGGAAAGGAACAAAATGGAAATGTTTTGAAATATTTTCGGCGAATTTCAAATCATCATATATTATAATTTTATTGCATTCTTATTTAGCACATACAATTTGTAATTATTAGTATCACAGCTCTAACCTAAGGACACCTTAGACACCTCTGTTCTGTTTTTTTTTGTTTTGTTTTGATTTCTGTTCTTTTTTGAAGTTCTAAATTCCTTCAGTACTAACACCACACAAAATTTTATATTTCTTAGATTAGGTCAAAGTTGTAGATGAGTTGAAGAGAATTTTTATCCGGCAACTTTATCCGGCAATCCGAATTGTTTAATAATTTAATAATAAAAAAAATGTTGGATCGATTACTTATAGAGGGGAATTATGAATTAAATTCCGCGAAAAAATTTTCCCGGGGAACAATTCCAACTAACAGCAAGTAATAGGGAAAACAAAAAGATCTAATTGGAAAAGGGAGAAATTTCTCGCGGAATTTTATTCGTAATTGCCCTGAATCAGGGTGACCGATGACATTTTTCAAAAAGTGGCACCAATTAGGGGATTTATCAAAAAAAGGGGCAAAATTAAAAAAAAAACGAGAAAAATGCACCAAACTTTTTATTTTTAATGTATTTTCATATAACTCACCCTAAATAAAGGGGGTCAAAAAGTGGCAAGGCAGTCGAAAAAGGAGAAACGCAGTCGAAAAAGTGGCAAATCGCCACTTTAGTCGGTCAAACGGTCACGCTGGCCCTGATATTGAAAACAAATAGGAAAGAGGTGTCTTAGGATACCCGGTGATAGCTATGCTAGTTTATTATATAAAATAGATTTCATGTGTGAAATAACCAAGCAATAAAATTATATTATATGATGTCAATCTCGCCGCAAATATTTCAAAACGTTTCTATTTATTTTCCATTATTTCTTTTCTAGCGGCGTACGATTAAATAAATGCATTGTTTGCTGCGGCTGCCGGCTGTTAGCCGGCTTATAGGCGATCGTCTGTGTTTTCTGGTTTATACTCATGTGCAAAAAGAAAACAAAAACAAATAGAGCAATCGTTCTCTTTATTTTTGTTTTATTTTTGTTTCACTCACTTCAGAGAACAAAACAAAACAAAATCAAACAATTTCTTTCGTTTATTTTCGTACTCCGCGTTTAAGTACAAAGAAATCAAATCGAAAATAAATTTATAACTGTAAAAGTGTCGATTATTTTTGTTACGAAAATCACGTCCTAACTCCTGTATCACGCAATAAATAGCATAGCTATAAAAACAAATTTTATTATTTTCAATGCAATTTTTCTATCGAACGTCCCGCGTCAACATTGTGGGCTAGGCCGCAGGAAAATTTGTTTTTGTTTTCAATATAAGTAAATTCGATCGAACGTTTTTTCTGATCGACATCGTGGAATATGCTGTTAATTTAATAAAAAAAAATTTAAATTCAAAGTTTGGAAAATTGTTAAGTACTTCCTTGTACTAATATAATTTTCTTCTTTCAGAAATTTTCTCAATGTTTTAGTAATAAATAATGAAAGCAGCAATAACTATGTATGTCAGCCTTTGTTGTTTCTAAAAATGTAATAGTTTCAGGTAATAAAATTGTGAATTTTCGCAACATAAAATTCATTTACAATATATTATAGTCTTTGGCTCCCCAAGAAAAAGAAAAACTATAAAAAAGCTTGTTAAAGTCGCCGTATAAAAAAAAACAATTGAAAGAAAACATATTAATCAGGTTTTTTAATTAAAACAATTAAAAGACAAAAAATCATAATAATAACAATAACGTATATTTCAGTTGCTTATAACTGCATTAGAAATTCATTCATTCCTCTGCAACTTAATTATTTTTTTTTTAGTTTTTACGAGTTACAGAAAAATGTAATCAAATATTAAAATGTAGAATTTAATTACTTGGTTATTGCAAATTGTTTCGTCATCTACTGACAACATTTTTATTTAATTTTTTAGCATTTTATAATTAAAAAAAGTTTTGGCAGCATAAATGTCCTCATATGCATGTGCAATCAGATGGAGAGTCTGGGTGAAGCTTCTTCATTTCCGGTGTTTCTTGGGGAAGTCCAATAAAATCATTAAAATTTTTTATTTCCATAACTAAACTTAGTTAGTGAATGTCAGGCGAAAAGTTAAGAACAATGTTTAACTACAGTGATGATTTCAAATTAATCCTTAACAGCAACTTGTACCTGTATTCCGTAACTCGATCGCCAAACAGCTAAACAAATAGAAAATTAAAATTTTTTAGCGATGACACAAACCACCAAAACTTCGGCGATTTACATTTTTAAATCATTGCCTGCTTTGGCAAAACACGTTTGAAAATTTTATTCGTAGCCGAAAATCGATAAATCGACTTTATAGATTTTTGGCGATAGAGATTTAGCTTTAGCGAGTTACGGAATACGGTGGCTGCTAATAATATGATAATATGGTATGATAATTAAATGGTATTGGGCCAGGCATTTCCAAAAAGGTGAACGAAGTCATGTTGATATGAAATGCAATACTGCTAAAAAAAAACATGTATATTTATATGAGTTTTTTACACACAAATTAATGAACACTTTGCTTGATTTTGACACAAGAGAAACAAGCAGCTGATCATTATCTGCTGAAAGAATGTCAGCTGTTTAAATTCACCTCGCCGTTGACAGCATAATTTAACGTTTATATATTTTTTTAATTCTCAAATCTTTTAAACTTTTATAAAATACTAATTAAACAAATTTCCTCTTATAGCTGAATACTAGGCTCAACTAATAAAAGTGTCTATCAATATCTTTCAATATCCAAAGAAAACAAGTCAATTAACTAAAAACACATGAATAATATTTACAATTTTGCTTCAAGTAAATTTTTATTAATGGCTTCTATGTTATTAGTTTTTGTTTTCTTTTCTCTGCATAAATTTAATTATTATTATGCTTTTTTTTTACTCTCTTGGCAAAGCGTACGAGTCTAACAATCATAATGTCACATTTTACCTCATACCAATTAATTTAACATTAATTAAAATACAATTTGATGCTGTTTGTATGTGGTGGTGCGCGCTGGTGAGGAAAAAGAAATAGACAAATATATTTAATAATAGATAAATAAATTAATATTAACCCGTAGCGAACTTGAGTGAAAATTACAAATGCTTTAATAAAAATTTTATCTCAATAGAGAATTTTTGTCCTTCTTTAAGCTTAATTATCATTATTTGCAGTATGTTAAACTTTATTATATCTTCTAATACATCAGGGGGCAAATCACGGCATTCGAAATTGAGTGCACGTTCGTGTAGAGAAATATTTCGATGGCTGCAATTTTTTGGATCACGGTACTCGATCGTATTGTATGTTACCTACTACTATTTTTTACATTGCTGTTAGCATATGAAAATAAGGAAAACAAAACGAAACATGATGTTCCATCATAAATAGCTTTAATAATTGTTTTTGTTTCCCATTTAATTTATTTGTATTTGTATTTGTTCTGGAGGCGATTTTCCCTTATTTATTTTTGCACTGTCTATTGGGCAATCTTTGTATTCATATTCACTTTCCCTAAAAACAATTAAAATTATATTTTCTAAACTAATTGTGCGAAAATATCAGAAAAATACTTATATTATTATTACTTCTTTATTTTTTTCCTTTGTTTTCTTTCTTTGGTTTGTTTCGGGGCAAAAAGCTAGAGTTTACTTGTTTTCGATAGTAGATTACCAATCGAGTGCAACTTCGAGTAGATAAGTTTCGAAAACGATTGCCGTGATCCACGTTAGCAACATTTCGATGACAAAGTACTCGATTTCGAATGCGGTGATTTGCCCCCAGCCTGTGGTGCAGCGCTATTATACAAATTTTCAACCCTGTTGTATTGAAAAAATCGTAAGTCTAGAACTTAATAAATTAAATAGAAAAGAACCAAAACAAAATAGGCTACATATATATTTAATTATAAAATAGCAAAAATTGGCACTAGTTATGCTGCTTTTAATGTAAGCAATCGATTATTTTACTGGAAGTTATTAGTAAAAGCGCCCACTTTATGTAACTAAGATACGAGTACTCGGCAATACATCTTAGATACGTTCCTTATGTTTTCGTTTATATGGCTACGAGTGACATGGTCAACTCGATCAGTCCAATTTTCGCTAGTTGTTTCCAATAAACCTAGCAGTATGTCTACAATGGTGGCTTGTATATTAGTTTCCATTGCTTAAAGAGTTGCTGGTTTGCCGTCATGAGCCAATAATTTAACATAGTTCCATAAAATATAATAGAGAGGCTTTTAATTTCGAGTAAAAGAAAAGGCTATGAATGCCTGCAACTACTAACAGGTAGGAAGCGATAGAGGAAAGCTTAATTATTTTACAACTCAGCGTTTTGCACGTTTTGTTTTTAATAATGCAGAGCTGCAGCGCCTCTGATGTCAATGAGGGGTATTAAAGTTTTGAAGCTGTGCTTAGTAGCCATTTTATTGCCTATTTTACTTCGCCGATAATTCTGCTATACAATGCCGACAAAGAAGGTCGGAAGTCGGTATAGTTCAGTGACCAGTGACTATGGCTTCATTACTTGAACTTTCCTACAACAACTGACACAAAGTAACACTAATGTACATCATAAAAATGCGTGCTGTTGTTATTTAATGACTGTCGGACACCGGGTTTCGAACCCAGGACCTTCAGCTTTGTGGTCAAAGTGCTAGCTACTTCAGCTCCTTAAAAAACCTACTATTTATTCTTCTTATCCAAATGTTATTACAAACTGAGTAATATCTTTCTTAAAATGAAAATTCTTTCAGCCTTATTTATAAAAGTTATGAAGGCTTTAAAAAGGGTTTTTAAGACAAATTTTCATTTAAAATTTTTCTTATTAAGGCTTTTTTTTATAATAAATAAGGCCGTTTAATTATAATGAGATCTTACTAGATTTAATGACAACAGCTGTAATGCAGCACAGCTACAAAAGGGTTAATATTTTAAGAAAACTATGAAGCCAAACTTAAAACCCATGTGACATGAAATCGAGAAACTACACTTTACAATACAAACACACTCAAGCAGAAACAAAAGCGTTGAAGTAACATTAACTTTAGCTGTTCATTCATTACAAATGCTAATTTTGTAGCATTTTTTTTTCATTTGTTTATTTCTGGCTTCTCTCTGTTGCAACAGCGCTTTCAATAAAAAGGATGTATTCTCAACTTTTTTCCTACTATTGTCGTTTGTTGTCGTCTACTTGTTAAGTTTTTGATATACACAGCGACATAAAGAAGCAAATTGCTTTTTACCATAAAATGAAAAGTGAAACTCACGTTTTTCTATTTCACAGCTATAAAACTATGTGATGATGATAATGATGACGATGGCGATGGCACTGGCTGCGGCAAAGTTGGCTAAAAGCACATAAAACTATAGCAATAGCATTTACTACTCGTACCACAATAATAATGACGACGATGATGACAGCGAGTGGTGATCATAATGTTTGCACTGCTAGTGGTTGAATTTGTTAGCTGGTGATGAAAAATTTAAAAAAAAATTACAAAAAAACTTACATTAAATTAGCATAATAATGATACAAATGATAGTGAGAGTATGCAAAAAAAAAAAATAAAAAAATAAAAAGGAAAAAATAAGAGGTTGTTTGTATGTATGTCAGTTGGATTTTTAACTGAGTTTTCATTTTATTATATTTTCTTTGTTATTATTTCTGTTTTATAAATAAACAAAAAAAAAAAAAAAAGACATAAATTTCATGTAGGTTACTTTAAAGGAAAACAAAAGTCGCTGCAGTATGTTTATGTTTTCCTTTTTTTTTTTTTTTGTTTTCCTCAAGCATAAATATATTCGTTAAGTTTTAAGACAAAGATGACTTTAGAACCCTTTACCGATAGTTAATCTTGGAGTAACAGGAATTGCTTAACTTTTAACAAAACCCAGAAATATATTGTAATGTTAATTTTTTTCTTCTTAAATTGCTTAACGTTTCATTTTGTTTGAGGTTTTATGTGTTGCTCGCTCTTAAGTCTTTTGTTTTAGGTTAATGCCCGTATAAATAAGTTTCTTTAGTTTTTGCCCCATTATTTGCCATATTAAAGGTGTTGGTTTAATATTTTTTTTTTCATTCGGCTTACTGCAGTTTATGCTTAAATGTTTTGTTTTTTTTTTCTTTAAATAATTTCTGTTTTGATTTAGTTGTGTACACAAATGTTTTGTTTAAAAGTTTTTTTTTTGTAACAATTTATTTAACAATTTGTGTAAAGTTTGTTGCCAAAGCCTTTAGTTTTGGCTTAACCAGATTTTAATACATTATTTTGTAATTGACGTTATAAAGCTTTATTTGGTAGTTATTATTATGTGAGCAGTCTTAAGTTTTGAGAAAATTTAACCAAGTAAAATAATAAACGGTTTATATGAATTATTAATTTTGTATTTAAGTTAGCTGAAAGCCTTGTTAAAGTGACATTATTTTTAAAAATTTTTCAATTCTTAATTGAGCTAAATTATACAGCTGTCATGTATAACAAAACATAGTGCAGTAAAATTAAGTAATCTAGTTAAAAGTAAAGAAAGAACGTCCGTTAAATGAAATAATTAAAAATTACAGTTTTTTTTTGCTATACATTTTGACTTTATTTTCTGATTAAATTTTCAAATGAAATCGTATGAAAAACTGTCTCAAAAGGCTTTTAAAAATCTTGAAAGAGACGTTTAAGCTTTAGCGAAAATACATTTAAGCCAGCTTAAAATATTTATTTTAAATAAAAAAAGATTTACAAGTAAAGAAGCACTATAAGAGAGACTTACTCAGTCACCCATAATTTTTTTTTCGTATTTCGGTTAAGAATTTTTGCTAGAAATACCCGAAAAGTTCCGCAAATTATCAGCTTTTCTCACTATGTTGCAAAACTTATTTTCAAAAGCAAAAAAAAAAAAAAAATATGAAAATTTTCGTTCGTTTTCTTCGGTTTTATGGTACAGGATATTAAATTTTTCTGTATGAAAACCTTTTTTCCAGTTAATTTGTCTACATGAAATATTAACGATGCTAAGCATCTGTTTAGCTTTTTTGTTTGAAAACGTATAGTTTTCATATAGAAAAATTAAAAGGGCTATATATCGTAAATTTTCAAACGGAAAATTAAATGGACTAATCATCGTTCATATTTCATGTAGAAAAACTAAATGGACTATATATACTACTTAAATTTTTCATATAGAAAATTTAAATGGGCTATGTGTCGTAAATTTTTCAAACAGAAAAATTAAATCGTATATTTTTTAATATTTATTTAATGACGCCTTATAGATCCGCTGCAGGAAGAAGTCCTGAAATAATCTTAAACAGAGAAACTGCAAAATTAAGAAATATACACTCAAAAAAAACTAAAAAACTACTAGAACATCTTTTGAATCTATCAAGCATTCAGACCACCGCTTAGTTGGACTTGGTTATTATTATTTTTTTAACCTTTCTTTTTTCTAACTTTAATTATTATCTAAACGGCTGGGGAGCCATGAAATTAACGAAATCAAATATTCATATACATATTTATGTACATAATATTTTCATATATGTTTTAGTTTTTTAATAACTATCTCTCAAACTATTGTAATTGAAGTTCTACTCTTTATCTTTATTATTATTATTATTATTTTTTTTTGTTTTGTTTTTTCTCTAGTAAAGGGTGTTTTTTATTGAGGTATATAACTTTAAGTTGGCATCACTTTTTTAACTGGCGGCCATTTTGTCAGCTGTCAAGTGATTAATATTAAGTTTGGTTTGCCATTTTATCATGAACAGGTTGACAAAAGAACAACGCTTGCAAATCGTGCAAATTTATTTCGAAAATAATGGTTCAGTTCGCGAAGTTTACCGCAAGCTCCGTCCATTTTATGGTCGACATAATCGTCCATCAGAGCAATTAATTCGGTTAACCATGGATCGTTTTTGCACTACGTTTACTCTATGTGATAATACGCATCCGCAGAGACGTCGAACAGTGCGCACCGAAGAAACAATTGCCGCTGTAGAGCAAAGTGTTGAAGAGGACCCGAATGAATCGATTCGCCACCGTGCACAGCAATTGGAGCCGACTAACCGACTATTTTGTTCCCGAATTGGATGGCATGAATGTGGATGAGTTGTGGTTCCAACAAGACGGCGCTACATGCCACACAGCGCACGTCACAATCGATTTATTGAAGGAAACATTCGATGAGCGCATAATTTCGCGGAATGGACCTGTCAATTGGCCACCAATATCGTGTGATTTGACACCATTGGATTATTTTCTTTGGGGATATGTGAAGTCGCTCGTCTACGCCAACAAACCAGAAACGTTAGGGGACTTGGAAGCCAACATTCGTGGCGTTATTGCCAACATACGGCCCCATATGCTCGAAAAAGTGGTTGAAAATTGGACCTGTAGAATTGGCTTTATTCGAGCCAGCCGCGGCGGCCACATGCCCGAAATCATATTTAAACATTAATGGCATAAGATTATCCTTCCAATAAAGCCAAATTGATGGACATTAAAATGATTTTCTTGTGTTTTATTTCAATTCGAAGTTCTATACTCCTGAAAAAAACACCCTATATTAGTATTGAATTATTAGTATTGAACATTATTTCTGGTGTATCATTCCTACTAATTTTAATAAGGTGTAGTTTTTCTATGTGTTACCCTTACGTAATAAATAGTTCGGCCCTATAGGCTTTATTATTACTGAATTGAAAATAAATAAATCTAAATCTAAATCTAAAAAAAAAACTAACTAAAACTTTGGAAAATTTTCTAAATTTGAGTAAAAAAAAGTTGTCGTATGGCGCCAAAGCTGTTTTTTACTCGAAACCATTAAAATATTTACTAAATTTTTAGTTCATTAATGAACTAGTTTATAGTAATTATATTTTTATATTTAAATAAAATTTTTCTAAAATTAAGTAAAATTTCTCCATAAAATTCGGAGAATTGCAAAAAAGGTTTTTCATCTTTTATTTCAAATTTAGTAAATTGTTCAAAGTTTTTTTTTGTCTTTAATTTTGGTACTTTTTTGTTTTTAATTAAATTCTATACCACATGGTATGTTTTTTATTATATCTTCATATTATATTCTTAATTAATTCACCATACATACGTATTAATTCCTTGAGAGGGGGCAAGTATTGAACCAACAACCTTCTGAATGATAGGCAAGCACTCTAACCAATTGCCTTACAGGCAGCCTGAATAAGCATTGAAATTTTTGTGTTTTAAAATTTTATTTTATTTTCAAAAAAATTTATTTCAAGTTCAAATATTCGTCGGATATATGAAAAATGTACTTGAATTTATTAAAGTATTCTATAATTTAAAGAAAAAATACTTAAAACTGGTAAATATATTTCTAAAACTTAGAATAACTTTTTATATCTTCCAAGTTAGTCAAATTTGATGAACTAATTAGGAGTAAGTCACGTCCTAAAATTTATTTTTTGATTTATATCGAGATTGACTAGTTTTTAGGATACAATTTCCCTAAACTTTTAAACCATTTTCCAATTTTTGGTAAATATTTCCTTTAAACCAGTAAACTTGACCTTGAATGTGAGAATTTTTGTGTGCATTTTTATGAACTACTTTTGAGAATATGAACTTTTTATTTTTTACTCATATTAAGTAATTTTTACTAGATTTTTGTAAAAATTTACTTAAACTTAGAAAAAATTACTTAAACTTAGAAATTTTTTTTACTTTAATTTAGAAAATTTTTTTCCTTAATAATAGTATATGTCTTTTTTTTTTGAGTGTAGTAGAGAGTAGAATTGGTGTGCGTAAAAATCGTTTCCGATATTTATTTGGTACCCGTTACTTGCATTATAAACCTGCTAAAGCATCAAAAAATTTTAATGTTCGTTACATAATATTTGCATTAAATATGAAAGTTTGACCATGGAATATTAGTTACCCCAACCAATGCCATAGAAAATGGCGGTGAAAATGTTGTTGCCGACCCAGAAAATTTGCTAAATAACAACTCAAATTTACTTAATTTTTTTCATTTTTAAATTTCTTAAAAACTGCTACATACATATGTATATATATAAAAACAGAAAAATTTACTTAAATTTACTTTAAAAATTTAGTTAACTCATTACTTGCTCCTCAATAACTTACAATTCTTTTATTTTTATTTTCATCTTTATGTTTTTTTAATTTTAATTGAATTTCTCTTTCGAAGAGATCTTCCTCTCGGTGTCGCTGTTTTTCCATCATTTTCATTTATTTTTCTTGAACCTCCCACAATTTTGGAAGGTACCGACTTGTTTCTTTAAAACGGTTTTTATTATTTAAAATGTATTTTCTTTGTGTACGTATAATTTCCCCTAATACCGGGTAGTTGCTTCCAAAGTGTCTCTTATTTTTTTTTATTGTATTAGAAATTTCAAAAGAAACCTGCTCTTGCATGGTATTGTGTTTCTTAAATAATCACATCCTTCGATTCCACGTCCTTCGTTTACATTGCCCAACAAAATGGAGGATTTTCTATGATTTTTATTTAAAATCGGCCGATCCTTTCGTAATTAATTTTTCCCTGTCAGCTCTAGTTTTAATGATATAGTGACATTTAGCATTTGCATAATTAAGATCACTTTTTGTATTATTGCATTAATATTTCCACGAATGGTCCTCCAAACTTAAGAAAACTTTCTGGATGTTAAAGCCCGTGTGTTTTTAGTTTAGTCCTTAAAAAATAATTAGTTTTTACATTACATTTGTCAATATACAATATACATTAATGCAATTATTAGCTAAAACAAATTGTATGGACCAGTATTATTTGTAGTTAATATATCGTATATTTTAAATTTGCAGCTTTTACGAAATAAAAGAAATAAAAGATATATTAACAACAAATAAAAAATCGTAATCATAAGCATCAGCCATTTTTATGTAATCATCAAAACCACTGTTGTACAGTGTAATATAAACGTATTTACTTATGTATAAAAGTGATGTCCACGACGGATGTGTGGATGAATTTAAGTACATTAGCTAACTTTCTAGTTGTGGAAGTTTTATATATTATTATAGTTTGCTTTATATCCGTTCACTGCTTCTAAGCAAGTTCATATTTTAAAGCGAGTTATGGTGCGCTTTATTGTCTTATTACTTAAAAAGGCATGATAGTTTTTTACTGGGATAACTAAAAAGTTTTTTTTTTAAGAGTACCTACCCTTCTCTCCGTTGGTATCTCACCATTGTTCTGTGTTTAACTGCTGTAGCTTACTTGGAAATTAATCCACATTAAAATTGAGGTGTCTACCTATTGCAGCTCTCCAGATATAGGATAACTAAATTTTTTTTTAATGAAGGGGACCCCTATTGACTGCATTTTATTTTCAAAGAAACTTCCAATAAATTTGAGGTCTCCAACTAATGCAGCAGTCCATATTAGTGTCCTGCACAAGAGTATTTATAAGACTTTTCAAGACATGACAGATTTTTTTCAATGCTTTAGTACAGCGAAATATTCTAAAATAATCGCTAAACAACACTATTGGTAAGACAAACCACCGAAAAAAATTACTTGCCAACAGTGTTGCTTACCGATTCTTTTAGAATATTTCGCTGTAGTAAAGCATTTGAAAAAATCTCTCATGTCTTGAAAGGTCTTATAAATAGTATTGTGCAGGATACTAGTCCATATACGAGTTAACTAAAAATGTGTTTGCATGAGAAGTACCCTTATAAAGGCTGCTATTCCACCAGTTCTTTGCCTGTTTAAACATATTATCTTCAAAGTGACTCTCAGGGCCAATTTCACCAACTTATTTAAATATCAATTCATATTTAAAAGTAATTTTTCCATACAAAAATTATTGAAAATCAACATTTAAATATGAATTGATACTTAAATAGAGTTGGTGAAATTGGCCCTTAAAAAATATTTCCTTGAGTTACATGCCACAATATCCCAGCAAAAAATTTCAAAAAATGTAATCGAGTTTGGAATTAAGCATTTTTGGTGGAAGCACTTCCCTACTGGATTACCAACCCAGTAAAAAAAGACACTCCAAAGAAGTCATGAAAATGTAGAGTTTGCAGTCTGAAAGTAGTTCAAATTTCGATCCGATCTAATGATTTTTACATAGGGTTGTTATTGCAAGAAGTTCTCTTTTTCGATGCCTAGTCACCGAATTAGAAGCGATTTTAAGAAAAATTTCCTTTTTTGTGTTCTATGGTAATATTTTCATCTAGGAATAACTTTAAAAAGTTACATATTTTAACAATTCGTTTCTTTTTATAAGAATTTAAACGCGAAACAGTGTTTTCATGTAAATTTAAGCAAATAACTTCTAAATTTTAGGCCAAAATTAGTTCATAAATTTCTTTCAAAAAATCGATTTTTTGAAATTTTTGGTGAGTATTTACTAAAACTATGGAAAAACTACAAGGTTTTCTGTGATTAAAATAAACTTCTACTTGGTTTTCTGCTAACTATCGGCAAATTAAAAATATCGATGGAAGCAATGAAAGGTGCCTTCAGAATGACTTCCATTTTTTTTTACTGGGAACTTAATGATTTTAACAAGGCGTGAGACTAAAATAATCGATTCTTGAGAAGTACTTACATTTTTTTTATTTGTCAACATTTCATTTCTTCATTTAGCAACTTGCACGTCATTTTTTTTTTAAATTTAGGTAATGTGATTTGTAAGCGAGTAATGAAATTTGGCAATCAGAAAAGTAAGTCATTATATGGCAAGTAGTTCTAATGGTAATGTGTAATTTTTTGCTGGGATCAGATTTCTATCCCCAAAAACCCTGTCAAAATCGGTGCAGCTGCATCAGAGCTAATGCGGAATAAAAAAATTTATTATTTGTTTTTTATAAATACACCCAGAGAAAAACAGTTTAAAATCAATAAAAATCATATTAAATTAATAAGAATAATTAACGAAAGTCTAGTCGTGTTCAAATTTCTTATTTCAATATATTAATTTACAGTATTAGTTTATTAATGTTATTTATTTTTAAGTATTTCAATATACATTTTCTATTTTATTGAAAATTATTGAATTAATATGGCGCGTTCTTATTTTGAAGTTGCAGCTTTTACCTGAGTGTGTGCATTTAGTAGAAAGCTTTTATTTTGAAAAAACACAATTACATACTTGATTCGTCTATTTTTATTTTTTATTTATTTTAAATTTATATTTTTTGCTCTTCATCTCTGCTATACGTAAACCAAATTTTGATCGGCACAGGCATTAAATACATACATGAATCACATAGAATCGAAATAGTTAGCACATAATTGGGAACAAAAAAGCCATAAAATCTTATGTGGAACGATTCAAAGTCTACTTTTTTATTTAAGTCTTTATGTATTGTCTGCAAAAGTTACTTTATTATTAGATTCTTAAATTAGCAGTGCTCAAGCAAGCACTTTTGTGCTTGATCATTTTTTGATCTTAATACTAAATAATATACCTTTTAATTTTTTTTGCACTCAACAATTTAACTTATTTTAATTTATATATAAACTTAATTTAAAACAACAGCAACTAAACAATTGTTTTTGTTGCAAAAACACAAAAAAATGTTATAATAATAATTATGGGTGCAACTTGCATTAAACACAATCAGCATGGGTGCATGTATTACTCGTATTATGGTGTTTGGTTGGTACAATGTTTTTTATTATGATTAAATAATGCAAATTAGAGCTTATAGACATTATTTAATTTTTTTTTTCTTTCTATTATTTGTTATTGTTAAACATATTGCTAACAATTATTAAAAAGCTAATTGCAGATACATACATACATACATACACACATACATATGTATGTATGTAGAAGAGTGTGTTTGAATTAATACAAATCTCATAATTATTAATTTCATAATAGGAAGTTTTTTATTTAATTTAATTTTTCTATTGTGTGGATTATAGAAATAAAAGTTATTATTTTTATACATTCGTGTTAAAATTTTTGTGGTTTTATTATCTTCTCTCCTCTCTGTGAGTAATTGTTTTGTTTTTATTTAATTTCGTTCAGCGGTTTTTCTTATTAAACTGCTAATGTTAATTTTAGTTAAAAAATTGTTATGGAAAATAAACGTTAAATCAATTGGCCATTGTGTGTATGTATTTAAATGTATTATTATTTAAAAAAATATATAAATGTTTATGAATAAGCGGTAAATTTCAATTATTGCCAACGTTTTGCTTTTAGTATTTAAACGTAAACTTATTATTGAAAAAAATTAAAAAAAATTATATAAAAATCTCTTGATTACACGCCCCTTTTTGTAATACATCGTGGTATAGCATTTATAAAAAAAATTAACGAAACAGATTTGATATACTTTGGTAGAGAGTAGGTGTTGGCAATTAACCATTATCGATCATGCATATTATTTTATATAAAATAAGCCCCTAAAAACATTAAATTGTATTAAAAAAATTTGTATGTGCTAATTGTATACTAACTATCACGATCATCTTAATAAGCCGTTCATATTACACTGTGCAACAGGGAAAAATCCGCACGGTCCTGACAGTATAGGTTCGATAGTAATACGAAAGGTTAGTAAAACCTTATACCCAGTTTGGCGACTTTTGGTGACCAATTTTTTATGGGAGTCCAAAGATGTTGAAAATCAGTGCACACTCAATAAATTGTGTCATTACCCAGCAAAAAAGTTTGCCTACTAGAATGCAAAAAAGTGTATGTACTCTCCAGTCGTGAGTACTTACAATTTGACTGAATAAGCCATTATTTTTGTATGAGAAGTTCAAAAAGTATGCGGTACCCTATACTTTTTGCCTACAAATATCCAAAAGTTAATAGATTACTGATTGCCTAGAAGTATTCAAAATATAATGGGTTATTTTATGCTCACAAAAATGCAAAATTTAATAAAATAGCCAAAAATTATAAACAAATAGAATTTTGTAACATAATTATAAAACTTGAACCTTTTTTGGGATTTTTAAAAATCATAATTTTTACAAAGCAAATATATGAATACGTATATTGAAAAATATGCGAAAATACTTAGATTTTGTAATAAATATTGTAGTAAACCAAAGTTATTTTATTGTTTTCGAAGCTCACTTTCACGATCAATAAATATTTTTTAGATAGACTTCAGGATTAACTAGAAAGTACTACAATAAGTACCTTCATGTAATGATATAAATAAGTTGTTATTTTATTCATTACAAGACAGTCATTATTATACACATAAAATAATTAAATAAATAAGTACCACTCATTACTTTGTAAGCCATTAAAAGAGTACTACCCATTACAAAATCTTCAAATTTTTTTGCTGGGTAGTTTTTGGCCAACAGCTAATTCAGACTCAATGATAGCGCTTAGCTTCATTTACAAATAATGTAGCTAAGACTCTACCTAGCAAATCTTGCTAACATCTTATGCCAAAAAAAATTATTTCTTCTACACTTTTTTTGTGCAAAAATTAAGGAACACATTTTTTTCAGTCTTTTCAGAATAACTTAAAGGGACTCCTAAATTTTTGCTAACAATATTTAGCAAAGTTGTACCTACGGTAAAGCTGAACAACTTTTGTGAACATATCAGTACAATATGAACATGTCTAGACACCATAAAGCTCATAAAGACCACTTCTTACCCCTGTGAAAAAAAAACTACGAGTAAAACGGGATTGTTTTTTTGTAGGTGATACAAGTCATTATATTTGCCTTGCATTCATCCTAATTTCAATTCACTAGTGGAAGTTCAGTTCAATTTGTATTCGCATTGTCACCACATAGACTTATCACCTGTACCGGAAACACTTGTTCTCTCTCAAAGTTTTTCCACTTTTCACAAAATTGCAATCGTGAATAATTTTTCTATAGAAATGTTTTCTATTCTTTTATTCCCCTTATCATGGATAATATTTTTCGCGGGGATTTTTCACTTTATTTTTTGCAGGTGGACGAAATTACTAAAAGGCATAATTTCAATATATTCCTTCCAATTAAATATAAAAGTTGGTAAATATTTATTTTTATAACAAAATCAGTAAATAAGATTTCTATCAATAATTCAGGATTATTATCAATAATCGCCCGCAACATCTTTTTTCATATAGTTAGTATGAATGAACCTTTCTGTTTCACATTTAGTAAATTTTATGGCGATATTATTCTATAGAAACTTTAATTCAAAACTCAATTTTACACTGAAAAACATTTTTTGGAAACCCAAAACTTTTATTTCTTTGTTATGAAACTTAAATTTGTTTAACTTTTAACATACATATTTTTCCCTTTTTCACATTCACTGGAACTGATAATGGGGAACAATTTTACGGGAGACAAATATTTCCCTTCGAGGTAAATTAAGATTTCATTGGAACAAAAATTCCACTTGTTATTCACGATAGTGGTGAATATTTGTGAACAGAATTCACCTCGCAATACTACTAAAAAAATAGTTTTGTGTACTATACACAGAAAAAAGTATTCACCAATTAATGTTTTCTATTAAGAATTTAATTGATTCAATTAAATTTTTAATTGTATTAATTAATTTTAGTGAAAAAACGGATATTATCAAATTGTTTATAGGTGAAAATTTAATTATTTTTTTAGTTGATATTACAAAATTATTCAAATTTTTTTGTGTGTAACATTTCATGAATAAAACTGCATAATTACTACAAATCCCTTGTTATTTAAAGACTCTTATTAAGAAGTTATAGATAATGGATTTATGGAGACATTTTTTGCAGAATGATGTTATTTGTTTGAATTGTGAAAATAGCCAATCTGCTTAGTGAATTTATGTCAATGAACCGAATAAAATTAATTTCTTAGTAACATAAAAATATTTTATTTCAGATTTATAATTAATTAAATTCTTTAAAACTGAACTAGACGTTGCACAGCAGTGTGAAATGAAAAAAGTGGTAAAGTCTGCAACTTTGGAACTACTCAACCGATTTCTATAAAACTAACTGTTTTGAAAAGAAGAAGTGTTGAACTTTTGAGGCAGTATATTTGGAGGCACTCTGTTTGGAAACTGCGGGTGTCAAATTTCGTTCGGATCTTGTAACTTTTGTAAATATCGAACAATCTTTACAACTTTTTTAGCGTGAAAATCAACGTTAAGAAACAAATATAAATCATGCTCAGAGCGCCATTTTAAGTCTTGCCGTTACCAAGTTATTTGACTTGAAAATTTTTTCTTTTAATATTTGATCATGTCGTTAGTACATAACTTCTTTATTACTTAGCAAAAATCGTTTGGTTGTGTTGGTTTTAAAAGAAAATATCATTCACATTAAAAAAAAAATTTTTTTTTTGATATCTCAAAAATTGTAGCAAGGAATAGTTTTGCAATTTGGATTTTTGAAAAAAAGGATTCTTAATTTGTTTGCAATATTTAAAAAAAACTATTAAGTATTTAATAAAAACTTTGATTTTTTCTTAGAACAGAGATATAAAGAAAGGCTTTGAAATAAATTTTAAAGAAAATGAGCATTTTTTTGCAAAAAAAAAAAATTAAATTTGTTTGGACGTAGAAAAATTTTTTTGATAATAATGGGTGCATTCATAAGACGTAGCTGTTGCGCAACCGTTGAGCGTTTGTCTTAGAAACGCCTAGTTGAGTAATTCCGCTCCACTCAACAAGTTGAGTAATTTTCCATCATAAAATTTTTTCGCTACCTATAGTCAACGTGTTGTGCTCAGCCTAAACAGCTGCTCGAATAGAGTTATACCTGTTATATGCTTTGTTAGGTGGAAGGAGCAAGTATTTGTTAAATTTTATATCACAAATGCGATGAAGTAACGAAATAAAGATATAAAAATAAATTATATCCATCAAGCCGTTTCTAAGACGTAATTTTTGGGGCCAACAGTTGCCAACAGTTTCACAACTGTTGTGCTCAACTGCTACGTCTTATGAATGCGCCCAATGAGATTATAATATAATAAATTTGCTGAACACATAACGACCCGAACACGTAGGAAATCAGATTTTCCCTCACGAACACGTTGAATTGAGTCGCGCGTATTCGTGGTAGTTTTGACTCTACCGCTAAAATATTAAAAGGCTCTAGCTTTTGTCTATACTTTCATGTGATTTTTCATTTCCATACCTTTATACTACAACCTAATGAAGCTAAATTTCTTTAAGTCTACTCGATCTACTATTTCATATTACCACATATACATATTTATATTTCTAGATTACACAGCGAATATGAGGGTTATGCAAGGTAAGACATTTTCACACAAGAACTCAATGCTGTGTATCTAATATTATGCAACTGTTGCAAGATTTAAGGGTACAGCCTCACATTCAGAGTATTGACATGCCTGGTAACTTCAATTCCAGAAGAGCTGACATAAATTATTTTCCACGTAGAAATTATTTAAACCCTTTGGACCTTTCCATGTAGGATTATCTTAAATCTAAAGATTACGCCAATAAACCGAAAATATTTGTCACTAAATGGCAGCCATCGCAGAAACCTTACTACTCGATTATATCAGGGCCGGTAAGGCGAGGTTTGACAGGGTTTATACTTTCCCGGACCTTTCCAATTCGCGGGAATCGAGAAAAAAATATTCCCGGGAATTTCAAAAACATATGAATTTAATTAAATGGCCTCAATAAAAAATATAACTTTGTAAAAAAACATACAACATTTACCATTTAAGAAATTTATTGTTTGACATGCATGTTTATTTTAATTGAAATTCATTTGCTGCACACAAAGAAAAGATATGATTGTAGAATGGTTGAGAAAACAATATTATGTTCTCTGAAACAAATGTGTGGTCATCGAAAACTAGTTATTGTTATTTTAAACATTTATTTCGTTACGATAAACAGAGTAATGTTTGAATTTAATAATTACATTATCACATCCATAAGAAAGTGTGATATGGTTAGAGTTTAACAATATAATTTTGTTAAAAATTTATGACTACAACACAATTTGTATTATTATTTAAAAATAATATGATGTAGATAACAATATAATGTTATCCAAAACCATACTATGTTAAGTTTTTAAAAAAAATCTTTTTCAGAAACATCTGTCAGTTCAGTATTTCGTTTGTAAGCTATGGGTATTGCATGGGTGGTGTTAAATAAATGAATAAATAAATAAAGAATAAACAAAAGGGTAGACCAATAAAAATATATAAACATTTGTGTATCTCTTTATACAGACATGTCAGTATGTCGTGTAAGTATAAATTTTTATATATATAAATTTTATTGGAACAATATTAAATTATTTTTATTCAGATTTTGACGCACAGTTGTTTCTACAATAAATATATAATTAAAAAATAAAATAGTATTATTGTATTAAATAATACTGTGGTCGTATTTAACAATATTAATATAATATTAGAGTCTCATTATATTTTAGTCACATCTAACAATAGTGTTGTCATATTTACAATACTAAGATTATAATATAATTAACTCAGATAATATTATAATTAACTCAGATAATAATATTGTTAAAGTTTTTTTTTTCTATTAACAATAATATGATTTGACTGCAACAATATAATTCAATAATAGTATGTTGCTGTTGGATTATGGTTACCTCAACCATATTTTTTCTTTGCGTGTGCTGGTTAAGCCTTTCCTCGATTTTCAAGAATATTATTATTTGTGCATTCTCAAATAGTTCTTGAAAGTCTTTCCATAACAATAACTGTTCAAAATATGTGGTTGAAGTCTACTTATGATTTGGCTCAGCACCAAGGAAATATATAGACAATGATTAAAGACCAACAAATAAATTTCAATTCAAATACATCGTTCGTTCATTTCAAGAACAACAATATACATATCAAAAACATATAAATTTATATGCTGTGAGTTATAGCATAAATGGAAATTCCATCTACATCTGCCCATCTAGATACTATTTCCTGTAAAGAGTTTTTAGGTTGAAAATATTTTGCAACTCTTGAAGTTGTTGGAGTCACCTCGGAAACTTCTATTACATCTGCTTTCATATTTAAATTATGTATGCATCGTTACAAAATTGTATTTTTAAGTAATAGAACGACGAACAGCAATTGAAAAAAGTAAATTCCAAAAACGTAAATATTAAATTGCCGAAAATTCCCGTTGAAAATTTCCCCGTATTTGTAAAAAAAATAATTCCCGGGATTTTTTTCCGCGTAGAAAGTTTAAATTTAAGCTATATTAGTTTTTAAGGTAATAGACTTCTACATTTTGCATTCAAAAAAGTAATAAACATTGTTTCAATATATAAACTATAAACATCTGAGAAATTCCATTTACATATCTAACACTGTTAAAGTATAATTTTTATACTCTATTATAACTATTTTTTATATATTACAAACAAGCGTTAATACTATACCTGCATAAAAAGGGTGTTTGACTGTATCAACTCTTTCACGTTGTTTCATTTGTGTCAATAATGTTGTAAGGTGTTGATTTCCAACTATCACCATTAATTCAATGACAATGACATCTTTTCCGTCATCTAGTACCTCCTATAATCTTGGCCGTCAAAGGAGAGCAAAATCAAAAAAAAAAAAAAAAAAAAAAAAAAATCGTAAACTTAAAACCATAATAAACATTTTCCTTTTAATTCAACTTTAACAATTTTTATAAAATATAATTTTTTTATTTGATCATATCAAGTACGAGTATAGGAAATCATTTGTTCACTTAACGTTGGTTATAATTTAGTATTTAAGGTGTGTTTCTTCATCTATCGCTAGAGTCTGTTATGTTTGTAATAAACTATATTTAAATGAAATAAAAAAAATTGTATTAATATAAAAAATATAGTAAATTAAACTACATGATATTTTTATTATTACTTGTTATTGTTGTTGGCTGGCTTATTATCATTGTTTTCAGTTTCATTGCATTTTTGTACAGACTTAAACATTTACAGTGAACAAAAAAAAAACAACACTAGCAAATGGTGTACCATGGATAAAAAAAAAAACAACAACAGCTAGAGAGAAAAAAAATAATAATGCATAGTCACACAGCACCACGACAACATACATACATACATATGTATGTATATAAATGTTTAAATTCTTTTAAAGGCCGTTTGAATATTAAAACAGTGTAAGTTATTATTATATCAAATGGAGACACGCAGATGCAAATACCAATAACAAATTTCTGTATGTGAAATACCATTTGAAATGTTACGTTGTTACTTGTGTATTTGTGTCATAGAAAATCTAACGGATATTAATATTAATACCACTCGTAACATTATAATATAACAGTTTGAGATAGATTAAAGTTGTAAAATCAAATCAAATGTGTGTATTTATATGTTTATATATATTTTTTTCAATATTTTATTTATGCATTTACACGAGCAGTGATTTTAAATTTTAATTTCAAAAATTTAGTTTTTGGAGCAGATAACATTAAGATAAAGTCTAAGAAAACTTTTAAGGGCTAACTGGCTGACCACTATGGTTTATCGAAATTACAAAAAATATCTATATATTTATTTTTTGTGAAGAGAAAGTGAACTAAAACAAAAATATGTATTTTGAAATTTTATTTTTATTATTAAGTTCCGTTCAACAGCAACTAAAACAAAATAAAAATAAATAAATTAATATGGCATAATAATAAAATTGATAAAAATATATTTAAGATGTTTTTTTTTTAATTTTAATGAAATTAAAAGCATTTAAAATGCATTTAAAATAAATGCAATATTGGAGCCCTACAAATATTAACTAATTAAAAAGAAAACACAATAGTTTTTATATATGTAGAAAGTAAAAGCTTGTTGTTTATTTTTTAATTTCTTTAAAAAATTAGCAAAAACAAGGCTTATTTTCAGTTTAGTTTGCTTGATTTTTTTTAACGAATACAAATCATCTGACTAAAGTGCATAGTACAGAAACATTCCTTTTTTTTCAAATTAACATCTTAAATAAAACTAATTAATTAAAAATTTAGTTGCGTTTTTAAATTTTTATTTAAATTTGAATTAAAAATTAACGGTCTTATTTATAAAACTTATTCAGGCTTTATAAAGGATTTTTAAGAAAAATTTTTAATGGAATTTGTGTTAAAAACTTTTTATAATGCCGTTATAAGATTTATAAATAAGGCTAAATTATGTAATTAAAACAAAGTAAATGACAGAATTAAATTTTTAGTTGACTTTTTTTGGTTTATTTTTTATCAATTTTTCCTTTTTGATTATCACTACTTATGTATTATTTATAACTATCACTAAGTTTATGTCCGACTCTGGTCGGGCCTAATATTTTTTTTTTTTTATAGAATTAAGATTTGAATACTTATTGTTAGTTCACATATGAAGATACAATAAATAAATACATGTATTAAAAAAAAATAAAAAAAATAAAAATTTTATCAATTAAAAATATTGATTGAAGAAATATTTTTTTTGTCTGTGAAATCATACACAGTTTTTTTAGATTATATTGTCTTGTCGAAAGGAAAGTACTACCATTCTGACAAATGCTAGCAGAACATTACAACATGGGTCAACTTCAAAAGCGTAAATTTTATTTTTTTTTACAAACGCCACCCATGAAGGGTCTATGGCGGGAATCGAACACCCAACCTTTGGACTGAGAGGCTTGCATCGCTTTAGTTTCACAGTTAATGATCATTTGGACAAACTTACGTACATTTCTCATCGGAAATGTGTACAAACTTTGTATTGATGTATTACTTGAAAATTGGGATCTCGACGACTGCCATTTGCTTTTGGAGTTTTGGGAAAAACAGATTTACAAACTGTCTTTAAATTTCACTAAAAATGAAATGCGTCTGAACGCTTTTAAGGCTTGAAACACGTTGCCCGGGAGTTTATGGTGTCGCTGATTACGAATCTGATATTGGATTTTGAGAATTAAAAATGGCGATGCAATATGGCGGACTGTTTGTAATATTATTGAAATTGCTTGAATATCGACACTTAGGGGCTTTCGGGGTTGTTGATTAAGAATCTGGTATTAGATTTTGAAAATTCAAAATAATGAAATATTCGATACCATAATCAAAACAAATTTTGGCTAAAAAAAAATTAAGATGATAATGATGAAAATAGATGTCACAATGAAAAAAAAATTTAGAACCAAAAGCGAAATCGAAGAAAAGATTGGGTAGAGGCAGAACTACACCCAGAAAAAAGATTGGTTGGAAAATGGTTAGGCGAATAAAATATCATTTGCACAAACTATATTTCAGTTCACGCCATCAATTTTCTTTTAATCCAAAAAACAATCCATGTTCAATGCCAATAGGGCATAATTGTAATAAAGATATGATTCTGACAATTCTTAAATTGATTGCATTAACCGAGCGTATGCTTTTGTCATGACTAATTAACTGTTTGATTAGCACAACGGAATAAAATATAAGAAATTGAATTTTACTACAAATTTTCGGTATTGGCAACTAAAAAAAATTTCCGTCTACATTTACGTTAAATAAAGACTTTTTATCAGCTGTGGCAAATAACTAGAGGTTAATGTAACCATCATAGTTTATAGCAGCAAATCAAAATTAAATATTAATATTCCCAAGCGTTTAATCGGTTCGTATTAACAATGGTCTATTATTGTTAAATATTTTTTTTTTTATATAAGTAAAAAACAAAATACTATCAGCATTATGTATAACGAAAAACTGCCATGAAGTTAACGTAAATGAAGAAATTACATTAAATTAAAAATATAGTTGTACCACAAGAAAATTGCAGTCGTTATACCAGAATTCTGTTAATTCGATTGGCAACTAGTTCGGGCTTCTCAACCAATTTGTTTTCTCTGTAAACCAATTTTATCTGCTGTTGCAACTATTGGGTTAGTGGTAATAATTAAAAATATAGTTGTACTACAAGAAAATTGCAGTCGTTATACCAGAATTCTATGATAGTTGCTGCAACCGCAAAAATTCAATTGGCAACAAATTCGGTTGTCTCAACGAATCTGTTTTCTCTGTGTAGTTTCAGTTAAGTTTTTTCAGTTATTGTGATTTTTATTTTATTTTTAAAATAAATAGTTAAGTTATAAATTTGATGTTTGTTTTATTACAAATATCGGATATTTATTATAATCATCCATCTTGTATTTTCAAATGGTATGCAGAAATATTTTTTTCTTGTATATTTAAATTAGGAAATTTTCTGTTTAAGTTTATTTTTTTAAGCAAACGTCGTTATACACACTATAAGTATTTAAGTTGAAATATACTAAAATTTAACCTCAATTAAACTATTATTCGAAATTAGATTAGAATTCTAAAAAAGATAAGTCCCAAGTCATAGTGCTAAAACTTCCTGAAAAATCGCACAAATTTATTGAGATTTTGACCAGGAGTACTTTTGAATATGCAGATTACGGACGTACCATTAACTCAAAATCATCTTATCTCGACTTAAGCACTTTTTCTCTTTTTCCACAAAATTTTTAAAAAAGTAGTCCGAAAAATTGGATCTGTCTTTTTGAATTTTAAAAACCCGAATTTAAATTCATAATCTGCAACCGCAAAAACATTTGGTGTAACGATTTTAACACAAATCTGAGCACTTAAAAAAATATCCGCCATTTTGGATTTTTAAATCTAATACCAGATTCATAATCAGCGACCCCCAAAACCTCTCAGTGACGAGTTTCAAGCAAATTAGATAAATTTATTACATCGAAGTATTTTTTATAATTTATTTTAATGAAAAGTGTATTTTGAAGCTAAATTATGACAAAACTAATGCAGTTAGAAAGCCGCGGTTTGTTGCATCACCAAACAAGTAAAAATCGATTTTTCGACCAGACTTCGCCTTTAACATACATATGTATTTTAACTATAAATTATTATTATATCATAATAACTTTTATTTTGCTCGCAATTTTGCGATTCTTAAAGCAAGCAAAAGAGTTAAAAGCCAATTGTTTTTTTTTTCTTTTTTTTTGAGTTCATGTACAAAGCGTTTTAAAAAAGTTCTTGTCTTCACAGGAAACGTGTGCGAAATGTTTCCTTTATCTTCATGCAATGTACTAAATAATAACGCCATAATCTTTATGACTAATTATATATGTATGTATTCAACTGCTAGTGTGAACATTCTCATGTATAAAGTTATTACCGAAGTGAAACTTTTTAATTTGTGATTTTAGCTTGCAGACTTCAGGTAGTTTTGCATGAACTCGCCTTTTTTGCCATTATTATAATTCTTTTTTTTTATTATATTTTATTGTTTTTTTTTCTTCTTATTAAAAGCACAACTGTTGCTAGAGATGTGCACGTGAGTATTTTCTGACTCACGATACGCACGCTCACGCAGAAAAATATTTTACTCACGCACTTTCACGCACGAATGATTTTGAACATTTTCACGATCACGCACGCTCACGAATAAAATATTTTTAATCACGCACGAGTGGTTTGCAACTTATCACGATCACGCACGCTCACAAAAAATAAATGTATAATATAATTTTCATGTTTTTTGAGTTGAAAAATAGGTTCTTACATAATATGTATACTCAAAATATTCCATGCTTAAAAATACGAAATATTTTTTCGTAATTTAATTTTTGTACAATTAACGAAAATTTTGTACATTTTATGAAAATATTTGTAGCTTGTGCAGGAAAACAGATTTCGTAATTTTACGAATTTCGTTACGTTACAAAAATTATTTCGTACAATTATTTTTGTATATAGTACCACATTTTTCGTTTATTTTACTGAATTTAAGAGAAAATAAAAATATTTTATAAAATTAGAAATTTCGTAAAATAAACAAATTTTGTTTTGTTATCATTTTCTTTGCAGTACAAAATTATTATTGAATCTATGCAAGTTTCGTGAATTTTACGAAAAAAAAATTTTGAAATATGAGAATAAAAACTGTTGTATTGTTTTATTTTGTAATATTTTCCCAATTTATTTTCCTGTCATTGTATATGTTGTACAAAAAATTATGGAATAAATTTCAGTTACAATAAAAAATTATTATAATTATTGTTTTTTATGCTGAGAAAACAACTGGAGACGAACGGTAAATCTCCTCCAGGCACACCAACGAAGAATACGTAACAGATCTTATAATTGACAATTGAATATTTGGTTATTGTTTGTGCAAACAGAGAGAAAATTGTTTTTTCTTCGTTCGTCGGCGCAAGAAATAGAAATAAATCTATCGCAGAATTCATAAACCGAATTCGACGAATTTCGTTCTACAGCGGTGTGTTGTGTTGTGTTCCTAGTTTGATTCGTGCGTTTCAGTGCAAAATATTTATGTATGCGCGAGTATGTGTATGTGATGTATGATGCTGTAACAATTCCCATTAAATTATCTTTTTCTTCCTATTGTTACAACATTCAATTCCAATATGTAATTTGTTTGCAGATTTTTATGTTTTTCAGTTTTACACAAAACTTCGTTTATAACACAAAATTGTTTTTCATAATTCACGAATTTATTTTGTAATATAAACACTGTGTTTCGTAAATTTACAAAAAAAAAAAAAATTTGTAAAAATACAAAATTTTGTTATTTACAGACAAAAAGTATTTCGTAAAATAAACAAATATCATTTGTACTATTTACGAAGCATTTCGTACCATAAAAACACCGAATATTTTCGTAAAATAAACCACATTTTTAGTTTATTTTACCTATGAAATATTTTGAGTGTATATTATACATGTGTACATATCTATGTATATATGTATGCTCGTGTTTTTGTTAAATTTACAATGTAAATTTAAATAAAGTAAAGTTAATTTCATATCGTTTCAAATATTCGTATTCGCGGATATCATTTTAAATATTCGAATTCGAATTCTCGTATATCAAAAATTGACATTCCGCACATGTATGTATGTATCCATACATAATATAAATGTGAAGGTAAGACGTATGATCAATTAAATAAATGATAATAAAATAAATGAGAAAACATACAAATTACTAAAAATTTTTCTGTTACGTAACATTTTCAAAGACTCCCCCCACCCCCACCCATAACAAATCATAACAAAACTCGAACCCCACCTACAGCGTTACGTAATATATGGATGGCCCCTAAAGCAAAAAACATTTTCGTCATATTGTTGACAAAGGCACTGTTGAATCAGTAGTGTTTCTCAATTGATACTTCCTACAGGGTATCTAAGAAACATACATATACATACATACTTACAAAGGTGTATGTATACAAAACATAAAACATATGTACTCAAAAATCAAAAAAAAAAAAAAATTGTTCATAGAAACTACCGAAATGTCTTAACGAATTCGGTACGACAAGTCTGACTTCAGAAAAAGTCGAAACATTTTGTTTGGGGGTATTCATTATGTTTATAAGCTCATTCTACCATACATATTACTATACATACATATATACATTTATTATTATAAAATAATTTATTTCAAATGATTGAATACAGTTACATATGTACCTATGCAGGAATGTTATGTCGTGAGAGCGTGAGAATTCGTGCGTGATTATTAAAAAAAGCTCACGCGCGATCACGCACGAGTAATTTTTTTCCAATCACGCTCACGTACTCACGCGTGATTAGTTATAATATTTGATGACGAATCACGTGAATCACGCGTGACTCACGCGTGACACGATAAAATCACGAAATCTGCACATCTCTACTAAAAACTCGTATAGGCAAATCTGTACCAATTATGATTTATTGTTTAACAATGAAAATGCAGAAAAAAATTAAACTCGAGCTACAACAACTAAATAATGTAAAATTATTTGTTATAAATAATACATGTCAAAAAAAAAAAAAAAAAAAAATACTTATTTACTATTGACCAGCAAACAAGAATTATAAGTATTTATTTTTTTTTTTTTGTTTATTTCTATTAAAAAAAAAGGTGAAGACAAAATCGAGAAACGGATGTAATTTGTTATAAGCGGCGTTGAAAATGCGCCAATATAAATATACAATGTTTCTATTTATGATTTACATTTGTAATTACCGACATGAGTTTCTTTTTATTGTTAAAGGAGGAAAACATTGTTTGTTGCTTTTCCATTATAAAATTTTTACATTTCTTTGGAAATATTTTAAAGCAATTTAAAATTTCTTTTATACATATGTATACATATACTCAGTTCATGTCTGAATACAGTAAGTCAAGAATAATTTTACACATTTAAATGAAATGAAAAATATAGTAATTTTTATTTTATAAAACTTGTTTGTTTGATTTATTTACGGTGACCATCCGTTCTGTATTATACAGAACAGTTCTGCATTTGAGAGTTCTGTTCTGTATAAATTATTCATTAGGAAATGACGTTGAAATATTCTGTATTTTATTTACTTTCAGCATTTGTTTTGTATTTCCATGACTCAAACTGCATTTAAAATACTATTTTAATCGACATTGAAAAAGGGCTTAATATATCAATTATGCAAATGCCGCAGTTCTATAAAAATAGAGAAACAACATGAGTTTTGTTTCCTTAATTTTTTTCCTTGAGAGCGTTAATATGAAATTTGTCTGTGTTAGTGACATATTGGGGCATACTCATAGTCAAAACAAAGTATACTTTAAGAATTTAAAACCAGTATTTTGTATGGTAATACTGGTTTTAAATACATAAAAGTATACTTTGTTTTGACTATGAGTATGCGCCATTATGTTTTAAATCATATTTTTGAAGATACCACTTCAATAGCCTGGCTTTTCTTCGCTCATTGTCAAGGTACTTTATTTCATGATTATATAACGCAGATTGAGTCCCAAAATATGTATGACTGAGGTCTTTCTCATTATTAATTAACTGAAGTTTAAAATCCTACAACGTAGAGACGAAATATTTTTTTTTTTGTTATTGAATACTTAAATCAGTGGTATACTGCCTACCAAGCAATTGAAACTCCTACGAGGAGAGATGTTAAATCCAGTTTTGTTTTCATTATGGATAAAAGAAATGAGTTAAACATAAATGACACCGAATTATTTGATGAATTAACTATTGTTAAAAGATACACACACCTCTTTAGAAAAATTAAAGGAATAGAATGAGAAGCAAAAATCTGCAGAAGAGCGGTGGGAAAAAATGTTTAAACATTTTAAATAAAGAGACATAAGTTTCCAAAATAGGTTGAAAGTTGTCGAAATCAGTGTATGTTTAACTTGTTCCAATGACCCAACCGAAATAGTATTTTCTATTTTAAATAATGTATGAATCAGTGAAAAAACTTAAACGAAGGTGGATACCATCAACGCGTTTTTAATTACTAAATTAAACTATGATTTAAATTGTACTGAGTTTAAAGAATATTTAAAAGGAAATCAATACTTGGTAAAACAAATTTATTCCACAGAAAATACCAGAATTAGCTGTTTTGTATTTTAAAATTCTAATCTAAAACTTTTTTAATACTCTTGATATGTAATGAGTAAATATTAACTTTAATTTTATAGTTTTTACATAAGTTAATAATAAGGTCCAGAAACTATGTATGTAGCTATTAATTTTTTTGTACTGGGGGTCTACTGTGTAATTCGAAACCAAAGAAAATACTTTCGAATTTTTATGTTTATAACGTGTACATTCGAAAGCATTTTCTTTCATTTCGAATTACAGAGTTGACCGCCTGATACACATACATACATATAAATACATTCATACATATGTATGTATATTAGCGTCATGTTTACATTATTATGTTACTTATTTAATTTTTTGTTTGTTAATTTTTCCCTTAATTTTGTGTTTGTCAAAAAGATAAAAATTTAATAAATCCTTCATGGATTCAATATGTTTAATATGTCTGTAAGGTTGTTTATACTTTAGTTGCTGTTTGTTAAATATTTCCTTGTTCTGTATTTTGATTTAAAAATTATGATCACCGTAGATTTATTATAATTATTTACATGTAAATAAGTATATTTTACAAAAAAAGATACAAATTTAGTTAAAAAAAAACTAAAAAATAAAAATGAAAAATTTAAGAAAAGTTTATTTTAATTGAAATTTGTTTGCTGGTGGTTAGTTATTAAGCATGTCTTTATACATTTCATTGGTGATTTGCCAAATCATCCAGCTAAACCCCTCAATAATCAATTTCAATGTATTTTTAATAAAAAATATTTTACTGAATAATTATTGTTATTATTAGTGCGTTAACAAATGTTAAACTGAAATTGTAACAATCCTCCCCCCCCCCCCGGCCGCCAAAAAAAAAGAAAAAAACACTTATCATCATTATTTTATTTATTTTCTATTTACGTGAAGTTTATTTGTATAAGATTCCCTTTGAGAAATACATATTTGTACATACATATATTGAAATTTGCGTCTTTTAACATAAGTTATTATTCGTTATTTTACTTTAATTTTTAATTTTTTTCAGCTTAGGTATACAATTTAAATTTCGGCACTTTTATACAGAAAATTATTTTAATGCCCTGTTGTTGGACGTTAACGCTGTTTTTTTTCCATTACATCAGACTCATAACGAATCAATTAATAATACATCATTAAATTATTGCTTAATCTAAATCAACAGTTTAATGCGAATATGATTTAGTAATTTTTGTTTCTTAAATATTTGCTCTAAAAAAAAGCTCTAAACTAATTCACTTACTATTTTTGCCTATTTGCTACGTATATCTAAACATGTACGGACAGTTTACAACAAATTATTGAGCAAATTATATTTAATAACAAACGAAATTATTAATGATTTTTACATACAACTAAAACAACAACCATAAAATACGCAATGCCGATTAAAACCATTAAAGTGTTTAAATTTTAGGTGAAGAAATCACATGGAAAATTAAAATAAATTGAAAAATTATATCGACAACAGTCTAAAAATTAAACATTAATAAAATCCAACGTTCAACAGAGATTGAAGAAAAAAAAAATATATGAAACAGAAAAGTATAGCGCGGCCACATGTACATATATACGAGTAGCAACAATAAGTTGTTACGCATTTTTCTATAGTATGCCATCTAAAACTGAAAAAGTTGCTGGAATGGGGGGAGGGGCAAATATTTAGTTGGATCGATTGATCGATCATTCATTCGACTTAATGTACGCCGCACATACCAAAGCGAACAATTTTAAAGTAAAATTGGAAGCATATTTAAACTCGAAAGTTTTTTTTTCATCAGCGCACGATTTTTAAGATGATGACTGGCTGCTGCTCACACTGTGGTTGGTTCGTTTGATTGCTTAGGCTTAGTTTTGTCTCAATATTTGTAAGCGTGTGTGTGTGTGTGTGCGTGTTTGTATGTACATTTGTGTAGTTGTAAGCTAAACATGTTTAATTGTTTACTTTTAGTGTTAAATATGTGCGAGTATGCTAACATTGCCATGCATGTTGAAGCTTTTAATGTAACGTTAAAACAAGAGCTTCAAACTCATGTAAAATTTTAAATATTCAATGTATTTTCTTTATTTTATTATATTTTTTTCTGCTGTTTAAGAAGCCGCCATGAAAACGCATTTACATGCACTTGCCTTAATAGCGCACATTTTAAAGTATTTTTTTCTTCTATTTTTTTACTTTTTGAGATTTTATTCATATTATAAACTGGCACTATGGGTTGAATAGATTAATGTTGAAAATAAAGAATTATTTTATAGCAATTAACACTTGCTGGTAATTTTAAACTAAATACAATATTATATAATGCATAGAGATTTCATTAAGGTGAATGTTGCTATGAATTGCTTCGCGAACTTTTTCCTAAAATAAAGAGAATAAAAATAAAACTAAAGGCCCAACTATAATATGAATAATCTAGCTTAAGCAACTGTGCGGTTACATATAAAACGCATGTGGCAAACTATAATGTACTTAACAAACTTTTCGTCAAGTTTCGTCAAATGCCATTTGCTTAAGTGAAGTGCCAAACTGAACGCACATTCCGTAAGGAAACAACTGTTTGTGCATTTTTTAAACTCAAACAAGCAGCAGCAGAAAATATTCATTGATTTTAAATATTTTTTTATTGTTTCTTATTTTAAACTCGGAAAATAAAGCAAAACTTTTATTTTCATTGTTTGTTTTACAATACACATATACACACATACACATGTATTTACTTTTGTATATTCAGTGTTGTACTTTTTAGTAGGCAAAACAAATCAAACAAGTAATAAGGTGACGGATATATTTATATGTGAATTTCTAATAGATTAGGTCATTCTTTCGAGTTAGTTTGATTGAATTGCATTCATTTTGGAGTTATGAGAAGAAACAAAATTACTACAAAATTATTGACAATACATAGATGTGCAGCTGTGGCTAAAGAATACTTAAGTGCATGTAAGTACATTGTGCCCACCTAAAAGTCACATCTGAATTGTTTAAGCATTTGACAGACTTATCGTTCAATTCTGATATTAGCTTAAGCCAGGTTATTCATATTATAGTTGGGCCTTAACTATGTATTCGCTTCAATATTATTAAGTCAAGGTCTAAATTAATGACTATGTCCATTACCATCCAGTTGTTAAATATTTAGTAATATTTTTTTTTTTGGAATAGTATTGCACACAGATATGTAAATAAAGAGTATTTGTTTATGCCCGACAGAACTTGAGAAAAGGTTAAATGCCAAAGTGACTGTAATGCTGCCCTCACTTATTGAAATTTATGATGAGTGTAATCATTTGCCAGATCATTGTCTAACAGGAAATTATTTTTTGTTAAATAATATCATTAAATTTAAGAAATTCATTATTTAACATATTGTCGTAACTTTACTGTAATTGAAATTTATTTGCTGATGGTTAAGCATATCTATATGCATTTCATTGGTGCTTTTCCAAATCATCAGTAGATTTTAGACACACACTCTGATTACTCACAGACCTCTTATCTTATGCACAGAATTTCTAAAACCGTTTGAGAATTCACATATAATAATACTTTTAAAAAATCACAAAATAATAAAATACGCTTAGAAATGTATACAAAACACAGCAAAATAATTTCTATTCCATATAAATCTTTTTTATTTTTCTACACCTTTATTAAATTTGAAATTGAAATTAAATTGGAAATTCCTATAGACGAGCCTATAGAAATGTTTAAATACCACCAAACAAAAATTGCCATTAAAATAACATTGAATTAAACAAAACCCTCGAATTTAGATTTGAAATTAGAAAAATGGTCCTAAGCTCCCTGCTGGAGTAAAAGGAGTAAATATACATACACATTTACTTAAGGTATGATCACACTTGTCAAGCATTTGTTCAAAAAAGCGTAACCAACAAACACTAATGAAAAAAGTTTTGATCTAGACACTGGTTTATCAAATTAAACAGTTTTGAACACAACTAATGAGCAATGTCATAGAATACAAAAATATTGGCTACGCTTTAACTTGACAAACTTTTGTCTGAATTTAAGGATTTTTCATTACCATTTAGTGGTTACGCTGTTCTGGTCAAATGTTTGACAAGTGTGATCGTAGCTTTACTTATATTATAAATGTGAAAGTGAGTTTGTTTGCTTTGCTTTCACACCCAAACCACTCAAATGATTTTGAAAATTATTTAAACAAAAGAAAGTTACATTACCAGTGCCAATCACAGCCTATTTTTTATCCGGTTCGTAACCGGGCTTTTTTATATTTGGTACGGATTTTCAAACCGCTAAACCGATTTTTAAAATTCTTTCACCAATTGAAAGCTATGTTACCAGCACCAAATGAAGCATATTTTTTATCCGGTTAGAAACCGGTTTTTATATTTGTGCGGATTTTGAAAATTTGTTCATTAATGAAATTTATTCATTACCAACGGCAAATATCAGTTTTTTTATCCGGTTTGAAACCGGTTTCTTTTTATATAGAGTTCGGATTTTTTCCGAAACACAAATTTTTGGGCTGATTAGGGCAATTTTTGTTTCGGGGTTGATTGCTTAGACAGTTTTAAAACCAGTTTTATTATTTTTATCACCTTTTTTAACGGTTTTTATAATTTTTTAGCATTATCAGTAAATAATAAATAACAAACCATTCTTACATTTAAAGTATAGTTTCCAAAATATTAGATCAACGCGAGCGGAGCCGCGGGTAAGAGCTAGTATATATCGAAAAAAAATTCAAACTAAAATCGTTCTAAACGCTTGGAAGCCACGGCACGAGAAACCCACATACATATATGTTTATAAGGGTACAGCTAGCGAAGATAAAAAACCTTTACCAAAATCGTTGATAAGTTTTGACTCTGTGAGGTAACAGACAGACACACAGATACGCAGATACAAAAGAATGATGTAAGTATCCTTTTAAGTACTCTTTGAGTATTGGCCGCCAAACAACTATGAATGCGTACAGCTAAAAATTAAAAAAACACACGCATTATGAACATTCAACTACGAGTAATATGTTTGTACACATTTTTTTAAATTACGCAGCACAAACAACTGTAGCTAAAATGCATAGACTGTGTGACCTAAAATAACACATATGAGTATAAAAATACTCGGACTATTAATTAGATATACATGTGTATATACAGGGTTATTTTATTAACACACACACACACACAAATAAAATTTTTGCAATGTATTAGGTGAGTGGTAGCGATGCCAAATTACTTCAATATTTTTTTTTTGCTACTCTCCAAGTATAAAAGCCTAAAATGAATTAAAATAGTTAATCAAATTATGTTTATTTATAAAAAAAATTCGGCAAATTTAAAGCTTTTCGTTGGCCTCTACTTTGACAAATACGAATTATCGAGTAGCACATGAAGTGTGAAAGATTCCACAAAAAGAAAATAATGTCTAACTTTAAAAAGGAGAAGAAAATTACAGAAAATTATACTTTCTCCCAAAAAGAAGTACTTTCTCAAAAAACAAAAAAACTATTTTCCTGTTAAAAACTATTGATCTCTTCTTTTTTAGCAATCAACACTTGCTGCCCGACACGAATTCCATTTCCTTCGGAATAATTTCTTTCAGTTATTTGTTTTGTGATTTCCTGTCCCATAGTAAATAAAAATGCGTTTTTGCCAAGTCAAAAGATTCTCAACGTTAAATTTACATTTAACATTTTTTTTAAATTTTGTTTTAATCAATAATTTTTGTTTGTTGGTTTCCTCGACATGAGCAGTGCAGTGGTGCAGTGGTTCAGTGGTTAGAGTTGGTTTGTTAAAATATTGTTGGCGATTTTTATAGTGATTTTTATACACTACTTGTTGGCGTCTAATACCTCTTAACTATGTAGCTGTCGATATTTTGTAGTTGTCAGTATTTTTCCTTCCACTAACGGCTTAGTTTTTTTTTTCTTAGTTTGGGTTTCCTTTTCTTCGTTTTTGCTGCTGCCAAATGTTTGAAATTTTGCTTCTGGTCGGCTTTGTTTTCTTTAAACGTTGAAAATGTTTTGGCTATCAGGTGTTGATGTCTGTTCATTTAATTTAAGAGCTAAAGCTTTTTTTTTTGTATATATATAATTTGTTCAATACTCTTAACTACACATCAAAGTCTTGTCTTTCTAATGATGCAGATGCTGACGACGGTGATGGTGATGATTTCAAAGTAAAAAAAAAATGTTTAATAGTATAATTTTTTATAAGATTTTCGTAATTTGTACTTATATTTTTAACTCATGTCTATTGACATAAAATTTTCATTAGGGATTTGTAGTTTTCATAAGCTGTTTACAAATTGTTTAAGGTATTAGGTTTGCTAAGGACTTAAATAAGTAAAATCTGTTAAAATAAAATACTGTTTACCAGTAGTAAAATTAAATGAAACTCTGCTAAAATTTTATATATATTTGTATTTATTTTTTATTTTTTAATTTAGTTTACGGCATGATTCTTCTTTAAGAAAAAACTTCAAATATTTTCCCAGACAATAGCAAATGTCATAGTATGGAATCTTGAATTAGTTTCAAATGCGTTTAGCGAATACATACCAGATTTTCAACACTGCGTCAAAGATGATATTTTATACCAAAAAAAAAAGTTAATTGCTACAAATGGTATTTTTAATGTAAGCTTTAAATAAAATACTTTATATTGATGGAAAATGCAGTTTTTTTCATTAGCAATGAATTAAATTTTAAAAAATTGTTGGTCTTAATTCACTAATTCCCACAGTAATTTTAATGGAAAATGCACAGTGGGGCAGAATAAAAATATTTTGCAAATAAATCAGACATTTCTAAAGGGCTGGTTAATTTATAGATTGTATGCACAATATTACTTGTCACTAAACTATCTCATACTGAGGTACTCAGTATAGAATAATATTAAATATATCGTTACCTAAAACGCAAAAGGCCCTAACTAACATTTTCACAACTTTAGAGAAGGTGAAAAAAAATGCCGAAATGCAGAGTTCGCCACGCACGACGAATTTTGTTCTACATCGGTGTTGTGTTCATTTTCATATGCACAAATGTGTTTTATTTTTTATGACGAAAGTTCACACCGGAAAATTCATCGTTCGTTGCAGTTGTGTTCATAGCCTCAAGCTTAAAAATTTTAACGCACTACACAGAAAAAAAATGATTTGTAAATACAATTAATTTTTTTGTTATATCAATTAAATAATTAATTGATTTTGAACCTACAACGATTTTTGTAAATACAATTAACAAAATTGTAAGTTAAAAGAAAATCTTAAAAATATTTTCAATTAAATATATCAACAAATAATTTGTTGAAATTTATTTATTTTTTCAACATTTATTTTTGTTAGATTTCAAAGTTACTTCAATTAAGGTTATTGTTATATTAACAATGTGAATTGTTGATTTTCCGTATCATAATTGTTATTTTACAAGCTTTTTATACACAATCGCAATCCTCGAAACGATCTTTGCTTGTCTGCGAAAAACACTAAATGTCTTTGGGCGGAGTTGAACCGGCAACCTCAGGACTAATAAACTAACTCACTTACCTCTCAGCTAAAGAGCAACACTTTATTAAATACTCAAATGATGAATACACACAAATAATTATTTCTTGTTTCTTCTACATGTGCGCATTCCGTTATGATATAATTTAACAAATAATTTTGTTGAGTAATTTAATTGAGTATAAAAATTTAAATTTTGTATATCAACAATGATAATTGTTAATTTTTAAATTATATATTAACAATTTGTTTTGTTGGTTGCAATTCGATGATATTTTTTTCTGTGTAATAATCCCAAATTATTATTTGCTTATTCAGTAAAATATTTTTTTATTAAAAATACATTGAAATTCATTACTGAGGGGTTTAGCTGGATCCTATGCGCATTTCACTGTTGATAATGCAGATCTCAGGGAAACTTTACCCAAAAATTTCTTAAAACAACATGAGTTATTATGTTACTAAAATTTCTTTTAAACAAATGAGAAAGAAGCTCAACAACAAACAACAAAGTTGAAACAAGAACTCAATTATCAACATGTTTTTTATATTTTTACTTTACCATTGCTAAATTGGCTGTCTTTCTTCAGCTTCAAATTGTAGTTGTAATAAGTATGTAAAGAAAATAAATTTAAAGAACAACAGCTATTCAAGAAAAGAGTGTTGCCACACAAGTATTTTTTTGACTGGGTCCAGTGAACTTATTAGTTAGTGTTTTTTTGGGCATTGTTACAATTTAAGTTGCAGATTTGCAATCGCTCTAAAAATCCTAAATTATTATTTTACCTATTCAGTAAAATATTTTTTTATTAAAAATACGTTGAAATACAGACTTATATTTTTTTTAGCAATTATATTAATTAACTGCCATGGTATTTATAAAAGTAGTCGATTTAAATTTTTTTGGTAGATAGGTCGTTTTGCGTTTTAGGTAACGTTTAGGTATTAAGTTGAAAGTACCTAACTCAAATAATTGCAATTTTACAGGAAAAAGTAAAATACAATAGAAACTGCAATATTGAAGATGTAATTATTTTAGTTTGGTAAAAAGTATATATACCATCGGCATACATATCGTTACCGTAGTTTAGAAAGGCCCTAACTCAATATTTTTTTACATCCAGATTTTTGCATTTTTTCGATACATTAGGTGTTCTTCTATCGGGATATAAAAAACTCTATTTCAAAAAAATTATGAGCTATGGACTTTCTATATGAGGTAACGACTTTTAACTGTAATGATTGAACAAATATAATTTTTTTTAAATGCAACTATTTCTTTTTTAAACAAACTAACTTGGCGGTGTCATTGGAAGGAACAATTAACATTATATTAATCTTAGTTCCAGACACATCGAACTTGTTCAGTGCTGTTTATTACAATACTAGCTTGACCGAATCGTATTTAAATTAAATTAAGACACATCAAGAAAATTGTGAATATAAAACCATTAACGTGTTGCCATTTTTTTCAGCATACCCTAATCCCTACTTTTGGTAATACTCTCAGTTTCTCAGTTCATTGGACGAGTACAATTGGATGATTTATCTCGAAATTTTTCGCACGGTACTTATTGCATTTAGTGCTTTTTAGTGCATTTTTTATAAAAAATCAGTACGGTTTGCTTGCAAATTATTAAAATTAAAATTATATACATCTGAGAACGTTCAATGAGAACTGTCAAAATTTTCATTGCGTACAATTGCAATTTAAATTTTGTATAAAATTAGTAAAAAGTTTAAAGCTTCTTTCATATAGATATTTTAGCGATGGCGCACGGTGGTTCAGAATCAATTTTCATAAGCCAAATTCTAAATTTTTTTCTTAAATAGATTCTTAAAATTTTTACGCCATCAGAGGCGAAACATATCAAAATTAAGGTAGAAAAAAATATTATTTCGAAATATTCGGAGTATTAGCCATGCTGCTAAAAAAAAATAATTTATTTTAATTAAAAAATATAAGTTTAGTAGTGCATAACTTTGGATTATCAAAGGGGATAAAAAACGAAATTATCAACAGAAAGATGAAAGTCTATATAATCTTTTGCATCTTCCACGACCCACCTCTAAAACACTTATTTTACTTTAATAAAAATACTAAAATATTTTACAAAAATGTTTACCAAAATTGCTAGTACATGCATAACTCTTTAATTTGTAAATCAATTTTTTTTTATCTGAAATGGATTGCCTGCAGTTTCGCTCCATACCTTTTTTTTTGCTAAATCGGAGGGGGAAATTCGCTCCCCCGATGCATACCTCTGTCATTTGTAAACCGATTATATTTTTTTAAGGGTTTGACTTAGAGCTGCAAAACTATCGATAGTGGCTCCATTCGATAGTTTCGAAAGTATTTTTTGATGCCATCGATACTATCGCCAAATTTTTATATTCTTAGAAACATCCCTTTTACACACGGCAAGTTTACTTTGCAAAGTCTTAATTCAGCTGTGTGAAAGATAGAGTGATAAATACTATCTCTTTCTGTCTTTCTTCTGCTGAATTAAGGCTTTTCAAAGTAAAGTTTCCGTGTCTATAAGGGCTAAAACTTATCAATTGTGTATTTTTCTAATATAAAATCTTGAATTTTTTAATCATGCCATAAAGTAAAAAGAAAGTTGATTTTTTTAAAACTTTTAGTTCCAATGTTTTTAATGCACATATTCAACAAACATATATACACAGTTCTATTAAACAAATAAACGAAAAAGCAGACAGATAGATAGATGGATTAATAAAAAATAAATTAAAAAGGAATAAAATAAAAAAAAATCTTTCATCATTACTTAAACAATTGCAGTTAGCTAAAAAGTATTCGTTTAACAGATGGAGAAGCAAACTATTTAGCGTCACCTTTTATTTAAAAGTAAAGAGCGTAGACAGTCCAGTAGTCGTCAAATTTAGCCGCCGTCAAGTTTCTGCAAGTATCAAAGCCGTTAGTACATAATAATTGTATTTTTATGCAATTTTCATCTAGTAATAAATAAAACTAATTAATTTGTTTTCACATTTATATATGTAATGATAACCATTACCAAACCAGGCGGCGAAATTTTAATGTTGCATTTTTTATTACATAGTCGCCATCATTCCGTTTTTATTGAATTTGATTTTTTCTCTTTTAGTAGTAGAGTGTTTTTGTCGATAGTATCGCTATCGAAAAAAAAATATTGATAGTCCACCTAAAATAAAACTATCGATAGTACCATCGCTAGTTTTGCAGCTCTAGTTTGACTGCAGTCTGAACACATAATTTTTATTAGAAAATCCTAGGGAAAAATTAGCTGCTCTTATGCATAACTTTGTGGTTTATGAATCGATTTTCTTGTTTACAGTTTAGTCCCAGATTTTTTCGAAAATCGGTGAGAATTTCACCACCACACCCCCTCCCCCCCTTACACCTTACATTGAAGTCATTTCTTTGGCAGAATTTTTTTTTAGTTCAGTATATTGCAGATATTCATCCCGTGTAAACGGTTCAGTTAGTTATGTCTATAGACATGTCTAACATACTTCTGTTTATATATCTAAAAGACTGACAGAAAAATCTAGGCTTAGATTTTACATTTGCAAGAACCTACTCGTACGTTGGTGTTTTTATAAAAGTCGCTTTTCTATGCAAATTAAAAAAAATGTTATCGTATTACAATTTTTTAAAAACTTATTTTGCCCGCGTTTTAATTGAAAAAATTTTGTAATTGTTGAAGTCAATTATCTTCTATCTTCTATATATGTGACGCGCAAAATAGAAAGGGACCTAAGGGTAAAAACCTGTTTTGTTCAGGAGAGCCATTTTAAAGATTTAAATACGTGTATCTTTGGTGTACCATCACTGAATAAAACGCGCATATCTCTGGGAGGGAACACTTTTGGGGCATGGGATCGGTCTCATTCGATGCTCAGATGTTGTCCACATCAAAAAAAAAAAAAAAAGTGAAAATTAATTTTTTTACCCTCAGGTCCCTTTCTCTATGCGCTGTCACATATATGAAAAAGGATGTGTGTATGTATGTAACGTATGGACTCCAAAACGGCTGGGCCGATTTTGATGAAATTTTAAGGGACTCTTCAAAATATTCAGACGAGTCACACTGTGAAGTCTGATTTTTTATTTTTGATCTGCGGGCGCAGGGGCGTGGCAAAATCAATTTTTCATATTGCACCATATACATATATATATATATATATATATATATATATTTATTTATTTTTTTTGCTTTTTTTATTTTATTTTATTCTTTTTTGAAAGCTGTTGTCATGTTTTTCAAAACGAGATATCAAACTCTTAAATCGGTTATGTAGTTCCGAAGATATTTACAAAAAACCTTTGTTAATAATGATGCAATATCAAAATTTTAAAACTTTCGAAATGTTGCATTAAAAAATCCGAGTTTTCGGTTTATTTACAAAATATTTACATCATTTGATAACACGATGGAGGTAGAGAAGCACACCGGGTGTAGCTAGTTGCCTTTATTGTTAGAATATTATTAGCAAAATTATTTCTAGTTTGGAGTTTGTATTGACAAGATATCTAAACTTCTTTCTTCTTAATACTTTATTCTTTTTTATAACAATAAATGAAATAAAAAAAAAATCCTAGAACAATTTTTTTACTTGTGCTGCGAGCTCTAAAATCTGTAGAAAAAAAATTATTTTCTCGATGTTGCACCATAAATGGTTAAAAAATTCTTACCGAATACCAATTCTTATAAAACAAAATTAAAGCTTACGATGTTATATAAACATTAAAAAAATATTAAAGAAAAATTCTTCATTAGTTCAAAAGTTACAGTGTTATGGCCGATGAAAAAGGATTCTGAACCACTGTGCGGTGGAGTATACGTTTTGGTATAGTTAGCGGCTTAACTTATTTCGGCTTTATTTATTTATTGGATACTTTGATATTTCAAAAACTAAATTTTTACAATAAGTTGGTTAAATCTTTAAAATATCAATCAGTTTTTGCGAAAGAAAATTATTGGGTATATCCTAAAGTTACAGATATGCAACGAAGAGTAATTTTAGCTGTAGTTTTGTTGTTCGCGAACTTTAGTTATTTATATATCAAATTAAATTGTAGGCTCAGGCTATTGGAAAAATGCATATAGCAAAATGCTTTTGTACACATATGCACATATATATGAATTTTATGTAGCCATAAAGAAGCCAATTGATGCCATTTGGCTCATGTTATTTGGAGTAGTAGATATTGAGATAAAAAAGTTAAGTTTTACGAAATTCTTAATTCTTATTAATGTTATCAGCAAACAATTTTTCAAAGATAATTTGCCTTTTAATGCATTATAATTTCTCTTCACTTTAATCTAGTCACTCTAAATAATTATTAAAAAAAACGAATGTTAAAAATATACTGCAGTATGCAAGCACATAAAAATTAAATGAAAATAAAAAATATGCCCGTAATGTTTCTTTTAATCCCCAAAGATATTTAACTAAAAAATAAAAAACAAATAGCTTAAATGTATGCATTTTTGCTAACTGCTTATAAAATGAAAAGTATAAAAAAATATAATAAAAATTGATTGCAACAAGCGACAAGTGTCTTTTTTATATACGGAAAAAGTTGTACTAAAATGTTTGTTTATAAAAAGCCTTAGAAAAAATTATGCCAGGCTTACATGCTTAGATGACGTTCCATTTTTTTGTTCACTTTATTCTCACAAACTCTATTGAATCGTTGGCTGTTTTTTTTAACATTTTCTTACAAAAAAAAGGTTAATATATAAAGAAAAACGAACAATAACAAACAAAAAACTCTAAACAGATTTTTATCAGCCGTAAAGATTATTTAGCATGAGTAATCGCGCTGTAGAAAAAAAATCAATTTACAATATTTTTCATGCTAATACCTTAAGATAACAGTAACAGCCAGATTAAAAAAAATGTTTAATTGAAAATCATTTTATTGAAAAAAAAAAAAAAATAATATGAAATAAATAAATTCAAACGGAAAAAAATGTTTGCATAAATAAATGAATTTATTTAACAAAATGAAGGTAGAAAATTTACAGAAATGAAACGAAAGATTTAAGCAACAAACTTGTTTTTGAGTTGCAGTCATTTATGCTGCGCTGTGCGTCTACTGTGCCGAAGGAGAATTTCGTACAATTCACACATATCTAGGCCCGTTGTGGCAGAGTTACACAGAAAATTTCCAAATAAAATTATTTCAAGAAACGCAATATTTACGTGGCCTACACGGATTCCAGATTTAACTGCAGTAGATTTTTTCGGGAAAGAGGACGGTTATAACTTAAAACTATCAAAGTCAAGATAGTCATCTACAACTTTTTTCAAGACCCAGACGTGCTTCTCTCAGCATGGACCTCATTTAAAATTAATTATTTTTTCAAACCATTAAATATATTTAATAAAATAAAACTATCTATCGAATAAAATAAAAATCAATAAATTTATTGTTTAGATTTGGAAGGCCCAATTAATTAGAACTAGGATCGCCCGGTGGTCTAAATTAGACCACTTGACAAATAGTATGTCCTTATTTATTAGAAATACATGTGTATAGGATTTGCATAGCGATTATAATCGTAATCGTAATCGCGATTAATCGCACCTTTTAATCGTAATCGTAATCGAACCCATTAATCGCTCGATTACGATTAAAAAATGTTCCCTTTTTTAAGCAAAGAATTTATGTCAAATTTGCAAATTCAACTCATACAAAATTTAAATTAAAATTTTTAATACAAAATATATACATTTGGAATAAACATGTCTATATGTTTACATTTCATTGACACTTTAACAAATCATCAGTAGACTTCAACCATACTTTCAAAAACCATTTGTGAATTTACATAAGCTTTTTGGAAATTCCAATAGAATAAGCAAGTAGGCCCACAAACTTATACAAAACACAGGAAACGATTTATAATCGTGAATCTATTTTATTTTCCAACACCTTAATACAATAAAAGTATTATAAGACAAAACGACAATTAAAATCCAAACTATGCTTTTATTAAATGTATTGTTTTATTTTATTATATTCTCCCAATTTTATATAAAAACGTCGTAATATCTCAAAAATTTCATTAGAATAGATACAAATTTTGTTTTGTTTGATACAGTTTGTTTTATCTTGGGACCTTTCATTTTTTTATACAAATAACATAGAAATATTAAAGAAAGTGTATTGTTATAAGTGGGTGTGCGCCCATGATTAATGTATATCATGATGAATGAATAACTTCATACAAAAATACAACGATATAAAAAATACTGTTTTTATATGAACTTGTTTCTTCATTCATATATAAATTCATAAGATGTGGATACAAAATTAAATAAAGAATAAATTAAGAAAGTAGAAATATACTTCGTTTTAGAAAAAGTTTTCTATTTTCCCATATTTCGTATTGTTTTTGATACTCATAAGTTCTGATTTACGAACTTCATTTTACATTTTAAAAATGTAATTTAATTGAAAAATTAAATTAAAACCCGAACTCGAGACAAAATAATTAAATGTCTTTGGCTAAACCCATGCAGTTCGACTCATTTCTTTTGGTTTAAAAAAAATTATAATAGTATATTTTCTTGATTAATCGAGATTAACCGCTAATCGCGATTAATCGCATATTTTTTAATCGTAATCGCAATTATTTACAAATCCTACATGTGTACAAAACAAACACAAAGGAGAAAGTAGCATTTTTTTAAGCAAATTTAAATCGCTTTTTACTACTTTTGAGGCAATAATTTAAAAAACAAAAAATTATATTGTGCATATCTACAGGAAAAACACCTTTTAAACCATATATGTTTCACCAATATTGGTGGACGATAAGATACTTAAAAATGTACGACCAAAAAAATGTGTGTCATATTTATATATAAAATAATTATTTTAATTTTTTTTTATTTTTAAACAATTTTAAAATAAATTTTTTAACTTTTTCGAATTTACTATCTTTTGTCCAGGTTATTTATTGTCAGCCTTATTTATAAAACTTAAAAAGTCTTTACAAAGGTTTTTTAAAACAAATTTTCATACAAAATTTTTCTTAAAAAGCCTTTATAAAGCCTTTTAAAGTTTTATAAATAAGGCCGTTTTTAATGTAATAATCTACATACATTCATCAAATATATGAGATGCAGTTAGGAGTTCCCCACAACTGCACAATGGGGGTTGATGCTTTTCTATAATATGTTTGTGTGAAAATAAACAACAACCTATTTTCAATCTAATAAAATTAATGAAATCGGTTTTAGGCAAAGTAAGGCGTTTAAATGTATAAATAATATTTTTTTTTGGATTTTATAGAGTTTGACTTCATTGTTGTTTTTCCAAGTATCTTCCAAAATATCTCCTAAATATTTCTTTATCATACATTTGTAATCCGAATATTGAAGTTTAGTTTCTAAGAAATATTTTTTAACCCTTCTGCATCCCTTGAATATGTGCCCTTCCTATGATCCTTTTTGGCAAAATGAAAACTAAAATAATGATGATGGAATATGATGCCTGAAACTGAAATGGAACTAATTGACAGTAACATTTTCATGTGGATTGTAAAAAGCATTGAGCTGATTACTCCACTTGTCCCAAACGCTTGTTATCGGTGCCAGTTTGTCACGAAGTCTTCTTTCTTCTCTATCTTCAGAGCTGTCAAACCGTAGGCACTTTGATGTGCTCGCAAATCGCTTGAAACTCATTGTTGCTCGAAAAATAGGTCTTCCGTTTTCTCTTCATTCCACAACCTAGTGAGATTTTTTCCATGAGGTTTATAGACTGCTATTACTTGTAATCCAAGGTATGCATCAAGCTCTATCATATAAATTTTTTTGCCAATCATTTCCATATAATTCAACACCTTTTTGATTTTTCATTTGAATAACAATATTTTTTATATTTAGTGATATAAACAAATCGAACGAAGGCTTTATATCTGTAACCATATATGATGCTCTTTTGGTAGGTCCAAGCATTTTCAATAAAATTTAATTTTTTGCCAAACAACACTTTTGTCCTTAGATATGTATGTTACTGAAATGCTGTGATCTATTTGTACTGCATCTTCCATCTCCACGCTTTTAATGTTATTATTTGATGATGGATATGATTCGATTTCTGCATCGCTGTCGGGTGAAACAATTTCGTCTTCATCAGTTTCATCAAAAAAGTCATCATCTTCGTCATTCATTATTTGTTGCAACTGAAGATCAGTAAGTCCTCGTCCAGACTTGCAATTTTTGTTGCTGCAATTTCTTAAAATTCTGCTCTCAAATTGCATAAGTGTCCACATTACGAAATTCTAATATTGTAATTATGCATTAAAGAGAATTATTACACCACAAATTTCCTTGAAAAATTAACAATTATATTTACTTTTTGTTATATTTTTTGTTTGTTTTTTATACAACTGAAAAAATAAAATTATAAAAAACGTCAAATACAACTAACAACTTGAAATTAACAATTGCGAATTTCAATTCAAAAGAGAATTGCTGAGCACATGAAACTGTGTACCCCTCCCCAATCTTCTCACCCCTCTCACCTATAAACTTAAGAATTGCTGCAACAAAAATTGCAAGTCTGGACGAGGACTAAGAATCCAAAGCAATTTAATTATGGAACAATAAAATTAAATTAAAAATTTTATTTTACATTACTAACTTTTATTCTTTATGCTATTATGAAAAAATACCCAATTATGATGAATTACAAAAAAAAAATGTATTGGAAGAAAATACTGACACAAAAGTTCTAGCATCATGATACTAATTTTTTCATATACAAAACGGGGAATCACCGAATTGTAATTGGAATGAACTCTTTTGCTTACAAGTGTCAATGCGTTTGGATTCTCCAAAGCCACCCACACTTTGAGAATAATAACATTTTGGATAAAAAAGTATTCAATAAAAGCGAATTTATTGATTATTTTACTGAAAAAATTATTGATCGATGATTCTAAATGGATATGAAATCAATTCAATTATATTCAATACGCAAAAAATGGTAAGGAGGAATTAAACTTGCAATATCGCTTGTTGGGTCATATTGACCCAAAGGGTATCAAGTGTTTGTAAATCGTGTTTTGAAATGTGGATGGGGAAGGAAAAAACTAAATTTTATTATTGTCTTTTAAAAGCATAATTTTCGTCTCTATAATGGATAAATTCAAGTTTAACGTTCATATCTTATAATAAAAAATAATAAAATTTTGCGTGTGAAATCCAAAGTTGGGTCAAAATGACCCAAGGAGTGCAGAAGGGTTAACAAGGATTCTTTAGTAAGTTGATCAACTTTTTCGTTTCCCGTAATGTTCAGGTGACTTCGGATCCCTAGAAAATTAACTTAATGGCCTTTAAATTATTTCAGTTTCTTTTTGTAGGAAAATTTACCTGCCACCCTGTTTAAAAAATGCCCCATATTTTTTTTTAGAAAAATGTTCAATCCAATGAAAATTAATCAAAAACCATAACCTACATATTCTTCACTAGAAATAAACTAAATGTACATACAATTACTTCCGGATCTAAGTTTTATTGACTTCTTTGGCAAGTCTTTATTTTTTATTTTTCCTTTGGTGGGAAATAAATCAAGTGCTTTAGTAATAAAATAAATATATAATTTGTGTGCTGGTGATAAAATTATGACTTGTCTATTTTCACTTTCAGACATTCATTCATTAACATCAGCGACATTAATTTCTAACCACAGGTCTTTGCTTGCCTGGCGTCTGCAACTAAAAGTTTGCCTTTAATCAAATAAAATTGGTTACGAAAAGCAAAATAAAAAAAAGCCAACGACCAGATGAAAATAATTGTAATTTTTTGTTTGTTTTGTTTTTTTTTAGCTTTTTATATATTTCTTTAATTAGTTTATGTCATCTTTCACAATGTTTTTTTTTTTTCATATTGCAGTACGCTTATGAATATTATTTGCAAATAAAGTTGGAAAAGCAAAAGAAACCAGGGTGACGCTCTAAAAGTTTAATTGAATCACCTGTCGCCTTAAATTTTTTTTTTTTGAAACAAAACGTGTCATTTTGCTGGAAATTTTTTAATCTATAATTAATTATACTTACATAGAAGGTAAATGTGTAATGCAAATAGGTTAAGCTTAGGAAGTAGACGAAAAATAAATTTTACATTTGCCATGGAAAATTATTAATATTACTAAGGGTTTTTAAAGCGATTTATTCGTAAAAAAATTTAATAAGTTTGCTTACGTTTTGGGAATATTGAAAAAGTACAATACTTTCGTAAAAAGTAAATTAAAATATTTAAAAAGCAATCTTTTTTTTTAGTGATATCAAACTATAAAAACTTTTAAGAAAAATTCAATCAAGCATAAATGCGAGTTTTAAGCATTAAACACATTCAGAACAGCAGGCTACACGAACACACAACTTCAAATGCCGCTACCAGCATTTGTCGCCACGTAGCCAGCTACTTAGTTATTTTGGAGACGGCAGCAGCACCACCCAGCAAAAAATTTCAAAAAAAGTAATCGAGTTTGGAATTAAGTATTTTTGGTGGAAGCACTTCCCTACTGGATTACCAACTTAATGATTTTAGCAAGGCGTGAGACTAAAATAATCGATTCTTGAGAAGTACTTACATTTTTTTTATTTGTCAACATTTCACGTAATCTATTTCATCTAAAAAAATCATTCTCTTCATTTAGCAACTTGCACGTAATTTTTTTAAATTTTAGGTAATGCGATTTTTAAGCGAGTAATGAAAATTGTTAATCAGAAAAGTAAGTCATTATATGGCAAGTAGTTCTAATGGTAATGTGTAATTTTTTGCTGGGCATCTGCAGTTGATATTCAACTACAAATACATAGTTCAGTATTGCCACTTTTATATGTTTTGCATTTATAAAAATCAGTTACTCTTTTAAAATGTTCTTATTTATTTCAGGTAAAAGTACAGAAATGAATAAATTTATTCTTAACATCAATTTTTGGATATTATTTCTGTTAAATAATATGAAATAATTGTACAAAATCATTCATTCAACATTTTTTATTATACTGGCAATACTGAATTTTCTCATTGTAGCCAAAGAAATAGAAATTAGTTTAATTGGACTACAACGACAAAATCAGCATAGACAACAACCTGTCGCCCTGTTGCCTTGCTGTCTTCAAAACAATTATTCTCGTATAAAAATGTGTATTCTATCATTGACATTTGGTAGTCGGTAGCTTGCTGTGGTGAATGTGTTTAATGCATTAAATTTGTGAAATAAAGTCTTTGAATTAAAAATATTTTTTTTTGCCAACAGATGTAACATAAATAAATTGGGACTAAAAAAAAAAGAAAAGAAAACTTTATTAAAATTTTATTATAATTTTGTGTGCACACATTAACAACACACATTTAACAAAATGAAATTATATTTGAAAAAAGTCAGCTTCAGGTATAGTGATTATTTTGTCCCCTTCTTTTCCAATTTTTTTTTTTTTATAAAATCATGGAAAGTATTATTAAGCATGATGACTGTAATAGAAATATCTTTCATTCCTACCATGGCCTTGCTGGTGGGTGCTGCATCTTCATCTTGCCGTCATCATCATCTTCAGTTTAGAGCTTCAACTCCCTGCAACTAGGTATGTTTTGTGTTGTTTGTCTTTTTTTCGTTTGCTTATTTTATAGAAACTTTTCAACCGAATACGAGTACAAGTTTATTTTGACCAAAAATAACTTAACTAAATGTTTTTTTGTCTACTTGGTGTCGTACTACTTCATCTTATGTTTTTTTTCTTCTACTACTTCAGCTTTTGTTTTTGTGTGTTATGTCAAAATCATGATAATCATTAGCTGTTTGTGGCTAGTTGTTTGCCAAGGAAAAGGAAGAATTGTTGCATAGTAAAAAAAAAAAAAAACACAAAACAAATCATTATGTTGAGATTTGTTTAAAATAAAAATAAATTTCAAATTTGCTACTTTTTTCCGCTCGTGTTGTACATGCATCAAAACAAATGTTTTCTTCTATCATTTGCATTTCGTTGTGGCAATTGTGTCGATAAAACAAATGAGTTTTTTTTATTTCATCAGATTTGCTATTTTTCTTTTTGTAAAAGGACACTGAAGAGACATAAAATATTGGTATTGAGAAATTTTTGATTTTTTAATTATTTTGTGAAAGGTAGCTAAAGATGTTATATTATATTTTTTTTCTGCATCTATAAACGTTCAATAAGCGGCAGCACTTTTTCTCAAATACGTGAGGTGAATCTATTAAATATGTAGTTTCAACAAATTGGCATTTTATACACTCTTACATACAGTATTATGCATTTACTTTTGGAAAAAAAAGAAATAGCTCTTAATGTATTTTTTTTTTATTTAGTTTTTGTGAAGTGAATTTTCTATTCCTAAAGAAAATTTATTCTTAATTTAATGTTATTATTTATTTATCAGCATAAATCGAAAGCTTGTTTTTTAATGTAATGCAGTAATGAAAAATAAATAAGATGTATCAAGACGGTCGTTCCGTTTATAATACATATGTTTTTTATTTATGCAAAAATAATATAAATGCAAAAATAATATAATGCAAAATAAAACATTTAAATAAAATGTTCGGGGCAAACAAAATGCGTTAAATTCAAATTGGTTGACATTTCTGTAATCGTATAAATTTAAAAAGAATGCAACAGCTTTCGATCCTAAAGATGGAACTGCTTACATTCTGCAGTTGTGATTCTTTAAAACAATTAGTAGCGGGTGTTTTTTTAGAGGTATAGAACTTCGAATTGAAATAAAACACTAGAAAGTCGTTTCAATGTCCATCAATTTGGCTTAAGTGGAAGGATAATTTTATGCCATTAATGTTTAAATATGATTTTGGGCATGTGGCCGCCGCGGCTGGCTCGAATAAAGCCAATTCTACAGGTCCAATTTTCAACCACTTTTTCGAGCATATGGGGCCGTATGTTGGCAATAACGCCACGAATGTTGGCTTCCAAGTCCCCTAACATTTCTGGTTTGTTGGCGTAGACTTCACATATCCCCAAAGAAAATAATCCAATGGTGCCAAATCACACGATCTTGGTGGCCAATTGACAGGTCCATTCCGCGAAATTATGCGCTCATCGAATGTTTCCTTCAATAAATCGATTGTGACGTGCGCTGTGTGGCATGTAGCGCCGTCTTGTTGGAACCACAACTCATCCACATTCATGCCATCCAATTCGGGAACAAAATAGTCGGTTAGTCGGCTCCAATTGCTGTGCACGGTCGCGAATCGATTCATTCGGGTCCTCTTCAACACTTTGCTCTACAGCGGCAATTGTTTCTTCGGTGCGCACTGTTCGACGTCTCTGCGGATGCGTATTATCACATAGAGTAAACGTAGTGCGAAAACGATCCATGGTTAACCGAATTAATTGCTCTGATGGACGATTATGTCGACCATACAATGGACGGTAAACTTCGCGAACTGAACCATTATTTTCGAAATAAATTTGCACGATTTGCAAGCGTTGTTCTTTTGTCAACCTGTTCATGATGAAATGGCAAACCAAACTAAACATTAATCACTTGACAGCTGACAAAATGGCCGCCAGTTAAAAAAGTGATGCCAACTTAAAGTTCTATACCTCAATAAAAAACACCCTTTATTTATTGTCTATGCTAGAAGGTTCGTGTACATGCTTTATGATTTTGTTCCAAACATTATACCCAACACATATTTTTCAAACTATTGTATAATAACACTGTGTGTAATTTTTTAAGTCATGGAAATATAACCATATACGGATAACACAAAGACCCGTGTCTCCCAGTTTTGCCACAAGTCACCTATTTTTTTTAAAGGGCTCCCAAAGATTTGGAGTCTCGGTGTTAATTTTTGCATTTTCTCAGGCTCATATCTTGCAAACCGTTCGGAATTTTAATTTACTCTCTGAGGCAAAGTTGTAGCTGTTGTTATAAGAAACATAAATTTTGAACATATAAACTCGAAAAAATTTCATCTTCAGGATAAAAATTGCAAAATTTAAAAAAAAATCGATTTTTTTCTACATTTGTTCCCCTGTTCAGATCCATAGGTAGCAAACCGTTCAAAATTCAAGGAAACAATCAACTACAAAAACGTACCTAAGATCTCAATAAACAACTATCTACAATATATGAGCTTCCTAGGAGTGATTCTTAATACAGTTTAGGTAGCGCTTAGGTAGGCGCAAAAGTGAAAAATTTCCAAACAAATGAAATTAAAAAATTTTCGAGAAATTTAATTTTAGCAAAAAACTTCCTTTGAGACTTATGTTGTTGACTTTCCACTTAACATAAATTAATACTAAAAATTTTGTTTAACAATATTTTAGGCTGAAACTTCTCAATTGATATAATTATTGCAAATAAAAAAGAAAACGGATTTGCTTCTGAGTTTCAGGCATATCCCAAAGGAATTGCGCAAAATCCCACAAATGGGATTTTGCTTAATTTTGGCTATATTTCTCGCCGGATGCAAATATTTTTCGAAGTATTTAAAAACATATCATGGCTCAAGATTTTATGATAAATTTTTTTTGGTTCCAGCTTTGGAATTTGATACTCAAAACAAAAGTAGATTTATACATGAAATACAGAAGGTCGTATGCAAAAAAAAACTTAACAAAGCTTTACCAAACAATGTTTAGTAAAGTTGTATTCTAAAAAAATATTCAGCCTAACCCACGATGTCGATCGACAACTCGATCGACTGACGACAAGTCACTCATTATAGTTCGTTTGAGTGACCCACTAACTATCGACTTGTCGGTCGTCAGGCTTTACGTTGTTAACGTAATGCATTTACTCATTGTCAAACTAGCATATTGCCACATCAAAAATTTTACAAATTAAACGCTACTTTACAAATAAAAAGCGCCGAAATGTGAAAAGTATTCCATAACAAATGCAACTCTATGCAACTCTACAAATAAAAATAAAAACAATCATAAGTTATTTTCAAAATTTTGTGTGTGAAATATAAATAAATATATGTATCAGTTGAAATGTGTAGATACTCCTAAAATATGCAAGCGGATTGTAATGAAGAATGGACGGGAGTAGCACCAATAGGACAAGCAATCTATTGAAGTGGAAAGAGTAATGTGCCTAATTGAGAGTGTTTTAGAAGAATTGGTTAGATAAATTGCACGTATACACATTCATACATACATATATATGTATGTATGTATGTATGTATGTAATTCAAAAAGAATTATGTGACAAGAATGCATGTTTGTGAGTTAAATAAATAAAATAAACGCGAAAAAAGTTAACATTTTTATTTTTGATTTTCATAAATGTAAATTTGTTTAAAAATTTGGTTTTTATGTGTACTTTTTTGTTTTGTCGACAAGCACAAACCAAGTGACTGATTTTGACATTTGTTGTCGTTTGAATTTTCATAGTGGGTGCCAAGTTTGTATGAAAATAATGGTTGCGTCATTGTTCGCATTCATTGTCGATCGACTTGTCGTGCTGAACAAGTTTAGTCGGTCCCAAATCAGCTGTTTGTCGTTAAAAATGATTGCGAACGACAACATTCGATATCGTGGGTTTGGCTGATTATTTCAAAATTCTAAAGTAGGCACTTATGTTTGTTAAGACTATTTTAAGTTGATATTTCCAAAATCTGTATTTTGTACCTCAAATATTTTTGTTAATATGGCACACATTGGTTAATGTTACATCTGAAAATGAAGCTAAAAGTGCCACATCTCATCTTAAATTTATAATTTCTGTCATTTAATGAAAAACTGATTCAAAATACATAGCAAAATCCATATAAAAAAATTAAAATAAATACAAATATACACAACGAATCGAAATAACCCAGCAAAAAATTACACATTACCATTAGAACTACTTGCTATATAATGACTTACTTTTCTGATTGCCAATTTTCATTACTCGCTTACAAATCACATTACCTAAAATTTAAAAAAATGACGTGCAAGTTGCTAAATGAAGAGAATGATTTTTTTTAGACGAAATAGATGACGTGAAATGTTGACAAATAAAAAAAATGTAAGTACTTCTCAAGAATCGATTAAAATCATTAAGTTGGTAAACCAGTAGGGAAGTGCTTCCACCAAAAATGCTTAATTCCAAACTCGATTACCTTTTTTGAAATTTTTTGCTGGGAAGTTAGATATTCCAATACTCATTTCATTCGAATAAAACAAATTGTAATAATTTAGCATATCTTTTTACTCTTACTTCATAGAAATGTTTATCTGTTTTCCAACCACGTCAGAAGCTCATATTTTTTAAATTAGGTTGCTTTACTCGAGATAACAAAAAATTATTTAATAAAATAAAAAATTATTTGAATACCCGAATGAAATTGTATTCGATTTTTTACATCATAAGCTGTGAAGTGGTTTTTGAACACGGTGCTGTTACCAGTATTTATTATTAAGGGCCATTATTACAACATAAAGTTAGTTAAAAGTAGGATTTTATCAGAAGGATAAAAAGCTTTCCATTATTGAAAATTGGATTTAACTTACCAGGTAGGACAAACTTGTCTGTAATTTATCGCTCACTTTAGGTTAAAGTAAAATTTTGCAAATGATAAAGTTTTTATACGTCCGATAAAATCCTACTTTTAACTAACTTTAAGTTGTAATAATGGCCCTAAATCACACAATAATTAAAGTTATCTTTTGCATATGATTTCTTAACAAAGCTATGTTAGCCTTTAAGTGCTTGGCAACTACTAAGAACTTTAAAGCTAAAGTAAAATATTTTTTTTTGCATAAGGGGGTAAGTCTTTATTTATTTAATTTGAAAATTTGGCTTGTTTTAAGGTATTATTCCAAATTAAGATTAGCAGTCTGAAAAAGATAAGCCACAAGTTATAGTGCTATAACTTCTTGAAAAACCACTCGCATTTATTGAGATTTTGACCAGAGGTACCTTCAGATATGCAGACTACAGATGCAGCCTTAACTCTAAATCACCTTATCTCGATTTGCGCAACTTTTCCTTTTTGGTCACAGAAATATAGTCCAGTAAAAGAAATTCAAGTAATTTTTAAGGAACTAAATTTTTATTGCTTCCAAAGAATTTTTTAAATAAAACTTTAAGTTACAGCAGATATAGAGATATGAATTTAAAAACATGATTTATAATTCTTTTAGCAGAGATTTGCACGTAACATAATTTTTTAATCAACAATATTACATGCATGAATTTTTTTTAATATAAATATTTGCCAGTTAATGAAAATATAATTTGTTCTTGGGATTTTTTGAAATTTAAATTTAATATTGAAAACAAAAAAATATTAGCAAAAGTACACAAAAATATATTTAAATATACCTGCAAGCCAATTCATCTAAACATATTGATCAATTTTCATGGTGTTAAATTAAATGTTTGCATGTACATACATATCGTCATATAAATTTAAAAAAGGGCGTAACTTACAAAAAGTTCAAAATCGTCTTTTTGATTGATTAAGATGCAATTATATAGAATCCATCTACCCAAAATATTTTCATACGAGTATGCTCAAAAATAGCGAAGTTATTAACGAAATTTAAAAGCCTATTGAGAACTAAATGTACTTAAACTTATAAGGTGTTTTGCTTCTTCTGTAAAATATTTTAAATGTAACTTACACCGTTTTTAAATTTGTATGACGATATGTATGTATGCTCATTTTATTGTATGTATTGCCTTTTTATTATTAATTATTTTTTAGTTAACTACATATACTATAGCATTACATTTGTAATAATACACATTGTAAATCTTTTTTTCTTTTTTTGTATCTATTGAAAGCAATATAAAGAAAGACAGATTTCAAGTCACAGTATCCAATTACACTGAATTCGTAATGAAAATGGCCAAATAATTGAAATGACATACGTACAGCAATATGAGGGGAGTAAAATGAAAATAATAAGAAATAACTTAAAAGCATACAAGCAAATACATGAACATACGTCTGAGTGGATATAATACATACAAAAAAAAAACATCAAGAGATCATGATGGGTATTCAGAAAAATTCAAACAAACTGAAATTGTTATGTTGCAACTGTAAAATAGAAGGAAGAAAAAAAACTACTCGACTTTAGCACACAGCGCATTAGGCAGCATTAGCACTAGCAAATAGCCAAGCCGTGTAAAATGCTATTGCTGTATGTATATCTCATCCATCGCTTTACGAGGCCGGTTGCAGAAGTAATTTTAAAAAGCCAGGAAAACTTTAGAATCATTTAATGTTAATAATTGGATTTTGTTTGTTATAGTAAATCAATTCAAATGGGAAAATTTACGAATTCGTACAAATTAAATTTTTGTTATATTAATTATTATATTTATAATTAAATATTTCACCCTCCATTTGAAAAATAAAAATAATCTTTCTTTAATCTGATTATCTGGTATTAAATACATTTTTATTACCATCAAACAGAAAAAAAAAATAAAAAATTGAACCAACTTTTAAAACAGCAACAATAAAACATTTTTTAAATACAATTTAAATAAATTAGCGTTTATGCGCAATGCTGAAAACTTCTTCAATAACATGTCAGTAGCAGCATGATGTCGAATGTGACTGACCGTCGCACAGAGGAGTATTTGAGCCGAAAAGCTGGCCAATGCTTTTTTTTTTAATTTAGATTCCTTGTGAATAGTTATTGAGTGCCCCTAGGCTACGAAACCTTGAAAATAAGAAAAATCGGACAAAGGAATCGGAGGAATTATTCTCACTTCTGAAAAAAAAATTTCTTAACTTTTTTCATGCTTTTGTTTAGCAAATGCAACTTTTAACGTTGGCGATAGTTTAAACCCTTGAACTTAGACCCAGGAGTCCATAATATGCCATTTTCATCCCCGCTTCCTTTTGTGGACGGTTACAAAAATTTTATTTGCAAAAATAATGTATATATTAAAAAAATTTAATACTTATGCCTTAAAAATTGTATCATAAAAATGAAAGTTATAAGCTTTTATGAGCAGGGGGTTGTATCTCTTCCCCCAAAGAAACACATTTCATGACTGAAAAAGAGTTCTCTTACTCATATTTATTCATGAAAGATGAGCAAAAATAGCAAAAACGGTGAAATTTTCAAAAAATCACAAAAAACATGTTTGCGACAAACAGTTTTTTGTTGCGTCTAAAATAAGAGATTTAAAATTCTATTGTGGCATAAAACATAATTCTAAATATAACTATCTTCACTTTTAAAAACCTTCATGTTTTTCGTTTTTAATTTTTAAACGAATTGTTTCAATATTAATATTCGAGACAATTTTTTTTTAAATACTATAAACATAGCGTTTGGTCAAATCTTTCAGCAAAAAAAAAAAAAAAAAAAAAATCAACGCAATAACATCTATTCGTTTAGCCACAAAAATATCATATAAACATGTTGAAACCAAAAAAAAAAAATTAAAAACTCATGTAATTTTCTTCACTTTCTTGACTTTAGCAGTATCGAACTGCGTACAAACTGCGAACTGCGTAAAATTTCTTTAAGTTAATTTTTGCATTTTTGGCCAGCTTTTTGTGTCAAATGCTCATCTGTGCGTCGTACACGTTGAAATAAAAAAAAGTTAAAATAAAACGGCCCCCAGCACAAAATTACACATTACCATTAGAACTACTTGCCATATAATGACTTACTTTTCTGATTGCCAAATTTCATTACTCGCTTACAAATCACATTACCTAAAATTTAAAAAAAAATTATGTACAAGTTGCTAAATGAAGAGAATGACTTTTTTATAATAAATAGATTACGTGAACAAGTTGCCAAATAAAAAAAAGTAAGTACTTCTCAAGAATCGATTATTTTAGTCTCACGCCTTGTTAAAATCATTAGGTTGGTAATCCAGTAGGGAAGTGCTTCCACCAAAAATGCTTAATTTCAAACTCGATTAGCTTTTTTGAAAATTTTGCTGGGGGATTTCTATTTTGATAATACACTTAACTTATAAATCTAAATAAGGCCCATAACTGGTGTTGAGTTTGATTTTGAGGAATTGTTACAAATTAAGACATTCGAATATTACAAAAACATAAGTTGTTTCTGCGGACAATGATTAAAACTCTATTTTAAGCAGCAATTTTTTAATATCACTAATTTAAGGATATTGTGCACTAATGTTCTTTAAAATGGTTATAATTTTACAAAAAAAATAATTTTATTTTTCTTAATTAAATTTCACTAACAGTCGCACGTGACATCTTTTTCATTAATTCTTAGCTTAGTAAAAATGTTGTGAAACAGAAGAATTCAACGACTTTTAATATTTCCTTCACGTCACTTGGCAACACATTCTTCACTTTTTTATACAGCTTGTTTTGTGATTTTTCAGCTATTCGTATTTCTGCGGGACTCCGCTAACTCAGTATCTTATTCATATTCTTCCTTTTCTCTTCAATCATTTTATTTTTTCCTTCCGCTAACGTTTTTGTTAATTCTGGGTTTTGTAATAATAGCCCAATTCACAATCTTGTGCAAATGCTCTTGCATCGTTGCATGTGCAAAATGGTATAGTATATTGATACCCACCACTAATAATTGTTAAGTGGTAAGTTTCAATATGCTATACCATTCTGCATATGTTACAATGCAAGACCATTTGCACAACATTGTGAATTGGGCTAATATTTTACATTCGTTAAATTTTTCTCTTCACCGCTTGCAACTCTTTTTATATTTTTGTGTTTGCCAATTTTGCTCATTTGAATTTAAATAATTTAAAAATATCGAAATTTATTTCACATAAAAAAATATTTCTTTTACAATTTTATCATTACGATGTCGCACGTGAGCAACTTTATAGGTATCTCTGTGCCTAGATTCAGTAACTTTTTGCGAACCGAAAATCGTAATATTTATCGACATATTTATTCGCTTGCTATAACGATAATGTGATTCTGTAATTCCTTTTTTACGATAGTCTCCCGCTTTATCTTATTCACCATTTAATTCAATATTGGGTGGTAGCTCTGTATAGAAAATGTGAAAATAAGGGAAAAGCACAAAGAATAATGAAAAAAACTCAACAAATTTGATTTTGCGACTTAATTTTTTTGTTCTCCAACCGACAGCGAATATCGTTAAAAAATATTACTGAATAGCAAAGTCGATCAATTTTCATTATATTTATTATAACGATACGATTATCGTAATAAAAGTTAGTGAATCCAGGTACTGATTACACTAAATATTTGATAAGCTTTTTGATTTCCGAATGACCGTTTCCATAAGCGCTTCAACACAGCCCAAAACTTTAGACCTGCAATTTATTTCCTGCTTTCAGAGACATAATATATAATAATTTATTTGACAATCTCTAGTACCAGCCTCGTATGTTTGCTTTTTCCCTATTATTTCTAAAACTCAAACATTAAACTCTTTTATGGTCTTAATGAATAAATAAATAAAATACTTGTATTTGTGTGTGGAGAGCCCATTTGAAGTGGCAGCATACGCTGCAACAATTTGACATGTGCTTAAAAAAGCTTTTGCTTCAGTTTTTGGTGATTTACAAAACTCTTATGTCGTCTAATTTTTTTTTTAACGATGAATGTATTCTCTAGTTTTCTTATAGAGAAAAGTGCATAAGTATATCTATATATATAGTTTTTTGTCTCTTTTCCTTTTATTAAGATAAATTGGTTTTGCCTACTGTTAGCAGTTTCCTTTTGAATCAAACTTCATTTCAGCTTTTTTGTCGTACATATTTCACTGCTTGTTTTTATTGCTTTTGTTTTTGCTTAAAGTTTTTGCTTTCGTGTGCCACTGTACTTGGTCAAAAAACGTCACTCAAATTGAGTAGTTTAAAACACTTACCAACCATCAAGCCAACTTGCTTACCCACCAAAAACAAATACAAAAAAAACTTTAAATTAAAAAAAAAAACAATTTGGGACAAAATTTCAAAATTGTCTTGTGTCTTGTTTTAAAATCTTGTATCGCATTCTATGCAAATCATTGTATGCCACAAGTAGTCACTGTGAAATATTTTGGCAGTTTTTTTTTTGTTTGTTTGTTTTTCTTGCACTCTGCGATTTAGTTACAAAATCGTGTTTACACTTTGTCACCCTTTTCTGTCAATAAGATTTATAGTTTTATTTTGAAATTTTTAGCATTTTATTTTTTAATATAAATAAAATACTTCAGCAAAGTTGGGCAATAAATAAATAAAAGACAGTATAAGTGTTTCGAACACTTAAAGACACATGAAAATGTATAAGAAGAGTGAAAAAAAACCATTTAAATATGTGGTAGACAGAATGTCCATTATGTAGAGTAGTTATCAAATATATATAAGGTATTTTTTAAGATTTTTTTTACTTAAATATTTTGTGTTTCTTTATGTTATTATTTTTTTCATTTTTTTTCTTATTTCAGCTGCTTCCCACATTTGCTAGAAAATTTTTGTACCAAATTAATTTTATACTCCTACATTATTAGTTTATTATAAACAAAAGTAGCTAAATGATTGGCACCGATGAAATGTCATCTACTGGCATGGATATAAGTGAGTCTTTTCGTCCGGAAGATGTATCGAAAGCAGATTTTTTCGATTTTGTTACAGCACCCGATATGGGTATTGGTCTAGGAGTCAATGTGAATTTGCATCATAGTCACCACAATCACCAGCAGCAGCAGCAGCAGCCACCACATCATCATCATCATCAGCCGCACCATCATACCCAACATCACACACAACAGCAGCCACAATCTCCTCTTACAATGACACAACAGCAGCAGCAACAGCAGCAACACCAACAGCATCATCATCACAACAGTAGTACTCACACACATCTTGGATCCCAACATCAGCAAACTCAACACAGTTCCAATGCGGATAGAACAATGACTCATGATGGTGGCGGTGGTAACGGCGGCAGTGGTGGTGCAAATGCTGGCAGTGGCAGTGTCGGTACCAGTGGTGATAGTCACAATGATGCTAGTGGTTTAAGTGATGGCAGTTCAGCAAGTACAACAGATCCAACATTACATGGTTATGAGGTGAGTTATTAAAAATAAAAAAATGCAGCAATTTTATTGCAGAAATAATTATAGATTTATAAAAAAACTTTAAATAATATCAGCCGTATTCATAAAAAAAGTTGATTGAGGTTTAAAATTCATATTAGTTAAAAACCGTTTTAAGGCTAAATAACGTTTTTTAAATATTGGTATTCATAATCAGTTTTTTAACTAAAAATCAATTAACTAAATTTTTTTTAAATATCGTGGCAACACTGTATTCTTTATTTGTCACTTGCATGTTAGTTCTGCAAAACAACGATTGTTAACTCACAAAGTACTCGTGTCTATATTTGTTTATTTGTCGCTTTTCAGAGAAATGTTGTTTCTATAAAATAAAAGATGTGTTCCAACTTGTATTTAATAAAATAATAAAAAAAGTTCACAACAAATCTTTGTTAAAAGTGCTTTTTATATTATTTATTTTATTGCAGATAAAGAAGCACTAAAATAACGAGCTTTATTTTATTTGTTTTGAGTCTTTATACATCACTAGTTAATTTTCTACAATCATACTATTTTTGTTAACATATAAGATGAGAAAACAATGACTGGGAATGGAAACTGGATCGCTGCTTTTCTTTTAAATATTCTTTGGAGTATATTTGTTATTTCGGCAATAGTTTCTATAAAAAAAATTACATTGTTTTCTTCTAAATAACACTGGCATATGCATACATACATGCATACATAAGTACATACATACATACACACATATGTACATACAGGTAAAGTTCAAAATGTAAACAAAAACGAAGCAAAATTACAACAATGTCACCTTAAAATTGGTTTAAACATGGGGGCAGTCAATTTTAAAATTTGCTGATTTACGCAAGGTTTAAAAACCGTTTTTTAAGCTAAAATTCTATTATGAATACAATTTTAGCGAATTTTGCTTAAACAATATTTGAAACGCGGTTTAAAATTTTTATGAATACGGCTGTATATATTTATTTACACAAATTAGTTTTTCGCATCTTATCAGCTCATAACTTTGCTTCCCTTAGGCAAAAGAAAATTAAAATGCCACAAATGAAATTTGAAAACTCTATGCTACGAATATAAACACAAGTGAGACGAATGACGAACTTAGTCGCATTGTTCGACGAACTTGCCTTACAGAATTTGTTGTGTAAAGCTTGGATCACACGATTGGCACAATGTACCATTTTTCGTCGGCTCACTCAAATAAATTCATAAGTAACAAAGTAAATTTGCCTTATTTCTCAATTAATTGAAATATAATTACATAACTGCACCATACTGCATTGGTAATAAAGCCACATAGACTTATTCAAGAATAAATTAAGTAATAATGTCATTTTGGCTTATTACTTATGACTTTATTGCAGTGAGCCGACAAAAATTGGCACATTGTGCCGATCGTGTGATCCAGGCTTAAGTTCGTATTTTTGGACACAATTAGATTCGACGACCTAACAGTTCTACTTAAAATCTCTGTCTTGCTATGGCAATTTTTGTAGCACATGGATACCAAATTATGCAAATAATCACTGCGTTTCATTATGGTTATGTACTTGAAATAAAAATAAATGCAAAAATCGATATCAAGTCTTAAAATTGATTAAAAGTCGAATAAATCATACCTAACGTGAAAATGTAAAAAATTCGCAATATTGGAATTAAGCCCTTAACTTAAATATTTTACTAAATATTAAATATTAGTTATTAAAGCGTTAATAAATGCTAAACTTAAATTGTAACAATTCCCAAAAAAAAACTATAATTAAAAACTTGACTGCATCCGTTCAAAAATACTTGTGTGGCAACACTATTTTCTTGAATCGCTGTTGTTGTTGTTATTTACATTTATTTTCTTTACAGTGTTTTCACACTGAAAGTTAAAACCTGGGTTCAAATCGTCACATCCGTGATCGTATCGGCAATCGTACGAAAGCAAATTAATTGATACGTCAATCGTATAAGCTGAATGAAATTTTAGTACGTTCACGTATGTCATAATCCGAAAATGGTGTTTTTACGTGAAGAGTTGTACGTTTACGGAAGTGACGATTCGACCCCTGGTTTTAACGTTAAAACCATAAACAGCTGGTTTTGCATTCACATTGCAAGTTTGTTAAATTCAGGTTTTGCTCAAAATAAAATAAATCTCCTGCAGAATTGCGTGTATTTGTTGTTGCATTTTTCTGCTTTTTAATAACACTTGCTGGACATACTGTTCAACTGTTTTTGTTTGTATGAAAAACTGAGATATGTATTTCACAATGCGCTCTAAAATGGAAATTATTTTATATTTTGTAAATAAAATTTTTTTAAATTGTGGAACTTCTTATACAGAATGAAAAAGTACTTGGAAATAATGTTAATAATATAAAAATGCACAAATACATTATAAGATAAGCCTTTTTATAGGCAGATGAATGTCAGTCATATTGTCTATTTTCACTTTCCAGAGTTCAATGAAAATATTTTCGTTATTTTCCTTTCAAAAAACTCTTTTTTTTCATAATCTTTTTGATTATTGTTGCTGCTGCATCCATTTTTAAGTTGAAAATCTTTCAAACGCCATCTATTGTTATTCACTGGCATAAACATTATCAGCTGCTGCCGGTCATTTTAGCTCGGCAGCACTGAATTTATCGCAGTGAAAACAAGGTTGCATTTCATAAAACCAGCTTAAAACAATTTCAAAAATCGTTTTAAGTCGGTTTTAACAACAACAATTTGTATGGTAAAACCAGTTTTTAACAGTTGGTTTTAACGTTAAAACCAACTTTTATTAAAACCATGTCTGTGTGAAAACACTATTACATACTTCTTACAACTGCAATTTGAGCTTGAAAAAGTCAGCCAATGCACTGTGGAAAAAAATGCGATATTTTTGGCATTAATTGTAGTTTTAAAGCTAGAGACTTAAAACTTTGCACGTATTTATGTATGTAACACCAAAATATAATTGTGTTTTTTTTTTAATTGGACCATGCCTTTAAAACAATACGTCCGTTTTGGCAAAAAATGGGTATTATTGGTATTAATTATTTAAATTTATTAATTATTTATTTAAATTTCAAATGTATATGAGGGTACTATAATTTCTGCTGTTTATATCGTTTGTGTTAGACTACCGATTATCTTGATTCTAAAAATAAGTTAGAGTCCGCTCCAAATATCAATAAGATCTGCATGAGCAAAGGAATATTTACCTAAAACAGCGGTTATTTTTAAATGGAGCGAATTGGAACCATAATCGTTAATTTAATTAATAAGCTGCCATTTGTAAGTTTTTGCACTGGTTTGCTCTTCAAAAATTATAATCCACGAAACACAAATATAAATGTTATGTTCAATATAATATTATACATAAATAAAACATTGCACAATTGGACAACAACACATAATAATGACCGAATTGGTAGCAGGTAATAATTTTACATGCCTCCACTAATACTTTCCATAACAACACTTTTTAATTTAATTCAACTTCAACTTTCACAAGTACTCGAACACAGCTGATGTTTACCACCAGCTGTACCAAAACAAAGTGATATTTAATCAGCTGACTTTAAAAACGTGCCACGAAAATTTATATTTAATAATTTTTTTTTCTACATTAAGGAAATCAGTTAAATTTCAAAATATGAATCCAAAAAAAAAATTTACTTTATGCCAAAAAAATTCTACTTTTTACCCACAGTGCAATGTAGCAATTGCAAAGTAAGAAAATAAAAAATATGTTGATTATTGAAATCTTGTTTCAACTTTGTTATTTGCGGATGAGATTCTCATTTATTTAAATGAAAGTTTATAACATAATAACTCTAGTTGTTCTAAGAAAATTTTTTGTTGCATTAGCAACAGTGAAATGCGCATAGGATCCAGCTAAACTCCTCAATAATCAATTTCAATATAATTTTAATAAAAAAATATTTTACTGAATAAGTAAAATAATAATTAATAATGATAATAACACCTAGAAGCTAGTTATTGGCAATGATTTCAACTTGAGACCAACCCAAAATTATATCTTTAAATTGAACTTTTTACGCTCATTATTTCCTTACCTTTTGCCATCCATCTTCTAAAAGTATCAGAGGACAAAGACAATTTAACAATTTTGCAATTTCTTCCCATTATTTTTTTAAATTTTTTTGGTTTTAACACATTGAATGTCAAGCTGTTTTGACGAAAACGTTCCCAGGAGGTAAAACATTTTTTGTTTTGTCAAATGAGTGTACTAGTGATAAAAAATGATTTCTGAGATATACCTAGTCGATTCTGCCCCTTAATTTTTATTTGATATAGGCTTTTTTGCGTTGTACATTTCTGTACATTTCATAAATTTTTCACTTTATTATACTTCAAAAAATCATGCAAAAGTATTCATCGGTCATGAATGCTTTTGTAAAAATGTTCAGCAAAGGATTCTTTATTGAGAAATCACAACAAATTTCATTCAGTATTGTATATAAAAGAACTACAGGCTCTAAGTTAAGACAATCACTGTCGTATGAAAACGTACGACATGGCACCACACGCCGGGATAGCTGTCGTACGGAAACGTACGACGTGGCACTCAATGTGTTAATTTTTTTAATTTTTTCCATTTTTAATTACTGTTTGTATCCTTTAAATTACCTCTAGTCGTTATAATAATGACGACGAAAAATTTAAAGTCGTGTCAAAACCATATCGTCGACAAAATTTCTTGTAAAGGGTGATTTTTTTTAGCAACTTTATTTTTGGCAACACTGTGTTTTGCAACTCAGCTGTTTTTGTGTATCATGTTACTGTTAAACATAATCAGTTTGGTTTATAATTTAACCATGAATTGACCGCTTGCAAATTATTTAACTTTATTTTCAAAATTGCATTTTATGGCCAGTTTGGGCAACCTTCTGAGGCGACTATTCGGAATGTTGGGATAAAATTTCGCACCAAAATTATATTATTGAATATTAAACCACCAACATGCATACGTATAGTGTGGATAGAGGAAAATATCGTAGCTGTATCCGCCAGTGTTGATGAGCGTGAATTATCGATTCGGAACTATTCGCAGCAATGGGGTTGCTTAAAACTTTTTTCCTTTTACTTCTTCTGTCGATTTTACAATAATTTCTATTATTTGTGATTCTCATCTTGCTTTAACTCCGCTGATGAGCAATACCAACCAACATCAAGAGATCTTGCCGTTAGTATAAACATACGAGTAATAACAGTTGTTTAAAAAGATAACTAGACAAATAATTTAGTTTGATCTTTTAAAATGATTAATATCCATTAAAATACTAATTAGCTTTTTTTATTTTCTAATTTAAGATCCGTTTGTTTTTAAACCGGTCTTTTAATTAGATATTTAAATAAAATTGTATTACGCTTTCAACGCAAAATATTGCTGCTGCATTGTCTAAGAAGATAAATTTATTCTTAAGCTTCGACACCACATCAAATTAACAAAAAAATATTTCACATGCCAGTGCTGTCGGGTATCGCTCTTTTTTAAAGAAACTTATGTCTGTATGTACATATATATTTATATGCATGTATGTTTATAGGTATGTTTTTTGCAATTTCATTTGCTTGGTAATACATCATAAGAGATGCCACAGCGTGATGTTTGCAGTTGATTTATGCTGTAGTTTATTTGACTTGTATTTGCAAGCTTTGAATAACCATATGACACTTGACAGTAAAAGTGTATAATTTTTTGTTATTTACGCATTAAATTTTATTAAATGAAACATCTGTGAGTTTCCAAAATAAGTCATGGTGGCTTCACGCGAATATAATAAATTAATGAGATATGTACACATGGGTTTTTGTACTCGTATTTGTTTTTGGAAACTTAACACTAATACTAATGGCAAAAGGTGGCTTAAATAAAATTAAACAAAAATTCAAAATATAAATAGAAATTGTGAACTGAAATTAAAGGGTGATTTTTAAGAAAATTCCGAAAAAAAATTTTCAAGTTAAATAAAACTTTTTAAGGACATTCAAGAAGCATCGGGGACTTAAAGCTTTTAGAGTTTTTAAAGGAAGGGCTAAAACAAACTTAAAAAATGTTATTTCTTTAAGGAATATGGATATTTTTTATAATGACTTGGCTTGCGCAATATCAATTATTTAATAAATAACTCAACTGTTGTAGTTTATTTGGCAGCAATAACCGCCTAGCCGAAAATTTACTCTATAAATATTTGTTTGGTTTGCTAAGTACTTGCAGTACTTTATTTATTTTATTTTTATTTTTTTTTTCTAATACAATAATCTCATAGATTTAAAATTACCACTGTTGCTTAAGAGAATCTAAGCAATTTTTAAAAGACACTTTAAATCTATTGAAATGCTTAGAGTTATTACAAATCCCCAGCACGTTTTCAAATAACACCTTGTTAATTTAGTTAAAGTTGTATTTTCTAGAGCTAAAATAATATTATTACTTTATATTTAATGTTTCTTTCTTATTAATATTTTTGTCACATTCACTCTATTTACAAGTGTTAAACCACAAAAATATATAACACAATAGGCAACAATGCTTGGTTCACTGACTGACTGGACTAACTGAGTGACTGACAAATAAACAAAAAAAAAAAAAAAAAAAAAAAACAAACGGCTTGGCTATTAAGCAGACAATAAACCAAACAACCAACTACTTTAAACAGAAGCCTCTAAATTAGAAACAATAATGATTAAACAACAAAATAATACAAATTTTTATGTGCTGTGTAACAACAAGAGAGAAGAAAAACAAATACGAAAAAACAAATAACTCGAAAATTAAATTTATGCAAGCATTTAAAAAAAAAACTGTTATGTGGCAGTTTCAGAAAAAGCACCTGCTCAATTTAATTGAATAAAAACAAGTATTTTAGCTGTTTAAAAATTTTGAAACAAAAATTAGAAACTATTTTAACTTTTTTTAATGTTTTAAAATATATTTAAATAATTTGGCAATAATAGTTAACTGCATTAAAGTGGTATTTCTTTCTTTTTCTTTGTTTGTTATTAATTTAAAGTTATTTTTAATGAATTTAGTAATGACGAATTGGAGTTAATAAAATAAAGCAAGCTTAAAACAAAATGCTTTACAAAAACCTTAATTACAAAAAGAGATATTTAGTGGACGGTTTCCTGCCTTGGTTCAAAAAAAAGTGAAATATTATCACAAAAAAAGCTTTGAATTTGAGCATTTAGAGTAGTTAGTTTAGAGAAGTTAGTACCTTAAGTCTTTCATTTTGACAAAAAAAATACCAATCAAAAATAATTTCTTAATCGGGCTTAAGTTTAGTAATTTCAATTCTAATTGAATGAAATATTTTTTTAATTAATGTGAGTTTCTAAAGAAGAGAAGAAAAATTAAACTAGACTTTATTAGCTAGGAGAAAAACCTATATTTTTCTGTGCAGCCAGCCACGCACTTCATCAGCACCCATGTCTATCTACTGGGGTAGAGATTATTATTAACATCAGCTATTTAACATAAAATTAGTTTAATTTTTCTTCTCTTCTTTAGAAACACATTAAGCCCGATTAAGAGATTATTTCTGGTTAAAATTCAAAACAGTTCAAATAAATTATTATATAAATTAAATTTATTTAATTATTTTGAAATTTATGTCATGGCAGTCCTTATGTTCTCTGGGAATTGTTTACAATTTGTTTTTTTTTTTTTTTTTTTTTTTTTTTTTGTAATAGACTTTTTCCCATTTTCTTGGGGGAAATGGGCAAACCTTTAACTTACATATATATTTTATGCTAGGAATACAACTGAGACGAACGACAAATTTTTCGTTGCGAACTTTCGTCATTAGAAATAAAACGAACTTATGAAAATGAACTCTCCGATAGATTTATTTAAATTTTGTATGCCGACGAACGACAAAAAATATTTTTTTATAAAGTTAAGTAACACGCAGGCAATGAATGCCTATTAGACCCCTGCACAAGACCACTTACAAAATTTTTTAACACATGAGGGTTTTTTCAAATGCTTTACTATAGCGAAATCTTCTAAAGCAAACCCTAAACCACACTGTTTGCAAGAAATTTGTTTCAGTTATTGTCGGTATAGGATTAAGCAAGAAAATACTTCGTATCGAAAGAAGTTGTGATGCTTGCTTCTTCCTACGCACGGGCGCGTATACAAACGTCATGCATATACATACGCACGCATGTTGTGTGTATGATCTCTTATTTATCTGAGCACACACAAATTTACACACGCATTGACATTAGTTGTGTGCACTTGCTTTAAAATACCACCATTAAACACATAATAGCTTGCCATCTACATCTAACACACACACACTGAAACGTACAATATGCAAAATAACAAGCATACACGCATCAATGCTACTTCTTTTAATTGTTTATTACGAACAAGAAGTCTTCGCGACATCGCTTGTAAACACTCATATACACCAACATCAATACATCCATCGTACTTCACTTATTAAACGACAGCATTTATTATCGGTTTGGTATAATACATGCCACGAAAAACAGGCCTCTAATGCACATTCAAAAAATGCGTGGTGTTATTATTTAATGACTGTTGAATACCGGGCTTGCAGGACCTTCGGTTTTGTAGTCAACGTGCTAACTACTTCAGCCAACGCCACCGTCACTATCTCTCTCTCTCTCTATCTCTCTCTTTTTCTCTATCTTTTCACTCACAATAACTAACTTTATCAATTATAAGAGCTGAACTCCCTGTGTAAATTTGTCGCTGTTGTTTTTCACATGTCGAATTTACACATCTAAAGCCTATAGTACACGGAATGTAAAAAGCCACATGCATATGTGGCGATGACGTTAGGGACATTTTCAGCATGTTGGTTGCATTTTTTTGAATTACTAGTAGTGGCTACACGCCGTAAAATTTTTATACAAAATTTTGATCCAAAATACAAATGTGACATTTTTAACCGAATTGAACACATTTTATGAGGCAGCAAATCTGTAATCATGTGAATATTTGCATGTACATATGTTGCTAGTACACGGCATGTAGCAAATGTAGCTTTGAGATGACGTCAAAATTACATCAGAACCACATGCGCATGTAGTTTTTTACATGCCGTGTACTATAGGCTTAATTCTTACCGATGAATTCGTCGACATGGTACGAAATTCGTTGTTCATCCCAGTTGTGTTCTTACCATTACTTGTAACATGAATTAATTTTTAGAAAAATATTAATGTGTAGTTTTATTATGGATGGCAACCGATTTTTAGTTTTTTGTACACCTACCTAAATAGTATTACGGATGGCAATTGGCAACTAACAGCTGTTAATTGCAGTTGTCATATTGACAATAGCAAAGACGGTAATTCGAAATGATTTTCTTTTCCCCTTAAGGACTATATGCTACATTTTATACTTATTTCTCTTCATCGTAAAATAAGTCTACAGAAATAATTATCTGCATAAGTAATTTTTGCAGCACTTTTACTTAACAGATTTTCTGAGTTTTATGTTTGAAAGTTTTCTTTTCAATTTTTGCAGTTGCCAACTTGTCATAATCGTATCTTCGATGTGGCCATAAATAATACCAAATTAATTTTAGGTACGTTGCCAGTTTTTTTTTTAATAATTCTTTAAACTAATATGACGTGTGGAAGTCAGGGCCCAAATAGCTGCATCTGTACGTACAACTCCTCACGTAGAAATAAATTTTTCGGATTATAACATACATACGTGGAAGTACTGTACGAAGTAAACTTTGAGATTATGACATTCGATATCGTATAACTGAACGTTCGATTTTTACGATTTGTCATACATTAACCCTGCACACATAACCCTCGAACGTATCCCTCTAAACCTAACCATTCGTCGTTTCGACGAGCACGTTTTGGGGCGTATAATATCGGTTCTAAACATATATATTTTTGTACTTGCAACACATACATACCTTTAGCAAGTACTTTGTTAGTAAATACAACTATATATTTCTATTCTGTTACAAGGATATTTATTATAATCCATTTTTCCAAAAAGCATTTTTTTTTTGAGATCACATTGTTATAAAATTTATTTAAACAAACAAAACAAAAAAGCCTTTTTCTCTTTGGCAAAACTTAACTATAACACTGTTGTCATTTAAAAAAATATATAAAATAAATTTTTTGAAGCGCATTGTGTGCAGAAATCAACTTTATGCTCACCAACACTCGTCGAAGCGACGAACAAGTTTATCATATCTCAATAATTACGTGCTCACGCGCCGAGTTTGGTTGTCTCCTGCAAAAGCCCAGCGAAAACTAAGTTGGCAAGAAATTTAGCGGCGATCGGTGCACGTGTTAAAAAGAAATAGCAATTTTTTTGTCCGGTGTTCGTCGTTTCGACGAAGGTTATGTGTCTAGGGTTAACAAAATTCAATATAAGAATTTTATTATAGATTTCGTAAAAATTATAAATGAAATAAAATTTTAATAAAATAATTTTTGCCAAATTAAACTGACTGCAAAGATCTGATAGACAATTTTCGAAAAAAAAAAATTCATGGGACCAAACTGGAAGTAAACTTTTTCAATCAAAAAAAATTTTGTATATCTGATAGTTGAGAAGAAGTTTGTAAAATATAAAATGAGATTTTGATGGGCGTGCCTCCGCCTATTTTTTAAGTGCAAGATTGTGTGCTTTTCAAAGCTCAGGTGTGTGTGTTTAGCTTTGTAAAAAGCGGTAAAGTAGAACACTTAAAATAAAATATTAAATTTTAATGGAAGATTGTGTCTAGTTTAGAGCTCAAGGTGTGTGGTAAGTTCCGTAAAAATTGGTTAAGTAGAACCACGTGAAATGTAATAATTAATTTTAATGGGCGTAGCACCGCCCATTTTTTCAACTTTAAAATTGTGTAATTACAAGAAACAAAGGTGTTTCATAGGTTTCACAGCAATCAAACAAGTATAATATCATAAAATTAAATATAAAAATATATAGGCGTATCCCCACCCACTTTTTTACTATGGGTTTAATTGGAAGTCGTAAGCATTAAACACATTCACCACAGCAGGCTACACGAACACACGACTTCAAATGCCGCTAGCAGCATTTGTCGCCTCGTAGCCGGCTACTTAATTATTTTGGAGACGGCAGCAGCACCATCTGCAGCTGATATTCAAGTACAAATACATAGTTCAGTATTGCCACTTTTATATATTTTGCATTTATAAAAATTAATTACTCTTTTAAAATATACTTATTTTAAATAAAAGTACAAAAATGAATCAATTTATTCCTTACATCAAATTTTTGATATTATTTCTGTTAAATAATATGAAATAATTGTACAAAATCATTCATTCAATATTTTGTATTGTACTGGCAACACTGAATTTTCTCGTTGTAGCCAAAGAAATAGAAATTATTTTAATTGGACTACAACGGCAAAATCAGCATAGACAACAACCTGTCGCCATGTTGCCTTGCTGTCTTCAAAAGAATCATTCTCATATAAACATGTGTATTCTATCCTTGACATTTGGTAGTCGGTAGCTTGCTGTGGTGACTGTGTTTAATGCAATACCCTCTCAGACAATAAAAAATCTCAACTAATTCACACACCCTTTTAAAGCATAGCGGCTTATTAGGACAATTTTGAAAAAAAGCACTAGATTTTGTGACGACGAAAATTTTGTTTTATATGGGAAATCTACTAAATTTTGCTTGAAATCTCGTAAGTTATGGATTTTGCTCAGATGTAAATGCACTTAAATCTCTTCTATTATTTGTTATATCAAACAATCTCAAATGTTTTTGTGTACGAATACATAAAAATTTTTTTAAATCAAATATTTGTTTTTACAACAACTTTACCAAATTAAAAGCTGAAACTCCTATAAATGCCAATTAAATGCTAAGCAACAACTAAATCAACTACATATCTATATTGAAATCATTATAATTTATATTAATACGGGCTTATATCGTTACTTACCCACAAAATGACCTTTTTTTAACATCAGGTTTCTAGTCTTGTTAGCAATAGCACGTGCCCTTGTTTCATTTATATTTTTTCCGGCTTTCCTGAACAAGACATGTCAATTTTTCTAACATGTCGGTCGCCATGTATTTGGCTAATGTGTGTCTGTATGTGTGCTCCAATTTTTGCTGTTGAAACTACATACATATTTCTTACAATGTGGTTTCGTTCGGCTGGTAGATGATACCTTTCATGCACAGCACTAAAAATAAAACAAAAATATTAAAATAAGTCATGTATTTTCTATACATATACAAAGATAACGTGCCTTTGGGTTACGTGTATGATTTTATTGACATGATCAGCGACTGAAAAAAGGAGAAATAAATAAAAATATATATTTGTATATTACAGTAACCACTAAAATATCATGTCGTTGTCCACTTGGTGGTAGCAAGCAAACTCTTTTTGTTTTCATATGAAGTTTGAAGTTTGAAAAATGCAGTTTTCATGACATGCTGCTAGACACGTTTGAAATGCCTTTCTTTTTTTTTTTTTTTTGAAGAAAATTTCTTTTTATATATTTTTTTTTCTATTATAATTCAAACACATGTCAATTGTTAGCGATTAAGTTAGATCGTTCGTAATGTGGCTATGTATTACCGAATGAATGTATTAATGATTTTTACAATAAGATGACACTTAACATGGCAGGTACATTTGTTTTTAAATAGGCGAATTTTGTGGCAATAGCTGCGTTGAGTTTTCTACATTTTAAACAAAGTCAATGTATGAAAATCAAAAATATAATTATTTTCTTCTATTTTTAGTTTTGGACTTCAGACAAAGAACATACATCTACTATTTTCGAAGATTTAGATCGTTACTGCTGGCAGCAACAATCAAGTACCACGGCATCTGCAAACAATTCCTCAGCCACTGTAATGCATCATTCATCACCTGCCAATACATTAAATCCCCTACACACTAGTACTATGAATCCCTCATCGCCGCATAATCATCATTCGCCTGTCACGCCTGTGAACACCTCAACTTCATTAACCTCAACGCCTGTGCCACAAACTCAACTAAATAGTGATGGTACCATCTCGAATATCATCTCTACTGATGGCCAAATTTATACATTGACAGTATTAAATGGTAATGAACCATGGTTGAAACGAGATACCGATGCCCACCTCAATAGTACTTTGGACTTGGACAGTTTGTTGGGCACATTTCCGGGCTATATAAAATCTGAATATCCCTACGACGACAGTGGCTTTAGCACCGATGGCTGTAAAGATGTGACCAGTGATGCAACGAATGTACTGAACAGCAGTAGCAGTAGCGGCGGAGGTGCTAGTATAGCCAACAATCAACGTTTACCTTCCTTGCTAAATACCATTTCGATTACAAGCAGTGGGGCTGGTGGAAATGTCTCAAATTCTGCCGATAGTGTAACAACGGCTTTAAGTATTGGCCACCAGTTGGATCAGTTTCATAATAATAACAACGATTGGCATATGACGGATCACAACAATGACCAGGTAGGAACGGTTTGTTTTTAATTTAAGTTAGATGGAAAAAAGTCATTCAGTAGAAAAAAGCTTAGTAAAATTTTTTTACAAGTGCAAAATTTAGATTTTTACCATACCCAAGAAAAAATTTACTGAAAATGTTTTTCGTATTTTTTTCTCGAGAAAAGCAACTGAGAAAATCAAATAAATGAGTAATATATTTGAAATATTATTATTAACACACAATGGGACTGAATGTAATAACTGGACGATTTGTAAAAAAAAAAAAATAATTAAAATACAGGGTGGGCCAAAAGAAACCAAGGGGTGTAAAAGTTTAATAACTTTTTTGTTTATTAACTTTTTTTATTTTTTCTTTCAGATTATATAATATACAAAATGGAAATTTTTTACACTAAGTATGAAAAATGATGTCTCTTAAATGACCACCGTTTTCAGCTTCGCACTGATGGGCTCTTTTTAGAGCATTTTCCATAACATCTTTCAAAACTTGTGGCTGTAGCGTTCGAATTTCTGCAACAATGTTTGCCTTGAGTTCAAGGATTGTCTCTGGCTTGTTCACATACACTCGCTCCTTCAAAAAACCCCAAAGAAAATAGTCGGGTGCTGTCAAATCTGGCGATCGCGCTGGCCAAATAATTTCCGAATTTCGAGAAATTATTCGCTCTCCAAAAATTTGACTTAAAAGTGCCATTGTGTATCGGGCAGTATGGGCAGTGGCTCCGTCCTGCTGAAACCACATACCAGGTCTGTTTTCAAGAGCAGGACGTAAAAAATTTTCTATCATAAACCGATACCGCTCTCCATTTACGGTTACAGCACTTCCATCTTCATTCTCGAAAAAGTAGGGCCCAATGACATTTTCAGATGTGATCCCACACCATACTGTACACCTGATGGGGTGCAATTGGCGTTGATGAATGGCTCTTGGATTTTGAGAACCCCAGAACCTACAGTTCTGCTTATTAACAAAGCCATTCAAATGAAAATGAGCTCCATCACTCATAATCAAATTTTCAATAAAGTTGGTTTCATTTATTCATTTCTTATTTTCTGATTTTCATTTATTATTTTCATTCATTATAAATTCTCCAAGTGTTGTCTATATAATCTGAAAGAAAAAATAAAAAAAAATTAATAAACAAAAAAGTTATTAAACTTTTACACCCCTTGGTTTTTTTGGCCCACCCTGTATGTTCACTCCCAAGAAATTTATTATTCGACATATTGTCAGCAGATAAGAGTTTTATGACTATTCAAAATGTGTGGTTGAAGTCTACTGATGATTTGTTACAGCAACAATGAAATGCATATAGACAACGTAGGACCACCAGCAAATAAATTTCAAATATGTTCACTCCTGTCATATCAAATATGGCAAAAAGATTTTAAATATATCATCCGTATATTTTGTAAATATGCCAATTTTAAATTAAATAGCGTATTCAAAATTTTTTCTTCTTTTCTTTTTTTAAATTAATGTTTTGGGACTATCATAAAAAAAAATTTAGTTTTATAAAAGGTTTATTAATCAAATTTTCATAAAAATATTTCTGATTCCTAAGAGGTTTATAAAACAGTTTTTCATACAAAAGATGTTTTATAAACCATTTGGGAAAAAAACAATTATTTGCTTCGAAACGATGCACAATGGGACTGAATTCAAAAACTAACCAATTTTCAAACACATTAAAAATTTGTCACTTCTTTAATAGCAAAAATCGCAATAAGTTTTCTAATTTGTAAATCGTGACGATTCCGATTCCAATTAATGTTTTCAATTAAGAATTTAATTGATTTAATTAAATTTTTAATTGTTTTAATTAATTTGAGTGGAAAAACTTAATTAATATTATCAAATTGTTATAAGGTGAAAATTTAATTAATTTTTAATTTATATTACATATACTGTAATTGATGTTACAAAATTATTGACATTACTTTTTTAGTGACCGGTTTAAATAATGTCAGTTATTTAAAAAATATAAAAGTTGTAGACAAGCTTAACTGCCACTTCCACTATGTGGAAAGAAAAACTCTGCGAAAGAAACCTAGTCGCTCGAATTCTAATACATTTTCATTCCACTATGTCGTCAGCTTTCTTTCGCTTGTGATTACGTATGTCATTTTTTGTTTGTTTTTTTTTTTTTGTTTTACGTGTTTATAAATTAAAGTAGTGCCAATTTGTATATTTCGAGTATTTCTAGCGATTTTTTAAAACTTACTAACATTTACATGAAAATAAATACAACCATATTGAAGAACGAAAAAGAATTCAACAAAATAGTCGCACAGCAACAGCAAGTTTTTGCTGTTTTGCTTTACAAATACATTCGTTTTGTATAAAATGTGCGAGTACTTTTTGTAATGAACATAAAACAATAATCAAAACAAAACAAAAATGTTGACGACTCATTCGAGTTAGTGGTATGAAAATCTGTATGAAAACACTTACATTTTCTTGCGACTTGTCGTTCGAGTCAATATTCGTTCAGAAGTAAGATAGGGAAATGGAAATCAGTTTTCTATCGCTTAGAATGCGAATGAAGACCTTCTTTCGAAATAGTGGAAGAGGCAGTTAGCCTTATTTTTAAAGCTTTTTTAAAGTTTAAAAATTATTTAAAAATTATATCTTCCACAATTCTACTTTATTAACAGAACTCAGCGGAATCCCTGCTACGCAGTGCCTTGCAAGGTAAAGGTTATGCCAAAGGCTTACATATGCATAATGGTATTACCTTGATGTCAACGTCGCCCACAGTAAAAGAGGATGAGATGAGAAGGATGTTATTTCCTGTCGACACTGTAAGTGCAAAATAATAAAAACTAGTTTACCACATAGTTATAAATATATATATATATATATATATATATATATATATATATATATATATATATTTATACATAAATACTTTGAATATGCTTTAATATTTATATCAACCTAAGTTGCGTTGAAGCTCCCATTTTATTTTTTGTTCATTAATAACATTTCTTAGGATGGCCTGAACTTCACCGATACTTCGCTGAGTGCGTCACAAATTTTCGATGATACTCAAACTGCTAATGGTCACAATCCACATTTAGTTGTGTCACATTCCCCTGTCACAAATGGTCCTCTTACGCCAGTCACAAACAATCCAAATAGCAGCAACAATAACAACAGCAGCAATCCAGCCGCCAGTCTTATAGTTGACGACATGTTCCTATCATTGGAGAATGCCTTCAGTGATGATTTTGAGAAAATTAAACAATTCTGTACAGCAGGATCTAGTGCAAGTGATTATGCCACCAATGATGTGATGATGCAGATTTCAGCGAGTCCAAATGGTTCAACACAAGCCACAACTTCAAGCACGGGTCGAATACAAACGGTAACAACTACTCATCAAACAATGTTGACGGGTTTGCATGCTGCAGCAATAACTACAACTGCTACGCCAAATAATCTCTGTAGACAGACAACATCTGTGGTGGGTGGTATGTCATCAGCCATAAGCTCACAACAACAACAGCAGCAGCAGCAGCAGCCACCTCAGCCACTTAAACCGGAAGTGTCCACCTCGACGCAACGTATTGTGTCAACAGCTAAAGTAACAAAAAAATACAAACGCTCATTAACAACAGCTCATCAAAATAATAACAACAACAGCAACAACAACATTCCAAACATTATTAATCACAGCAATAACAATACAACAAATACAAATACTAACAAGGCCTCCTCGTCCAACATGACATTAGCAAATGGTCAAAATCGCAATTGCAACAACTCGAGCAGTGCCAGCAGCACCAACAGCGGCAACAGTCCCACTCATTGTAACGGGCTGGTGGGTAACGGTGGCCATACCACCGGCAACAGCTCTACGAACACTTCAGCCAACACCTCCAACTCATCGTCTGCGTCAACAACAGCCTCCGGCCAACGTAAGGAGCGTTCCTTACACTACTGTTCCATATGTTCGAAGGGCTTCAAAGACAAATACTCCGTAAATGTACACATACGCACCCATACCGGCGAAAAGCCTTTTGCCTGCACTTTGTGCGGCAAAAGTTTTCGCCAAAAGGCCCATCTAGCCAAACACTACCAGACGCACATGGCCCAAAAGAATAACGGAAGCTTGGTGAAGGGTAGTACGGGCAAACATCACCGTTCCTCAAGTGCACAAAATTTGAATACATCCTCTATAACTGCCCACAACCATCCAAGATCTTTAAGTTTATCAAACACACCAAACACTCCCTCAGCACTGACTAGCAACACAGTGGGTGTCAGTTTAGTCAGTGGCATTTTATCGTCAAGTGGTCTGCCAACTTTAGGTGTTCCCATTTCAACATCATCGTCGGCTCCCACAACGCCCACTACAATACTGCCGCCAGCCAATGGTTTGCTGGCTAACAGGTAGAATTTATTATTAACATTTATTTTCATTTTGATCTAAATCATACTCAACTAGCGTAAAATAGTATTAAAATAAACATTTTCATTTCGAGTTTACTTAACTTTACATTTACTATCTTTTTGTTCCTAATGTTTGTTTTTTTATTATTATTATTTCAAAATGCTATCTACACTCAAAGAATTTATTATTTTTACTTTATGCAAACATAACTCACCAATCATGAGAAAGCAAAAACTGTCCATAGTTTCTTAACGAATTTATTTTTTTTTAAGATTAAGTAAATTATTTATTGTTTTATTTTATTTGTTGAGTTTATTTTTTTTTACTAATTCCTATGCTCGTAATTTCTGTGCGTTGTTGTTTATGTTTCAAAATTATTTGGGAATTCAAGCAATGTGTTATTTAGTTACATATTTTTTATTTTTTTTTTGGTATTTTATGTTTATTTATTGATATTGCGAGCATTATTCCTACTAGCAATTTGAAAAGTTCAAATATGATGTTATTATTTTCGTATAAAATTAATTTATGTGGATTTTGTAAGGACAAGGTGAATTTGAACTTAAACTGCTCCTTAGCGATTTACAGGGACTCGGTGCCAGTACAAACAGAAAACAATATTTTAATTCCTCGAGTATAAAGTTTGGATCACACTATTGGCACAATGTACCAATTTTCGTCGGCTCACTGAAATAACTTCATATTAAATAATATATATACATAGTTACAGTTTATTTAGAATACAAAAGTTATTTTGGAGATCTAAAGTCACACTACCAGATTAACCACAAGATTTTCTCCCCGTATTTTATGTGTATAAAAGATTTTTGGTGTTTTAAATTCTGAAATTACTTTTTTAAAACATTTAAACATATTCCTTTTAGCTTTTACAGCTAATAATTCTATTATTCAAAATTATTTCGAATAAAACAAGTCGTATCGTTTTGTTCGAATTATTTATTATTCGAATAATTTTATTCAAACTATCTATTATTCGAATAACTTTATTCGAATTATTTATTATTCGAATAATTTTATTCGAGTTATATATTTATTCGAATAATTGTTGTATTATTTAATAAGTAATTAATTAATAATTTAATTAGTTGCATTATTTAATTAATTTCGTTTCTATAATAAATGTCCGAAAATATTTATTCAAATGGCCTTATTCGAAAAAAATTATTCTGTGTATAATTTTCTTAATTTCAAAGGAAACATTAATACATAACATAAATGCTGATCATTGCATATAAAACTGTTCATATGCACAATTCAACTATTAAAAGTATTGGGATGATACAAACAAAAGACTTAAGACACAAACCACAAAATTTTTTACCATTTCATCGATTGGTTATTGATTTATTATTAGTAGTGAGTATCAATATACTATACCATTTTGCACGTGCAACGATGCAAGACCATTTGCACAAGATTGTGAATTGGGCTATTGTATTTTGAATATACTGTGCCGCAAACCAATAACCAACCGAATATTTGGCGATGGATTATTTCTTGGCCTGATTTGAGCTAGATTTTACCAAAATTTTCATACGAAAAATATATGGATAACAAAAATTTTAACAGCCTTATTTATAAAACTTATTAATGCTTTACAAAAGGTTTTTAAAACAAATTTTCATATAAAATTTGCCTTAATAATTTTTATAAATAATTCTGTAAATATTTAAGCGAAAGGCTTAAGTTATCTTATATCTACATATTCGGAACAATATTATGGCAAAACAATTAGCATAAAAATCATTTAAAGCCTTTTAGTTATAAAAATTATTTCGAGTTTTTTTCGTGACACGAGCACGCATGACCCAACACGAAGTCTTCGTGACATAAAATCTTATTTTAATGCGTGTTCGGGGCGTTTCGTCTTGAGCAAAATGGACACGAAAATCAAGAAATGATTTTAGATGTAAAATATGTACATATGAATGAATTTCCAGTAGAGAAAAAATTTAATATTTTGTATCGTCAAACACACAACACTAGCATTTTTTTTTGATATTGTATAGCTCCCTGAAGCTTAAAACTCTGTAAGTAATCCGATAGTATCATCTGTGGTGGCAAATAGTATCAGCTGGCAGTGCCAACTTGGTGCCATATTTTGGAAAAGGATTCTTGAAAAAATCAATTAAATGCCCTATCACGGTTCTCAACTAAATTCAGTTTGGTCGTCTAAGAGTAGACCAAACTTACACAAGACCAAACGTGTTTTAGTAGTATGAATCACAACTGTTTTTTAGTTAAAATTCTCATCGCGTTGCCAAATTAAAATATAAAGTTTGACAGACAGTGTTTTAGTTTAAAGAAATCAATGGATGGATACAAATATATGTATATTTATTTAATGACGACGAAAACGAAGTCGCAATTGTAGATGTGCTACGTATCAGAAAAAAATTCGTGATGATTCCAACCCTCTTGAACTACCCAATGCAAGGTAAGGAATAATCAAAACAGGAAACGAATTCTTTACAAAATAATTTTGAAGGTTATTCCCGCAAAACAAAGAAACGTTTCGTTATTTGTTGGATCACCTAAAACCATATTTAAAGAAATCTTTGTATGTGCCCGCTATACCGCCGATACTGAAATTGTTAAAAAAAATTTGTTATTATGCATAAAATTATTTCTAATTACGATTTTCACTTTTTCTGCTTTTTATATCGCACCAACCTCTAACTAGAAAAACCCAACTACAGACCCAACTACTAAAAAGCAGTTGTGTATACAACGTTTTTCTCAACCAAACTTACGCAGAGTTGTAAATGACAGTACCAAAACACAACTGAAAAGTCAACTGTTAATTTAGTGGAGAATGGCAATGCAAACTTATCAATCCCAACCAAACTATTTTAAAAGTTGAAAACCGAGATCGGGCATAAATTTTCTGATTTCCAAATACCATACCAATAATATTTCGTGCGTGTCGGTGTCGTGTTGGAAAAATTCTACATGCGCCCATCTTTAGTACATACATTCTAAAATATATTTTCGAGTATTTTTATTCGAATAATATTCGATTAACTACAGTGGAATAATTTAAATCGAATCCAATGGGATGAAATTGAGAGGCATTCAATAATAATCAATTATGTCATATACATATAAATTTTCGAATAAAAATAATAATTCTACCATATTATTTCATTGAATAACGTTTAAATTTTTGTGTTTCAATTGTTCCAATAGATCACACATACATACATGTGTACATACATGTGTGTGTATATTGCACTACCCTGCAAATAATATTGGAGTACGTGGTCCAATCTAGATGAAACAGACTAGTTACATAATGTTCCCATGTAATGCAGTCATGGATCATGTCGTTTTCATACAAGCATTCAATGCTGTACGATAAGTGTTCGTGAATATGACTCGAATATGATCGTTCTTCTTAGGCACTCACAACTTGTATGCGAGTAGTCTATAACTATTCCATGTGGAGTAGTTTTGGGGTTAGTTCGATGTAATGCAAAGTTGGACCATGTGGTCCAACCCTAGGACATCGCAACGTTAAATCGACCACCTTTTTTCATATATTTGGACTAGTTTTGTGGTACTCCTACTCCTCTTTGCACTAGTATTTACATGCATGTATGGACTACGCACTATTTGCGTTAACTAAAAATTTACCAATGTTCAGGGATAAAATTTTTTTTGGAGAAAGCGTAGAGAAAATGTTATAGGTTAGCTAGCTATGACCACTGTATATCCTTTTCTAATAGAAAGTGAAAATTGCGAAGTTTCGAGCTGACACTATTTGGAAGAATCAGTGCGATATACATATGACCATTTCGAAAAAACTCATTTATCATATTTTTACTCGATTAATTTTATTCGAATAATTTTTATTCGATTGATGTGTATTTTAAAACAAAAATATAAGTCATGTTTTTCTATTTAAGATAAAGAAGTAATCATAATTTTTTCTGCAAAAAAAATCATGACACAAAAACTATTTTTTATATCGAGCCATAGCCGCCAAAAAGAGTTGCAAATCAATTGGTTGCTATCTTAATCAAAAAAATAACGTCGCTTAGGTTTTTTGGCGGATATATTGTTTGATTTAGATGTTAATTGCTTCACAATATCTGTGGCAAAAGGGAGAAAGTGATTAAGTCAAAATAAGCTTGTTTAAAGTTAATTAAGTTAATCTCGTTTGGAATACTAACTTCATTTAGATTACACTTTGGTATATTTCAACTTAAATGTATTACTTATAGTGTGTAAATTGATGTTTGCTTACGCTACATTTACACATGAAAGTACTTTCTTGAAATTTCTGTATACATATTATAAAAAATTTAATGAAATAAATGACTTTCATGAAAATTTCTTGTTAATTTTCATAGGAAAGTGAAAGTTCATTTTAAAAATGTCGTCGAAAAGCAAAGTTGAACAAAATTGTTTTGTTCACTTCTTAATTAGAATTACCGAGAACATCACCTACACAAATTTATGAGGCAATAAATTGGGAATAAATATTATTGTTAATATTGTAATAATATTATTGTTTTCAAAAGGCATGAAGTGTCTTCTCCATGTATATTTGAACATGAGATATCGTCCCTACCACGTCAAACTATCCAATATGCAAAATTAGTATTTTAGATTCGTTATCTTGGTATCCTAATTTTTACGATATGCCTCGTTTCAAAATGCTGAAATTCTCACGGACGATAGGTAACTCAATAAGAAATTTTTTAAGCCTTTTAGGAACACGCTGACTTTAAATTTATAATTGATGGGTCTTCGCACTCTTCTTAAAAGTTCAAATTTGCATATTAGATAGTTTGACGTGGTAGGGACGATATTATAATTCTTTAAATATTTATACAAAATAAGGATAATTTATAATAACTTTTTACCACAATCCTGTATATTTGTACAAATCTTTAAAGGGGGTAACACTGTTAACCTTTTTTCATTTTACTTTCTGAAAACATCAAAAATTTACTTTCTTGAAAAAATCGTTAAAAGCTGACTGGAAATTAAAAACAATGTGAGTGTGGTAGTGATTGTATTGCTACTTCCTTGCAATTAGTTTCATGTATAAATGGTAGGTTAGAAAAGTAAAAAAAAAATAAATACAATTTCCCAATTTAACTGTAAAAGAAATAAATTTCTAAAAATCGACTTAAAAGTGCTCTCCTACAAAACACTCAAATATGACTTAAGCACTTTTTCCTTTTGCCACAGATATTTTTCTAAAAGAGCTTCTACCCGGGGCTCCGATGACATTGTTGTGTTTTAGTCATATCCACATTGTTTTTTTTTTTAATTCCAAACACCATCAATTAATCTAGGGGATAATAAAACATAATACACATATCTATATGACTCAAGAGCACAAAAGTGGCATTTGGGATAATATTGAATGATTTTAAGTGCCTTATATTATCAAACATATCAATAAGTGATAAATTATATATAAAACAAGAACAAAATTAAAAAACTAATATAAATTTAGAACAACTTTTATAAATTTAATCATCATCAGTGTGAAATTTGTATGAAATATAACCACCTGCCACAAATGAACTGACTACTTTTTTATGCATATAAAAATTAAGAAGCCAAATCTGCTAAATTGATTAAAATTAAACATTTATTAAAACTTTTCAATTTGCTCAAAAAAAAAAAACTAAATTCCTTAACTGACTAACTATTAAATGCCTTCATATTTAATTATAAAAAATAAATTAAAAATAAACAATGTACTATAAAATGTGCCAAATCAAATAATAATGAACTAAATTAAAAGCGCATAAACACTTTCAAATCAAGTGTTTAAGTAATTGAAAGCGTAAAACTAATTAAGAAATAAGTATTGTATCTCAAAAATTAATTAAAATCAAAAAAAAAATAAAACTCATTAGATAATATTGTAAATACAGAAAATTAAAATTTTGTACTAGAAAAAACAAATCTGTAGAAAATACTTGCCATTTTTTAGTGAAACTTAGTAGCAGCTTCAAATGATAAGGTAACTTTAATTTTTGTTTCACTCGTGAAATTTGCCAAACTTTTTAAATGTAAAAAATTTGCATATATGTAAAAGAATGCTATTGCTACAGAAACGTTTCTTTTCCCCTCGTTTCTCTCTCCTAACAAACTAATCAGCTTAGCAATAATAACACTTCCATAATCTAAATTAGGACTAACTAAAAAATGGAATTTTTGAGTTAGTGATTAATCCTCATATCGTTCTTGATATTGTGTAAAAATAAAATTTTCTCTTTCCATTAAATTGTATGTTAAATTAACACTGTAAATCAAAGCTGGCCACGGAGAGAACACCGAGATAAATGCATTCACGTGTGTGTATTCTTTTGTGTGAGAAGCCGATTGATGTTCGGCACTCTTGCGCTACTTTGGGCAGCTCTGGTGTGAATTGAAAACTTCAAACTCGTGCTCTGGCAAACTAATTTGTTTGAGTTATGACGTTGCTTGAGTAAATGTGCAATATGTTAGGAAAGTCATTCCTTCACGATTGTGGACAATGTCCCTTTTCAGTACAAAAACCGAGCAAAACAATAAATATAAATGAAATTAGCCACCTCCCCTTCATTTTCACAATTCAGCGGGTCGACTTGAGTAGAAAATTTATATGAAAAGCACTAACGTGTAGTTTCTTCAATTTTGAGTGCATTACATTGTGGAAACTGCACATAACGTTTCATAAAAATTTTCTAGGCGAGCCTGGCTTCTGAAAACAAGGAGCAGGTCAAGAGTCCCAACAAAACTTATTGAAACAATTAAAAAATGTATTTAAATACATATGTATTTCCAAATCTGAATAATAAATAAAACTTTAATCCTAAACATTTGTTCTTAAAGATATACAGAGCAATTATTATTAGAAATTTCTACTTTTCCAATTAGATTTTTTTATTTTTCCTATAACATACTTGCTTTTGTTCCCCGGGAAAATTTTTTTGCCGAATTCTATTCATAATTCCCCAATAAATATTATGTATTAACGAAAAATAGATAATGAAATTATTCTTACAATAATTTTTAATCTTAGACTTTCGAAAACCATTTGCGGAAATGCAAGTGTAGGTATGTTTTTCGAGACTGAAATAATGAACAAGAGATCCAAAATAAATTTCAGATAAAATCTAGATGATATTTTTTTTAACCAAAAGCTGCGATAAATCCCACAATTAGTTTTGAACATAACTGAGACGAGGATATTTTTCCATCCGACTTATGGCCGCCAATACCGAAACAGCCTGCAAGGCGAAGACGGCTTGGACACAACTCACGAGAAAAATTCCTTTGCACCCTGTCAAAGAATTTCTATAAAGAAATTTTTAGAAAAACAAAGGCGTTTTTCTATGCGTTTTATAGATGAAAGTTCTTGCGTCCATCTGAGTGTCAGCAATGCAGGAATTTTCTAACAAGTGAAGATGGTTTTGGAAAAAAATCAGAGGATAAATTACTTGGGTTAGCAATGCATACGTTCTTAAGAAAGTACAAAAACCCGACTAAAGACTACAAGAGTGACGTTGGCTGAAGTAGTTAGCACATTAACTACAAAAATGAAGGTCCTGGGCTCGAGCCCCGGTGTCCAACAGTCATTAAATAACAACACCACGCATTTTTCTGATGTGTATTAGTGTCCTTTTGTATCAGCTATTGTAGGAAAGTTAAAGTGATCAAGGCATAGTCATTGGTCACTGGTCACTTAATTACACCGACTTCAACATATGCTAACCCTAATGTAAAATCAGAGCGCCCTCCTTCGTCGGTATTGTGTATTAGAATCATCGGCAAAGTAAAACAATCAACACAATGGTACTAAACACAGCTGAAAAACTACAAATTTAATACGCTTCATTTAACGCCAGAGGCGCTGCAACATTGCATTATTAAAAACGTGCAAAATGCAGAGTTGTAAAAAAATTACACTTTTCTCTTTCTCTTCTTTCACCACCTGTCTTCTTTATGACTATCCCTTTCCTAAAGAGGGTAACACATATAAGTAGTAATAGGCATTCATTTTCTTAAAAAAAAATGCGCAAGAAAAACGTTTTAGCGAGCTAAGCTTACGGCCTGGCCCACGATGTCGACAAGAAACTTTTTATCGCTTACTTACATTGAAAACAAAAACAAATTTTCTTATTTTATTGTTGTTTTCAATACAACTTGTCGATCGAAATTTTCTTGCCGACATCGTGGGCCAGGCTATTAGTCTTTCTCTCTATCTCTTTATGAGAAATTATCAAACTAAATAAAGTGGTCCCAAATAAAATCAAACAAATATTAATCACTTTAAGGCAATTAAATTCCCTAATTTTTAAGAAAATACTTGGGTTTCCATCTTCGAAAATTAATTATCAGGAGGTTTACTCTGTATTTCAAAACAAAAGAAAATGCGTTCGAGTTTGAACGTGCCTGTGATAACTCCTCTCGATTATTGTCCAGTTTCCTCAGGCATCGCACTGTAAGAGTTGTAATAGATGGTGTTCCATCCAACAAGTTCAAGGTAAAGTCAGGGGTACCCAAGGTTCCGTTCTTTCACAAAATCTATTCCTTATTGATCTTCTATGTCAAACTTTCAAGCCTATGTACTCTTTCGCGGACGATAACAGAAATTTATCAATGGGGTCATGCGAATAGGGTCGATTTTAACGCTCGTAAGACCGAGTGTTGTATGATTACTAATAAATATATGACCGAAAATTTTGCTCGCTTTGTAACTATGGGGAATGTAAATATTAAAGAATCAGAAGCTATTGATATTCTTGGCATGAAAATTCAGTTCGATGTTCGATTGACTGAACACATTTTTCAAGTCTCAAAAGAAACATCCTAGTGCCTAGGGTTTTTGAAACGGTGTAAGAGATACTTCATCCTATCTGATCTGCTTGTTATTTATATCACTTATATCCGACCGAAAATGGAATACAATTTTCATATATGAGCCAGCGCTTCAAAGTCTATTTTGGGGCTGTTTGACGGCGAACATGAGAGGGCGAAGAAGCTCAACGGTAACAGTATCCAACTCTACAGTGCATTTGCTTCTTCTATCGTTACTACAATGGAATGTGTTCTAATGAAATTAGGGAACTTGTTCCTGAAACCTGCTTATTTTTACGTACAACACGTGCTTCATTCAGAGCACATCCTTTTGTGGTCGATTGGCCAATAAATCGCACTATGCACTGCAGAGAGAATTCCTTTTTTAGCCGCACTGTTTATATGTGGAACAAGGTACCTTTGTAAGTCTTACGTATCATTTTCAGCGTGATAAAGCTTAAATATACTGTCTACAGACACTACTCCCTCTATTCTCCTCTCCCATAACCTATTTGTCTCGTTCTAGCACAATGCACTGCATGAGTAGGGGTTATATCCTAAGTACCATTCCTATTAAAAAAAAGTTACTAGGATTACATTTCAATTGTTGGAACAATTTGTTGAAACAAGCAGTTTGCTCTAAGAGTTACCCATATAAAAGTTAGTGAGATATAACTTGACTCGAAAGAAAGATGCTTTTAGTCCCACTATGCGTCAGGCTGTTTTTTTACTTGTTCTTTAATACGGCTAAAAAGATTTATAATGTAAATATCTTAAACCTTAAGGCATCTCTATTGTTGTACGAAAACTATGTCCTTCCATTTGTCCACTATATGCAACTCAATACTATTTTCCATTTTCCATTTTCACAGAACAAATAAAGAAGAAGAAGTAACCTTATCATTTTGTCGTGCACTTATATAAGGAAACCAAGAGAGTTTATTTGATATTAATTTAAACATTTAATTATTAACCGTAAAAAACAAAAGAGATTTGAATAAAGTAATGAATAGTTAAATGGATTTTGCTTAAATGCCAAGTATTTTTTTATAATTGTAAATGTATGTGTATATTGAAAACTACTCGTATGTTTTCTTGTTTATTTCTTTGTTTTTTTTTTTTTGTAATTGCAATTTAACTGCCAATAATCTTAAATAATTAAGCCAGTAGTAATCAAATAAATTAAAAGTAACAAAACTTAAAAATATTTAATGTGATTTTTATATCTTCATGTATATGTATGTTTTTCTTGTTAAATAAATAATTTGTTTTTTTTTTTAATTTTATTTAAAGTAGCTATTTTATATTTCTTTCTTTTGTTTTAGCATAACAAACAAAACTAAATGCAATTTTTATTTAGTAAATGGTGGGGGCTCTTTTTGCTATTTTTTTTTTTTTTTATAAAAAGACATATAGAAAAAATAAAAATTAAAATAATTTATTATGATTTAATACTATTATTATTATTATTATTATTATTATAATTATTGTATAAATTTGTTTGTTAATTGAACAGTTTTATTTACACCATTTTGGCAGATGAAGTATGTAAATATTTGCAGCCAGTGTAAAATAGAAAACAAAAAAAAAACTAATTGCAAAATTGTTTCATTGATTTATTATTGTTTAGTGTTTTATAGTTTAACTATTTTAGCAAATGTATTTTTTTTTTATTGATAAATTTTCATAAATGAAATGAACACAATCATTATAAAATTTGTTATTAGCAATTTTTCATATTGAGATTAAGTTTTTAATTTTATAGTTTATTAGAAATAATTTTTATTAAAAGTTTATAAAATCAAACAGAAATTTTTATTATGTAATAAATAAAATTTTAAACTATTATCATAAAATTTAAATCGATTACTTATTATTTAATTTCCGTTAAAGAAAAGGTAAGTTTTGCTTTTAAACATCTTTTTGAAACTGATGTGAAGTTTCGTTCTTTTCTTTATTTGGTTTATTTTTCATTCTTCTAAACTGTTACAAATTTTGGTAATTATATTTACGAATCCTGTAATCAGGTCCATTGCACTAAGCTAAACGCGTATGCGTTTTCTTATCTTGACTACACCCGCTCAAAAATACTTCTGTGGTAACACTTTATTCTTGCGAAATAAATACATATCCTACAAGAACCATGGCGGTCATTTGATGCATCATCTGATGGACATTTCTGATTGGTATATCGATGGCTTAATATAAAAAAGGCCTAACTCGAATTTTCGATATTTTGCAGGAGAAGCAAAACACTGAAGAAAAAATAAAGCATTTACATGCAAAAATAGTTTTAAAGTTGCCATAAGTCCTTGATTTTGAACTCTAACGTATCTTCAAGGAGGATGCAATTATGCGTTGTCGCCCTAAAACATTAAAAACCCGATTTCGAAAAAAATTGAGTTAGTCCCTTTTTATATTAAGCCATCGATATACATCAGAAGTTGCTATCATTTTGTTAAGGGCAATATAAAAAAAAACTGATATAAACATTCGTGTACTTGCAAATTTGTTTCTATCTCATACTTGTGAACTTTATGAACTAGTGACACATGCTCACTAAACAGTATTTTACTAATCAGTACTGTACCTGGATTCTGTAACTTTTTGCGAAACGAAAATCGTAATATTTATCGACATATTTATTCGTTTGTGGTAACGCTAATAAGTGCGTTCGAGAACTCAAAAATTTGTAAAAATTTTTACTATTTTTTACTGGATTGCGTTCGAGTACACAAAATCCAGTAAACGAGAGGGCGAATTGAGAGAGAAAAATGACAGTTCATTTACTGAGTAAATGCAAGTTTTTACTGGACAAATTTTTGCCAGTAAAATCCAGTAAAACGAAACCATAGCCCAATTCACAATCTTGTGCAAATGGTCTTGCATCGTTGCATTTGCAAAATGGTATAGTATATCGATACTCACCACTTGCACATCCAACGATGCAACACCATTTGCACAAGATTGTGAATTGGGCTCATATGTTTTTAAATATAAACAAACAAAAGTAGAGGGAAACAAAAATTTTTAGTTTTTGATGAAATATTTAAAATAACTAAAAACAAATGTATTAAAAGTATTCACATCAGTTTTTTTCTTGTTGGAAAAATGGAAAAATGTAATTTTTTCCTGTGTTTGTTGTAAAAAAAATACATTTTTCCATTTTTCCAACAAGAAAAAAACTGATGAGAATACCTTTATTGAGTTACTAGCTACATCCAGTGTGCTTCGCTACCCCCATTGTCTTTTCAATTTCATTTATATTGATTTTAAAGTGTTGCGCATTGGTGTTGACACATGACTGATTTTGCCACGCCCCTCTGCCCGCAGACCGAAAATCAAAAATCTGGGGATTTACTCTGTAATTCGAAATGAAAGAAAATGCTTTCGAATTTGTATGCTTATAACATGTAAATTCGAAAGCATTTTCTTTCGTTTCGAATTACAGAGTAGACCCCCAGACTTCACATTGTCACCCGCCTAAATATTCTGAAGATTCCCTGAAAATTTCATCAAAATCGGCTCAGCCGTTTTGGAGTCCATACGTTACATTCATACACACATCCTGTTTTATATATATAAATACGCATTATAACATTTATTTAAGTTTGATGCTAGAAAAATATTCGGGTATGTTATGTATTCCACGTGAAATTAAAACGTATGTTTGTATGTATGTATTTATAATAACAATGCTATTGCATTTCCGAACGATTTAATTTCATATGGAATTCAGAACATAACCGATTGTTTTTAAACGTGAATAAAGTTAATAGATTATTATATTGAAATTTTTGTTTATACATATCGTCGGGTCGACGGTTCCTGGTTTGTCGTATGGAACATTTAAAAAAATTTACTTTGTGTACTTTTTTAAATTCTTTCCCAGTTTTTCGTTGTCTTGAATATATCATCTAAATAACTTCTCACGTTCAGGGTAAAAAGCTTAGAAACTTTAACGGCCTGACACGCGATGTCGACAAGAAAGTTTCTATCGCTTACTTATATTTAAAACAAAATCAAAATAAGAAATTTTATTTTTGTTTTCAATATAAGTAAGCTTTAGAAAGTTCCTTGTCGACATCATGGACCAGCTAAATAAGTTTAAATAAAAACATATGTCCATATCTATTACTTTTATTATTAAAACAAAATATTCTATCGTGTATTTCATATGAATAATTTTTTTAGCGCCAAAATTGGTAATCTGCTGTTGTATATACTTTACGGGACTTTACAATTTTTCCGTTCGCGTACTTTTAGATGCAAACTTTTTTATTGGGAGTAATTTCTTTAAATTACTCAGTATTTAGTCAGTTACTGGATTTTACTGGAAAAGTACTCAAACGCACCTAATGTAATTCCTCCCCCTATCACGGTTCTCAACTAAACTCAGTTTGGTCGTCTAAGAGAAGACCAAACTTACACACGACCAAACTGTGTTTTAGTATTATGAGCCGCAACTGTCATCGCGTTGCCAACAAATTTGGCAGAAAAAAAACACAAAGTTTTAGAAAAAGTATTGTTTTTAGTGTAGATTTATTTTATGGCGACGAAAACGAAGTGCTACGAATGAGAAGAAAAACTCGTGCTGATTCCAACCCTCTTGAACTACCCAATGCAAGGTAAACTATATTTAAAGAAATTTTTGTATGTGCCCGGTATACCGCCAGTACTGAATCTGTTAAGAAAATTATGTTATGAAGCATAACAAATATTTCTAGTTATAGTTTTTTTCATTTTTTTCTGATTTTTATATCGCACTAATCTGTAACTAGAAAAACCCAACCACAGACCCAACTACTAAAAAGCAGTTGTGTATACTCAACGTTTTTCTCAACCAAACTTACGCAGAGTTGTAAATGACAGTACCAAAACACAACTGAAAAGTCAACTGTTAATTTAGTGGAGAATGGCAATGGAAATTTATCAATCCCAACCAAACTATTTTAAAAGTTGAAAACCCTGATAGGGGCATCCGTAATTTCTTTCTTACGATAGTCTCCAACATTTTCTTAATCGCCATTTAATTCAATATTGTATGATATCTCTTCATAGAAAAAGTAAAAATAAGCGAAAACCATAAATAATGAAAAAGAAAAACTCAATGAATTTGAGCTTGTGATTTTATTTTATTTTCCTCCAACCGACAGCGAATATCGTTAAAATATGTTACTGAGCTTTTACTTTGTTTGATTGACGGTTTCTTTCTCGCAAAAATAATGTTTAATGAGCATATAAAATTCATTTTTTTTTTAATTTTCTTCTCAAAAGGCGATTTAGTCTGTTATGAACGGCAGCCAAACACAAACTAAATGACATAGCTTGTTTAAATTTAAACAGGAGTCAACTGACAGTTGCCTCTCGACAATAGCAGTGTTGCCATTTGAATCAAAAGGCGGGAAATTCAAAAACACACTTAGTTAATGATCCACCCTCTTATTTAGAGCACCCAGCTTTCATCTCCATTGTCTTTCGTTCAAACATAATTCTTATTATACTTTTACCCACACAATCGATTTTTTATTTTCTTCTTTTTATTTCCGTTTTTTTGAGCAAGATTTGTTTTTATCATAAATACTTTATACATTATCCCTCATGTTCTGAAAATCACATTTTTCATCAAATCACATGTGATTTTAAAAGTAATAATGGTCATGTGGATATCTTTTCACTATTTTTTTTTAATTTTTCTATTATATAGAGCATCAAATGTTGTTTCTGAAAGAAATTTATTGTATATGATTTTAGAAAAGTCTGCATACAGGACCATTATTACTTTTTCAGATCATGCCTATATATCACATTTTATTTATTTTTACCACACTTTATTCGTTTCTGTTGCAATTCTTAGCTTGATAAATATAATGAAAGTCGTTTTAATTATAAACGGAATCAATGCGACTAAAAAAAGAAAAATCAGGCTTTGTTATTTAAAAATTCAAATATTTTATTTCAATTTCTTACCCAAGTTTGATGATACGTACTTTTGACTTGTGAAAAACATGCACTTGCTGATACGTTATTTTGAATTGTGGATATAAAAACGTTATTTCTGGCCGCAGAAATCTAATCTGGTAGGGGAATGTAAGTATCTCAACGAATCATAAAAAAAATCAAAAGCACTATTTGGATTTTCGATGACGATATACATAATAACGTTAGCCTTATTCTTTACATAAAACTTTTTCTATAATCGATACTTTTTAACCTTCCGTTTACATCACACCTCATATATGCATGTTACCATGTAAGCTGGAGAGATAGATGGTGAATGAAGACTGGCTTTCAGAATGTATTTATAGAAAGTTTATATACCTTAATAAAGTATACAGATACAAAGTTGCGAAAGCCTGAGCACCAACTTTGAAATCAAAGCGCTGATTGCTTACTTGGGGTGTTTTTAATACTTATCGATGACGTTTTCAAAAGTTGTAAATTGTCAATGTCACTACACTTTGTCAAAGCAATTGATGTTTTGGGAAATCAGCCAAGCAATCCATACTTAATAACATTATTCGCTCCCATGAACGATAGTATCAACCATATAATGGAAGAGGCTCCAGTCTATTCACTATAAGAAACAAAACTAAACTGAGTAAAAGTTGTCATATAATTTTCATAACTAAACAACCTTATGAAAGCTCAAGTTCAAAATAAGATTATGAATAAAACCCATTTTTGTATTTATTCAAAAAGTGTTACATATTATAATGTATCAGTGACATTACTTTTGCCTTTTCACAAATTGTATAAGCCTGTCTAGCGTTCTTGGAACTTGTCATTACTACTTTAATTAATTACTACTTTACTTACCTTCTTAAAAATATCCCACCTTTTGCAAATGTATTGTAAAGGGTGTCCCAACAATAACGCAACATTTAAATTTTAAATAAAACAGATATTTAAAAAAAAATCGTGAAACTTTATGATATCGTAAAGTAGACAAAATGAGGTTATGTGTGGAACAACAAATCGGGCAGATGGCCGCCGCGGCTTTGCTGGCACACACGCCATCTTTTAATGAAATTTTCAATGGCCGTTTTGCATAAATGCTGCGGTATTTTATTGATGCAGCGTCCAATTTCCTCTTTTAAGGCTTGAGTCGTCGTCAGCTTATTCGCGTAAACCATCGACTACAAAAAACCCCAAAGAAAAAAGTCGAATGGTGTTAAATCGCGGCCAATAATAGGCGGCCAATTCTGGTCTCCAAAACGCGAAATAACACGACCGGTAAATGACTGATGTAGCAATTGAATTGTTTCTCTGGCTGTATGACATGTGGCGCCGTCTTGTTGAAACCACATGTCCTCCACATTCATTTCTTCAATTCTAGGCACGAAAAAACTGGTTATCATTTCACGATACCGAACACCATTGACTGTTTGCGCTTGACCTGCGTTTGAGCGACATCATCACGTACAGCTGCGACATTTTCGGTCGATCGACCTGGTCGAAGGCGCGTTGTTGTCTTTACATCACTAACAGACCCAGTTTCGGCAAATTTATCCATTAATGTCTTTACAGTTGACTCTTTGGGAGCATTATTGTGACCCCAAATTGATCGCAAATTTGCGAACTGTAGCCGCAAAACTTTCACCATTTCGGTAAAACAATTTCACAATGAGAATGCGTTGTTCATTCGTGTAGCGCTCCATTTTTACTAACCTCGTACCTTCTAATAGCAAACAATAACAATTGTTCAAATGTCAAACAATGACACTTCGAATGGCGCCAAATTTAAATCTTGCGTTCTTGTTGGGACACCCTTTACATACAGTTGTTAAATATCCTTTCAAAGTTATGAGTAAGGCGTAAAGCATGTAATTTATTTTGTTTACCTCAATTAAATAAACATTAGTAATAGAATTAGAATCAAAACGATTGCCTTTATAATATAAATGTATATCGTTTTCATCCATATTAATGACAGTCTATTGACAAAAGTCATTAATTTTGTTTATTCTGATTGAATAAAATGTGTGAAGTAGTTGATTGAATATACAGACATATTAATTATTGTATTTATAAGTAGTTTGACATAACAACAAAAAAAAAAAAAAAATAAGTTATATTTACATTAAAATTTACTCCATTCTTTTCTGCTGTGATATGTTTAGTCAATAAAAAAAATGAGTGCTCACTAATTTGATTTCACCCCCATCAATAGTTTAATAAGACCGTGTTTGATTTAATAATAACTAGTTATTGATTTTTATTTCTAGTACACACAGACAATTTTCAACTTAAAATCTTATTCGGCAATGATTTTGCTTCAAATGTGTTTCATGTTAATTTAACATGACTTAAGGTAATTTTCAAAGAAAATTTTTTCCTTTTGAAATAAATTTATTTTACGTTGAATCATGTTGAATCAAAGTTTTTTTTTAAGTTGGAACAACATGAATTTAATTTAATGTAGTAATCGTATTTTTACTAATTATTTAACTTAAGTGTGTTTGCTACAGGTGTCGGAAAATTTTTTGTTTGTATAGGCTCACATATAAAGCATGTTTTCAAACAGCCCGCAACACACCCATATAATATTAAATATACAAATGGATGTATAGTAGGGGTACAACTTTTTTAAAATTTCTGAAAATATCAAAATGGCCCTATCCATACCATGTAGTGCATAAAAAACAATAAGAACTGCATCTTTAGGTTTTCGATATCGTTCAGAAAGGTTCCGCGTCAAATGCAATTAAGTTTGGGGTCAGTAAGTTCTAAAAAAAATTAAAACATTTTCTTTATAAATTCATTAAATGATAAATAAATTATAAGTTTTTCCATTAAATATTGAATAATATTCTGTATAAATTCAATTAATCGTGATAAAATATTGGGACTTACCTACGCTCTGTTATGCAAATTTGCGAAATATTATAATTTATTGCTAAAAGTATAAAAATAAAGCAGGCTCTGTCACTTTTGTTTGTTGTGCATTAATTTTATAGTAATCGAATATAAACGTTTATTTTCGTTCAAAACATTGCCCTAAAATATGAAATAAGTGTCCAAGATTCAGACTCTGACTCTGTCTCAATGCTCGATGACTCATTTGAAGATGATAACGATTATATGCCACCTTTAAGACTTGGCGTGATGATATGCAATATTTATATGAACTAGGACAGCATTTTAAATACTATATAGAGCACAATAAATTTCCATTTATAAACTTTAAAACTATACCACCGATTAGTAATGCTAGATGGAATTCTAGAGCAATTCTAGCTTACATACTAATTCCAAAATATCGTAGCAAATTATATGCAATATGCGAATTTATATGTGGCCCTTGGTACAACATTTGCTTTACAGACCAATAAAAATGACTTCGAGGCCTTAAACAAATCATTATCGGGCTTTACTAATGCTCAGAAATGCTTTCTTAGACATTGGGTGAAAGATGAATCAAGAATTCCAAAAACACAACGCAGCAACATTTGTGCAGAACACGCCATCAAAGTCGTACAAGATATTTTCCCCCAATGCAAATCAACACGAACTCTTAATCTTAAGTTAATTTCACTTAACAAAGATAGTTTTTACATTGTGATTTTGATTATAATCATATAATTACATTAAAAAATGTAAATAGTTAAATAATTATAAAATAAAATTTAAAAAAAAAATTTAAATTTTGAAAAAAAATAAAAAAAAAATCTTAAAGGGCTTTCAGAAATCGGCTTCGACGCGGAACGTTTTTGTTCCGAAATGACCTGAGGAAACATTTTTCGGTTTCAGCACAACATCGGCTACAGCGTGGTGATAGGACCTTATTTTGGTTGTCCCTAATGTATGGTATACAATGGCGAATGATGAATGGATATACCGAGTAGAAGAAGAAAGACATGTCGCTCTTGTGAGTTGGTATTAGCTAAAGTCATAGTTTCTTGAGAGAAAATATAATGACGTACGAACTGTTTGCGCTACAATTATGATTTTACGCAGTAACTATTTTTTAAGCACTTGTTATCATTCTCTGATATGAACTGTAAAGCTAAAGTTAAATATTTTTTGCATAAGGGGGTAAGTGTACATATTTTGAGTTTTTTATAAAATAGAGGACGCTTTCAGTTTTAAGTTAAGTACTGGATATAACGAACAATTCAAAACAACAAATTCACCTTAGAGAATAAGCCGGAAAACAATTAGGATCGTTAAATCGAAAAGCTTCCGCCGCTAGCTGCATATGTCGCCTCATATCCAGCTATTTAATTGTTTTGAAAATGACACCAGCGCCAGAAGAACCTGATATTAAAGTATAAATACATTTTTCAGTGATGTCACTTTCAAATATTTCACATTTATAAAAATGAAATGCCTAATTTAAAATGTACTTATTTCACGTAAAAATATAAAAACGAATTCATTTATATAAGTTTAAAAAAAAACACTAATTAAGAATCCATTTATTCTTTACGTCAATTTTAAACATTGTTTCTGTTAAAACAATACTAATAAATAATTGTAAGATATCGTTCATTTAACGTTTTCTATTATACTGGCAACACTGTATTTGCCTTTTTTCGCCAAATAAATAGTAATTAGTTTAATTCATCATAGACAACAACCTACAGCCCTGTCGTTTTGCTGTCAAAATAATCATTCTCATATAAACATGTTTATGCTATCCTTGACACTTTATAGTCGGTAGCTTGCTGCTGTGAATGGATTTAATGCATCATGTTTTGTTTTAACTAATTTCTGGATCTATTCAGGCTAACTAATTTTTAAAAATGTGTTTTATAATTTATATATTTATTTTATAATGAATATATTAATTTTACGATTTTTAAAGACTTAAGTGGCCAAGTCAAAAGTAAAAAAAAAAAATCCATAAATAAATGTAAATACATAACTATTAAAATATACATACACACATTAATATAATATATATAATTCTTTTTAATCATTATTCATTTGGAAAAACTTTTAAGTGTTAATATTTAATAGAAAAACAAACCATATTAGGAAAATCATTAATTATACAGAAAGCACTCTACTCTAATAAACTTACAGCCTATTTTGACACACATCCATGGAATAAAGTATAAAATAACATTGTTTACCAACAACAGCAACAAAAACAGAAGAAACTAAAAAAAATATTAACGTATACTTAACTCTTTGGTATCTGAAAGCATCGACGGTATCTGTGCAGTCAATCTTTTAAATATAAATATTGTTAAAACAGATAGAAAATGTTAAGGAAAATATAACTAATGATGAATACAAACAACATAAAAGAAAAAACTTTAACAATAAATATCTAACACAGACTTGAAAAAATAAAAAACTGCAGATACGAATAAATATACAGCCAGTCTTTTTTTTATTTTTATTTTTATTTTTTTTGTAAAGGAAGGCTTATTTATAAAACATTGGAAGAGCGTCGACGTGCGTTTTTATATTTAACGTTTGCAAGTCCATGAAGTTTGTACGTTCCATTTTTAACCTCAAAGTTCAAACATTAAAAGCAATTAAGACGCGTGCTGTTAAGCGCCTCATTGACTCCTAATAAACCAAAATGGTACAAAAACACAAAGACGTTTACGGACAGACGACTAATATTCTTCATGAATGAATGAATGAATGGGTCAACAATGCAGGTATGACTGCGGCAAATAGCCCTGTTGGAAAGAAAGCTAATTTGATAATAAGTTATGGGGGTCAATGTGATGCATGGTAGTGTAGTTGCTGTGATGTGTGCTAGAGATATTGGATGTGTGCTAGAAATATTTCACATATTTCTAGCTCGTGGCTTTTTGTTTTTGTAACAAAACAAGATAAAATTTAAAAGACAATAGTATATGTTAGTTTGGAAGAAACAAAAAGTTAAAAACGACTTTCATTTTTAATTTTCATTTGAACAAAAAAAAATTGGCACAGTGGTTAGCCAAGTCACGTTCTGTTTTTATCCTCCCCCAGCTGAACAATGAGTGCGGCTTGAAACTTTTCAAAATAAATTTTTCCAATATCTGCATATACAGAGAGTGTATCATTTATTGATTAAGTAAGCTGTTATGATACTTGCCTGTTTTAACATTCTTAGGGCCAATTCTTCTATTTAGTGATTAAACTTAGTTTCTTTTCAGCTTTAGTTTCTTCTTAGCTTATCAAAAAATTAATTTAATCTGGCATAAATTGAGTTGAATGTTTTCGAATTGTAGTTTAAACTTTTTATTAAATGAATGTTACCATACTGAGGAACAAAATAATGCCACTATAATAAAAAGTTTAAACTATCCGGAAAGAAGAAAACCCTGCTTGTAAAATATTGTTAAAGAAAACAAAAACAATGAGAGCGATTGCTCAATTTGTTTATGTATTTTTTTAACCGACTTAAAAAAAAAGGAGGAATTTAACAATTCGTTCCTATTTTTTTTGTTACTTCATAGCTCGGTAGATTTTAGAGCAATTGTAAAAAAACTTTTTTTTTTGTCTAAGAGGGTATAGCTTCCCATTGCTCCCATTGTAAAAAAAGTGGGGAAGCACTTCTACTTAGCCGATTTTACGAAACTTACCACAAACCTTGAGCTCTAAAACAGAGACAATTCTTCATTTAAAAAGAACGAGCGGAGGCACACCCATTAAAATTGATTTTTATATATCACGTACTTCTGTCATATGTTTGCATTGAAGTCTGTTTTTTTTGCCAGAAAGAATTATTTTTGGAAATAAGCACAAACAATACAATAATTTAAGCCAGTGATCGGCAACCTATACTCTCACCACGAACCAGTTTTGCCAGTGAAATTCCCTAATTTGAAATTTTAAATCTCCAAAGACAAACTTGATTTTATTGTGGTCAGAAGTAACACTCAAGTTTTGTTTATAAAGAAAGGCTTCTTTTGTTGAAATAAATGAAAACGTTCTGATATATTTGCTGCATATTTGATATCATCATATAATACAATTTTATGTCATTGTTAATTCACACATGAAATTTGTTTTACATAGCTAAACAGCATAGCTCTATCGGGTGTCCCAAGAGACATTAGATCCTATGTCGCGGCATAAAGAGCATAGCTCTAAAAACAGTGGTAGAGATTACGGGAATTAGAATTGTTTTCCTTTTGCGCATGGGCAAATTCTCATAAAACTCTAAAAATTCGTTACAACTTAAGTAAAAAAATCACCCCTATAGTAAGCAGGGTTTTCCTCGAAATATTTTAACTTTTCTTTAAGTAATCAGGTATGTGATGGAAAACGATCGTTTTTAAAACGATTTCAAAACAATCGTTTCGAAAAGGTGTGACGAATTCCGATAGATTTTGAGCATCATTTTTGAGCTTATCTTAAACTACTGACTTCTAAAAAGCACACTAGAAGATAAAACATAAATCACATATTGGAGCTGTGAAAAGAAATTTGTCAAAAATGTCTGGACAGACTATTAAAAACAAGTTTTAAAATTATTGAAACAACGACTTTAAGAAACGTATCACACCTTTTATAGTTTTCAAATTGTTTTTGTGTCTAAATCGTTTTTCATCACATACCTGAATAAATAATTTTTCCTTATAAATATATTTCCTTTTTTTTATTCTCCTTGTCATGAGTACTATTTCTTACGTGGATTTTTGCACTTTTCTTGTGGTTTTACAATCGAATTGAATTTCAATATTATACTTCCAAATATATTATTTAAGTGATAAATAATTATTTTAAGTTTAAGATCAGTAAATAATGTCCACCATTTATAACCATTTATTACACAGTTTTTCATTGATTATGAACTACCAAATTTAAATTTGTGTGATTTTAATTAATTTGTATGCTTTACAAATCTTCTTCCATTTGGGGGATTTGGGGCTTCGGTGTAATTTTTGCATTTTCTAAGGCTCATATCTTGCAAACAGTTCGGAATTTTAATTTATCCTATGAGGCAAAGTTATAGCTATTGACACAAAGAATCAAAATTGTGCATGTATAAGATCAAAAAGACTTCATCATCAAAATCAAAATCGTGAAAAATTCGATTTTTTACCTTTTTTCCCTGTTCAGGTCCATGGGTAGCAAAATGTTCAAATTTCAAGGAAATAATTAACTACAAAAATGTGCCTAAGTGTTAAATAAACAACTTTCTAGAACATATAAACTTCCTAGGAATGATTCTTAACACCGTTAAGGTAGCCGCAAAAGTGAAACATTTTCCGAACGTTTTTTAATTTCAATTGTTTGGAAATTTTTAATTTTTGCGGCTGCCTAAAGGGTATTAAGAATCATTCCTAGGAAGTTAATATGTTCTAGAAAGTTGTTTAGTGAACACTTAGGCACATTTTTGTAGTTGATTGTTTTCTTGAATTTTGAACGGTTGGTTGCATATGAACCTCAATGGGGGAAAAAAGGTAAAAAAATCAAATTTTTTAAATATTTTACGATTTTGATTTTCAAGATGAAGTTTTTTCGATTTTATATGTTCACAAATTTTATTCTTTATGACAAGAGCTAAAGCCTTGTTTTAGATAGTAAATAAAAATTCCGAACGGTTTGCAAGATATTAGCCTGAGAAAATGCAAAAATGATATCGAGCTCCCAAATCTTTGAGGGCCCATAAAATAATGCATGACTTGGCGCAAAACTGGGAGGCAAGGGTCTTTATTTTTTGTCTTTTATCTCGTAATGGTATCCGTATATGGTTTAGTTTTTGGTGTTGCACTGTGTTGTGCTAGCAGTGGGCTGTGAATATACAAAAAAATATATTTGCAATATATATTATAAAACCAAAAGTATTTGGAAAACTGCTTAGCTTAAAAGATCATCACCTTCACCCAAAACTGTCCAAAAAAGAAAAGCAGATTTTTTGAGAGGAGGCATTAGATGGCTTGCTACTGGGTAACATCAGTACTATTTAAAATTCTGTGGATGAGCAGTACAAAATATTTTTTTGCAAAAAAAATAAGAAAATAAAAAAGTAAAGTACATAAAAAGTAAAATAACAAAATGTTTTATTTTTTACGCTTAAATAAAAACTGGAGGGAAAACAAGCACCTGTGTTGACGAAAAAAAAGTAACAAAGTAATAAAAAGCGGTGGAAAAATACAAACTAACAAACATAAAATAGCACTTGTTATATAAAAGATGAGACTAAAAAACTAGCATCTTAAAAAAGCAAACACTTTTCTAGTTTAAAAAAAAAATACACACGCACACTCTCATAATCATTTTTATAGTGAAAATATAACTAAAGTATAAGCACATAAACTACATATGTATACAACCACGAACGATTTGGGATTGATGTAACAAGTAGTTGTAAGTTTAAGCTGCCTGTTGCCCCATTGTTGCGTTTTGGCGTTTCCTATTTAGTTCTCTAAACTCTTTGAAAGTTTTTTTTTATTATACGTATACTTAATTTAAAATGTTAACGTTATAAGGAATAGTTTTTTTTCATAAAAGTTTTGCTGTTTCATATGCAACTTTTTAAAAGTTTATTCATCATGCAGCCGTCTGGCGCTTGAAGCAAATTCCCCAATCGACAAGTTTGTTTTTGTTTTTATTATTAATACGCAGGTAGCATCTTCTTTAGTTGTAACAGCAACCATAACATTTTCGTTTTCATGTACGGCTATACAATTGTTGTATGCTCAAAACTATACGGAAGATAGAAATTGTGTATTAATACAATGTTAGAAAAGTTTAGACCACAATCTTCAGATATGGCAAATGACCACTATTTTTTTTTTTGGTCTTTGATAATTTTGAAGTAAAAAGTTGTTACTGTTGTTATTTTTTAATATCTTTTCATCATTTAAAGAAGCGATTGCAGCAATTATTTTAGCAATTAAAGCTGGACAAACTTCATCAAGTGTGACTTAAGCTCCTTTTTTTTTTTTTTTTTTTTTTTTAAGAGAAGTAATACTCAGGCAATTAATGCCTACTAGTATTACTAGGTGTTACCTTCTTTAGGAAATGGATAGTGATGGAAGACAGGTGGTGAAGGATGATATAGAAAAAAGCTTCATTCTTTTACAACTCTGCTTTTTGCACGCTTTTTTTTAATAATGCAGTGTTGCAGCGCCTTCTGGTGTTAAAGGAGGCGTATTAAATTTTATTAGTTATTTTACTTCGCCGATGATTTTGCTACACAATACCGATGAAGGAGGGCGCTCTGATGTTACATTAGGATTAGCATCTGCTGAAGTCGGTATAGTTCAGTGACCAGTGACTATGCCTTCATCACTTGAACTTTCCTACAACAACTGATGCAAAGGGACTCTAATGCACACCAGGAAAATGCCTTAATATTTTACATTAATAGATCTGCATGATACGTTTCTGTTTCGGATTGATGCAAATATTGATCAAAATTTGTGTAATAAGATGATTAAGATACTGATTCAAATAAAAAATTTGTGTGTTTTCGACACAGAAAATACAAAAATTTGATACCGCTCACTACCATAATTAAACCTCTCTTAGTTTTAAGTACAATTTTAAAATCTTCAATAGGAAACTTGTTTGAAAAAAAATGAGCAAAAAGTATATGACCTTCGAAAAACAACAATTTTTAAGGGTCGAAAAATTGTGAAAAATTGGTCTGTATGAGCTATTGGTGTGTCCAGAAATGTTCAGATTATATTGATATGTTCACAAAATTTGTCCAGCTTCACCGTAGCTACAAATTTGCCAAATATTGTAAGCATAAAATTAGGAGTCCCTGTAAGTTATTCTGAAAAAAGTGAAACAAAATTGTTTTCCTTAATTTTTGCAAAAAAAAAGTTTTTTTTTTGCATATGTTAATAAAATTTATTAACTAAACTCTTAGCTACGTTATTGCGATATAAAATTTAGAACTTTTAATAAGCCAAGACCACCGCTATCCATTTCAAAATTGCAGCAATCCGAAAGCCTAACAACACCGTACAGAGCAGAAAGCTGCATTTAGAGAAAAACAGCTTAAAATTAATAAAAACCGTATTCAATTAATAAGAAACATTAACGAAAATATAGTCATGTTGAAATTTCTTATCTCAATAAGGAAAAATATTAATTAACATTATTAATTTATTAATTTTTAATTTTATTTTTAAGTTGCACTTTTTCCCTGAGTGTGGGTATTAGAAAGTTAAAACAGCCAACCATATGCGCGGCATAAGCACTGCGGCATAAAACTACACTGGCTTCAGCGGATGCTTAACCCTAATGTAACATCAGAGCGCTCTCCTTCATCGGTGTTGTGTAGCAGAATCATCGGCGTAGTAAAAAAACCAATTAAATGGCTACTAAACACAGCTTTAATATTTAATACGCCTCATTTGACATCAGAGTTACTGCAACAATGTACTATTACAAAAATCATGCAAAAAGGCATAGTTGTTAAAGAATGCAGCCTTCCTCTATCTCTTACTTCGCCGCCTGTCTTTCCTATCACTATACTTACCCTATCACCCCCTCTCACTATCTTTTCTTCAACTCACAGGTACCACAAAAGGATCATTGTATTGGAACCAAGTTAACTGGACTTACTGGACTTCACCTTTCCTTACCAGAAGCCTGCTAACCTAACCTAACCTATCAGCACGCAATTAACTGCCAGTCGAAAATAAAAAGGAAATCATTATTAAGAAGAGGAAAGAGGATCTCACCAAATGACAGAACTGGAGAGGGATAACGTTGCTTAGCATGGTCTACAAGATAACTCCAAGTATTATGAACTGTAGATTATGCAGAGCGCTATGCAAATAGTTGCGACCAGTATACATTATTGCAATGTCACAAAATGCCATAGTGTGTACTTGGCATTAGAAAAACCAAAACGTTGCGAAGGGGGCTTTTACTATGGTGAATGCTATCTGGCAATTCACCTACCTATTGATCAATACCAAAATCCGAATCTTTAATTCCAATGTGAAATCTATGTTTATTGCTTTATGGCAGTTAATAATGGAATGCTACATCCAAACACATCAGTAGCATGCAAGCTTTTGTAAACAGATGTCTCCATCGAATACTACGCATATTCTAGCCTGAAAGAATAAGTAACTTCAAGCTCTGGCATACGACCAACCAAATTCTTATCCAGCTGGAGAAACGTAGACATAAATGGCAATTTATTTGCTACACGGTTGGAAAGCAACCCAACGTCATTAGCAGAAGGGCCATCGATGGAATCCCCAAGGGCAACAACGTATTGGAAGACCTGCTCATATTTAGAGGAGACAGCTGGATACCGAAATAAGAACTTCAGGGCGCAGCTGGAGCGTATCGCAAATGATAGAGATAATTGAAAGAACTTTTTTGTGGTCCTATGTTCCTTCTACGAATTACAAGAACTTTATAATGATGTCTTTTTTAAGGTCAGATGGCAGCTAACCATAGTTCCATACTTTTTGTATAATAAAGAGAAATTTTTTATCGCTGCTGTTGGGTGCTAACTTTAAAAGCTCAGCTGATATGTATATTATATCTGCCTGTGGCTTTGTTGGGTTTTTATAATTAAATGGCGTCAGCATTTTCCGACAAGAGCTGTCTAGTGTTTCGGTATAATACTTTGTCTATATCTCCAGCTGTTATAGTTAACACGTCGTAACACTTCCATCCGATCTCTTAAGTGGTTTGCTTGAAAAATATGTTTTTTGAATCAGTTGTTTAGTGGCTTTGTAAAGGTCCCTGCACCGATTGGTTTCGGCAGCAGCTTGCACCTCATCTGTAATGTTTTTTCACCCATCTACGCTGTCTTGCCTTGCGCTACGTTTTACCATACGGATCAAATTGTTGTGGCTCAGGTGCATTTGTTGTTTAGTTCCGCGGGCCTTTGCGTTGTTTAATTGACCTTTTTAATGTATTTTTAATAAAAAAATATTTTACTTAATAAGTAAAATACTAATTTGGGATTATTAGTGCTTTTAAAAATTTTAAACTTAAATTGTAAAAATTCCCATAAAAAAAAACACTAACAATTAACTTGACTGCATCCGGTCAAAAAAATACTTGTGTGTCAACACTCTATTCTTAAATAGCTGTTGTTGTTATTTACATTTATTTTCTTTTACATACTCTTACGACTACAATTTGAAGCTGAAAAAAGTCAGCCAATGTAGCAATGGTAAAGTAAGAAAATAAAAAACATGTTGATTATTGAGTTCTTGTTTCAACTTTGTTATTTGTTGTTGAGCTCCTCATTTGTTTAAATGAAAGTTTATAACATAATAACTCTAGTTGTTCTAAGAAGCTTTGGGTAAAGGTTCCCTGATGATCTGCATTAGCAACAGTGAAATGCGCATAGGATCCAGCTAAACCCCTCAATAATCAATTTCAATGTATTTTTAATAAAAAAATATTTTACTTAATAAGTAACATACTAATTTGGGATTATTAGTGCGTTTAAAAATTTTGAGCTTTGGACACTTTTTCTCTCTGATGTTAAGGCCCATGTGGTGTCAGAAATCCATTCTTTACGTTCCTTTTTCTTGTGGCCTAAAAGTGTGTTTGCTGAATACAATATTCCAGTCTTTTAGCTGTCTGTGGGTGTGTGCAGTTAAGGGGGTGGAGAAATTTTCGACATATGTAGCAGACGTGATTGGCTGTTCTAACTTTCTAATGCCCAGCTTTCTGCTCTGCTATAAGGTTCTCGGATAGCTGCAATTTTGAGACGGATAGTAACAATAAGTAGGTGTTGGTCACTTGCTCCACCAGCTCCTCTTCTATTCCTCTAGTCAAGAAGTGACCCTGCCACTTGCTGCTTATGACGATGTGGTCGAATCGGTTTCAGTCCGCTGATCAGGGGATACCCAAGTCACTTTTTTGCATATGTTTGTGAAGGAAGAGAGTGCCACCAACAACTTAGTCGTTTGTAGCACACATATGTGCAAAGTGCATATCATTTTCTGTTATAGCACCTGCTCCATATTTGGATATTTGGATCCAAGTTGTGCGTTGAAGTTAATGCGCTATAACTTCCTCAAAAATCGCACAATATAATTGAGGGATACTTTTGAATATAGAGATTACAGGGGTGCCATTACCTCTAAATTAGCTTATCTCGTCTTTAGCAATTTTTAATTTTTTCCACAGATACATACGTGACCTTCTTCAAGAAAAGGGACCTAGTGTGAAAATGAAGTTTTGAGAAAAACGCATTTAAAGTTTCATAACGCATTATAACTTTGAACACACCTTTGAACACACACACAACATTTTTATGGGGTAAATAAATTTTTATCAGAAATCTAACTCATTTCATCTTATTCTACACCCTTCTAGGTACCAGAATCCACTCTTAAGTCCAAATCCGTTTTTTGACACAATACGTCCCTTTTCTCGGAGAAGGCCACACATGTATATTACCAAGTCTAAATCATGTGTTGGCCAAAAACTGATGACATCATTTTTTGATTGCGCACTGATTTTAGGCATAGGGTTTTATTATACCCTTTGGTAGTACTATTGAACCTATACTGTCCAGTCCTTGTGTTTTTCAAAAGCCTCCAATTGTAGCATAGTTGTTACAAGTGATTGAAAATTAAAAAAAAACAAGTGACTCCCGATTTTAATTTGTTTTGCATAAAAAAATGTTTTGTAACGTTTGCTCTCATATGTGTTATACTCATATATGTATATAACAAAATTATTTAAATAAAATTTAAAAAATTACTGCCATTTTATAGAAGACAAGTAAAAATTCTTATCTCTCTATGTATATTGAAACTTTGAGTGTTTTGTTTTCGCTTTCAATACAAAAAAGCCAAACGAGAATTTTAACTTATCTTCTATAAAATGGCAGTTAATACTAATAATTTCGACAATTCATACACTCCATACACTGCGAATTATTTTCTTCAAAACAACTTGTTTGTTTGCTCATAATGGAAACTTACTATGTATAACGCATTCCAGACACCCCCAAAAAGGTGACATAATTAATGGCATATAAGCTACAATTTCCATTTAAAGTATCACACCATGAAATTAATTTTTCTCTAGTATGTTGATTTAATCAATGCAAAAAGCCCATTAGTTGGCAGTTCTTAGCAAACAACTGACAATACTTTGAGGTAAAAAATATCTCATTTGTACGCATTAGCATGTATGTATGTATGTACATTTTCAAAATGAGTCGACATGCCAATGAAAACTGTTGAAATAAGAAATATTTAAATGGAAGTGAGTATTGATTGTTACTACGTGAGTTTCTTAAAGCTTTGATGTAGATTGTGATGCGATTCGATCTCCATTATCAAACATTGTTTATTTCGTTTTGTGTATTTTTTTCCCTGTGTGTTCTGTGTTATTTTCTTACTTTTAGTTTTTCATCTCATCACTTTGATTTTGACTGACAACTGCCGCTTCTTAACATGCAACAGTAAACACACAGTCATCTTTTTTTTTGTTGTTGCTGGCTGGCAATGTAGTTGTTGTTGTTGGCTTTGTTGTTATACATAGTTGCTATGGTATTGATGCTACTTAGCTGACATGTGCAGCTGTTAACATGAGCTTTTATGCGTTTCCTTAAGTGGTAACCTCCGTTTTTTTCTTTTTCGTTGGATGTTGCATTCATAAGTTTTCGTTTCTTTTTTTTTTTTGTTGTTGCTGTAGCTGTTGTTGGTTTTGTAACCATTACATGTTGCATTTTTTTCTAAATATAAATTATTTTTAAGATCGTCTTTATTGTCTTGGCTTTGAACATCGATAAAATAATTAACGCAATGTCAGCATCGTTGTTGTCAGATGGGAGAAACAGAAAATGAAAAAGAAAACCAAGTTTTTGTTACGGCGGCTTGTTTATTTTGATCTTTGCTGCATTTTGCTTCAATTAACATTTTTCATTATTATCATCATTGTCGTCACAGTCATCTCCATCATCATCATCTTCATCATCATCAGCCGCTGCCTCATCCTTAACATCAGCCATATTTGCGTGGCTGAAAGTATTTTTCGATATTTAAACGACAGACTTTCAAACACAACAGCTCTTTTTATTATTATCATCAATGAAAATTAGGAAACCGTTAGAAAATATTTCATTTACTAATAAGTCCAATAACAAAAACCGGCTAAAGCATTTTGATAGAAAACTCTTAATCAATGTTTAACAAGTGTACATGAGTACATAATTTGTAAATTGACAGCGGAATGAAATCAAAGAATATTCTCTCCTCTAATAGTTGAGCGTACAGCCAAGCTAAGGCTTTGGTAAAGAGTGTTAAAAGAGAAAATTACAAAGAAAATGTGCCAGGAAAGTTTTAAATAAAGGCGACCAGCTTGAAAGTCTATGCTGGAAAAAAACACTCTGAATAGTTCTTAATACCTAAAACATATGTCTGAATCCAAAGGATTTTTATTAGTATTATTTAGTGTTTACGCTTATTTGTACATATGAATATTTGCAAAGTGTCGATTAGTTGACGATCATCACTAAAAATGGTTTTTTTTAGAATAACTTCTGAATTTGAGGGTGTTTCTGAAATTTTTACACAATTGGTAATGTACTTAACAATACCTATAATCAACGCTAGATCGTTTTTCAAGTTTTTTTTTCAGTGTAGCACCGTGTAATTTTAACTAGGTGAGTAACTTTCCACTATTACGCTCTTAATGATCACATGGCATTTTTTGCATCACCACATAATATTGAAGATTATTTAAATTAAATTATTTAAATTTTTGTGAAAAATAAATAACCCCCTGTTTGTGTAAGACGTTGACGTTAGAAATCTTGGCGTTAGATTAAAAGAAACTTGTACAACTTTTCTTTAATCTATTACAGAAACGTCCAAATTTCCATCATCAACGTCTTACACAAGCAGACTGTAAATAAAGGGTGCTCCTGTTATAAGGGTATAAAAATTCCAATCAAAGAGATAGTACTTAAAAAGAGTCAAAGAGAGAAGGTTGGATCTATTGAACAGTATGCAATTGGATTATAGACCAACGTAACCACAGAAGTCAAACTAAAAAGCAGAAGAGACCAGAAGAAAATTTAGGAAGAATTTCAAAATATCAGCAAAACAAAGAAGCCAGAGATAGCGCTACAAGCAGGCGAAGATGAACAGCCAACTGGCGAATCTGAAAGACTTTTACAGATTCCATGCGATTATATTGATACCCTTTCAATTTAAAAAAAAATTACAATAAATTGGAATTGCGTAATGTTACAATGGTGATGACAAAAGCAACGTAAACACTGGTTGGCAAGAAGGAGTCATGCATTGGGTTGAAGCAAAACTGAATCGTAAGCTCATATAGCTGGTTCAGGGAAAGAAAATGACTTCTTGGATTTTGTATCAACTATGAAAACAAAATGTACTTTTTAGACCATGACGGTACCATTTTTTTAATATTTATTAATAAAAACAGAAACTTAAAAAAATGTGTATAAAAATTCAGAAGTGTACAATAAAAAACAGAAACTTAACAAAAGTATGTATAGAAATTCAGTATACAATAAATAATGATATAAAAAATATTAAATATTACATTCGTAGATTCGACTATTATATATATTAGATATTAAAATAAAACACACACAAAAAAATTAAAAAGAACATAGGCAAACTTAATGTTGTCATATAGTGCCACATTGACATTTTTAAATTGTACCAAATAACTCGCGGTAGTACCACGGTACCAACAAGGTCAAAAATCTACCATAAAAAGTACAATTGTACCATGATTTCCATCCGTGAGCTGGTTTGTTCCCTTCATTGCAATGTGGTACCTCTGCGGCACTTGATGACAGAGTTGGATTGAAAAACTTTGTCTAACAGTAAGTGGAGTGGACCGATTGGCAATATGCCTGATACTGCAATTGAACTTTTAATCAATCCCTCATTTGTTAGATTGTTTTTACCAGATCCTCTGGCTCTATTGAGTAACGATGTTGTCAAAGATCTATCTACAGATCAGGCTTATGGTTACGGGATAGCTCAGGAGATAAGGACGCTATTAATACAGTAAGCCATTGGACGCTCTTAGTCCAGTAAGTCGCTCTCGATGGTTAACAACTGCAAATAGGATTTGTTGCATACCAGTTTCAAAACATGACCTTAAAGGCAATAACTTGAAGGCGTTACAACTTCTTGTGGAATACATTGTCAACGTTTATTAGCCCTGCTGGTTTACAATTAAATCGAAATTCTTTTGGGTAGAAGGACCTCGCCACATTCTTCTTTAATTAAAGCTCCTGAGATCTCAAAAGGAAGCAGTAGCCAATACTGTTTTCCTAATAATCGCACGGTCATCGTAGTTCGTATTTAGTTAAATGCTTGGACCACAAAGAAAAAAGGACTGCATAATTGAATTAAGGAATGAAAATGATAGTACTTTAGGAGATCTATCTGTTCGGCCTAGGTCAACACCTGCAATATCTTATATATAAATACGGCACACATTTTTTGTCGTACACTTTTAAGTATCTTATCGTCCATGAAGATTAGGGAAACATGAATGCTTTTCAAGATAATTTTGTGTAGATATGCACAATATTAATGTTTTTTTGAAATTCTTAGCATAAAAGTGCTAAAAAAAAAACGATTTAAATTTGCATGAAAAAACAATTTTCTGAATGATTTTTGCTTTGTACACACGTTTACATACCTTCCAAGTGGTCTAATTTAGAGTACCGGGCGATCCTAGTAAATTTAAACGCAACTTCCCTTTTAGAACTAATAGACTGAAATAAAGTAAAAGTATATGGACCTCCACTTACGTGTAAACTTAAAATATCAGAAAGAGGAAGGTTTATTGAAGAGCCAATGCTAGTTCCAAAGTGTGTGAAACAGATAACAGAGGCTTCTGGTAAAGTATACCACTCATGAGAAACGGGACGAATTCATTAGAGCTCGGGGAACAAGAAGAGGAATGATGTCTAAGAAAGAAACCAAGAAAGATTTGTAGTTTTTAATTGTTTTTTAATAAAAAAAAATAACAAAATGGTTTAAGTTAATTTACCCAAATTGTTTTTAATGATTATAACAAATCATAATTTTTTTAAATGATTTCAATATACACTTTTCGAAAATACAAATTTTCCAAGCTAAATGCTAATGAATAAGCAAAAACCTTGCAAATTCAATCAAAACACATCAAAAGGCACATTTTTCGAAACGCCCTCATCTACAAAAATTTCAACAAAAAAAATTCTCAAAATTGTGACGCATTCTATGGCAATACATACACAGAAAAAAATAATTTGTAAATACAATTAATTTTTTTGTTATATCAATTAAATAATTAATTGATTTTGAACCTACAACGACTTTTGTAAATACAATTAACGAAATTGTAAGTTGAAGGAAAATCTTAAAAATATTTTCAATTAAATATATCAACACATAATTTGTTGAAATTGATTTTTTTCAACATTTATTTTTGTTAAATTTCAAAGTTATTTCAATTAAAGTTATTGTTATATTAACAATGTGAATTATTGAATTTCTGTATAATAATTGTTATATTAACAAGCTTTTTATACACAATCACAATCCTCGAAATGATTTTTTGCTTGTCTGCGAAAAACACTAAACGTCTTTGGGCGGAGTTGAACCGGCAACATCAACACTAATAAACTGACTCACTTACCTCTCAGCTAAAGAGCAACACTTTAGTAAACACGCAAATGATAAATACACACAAAATATGATTTCTTGTTTCTTCTACATGTGCTCATTCCATTATGATATAATTTAACAAATAATTTTGTTGAGTAATTTAATTGACTACAAAAATTTAAATTTGTTATATAAACAATGGTGATTGTTAATTTTAAAATTAAATGTTAACAATTTGTTTTGTTGGTTGCATTTCGATGATATTTTTTTCTGTGTAAGCTGCCTAGCGTAGTGATGTTATGCTCTTGTTGCGTTTTCACATTGTCTGATTAGAATTTACTTAGAACTTTACCGCCCACCTAGCCAACTTTAACTTACGAGACCATTAAATAGAAAAGTAGGTGATATATATAACCGAACTAAATTTACCAGGTAATAGAGGCCTGCGGAAACTGTCTTGAAATGCAAATGCGTCTTATTTTTTAAATATATTCTCGTAGCGTGTATTATACTAAACTAATAATAAATGCTGTCGTGCCAAGCACGATGGATGTATTGAGTATTTACAACCGATGTCGCCAAGACTTCTTGTTCGTAACAAACACGCAAAATAAGTAGTACTGATTTGTGTATGCTTGTTATTTTGCATATTGTACGTTTAAGTTTGTGTTTAAAATGTAGATGGTAAGCTTTTAGTTTGAAGCATTAAACACATTCACCACAGCAAGAATGATTCTTTTGAAGACGACAAGGCAAAATGGCGACAGGTTGTTGTCTATGCTGATTTTGCCGTTATAGTCCAATTAAACTAATTTCTATTTCTTTGGCTACAATGAGAAAATTAAGTATTGCCAGTACAATACAAAATGTTGGTTGAATGAATGATTTTGTACAACTATTTCATATTATTTAACAGAAACTATATCCAAAAATTCATGTAAAGCATAAATTGATTAATTTTTGTACTTTTACGTGCAATAAGTATATTTTAAAAGAGTAATTAATTTTTGTAAATGCAAAATATATAAAAGTGGCAATACTGAACTATGTATTTGTACTTGAATATCAGCTGCAGATGGTGCTGCTGCCGTCTCCAAAATACGAGGCGACAAATGCTGCTTGCGGCATTTGAAGTCGTGTGTTCGTGTAGCCTGCTGTGGTGAATATGTTTAATGCATGAGTTTAAGGGAGATTTTTTGTAAAGCAAGCTCACACAACTATTGTCAATGCATGTGTGCGCTTGTATGTATGCAGAATAATAAAAGAGCATATACACAACATGTATGCGTATGTACATGCATGCCGTTTGTACATGCGCCCATGCGTAGGAAGAAGCAAGCATCACAAATTCTTTCGTCACGAAGTATTCTCTTCGTTACTTCTATAGCAATAACTGAAACAAATATCTTGCAAACAGTGTTGCTTAGCGTTTGTTTTAAAAGACTTCGCTGTAGTAAAGAGTTTGAAAAATCCCTCGTGTTTTGAATAAATAAATAAATAAATAGTCTTTTACAGGAGTCTACCAGATACTAATCGAAATCCAAAAAAAAACAGAACTGATAGGACTATGTATCCCCATATAAATTATTGCAAAATTTTTGATTTTCAAACTCCATGTGACAGAAAAAGATTCATATGTATTTAATAGCTGCAACCAAATTTCTTTATCTCATAATTATGACTCCTAACGTTATCAAATGCATATACATACACTGAAAGAAAAAAATTTCAGTCAGCTAATGAGATGGTTTCGTTGATATTTTTTCCTTTACATGAATGAAATATTGCATTAATAAAATGATCATTTTCATTTTAGGTAACTGTTCCTTTTTATTAGGGTTCAATACACCAAAGGTGAAAAGGAACCCTATTGTTTTCGCTACTCGGTCCGTCTGTTCGTAACACACTATTTTCTCAGGAACCTTAAGAGCTACGGACCTGAAATTTAGACACAATATGTAGAACCTTGGCCACTATAACAACAAATACATTAGAGTTAAAAATTAAAGGGTTTTCTAAAACGAGCAACGAAATATATTAAAATCTAATATAATACACATACAACTGTATGTACAAATGTAAATGTAAATGTATATATTGACGCTTGAAATTTGTAAAATTAGTGTATTTTTATACAGACTAAAACACTTAATACTAAATTTAAAAAAGTTTAAATTAAAGGTTGTTCAATCAGTTAATGAAATTTTGACTATGTAATTTTAACAACTTGTTGTATCTTGGAAACCGTAAGAGACAAGCTCTTGAAATTTTTAGAAACGGTAAAACTAAAAAAAATCCGAAAATAATAAAATTGCCAAACCAATAAAATCCGACAAAAACAAAAAAAAATCGCCAAAACGAAAAAATGCACCAAATTAAAATAAATTTCTAACAAAATAAATCAGGAAAACCAAAAAAAATTACAAAAAAATCAAAAGGCGCCAAAACTAAAAAAATATCCCAAATGAAAATAATCGCTAAAATGAAAAAAATCGCCAAAAATTAAAAATAAATCTTCATATTAAAAAAAAAACGCCAAAAACCGAAAAAAATCACCAAAACGCGAAAAAGGTGCCAAAACTGAAAAAAATCGCCCAAATGAAAAAAATGGTCAAAATGCAAAAAATCGTCAAAATAAAAAAACTGCCAAATTGAAAAAAAACGCTAAAAACCGACAAAACAAGGAAAAAGTGCCAAAACTAATAAAAGCGCCGAAAATCGAAAAAACGCAAAAAACCACAAAACTAAAAAACGCTCAATCCCGAAAAACCCAAAAACGAAAAAAAGCCAAAACTATTTATTATGCTAAAGTTCGTATTGAATTAAATATCTAGTGTCCGCACGGAACCCTTCGTGCGCGGGACAAAGTCGCACTTCACTGAATTTATTTCTCATTGTATTGATGATATTATTTTCCCTGATTTATAAAGTTAAGTTTTTTCTAATTTTAAAAAGGCTAAAATCGTATATATATATATATAACATGAAATAAAGTAAATTTTATTACAAAATATACCATTTAATGGATTTTTTTTTACAAAATCTCTAAGAAAATATTTGGGCCTATTCGTAAATGCATCACTGCACTGCAAATGGAAATTTAAATGCTCTAAACTGGTCCATTGAAGTAGATAACGCACAATTAAATGTCAAATATGGTGTACAAACATTATTACTACTAAAACAGATAATCAGCAAACTTGTAATTCATTTTAAATAAAAGTTTGTACGTATGATGTAGAGCGGTGATGCATTTACGAACGCATCATTTGTTATATGCAACGAAGCAGTTTTCATAGAATTAATTTTATATTTAAAAAACTTTAAAAGTGCTGAATGCGCGATGTTTTTATAGTGATGTTGGCTGAAGTAGTTACGGGATTCTCTACAAATCTGATTGAAATGAAGAGTCCTAGTTCGATACTGTAAGCCATTGTCAACATGATAGCATTGGGTTGTTAGCGAAATAAAATAAGAAAATAACGGCATTATTTAATTTTTTAATGAAAAAGTCTTCATTAGTACAAATTAATCTACGTTAGTTCATTATTAATGACAGAATTCATTGGTTCAATGAAAAATTCATAGCTTGCAACAAGATTTTCCTTTCAGTGTATAAGTATATTTTTCTTTTCAACATTTTCTTCGACAGCCGTCTATATATATATATATATATATATATATGTAAATATATATATATATATATATATATATACATATATATGTATATATATATATATATATATATTTATGTATATATTTTTTTTTTTTGGTAAATGTTTTTTTTTTTTGCAAATAAGCGTATGGTATTGCCATACTTTCCATTAAATTTTTATCCAAGTAACCGATATATGACGAAACGAAAATATATTTTAATATATTAACCGTCAGTTAATAAATTTAGTAACACCTGTTACCCAAGCCGGCATTTAACTAATTTTCAGTTAAAAATAAAATAATCGGAAATTGTGAAAACGGCCATTAGTAAAAAAAATAATAATTAATTTTAAGTATTTTTTGGATAGTTTTTTCTTCTAAGAAACCAGTTTTTCATTAAAGGCAGATTTTTAATCAAACGTTGATGGCAACACTGAATGTAATTAAAATGATAAAATACATATTAGAAAATCTCGGAAACCTCCTGATTATCCAAGCTATGGAAGAAAACAATTTTTTAATCTATTTTATATAAAGGGTCCGCCATCTAACGTTTTTTTTTTCAACTAGTGCTTATTTCGTGAATGGTAACTCTTAGCTCATGTCTGATTGGACAGATAATTAGTTTTATCCTTCCGCTGAACGAGCCAACTGACCATCCAATGCGTTTTCGCTTTGCTAAGTGGGCCTGCGATTGACTTACAGAAGATGCCGATTTTGCCAAAAAAAATCATCTTTTCAGATGAAGCTCATTTTGGCGGGTCTGTAAACAAGCTAAATTGTTGCATTTGGAGTACAGAAAACCCTCACGCATACATTGAAGAGCCGACGCACCCAAAACGAGTCACTGTTTGGTGCGGATTTTGGTCCAGAGGCATAATTTGGCCATTGAGCAAGGAGTGGCCGTTACAGTCAATGGCTATCGTTATCGGGCCATGTTGAACGAATTTTTGTTCACAAAAATTGAAGAGGAGGATATTGGCAACATTTGGTTTCAACAGAACGGCGCTACGTGCCACACAGCCGAAGCTTCAGTAGTTTTTTTTATAGCATTTTCAAAAAAAAAAGTTATCTGGCGGACCCTTTATATGTACGTATATTTATAAAAAAATGCGCATTTATATAAAACATGTGTTAGACCACGGTCGCGATATAATCTCTTCAGTTTATATTTTGATTAGGGCTTAGAAAATCGTTCTGCTGTCAGTATAATAATAAATATCAATTAGTCATTAAATCCTTTCGCTCTCATTTGGCAATATAAATTTAATTGTTTATATGTTTGTTTTAATTGTTTTTATGTTTGTAAAATATTGCCTAAAACGTTAGCATACCTTTATAAAAAAATTTATTATTACCACCATAATGTTAATCCAAAAACTTAATTATCATGATTATTATTATTTTCAGATATATGTACAAGTGCATTAAAATTTATAATCAAAACATGCCCCCCCCCCGCCCCCCAAATCGGCAAAATCATGCAATCAAGCAAAATGACAGATGCCTTCTAAGGAATAAGACCCACTCTTATATACACCCCAATAGAGAAATAAAAAATTTTATAAAATAAAGCCACCCATACTAAAATTTTCATAGCTTTATTGAGCAAATGACTTAAATCTTAAAATGAAAATATATAAAAAAAAAATATTTTTAAAATGCCTCTACTCTGCCAGATTGGCACTATAATGAATAAAATGTGTATTTTATTGGGTGTCTAAAAAAATATTACTGTAATGGACATTTTAATGGATATGTTAAATATTTTATTACTAACAATTAGTACAATTAGCTAAATACTGACACTTTTTGGCCAATTAAAAAATATATTTATGTATAGAAACATTCAACCACAATCAAACTATTCATATCAAAACATGACTCCGGCGACACGCTCTACATGAAAATGTTGTAAATTAAGCCTTTCGGATGGCGACTAGGAAAAATAAAAACTACCACTCGTAACACCATTAAAAGACCGCTCAAACCTAACCACAATGAGTCTCTAACTAAGGTAAACTAAATTTAGCTAAAATGTTCCATCCCTAGGGATCCCATTAAAATTAAGTTTAGCACAAGTGTAAACGAAAAAAAAAATATAAATAAAAAATAAACAACTAAGCAAGCAAGCATGATTTTTGTGTTTAAATAAACAAATAGAAGCAGAGGCATATGCAACATTAAATTTCTCGGACGTAGGAAAAGAAAGTTTCAAGGGAGACTTGTGTATGTTGAATTCTGACAAACGTTTTTTTTTCATATATTCAAGGCTGGCTTTATCAGCTGGGTCTGCGAATATTTGGTCATTTTTTAAAGGAGTCGGATTTGAATAACTAACATTATCATATATTACCTATACCCCAAAGCGCAGTAAAAACTTTTGGCCTTCACGTCTAAGTTTTTTTTTACACACAGAGATCTCGTCCTTTTTTGCTATGGCATACTTTTAACGATCTCAAAACTTGGCGGCACACAAAGAAAAAGGTAATTTTAAAAATTATTTACTTACCCTTAACACTTTGGGTGAAAGAGCTTATGATAATAATATTAAATGTGCTACAAAAATAACAGAATGTTTACTAAAGGCCGTGATACACTATCACACAAAGTCGTGTGATCTACGAAAATATACAACCCTGGTGTGATGAATTGCTATTGTCTTTTGAAAATTTTCATAACCTCCATCATACCAGCGTTGTACTTTTTCGTAGATCGCACGACTTTGTATGATAGTGTATCATGGCCTTAAGCGATGCTTTTCAATAATTTCATTTATATTTGGTCGGTTCCGTGCTTGTGTTTTTTAGTTAATAACATCTGATGTTTTTTATAGAAAGTATTACAAAGGGTGATTTTTTAAGAAATTTCGGATTTGATTTAAATGAAAAAAGTTTTTTTGAGAAATGTATGAAATCTTTATACGAGTCTGTCAAATGATCTATATTATTCAATGTTTAAGGATGATTTCATGTAAATTTTTACCGCGGATATGTTTTAAATGGTTCATACGCTGGGTCCAATTTCGGCATAATTTCTAAAACATATCGGCCAGTATCTAATGTATAAATTCTTCAATATTGTCTTTTAGTGAGTTAACCTTTGCGCACTTGTCCCTAGAGACATGAGCCTTAACATAGCCGCACAAAAAATAGTCTAAAAGTGTAAAATCGTACGATCTAGGCGACAAATTGACCGGCACCAAACGTGAATTAAGCTATTCACTGAACTCGATTCTCAATTAAGCCATTGCTTCGCGCGATGTGTGGCGTATAGCACCGTCTTGCTAGAATCACATGTCATCCATGTTCAGATCTTCCATTTTGGCGAATGGCGCCGAATCGATAATTCATTTTCATCAACAACACTACCGGATACAGCTGCGATATTTTCCTCTGTTCGCACTCTACGTATGCGTGTTGGCGGTTTAATGTTCCATAATGTAATTTTGGTGGGAAATTTAATCACAAAAAACCGAATAGCCGCCTCAGAAGGTCTTCCAAACTGACCATAAAATGGAAAAAGTGCACGGATGCACTTTCTTAACCGGGCATGAATTTTCATAATAAAATTTAAGCGTTGTTCATTTGTAAGTCGATTCATGGTTAAATTATAGAACAACCTGAACATGTTTAATAGTAACATGATACACGACAACAGATGAGTTGCCAGTCACAGTGTTGCCATAAAGAAAGTTGCTAAGAAATCACCCTGTATTAGGATTATTCGTGCACATTTTCGTAACAATATCTAAAATTTAGCTGCACACTTCTAGACACACAAAAGTCATTTCATTATTTAGTCAAATACTGAACACTTTCTCTGTATAACTTACTGCATTTTTGCACATCTAGTTAAACCAAAATTTCTCTCTGGGAAGGATTACTCTCGGAATTCTTTTTGATGTCATGCAAGTTTTCATTGCTTTAAATCATTTTGACCATGGCATTGACATTATCGTCGAGGAAGCATAGTTTCCAATTGAAATGACGAAAAAATCGTTGTGTTCAGGCCAATGAACCCCTTCGTAGATATATTTCAGTCGTTTAGTAGCTGCAGATGAAACGCTGTGAGTAGATAAGGTCATGTTCAAAGACCAGTACTACGACATCTGAGGGATGTTTTGTGTCATTTATCAATATTCTAAACAACCTATCCGCGACTTTCCTGCTTAAATCCAATACAGAGCATAGTTAACATTAAACAATGAAAACTTATCGTTTGTCTCTATGTTGAACAGTGAATGAATGTAACACAAAATGGAACCAAAATATTAACTTCACCAGAAACAATTGGTAATTCGAAACGAAAAATCACAAGCGAAACCTAAAGATGATTTTAAAATACCTGTCGCCGACTTTTTAGTGTTTTCGTATTTACAAAATGGCGTCTGTTGGCCGCCATATTCAGTTTTAACTACTATCATACTTTTGGAAACACTCCCAAACGAACACACTTACATACATACATATATAGGCTGATAAACACAATACCCTACTTTAAGTGGCGCAGTCGAGTAAAAAATTAAATGACCCTTTTCTTGATACGCTTCCAATAAAAAATTTTGCTGACATCACTTCCCCTTTTTTATTCATCTATTTACTACCACCGTCCCTGTTTTGTAAGTACAAGTATACATGAAGCCAATTTGGAAAGAAAATAGAAAAAAATATATATGTATGTACGCATGTATAAGCTATACTAAATAATAAAACTCTATAAAAACAGAGATAAATATCCACACCTTAGGTAAAATTACAATTATTTCCAAGAACACTGTCGAAGCAACAAAAAGACAACACCAAAAACCGCAACAGCGCCATCATCAAGAAAAGACCGTCAACAAATTCACTCACAATTCTAGAAGCAAATACTCATACATACAGCTGGCAAAAATTTTTCAAAGGCAAAATAGCACTAAGATGTTATATTTAATGACAAACCGCATTAACATTATAATAATAATTTTATTAACAATAAAAATAATCTCTCTGAAAGCCAAACAACCGATGGCCAACAAATGCTTGAATGGCAACTCTCAACTTTATGGAAATTTTACGGTTATCGAATTCCTAAAGGAGTTAGAACATTCTCAGCCAACATACAATAACATTTTAATAATGCAAAATCAAAATGCAACTATTTCAAGCATATTCCATACCCACTTAATCAAAGTGTTGAATAGCAAAAATAATAATGGCACTCCATTAACTAACAGGCAACGAGGCTGTTTTGCTGGTCCTCTGTGTGAAATGGCCGCCACAACGACATTTGTTAAGAGCCTTATGGACGGGTTACAGGTGCCAGTTTTGCAATTAAATGAATTGCAAAGTTTTTATCTAAAACGTCAGTACAACGAACATTTTCTATCAATTGTTTATATTGATATTAATATCGAAGGCATTCAAATGACTTTAAATGATCATAAAGGTCTGCTGGAGAAATTATCTGGAAACTTGTTACATATGACGACATCCAAAGTTATGTTTCTACTTAATTTTCCACTGGTCGTTAAGGAAGATTGTGATAGTGGTGCTGCTGTAGCAACTTCTGCAATAGATGAAGATGTTATACAAGGTATTCTAGTGCAGCTTTTTCACCACTGTTGGCAGCAAAAGATTATAAATGTTGTAGCACTTCGGGCAGACTATCAGGTGAGTTGAGATATTATTTTATTTTTAAGAAGGAAGTAATTTTTTTTTTTTTTTTTTTGCCTAGAGGTGTTAGAAAATTATTTTAATTTCTTGTACAAAATTGTTTAGAGTTTGAATTAATTGAAATTAAGATGTGGGAAAAGTACGAAACATTTGCTAAAGAGAAGTCCGTTTTATTAAAAATTTCTCCTGTGTATTTGAAGTTTCAATATGGTTGAGAAGCGACCATACTAAATTTAAATTATTCTTACTTTGCCGCAATTTTTCTTAGTTTAATAATTACATTATTATATTCATAGGAACTGCGATATGGTTAGAGTTTAACAATATAGTTTTCTTAAAAATTTATGACAACATGATTTGTATTATTATTTAAAAATAATATGATGTAAATAACAATATAATGTTATCCAAGAGTATAAATAAAAGGGTATATCAACAAAAATAAATGTATATATGTATAATAATACTGTGATCGTATTCAACAATATTATTATTATATTGAAACATGGTATGGTAAGTCTGAATTATATTTTAGTCACATCTAGCAATAGTATTGTCATATATACTATACTAAGATTAGGTGTAACAAAGTTCATTGTTTTTGTAGATAATACTATTATTAAATCGGATAATAGTATTATTAAAACCTTACTTTTCTATTAACAATAATATGATTCGACTGCAACCATATAATTTAATCATAGTATGTTGCTGTTTGATTATGGTTACCTCAACAATATTTTTTCTTTGCGTGTATTAACTCAAAATTTTAGAATTTTCAGTAGAGATGAAAAACTGTTTGTGGTTTGATTAACAATTTGATTATTTTTAACGTTTGTTATGAAAACCTACGATACATTTCTATTTCCACTTTTGTTTTAAAATACAATATAATATCTTTTTGGTGATATAAACGTAGTCAATACACTATATTGTCAAATGTTGTTTTAAAGATGAAAGAGTAATCGGAATACGTTGAAATTTGTACAGTAGGTAGATATTGATGTTGTTAGTTGATTTCTTGCAAAAAGTGAAATTTTAAAAATTTTTAGTTAATACCCTCTTGTTGATCAAGTACGATGTATAAAATACATTATCATTATTATAGCCTAAAAAAAATTTAAAACAAAAAAAAAACTCAAAACATTTGGGTCAAACTTGACAAAATTGTACTTCAATAAAATCATTTCATTTAAGTATATACATATATACTAGCTTTTGTGCTGCGCTACTCCAATCATATTTTAAACTATTGAAATCGTTTTTAAGTTTCGGAGGAGCAGAACTCGCACCTGACAGCTTGCTTGTCGTAATATTGAGAAAGTACATAGAGTATGTCTCCTTCTAAACATAAGCGGTATTTATATTTTAAATTTCACCAAAAACGAGTTAAGACTCAGAAATTGTCCCCCTTACTTCCTCCTGGTCCTAGTTAAGAAAATGTCTATGGTCATTTTGTAACTTTTTTAAGGCAGATCTACATATGTTCTGAATTTCATTAATTAATTAAGAAGGGCAAAAATTCCCCCTGATCGTACTTTTTAAAATGTCCTAAATTTTATTAGAATTGATTTCAACATTTCTTTGATTTTTTTATTCCTTCCTAAATATATGATTTGTCGAGGTCATGAAAATAATCATTTATTTGTAAAATGATTCGTCGTGCCATTTCTTCAAGTTTGGCAAGAAGAAATAGTAACTCGGGGCTAAATCTGGAGAAAAAGGCGGATGACGGAGTAATCGTAGCTTAATTCATGGATTTTTGACATGGAAACTGCACATGCGTTTGTGGTCGATTGTGAGCAATCCTTCAACATTTAAACCACTGTGCTGTGTAAGATGTCTTTGGCTTCCACAATCTCTCCTACTTTCAATTTTCGAATGCCTTAAACCATATTGTGAATTTATTTCATTATTTTGGATGTAGATACCCACCCTCGGAAAATAAAAATATACAATGCTAATTTGGTAAAAAGTAGAAAAAAACTGTAGTTGTTGGAAAAAGTTTAATGTGAACTCATTTCATTTAATTTTTTTAATATCTTACGATTTTCTATAATAATCACATGCAAAAATTTTTTTAATTCAAAGCAATGATTAATTAATTAATAATAAAAATGAATTTTCAAAAAATTACTTAATCAATCAAAAGATGTATAAAATCGTAGTGTGTGTTCGTTCCTAACGCATAATCTCTGGAACTCAAATAGCTGTCGAGCTGACATTTTGAACACAGGTTCGGGGACATTTTGAACACAGGTTTGGGTGAACACCCAATAGGTTTTTGTTCTGCTTTTGACCCAACAAGTGACCAATGTGTGAAGTAATTTGTATTTAAAAAAAATTAATTGAGGGTGAGGCAACGTTTGCCGGGATCTGCTAGTTGATTAATAAAAATGAAAACAAAAAATATGTGTATATCGTTACCTTAATATAGAAAGGTTCTACCTCATTATTTTTTTAATCGATTTTTTTTCGATAGAAGAGCATCTAATTATTGAAATATTAAATAATTTCGATACCAAAAAAACAACAAGTTAGGGCCTTCCTATATTAAGGTAGCGATATGTATATTAAGCATGCACATTCAAAAACGATGAATCTTAAAAACAACAAAATTAAACAAATGCCGAAATGACAAATTCAAAAAAAAAAAAAAAAAAAAAAACGATTAAATTAAAAAACAAAAGGCAATGTGAGTCCGATCACAGAGGAGATGTGTAAACATCTAGTAATGAAATTTTTTTTTTAAGTTGGAAGTACTTATGCTTTTAGTATATTTTTTTAAATTAATTAATTAAAAGTATCAAAACTTTCAATATTGTAAATACATAGGAATTTGTTGGTTTTTGTTTGTTTTATTAAACTTATTTGGTTAGTAAATGGGCACACTGCAGTATATGTATGTATATGTACTGCATTAAAAATTGCAGTAAGCAGTAAATTTACTGATTACTAAAAAAATTCAGTAAATTTTTACTGCTAATGAAATTTAATTTGCATTACCAGTAAAATCGTAGGGCCATAATCATAATAAGATTGTAGCAAGTGGCAAAGTTTTTTCATTCAAATTTTGAAACTTTTGTATGAAAAACGTTTAGCCACTTGGTAGAATTTAATTATGAATACGGGCATTACTGATTACTGAAAATTCAATGCACCTCATCATATAACAAATCATTTCGGCAATTTATAAAAATTTTAGAAAAAATTTTAGTAATCAGTAAAAATTTACTTGTTAAACATTTTTTATTGTTTTTACTGAAAGTTTAGTGGTATTGCAGTGGTCATCTATGGTAAATGCCTTTACTTTTACTTTTTAATTTTTAATTCCTGTTGTTCATCGTTTAGTTGTTGCTGTTCTTGTTGTTGTGTACGCATTGCAATTAAAATAAATTCAGTAAAGTGCGACTTTGACTCGCGCACATTCGGTTTGGAGCATTTTTTTGATTTAGCTTTCTTCCTTTTTTAAGTTTTTTTCAATTTAAAAGATTTTTTCAGTTTTAGCGTTTTTTCTCGTTTTTGGCGTTTTTTTTTTTCTTTTTAAGTTTTTTTTTAATTTTAGCAATTTTTTTCGTTTTGGCGATTTTTTTATTTCGGCAATTTTTTTCTGTTTTTGGGGTTTTTTTTCATTTTTGGGTTTTTTTTTTCATTTTGGCGATTTTTTCTGTTTTTGGGGTTTTTTGTTTAGGCGATTTTTCTCATTTTGGCGATTTTTTTGTTTAAGGGTTTTTTTTCATTTTGGCGATTTTTCCGGTTTTTCGCGATTTATTTTAGTCCTAGAAATTTTTTTTTAATTTGGTGCTTTTTTCGTTTTGGCGATTTTTTTGTTTTTGGCGATTTTTTTTAGATTTTGCGATTTTATATTTTTTGATATTTTAGTTTTACCCTTTTTGAAAATTTCAAAAGTTTTGCTCTTGCGGTTTCCAAGATACAGCAAGTTGTCAAAATTACAAAGTCAAAATTGCATTAACTGATGGAACACCCATTGATTTAAATTTTTTAAATTTAGTGTTAATTGTTGTAGTCTGTATAAAAATACATTAACTTTTAAAATTTCAAGTGTACATATGTACATACAATTGTATGTATATTACATGGGGTTTTAAAATTTTTCGTTGCTCGTTTTGGAACACCCTTTAATTTTTAACTCTCATGTATTTGTTGTTGTAGTGGCCAAATGTCTACACACTGTGTCCAAATTTCAGGTCCGTAGCTCTTACGGTTCATTTTCACCTTTGGTGTACGGAACCCTAATAAAGCAATTATCAAGTTAAATAAAACAAACAAAAACCAGCAAATTCTTATGCATTTACAATATTTTAAATAAGTTTGTATTGCTTCTTTCAAACACTAATACACTCATATATAGCTCACACCGACTTGACAACGCGGTGTGCATCTTACTCAAAATTTGTGATTGTATTGTGAAAAAGAATTTTACCCCCTAGATGTTTACACATCAAAATATTAAATAAATCGCTCAAACAAATAAGAAATCACGAAGAGTATAAATGTTGCAAAAAAACTAAAAAAATCGCTTTAAATAAAATATCGGAAAAAATCGCAAGAGTCGAGAAAATCGCTTTAACAAAACAAATACGTTAAAACTATAAAACAACCGAAAAAAGCGCTTAGATTAAAAAAAGGTAATTTCGTATAGTATATCAGCAAAAAAATTGAAAAAAGGTCATCGGGTTTGGAATTAAGCATACTTAGTGCTCCATGGAAGCTCTTCCCTACAAGGCGTGAGACTAAAATAATCGATTCCTTAGAACTACTTACTTTATTTATATGGCAACATATTCCGGTAATCTATTAAAACTAAAAGAATCATTCTTCTTATCGATCAACTTCGAAGTAATTTTTTTTTTTATTTTACATAATGAAATTTGGCAATCAATCAAAGTAAGTCACTATATGGCAAGTTATTCTGATGGTAATGTTTAATTTCTTGCAAGGATTACATTTGTTCTCGAACAACACTGTAGTGTAACGAATTAGATTCCTGCACAAGATCACTTACAAGAACTTTTAAGACATAAGGGATTTTTAAAATTATTTACTACAGCGAAATCTTTTAAAACAAACGCTAAACAACAATATTTGCAAGAAATTTCTTTCAGTTATCACAGGTATAGGAGTAAGATAGAAAATACTTCGTGACGGAAGAATTTGTGATGCTTGCTTCTTCGTACGCATGGGCGCGTATACAAACGTCATGCATATACATACGCACACACGTTGTGTGTATGATCTTTTATTTTTCTGCACACATACAAACGAACACACATGCATTGACGCATATAACTGCGCTTGATTTAAAAACCCACTCTTAAAAATATAATAGCATGCCATCTACATTTAACACACACTCAAACGTATAGTATGAAAAATAACAAGCATACACGCATCAACACTACTTGTTTTGAGTGTTTGTTACAAACAAGAAGTCTTCGCGACATCGCTTAAAAACACTCATCAATACATCTATCATGCTTCGCCTACCAAACGATATCATTTATTATTGGTTTAGTACAATACATTTAAAAAACAATTCGTATTTACATTTCAAGACTATTTACGCAGCTCTCTATAATGAATTCAAGGCGCACCCGTCATTCACTGCGATATCGAAGATTGGAGTCATTGGATTTATTTTTGTAATGCGTTAAATGACGTCGCTGGAAGTGCAAAATTTGATTGGCTATAACAAAGGAATATTGCTTTGGCGCGACAAAAAAAACAATCAACACCTCCAATATATCTTAAGGAAACGAGTTCGTGAAAATTTCTTTGGAAAATGTATCTCCAATAAGCATGATATGAATTGAGCTCTACAAAGTCATGACTTAACCTCAATGCAGTTTCACCTTTGAGATTATTTAAAATCTAAAGTTTACATTAATATAACGACGTTTTTGTTTCTTTACTTAAAAACTATCCGCCACGAGATGACAACCTGCACGCAATCTACTTTTGAGCCATCATAAGAACTGCTACTTAACGATTATATAAGTGGTGCTAAAGCAAGTGGATATTTGCGGTATCCAAGCAATCAAGTGGAATCGTCGGAGTTCATTTTGATAAAAATATTGTTTTTTGTAATAAAATAAATTTCGAAATTGTGTACTTAAATGTATGATAAACTTTTTTTTAATAGCCGGCTTACTTACTTAATTTTTAGACGATGTGCTGAATATTAGCATATTTGAGAAACCCTGTATGTATCTATGTGATGAGGATATTGCACCTCAAGTATGTATATACGTATTTCCGGTATAATTTCAAATAGTCCTAACAACTGGTAAGTGATTTTTGAGAAAAAATCTGATACAGATTAGCTCATATATATATATATATATATATATCAATAAATTACTAAAATTCTTTAGGTGTTACAACGTTTGCTTTTGTGATTCGATTATACTTTTAAGTATTTATTTATTTTATTTTCTTCTATTTTCAGACAACTAGCGAATTTTACACTTATACACATTTTCCAAATTTTCAATTGGAGATAAAAGCAATAACATCTAATCCGAAAGAGCAGCAAGCAGCTTATCCATACCGTTTGGGCGATTTAAAAGGCTACAAAGTACCAATAGTAACAGGCAATAAAATTCCTCGAATAATTCGTTATAACACATCCAAAGGCAAAGAAATAATGGGTGGATTTGTTGGTCATTTTATGAACGCGTTTGCTAAAAAGCATAAATGCACACTAGTGCAACCTTTTCTTAATAAGGCAAATGCAGTTCCTAAAACCGAAGCAGATCTCGAAAACTTAGTAAGAACTGGAAAGGTAGAAATTTCACTGGGTATAACTCCTCTTCGGAACATGAGAACATCCTCAACATATCCAATTTATATATTAGATTGGTGTCTTATGTTACCAGTGGAAGCAAAAATTCCCGCTTACAAGTTTTTCACTGCGGTATTTAAAGGAGAAACTTATTTATTAGTGATAGGAGTAATTATTGTTTTGTCCATATTGTTAAGTGCAGCTCTATATGTTCATGGTCGTCGTGTCGACTGTTTGGATATTTTTTGTCATGGAAATTGTTTGAGAGGAATTTTAAATCAAACTTTTTCGGAAATCACCAATCCTCCCATATTAATAAGATTTATTTATTTAAAAATTTCTATCACCGGCTTACTACTGACAACTTCCTATCTGTCCTATTTCTCTACATATGTTACACGTCCGCCCAAAGAACCTCTTCTCAATTCATTTGATGATGTTTTAAGGTCTGGCCTTAAAATTGCTCTATGGGAATATGAATACAAATATTTATTGCAGTTACCAGGATTTCAAAAATATGAATCGATTTTCCACATAGTTAAAACCTATCGGGAATTTTTAAATTTGCGTAGCTCGTTTAATAGAAAATATGCTTACGGTGTATCGAACCTGCAATGGGACATTATTAAAGAACAACAGAAAATATTTACCACACCCCTCTTTAGACAATCGTCTAAATTTTGCATCATCAATACTATACCGATGTGTTTTCCAGTACAGGAAAATTCCATATTCGCCGAGTTAATACAAAAATTAATATTGGAAACGGCGCAATCCGGTCTTTTAGCTTATTGGATTCACTGCGGATTCAGGGAACTGATTGCAGCTAAGAAACTGAAACTAGAAGACTTGAGTGCTAATAAAGAGTTCAAGGCCATGACCATTGATGATCTACGATATGTGCTGATGTTTTTGGGTGGCATGTTTGTGTTTGTTAATTTTGTATTTTTGGCTGAACTATTTGTGTTCTATCGCAGTAGAATATTTGATAGTTATGAAAATTTTATTTGCAAAATTAAAATATATGCGCGAGAGAAGTGGACAAATTTTTTTTAAGAAACAGCTTGCATTTATCTGTTAGGAACTGGTTAAGCTGGAATTGTAATTAGTTAAAAAAATTATTTATTGTGTTTTAAAATCAATTCATGAATAATGATCAAAAATATTTAAACATTTTATTAATAAGCATAGGGGAATTTCTCCGAGAAATTCCACTTTTTTTATCGCATGTGACAGCAAGCAATTAACCTTGTATTTCCGAAAAGCGTGACTCGATTTTTCTTAAAATTTTACCGAATATAGTGCTGTTGATGTCCTACAAAAATATATATTAAAAAATAAAAAAGTTTCTATATTTTATGATTTGAACAGGCTAAAGTTCGTATCGCTCTTTAAGCCAAATTACATGTGATAATTATTAATGAACAAATAACACCAAAGTTAGTTGTAAATATTCTGACAACACATAGTTGAACGGAAAAGCTAGCCATTTGATCCACTGTGTGTATGTGCTGTCAGAATATTTACAACTAACTTTGATGTTATTTGTTCATTAATAATTATCACATGTAATTTGGCTTAAAAAGCGATACAAACTTTAGCCTGTTCAAATCATAAAATATAGAAACAAATAAAGTTCGAAAAATAATAATTAAATTAACTAAATTAATAGCCATTGGCTTGTGGCAAAAAATTAAATAAATATACTTAATAGTAACAAACCAAAAAAGTTTTTCTTAAGTAGAACAAAAATAAGCAAATTAGAAACAAATGAAGTTCGAAAAATAATAATTAAATCAACCAAAAAAAAGTTTCGTTTTCTCTGAATAAACAAGCATATTTTTTTCTTTTTTTGGTGTCGTATGCTACAAAAAGTTGACATTCCTGTGGAAATGCCTATATTTTCGCACGAAACTTTTCTTTTCTTGGAACTTACTATATTTTAATGAGTTCAGTTTCGTTCTGCCTTACACTCGTATCATTTCGCTGAAAAGTGAATTATAATGGCATAAAAAATCTGTATGTCGAATTAATTTCATTGTTTATATGTATGTGTATGTATGTGTTAACGTTTCACTGTTCATTAAAACTAAATACATATGTGTGTGTTTTTTATTACCGTCAGAATCTTAACCCAAATATCTTTGATATGAGATATACTTATAAGTTTGTAAGTAGCTGGCAATTGAGGAACTAATTGCAATTGAAACTTCTGGCAACAAAAAAACTGTGGGTATGTTCATATAGCTTAAGGCCGAGTCACATAGAACCCTTCATATGTTAAAGTTCGTCTGTTTGAAGTGACAGCTAAGTCAGTTAAATAAATATATAGTTTCTTATGAGCTGTGTTATATTCAGTACGTCGTCGTCAAAGCAAAGTACGAAAATTGGGCAACTTTTAACTTTCAGCGTATGTTGAGTAGTTTGACAGATTTTAGTTTATTATTATTTTTTGTATGTTTTGATATAAGTTTTTGTGTTTTGCAACATCAAAAATATAATAAAGTAAAATAAATAATTAAAAGTAATTAATTAATTTTGTTAATTTTGTAAATTTTGTTTCAATGTCTATATGTTTGCTGCCTTAATTTAGTTATGGATACCACTTTCCAATTGAGGCTGTTTAAATAATTTGCATCCGTCAACACAGAACACATTGTGCCAACTTTCTCTGTCATTGCGTTAATGTCAGTTGGAAAAGGCTAAATACAACGTATTACGGATTCTATGTGACTCGGCCCTTAAAATTACGTTTTTTTTTCGCATCCTACGCATCGATAAACAAAGATGAACCAGTATATTTTCGTATTGGAAGTTACAGGTCACAGAGAGTGGGATGTCTTCACGATTGGAATGAAAAAAGTTTAAGCGGAAAGCTCAGTCAAAGAAATAGGAAATGTACTTTATTTGGTGTAAGTTACAAAACACAAAGTGCATAATATTTTCCCGTCTACTTTTGTGAATGCAAACACAGTGATGCCAAGTTTTATATTATTTTCAATAACAATGAACCGAATGCCATGTCATAAAAACGTGTTGTGTTAGGTTTCAGCTTAATTGCATAATAGATTACCATAGTATTGTAATCAGAGTATGACGTATTTCAGAAATTGCCAACACTTATTTTTTTCCAAAAGCTTTTTAATGTTAATGGCACTACTGAGCACTGAAAAATAAACTGATGTTTCATTATATCCATATCATAGGACGCATTAAGCAGTATAAAATTACAGTGGTTTACAAATTAATACATTTGGAAGGTATAAAGTATCTAACACATTTTTTCAGAGTTATTAGGATCTGGTCAGTAGGAAAAAAATAAAATAAATGGTTTCCTTTTGGCCATTATCTATATAACTGTACATTTGTGCTTATGACGCATTAAAAATTGGTTCCATCGAAGTAATCTGTACCTCGTTGACAACCCTAAAAATTAAGCGCCGAAGAGTGTTTAACTGGTGCTTATCAAGTAAAAATATGGCTCAGCTTTTAGGGGTGAAAAGTTAAAATTTTATAATTTTTTTTGCTTCTCCATATACAACAATTGGGGAACAACGCAAGAAATTTTATAAAATTGTAAATTAGAAAAGGAAACTGTTTAACTTATTTTTTATTTTAACATACGGAAAATTTTGAGATACGTTCCATTACTATAAAAAAAAAGTGAAAAAAAATCTAAACATTTACTGAGTATAACATTGGAAAAAGTGTATATCAGAAAGTTTTATTAAAAAAAATACATATTAAATAACAAAAACAATTCATTTACACTAGAAAATTAAAATAAAGTTTATTCCAAGCTTGAAAGATTACACTTAAACTTGAACTGTGTCATTTCAAAATTGTGTAAAAAGGACCGTGTAAAAAATGGTTGAGTATATGTTGTAGTGCCATGATGAGTATTGTCCTATTTTTTTATTTTCTATTTTTTGTTTTTATCATATAAATATTAAATTCGTTGATTACTTTTTTTTTTTTAGCTACTTTGTCATGATATTCCATATAATATAAATTTTTAGTGCACATATTTTATTTTCATACTTTGTTATATGTAATGATATATCAAAAAGTCTTCGTAGTGTTATAAAAAAATAATATATATACAGTAGTCGATTTATGTATCAATTTAATGTATGCACTTAGAAAAAAATAAAACTTGGCATCACCAAGCATCAAAATCAGCTGATTTCTACGCATAAGTTTAGCACGCTTGAGGCTGAGTTGAGGCTCAGTTAAGGCTCAGCTGGCCGACGGCAATGTAATGTATCTGTAACGTAGAAAACAGCTGATCGATATTTTTATATGAAAAGTAGGTTACGTTACATTACATCTCTATAACCATTTTCATTACTTTTAACATAACAAAATCGATCAGCTGTTTCTTACTGTTGCAGTTACATTACATTACAGTCGGCTAAAGGCTCAGTTAGCCGACTGTAATGTAATGTAACTGCAACAGTAAGATGTAACTGAAATGTAATGTAACTGAAACGTAGAAAACAGCTGATCGATATTTTTATATGAAAAGTAGGTTACGTTACATTACATCTCTATAACCACTTCCATTACTTTTCACATAACAATATCGATCAGCTGTTTCAAACTGTTGCAGTTACATTCCATACATACAGTCGACTAACTGAGCCTAAGGCAAATTCATATAAGGTATACTCACGTCAAATTTTGGAATTCGCTTTTAGTATTTTATAGACTTGGGATGTCAAAAAGAGCTGTTGTGTTTTAGAAAAAAAAGTATTTTTTGAGCGTTTTGTTATAAAAATTAATAAACAGTAAAATAAAGATAAAGAAACTTAAAACAAATTATTTTATGTTACCCCCAAACCATAGTGTTACTGTCCGGAATTGCATTAGGTTGGTATGGGTAGTAAAAATATGCTTAAGAAGCCTGAGGAATAAGTTAATTTGTACCGAGTATGAACAGCCGGCTGCAACGGTTCTATCCTTGCTTACTTTAAAGCAATTGAAAGCTTTGATACTTTTTGTTGTACCTTTTAATAAGGGTCTACGTGGGTGCAAATCGCTAAACAGATGTTTTGTAAATCCCTCTATGCAATGGTTGTGGTTTTATGTACACCAGGCAGATAAATGGATAATAATTTAATTTAGAAATTAACTGATTATATGTATGTGTACATAAATAAATGTATTATGCATTTTCAGTGTTTTAGGTTGTATAATGTATGACCTGTAAAATGGGAACAAACTTTGCAATTTCAGTTATGGAGAAAGTTGATGCAAAATCATCACCATATAGATGCTGAATATAGTACCCATACATGCTCACATATGTATGTATATAGTTTTATAAATGCTTTTTTAATAAAATTCCCTTATGTGTAACACAGAAATATTTTAGTGCAACTTAAAATCCTTTTTTTTCGTAATTTTTGTTAGATATGTAAATGTCAAGCAAACTTTATTTTTACAAATAAAAAATACAAGTGATGAACGAAATAATAAATTGTTGTTTAAGTGCGAATGTCTAGCTTCTTCCATTACGCGAATACGATGCACAAAAGCAGAACCTTAATTTTTGTGGGAGTTCTTAACAATTCGTTTTAAGACCCGTTTCCTGTTGAAAGGGAAAATAAGCTTATTATACACACAAACACAATTATTATTTTTAATTCCTTATGCGCATCCAGCACAGTAAAAATACACAAATTACACAATTAATTATTAGTTTCTTCTTTTTCACAATTTTATGGTTTCAATTTAAAAACAATATGTGTTGACAATATACATATATATAAATGTATGTAAATAATTTTTGGACATCCCAAGTATACAAATGTACAAGAAGCAAAAAATAGTCACTTGAGCCGTCAATATCACCTGTTATTAATTCGCCTTGACTGAGCCTTTACAGTCGCCTAACAGAGCCTTAACTGGCGTATATGTTCTGGCTACCACATCGTTTTCACATGTTTTCTTGTGTGATCGGATGTTACAACACATGCTACACCTGTTTAAGTTGAAATTTAGATAATAAAAATGAATATTATGTGTTCTAGCATCCGAATTTAGATGAAAACAAGTATTCTTTTCACTTGTTAACAGTCTTGTGGAAAGAATACGAGTTTTTTGCTCTAAAGTCCTGTTCATGATGTTGAGTAAAACTGTTTTTTCATGTGCTCCTTTCTTCTGCAGGATTTATTTTAATTCATTATATTTTGTACTAGAATTTCTCCGGGGCTTCGTTCGCAAGCAGAAAGAAACTTTTTGAATTTATAGAAAATATTAAACGAACAAATTTTTTCCGTTTTACCCTATTCCGCGCAAATTTCTTAATTTTTTCTTTCATATTCTTCTTTTTCATTCAAATTGAATTAATTTGTATATATATATATATATAAATTTAATACGTCATGGCATTGATTTTGTTTTAAAAAATTATTCACTTAAGTTTGCAAGAGTAAAATGCCTTTCTAATTAATTAATTAATCGATTATTTAAAAATTAAAAAATACACACATCTTGATATTTTGGGAGAAAAAGCATTTCCAGAGTAATTACTTCCAATTTTTTTTTTCACTGGGATGTGACAAATTCTAAATGACTGGACCAATTTTCTTCAAATACAGCAAAGAACACTTTCGATCAAATCACCTTTTGAATAATAGAACAAACTAAATCAAAATCAGTGCAGCCTATTTGGCTCTACGAGACACGCATATATGTACAAACTACAAATTTATAACGCAAAACATTTATTAACAAAGAAAGAATAATTTTAAATATTTAGTAAACTCAGTGAACTTAAATATTCTTTAATTAGAAATACTTTCTTAATCGGGCTTAAGTTCAATAATTTTAATTCTTATTGAACGAAATATTTTTATTAATTAATCTGAGTTTCTAAAGAAGAGAATAAAAATTAAACTAGACTTTAGACGGGGGAAATACCGAAATTTTTCTCTGTAGCGACGCACTTCACCAGCACCCATGTCTATCTACTGGGGTAGAGATTCTTTAGAAACTCAAATTAATTAATAAAAATATTTCATTCAATAAGAATTGAAATTATTGAAATTAAGCCAGATAAAGAAATTATTTCTGATTAAAATTCACTATAGTTCAATTATATCTAAAAATGTTTCACTGAAACATTATTTGTTAAACTCCTTGCCGAAACTTAGTTTAAATTAAGAGAAACAGCAACTATTATACTTTTAATATTTAATATTAAGCCATAATTTTTTCATTGGCTCTAAAGCAAAATTACAAAATATGTATATCAATTTGTTTCTTCTATATTTTCAGCAAACTAAGAAATTCTACAGCTACTCGCACTTCCCCAAATTCCACCTGGAGGTAAAAACAATAACAACTAACCTGAATAAACGACGAGAAATCTATCCTTATCGTCTGAGTGATTTAAAGGGCTACAAATTGCTAATGGTAGTGGGTGGATCCGATCCCCGTATCATACGCTATAAAACAATACAAGGCAAACAAGTAATTGGTGGCTTTGTGGGGCACTACATAAAAGCATTTGCTAAGAAATACAATTGCACCGTAGTAGATAGATTGCCCTACGATCCGAATAAAATTACACCATCAATAGATCTCGTAAATGCAGTTAGAAATAATACGGTGGATATTTCATTTGCTACAGTTCATCCTGGATTTACGCTGACAGGTTACTCATATCCTATTTATATATTAAATTGGTGCCTTATGTTGCCTGTAGAAGCAAATATTCCCGGCTACAAATTGTTCTTTACAGTATTTAAGAGGAAAACTTATTTGCTAGTAATAGGACTGGTCATTACTTTATCCATGATATTAAGTGCAGCCTTATACCTGCATGGTCGTCGAACCGAATATTTTGATATATTTTGTCATGGTGATTGCTTGAGGGGAGTTTTAGGTCAAGCGTTTTCGCAAATTGCCAATCCACCCTTGATTATAAGATTTATTTACTTGAAAGTTTGTATCATTGGCATATTGCTGACAACATCGTATCTTTCTTTTTTCTCTACATACGTTACCCATCCGCCGAAAGAAGCTCTTCGGCAGACATTTGATGATATTTTTCGGTCTGGATTAAAAATTGCTGTATGGGAAAAGGAGTTCAAAGAATTGATGGAATTGCCGGAGTATTCGAACAAAAAATTTGCATCTAATTTTCATGTTGTTGCAAATTATCAAGAATTTTTGTATTTGCGTGATTCGCTCAACAACAAATACGGTTACGTTGTAACCAACATAAAATGGAACATTATCAAGGAACAGCAGAAAATGTTTAACACACCGCTATTTAGGCAACCGCCCAATTTATGTCTTGTCAATACTGTGCCCACGTGTTTTCCAGTGCAGGTAAACTCCATATTCACTGCTCTTATCAACAAATTGACTTTGGAAACAGCTCAATCAGGCCTTTTGATGAATTGGATTGACTATGGATTTAGCGAATTAGTTGCAGCCAAACACTTGAAGCTAAAGGATTTCAGTTCCAGGATCGAATTTCAGGCCATGATTGTGGATGATCTCCATTATATATGGATATTTTTAGGAGGCATGTTTTTATTGAGCAATATAGTTTTCTTAGGTGAAATAATTATATTTAATCGTAGACAAATTTCTAAACGTCTTAGAAATTATATTAAAAGCTTTATAAAAATTAGAAAATAAATTTAGAAAAATTGTTTTAAATAATGTAATCTTTTTTTTTTTTGTTTTTTTTTTTGAAAAATAATATGTTACGTATTCTTTCTTTGTTAAGTTAAAATAATCTCTTAGGCAGAATCACTTAAAATGGCTTTAAATTATTCACTACCCGAACCTTATAAATTTTTATTTTTTAAATTGTTAATCATATTAGAGACCTGCGAAAAGAGTCTTGAAATGTAAATACTCATTGTTTTTCGAATGTATTCTCGTGGCATGTATTATAGTTTAAATATAAAAAATAAAATATGTATAAAAATTGCAATGATAGCGTGCATACCTACCGGCCATGCGCCTTGCAGTTTTCACCTAAAAATAACATATCTTGGCTGTTAACACTTTTTGCACCATGGCTGTTAAATGTGGCGTTTTTTGGAAAAGTTTTTACAACCATTTTTGTTAAGAAAGAATACCACAACATCTTTCTTCAACATAATTTTCCACCTAAATATAGCCTATCATGGTCCTTTAATGAGACAAAACTACGTTTTTTGTAAAGACTTTTCTTCAACGGCGCTTTCTAAAAATTGGATACTGATAATTATAATTCCTTTTCATTATTGTATAAGGTAAGATCTGTATACTATATAGCTGTATTACATTTGAACTAAATATGTATCATCTACTACTATAAGAAAAAACATCATATACCAGTTTATTATAAGCTACAGTTTGCGATCCATTGAATATATCTCAACAAAACTACACACAAATATAGACAATATAGAAAAAAAATATTTTCGTATAAAAAATCTGCGTACAAAATTATATAGACTTGAAAATACTTTCCGTCGGTAAAACTATACGCAACAAATTTAATAGCGAACTCTTTAATTTGAAAAGAAATAAGTCTGTAGAAGATTCACTACATGGAGCCGATCAAAAAGACAATAATTAAAATTTTCGGTACCTGGTTCGTGTTTGCTTACGTAACACGGAACGGCTAGCTGTTCCGTGCAACTACGTGTTGTCAGAATATTTACAACTAACTTTGGTGTTATTTGTTCATTAATAATTATCACATGTAATTTGGCTTAGAGAGCGATACGAACTTTAGCCCATGATATAAATATAGAAGGTACTTCCATTCTCTCTTTGTTTTTAAAAATAAGTATTTTTGAAGTTTGTTTTTTGAGAGAAATAAAGAAAAATATTCCCATATAGTAAAAAATTCAAGTCTTCCCCTAGAATTTTTTTTTACAAAAATGTGTAATTTTCTTAACAAAAATTTGGGAATAAATAAAGTTATATAGATAACTACATATCTGTGAAGTTTAAAAAGTGATTATGTAATAACTTATCTCATATTTCTAAGTTTTCTGCTTAAAACAAATCTTTTAACTATATTTTCATCTAAATTGGGCGCTGAGAAACCAAATTGATTGATGATTTGGATTATTTGATAACGAATTTTCATTAAGTTTAACAAATAGTAATTGATATTGCATTCTCTTTAATTTACATAATATGTTTCTTGTTGATTGTAACATGCCTTTCTAAAAAAATTGGTGTAATAATCGGTCAGATCATTTAGCAAGTCTATTTCACAGATCTTATAGGCTCTTTAGCCACTGCTGGCGAATACCAGGAAATGCAGGGAATTTAAAATATGCTGCAATCTTATTTTTTTTTGCTTATGCCCTAACTATGTAAGTACGTAGATTTATGAGGTTTTTTGTTTTAAAATATTTTTTTTGTTTTTGAATTGTCTAAATTATTTTCTTCAAAATGGTTGTTGCCTTTGATAATGAAAAATTAAAATATTATTACCATGTTTTTAAAACATAAAAATAAAATTATTATACAAAAGTTTAAAAATAAAAGAAAAAATATGTGTTGGATATAATGTTTGGAACAAAATCATAAAGCAAATACACGAGCCTTCTAGCATAGACAATAACTAATAATTGTTTTAAAGATTCTGCTTCTTTTTTTTCGTCCAGAGACAAGACGATACAACCGTCGAACACAATTTGGACATTAATTGCACAGTACAACAGCCAATCTGGGGGGTGAGAAATTCCAAGTCAGGGTGATGGTACTAGGTCAGTATAGTAAAACCCTCAAAGGGTTTGGCGTTCGTATGTGTCAGTTTTTTTTATGACCTTTTAAATTTTTTCCTTATCTTGATGTTTTTTCGCTTAGTTGTAACATTTTGGCAAAAACGTAGTTTAACATAACTCGAGAACCACTTGTCTGGTTTTGATGAAACAAACTCAAAAAAATTTAGAATTACAATTTCTCTATACCGTTTCTATACCGTTTTCCTATATGTGCAACACTTTCGTAGTTAAAAATGAATGTATGAAGGGAAAGAAGTATTTTTTGCCTAAAAATTTAAATATTTTTTTTTTTAAATTCATAAAAAGTCCAAAATGGAAAAAAGTGCCAAAACTAATTACTTTCGCGTAAAGCCACATAACTCATGAGCAAAAAAAGGGATAGATCATGAAAATCGATGCACGCGTTTCTCATTTATTCACAATTAGGCTACCGAATCTGATGAACAAGGTGAACACTATCATCAAGTTGCTATGCCATTTGAAATGAGGTAATACTGATTTTTTATTTTTTCAAACTCATTTTAATAAAACAAAAACTTACAGATATAGAGGCAAAAAGTCGCCGAGTGCAATAATTGCGGAAATTTGCTGGTGGAGTAAGCTTGTGTGGCAAGACAAGGATGATCTTGATGATAAAGAATTTTCAGGAGATGCAGAAGGGCCAACAGTGGAGTCACACATTGACATTATGTGTGGTTCAGAAACTGATGATAGCGATGAATGCGATGCCACTAGTCCCGAACAACCATCTTCGAAAAAGTATAGGCAATATTTATTAAAATAAATAAAAATAAATCAATAAAATAAAAATAAAAAATTATAAAAATGTTTACTAAATTTTTTTAGTAGTTTATGGCCAGAAGTCTGGAGTTATTGGGGAAAATTTATAAAAAAGGCGATAAATGACACTTTTTTGATTAAAAACAAATATCAATATTCTTGTCAAAATGGGATACCTTCACTTAATTGCAAATAAAAGCAGAACGCGTTAATCGATTTCTATGATCTATGTTGCATTTTGTTTATAGGTTATGTGACTTTACACGAAATTAATAAGACTTGATCCTCTTTTCCGTTTTGGATTTTTTATGAATTGAAAAAAAAAATTTAATTTTTAGGCAAAAAAATATTTTTTTGCCTCCACAAATTTATTTTTACCGGCAAAACTGTTGATTATAAAGAAAAACGTTATATGAACGGATTAAATTGTAATTCTAAATTTTTTTGAGTTTATTTCATCAAAATCGGTCAAGTGGTTCTCGAGTTATGTTAAACTACGTTTTTGCCAAAATGTTACAACTAAGCGAAAAAACATCAAGATAAGGAAAAAATTTAAAAGGTCATAAAAAAAACTGACACATACGAACGCCAAACCCTTTGAGGGTTTTACTATACTGACCTAGTACCATCACCCTGACTTGGAATTTCTCACCCCCCAGACAATAATCCCAAAAATGTTCCATAGTGTTGTTTAATTTATACATTCCGTATTTTATAAAAACAATTTTGAAATAATTTTTGAATAAAATTTTCAAAAAAAACAGGAAATAGAGGGGGAAATATTAAATTAATACGGTAGCACGATTTTACCGGAAACTCACAATACTTATACTTGTCAGATGGTGAATGTCAAGAAAAATTGAGAGAATGGAAGTACCTTCTATATTTATATCATGCTTTAGCCTATTAAAATCATAAATATAGAAACAAATGAAGTTCAAAAAATAATAATTAAATTAATAACAACAACATTTAAAACAAATAAAAATAGAGAATTTGGTCAATCGTACTGAAAAAAGTACAATTTTTCTTATTTTGTGAACATTTTATTTCGCATCTCTGCGCATAGGACTTAATAATCGTCTTTTATGAATGATATATTTTTGGGGACAAAAGTTAGGATTTTTCTGTTGAAATGGGGATTTTTTGGGGACATGACGTTTTAAATTGGGGACATGAGTCAAAATTTTTCTAGCAGCACTGGGGATAATTCACAAGTTATGTTGAATTAAGACTGCTAATGCAAATTAACGCTGTCGTCTGCTATAAGATACGGCTGTATAAAAAAATTTACAGAATCACATTATCGCTACCGCAAACTAATATATATATATATATATATATATATATATATATATAATATATGTATAAATATTGCGATTTTCAGTTGGCAAAAAGTTACTGAATCCAGGTACAGATAATATGTTCGTTTATATAGTCTAAAGTTCATATAGTATTACGTATGTAATGTCCGTAGGGAACTCTTCGTGTGCAACTTGAAGTCGAACTTTAATGAATTTATTTAAATTTTTATTCCAAAAATATTTCAGTGATGTTTGCTTTCGTTTTTAAACCGTAACTATTTGTATAATACAATAATAATATTCATCAATTAACATTTTCAATTAAGTATTTAATTTATTAAATTGAATTTTTATTTAATATTATCAAATTGTGTGCAGTTGAATATTTAATTAATTTTTTTCATTGATATTACAAAATTGCTCATATTTCTTCTTCTTTCTTTGTGTGTTATTAAACTTTAGACATAAGTTAGCGATATTTATTTAAATTACAAAGTTTTTTTTTTTAAATTGAGTTATTCTAACCTTTCTTGTCAAAATATTGAACACTACCCTACCTTGCTTATGTAAAACCAGTAATATTACATATACATGTATGTAGATATATATTTCTTTTTTCTTAAGCCTTGCGTACTCCTTAATCTATCAACAACCAACTACTGTACACTTTCTACATGTATGTGCATATCTGCTGGATATAATAAAAAAACTAACCATTATTTATGCAGATTTCACTTTATGGCCGAACCTAATTTTGTGCATAAATTTCTTACTCCGTTCATTTTTTGCAATGAAAATGTAGATCAACACATGTTAAAAAAAGGAAAAAATATAATAAACGCCAACACACATTAACCAACAAACAAAACGATCGAACCAGAGAAAAAAAAGTGCTGAGCAGCAATCAGTAAACAAAATTTAAAAAAAAAACAAAACAAAAAAATAAACAATGTTCGACCAATACATGCAAAACAATATTTAGTACAAAACTTACAAAACTTTTCGTACGAGTATAACAAATGCACCTTAATAATAAAACAAGTGAAATTATATTCCGGTACATGAAATATGAATTTTTTTCTTTTCTATATCTCTGGCAGTTTACTAGAGGTGTTATTGTTTTGTCTTGTCTTTCTTTTCAAAGTATAAAAATACATAAAATTTAATTGGAAATCGTTTCAGAGCAAACATTCCTTGTACTCTAAATTAAATTAATTTTTAGGGTTCCTAACACTAAAGTTTGAAAAGGAACCCTACACACTTAAAAATACGTTTCAGTTTCAATAACAAAAATCACAGTATTAAACAACTTTTTTTTAGATTTCCTGTGAAAAAAATCATTTCAGTTATCAGATATTTAGTTAAAAAAAATTTGTTATTGAAACAAAGAGAATTTTTTTCAGAAAGCAAAGAAATTTCAAATCGTTTTTTTTTTTGTAAAATTTGATAAGATTTAACGTTGTTATACATGTTGTTGTCAAATCCGTATTTATTTTTTTGAATGTATGAATTTATTATTTATTTGATAATTTATTTATGAAATAGTTTTTTTTTTTGAGTTGTACTGCGAAAACTTGCTGAATTGATAAATATTATTATTAAATTAAAGTATAAAGTTGTCAAAATTCATCTCCCTAGCCAACGACATATAGTTATCGAATCTAAATTGTGACAATTTTTTTCTCTGTATTGTTTTTTGCTACGACGTCTGTCTGTCTATGTGTCCGTCACAGGCTGTTTTCTCAAGAACTGTATCTCCAGAATATACAAAACTTTTGCAAAAACTATATGACAAAAACTATATGACAGTTAAAAATTAAAAGGTGTTCTAAAGCAATCACCGGAGCATGTTGAAATCCCTTGAAATTTTCAAAGTTAATGTATTTTTATGCACCAATTAACACTGAAATTTTAAAAATCAAAAATTAAAGGGAATTTTATCAATTAATATAATTTTGACAACTTGCTGTATATTAGAAATTGTGAGATGCAGAGTCTTGAAATTTTCAAAAACCCTAAACTAAAAAATCCCAAAGTTAAAAAAGTAACGAATGGAAAAATATCGAATATGGAAAAAGCGCTTGAAAAAAATATCACACTAAAGATTGCCAAGAACCGAAAAAATCCTAAAAACGATTTTTTTAACATATATTTATTTATTGTATCTTCATATATGAACTAACAATAAGTATTCAAATCTTAAATCTAAAAAAAAATTATTAGGCCCGACCAGTGTCGGACATAAACTTAGTGATAGTTATAAATAATACATTAGTAGTGATAATCAAAAAAGGGAAAAAAACGAAATATCTCCAAAACTAAGAAATCGGCAAAACTTTAAATATTTATTGTAAAAATAATTGCGAAAAAAAACAAGAAACAAAAAAGAAGCCAAAACTTAAAAGCGACAAATTCTAAAAATTGCAAAAACCAAAAAAAAATAGCAAAATTAAAAAAGCTTCAAAACTAAAAAATCTGTAAAACTAAAAATATTTATTGTTAAAAATCGCCAAAGCGAAAAAAATCGCCAAAAATTAAAAAGCACCAAAACCTCAAACAAAAATCGCTATAACTAATATAGGGTGTTTTTTTGAGGGGTATAGAACTTCGAATTGAAATAAAACACAAGAAAATCGTTTTAATGTCCATCAATTTGGCTTTATTGGAAGGATAATTTTATGCCATTAATGTTTAAATATGATTTCGGGCATGTTGCCGCCGCGGCTGGCTCGAATAAAGCCAATTCTACAGGTCCAATTTTCAACCACTTTTTCGAGCATATGGGGCCGTATGTTGGCAATAACGCCACGAATGTTGGCTTCCAAGTCCCCTAACGTTTCTGGTTTGTTGGCGTAGACGAGGGACTTCACATATCCCCAAAGAAAATAATCCAATGGTGTCAAATCACACGATTTTGGTGGCCAATTGACAGGTCCATTCCGCGAAATTATGCGCTCATCGAATGTTTCCTTCAATAAATCGATTGTGACGTGCGCTGTGTGGCATGTAGCGCCGTCTTGTTGGAACCACAACTCATCCACATTCATGCCATCCAATTCGGGAACAAAATAGTCGGTTAGTCGGCTCCAATTGCTGTGCACGGTGGCGAATCGATTCATTCGGGTCCTCTTCAACACTTTGCTCTACAGCGGCAATTGTTTCTTCGGTGCGCACTGTTCGACGTCTCTGCGGATGCGTATTATCACATAGAGTAAACGTAGTGCGAAAACGATCCATGGTTAACCGAATTAATTGCTCTGATGGACGATTATGTCGACCATAAAATGGACGGAGCTTGCGGTAAACTTCGCGAACTGAACCATTATTTTCGAAATAAATTTGCACGATTTGCAAGCGTTGTTCTTTTGTCAACCTGTTCATGATAAAATGGCAAACCAAACTAAATATTAATCACTTGACAGCTGACAAAATGGCCTCCAGTTAAAAAAGTGATGCTAACTTAAAGTTCTATACCTCAATAAAAAACACCCTTTACAAATCGCCAAAACCAGAAAATAAAATCCTATCAGCGAATAAAAGCGCCGAAACTTAGAAAAAGTGCAAAAACTAAAATATCACAAAAAGAACCGAAAAAAAAGTTTGCCGACCACTTAAAATAAAAAAAAAAATGTCTTTGCCAGGTAAAATATTCGATTAGGGGCCATTATTATAACTTGCCATTAGTTAAAGATAGAATTTGATTGGACGGACCAAACACTTTTTCATTATCACAACTTCACTTTAACCAAAAATGAGCGATAAGTTAAAAACAAGTTCACCCTAGCTGTAACTTTTATCGTGAGGTTTAGTCATTTGAAGTTGCCACGTTTTCATACGTTGCCACACTTTCTACTTCATATATACAGGCAAATTTTATTGACACAAAACAAAAACAATGCAATACAAACATAAAATAATACAAAAATAATATTAAAGAATTGACAAAAATGGTTTCACCTTGCTTGTAATTTGGCAAATAAACAAAATCAAGCTGCCACTAGGTACTTTTAATAGTCAATATCCATAGAAATGTTGCCACCAAATAAAAATTATATTATTTATTTCATTGGACAGTTATAATAATGGAAAAATTTTAAAGTTCAATTTATAGTTCAGTTTTGCTTAAGTTAGGATTAACTATCTGGTATTTTATCGTCAAGTCATAATAATGGCCATAAATAGGTTAGAGTTCGTGAATTATTACATATGGGCAATTCTCAGGCGACGGTCGCGACATTCGTACACGTTTAGTTGAGCATGTTACAAGCAGAAAATTCAACAAGTTAAAAAATTTCATGAAATATTTAACAATTACTACGTTTATACGCACGGCTTATTTGCAACTAAAACTGTAAATTATTGCCACATTCTTATTGTGACTTACTAATTCGGAAAAATATTCACGATTAAGGCCAGGTTTCCATCTGTGTAAGCGTAAAAAAAGCGTAACCACTAATTACTAATGAAAAACTTTTAGATTCAGACATGTTAATGTTAAATAGTTTCATATATAACTAATAGACAATTTTATAGAATCCATCATCTTTGCAAAGTGTTTAAATCGAAAAATACATGTCTGAGTCAAGCAGTTTTTCATTAGTAATTAGTTGGTTACGCTTTTTTGTGCAATTGACACACAAGAAATGCGAGATGTAAATTCAGTCTAACGCACTATTTGCAAACAAAATGCTTGGGTTACCACACTTAAAAATGTTTGCTAATAAAAAAAATTAAATTGACAAAATATTGCACAAAGGCACATTGACAGAAGAAAATACTGACAATAAAAACACATTATTATTTGTTATTTTACACATTCATACTATTTTTTTGGCAAACATAAGTAGCATTTATATAGAAGTGCTACCAAGTTTTTATACATTTTCAAATAGTGCGCGTATAAATGTAGTAAATTTAAATTAAGTATAAGTTCCTCGGTGTTTAAGGTCAAGGATATAGTAAGCCCACAGACATTCTCTCACACACACATACTCAATTAATGTCAGCAGAATGGTGTAGGGAATAACGTCAATAGCCTACGTGTAAATGTCGCATGCATGCATACATTATTTTAGCACGTGTGTATCTAAGATAAAATGAAGAAGAAACAAAATTAACTATGTTTCAGTAAAAAAGAAAACAAAAATGTACATTCGCTCAAATAAGGCACCATGCTATTTGAATCCATAGTCATGGCATAAAACAACAACAGACTAGACATTAAGGCAACATTCCTGTAAACAGCAAGGAATACGTTTACGGACTTCGACAACAATCAAACACAACTTACAAATATTTAAAACAAACAAAAACAACAATAGACAAATGACAAAAAAAAAGTTAAATGAAATTAAAATGCAAACTAAAGAAATTGCAGTATTTGAAGGAAATATTTTTGTTTGAAATGGAATATTAAGAAAACAATGCACTAATAAATGCAACTAAACAACAAAACTGTTGATTATGATTCTCAAATGAAGATGACGTTGAACGACCAGGCTGTGTGGACTTTAAAAATGATAAGACCACGAAATCCATGACAAGAGAAAAGAAATCAGAATGCTATTGATGCCGTGCGCAGCTATGCTGCCACTACTACAATAACTACTTGTCTTTTTGATGATAATGTGACGGCTAAATATTTGCGAGTACACCAGTTATTTAGCAATTGTGATTTTTGTTTGAATTGAAGAATGGAAAAGATGAAATAAATAAATATCAAATAAAAAAGTGCTTACGAGGGTTGTTCTGTTTTTGTCTTAGATACCAACACATGTTTTATGTTACATCATTTTCAACTGAAAAAGCATATTGATAGGATTTTATTAACAACAAGCATATATATATATACGAGTACACTCAAGCATAGTAAAAAAGGGGCAGTATACTTGCACAGAATCAGAGCCCGTTTAGATAAAGTGTGACATAGCTGCGACACATCGCCTGTGACTCGTGTTTTGTGGTAAAGGGACAATGTTAACTCTTCTCTTTTAGACCCCTGCACAAGACTACTTACAAGAACTTTTTTGTTTGCAAGAAATTTGTTTCAGTTATAGCAGTTATATGATTAAGGAAGAAAATACTTCGCGACGAAAGAATTTGTGATGCTTGATTCTTCCTAAGCGTGGGCGCGTATACACGATATACGTATGATCTTTTATTTTTCTGCGCACATACAAACGCATACATGCATTGACATTAGCGCTTGCTTTAAAAAAAACGCCCTTAAACGCATAATACATCTTACACACACACCCACTCAAACGTACAATACGCAAAATAACAAGCATACATGCATCAAAACTACTTCTTTTGCGTGCTTGTTGCGAACAAGGAGTCTTCGGGACATCGCTTGTGAACACTCATACGCACGACATCAATACATCCATCGTGCTTCGCTTATTAAACGACAGCATTTATTATTGGTTTAGTATAATATATGCTACGACAATATATTTACATATCAAGACTATTTACGCAGCCCTCTGTTCTTTTTTACATACATATTTCTTCCTCTTGTATTTTGGTTCTGCTATGTACGAGCAGTGTTGCCAGTTAGCCCTCTTTTATATTGGGAAACTGGTGGTTAGTTAATGTATAACATGCATGATATACAAAGTTATAGTATGCAAATTATAAACAAGTAAAGTAAGAAGAGAAAAGAAATAATTGTACTTTGGTGATAAATTAAAAGAAGTATAACTATGTCGACATATTAAGCTTTATGTCAACAGCAGAAATGCTTTACGCACGTCCACAGCAGCATACCTGGGTATGTACATACGTTTTGTATGGGGAATGGTACGTCGTTAGCATAAAAATGCTAATTACGTATCTACCTGGTTTGTTGGAATTTCCCAATTATTTTTTTAGTTTGTTAGAAATGGACAAAAGGCTAAAAAATTTTATGATAACCAATTTCATCCTCACAGTCATTGTTTGTTGAAAAAAGTGGTTGTATAGGTAGACGACATACGTATATAATAAATATATAATATAGGCAGGTAGAAACATTTATTGTTGCGGAAATTTCATTCTTTGTAGTATCGTCAGAAAATTTAGTTTACATTTGTGATTCGAAGTGAAAAGACGTTTCTGTTTATTTTGTGGAAATAAAAAAATATTAAAAGTGAAATGGCTGATGGTGAATGGCTTACTCCGCGACAACTAAGCGCACTTTCGTACGAAGAACAACAAGCATATATTCGGCAAGCGCTTGAAGAGAGCCAAGAAGAAATAAGTGACCATGATTCAATAGTTGGTGACGAGGCTTTAGGTGATATTGGTGGAGATGACTCAGACGTTGAAGAACCCATGTTACCAGAATATGACCCAGAGGGCGACAGTGATTCTGATGAAGATCTTGAAGATGCACCAATTGGAACTGGCGAAGTTTTTACTGCCAGAGATGGTAATGTTTGGTCCTCGATACAACCACAACATGTAAGATTCCGTACGCACAACATTCTAAGAAGTGCAGAATCTGGACCAGTACGGCCAACGCAGGGTTTGACCATTGCAGAAACGTTCCAATTGATAATGTCAAACGAAATATGCGACATAATTATTCGTGAATCAAATCGAAAGGCAAGGCAATTTTATAACATGGACAAGTGCTTGTCCGAATTTAGTACGAAGCGGCGCACAAATAGATGGCCTCTGGCTTTCTTTTATAATATTGTGGACGTTGCTGCGTTTGCTGCATACGTAATATACATTGACAACAACACTCACCTGAAGACATCTACAAGCCGCCGTAGGATGTTTCTCCATCAGCTTAGCGAGCAATTGTGCAAGCCAGAAATGGAAAGAAGGGCGAATAACAGCAGAATATCCAGAGTTTTTTCAACGCGCAACGCCATCGAAGCCATGAAAGGTGGGCCCATCGGAGTTGTGGATGCTGAGGCACATGCATCGGAGGAACGTGATAGTACGGGCCGGCTAAAAGTAAAGGGGAATTGCTACATCTGCTCGAAACGACGCCCTACTCCTAAAGCATGCACATTATGCAACAAACCAGTATGCGCAGAGCATTCCAAAGACTTACGTCAATGCGATAGATGTATTTGAATTTCAATAATTTTAAGCAAAAATAATTAAAACTGACGTTATATAATAATAATAAAAAAATAATTACAAAACTTAGCTCAAAATAAACTGTACTTTTATATTATATTATCATATTTGCATGCGTTTTACTATACATACCCAGGTATGTATTCTGTTGACTTAAGGGTGCAACTTTGTAAATGGGCTTTATCTTCCGAACGGATGATCTAATCCTAACCAAACTTGGAACTATTGCGTAAAACAGTTTTGACTAGGATATCAAGAAATTTCAAGTCGATCCGGTTATCCAGTTTAGAGCTACAGCGTTTTCAAAACTAAAAGCATACCCAGGTATGTTGCCGTTGACATAAAGGTTAATTCTTCATTTCCCAAACAAGCAAATAGTTCCTATATGGCGGCACAAATACAAATAAAGGAAAATAAGCATTGATCACATTAATATTTAAAAAATCCCCTGGCTATTGCGACAAGAAAGTCTTCATGTAAAGAAGGGACTCCAAAAAAGAACGTAGGCGTTGTCGCAGCTACATCAAACTTCATCTAAACGGTCTCTAAGCATATTAGTAATCAAAAAATTTTTCAGCCTTTATCTCCCCTTGTTACAGATATGTAATTATTAATTTTAATTCAACTCAATAACTTTGGTACAATATCTTATTTCAAACTGTGAAATTAGTTCGTAATAAAAGATTGTATCTGCTACAGCAAAAGAGATAAAAAATAAACCCGGTTCACACACTTCAACTTTTGTTGAACAACTCGTAATTCAGCTCTAAGAAAGACAGAGAAGGAAATACAAATATATCTTTTTTTCTTACAGCTGAATTATGAGTTGATCAGCAAAAGTTGAAGCGTGTTAACTTGGACTAACCCTACGGTTTTATTAAATCAATGATTCCGCAGTAGAATTTTAAAAAAAAGTTATTTAATAGGCGTTTTACTTCATTAAATTTTGTGAATGTCAAAGTTAATTATTGTCGTTATTTCTAAAATACTGTGAGTGAAACTGTTTGTAATTTAAAGCTTTTTGCGCCAAAATATATGAAATTTTTCACATTTTCTTCTTCATCACAAAAAGAGTGAAATTATAAAAAGATCATAGAAAAAATGTTTTAATTTATGCTACGAGCTCTTAAAATCTTTTAAATATAAATAGTTTCATGATTAAGTGAGTAACTTTTTCAAGTTCTTTATTCGCTAAGGAAATTGCTGGTCCGGATCGCACTTCTTCTAATAGAATGCCGACCTAAAACCTCTAATTAATGGTGACGAATACAATGATATGATTACTCACTATTTTTATCATAATTTTTTTTAAATAAATTTGCGCAACTTACCCCAACTTAAATTCAAAGACCATGTGACTTAACTTGGTTTAAATATTTCCTGCAAAACCATGTAAAGGCCAATAGATCCAACAATTTATTTTTTAGGAGACATCATTTGTCACGTTATCACTTGCTGCATAACGTCACCGAAAATATGCTTACATGATTTTACTTCCCCGTGCTGGCTGATGTGGCCAAGTGCCTGAAATCATATGCAAATAAAATCGAAAACTAATTATCTTTCGAATAATTTAAATTATATACTTTGAAAAATATTTAAACAAACTTTAAGTTAGGGGCAAATATTTAAGACAGTTGGTATATTAGTTAAGCACTGAAAATAACAATATATAAAATATAATTGTTTTGCAGTTAGTTTAATTATTTTTCTACGAATTTAATTTATTTCTATGTTTGATTTTGATTAAGCTAAAGTTCGTATTTTTTAGGAAGTCAAATTAAATGTGATAATTTTTAAAGAAAAAATAACAACAAAGTTAATTGTAAATATTTCGACAACTACTAGCAGAACGGAACAATATGGTGTTTTATGGTGTTTTCCGGGGTCGTTTAACCTTCATCATTAGCGTTCTTGTACTTGGTCCAGTGTTATTAGTGTCAGTTGATCCCAATTTCAGCTTTATGTACAAATTTTTCAGCGCAAATAAAAAATTTTAACTGTTTTGTTTCATCGTATTATTAATTTAATTTGTTTTTAAAGAAAAACACAAACACAATTCGCAAAGCGATTAGCTTGTCTGCGAAAAACACCCAGGGTCTATGGTGGGAATCGAACCCATGACCTCTGGACTGAGAGGCTAGCATCGCTCCCAGTCAGCCACAGGTGCACCCATTATTTGCTGAATGCTTTTTTCTAACAAAAGCTTAATTTTACCATACTTAATATACATTTTTTTTATTCAAAATGCCCGTAAAAATATTCTTGAAATTAATAATTTCTGAAAATTGGTTGGAGGCAAAAACTTAACGTTGCTGAAATATCAATATTTTACTTTTTTTTATAATATGAAGGAATATTTTATTGAAGGGAATAAAAAACTTCCGCATATAAATCAAAGATTTTTCAATTAATCAGGAATAATAATATAGTAATATAAATAATTTTTTTTATAAAGAGGCACTAGTAACACTAAGGTAATTAATGTTTACTACTATTACCAGGTGTTACATTCTTTAGGAAAGGGATAGTGATAGAGAAAACAGGTGGCAAGGGAAGCGATAGAGGAAAGCTTAATTCTTTTACAGCTCTGATTTTTTAACGTTTTTTAGTAATGCCATGTTGCAGCGTCTCTGGTGATAAGTAGCCATTTTATTTTATTGGTTATTTTACTCTGCTGATGATTCTGCTATACAACGAAGGATGTTACATTAGTATTAGTAACTGCTGAAGTTTGCTTAGTTAAATGAGCAGTGACTATGCCTTCATCACTTGAACTTTCCTACAACAACTGATACAAAGGGACACTAATGTACTTCAGAAAATACGTGATGTTGTTATTTAATGACTGGACCTTCGGTTTTTTTATTCCATGTTGACTTTATTTATTTACAGCATTTAACATATTATACTATAATAAAAACTAGTATATAATAATAAATACAACGTGCTCTCAAGTACTTTGAATATAAAATAATCAGCCTTATCATGAATTCCAGATGTGAAAATTTCCGAATAAAATTTTTCGTTACATATTTCCACTTTTTCCAACACACAAATCTTTGTGAATAATTTTCTTCATATATTGTCAGATTATTTCGCAATCGTATGAAGTTTTTTGATACCAATTGTCCACACGTTCGGAAATGTCCATATGAAATTTTATTTATGATAAGCTTGTATAATAGATAATCATTACGAAAATTATAAGCGTAATTTGTAATGCAAGTTTTTGTTAAAACATTACTTGTATATGAGGCAACAGGAACTTTGGTTTATAGTCAACGTGCTACTACTTCAGCCCACGCCACTTCTCATTTAATGAAATATTTTTGTTAATTAATTTGATTTTATAAATACAAGATTAATTAAACTAGACTTTCGCTGTGTGTGTATATAAAGTGTAAGGTAAAATTTATTAATTAAAATTATTTAATATGTATATATTTGTGCAAATTTTTTATGATTTGAGAAAATGCCAGAGCAAAAATGAATTTTCATGTTTTGAGAGAAGCATGACTTTATTAAAAAAAATACAGACAGAAAGATTCCTTCTGAAATTACAACAACTGGGGGAAATCATAATAAATTCATTAAATTTGAAGTTAATCTCGTGGATTTAGATTTTTATTAATATGCTAATAAATAAATTAGCTTCAATTAAATCGAAAAGTCTTTTGACGGGGATGCTTAAAACAAATCTGATAAAAATCTGGTTTCAGTACTATTTTCTATCGATTGGCAACACGGATTTAAATATACTTATATAAATGTTCTGCTTGTTCTTAAGCAGCCCATACACGATTCAATTCAATTTTCAATTGAGTCGGTTGTTGTCCAAATCAAAGCGTGTATGGCTTTTTCAATTGATTAGTTTGGCAGTTGTCGAGTTGGTTGAAAAAAAATCAAAAGATTTTGATTTTTCATGTTGACTAGTAAATCTTTCAATTCGATTGTGCTGTGTGTGTTCGAGTCTCTTGATTAGCTGTCAAAATTTATGTTTGTAGCTTTATTTTGTATAAAAAAAGTTATCTATTTATAAAATTGTATTTAATTTGATTGAATTCTAAATATAAAATATAAATATAAATGAATAAATACAATAGAAGTTTTGAATTTTTAAATTTTTATTTATGAAAAAAATATAAATTTGATAGTTGAATGAAAATCTTTCAATTCAGTTTATGAAGTGAGTGGCCAAGAATCAATTCAATTGAAAGACTCAATTCACAATTGAATTGAAACGTGTATGGGGTGCTTTACAATTAGTTGTTGTTGGTCAAAACAAAAGACTTAAGAAACGAGCTTCCTACTCATAAAAAATGCTGTGATTCTTGGGAGCTGTGATCTACTACGAAAGTTTTACTTTTTCGGCGATAAAAGTTATTGCTATTGGAATAGAATTTCTCGATAAATTTTCCATGTAAAAATTATTCATATCTTTTAATACTAGTCATGATCTAAATTTGAATAAAAGCAACTCGATATAAGTTTTCATAATGAAGACAGTTTTATTAAGAGCTAAATAACGTATTCTTTAGGTTTTAATTAAAAGCCAACAAAAAAAACTTTCCAAATCTCATCTACTAAATATATCTCGACGCATTGAAATTTTCTTAGTTTGCAATAACTTTTCACAAAAAACCTTTTAAGCTCTTGAACTAATCTGTTCACTATATGAGAATTTTCAAATAAATTTGCCAGTTATTTGCATCTTAAATTTTTTATTCCTAGAATTAAGAACATTTTATTGTATTTTCTGTACATTTTTTTAAAGTAAATTTGCATATTTATATCCCAATGAAATGGCAAATGAAATAAATATTAAACTTTTATGATGGCGGCTTCTTTAAAGTTCATAAACAATCTTTTTAATTTCTCTTAGACAAATGTTAGTTTACCTAGCGACCCTCTTTAATTTTTAAGAAGCCAAAGCCACCGAAAAACTAAACAGCAAAAAATAAAAGAGTAAAAACAAGTTGCAAACAGCTGTGTTAAGTCAGGCTTACAATAAAGTAGCAAACTAGCAATAAAAAAAAAATAAAAAATATTACAAGCAAATGCAAAAGAAAATCGCACAATAACAATATTAAAGCTACGAACGAAACAAAAACACAAAGAAACCAAACAGAAAATGTTTCATAAAAACATGAAATATTGGACATTTAAGTGCATCTTAAGCACTTGCATTTATGTGCACACAAAAATAGAAGCAGTTGCAGCAGTTAGTTGTTGGCAAAAATCACCTTAAATAAAAGGAGAAAAAAAATTATTAAAAAAAACTATGAACAAAATTAACAAAAAAAATAGTTTTTTTCAGCGAAGATACTTTTCTTAAATTTAAGCCACTTGTATGTTTTTGTATCAAGAAAAACAAACAAAATAAATGCTTAGAGAAAAAAATTATTTAGATTTGCATATTTCCTATTTTCTTAACATATGTATAATATTATGCAAATGCTCACACTCATCTGAAATTGCAGCAGAAAGAAAAAAATAATAATACTTGCAACAATAACAATGGCAGTGTGCTTAGCTTCTAATGTCCTCATAAAAAGCTGTATTACATAGCCACAAACAAGCCGGCGCAATCAGGGGAATAAAGTTAAACTATATTTTGTTAACAATCTTTATAGCTTTTCAAATAATTTAAAACATAATATCGAGGGGGTTAATGAAAGTTTTTCATGCTTCCAGGGAGGCGCTACGAAATAAGGCCCAAGGAAATAACGACCAAATAAGAAATGAAATAAGTCCCAAAGAAATAAAATCAAAAAAAAAAAATAAGACACAAGAGTAAATTTATGAAATAATTAAAAAAAAAACTAAAAAAAAATTATAAAGCCCAATGAATAAATAACCCACCAAAATAAAAAATAAAAATAAAAAAAATTATATAAGGCCGATTAAAAACCTCTTAGTTTTATTGGGCCTTATTTCTTTTTCTGATTTGGGCCTCATTTCACAGAACCTCAACAGAATACTAAGAGCTTTAGAAAAAGAAAGAGCAGTTTTGAGTTGTATTCGGGTTTCGAACTTCGCGGGCTATCGAAAATAACTATTAAAATTTAGAAACATAACGGCACAGCACAAAACAGAAACAGAAAGTAGAGGCTAATAAAGCCTTAAGGAGCTACAGTAGGTTATGTATAACTGAACATATGTAGTTCTTTTTGGGCCTCGTTTTTTTTTTTTTTGATAGATTTTGGCCCAAAAATTAAGTTGGAACATTATGTCACTTAAACTTTTTTAGTCCTTATATGTGGTAAGATATGTTAGTATGAGTATTTATTTTAAATTTATAATATTTTTGCAACACTTATAGGCAAAAAATATCGATATATCAAATGTTCACAGACACTATTTCCTCTATATTTTCCTAGTTCTAGCACAATGCATTGCAGCAGTAGGAAATATCCCCTGAGTGCTGGTCCTACTTAAAAAAAAAATATCGATGTTTTAAAAAAATATCTATCGATACTGTTCAAAAATACCGATACTATGACCATAGAAAATTTCGTTGAGCAACGAATTTTTAATCGGACAGAATTTTGCTTTCGGTAGAATATTTTAATATCAAAAACTAAGGGTTTTTTTTATAGAGGTATAAAACTGTAAGTTGGTAACACTTTTTTAACTCGCGGCCATTTTGTCAGCTGTCAAGTGATAGTGCAAATAGTGCAAATTTATTTTGAACAACATAATCAGATTAACTATGGAACGTTCTACTCCGCTAGACTTTTTCTTTTCACTTGAGGGACAACATTCACCACGTTATTGCCAATATACACTGAAAGGAAAAGAACTTTGTGCCGGGAATGAAACCATTAGGTTGAAAAACTTTTATTACTACAACGACAAATTTCATTAATAAAATGAAAGATTATATTATATTCGTGCAAATCTTATTATATAGAATTCATACAAAAAAATATTTTAAATTGTTTAGGTTATATAAAAGAATTAATTAATCTTTAATTGTGGAAATTATAGTTTGGTTGCAACTTTAATGAAATATTTTCGTAACTACCATGAAGAAATCTTTCTGCTGTTGGCAGCTTCGAATCCTAGAGACAAGTCAAAGTATTTTTTTTTAATATATATATTTATATGTATTTATTTATAAGTTATAATTATTCACATAAATTAAATAATGTTGAATTAATTACATCAATTAATAATGTTGAATTAAAATTTCATTAATGATGGTATGTATTTAGTACGTATCTTAATAATATTTGAGATTGTTGTGCCCAGAGCGGTAAGTGCGTTGACTACCACGCGATGAGTTCCAAGTTCAAATCTTTGCTGCAGAAGACAATTATATACATACAAACATTTTTCTGATGCCTGTGCCAATATACACACGTAAGTTAAAAACCTAGCTAAAAAAATATGTATGGAGCATAAATGATATCCCAGATATGGTTCGGATCCGAAAAATGAGGGTATATGGGCATATATGATTATATATATTCATACATGTATGTGTAAATATTCCGCCTACAGTATGCAAAGTTCACATTCATACTCTCTTGATTCACAAAAGCGCACTGCTGTGCAATAAATTAAATTACTAAAATTACTTTTATTTAGATTTTGAACAGGAATGTTTATCCCTGCTCTCTTGCAAACTCAGACTTAGGGGCAAGACAGAAGATGAAACAAATAAAAAGTTGCTCCCGAGAAATTATTTCATAATTACTAGGCAGTTATGGACTCATCTAAATAGGAAAAACACAGCTTATTTAATTTTAAAAAATAGAAAACAAATCTCGATCCTAGTGTCCGTACGAACCGGACATTGTCTGTTAGGGAGGCTAGCATAAACGTTAAAGTTCAAATACAATGATTTTTGTCGTAGTTGCCAATATATCGATGAAGGGGTAAGTGTGGAACTATCCTGGACTTGCAAAGAAGGAGAATGACCATAATGGGCGCTTTGGAATTTCGAGAACTTTCTCACGTTGCCTGTGTTGAACTGGAACGTATTAGTAGCTTTATATTGAGTTTTTGTTGGTTCGACGGTGAGGACTCTGCACAAGCAGAGTCTTCATGGTATCACAATCGAACAAAATGGTCTAAGTGAGTCCGGAATTCTGGCTGCCACTCTTACCTAACCTAACCTAAACATGGGCATATAAACTATGAAATTAACAACTTTTGCTGATTACACATTTGGCATTTCTTTTGTTGTCCTTTTGTGTTTGTAAGGCAATGCCACTAGGACACTCTATTGCAATGTCACAAAATGTCATTATGTAAATACCTCGTTTATACGCAAATCTTGTTTGCAAAATAAAACTATTTGCAAATACTAAACTCACCGTTTATACTTAGATAAAATACGTTACTATCTGTGAATGATATTGCCACACATTGTTAAATGTGTATTACATTTCTTACAAAACAAAAATAATTGGCAACATTTTACATCTTATTTGCAAATAGTGAAAAAAAGTTATATTGGCAACGCTTTCCAGTTTAATTTGCAAATAAAAAGTGCGTATAAACGGGATAAAAGTAAACTAAATACTAAATATGAAATAATCGAATGGATTTCATTAAAGCTTCAATTTTAACATATAGTCATGGCAGTCGTGTAGTTGAGCTTTAGAATCAGCTTTTAGGAAACACTATAAACAAGAGAGTTTGCTGTTTAACTATTTATCAATTTTACGCATGAATACTGATTTTAGAGCACATACATTTTCCTCAGGACTTGTCCAATTAATTGTACTAATTTTTAAAGCTTAAATAGAATCAAAAAATTTTGATAGGATAATCCCAACTGTCTTATTTTCAAACAAATTTCAATTTGATTAAAATTACCTATAAATATTTTAAATATCTCTCTACCAAAAACATGCAAATAATGTCTTAACCTCAAAAACAAACAAAAAATTAATAACTAACATATATTTTTTATGTGCATTCTTGTTCTTGGCTAATATTATACAAATTCTTATGCAGACACAAGACAAAAAGTACCTCATAAACAATTTTATTAAGTGGAAAAAATTTGATATGATTTAAAAATAAAATCATAAAAAAGATAGTACGAGTATTTGCAATAATGCAAAAAGACAAAGCAATAATGAACACGTGTTGCATTTCCTCTAAAACAAATTGCCGTTATTTGTTAAATAAAAACCAATATATTATCCTTCTTAAGCAAGCAACTATAAAGCAAACAAAAACAAACTCATCTATGGCGGACATATGGCATGACATTAAGGAAATGCTACTGTTGTTGTCGTTGCATATTTCCATGGTTCATACCTGCATATACATACATACATACACACATACATATGTAACATAGAGCACTCAAACTACATTCTTAAATACTCGTACATATGTATATACTTACAAGCAAAATATCACATTTAATTTGCTTAGAGTTGAAGGTGAATAAACAAATGAAACCAATACTTAAAAAATGTCTCAACATAAATTCTTCCCATATGCTGCTTTACGAGCCTTACAGAAGTCAAGATTTCTCTCTATGAAGCGTTGTTCAGAGAAATAAATAAGTAAAATGAAATAGGAAAGAAAAACAAAAAGAATAAAAGAAATCTGTGTGAGAGATCAAGCAGTTGGGTGTATGCTGACTATAGAATTAAAACATTGTTACATATAACACCCTTAAGCGGTGTAAAGCTGCATTGAATTTCTTGTGGTATCAGATTTGAGAGCTTGAGAAATATTGCTTGTCTTTATCTTGAACTTAACAAGAGATATCGTTGGCTGTTTGAACTGCTTTAATAATTTGCATCCTGTTAGAAAGCCTCGAACACTAAACTGCTGCAGGGAGATGAGGAGCCAATACAGGTACTCTGCTAAAATAAAATGAAAAAAATACTGTAAAACTATTCAGTTGTTTGACGCGCTATGCAGTGGCTGCAGTAGTGGAGAAAATTTTCTGCATGTACAATGGAGAAATATCTCTTCTTTAACACACTTTGCTTAACTGCAAATGTGCGTAGGTGGAGTGAGAAGCTATAAAATTGTTATAAATTTTTCCATAATTAAATCAAAGCATATTTATTGGCCAATTTAGTTGGTTTGTACTGTGTGACAATTATGTACACAGATTTAAAATTTCATCGAATTAAGACAAGACGTCTAAAAGTGATGAGGAAATGGATCGGATAAGACAACATACCACTCCATCAGAACATATGGACGCCACTGAATGAATACGACCAGACTTTGGAAATGTCCGAACGGTTACGTGAGACCAGGTTTACAACACAATGCGCGAGTGTGATACCAGAAAGACACTCCTGGGCCAATCGAATCCTAAATCAAAAACCCATGGGAGCTAGATGCTACATGGATGGCTCGAAGGTAGGGGAAAGAACGTGCCTAGGTTTCTTCATAGTAGAACCGGAGACCGAGATTTACTTTCACTTGAGCCTGACCATAATACAGTCTTCTAGGCGGAGGTTCATGCGATCACGGAGGATTTAAAATCGATCAAAGTGAAAATAAGACCCACAGAGCTCAATATATTTACCAAGTAAGTAAACTGTGGGACCGTTTTAGATTGCAAAAATATCATAACATCATAAAACTCGTCTGCTTGGGCATCGGCCTACTACGGCGTAACCGGAAATGAACGTACAAATGAACTGGCGAAAAAGGTCAAAGTAATGTGATCTTTATCCTCAAAGGAGGGAAAGCATCACATACCAAGGCGAAGGATTTTAGAACCATAAGCTTAACTTCCTTCCTTCTAAAAACACTTGAAAGAGTGATGGATGTTCACGTTAGAACAACCATAGACAGCTCTCTACTCTCAGTCTCTCAACACGCTTATATCAAGGACAAATCGGTTAAAACCGCCTTACATTCGCTTGTAGGATATATTGAGAAGTGATTCGAGCATAAGAACTACAGCTTGGCAGCCTTCATGGACATTGAAGGTGACTTTAATAATATTGATCCAACGGTAATCATTAAGTTTCTTAGAGAAGTGGTGGTTAACCGAGGGATTTATCGGCTCATAGGAAATTTGCTAATACGCAGAACTATCACATCCACCATACGAACGGCTACCATCACCAGGCAGGCCCACAAAGGTACGCCTCAGGGTGGAGTCCTATCAGCACTATTGTGTAATGTGACGGTCAACAATCTGCTCACAAAATTAGAATCCTTGAACATTAGAATCGTTGCATATGCCGATGATGTAGCGATAGCAATATCAGGATTTCACCTGGATACGTTATCACAGAGGCTAGAAACAGCACTAAATGAGATTAATGCTTGGTGCTATAGAAGCGGCCTTAGTGTTAACTCGGCCAAAACGGAACTAGTACTCTTTACCAGGAGATACAAAGTCCCCGACTTCAATTAAGCAAGATTGAATGGCATGTTTAGTGTAACCCTGTCGGAAAGTGCCAAATATCTAGGCGTTGTTCTAGATAGTAAACTTTCCTGGAGAGAAAATCTTTCTTACATCTGTAAGAAGGAAATTGGCTCTACTTGGAGAATTAACCCCAAAGGAGTCGGTTGGATACTAGAGATGAGATAAAACCTATCCTATTTTATGGAATGTCGATCTAGTGGAAAACACTAGAATCAGCGGGCGAATAATATATATGAACTCATTGACTATTGCACTCCCAAACCCTACTTCAATAGGAAATTTAATATTTCTTTGGCAGAAGAGTTGAAAACATTTCGCATCTTCTCTGCTTCTGCCCAGCTTTGGAGGATCTCCGTTTCCGATTCCTTGGCAGAATATTGTTCAATAGTATGACCGTTTACCCTCCTCTATAGCATGTGTATGTACCAGACTCCTGACATACTTCTGTTCTCTTTTATTCTCTCTTACTATAAAAAAAACTTTTCATCTATATCCTCCCTTTATTCCCTTTCCCCCCTTATTCTACTGCTTTCAACTTAGAGGTAGCACAAAGGGATCATCGTATAGGAACCAAGAGAGCTGGACCCCTTGATTTTTCATTTCTTCACCAGCAGCCTGCTAACCTTACCTTACATACCTTACAGACAGTAAGTCTAACTAATGCGAAGCCTTTCAAGAAGATTGAGTTATAAAATTGGGCGAAGATAGCCCACAGAACACGATGGAATTGTGATACAGTAATCTAACCAAGATTCTATGGGGTGACCCGGACGAAGATAAAACAAGGGGACTGTTGAAAGTAAACAAGCCCGAGCCCGAGTTGACCGGAATCTTATTGGGACAATCTAATCTACGAGGGCATTTGTACCGGATCGGAGCCACGAATGACAACGAATACAGGACGTGCATGGAAGATATGGAGACAATGGAGTACTTCCTTTATCATTGTCCAGCTTTCGCCCAGCCGAGATCCCGTTATTTTAGGGATGAGACCTTACCGAACATCACCACCTTAAAAATACTGACTGAAAAAGTTTGAGGGTTGCCAATTTAGCACTATTTAACTATGTCAAACGCGCTTTTTTCGTGCAAGTGCGTTCAGTAAAAACCCGCTGAATTTGAGTAAATAACAACGTTTTAATTTAGCATTTTTATATATATTTTTTTTTTGCATTTTAATTGCAAAACTTTTCGAGGATTTATATATTTAGATTGTTAGAAAGTTTCATGAACAAAATTTTTATACAAACTAACGATTTTGGAAGACGATGTTGATTCTATATTAAATGATTTTAGTTTAAGATATAATTTCAAAAAATGTTTTAGTATTAAAAAAATAATTTTCTATGTAAAATAGAAAATTGGCCGTAATTGTAATCAATTGTAAACGACTTTTGTAGCGGGCAAGGTGTTGTATGTGGTAGAGCCGTTCCCACACTGCGACCCACTGAAGCTCATTCGATCACATTTTATTATGTGAGAATGCGTGATTATCTATACAAATCATATACACGATAGCGTTGTTAATTTTTCTTACCTTGTCACCACCGGGGTACGAGGCAATATCTTCGAAACTTTTTTGTATTGACTTCTCACGACTAAAAGGTACTAATTCAGTAGCAGTGTCTTCATTTACCTCAATACATTATTCATTTCCAGAATATACATTACATGAATCACTCGTAGATGGCGCACACGAGTCTGAAGCAACTGCTGAATTTTCTCTTAACACTCGCACAAAACTTCTATTTAGTAATTTTTTTTCAGAATTTTTTACTTTGGTAATTTCAAAAAATGTTGTCTTGTGAATATGTTTTATATGACAGATCAAATTAGAGGTATTACCGACGGTCCTTATATTTTTTCGCACAGCTTACACTTTCGCCAATCGCCATTTTTTCTCCAAAGTATTTCCAAACTAAGCTTGATGTCGATACATATTCGATATTTATTCGATGTATTGCAACCACAACATCGATGTTTACGATGCATCGAATAACATCGGCCAGCTCTAGGCTGGAGACCTACTACCCCTAATTTATTAAAATTATGCACAAGAGCAATAATTTTTTAATAAAAATTAACTTCTAAAGTTTGCAAATAAATTCTTACGCCTTAAAATTTTAAAAGGATATAAATGCTGGAAAATATTTTGTTTTACATATTGCAAAAATTACAAAAACTCGCAAATAACTTTCGGATACAGATAGAAGCCATCGAATAGTTTTCTCATAATTTTGCATATTAGTACAAAATATTATTTTATTTTTGTAATATTTTTTCTTATTTGTTTTGTATCATAATATCTAGGCGCACGATAGTGCACCAGGCCAAGTTCCGGCCAATGCACGCAGTGTGTATATTTACACGAAGCCATTCGAGCTGTTTTTACCCCCCTCATAACTTTGTTCCCGCGACCGTAAAATTATGAACTTTAAATCATAATTAGAATAAATTCATATAACCACATATGCGAAGTTTGAAAGTTTCCGGAGATATAGAGGTGCAAAAAGTGCATATTTTAAGACATACTCACTGACCACTGACCACTGACACACTCATCAAATTGATGAAGCACTTCCGCTATAGCTAGAGAGCTAAAATTTGGTACACGAGAAGATCTAGGTGAGCAATGAACCAGAAAAATCTGAAAACCCTAAAATTGTAACCAAGAGGGCGGGGCTACGCCCATAAAAATTGGAAGCTATTTGATTGAAATTCGGCATATATACTGCGGTAATGCAAGGCTATAAATTTTTTATTAAAAAAGTTCGCGTTGACACGCCCATACAATTTAAACCTTATTTTAATGCCCTGCGGCTCAGCATAATTAGATATACTATTTATCTAGCTATTATTATCCGTTCGTAACGAAACTAGACACGAATAATAAGCACTGACCCAAAAAAATTTGACTTTGGAAAAGTGGGCGGCGTTACGCCTATAAAAATTTAGAATTAAAAGTTGCACTAAAGAGCTGAAATTTGATATACAAGTAGGTCTATTTGAGAACCAAACTAGAAAAATCTAAAAATCGGAAAATTTTAGTTAGAGGGGCGGGGCTGACGCCCATAAAACTTAAAAATTAAAAGTTGCGCTAAGGAGCTGAAATTTGATATACAAGTAGGTCTAAGTGAGAAACAAACTAGAAAAATTTTAAAACCCAAAAAATTTTACCAGAATGTTTGTTTTGAACTAAATACTTAATATACAGCTTTTAATTCAAGCCAATTTAGTGAAATCTTGCATCACCTTAAAAATTGTGCGTGATCACTCCCATAAAGTGTTAGCCTTGTGTTTAATCTACATCGGTCTAGCATATTTTAGAAGAAAATTATCATGAATTATAAGCGCTGCTCACAACAAAATTTTGAGTTATGAATAGTGAGGAGAGGTAATGCTGATAAAATCTAAAGATATAATTCGCGCTAGAGAGCTGACATTTTATACACTAGTAAGTGTAGCTGCGTAAGCCAATGGGAAAATCTTAAAACCAAAAAGTTTTACCCGTTATGCGGGGCCACGACGTCAAAACTCCAATTAACACTAGCGATCTTAAATTTGATACACAAATAAATCTAGATAAGAGATCACTAAGAAAAATCTGAAAACCCAGAAGTTGCTATCAGAGGGCGGAAACAAGCACTTCAAATTCAAAATTAACATACATTTTATTAAAACTTTTCATACACATTGCACTTATCCAAAAAAAAAATCCCTATTTTGAAAAGTAGCCGTGACTTCACCCATAAATCTTAGCTTTTTCGTTCAGGTACTTCGGCTCAGCAGTTTTTAATTTAGTACTCTGGTATTTCTTATTAACTTTTTAATGCCAAACTTTGCATGAACCATAAGCACTAGCAGATATAAAAGTCAGCGCGGCCAGGCTCATGAAAATTTTACGTAATATTATACTATAGAGAGCTGATATTTTGTACACAAATAGTAATTGATTTACTAAATCGGAAAATCCAAAAATTAAAAGCACCAGCTACCCTATTGAAACTTTGCATATACATTGGGCATATCCTTTTGATTTATGTACTTCGTCTAAGCAGACTTTATTTAACATGTAAATATATTGAGAAAATAGGCGGGGTCATGCCCAGTAAAATTTACGCTGTATTTTACATGTTTCTTCCAGTCGCCTTTTACCACATTGCATACACACTGGCGACCCTTTGTAATGACACAATAGTGCATTTTTAAGGTCAACAATTCAACACCCATCACGCTCTTACCCATTATTTTATGTAACTCTGCCATTTTCAACTGGCACAGTGATCATGAATAGAAATAAAATACACCAGAAATTGTAAGTTTAAAAAGTGTTACTATAGAAATCTTTTCAAAAAGTAATCAGATCCTCACAAAAACATAAATGTGAAAAACGGCCAAGTTCCTATCAAAAATTTCGGCCATTAAAAGTTGTGAGATATAAATTTTGACCAAGTTCTTCTTTGCCACAATACCTAACACAAAAATATATTATGTATGATATAAATTTGTAATCGTAAGGGTGTCATATAATTTCTAGATAATCTGCTAACTTGGCAATATTTTTTCCATTCTAAAAAAAGGAGAGAATAATGTACAAATGTTTATTTCTTTATATTGATAAAAATGTTGTCAAGATGGCAGATTATCTAGAAATTATATCACACCCTTACGATTACAAATTTATATCATACATAATATATTTTTATGTTAGGTATTGTGGCAAAGAAGAACTTGGTCAAAATTTATATCTCACAACTTTTAATGGCCGAAATGTTGGATAGGAATTTGGCCGTTTTTCACATTTAAGTTTTTGTGTTGCTCACAGCAGTCATATTTTAGACTAGTTTAAAAGTTTAGGACATTATGACATTATGACTTTAGCGCTACCGTTTGAATACCCCAAATGCGTTTGAAATTTATTTTAGAAAAATTTTAAATAAAATACATTTTCAATTTAAAATTCTCTTTAATTTCATTTTTCAATATTTTAATAATTTTTAATCCAACTACTTTTATTTTTCTAAATTGCTATTAGCATTTCGGTACTAGGCACTTTATATATTATTAAATCTTTTATTTAAAATTTTCTCTGTTTCTTTTTCTTTCTTTTGCCAAATATGTTTCGCTTTCTGTACGTCTGGTGTTTTCAGTTTGTGGGTAACAGCATTTACGAGTATAAGTAATGATTACAAGATGATTTAAGATAAAAGTGTGTTTTTGGTGTTATTTGCTTCTGCTAACAGTACGGCTCCTTTTTTACTTTTTCACTATATGTAGCATTTTATGTTTTTTTTTCATCTATTAAGTTTTTTTTCTATTGTGGGATGGTTTTAGCAACCAGCCTATTAATAAGTGTATTTCGGCTAGTTATTTTTGTTTTTTGTTTTCCTACTGCTGCTCTACTATTTAATAGATTTTGTTGCGGTTTAAAGTTAAGTAGTCAAGTGTTATGGTTGGTCGGAGTTTAGAAATTCATTGAACGCATTTTTGTGGTAGTAAATCAGTATCTGCGGTTAAAGTTTAGTAGATGGTTATGTTTTTGTGATATAGAGATGCTACAATGGCTGAAGAATTAAATTGGTTTAAGTTTCAGTGTGTAACATCAGTGGAGTTATTAAACAGTACAGTAAGTTTTCTCTCACCTAGCAAAAATTACTGCTTACCAGAAGCGTATTTTTGAAAGGGAGACACTGTTTTAGAATCACTTGCTGTTGCGCATGAATAGGGCATTTGGTTTGTTCGAAAGGAGCCAGCTAGAAGCACTACATTTAGCTACTTAAGTGCTTCACAGAAGTTATAATAAAGTTTTTTTGTGAGATCTTGCCTTACGTGAGTACTTTTCAGAAGAATTTTTGGAAACTTTTGTTATCAAATAAGCCATACATTGCTTCCATCAGTTGTTAGTGCTTCCAAGTCAGATTATTTTTTTTTGCTGGGTATTGGGACAGTATGAGTCGAGTCATACCTTTCATATAATTCCCAGCCACATAATATTGCACAAATTATGAAGGATTTAATAAGCAGTTATTTTAATTGTGTTATGTATAGAAATGGTTCAGAAGTTAATCTATATGACTTGACCCAGTCATGTTATTATTTAATATAATACCGAACTTATGACGTCAGAAATAGCTTAAGTTCTCCTGCAAAAAACCAGAAATATTGCTTTTTGAGTATTGATACAAAATCTTTTGTAACAAAACCTACCAGCGATGCACATATTGACCCACAAAAAACAATTTTAATAGGATAAAATATTATTTTTGCTTTTTAACCGACTTCAAAAAAGGAGGAGGTTAACAATTCGTCAATTTTTTTTGGTGTTACCTCATAACTCGGTAAATTTTAGACCGATTGTAAAAATACTATTTTTTTGTTTGAAAGGGTATATATCTCCATTGCTATCACCCACAATTATTTTTATTCAATTTTATGACATTTTACTTATTTGGTTGCTGCGAAAACTATAAAACACCTTTGGTTCTTATTATGACATAATTTGAAATTTGAAAAAATGGGCGGGGTTAAGACCATTAAAATTTATTATAATATTTTATGCAGTTCTACTTAACCGATTTTTGCGAAACTTACCACACACCTTGAGCTCTAAAAAAGACACAATCCTGTATTTTAAAAAAATGGGAGGAGTTACGCCCATTAAAATGAACATTTTATTCTAAGTGATTCTACTTTATGCATTTTTGCAAGACTTAACATGCACCCTGTGCTCTGAAAAACACACAATCCTGCAATTAAGAAATGGTCGGAGGCACGCCCATTAATATTTAATTTTATATTCCATAAATTTGTTCGAAAATGTTCTATCAGATTTTTGCATTGAAGTCGGTTTTTTTTTGGAGAATTATTTGTTTCAATTTGTTCAGAATATTTTTTTTATTACAAAATCTCGAAAATTTTTTGCTGGGATCTCACATACGAATACATCTGATAACACAAAAAAGAATTTGCTTAAGGGATCTTATGGAAAAACACGTCCAGTGATGCCAATTTTAAGGTGTTTTATAAACGACCGTTGTTGCAGTTTTTATCAAATCTCCTTATTACATTTCTAACTTGTTGCTGTGGTGTTAAATTTTTGTTGTGTGTGGGAACAGGTTGATTCTTTTTTTTATCAGTAGAGTAGGCAACAGTTAGCAACTTTAAGATTATTATCGTTTCAGTAACATTTAACACGAAATTTTGCCAGCTCCTTTTATTTGAACATTGCAACCAAAGAAGCATTTCAATGTTTTCTGGGCTTTTTCTTTTTTTCACTCTTTTTCTTTTTAATATACATACATACATATGTATGTACGTATGTTTATATTTTGCGAACAAGCTGTAAATGTTTTATCTTATCAGTTGAACACTTTTTTATTTTTACTAGAAATTTTTCTTGAATATTTTGATTTATTTGCTAATGGAGTTAATATGTTGTTTGGGAATATTTTTGTTTTTAAACAGCAAATATTAGAAAGAGATTTATTTTTCGTGTACTATATAGAAGTCTTTGTTTATGCACATTTTGGCAATTAAAGAATTTAGAATATTTAAAATATTTTTATTTAATTGAAAATAAACTTAAGATTTTCCGAGATATTTTTCTGAGTTATTAACTCTGAGTAATGTTTTCAATAGAGACGATTTGTTAAAAATAAAGCTATTTTTAAATTTCTAGGGCTATTTTTGTTTTGAAATTTGTACAAAGAAAAAAGTAATATGAATAATTTTGTAATATTAACTTAAAAATTAATTAAATTTTTACCCATAAACCATTTGATAATATCAATTAAGTTTTTCCACTCAAATTAATTAATTCAAATAAAAATTTAATTGAACCAATACTCTCCTTCTCCCTCATATTTAGAATGCCTCATTTTTTTCAGGGAATGTTTCCTTAAAAAAATTTATTTCATAATATGAGGAGAGTGGGAAAAGTGAAAAATTTGGCTGATTTAAGATATTTCTAGTTTTGACCTAACAATTTTTTTCTTGTGATTATATGACTTATGAACATGGCAACTATATTGGATGACAAATGGTATTAGTTGGCGTCTGGAATACTGAAGAAAAACTAGTACAATGGAAAAAAGTTGTAATCCATAATAAAAATTTGGCAACCACAACTCAAGTTGAAAATGATTGATAATTTTTCGGCTCCATAAAAAATCGCCCAAAACCAAATTGCCCAAAAATAAAAATGAAAAATCGCCCAAAATTTTTCCATACAAAATTTAGCAGATTTTTCATATGAAAAATCTCCCAAAAATTTTGGACAACTTTTCATATGAAAAATTTTTTTGCGTGATTTTTCATTTTGAAATTTTTGGCGATTTTTCATATGAAAAGTGTTTCCATGAAAAATCACCCAAACCCAAAGCGCCCAAAAATTATAATGGAAAATCGCCCAAAAATTTTTTCGAACAAATTCTAAGTAATTTTTCATATGAAAAGTCGCCCAAAATTGTTCAAACATTTAAAAATTAAAGGGAAAAATTCACCCAAATGTGGAGAAAATGTAAAGGGAAATGTTATTAAGCAGAAAAAATTTGCACAGCACAAAATCTTCATTATTCAGCGCCGTGTCGGGAAACACCATGTTCGAGAAAATCTTTAAGCACGGCCAAAGGCCGGCAGTGCCAAAAAACCTTCTTAAGCTGGAAAACATTCTTAAGCAGGAAAAGTTTGCAAGGCAGAAAATATTTCTTAGGCAGCGCCGTGTCGGGAAACGCCATGGTGGAGAAAAGCTTTAAGCCCGGCCGAGGGCCGTCATTGCAAGAAATCATTCTTAAGCAGGAAAAAGACAGAAAATATTTAGTAGGCATCGCCGTGTCGGGGGAGGGGTGTAGTAAATTCGGGAACGAACGAAAACCATTTACGCTTCTCTATAACTCTTCTTTTTTTCTTTTTAATATAAAAATGAAATTACTATAATTTTAAATTTTTTCTGGGCGATATTTCATTTTTCTTTGGCGATTTTTTAATTTTTTTTTTGTGATTTTTCATTTTGAAAATTTTGGGCGATTTTTATATTTTTTGGCGATTTGGTTTTTGGGCGATTTTTTATGGAGCCTAAGTTTTCCATTATATTGAAAGTTAATATATTAAATATTGTTCTTATGTTTTTGCAGCTTTTAGTATATAAGTATATATGTATATTAAGAAAACATATTAGATCTCATGATCTTAATTAATTATTAAATTGTAAATTTATATAAAATATTATTTGCCGATGTTGCCAATTAAGCGGAACGGTAGTACTAGAAATAAAAAATACATGCATCAATACAAATACATACATATATACAGGGTTACCGTTCATCCGACTAATGTCGCAATTTGACCCTTTTTTAGCTGTGTGCGACTTTTTGTGAGATTTTTTTTTGATCACCGACTTTTGTATTTTTTTTTTTTTTGTTGGGAGTTTTTACCCTTTTTTTTTAAGGATTCTCACAGAAAACATTTAAATTGCAATAAATTAAAAATTTCCTTATTATTTTTATCAAAAAAGAAAAAAAATCGTCAAAATTTAAAAGCAATTCACAGATTATTATTCATTTGGAAGCACTTATTAATTGCAACCTTATTACGTGTACAATGTATTTAAGGAATTTTTCGCAAATTTTCAATGGAAGTATCAAAGAATAGTTTTAGCAAAATAATTTTTTTTTAAATAAATAAAAATTTTGGTTTTTGGAGTGCTTATTTTACAAAATTATTTTTACCCGCTGAGCCAATGAAAGAAATTATCGTAAAATATACACAGGTGTATACGAACAGGTGTATGTGAACGTTTTGAAATTAGCTTTGCTTAATAATAAATTAACTAATAAATTAAAAGTAAAAACATGCAACTCAATGCTGTTAGCCTTAAATTTAATAGACAAAGATATAGAAGACTGGATTTCTTTTGATCAACTTATTTTTGAATACAGATATGAAATTTCAAAAAAGTAATATTGGTGTTAAGAAAATATTGCTGAAGTACATATACATTCAGCCAAAATATATGGCGCCCAGATCAAACGAATAGAATTAAAGTAAAAAGCGCACGGGGATTTATTTGAAAATATTTGTCAAAAATATCTTAAGTTTAAGTATTTTTTTTAGCGTTTTTTAATGAATCCTACTCTTCTGACTGCGGCAGTATACGACAGCCAAATTTATTAAAATGCTTAAGTTCAGTATACATACATGAAACCATGTATAGAAGCACATAAAGGGTGTCCCAACAAGAACGCAAGATTTAAATTTTAAATAAAACACATATACTTAAAAAAAAAAAATCGTGAAACTTTATTATATCGTAGAGTAGACAAAATGAAGTTATGTGTGGATCAACAAATCGGGCAGATGGCCGCCGCGGCTTTGCTGGCACACACGCGATCTTTTAATGAAATTTTCAATGGTCGTTTTGCATAAATGCTGCGGTATTTTATTAATGCAGCGTCCAATTTCCTCTTTTAAGGCTTGAGTCGTCGTCGGCTTATTCGCGTAAACCATTGACTTCAAAAAACCCAAAAGAAAAAAGTCTAATGGTGTTAAATCGCACGATCTAGGCGGTCAATTCTGGTCTCCAAAATGCGAAATTACACGACCGGGAAATGACTGATGTAGCAATTGAATTGTTCTCTGGCCGTATGACATGTGGCGCCTTCTTGTTGAAACCACATGCCCTCCACATTCATTTCTTCAATTCTAGGCACGAAAAAACTGGTTATCATTTCACGATACTGAACACCATTGACTGCTTGCGCTTGACCTGCGTTTGAGCGACATCATCACGTACAGCTGCGTTATTTTCGGTCGATCGACCTGATCGAAGGCGCGTTGTTGTCTTTACATCACTAACAGACCCAGTTTCGGCAAATTTATCCATTAATCTATTTACAGTTGGCTCTTTTGGAGCATTATTGTGACCCCAAATTGATCGCAAATTTGCGAACTGTAGCCGCAAAACTTTCACCATTTTGGTAAAACAATTTCACAATGGGAACGCGTTGTTCATTCGGTTTTTCATTCCATTTTTACTAACCTCGTACCTTCTACTAGCAAACAATAACAATTGTTCAAATGTCAAACAATGACACTTCGAATGGCGCCAAATTTAAATCTTGCGTTCTTGGGACACCCTTTATAATGGAACTGTATATGTGACAGCGCATAGAGAAAGGGACCTAAGGGTAAAAAAATCTATTTTCACTTTTTTTTTGATGTGGACAACATCTAAGCATCGAATGAGACCGGTCCCATGCCCCAAAAGTGTTCCGTCCCAGAGATATGCGCGTTTTATGATATGATGGTACACACCAAAGATACACGTATTTAAATCTTTAAAATGGCTCTCCTGAACAAAACCGGTTTTTACCCTTAGGTCCCTTTCTGTTTTGCGCGTCACATATGTTATGGAATATGCATTGTTTCAACTTATGTTTTTGTATTACGCTTTTGATTAATAAAAAAACAACGTTAAAAAAGATGTGCAACTTTTATTTTCTCAGACGACTTTTCTGCGACTTTTCAAAAATTCCTAACGGTAACCCTGCATATATATATACATACGTACATGCATATGCTTACATAATTGTTAATAATTCATATTGTACCATTAGAAACACCTTCACCAAATTCCTACATACATATTTAATTTGATCATAGTAATCACAATTTAAATTTTTTAAAAACGAAACGCAACATTACATAAAACTCCAAAATTTCGTACAAAATAAAGGACCAAAAAGTCAGTTCAAAAATGACTGTAAATCAAACATATCACAATCTTGCATCACGTCGCCAAAATAACACTATTGATCTTTTATGACTTCTGTATTATAAATGCATTTACTTATAATAAAACCAAATCACTCACCTAATGCACTTAAGAAAAATTCATGAAAATATTTTGCTTCGTTACAATTTTAATTATTAATTTAAAGAAGAAATACAGATTTTCATTAATTTGTGCCTTGAACATAAATCACTGGCAAGGAGTGCAACCTTTAAGTCGTACGTATAGACGTGATTTTATGGCAAATACAAAATAGTTTGTCAGATTCATTAAACACCATCCAGATATCTATACAGTTTAGTTTGAATGTCCATATCTACGTAATGTACATGAACACTTCGACTTATTTGTATTCCACTTCAGGCATTTCAGTTTAATTTAATTCACACATGTACACTTACATATCGTTACCTTAATATAGAAAGGGTATAACTCATAATTTTTTTAAATCGAGTTTTTTGCATTTTTAAATACAATACGTTCTTTCATCAAAAAATGCAAAATCTCGATTTCAAAAAATAATGAGTTAGGGCTTTTTTATATTAAGGTAACGATATACATACAAATACATATACATATACATACATGCAACTTTCAAAATTGTTATGACTTAGTAATACAGATATTTATGCTGCCACATATTTTGTCTTTTTCTTTCTTGCATCTCAACTAAGGAACTATAATTAAATGTAATTAAAGTCTATTAATTTCAATGTTTTCGCTATTTTATGGCTGAAAGTAAATTTTTTTTTAAACAAAATTTTTATATTTTAAAAGAGAAATAAAAGTTTTTTTTTTGCAGCAATTGATAAGTGTGTGGTGTGTATAAAACGGGTTGACATGCAGACATCATCGTGTTTTTGATGTCTATTATAGCAATGCGACAAAATGAAAAGCTTAAGATTATGTGCTTAAACTGAGCTGGTACAGTTCTATCTATATTGATGCTTGGTAACCATCAAAGTTGACTTGTAAAATATCTGAGTTGTATGTAGGTATATCTTAATTATTTTCATTAAAAATTTTAATTTTTGCTTTTTGCCACAGAATTATTAAAAGCCTTTTGATTATTGAGTTTTTGATTCAGCTTTATTATTTTTTAAGCTTCTCATTTGTTTATATGATAGTTTAACATAAAAACTCTAGTAGTTCTAAGAAAATTTTCGGTTAAACGTTCCCTGATGATCTGTATCAGAGAACAGCAGCGAGTAGTAAAAAAGTGAGTAGAGTTGAATCATGACTTTTAATTTATTGTACTTATGCGCACTCATAATCTTGTCTATGAGTCATATTCACTCGAAAGTTTGAAGTGCGCATCGAACTCATACTTAGCAAGATTTATGACGTTGTTGATTTCGACTCTCCTTAACTCAATGCTTATGGGCGATGCAAAATAAGTATGATTTACAATGCGAATTTCGCATACAAACATTAAAATATTTATTATGAGGTTATGCGCTTCTCTCTAGCTTTTTATTTGCAAGAACTGAAAAACAACCCTATTTACCACTATTGTATACTACTTGCAAACTGTTTAATGACTAAACTTTTGAATAAACATATATGCATGAGTTGAGTGAGCTGAATCAATGTGAGTAGTATAAGTATCTTCCTGAAATTAAAAATTAAAATTGAGGTGATTTATGAGTGTGAGTAGAAATAGTTCTTTTTGAAATAGTTTGAGAGCGTTTGAATCAAAACTTGTTTCGAATCCATTTAATTTACATTGATGTTTTTGACCGGACTTGTGTCCAACTGAACGAACTAGTTCAAAAAGAACTGTTGGATTAAGCGTGAGTGTGGTAGGACTATCCCACTTGACCTGAGATTCGATATAAACGAATGCTCACTAAAGCGAAGAAATTTCAAAACAAAATTCTTCGAAATTTGAACGCTAAGCTAAGAAAATTCGAATGTTCGCTAAAACTCCGAGCTTGGAACTACTCTCGATAGTTTTTCGAATGTGTGACGGTAGCCGAGTGGATGTGTGTCAGCCTGTTAGTCTAGTGGTACAAAGTTATATGCATGACAGCACTGTAAGTTAAAAAATAAAATAAAATAAGAACACATATCTACATATGTGCAATAATTGAACAGAAAATAATTTGTCACAATAGCCTAGTGGATGTGTATCAGTCTATTAGAATACCTCCATTCTCCATGTTCAAATCCTGCAGCGTAAGTTAAGGTATTAAAACAAATAAATAAAATAAGCAAGTTAAAATAAATAAATAAAATAAAAAAATAAAATTAATTTTTTACTTTTTTTGCTGCCTTTTTGGGATATCAAAATTAGTTCAATATTCCCTCACTTTTGATATTGCTAGCGAAACTTCGAGATCGAATGTTTTTTGGGACAAAACTGAGCGACAGTTGAACTTTTTTCTATGAATTTTTGAGTGTCACTCTCGATATTTTTACACGATAAACGTTCGAGACATATTCGAAATCGATATCTATAACGAAAGTCTTGGTCAAATGGGATGATGTCGACGTCTCATTCATATTTATTTCAACCTGTACTTATAAATAAATGTCATTGTGAGTATAAGTAAATCAGAGTAGTTGAATTTAAATGATGTCTATTCACGTATAATATAAAAGTTAGTATGAATAGCGAAAAAGCGTTTCATTGCCGATCTCTGATCTGTATTAGCAACAATGAAATGCGCATAGGATCCAGCTAAACAAAACCCTCAATAATCAATTTCAATGTATTTTTTATAAAAAAAAATATTTTAATTAATAAGTGAAATAATATTTTGGGATTATTAGTTCGTTAACAAATGTTAAACTTAAATTTTAACATTTCCCAAAAGAACAATAATTATAATTTTTTTAGCCGGGTGAACTACCGACATTTTTCTGTGCCGCCACGCACTTCATTAGCAAGCCATGTAAAAAAATATTTTTAGTAATTTAACAAATAATATATATTTGGGGTATTCACAAGGGTGTCCTAAGTGTCATAAAGTCATAAAGTCCTAACATTTTAAACAGTTTAAAATTATTTTTATTATCTTTCATATAAAAGGAGTACTATATTAATACAATTCTTCACTCTATATATTTGTTACTGTCATAACTAATTATTTTGCTTTTTACTTTTCTTTTTCGACAAAATGTCCATTTACGTTTAAATACGTGGCATTTTTCTTTAGCAAATTTCTACTCAAATCATATATTGCAAAAAACATAAAAATTTGCAAGGGATTAAAATAATGGAAACAATCTTCCAAAGCTGATTATATAGACCGCAAAAAAAATAATAACTCGAGTATAGACCTGCAGCATATCAATCGCGAAAACTTGCAAAAATGCGAATATCTTCAAATAATTTCCAAAGCCTCAAAAACTGTAAACGAGCAAACTCAGTAGATTTTATGAATCAAAAATTATCTCACGTGCAAAAAATTTGCGAAAATTCGCGAATAATTTTTTAATTGAAAAAAAAAACCTAAAATTTATTTTAAAAAAATGCTTAAATTGTAAGGAATGCAAAAAACTTTTAAAAATCCGCAATTACTAAAATTCGCTCAAACTTGGTAACATCAAAAATATATTAAAGTCTGATACTTATTAAAAAGAGTTTAAAACTGTTAAAAAAAAAACAAAGAATTGCGAACAATCACTTTTATTGCAAAAATTTGCAACAAATTGCAAAATTGCAAACAAGCTCCAAAATTACTTACAAATACCTAAAGATCTAAGAAATTCCAAAAATCGCAGAAAATTGACAAAATTATGAAAATTCGCTCATATAGATAGATGTATTAAAAATCGGTAAAATGGAAAAAAGGCAAGCCCTAAAATAACACATAAATACCTAAAGATAAAGGGTGTTTTTTATTGAGGTATAGAACTTTAAGTTGGCATCACTTTTTTAACTGGCGGCCATTTTGTCAGCTGTCAAGTGATTAATATTTAGTTTGGTTTGCCATTTCATCATGAACAGGTTGACAAAAGAACAACGCTTGCAAATCGTGCAAATTTATTTCGAAAATAATGGTTCAGTTCGCGAAGTTTACCGCAAGCTCCATCCATTTTATGGTCGACATAATCGTCCATCAGAGCAATTAATTCGGTTAACCATGGATCGTTTTCGCACTACGTTTACTCTATGTGATGATACGCATCCGCAGAGACGTCGAACAGTGCGCACCGAAGAAACAATTGCCGCTGTAGAGCAAAGTGTTGAAGAGGACCCGAATGAATCGATTCGCCACCGTGCACAGCAATTGGAGCCGACTAACCGACCATTTTGTTCCCGAATTGGATGGCATGAATGTGGATGAGTTGTGGTTCCAACAAGACGGCGCTACATGCCACACAGCGCACGTCACAATCGATTTATTGAAGGAAACATTCGATGAGCGCATAATTTCGCGGAATGGACCTGTCAATTGGCCACCAAGATCGTGTGATTTGACACCATTGGATTATTTTCTTTGGGGATATGTGAAGTCGCTCGTCTACGCCAACAAACCAGAAACGGTAGGGGACTTGGAAGTCAACATTCGTGGCGTTATTGCCAACATACGGCCCCATATGCTCGAAAAAGTGGTTGAAAATTGGACCTGTAGAATTGGCTTTATTCGAGCCAGCCGCGGCGGCCACATGCCCGAAATCATATTTAAACATTAATGGCATAAAATTATCCTTCCAATAAAGTCAAATTGATGGACATTAAAACGATTTTCTTGTGTTTTATTTCAATTTAAAGTTCTATACCTCTTAAAAAAACACCCTATATAAGAAATTCCAAAAAATCGGAAAAATTGGCGAAAATAAAAATTTTGCAAAAACTTGCTAATACCGAAATGATAACAAAGTGTGATATAAAATAAAAGTCGCCAAATGTGTAAAAAAGGCAAAATTGCAACAACAAAAATACTTCAATCAGGCAATGATGTGGATTGATTCAATCCTAATTTGTTAAAATTACACACAAGAGCAATAAGTTTTATCAAAAATTACCTGATCACAGAACTTAAGAAAATTTGCAAATAAATTCCAAAGCCTTAAAATTTTAAAAGATCAAATGCTCGAAAAAATTTTGTTTTACATATTGCAAAAATTCGCAAATAATTTTCGGAAAAAGAAGCCGTTAAATAATTTTCTCATAATTTTGCATATTCGTACCAAATATTATTTAATTTTTGCAATATTTTTCCTCAATTGTTTTGTATCATATTGTTTATGTTTCAACTAACACACTAAAATATCAGGGTTTGCTCACAGCAGTCGTATTTTAAACTAGTTTAAAAGTTTAGAACATTATGACGTTATGACTTTAACACTACCGTTTGAATACCCCAATTATGTATTATTTTATATTTATTATACATTTTATTAATTTATATATATATATTTATTATATTTATATATATATATATATATATATATATATATAATATTATTATATATTATTAATATTAATTGTTATAGAATTTGGCGAAAAAGGTCAGTGCAGTAGATAAATGTGTATATAGAATGTCTTGTACAACTTCCTAATTTATTTGCTAGTCGAAAAAGCTTTAATTTAAATTTAGATAGATATTAAATTAAGATATAATTAAAATTTATAAATGATAAGGATTTTTTTTGGATATACATACAATGTCTATGGATATGCATTTTGTTTCCGGTTATGTTTATGTTATGGAATTTATCAGAATACTTAAAGTTGTTTTCACCCCTTATATATATTTTTACTCTTGACACAAAAATAAATGTCTTGAATAATTTATTATCTACATAAATGGTTCATTAAACTGCTACAAGTCATGGGGTTATTCATTTATTGACTTAAATGAAAGAAATCGATTTAAATTATTTGCATATAAACCTTCACTTACTTTCTCTTAAATAATTTTACAGACCATTTCGATTATATGCAATGATTAAATAATTCCGTTTACAAACGTCTTGTATGACATTGTACCAGATTCCTTAGGTTTATCGGAGAAAATTTGACAAATTTTTAATGATCTTTTATGGCGAAAAAGCTTAATTACAAGAGAAAAGCTAATAAAAGTTTACACAAATACTACAAGTAGTAATCGTAACAACTGAGTAGTTAAATTTATATGCAGACATTAATTTTACATTGAAATTCATTAGGAGTTAACAATTAAATGGCTGCGAGATGCTGTGCTGCCGCCAAAAAACTTCCACACAAAAAGGAAATAAACAAACAAACAAACCAAAAGTGAAGATATAATAAAAATTAAAATGAAAATGTACTGTGATTATTTGTCACAAATTAATGCTGAGCGCCAAATACTGCGACACATCACATAAATTTACAAAATCAGAGCTCTTCGTTAAAATGCTATTTTGTTGCTTGTTCTACTTGATGTTGGGGCAATATCAGACAATTTTATTTCAGTGGTAGTTATACAAAAAAAAAATATCTTATTTGACCAAAAAAAATTTTTTTTTGTCATACTTTTCAGCTTTTAAAGCCAAACAGCAACTTTTCTGCAGACATAAGGTGTGCGTTGCAATGATAGGGTTACTTATGCTTTTACAATTCTAATAGTATATCGCTGTCTGTGGCATAAAATACATATATTTTAGAGATTCCGATTACAAATATTTTTTTAAATAAAATTAATTTTGAAATAAGTAAGTAAGTTACCATATCATTTTCGTGTTTACTTAATGTTGAATTTTAATATGTTTTTATTTTTTTTTTATTTATAAAAAACAAACAGACCAGATCACAGTGGGTTTAAATAATTTATAAAGAACAACGAAATTAATGATTTTAAATGCAAAGCCAAGAATATTTTTCTTGCACTCTGGTGGCAAAAGAAGTAGAAAATATAATTTCGAAAATGTATGTATGCATTTTAAAAAAACTTTTATTAATAAATTCAATAAAGTTCGACTCTGACTAGCACACGAAGTATTCCGTATGGACACTACACACGTATATTATACTATACGAACCTTAGCCTATATAAAAGAATAGCTTTTTTCGGTTTTTAGTTTTCGTTATTTTTTTTCATTTTGGCTCTTCTTTCGTTTTGGCGATTTTTTTCGATTTTTGCCGGTTTTTTAGTTTTAGCAATTTTTTTTTTTTTTTGGTTTGGGAATTTTTTTTTCTTTTTAGCTCTTTTTTTGCTTTGTCGATATTTTCTCGGTTTTCGCCCAATTTTTCGTTGTTTTTTATTTTTAGCGCTTTTTGCGGCTTTGGGCGATTTTTTTCATTTTTTTTCTTTTAGCGCTTTTTATTTTTGGCGATTTTTTCTCGCTTTTTGCCAATTTTTAGGTTTTTCTGGTTGTAGTGTTTGACGTTTTTTTTTCATTTCGGCGCTGTTTTCGTTTCAGCGATTTGTTTCGTTTTTTGTCAATTTTTTAGGATGTCTCTCAGTTTAAGCAATTTTTTTAGTTTTAGCGCTTCTTGGTTTCGGTGAATTTTATCTCCGTGTTTGCCGATTTTTTAGGATGTTTTTTTAGTTTTGGCGCTTTCTTCGGCTTTGAGCGATTTTTTAATTTTAGAAATTTAATTTGTTTAATTTTAGAGCTTATTTTGTTTTGGCGATTTTTCTCGGTTTTCACCGAAGGTTTAGATTTTTTTATTTTTAGCGCTTTTTTCGGCTTTGGGCGGGCGATTTTTTTAGTTTTAGCAATTCTTTTTTAATTTTGGCGATTTTTTCTCGGTTTTTGCCGATTTTTTTTGGTTGTTTTATTTTAGTTTTGGCGCTTTTTTCGGCTTTGGGCGATTTTTCTTAGTTTTGGCGTTTTTTCATTTTGGCGCTTTTTTTAGGCCATTTTTTCTCGGGTTTTGCTGATTTTTTCTGTTTTTTTTTAGTTTTAGCGCTTTTTTGTTTTGGCAGCTTTTTTGCTTTTTAGCGTTTTTTTTTTGCTTTTTGGCGACATTATACTTTGACCAATTTTTCTTTTCACCGATTTATTTTATTTTTGGTGATATTTTTCATTTGAGCACTTTTTTTCATTTGGAGATTTTTCGTTTGGGATTTTTTTTTTAATTTCAGTATTAATTGGTGTAGTCTGCATAAAAATACACTAACTTTGAAAATGTCAAATGTGTATACATAATTTTATGTATATTACAATTGCTTTAGAATACCCCATAATATTTAACTGACATATACGAGTATTTGTTATTTAACGACCAAAGTTTAACATATTCTGTAAATAATTTAGGTCGATAACTCTTACTGTTTTCGAGAAAGCAGCCTGTAACAGACAGACGGACGTATAGGGTTCCTTTTCACCTTTGGTGTAAACCACCCTAAAAAGTAAAGCTGCATACAAATCTCCTTCAAGTGTTTTACTTGAAGCAGTTTAAAAAAACTAAATTTATTTTTAAGATTATAACCAATAAAAATTTTAAATTTTTCTTTCAAATATTGCTAAACGTGCCATAGTGCAGTGTAACATTAAAAATGTAGTCACATCTTGATTTTTGTGTTTTTTTTTTAATTTAATGCTTTTAAGCTCTGTTGGTGCAAATTATAATAATCAATTATGGTTTAGCTTTTGTTGCTGGCATTGCTCGGGGAGTTTGACATTTATTTGCAATGGCCATTGTAAACCAGTGTAACGTAAAATTTAGTTTCGCAGACGATCGTCCTAAATGTAACACTAGTGTTTTGGCTTTTTGGTTGAATTGATGATGTTGTTGACGATAACGAGCACGATGATGGCAATAAGAACAACAACAACAACAACAACAACAGCAACAGCAATATTATTCTCCATACAATGACAACAAACGACAATTGTCATGGATTCTCTTGATTGCGGTTGGCTAAACAAATATAAATAAATGAATTAACTGAACAACTTTGTTTATAACATTAATTGCAGTTTCATTGTTATTATTTGTGTATTAATATTTAAGGTATCTGTAGCAACAAGTGTTTGTATCTTTTTCCCCATTTTATTACTCTCGTATTTTTATGAGTTTCTGCACAGACTTTTATACATTTGTAAGTTAATGAGTTTTTCTGTGTTTTTTTTTTTATATTAGATTGCAGCACTGATTGCAGGCATGGTAATATTAATTAGTACGGCTTGTAGTAAAATCAACTGTTATGATTTGATTTAATTTACTGCAGCTTTATGGTGACTTAGCGGCAATAATTTCTGAAGATTAAATTAACAAAGCCCGTAGCAATTTTCTTCTTAAAAATATTTATTATGCACTGAGGGGAAAAAATATTTTATATGCAGGCAGTGAAGTTATGTTATCAAGAAATATTCAATAATTTAATATATGTATGTATGTATGTATATATGTATGTGTGTATATCTACTAGCTCGTTTTATGAAACATACATCATAAAGATAAGAGTACATAAAATTATAAGGCATGTTGTTACAAAAATTTACGTGAACAAACATAATACAAAAATTTATACGAACCAAAAATAAGTTTACCGTGTACTTATATTCTTTAAAAAATAAAAATATTTTAACTATGTATATATGTTTGTATTGTATTTTATTGAAATATAAATAAAATTTGTTAATTCTTTAATAAAAAACAAGATCTCAAGCTTAATAAATATAAAAACATATTTTAACTATATTCGCAGTCGGTTGAATGAAAAAAAATTAAAATCACAAGCTCAAATTTATTTAGTTTTTTCTTGATTCTTCTTTGTGCTTTTAGCTCATTTTGGCATTTTTTATGCAGGGATGCCACATTATATACAAATAAATGGCGAGTATGACACAGATGTACACTATTGTAAAAAAGACATTACAGAATCATATTATCGATACCGCATCCGAATAAATATATCGATAAATATTACGATTTTCGGTTCAGTTACAGAATCGCTTGCGCTAATGATAATATTATTACGTAACTTTTTTTACGAGTCTTCAGCTTTTTCTTACTCACTATTGAATTCAATATTCTGTAGTATCTCTGTATAACAAATGTAAAAACAAGCGAAAAATACAAAGAATAATAAAGAAAAACTCAATGAATTTGATCTTGTGACTTATATATGACTTAAATATGTTACTGAATACCAAAGTCGATAAATTTTCACGATACGTTTATCGTAATAAAATTTACTGAATCCAGGTACAGGTAAGATATTCGATTATGTAGGCTAAAGTTCATATAGTATTACATATGTAGTGTCCGTAGGGATGTAACCCTTGCTGTGCGAGTCAAAGTCGCACCTTACTGAATATATTTTTTCTCATATAAGACAATAAGGAGGAAAAAGACTGCAAAGTTTGGCAGAAAAAGCACTAAATTATCAACACTAAGTGCGTTGATGTAACTACAATATGAATTGGAGAACTGCGTAAGCAATCATGAAATTTAAATACGTCTTGTTTTTTAAATGTATTCTCGTGGCACGTTTTATACTAAACAAATAATATATGCTGTCATATAATAAGCGAAGCCAGATGGATGTATTGATGTTCGTTTATATGGATGTATGAGTGTTAACAAGCGACGTCGCGAAGACTTCTTGTTCATAATAAACAATCAAAAGAAGTAGTGTTGATGAGTGTATGCTTGTTATTTTGCATATTGTACGTACGAGTGTGTGTGAGATGTATATTGTAAGCTTTTATGTGTTTTAGGGAGGTTTTTTTAAGCAAGCGCACACAACTAATGTCAATGCATGTGTGCGTTTATATGCGCGCAAAAAAATATAAGAGCATACACACAACTTATGTGTGTATGTATTCACGTAAATTTTCTTTTAATGCATATTTTTAATTTATTGTATCTTCATATATGAACTAACAATAAGTATTCAAATCTTAAATCTAAAATGTAATTAGTAGGCCCGACCAATGTCGGACATAACTTAGTAATAGTTATTAATAATACATAAGTAGTGATAGGCAAAAAAAGTATTTTCAGGCAGCTTCATCTGGAGTGTTTAGTATTAGAGCCCTTGTATCTCTCTTTTTTAAGCGGATGTGTCCAGTAAAGTTCAAAATATTACGAGCAAGCGGATTAGGATGTGCCTCAATTTCTTCAGTCACTAGTGGCATATTTAAATCACGATGTATATTTGAATTTTTGATGAACCATGGAGCCGATGTTATCAAACGTAAAATTTTGTTTTGCCTTCGTTGGATTTTCTCAGCATTTTAAGCTGAAGCAGTGCCCCATAGCACCATATTGGCTTTAAAAGCGACTTGTATATTAAAAGTTTGCAGTCTAGGCTGAGTGTTGAATTTCTACCAATCAGCCAATGTACCTGAGTTAATTTTAGTTTCGTTTGATTTGACTTAGAGTCAATGTGATGTTTCCATGTAAGCCGTCGATCAAGGTGTATACCAAGATATTTCACATGTGAATGTTGAGGAACAACTTGATTCTTAATACGAATGGGGGAACAAGTATCTCTTCGTAGGGTAAACGTTACTTGAACACAATTTTGTTCATTTACCTGAATTCTCCATAAGTTTAACCATAGTTCCATCTGGGTAATGTGTTCCTGGAGTTTTCGTGCATTCTAAGGCATGCTGTATCGTCGGCAAATGTAGAAGTATGGATACTACTGCTCACACGCATATCACAAGTATAAATCAAATATAAAACTGGCCGTAGTATACTCACCTGTGGTACACCGGATGAGATAGTTTCAGGCATACTCATAAAGTGTCCTTCCACAACTGTAAATTTTTGGGCAAGAATGTAACTTTCCAAAAGATTTAGAATGTTTATTGGTAAGTATGTCTTCAATTTCAAAATCAGGCCTTCATTCCACACTTTATCAAATGCCTGAGAAACATCAATAAACAGGGCAGAACAATACTTCTTTTCCTCAAATGTTTTTCTTATAAATTGAACCAATCTATGCGTTTGCTCAATGGTGCTATGCTGGCTTCTAAAACCAAATTGATGGTCCGGGATGCACCCATTATCAGTTAAAATTGAAGACAATTTTGTTATGAGTAGCTTTTCAAAGAGCTTTGGCATTGTTGACAGTAAACTTATTGGCCTATATTACTCAGCCTTGGTAAGATCTTGACCTGGCTTTGGAATCATTTTAACCTTGGCAAGCTTCCAGCAGTGTGGATAATACTCCAGTCGTAAAATTGCATTAAAAATGAATAACAGGATTCTAATTGCAGTACGAGGCAACTTAATCAGCATCTGGTTACTAATTCACGTAAATGCATGACGCTTGTTTACGCGCCCAAGCGTATGAAAAAGCAAGATTCACAAATTCTTCCGTCACGAAGTATTTTCTTCTTTAATCCTATACCACAATCACTGAAACAAATGTCTAGCCAACAGTGTTGTTTAGCGTTTCTTTTAGAGAATTTCGCTTTAGTAAAGCATTTGAAAAATCCCTCATGTCTTATAAGTTCTTATAAGTGGTCTTGTGCAGGACTCTAATATGTATTATTCGATTTCAAGTTATTTGTAATTATGTGGCATTTTTTAATGCAAATGATTAGTACATATGTATATTCAGGCATTCATGTCATAAAATAATACAATTGAATAACGCGTGTACGCCCCACCCCCCGCACCACCAGTGATAGGAGATAAATTACGGCTAGATAAAATACCGTTAATTACACACATTAGCAGCTGATGAGTGTTACAGTTGATTTTCGTAGTGTTTTCACATTTCCAAACGTAATGCAAATAATTTTATATAAGACACGAATCACTGCACAACAAAAGCTCAGTTGTTGTTAAAAAACTATAATATAAAGTGTGAAAGTTCGCTATATATTCAAATAATGAAAACATTTTGGTTTATAATCATCATACTTGCACAAGGACTAATGGCAATCAATAATATTTTGAGCTACACTCCGCAGAGTAATAAAAATGAAAGAATATTTTATGAAACGTTTTTTGAAAAACTATACCATCAAAAAAACTACAGAGGAATTTTATTACTCAATGAAGATGTTGAAAATGAATGCTGTCACAAATTTTTGGAGTTTGGAAGATTTCAAGACATGCCCACAATAGTGATAAATAACAACATGACATTTCCTTACTCCAACTATTACAACCATGAAGTTTTAGCCTTAATTTGTTTGACTTCATTGCATCATCATCATCATCACGTATGGCAACAGTTGGCAAATATATTAAATTATATCCGTTTTAGCCCTACAATTGTAATAATAGATCAAAACACCAAATATTTTGATAGAAAAAAACTGCATGATTTTTTTCAGCAAGCCCGTCAATTAAAAATGTTAAATGTGTTAATATTATTTAGAGACTTCTATGAAAGTCGTGTATACATGCAATATACCATATATCCAGCATTCAAAATGGAATTTGTTAACTATGATGCGGACAGTGACGATTTTACCATTTTTCCGGATCGCTTGAAAAATCTTAAAGGTTATAAGTTGCGCACAATTGCAGACCACACGAAACCACGTGCTATGGAATACTACAATAAGGATAACAAGAGAGTGCTTAATGGTTATATTGGTCGCTTTGTTAATACAATCAGCGAAACCCTGAACGCCACGCTTTACTTTCCCTTGGCATTACCAACTAATAAGATATTGGATTATCATCACGTGATGAACTATGTCAAAAATTATTCATTGGACATAGTGGCTAGTTCGATTTCAGCATTTGAGGAAGATGATGTTCGGGATTATTCTTATCCTTTTGAAATGGGTAAATGGTGTTTTCTGATGCCCATGGAAAAATCTCTGGAATTGAAGGAAATTGTTTTTTTAGTCTTGCATTCCCAGATAATGGCTTTAATACTTGGCTTAATATTATTATTCACAGTTATGTTTTATTTGGCCTTGCGCAGAGACTATCATAATCAGTGGCATTTGAGATGGCCAGAAATTTTGATAAACGATGTAGCCATACGTGGAGTTTTGGGTCAGGCTTTCATTTTCTATGTGAATGGGAAGGTGTCGATAAAATTGCTTTACCTAATGACAATGTTATTGGGCATAATGAATTTTATGCTTTTCGGTTCTTCTTTGCTGTCGTTTCTCACACAACCGCCCTTAGAGCCAGAAATTGAAAGCTACCACGATTTGTCTAAGTCTTCGCTTAAAATTGCTATCGCTGCCACAGAACTGAAATCAATGCACCGCCTTACGAATGGCTCTATAAGTTTTTTGGCGCCAAAGTTTCACATTTTCCCACAATATCCTGAGTTTGTGCGCTTTCGTGATAAATTTGATCTACATTATGCATATCCAACAGCTTCTTCTAAGCTGTACTACTACGATGGCTTGCAATCGCACTACGGAAAAAAAATGTTTCGTTTTTCCACAAACATGTGTCCGGATCCAATGATGCAGTTCAAATTTCCACTTGGTCCCAATTCGGTATTTACCTGCCGTTTAAATGACATTATTATGAAGGCACTGCAGGCTGGTTTGATTGATTACTGGATAAGTAAGTCATTTGTGGATGTATTGGACACGGGAGAGGTGATTCATATTAACATTACCAAGTCTGAAGTGGCAAGACCGCTGCGCGTGAATGATCTGTATTGGATTTGGTTTTATTATATTATAGCAATTGTGACGTGTATTGGAGTATTTGTGTTGGAATTGTTTATAAATAAGAGATTAAATAAATGAAGTATCTGAGTGCCATTTATATTATTATTAATATTATTACTATATTTTTTTTGTATTAAAGACTAGTACTCCTTTTGCTGGAAATTATGCTAGAATTGGAACAACTGATTGTGGGGAAGAGGACTGATAGAGAATGTGGTATATTTATTTTTTCTTTTTTTATTGTAAAATTTTTAGTTTTTGTTAGATTAAAATATGATTTAAACCATTTGCGAAAACTATTAAACCAAAATTTTCACATATATGTATTAAAGAAAATATTGCATATCCCATTGTACAAGCCTTTAAAAATTTTGCATAATAACAGACACTATATTCTTTACAATAAGTTGTGCTTCATACACACAAAAAAATTTCAACTAAAGTCTACTAAAACAAGGTTAATCTGATATCTTTCGGCAATGATTTTGCTTCATATATGTTTCATGTTAATTTAACATGATTTATAGTAATTGTCAAAGAATATTTTTTTTCCTTTTGAAATAACTTTATTTCACGTTGAATTAACATTTACGTACTGCTAAAATCAAAAATAAGAAACATGTTGAATCAAACTTATTTCAAGTTAGATCAACATGAATTTAGTTTAATGTAGTAATTGTATTTTATTAATTATTTTACTTACGTGTGGTTGACATAGACATCAGAAAATTTTTTATATATAAATTAAATTGGCTTCCCCGGCCAAGATTGGAACTCGGAACTCATCGCGTGGTAGTCAACGTGGCTACCCCTGCAGCCACAATAACTTTAAATATTCTTAAGATACACACTAAATATGTACCATCTTGAATTATATTATAATTTAACATTATTTCTTATCAGTTAACATACAATTTGTTTGAAAAGTTTTAGTTTTAGTTACAAAGAAAAAACAAAATGCTTTGACTTGAAAAGATTTAGTTAAATAAAAAATACAAAATACTTTGACTTGACTCCAGGATTCAGGAACCTGCGATCCTCCAAATGCAAGACTAGTACACGGCGTAGGAGCCAGCAGCAGTTTGTCGGCTGTTTACAAACATAACAAACAACAACAATACAAAAACAACCTACACAACTAAGCACAAAAGTGTATTGTAGCTATGAACAAAGCAAATAAACAACAACACACTCAAAAAACATATTATTTCTTGTAAAATTTATGTGATTTGAATGAATTTGAATCAACCTTTTGGCATGGTGATTTTACATTGGTATTTTTTTCTGTGTGTACAAATTAACGGGCGCATTCAAACAAAAAAAAATTAATTTGAACTTCAAGTGTAATTTATATGGAAATTTTACTTTAACATACACTTCAAGCTCAAATTATTTTAATTAATACGGTAATAAGACTTTATTTTATAATTATTTTAACAGCCTGTATGGTTCTTTTTATAAACGCAACTATCAATTTTCTGATTAGGCGATTTAATCTATACCACTTTATCTGCAGTTGGATTTAGTCTAAATTTTTATTTATTTTAAAATATTTACTGCGTATATACATAGCTCATCTGCTTATATAATCTGTTATTGTAGTAGTTACGAATTACTTTAATATTACACTTAAGCACATTAAAATATGATTTTACTAATAAAGCTAAACAAAATTCGATTACACACTCAGAATAGCCTGCATAAATAAAACAAATCAAACTTTTCCTAATTACACTGTTCTGCAAAAAAATAAAAAAGTCGAGAGCAATAACTTCATTATATAATTTTAATTGACTTTTGTGTGCTGAATCCAAATCTGTTCTCAGATTGTATCCCCCACGTCTAGTTTTTGTCCAATAAAAAAATCAACTACTAATTAGTAGATACCTTTCTTTTATAAATTTTATCTGCTGTTGTACGATTAGTTTCCCAGCAGAAATCAGTTTATATTTCTGGGGACTACTTGCCGATGTACCTTTTTTTCCATGTGCGCAATATCTCGTTGGAACCTTTTACCATGCTAACCAGATATGACAAAACGAAAAAACGAGCTTTTGATATGAAAGAAGAAGTTCTTGTATCAGTTCTTTGTAGTTTGCAGTTCTTCTATGTCCAATAAAATTGTGCGACCAACTTAGATTTGAGCAATTCTTTAAAGATTTCTCATATCTGGGGACCCACAACTACGCCTTCTTTTGATTAGGTCTCACTTACACGTGGAAATATACTTTTCACGTGTTTGAATGCATTTCCTTATATGTTCATAGCTTATACTGAATCGTTTATTAAGCCTGTTTTGATGCACAGTGCTGGTTAAGATATTTTTTGCCTTTCAACTAAAGGCTCATTGGTAGTGTTCTTGATTCCTAGAATCGCATGGAATCTTAAGAACCAATTTACAAAAAAGCAACTATATTTTGTATATGCTCATAGCATTGCCTTTTTTTTTAAATGCACATATATTCCACATAGTTACGGAATGAGTTAAGTAGCCGCACTGCTTTCCGAGCCATTGGACACATAAACAGTGAAATCTCCCTTAACGGACACTTCCTATAGGCGAACACCCCCTTTAGACGGACACTTTTGACAGGCTCTGGCAGCGCTCCATAAGAAAGGCATTGCTATAGCTCCCCCTTGAACGGACTTTCTCATGAGCGGACCCGGACACCCGCTTGACGAAAAAAAAGTTCTCTTGAACGGACATTTAATTTTTTCCTGGATTTTTTTTTTTCTTGTCATAATTTGCAAATAAGCTTGCAAAGACTCCTAATTTTCTCGCTTTAATAACAAGGATCGGTTTATCACATTTACTACATCAGATAACATATTTAAATGTGGCTACGGTAAATATTTTCTCTCTTAAATAATACTTTAAAATTAACTTAGCATCTACATGTGCGATTAACTCTGATATAACATGAGAGAAAACGTCAGCAGGATAAGAAAAATTTAATTCAGTTTTTTTTCATCTTATATAAGGGGACTACGTAATCTTATAAGATTTCATTTTGTGCTTTTGCATAAAAAGTTATTTTATTTTTAATTTTAATTTGTAAATATAATTAAACACACTTAAATATATAAAATCACTGAAATTTATTAAAAAACATCGCTTTTAATTTATTTTAATAAACACTCACACATCCATACTAATATATTTTTATGTACGTGTGTTTTTGATAGTTCATCTCATAAGATTGTTGTTATAATATTTATTGTAACATCGATCTCATGAAAATGCTTATAAAATTGACATAACACTAATTTGAGGTATACACGTAACATAATTTTATCTGCGATTGAATTTGACAATCACATGTTATATATTCATCGCTTGACTTACATTTTCAAAATGTTTTTGTCAAAACCAAAACACGCCAAACTAGAATGAAATAGTATACTATGTGCTTATAAAACATTTTACACTTTTATTACATATGGAAATAGTGCATATTTACATATTGATGATTTTTTGTTATTGAATTCTAATTGAATTGTTTATTTTTTCTTAGGAAAACTTTACTCATCTAAATGTGTAGTTTTCTCTTGAGCGGACAGTCCCCTTGTGCGGACACATTTAATGGTTCCTTCGGTGTCCGCCCAAAAGAGATTCCACTGTTTTCCTATTATTGCTATATTTTTTTTAATTCCAGGAACCATAAAAAAATATTGCCTTTACTTGGTACGGCTTTGCAATTCAACCGCAAGGTGCAAGTGTGTTACGGATAAATGTATTACCCAATGTTTTTCATATATAGCCTTTTTATTCCCAGCATACCTAGATTTCCGAAAAGTAACAAAAATTTAATATATTTGAGGTTTTAATTTTTTAGAGTTTTAAAAACAAATAAGAACGAAAAAATTTTGCCTTAAAAATATATTTTTTTGCCACTAATTGAGGAGCTGGCGAACAAAACTAGACATGTCCTCAGTTAATGATTTTTTTCGGACTCTCCGAGTACACATCTATAAATTCACAAAATATTTTCATTCAAAACCAGTTCGATGAACAAAAACTGACTTTTCCTTGCTTGTTCCTATCTAAAAAGTTCAGTAATTTGCCTTTCCGGCAAAAAACAGTTAACGGAAATAGTGTGGTTTTGTTCGCCGAAACCGTTATTTTGCATTTTCAAGTGTTTAATTTATCAAAACAAATAAACCGTCATCGAGTTATATTAAAATAACTTAGTGTGGGTTAATATTAGCCAGGCCCGTTTCAAAAATCTGTAAGCCATAGAAAAAAACTGAAATTGGAACTAACGTCCATATAATACGCATATGTATATTAATTGAAAATAAATTTTTTTTTGCAGAACTGTGTTATAATAATATATACATATTTATAAAAGTAATGATTAATATTAATATTATTGCTTTTCCGCGATATCGAAGAAACTTAGCGAACGAATTTTAGCCTTTGACTCTCGTTGTTGTTGTTGTTACCAGATACTACACACAGAAAAAAATACCAATGTAAAATCACCATGCCAAAAGGTTGGTTCAAATTCATTCAAATCACATCAATTTTACAAGAAATAATATGTTGTTTGAGTGTGTTGGAGTCTATTTGCTTTGTTCATAGCTACAATACACTTTTGTGCTTAGTTGTGTAGGTTGTTTTTGTATTGTTGTTGTTTTTTTATGTTTGTAAACAGCCGACAAACTGCTGCTGGCTGGTAGGCAGTGTACTAGTCTTGCATTCGGAGGATCGCTGGTTTGAATCCTGGAGTCAAGTCAAAGTATTTTCTATTTTTTTAACTAAAACATTTAAGTCAAAGGATTTTGTTTTTTTTAAATAAATAGTATGTTAAATGATAAGAAATAATGTTAAACTATAATATAATTCAAGATGGTACATATTTTTGTGTATCTTAAGAATATTTAAAGTTGTTGTGACTGCAGGAGTAAGCTCGTTGACTACCACGCGATGTGTTCAAATCTTGACCGGGGAAGCCAATTTATATATATACAAAAATTTTTCTGGTTACCCACACGTAAGTTAAATAATTAATAAAATACAATTACTACATTAAATTAAATTCATGTTGATCTAACTTGAAATAACTTTGTTTCAAGATGATTCTGCATTGTGATTTTGACAGTACGTAAATGTCAATTCAACGTGAAATAAAGTTAATTCAAAAGGAAAAATTTTATTTGACAATTACTATAAATCATGTTAAATTAACATGAAACACATATGAAGCAAAATCATTGCCGAAAAATGTTAGATTAACCTTGTTTTAATAGATTTTAAGTTGAAATTTTTCTGTGTGTAATTCTATGAAAAAGCACAGATGTGCAATTGCTTTACGTGAGTACCTGTCATTACGGCCTAATCTCACATGTGCCAAAGCACTGGGTGTGGGTTAGATGCCAGACCAACGCCCCTATGCACCCTTTTAGAATGAACCTATGGCCCACTCCATAAGGCACATAGGTTGCAATCTTTGAATATAGTTATCCCTGTACCATATTCAATTACCTTGCTGATGTAATTTGAGCTATCTAAACTCTGCTGCTATGTCCGTGCCCATAGCAGCTTCTGTTGAATGGCAACAGCACCTAGAATAGTGTCTGACCGCGTCAGACCAACCACTATCATTGATTTAACACTGAGAAGCCAAGACTATTCTCCCAGCGTTTTTGGTAGCAACCACAGCCACCACGATAATTCTCCGGCTTCCATGCTAAGGTGTTGTGTATACACCTATAGCGAGGTCCCCAAGAGAATTCCTCAACCACTGCCGGCACAGTACGGCCACTCTTCCGAGAAAAATGCAAGCTTGCCGCCAGATATTAGTGCCTAATACAGTCAGCATCATCCCTTTAACCCCGTAAGGTGGGACGAAGTCGACTTACTTCAGCACAATACTTTGACGACCGCAATACACTCAACTCCAAGCAGCTCGACCGGCACCCGTGGCACCAGAAGTAGCCTCTGGTTAGACCTCGAAGTTCCACCACAAGAGCTTCACTTCTATCGTCTTTTGAACTCAGGGGCAGTTCTGGGTGACGCTGCACCTAACTGACATCAACAGGACCTGTCTTCCTTTTGTTATAAATATGTGCACATCCTTTGCTCTGTTGCCAGAGATCGGGTAGTAACACATAAGTTCTATGGGTAATGTACCAAAGGTACGTCAATGGAAAAAGCCACATCACCCCAGCTGGGGCCCCGGGGTTGCCACACCCGTAGTCAAAATAGACTCGGGGATGAAAAGGCACAATAAATATATATTTAAGTATGGTTTCATAAATGGGAGCAAAATAACCAGAACTAGAAATACATATACAAAGGTGAATTGACATCAGCTGATCTCAACAGCCCTGGTGACTATTTTCACCGCATGTATTGTGAACGATCCTTAGGTGTTAATACATGCGCATCTGACTCTGACGTAATTTTCACCTCAGGTTGTTTTAGCAGGTATTTGATAATATATATATATATATATATATATATATATATATATATATATATATATATATAAACTAACGATATTTGATATCAAAAGGATGGCGCTGCCTACTATTCATCTCATTTTAGACATTATTATAGAGTGATTCCAAAACGACCAGAAAAGCTAGAGGCGTTGGTCCTGAACCGGTGTATCACAAATTTACCGAAAAAGTTTGGTATAGAAAATCAGCAAAATGGCAAAGACGGGCTAAGAGCTAGAAAGTTTAATTTTTTTTTTTTTTTGTCATATAAAAGTAACTACCATGCAGAAAAATTGGTGACAATTGATCCAAACGTTCTCATCCTATTACTTGAGAAAATGCGAGTTTGATCAAAAGTACGGAGAAGTGTATGGTGAAAAAAAGACATTTCGTTTAAATGGTTACATATTCACCACTTTCGTGATGTATGGTGTTGATCTTGAGCCAATTTAATTTGGACTCGGTGCAATATTGTAGTAAACGGCACTGAACACGTTCGATGTGGTTGAATACATGGACCTATCAAATAGTGTAAATATAATGTTAATTGCTCCCTCCAATGTGACTCTGGAACCAGTCCCGTAACTATACTGAGATATTAACCTAAGCTTAACTGGTATTTATACTTTTGAAACATGAGTGGTAGTTGTGGTTGAGTGGGTAGTATGCAAGCCTGTCATGCGCGAGGTTGTCGGTTCGAATCTCAAAAAATTTTCTGCTTAAAAATAAATTATAATTTCATTTGTAACAATAAAAGAAAAAATTTAAGTTTTCATTGTTACAGTTACATGACATTTATATATAATCTATATTATTCTACACCGAATAGGTCCCTATGGGGTAGTTCAGTGACAAGTCACAAGGTGCATAAAAAGCATCAATTAACCCCCATCCTAGGCCATTCCCATATAAAAGGGACTGGTCCGCTTCATATGAAGTGTTTTAACTCGGTTAGTCCCTATCACTTGGGGACCGGTCACGTGACTAGTATTGTGTCAGTTCAATTTCCTGTAGGGTAGCTAAAGCTAATTTCTGTTTTGTTTCTTTTTTTTATTTTAGTAAAAGTTAAATGAGTATTAAAAATAAAATAAATTCAATAAAACGCGACTCTGACGCGAGCACGAAGAGTCCCGTACGCACAGTAGATATGTAATATATACTACACGAAATTTAGCCTATATAAAATAACATAGTTATGGCATTTTTTTCGCTTTTGGGATTTTTCCAGTTTTTTTAACATGCCGTTTTAAAATTTTTTTTTACTTTTGACGTTTTTTTTGAATTTTTTTCGGTTTTGGAGATATTTTTTCCTGGATAATCGGCGTTGCCGGTTAATCGAATCACGAATAATCGAGGCCTTACTGTATGTTTATACTCACTAAACGTTCGTCGGGGAATTGTATATAAGATTCGTCCCAGCCGAATATAGCGCTCTTACTTGTTTTTATTTATTTACATAAATCTGAGATGGTCTTAATAAAAAACCCTTTAATACGTTATTAAATGACTATTTGCTGTAGATCTGCTATTCAAACCTTTAAACAGTTTCTGATTTTTTTTTATATTTTTGCTCTCTATATATACTTTTTTTTGCCAGGAAGTAGAGTTTTTCGTGCCAAGAAATAAACAACCAATATTTATAAATAATAAATTAGTTTTATCTGATGTATTTGATTATGATTGAATTCAATATAATGACACTCATGCGATGATTTAGAGTATGTATACGCTCTACTCATTCTAGCAAGAAGTATCACAAAAATAATGAATTTATTTATTATTATTATTATTATATCAAACACAAGCGAACAAAAAAAATGTCACGCAGGATCAAGAAAAAAAAGAAAAAAAAAGTAAATTATATCCTTGAAAAAAAAAAACATTTTTTTGGAAAAACTAAAAGTAATTATTATTCTAATCACAATCAGGGTAATAAATGCAATATAAGATTGTTTTACTTATTAAGATATATGCATTCACTTGATGAAAATCATAATTTTCTTAGATTCTCTCTAAACTTAAACTATCACAGAAAAAACTAAATTTCATTTTCAGTAACCAAATTCGTTGAATCAGTAAATTTTTTATTTGATTGCGGTCCTACAAATAATTTTGTAAATTCTGATAAAAATTTTGTAAAAATTTAAATTAACCAGAGTTCGGCTGAGAGAAAATGTTATTTCAGTGTGTTGGTGTTTATTTTGCTTGTTGATAAAAACAACGTGATGTTGTTCGGTTGTTGTTGTTTATTTTGGTTGATCGTGTTGTATACATGTAAATGCCGAAAAGTACCCGACAAAGGTCGTGGCCTGTTTCTTCTCTACACAGTTTTTTGGTGCAAATTAATTTAGTGGAACAGTACAGAATATTTACTGAAACTCAGTTTGATTTCAAACAAATATTTGTTTAAAATTTTTTTGGGAATAATTTTTTCTGTGTACCTTAAAAATCCATTATTTTAAATCATTAAATCAATAGATTTAAAATTGTTTTTTTTTTCATTCATAAGTAAAACAAATATTTTAAGTTATTAGTTTTACATTAATACCATAAAAGTTTTACATTGAAATAAATTAAATGATTCTGCTGTTGAAGTAAATAATTCATTTTTTGTTTAATTTTCAATACAAATTTGGTTGTACTTGTAATTCCTTAATGAGTGACATAATGATGCACAATTTTGCGTTTGAAAATACTTAACTAAAGCATCATGATTATGCTTTCAAAATGATGAACACATATTTTGTTTATTTTTGGTATCAATTAATGACAGAAAATACAAAGATTACAAAATTATTATTATGTATACGAGGTTGGTACGAAAATTATATAATATCGGAGAGTTTTCGATATGAGAATACTTGGCAAAGACAAAAGATGCTAAAATATACATTACTTGAAAAATCCGGGGCCTAATTGTCGCTTGCGATATCTTACTGATACGATCACGTTTTTTCAGTTTGCGATTATGGCATTCGATATCGTACCATATTATTACATTGTTCGATAAGGAATACCATAATCTCAAACTGAAAAACGTGATCGAATCAGCTCGTTATCGAAAGCGATGATTAAACACCCATTCTTATGGCAATTAATTATTATAAAATATTTTGGACCTGGAAGCAAAACTTGATTTATTTTTCTATATTTGTGATTTGAACGGGCTAAAGTTCGTATCGCTTTTTAAGCCAAATTACATGTGATAATTATTAATGAACAAATAACACCAAAGTCTGTTGTAAATATTCTGACTAACAACACATAGTTGAACGGAACAACAGAACAAAACGACAATGGTAAGACTGTTGTAAATATAGTGATGGTAAAATTGAGCTTACAATACAAAAAAGCTTTCAGCAAATTGAAATACGATGAATCAAAACAATTCACATATTCCATTTGCAATATAATGCTAAGTATATAAAGCAGAAATCTACATCAACTGACACCACACACAGTGGACCAAACACAAAAGAACGCTGATGATGAAGGTTTAATGGCCTTCGAAAACGGCTGGCTGCTCCGTTCAACTATGTGTTGTTAGTCAGAATATTTACAACTTGATTTATTTTTGGTTGATAGAACGAAAATCTCAATAAAAAAAATAAAAATAATGATAAAAAAAATAAAAATAATAGAAGGGCCCTATTCTATATTAAGGTAAATATATATAAGTTATGCAAATCTTTTCTAAACCTTTTATTAACTTTACTCTGTCTACCTTTATGACACATTTCTTTTAAATGTATTAAGAGAATTTCCTTTATTTAATTAAAATTTTGTTATATTTTAATTAAAATAATAAAAATTTCTGCATTTTATTGACCGTAAAGATGCATCAATATGTCATGTTCGGTTGTCAGGATGGCATGTTTAAAAAATAAAACTTAAAATGTATTAAAAAAAACCTGCTGAGACAAGCTTAGTTTTTTAACAAAATTTTTATCACACAAAAAAAACTTATAATAAATTGCATAAAATACACTCAAATAGAATTCAAAAAGCAGGCGTCCAGCCAGAAGTGGAAGTTAAAAATAAATACAACACTCTAGAATTATTCTCATGTATTTGACTTTTGATTATATTTTTGTCAAGTTGATGTTTACCGTTTAAGCTTAAAATGAACTTAACAAAATTATGAGACAAGATAAAAAAATTTATATGTACATATCGTCGGCTTAGAGTGTAAGCTTGCTTAATCCACTTTTTACAACATATGACATTTTAATTTCATTAATTCAGAAAAAGAGACGCCGCATCAACTGGCTAAAACATCTGGTTCCCCCCAGGGGAGTCTGTAATGGACTACGGGCGTGGCAACCCCGGGGCCCCAGCTGGGGTGATGTGGCTTTTTCCATTGACGTACCTTTGGTACATTACCCATAGAACTTATGTGTTACTACCCAATCTCTGAACATAAACAGAGTAACGGATGTGCACATATTTATAACAAAAGGAAGACAGGTCCTGTTGATGTCAGTTAGGTGCAGCGTCACCTAGAACTGCCCCTGAGTTCAAAAGACGATAGAGGTGAAGCCCTTGTGGTGGAACTTCGAGGTCTAACCAGAGGCTACTTCTGGTGCCACGGGTGCCGGTTGCCCGACAGCCGAGCTGCTTTGAAGTTTTGAGTGCGTGTAGCGGTCGTCAGTTTCCTTTGCTGAAATGCCGAGTTCGTCCTACCCCAAAGGGGTAGACCCCTAAGGGGTTAAAGGGATGATTTTGGTAAGTGTGGAGTAGGCACTGGTTATTTGGCGACACAGGCATGCGTTCTTTATGGATGAGTGGTTGAGCTGTGCCGGCAATGGTTGAGGAATTCTCTTGGGGACCTCGCTTAGGTGTATACACACCACCTTAGCGTGGAAGCCGGAGAATTATCGTGGTGGCTCTGGTTGCTACCAAAAACGCTGGGAGAATAGTCTTGGCTTCCCAGTGTGAAATCAATGCTAGTGATTGGTCTGACGCGGTCAGCCAGACACTATTCTAGGTGCTGTTGCCATTCAACAGAAGCTGCTATGGGCACGGACATAGCAGCAGAGTTTAGATAGCTCAAATTACCTCAGCAAGGTAACTGAATATAGTACAGGGATAACTATATTCAAAGATTGCAACCTATGTGCCTTATGGAGTGGGCCATAGGTTCATGCTAAAAGGGTGCATGGGCGCGTTGGTCTGGCGTCTAACCCACACCCAGTGCTTTGGCACACGTGAGATTAGGCCGTAATGGCAGGTGCTCACGGAAAGCTATCGCACATCTGGCTAAAACATCTCCCCAAGGGAGTCTATTTTGACTACGGGTGTGGCAAACCCGGGGCCCCAGCTGGGGTGATGTGGCTTTTTCCATTGACGTACCTTTTTTACATTACCCATAGAACTTATGTGTTACTACCCGATCTCTGGCAACAGGCCAAAGGATGTGCACATATTTATAACAAAAGGAAGACAGGTCCAGAACAGAACTGCCCCTGAGTTCAAAAGACGATAGAAGTGAAGCCCTTGTGGTGGAACTTCGAGGTCTAACCAGAGGCTACTTCTGGTACCACGGGTGCCGGTCGAGCTGCTTGGAGTTGAGTGTATTGCGGTCGTCAAAGTATTGTGCTGAAGTAAGTCGACTTCGTCCCACCCTACGGGGTTAAAGGGATGATGCTGACTGTAGTAGGCACTAATATCTGGCGGCAAGCTTGCATTCTTCTCGGAAGAGTGGCCGTACTGTGCCGGCAGTGGTTGAGGAATTCTCTAGCTATAGGTGTATACACAACACCTTAGCATGGAAGCCGAAAAATTATCGTGGTGGCTGTGGTTGCTACCAAAAACGCTGGGAGAATAGTCTTGGCTTCCCAGTGTTAAATCAATGGTAGTGGTTGGTCTGACGCGGTCAGCCAGACACTATTCTAGGTGCTGTTGCCATTCAACAGAAGCTGCTATAGGCATGGACATAGCAGCAGAGTTTAGATAGCTCAAATTACCTCAGCAAGGTAACTGAATATAGTACAGTATATAGTATAGTATAGCCTTATGGAGTGGGCCATAGGTTCATGCTAAAAGGGTGCATGGGGGCGTTGGTCTGGCGTCTAACCCACACCCAGTGCTTTGGCACACGTGAGATTAGGCCGTAATGGCAGGTACTCACGTAAAGCAATTGCACATCTGGCTAAAATATTTATTTTAATTTCAAACTCTACATGTCAAAAACAACTTATTGCATTAGCCTAGTTTCTTAAGCTATGTAAAGAAAATATAAACATTATTTAGTCTCTCCTGTAAAACTTGGTTTAAGTGAGTTAGCAGTTTTACACTTTAAGCCGACGATATGCTTTTTGGCACAGTTTATGAATGAATGCTATGGATTTTTTTATTAACAAGAACAGTGAGTTGATGGCTAATATTTGACGAATAAATAAAATTATATGAAAGCAGATAATGTGTACTAAGCAACGTTATGTAATACACCCCAAAATAACTAGCATACAAACATCAACATTACTTCTTTTGCGTATTTGTTACGAGCAAAAAGTCTTCGCGACATCGCTTGTTAACCATTTTGATTCGCTTATTATACGACAGCACTTATTATTCGTTTAGTATAATACATACATTTAAAAAACAAGACGTATTTATATTTCAAGACTATTTACGCAGGCCCTTTTTATGTAAATTATAATCAAAATAATATATGTAATCGCAAAACACTGGCATGTTTGAATTAAGACAATAAACGGCTAGTTAATATTCAATTTTATAAAATGCTGCAAAATATGTTATAAGTTAGCTATTGGTTATTTATGTAAAATACTAAAAATATTTTAAGAATATCAAACAGTATCAGTAATTTTTTTTTGTCAGCAAAATTACATTCATTACGAGCAACTTTTCCATCCCTACTGAGTGACTTATTTGTGTAGTCAGGTATTGAAAAATATGTGCCGGTTTTCGCTTAACCGACACTATAATAAATCCATAAGTATCTCTTAATATAAAAAAAAAACTTAATTGGTCTCCTTTATTCCATGCTCTTTTTGTGCCCATCGCTGTTTTGGATTTTAATCATTGAAGTAAATAGTTTACGAGAAGTTTTGCTTTCCTTCCACAATTAGAAAAACATGCAGCAGAAGCACTTAAACTATTAATATTCTTTATATTATTATTCTAATAACAAAAGAAGTAAGAGTGCTTTATTTGGCTGTGCCGAATCTTATATACCCTTCACCTACGTACGTATGTGTAGTACCCAGATACATACACACACTTATTTGTTTTGAGAAAAAATTTATAATTTTTTGCTTTGGTGTAATTTTTAGTTAGTTTATTCCTAAAGATTTTTTGCGATTTTTTTCAGCAGAAAGGGACGGTTTCAGGGAAATTAAATGAAACATTTTCTTTAATTTATTTTATAGTTATGTCGGTTCTTTAGCGATAAATTTTATTTTTATCTTCATTTACTAAAAATTAATAAGAACTCCTTACAAGCTGTCAATGAAAGACCATCGATTTGAAAAATAACTGTGCTGAGAGCATAATAAGAAACATGGCACAAGCCTCCGTTTATACTTAAATTCGATAATCATATAAAAATTTAACCTATATGAAAAATGTTAAATAAAGATCTTCCTAAATTATGAAATATGTGTAACTGAAAAAGAATTATTTTTGGTTATTTGTTAACCAAAATTTTATTTCCAATTTCCAACCCTGGAATCCTTATTTTGATTTTTGTGATTCTTAATACTAATTTACTACTTTCTTAAATATATAGAATATATCTAACTACCAAAGAAATAATTAGTTTTATTTAATTAGTTTTATATAGCAGAAAAAGTTTAAGTATTCCAGGTGTAGAGCTAGGTATGTATGTAGACAAAAAGAAAAAATTAATTTGACTAAGTTACTTTTATATAAAAAAAATAATTCTCCAACCCTGGAATCATCCTTTCAAATTATTCAAAAAAAAAAAAAAAAAAATAATAAATAAAGTATGTCAATAGTGTTTTCAAACCACATTTAACATTAAAACCTGGTTTTAATGTTAAAAAAATAAACAGCTGATTTTGCATTCACACTGCAAGTTTCTTAAGTTCAGGGTTTAACTCGCAGACTGTCTAATAACTTTGCTCAAAAATAACATAAATCTCCTGCAGAAATGCGTGTATTTATTGTTGTATTTTTTTCTGCTTTTTATGACACTTATTTGACAAACTGTACAACAAATGTTTTTGTTTGTAAGGAAAAACTCGGAAATTCTACAGTGCGTTTTAAAATAGAAATTATTTTGTATTTGGTAAATAAATATTGTAAAATAATGGAACTAGTAAATCAAAGTGAAGAAGGGCTTGAAAATCAAGTTATTGTAAAGGGTGTTTTTTATTGAGGTATAGAACTTTAAGTTGGCATCACTTTTTTAACTGGCGGCCATTTTGTCAGCTGTCAAGTGATTAATATTTAGTTTGGTTTGCCATTTCATCATGAACAGGTTGACAAAAGAACAACGCTTGCAAATCGTGCAAATTTATTTCGAAAATAATGGTTCAGTTCGCGAAGTTTACCGCAATCTCCGTCCATTTTATGGTCGACATAATCGTCCATCAGAGCAATTAATTCGGTTAACCATGGATCGTTTTCGCACTACGTTTACTCTATGTGATAATACGCATCCGCAGAGACGTCGAACAGTGCGCACCGAAGAAACAATTGCCGCTGTAGAGCAAAGTGTTGAAGAGGACCCGACTGAATCGATTCGCCACCGTGCACAGCAATTGGAGCCGACTAACCGACTATTTTGTTCCCGAATTGGATGGCATGAATGTGGATGAGTTATGGTTCCAACAAGACGGCGCTACATGCCACACAGCGCACGTCACAATCGATTTATTGAAGGAAACATTCGATGAGCGCATAATTTCGCGGAATGGACCTGTCAATTGGCCACCAAGATCGTGTGATTTGACACCATTGGATTATTTTCTTTGGGGATATGTGAAGTCGCTCGTCTACGCCAACAAACCAGAAACGTTAGGGGACTTGGAAGCCAACATTCGTGGCGTTATTGCCAACATACGCCCCCATATGCTCGAAAAAGTGGTTGAAAATTGGACCTGTAGAATTAGCTTTATTCGAGCCAGCCGCGGCGGCCACATGCCCGAAATCATATTTAATCATTAATGGCATAAAATTATCCTTCCAATAAAGCCAAATTGATGGACATTAAAACGATTTTCTTGTGTTTTATTTCAATTCGAAGTTCTATACCCCTCAAAAAAACACCCTATATATCAAAAATGCTTAAATACATCACAGAATAAAACTTTTTTATCGGTGGATCGATGTCAGTCAAGTAGTCTATTTTCACTGCACAGAGGTCAATGAAAATATTTTTGTTATTTCCTTTCCAAAAAACATCTTTTTCCCCATAATTTTTTTATTATTGTTGCTGCTGCATCCATTTTTAAGTTGAAAATCTTTCAAGCGACATCTATTGTTATTCACTTGCATAAACATTATCAGCTGCTTCCGGCCATTTTAACTTGGTAGCACTGAATTTAGCACAGTGAAAATAAGGCTGCATTTCATAAAACTAACTTAAAACTAATTCAAAAATGGTTTTAAGTTGATTTTAACAGAAACAATTTGTATGGCAAAACCATGTTTTAACAGTTGGTTTTAACGTTAAAACCAACTTTTATTAAAACCATGTCAGTGTGAAAGCACTATTAGTGAACAAAGACAAAAAAATTAAAACAGAAAAAAATATAGTTTTATTTAGTTACTTTAATATCAAAAATAAGATTCAGAGTTTCCAGCTCTGGAACTTCTAATTTTCTACATCAAAATTTTCTTTCCAAAACATAAAATAAATAAAATATATAATAAAAAAAATTTAAAAAAAAATAGTTAGACCTAGCTACTTTTATATATCATAGAAAGTGTAAGTTTCCCAAACCTGGAATCATACTTTTAGATTTTTTCTGATTTCTTACACCAATTTGTTTCTTCTAAGAATCTAAGCTATGTTTAATTTCCAGAGAAATAGGAAAAATTTGTTTTAGCAGTTTACTTTTGTATAACATAACAAGTTAAAGTTTTCCAACCCTGCAAACTCCTTTTTAGGGTTCCGTACACCAAAGGTGAAAAGAAACCCTATTGGTTTCGCTACGCTGTCCGTCTGTCGGTCACACGGTATTTTCTCAGGAACCGTAAGAGCTACGGACCTGAAATTTGGACGGAGTATGTAGAACCTTGGCCGCTATAACAACAAGAACATGATAATTAAAAATTAAAGGGTGTTCCAAAACGAGCAACGAAAAATGTTATAATCCCATGTTATATACATACAATTGTATGAACATATGTATATTGAAACTTGAAATTTGTAAAATTAGTGTATTTTTATACAGACTACAACAATGGTCCATCAGTTAATGCAATTTTGACCATGTAATTTTGACAATTTGCTATATCTTGGAAACCGTAAGAGGCAAACACTTGAAATTTTCAAAAACGCTAAAACTAAAAAAACCGAAAATTACAAAATCGCCAAACCAAAATATCGGCAAAACGAAAAAAATCGCCAAAATTAAAAAAAAATTCTAACACTAAAATAAATCGCCAAATTCGAAAAAATCGCCAAAATGAAAAAAAAACGCCAAAATGAAAAAAACGCCAAAAATCGAAAAATATCGGCAAAACGCGAAAATGACGCCAAAACTAAAATAAAAATTTTATATAAAAAAAAAACGCAAAAATGAAAAAAATCGCCAAAAAAAAATCGCCAAAATGAAAAAACGCTAAAATCCGAAAAAAATCGCTAAAACAAGAAAATAAAGTGTCAAAAAAATAAAATAGCCAAATCTTAAAAAAAACCGTCAAAACCGAAAAAAAACGCCAAAACAAAAAAAAAACCGAAAAGACCCCAAAAACGAAAATAAATGCCAAAACTATATATTATATAGGCTGAAGTTTGTAATAAATTATATATCTAGTGTTTGTACGGAACCCTTCGTGCGCGTCAGAGTCGCCTTTACTGAATTTATTTAATTTTTTATTAATTTTTTAATTTTTAATACCAATTTTATTCGTACTGAAATATAAAATAAGTTTATTTAACAAAAATAAAACAAAAATTAGTTTTAGGTAGATACTTTTATATGCCAAAAAAAAATTTTTAAGTTTTCCATCTCTGAAACTGTCTAGTCGGTTTTGCTGATTTTCAATACGAATCTATTTCGTACCATTTCTGCTACACCAGCTCAAGACCGAAATCGCTAGCTTTTCTGGGAGCTTCGGAAAATCGATTTCACGTACAGACAGGCGGACATGCATAAGGATCCAAAATGTATGTACTTTATGGGTCGCTTATTAATATTGTGAAAATTAAACACGGAATGGTAAAAGGTAGAAATAACAAAATAGCCATTTTTATATTTCATTGAATGAAATATTGCACTAATGAAACCACTGTGTAACACCGTTTTTAACCTTTTCATCAATATTTGTAGACTGCTGCTGCTGATGATGACACGACACAAGTTTTTTATGCCTCTCACTGAGAACATAAAAAGGAAAATATACATTTAAGAAGCAAAGAAAAAAGAAACACATTTCAGAAGTCGAAAAATTTTGTTTTGTTTTTTCTCAAGCAATAAAAAAAATAATAAGTTGCATTTGTAGCTCATTAAGAATGATCATCTGTCAAACACAAAAGCGGTCTACATAAAGCAAAGAAAAACTGTTGGTTTTTTTGGTTCTTGTTTTTGATTTTTTTAAGCTTTTATTTTTATTGCGTGTACTTAATGCGCATGTAATGCTTTAGATATAATGAATGCGTTTTCGGAAGATTTTAGTTGTTTTCACTTGTTTATTTGAAACGATCTATACCATAAAAGTTGGTTTACTTGGTTGCTTTGTTTTGTTTGTGACAACATCAGAATTCATGTTAATGTTACGTTGAGGAATCAATAATCCTACAGATATTACTTTATAGTTAGTTATTTTCTTGAAAAGAAGTTATTTCAAAAAGAAAAAAATTTCTTTGAAAGTTACTGTAAATCATGTTAAATTAACATGAAAAATTTTAAGTTAATTTTTAATTATTATTCGAACTCCATTTGTTCCCAGCAAAAAAAAAAAATGGAAGTCATTCTGAAGGAACCACATTTTTATTGCTTCCAAAGAATCGATATTTTTAATTTGCCGATAGTTAGCAGAAAACCAAGTAGAAGTTTATTTTAATCACACAAAACCTTGTAGTTCTTCCATAGTTATAGTAAATACTCACCGAAATGTTCAAAATATCGATTTTTTGAAAGAAATTTATGAACTAATTTTGGCCTAAAATTTAGAAGTTATTTGCTTAAATTTACATGAAAACACTGTTTCGCGTTTAAATTCTTATAAAAAGAAACGAATTGTTAAAATATGTAACTTTTTAAAGTTTTTCTTAGATGAAAATATTACCATAGAACACAAAAAATTAAATTTTTCTTAAAATCGCTTCTAATTCGGTGACTAGGCATCGAAAAAGAGAAGTTCTTGCAATGACAACCCTATGTAAAAATCATTAGATCGGATCGAAATTTGAACTACTTCCAGACTGCAAACTCTACATTTTCATGACTTCTTTGGAGTGTCTTTTTTTACTGGGATGTGCAAAATTAGTAAAGAACAAACGACAATGGTAAGACTGCTGTAAATAAAGAGATGGTAAAATTGAGCTTTCATTACAAAAAAGCTTTCAGCAAATTGAAATAAGATGAATCAAAACAATTCACACATTCCATTTGCAATAATGCTAAGTATATAAAGCAGAAATCTACATCAACTGACACCACACACAGTGGACCAAACACAAAAGAACGCTGATGATGAAGGTTTAGTGGCCTTCGAAAACGGCTGGCTGTTCCGTTCAACTATATGTTGTTAGTCAGAATATTTACAACAGACTTTGGTGTTATTTGTTCATTAATAATTATCACATGTAATTTGGCTTAACAAGCAATACGAACCTTAGCCCGTTCAAATCACAAATATGCACAGAAAAAATTATTCCCAAAAAATTTTCAAACAAAAGTGTGTTTTGAAATAAAATTTAGTTTTAGTAAATATTTTTTAGTGTTCCAGTAAATTATTTGTTCCAATTTTATTTTATGTAAAAAAAAACTGTATAGAGTGAAAATTCTTATCCATACAATCTATATAAAGTAAAATTTGTAATAAAATTGTTTAGAGGAGAATTCTGTGCAAATATGGAAATGTCATACTGTATACAACCAATACATGTGAGCATGAAATTGTTATTGCTTGTTTTCATAACAAATGGCAGTGTTGCCGTAAAATTTTCCAAACTGGATCACTTGTTAACGGCCTCTCCCAGGATGTCACCAGAAATCGTTCGATCGACAACTTGTATTGCAAAAAAAGCTTATTTTTTCTTTTGTGGTTTTCAAAAGTATTATTATGTTATGAATTCTCATATAGTTTTTGAAAGTCTATGCATAAAGTAAGAGGTTTGTGACTGTTTAAAATGTGTGGTTAAAGTCTACTGATGATTTGGTTCAAGCGCCAATGAAATACGTATATAGACATGCTAAACTACCAGCAAATAAATTTCAATTATTTTATGTACACTTCTGACAATATGTCAAATAATACAATTTCTTTGAAATTACACAATTTTAAAAACTAATATTTCTCGTATTTTAACTATTTTATAAATCTATTTTCTTCCAATTATATAAATTTCAGAAAAACCCGGATTTGTAAAGGTAGTTTTTATTTAAGTCCCTATTTACACTATGCAAGTCTTATTGCTAAGCTGATTAGTTTATTAGGAGAGAGAGACGGGGGGAAAAGAAACGTTGCTGTTCCCCTCGTCTCTCTCTCCATGAAACTAATCAGCTTAGCAATAAGACTTGCACAGTGTGATTTGGGACTAAAGGATGTTTTCTGACCAAGAATAATTTTAGTAAATTTGTTATTTTTCATTGTTGATTTTTTTTATTTTTTGTACAAACTATTTCACAGATCTAAATAAACATTTTATTTAATAAATAAAAAGAAATTAGATGAACCGTTTATTTGATTCAGTTATTTTTTTCTGGAATATTTAAAGTAATTTTTGCAATTTTTTTTTGCTGTGTCAAATAAAACTTTTACTATTTTTTTTTAGAAAAACAGGTAAGAATTTTTATTGATTCAGTTAATTTATTTTCTGATAATAAGAAAAATTTTAGTAAATGTGTTTGTAAATTATAAAAAAAAATTTGCTGAATAATATAAAAAAATCAATAAAAATATTTTTTTGTCCCTGTTAACACATTTGACTGAAAATATTTTGAGTTTCAGTTAACTTTTTTCTCTAATGCCATAATAAGTTAACTGAAAATAAAAATTTTTTTTTCAGTTAAATTTTTACAAAATTGTTATCAGAATTTACAAATTTCTTTGTAGGTCCGCATTCACGCAAAATATTTACTGATTCAATGAATTTGGTTACTGAAAACGAAATTTAGTTTTTTCTGTGTGAAAAATTTTAATTTAAACTTATTTTCATAAATTTTAGCATGAAACTTTTCTGTGTGAATGAATGAGTAAAACTAATGAAAAGCGCATGACTCTGAGACTGAAAAAGATATTTAGTATATGTTGCCAGGTGCAAGAACACCTCGTCTACACCTGGTTTCCTAAGGAATCTCAAAATGCCCACTCGTTGAAGTATTGGTAGTTCTCAATCCTTCAACAGCTGCTTGCCCAATCGGCTACATCTTCTATGGCATAAAGCTTCACAGTCCTTCAGAATGTCCTCTGCTCCTTCATTGTAATCACAGAATCTTTACTGGCCCCGTATTCTGTAACTCGCTAAAGCTAAATTCTATCGCTAAAATGCTGAACAAATAGAAAATTTAAAATTTTTGGCGACGACATAAATGACTAAAATTTCGGTGCAATACCTTTTTGAGCCAATGCATTATAAGTGTGAAAATTGTATTCGTAGCCGAATTATTTTATGGATTTTTAGCGATAAAGATTAAGCTTTAGCGAGTTACAGAATACATGGTACTGGTTATTACTCTCAATGCTAATTTTGTTGAGGGGTGAACATTCTTATATTATTTTTACTTAAGGACATCAGAGCTTTAATACTATATTAAGCTCTTGAAAACCAGCCTTACTGTCCACGAAGATGGGTAGCCTCTGCAATTTAAATTGTGCGAATCTTTCAGTGGCATAAACATCCGATTGAAAGATGATAGGAGCTTTGCCGAAAGACTCATATTGGCCCTACAACTCAGACGTTCTGATGTCGAGGACTATAAACAATTCACATCAAAATACTTTACTCGACTGAAACGTCGAAAGTAATTTTTTATTGAAAACAAATCAGAGTTATCATATTTTATTTTTTTTTTTTCAATACAAGGATATTTTCCCTCCGCAATATGGGACAATCTGTAAATCACTTTTACATACATACAAAAAAAGATATATAAGTTTAATAAAATATTCAATGCATTCTATAAACCAAGAAGAAAAATGACTTGAACAATCACGCAAGTTAAGTAATTGAAAAAAGTAAATGACTACATTAAATTAATGCTGATTCAACTTGAATTAACTTTGATTCAACACAATTCTGCATATTATTTCAGTATCAAATTTACGTTGTTCCAACTTGATACAACTTTGATTCAATGCATGATTCTTCATTTCGATGGCTAAATATAAGAAAGGCGTAACTCGAATCTTCCATATTTTATAGCAGAAGCAAAAATCTGAAGTAAAACTAAAGCATTTACATGCAGAAATAATTTTTTAAGTTGCCATAAGTCCTTGATTTTGAACTATAACGTACTAAGATCTTCAAGGATGATGCAATTATTCGTTGTCTCCCAGAAAACTCCAAAAACGCGATTTCAAAAAAAAAATTGAGATACGCCGTTTTTATATTAAACCATCGATTTTTATTTAACAGTAAGGGAATGTAAAATCAACATGAAAAAAATTTATTTCAAAAGGAAAAATTTTCCTTCAAGATTACTGTAAATCATGTTAAATTAACATGAAACACATATCGCTCATTTAATCCGACAACGTCATAACTCAAAAAATGGAATTTTGGATTTAATGATGCAGCAGTAATCCTCATATAGTTCTTGATATTGTGAAAAAATTTTATATAAATATCTCGTTTATTCAACTGTTGAAAGCAAACTAAATTTTATTTTTTTATTAAGTTGTGTGTTAAGTGAAAACTTTAAACTCGTTTTGTGGCAAACTAGTTTTTTATGTATGACATTGTTTGAGTAGAAGAGCGATATGAAGCAAAATTATTGCCAAAAAAAAAGGTTAAATTCACCTTGTTTACGCAGATTTTAACTTGAAATTTTTCTGTGTGTACCAAATGTAATTCTAAAGACGGTTTAACTTTATTCCGAACATTTTTTACGGAGTCGAATGTGTAATTAAATTCCTTGTCATGATTTTACATCCTTGTATGTGGCAAATTTTTGCGTTGCTATATTAGGAGAGGATAATACGAGTTCCAATGAAATTTTTGCTTATAAGACTCAAAGGCTGGTTAAATAAAATTATGTTCGCTGATTTTGCCACTTTTTTATTATAAATAACTTAGTTCTGCGTTTGTATCGAAGATTCGCTAATTAGCAAATATATAATTTTTTTCCAAAAAAAATCATATACTTCATTATGTCTTTCCAAATCGTTTTAACCAAATTTAACGCTCATATTGCTTATATGTAGTTAGTTTTTTTTTAATTTTTACCATGATTGATTTTCAAAAAACTGTAGACATCTTTTTTTAACCATTATAACAAGAAATTGTCAAATTTAATGAGTTTTTCAACTTTTTTTTGTTCTTTATATACAAAAAAAAAAATTAAATTAATCTACAAAATTAATAAGACGAAAAATATTTAAGCGTAAATTTTCGCAAAGGCCTTAAATCAACAAAACAACCAGCATCTGCTTTGTAACAATTCAATGTGATGAACATCATGGATTTTAGTTGATTTTTGGTTTTTCATTACTATTATTATTTTTTGCTTTTTTTTTGTGAGCAGACTTACAAAATAATTTATTTTTCCATAAGTAAACGTTTGATTTTTTTTCAATTCATTCATATATTATGTACGGTCGTATATGGTGATTGCATACATCAAAATAGGCTGCTGTGGCATGCATGCATGAAGCAAGCTGCATTATATTATTTTTTCCTTATATGATTATTGTACAAGATTCTAGTTTGCTTTTTCTCTATTGAAAAATTATCTTATTAAATTAAAATGTGCAAATAAATGAATTAAACACAGCATGAGTTCTTGTTTTATACATACGAAATCATTTATGCATTTGGTTTTAACCTTTAAATGGTGCGGAATACCTTAAGGGGAGGCCGGACTTTTTTTTCCAAAAAAACAAACTAACTGCAAAAATTATAATGAATAGTTAAACCAATAATATTAGTAATACACCCCCATATGGTTTGTTAAGGTTTATTTTTGTAAACGAAAATTAGATTATGGGGCAAGAATGAAAGGTTAAATGAATCAAGTGTTTTATTTCCTTAAGTTTCCTTACAATGACAGTAAAATGTTATTAACTGTAATTTCTTTGCTTTTTTGCATTTATATTAGAGATGTGCAAATGTCGTAATTTTATCGTGTCACGCGTGAGTCACGCGTGATTCACGTGATTCGTGATCAAATATTATAACTAATCACGCGTGAGTGCGTGAGCGTGATTGAAAAAAAATTACTCGTGCGTGGGCTTTTTTAATAATCACGCACGAATTCTCACGCTCTCACGAGATAACATTCCTGCATAGGTACATATGTAACTGTATTCAATCATTTGAAATAAATTAACTTATAATAATAAATGTATATATGTATGTATAGTAATATGTATGGTAGTATGAGCTTACAAACATAATGAATACCCCCAAACAAAATGTTTCGACTTTTTCTGAAGTCAGACTTGTCGTACCGAATTCGTTAAGACATTTCGGTAGTTTCTCTGAAAATTTTTTTAAACATTTGATTTTTGAGTACATAAGTAAAAGTCTTTGAAAATTTTTTAAAATAAATATGTATGTATATGTTGATAAAAAAAAGGATTGTAACAAATATTAAAAAACGTAAGTATGTGCAAATTATTTTCACAATAGCAGCAACATAACGGTGAAGCGGTATTCTGCTATAAAAGCAAAAAAGAAATCGTACCTACATGTCGTTACGAATTCGTACCGACTTATCGTAATGAATTCGTACCGGCATATCGTTACGAAGTCGTGTCAACCATTTCATACAAAAATTGTTACGATTTCGGTAATATTTTGTGGCCGAAATCGGAAGATTTTGTCGACCAATCGTTACGAATTCGGAGCATTTTGTTTGATGTATAGGTACATACACCTTTGTAAGTATGTATGTATGTTTCTTAGATACCCTGTAGGAAATATTAATTGAGAAACACTACTGATTCAACAGTGCCTTTGTCAACAATACTACTGACGAATTGTACAGCAGAAAATATTTTTTGCTTTAGGGGTCGTCCATATATTACGTAACGCTGTAGGGCGGAGGGGTGGGGTTCGAGTTTTGTTATGATTTGTTATGGTGGGGGTGCGGGGATCTTTGAAAATGTTACGTAACAGAAACATTTTAGTAATTTGTATGCTTTTCTCATTTATTTGATTATCATTTATTTAATTGATCATACGTCTTACCTTCACATTTATATTATGTATGTATACATACATACATGTGCGGAATGTCAATTTTTGATATACGACAATTCGAATTCGAATATTTAAAATGATATCCGCGAGTACGAATATTTAAAACGATATTAAATTAACTTTGCTTTATTTTAATTTACATTGTAAATTTTACAAAAACACGAGCATATATACATAGATATGTACCCTGTAGTAAATAAAATAATCAGTTGACAAAAAACACTAGTTTATAAATTAATTATTTTGCAAGTGACTACAAATTGGTTTAAGTCTCATGCAGATATCAACCAAACATATTGAATAAAAGCAAACGTAAGAAATAAATAAAAGTAAAATAAGTAAATGAAAAGGAAATAAAAAAACAAAAGAGGCATGTCATGAAATCAAATGTCAAATGTTGAAAAAAAAACTAATATTTTTCAATACTTAATATGTATAATATTTTCTATGAGCGGTTCGTATGTATGGATATATAATAAATATTTATATATATGTACATTGTACATATATTTACATAGATACATATATATGAATATATACATACATATATCATATAAATATACATATGTATATCTTTTTTTTTTTTGCTATAATATTAATTAACTACAAATTGGTTGGAAAATAAGTAGTTAGGAGTCAATTAAAAAGTCATGCAGAGATGGCCAATTGACTGCCGCCTATGACATGCCTATGTTGAAATAGTGAGTTGGCTATAAGGAAAAAGTCACTGAATCAACCAGATGTGGTTATTAAAAAACCAGATTGAAGTTACTTACAAATGGGTTTGAGTTCCTATAGGGTACATACATATAATATATAAGGACCTATTTTTCAACCCAAAAAACATAAAATTTATATTATACATACACTTTTTCGTGAGCGTGAGTGATCGTGATAAGTTGTAAACCACTCGTGCGTGATTAAAAATATTTTAATCGTGAGCGTGCGTGATCGTGATAATGTTCAAAATCATTCGTGCGTGAAAGTTCGTGAGTAAAATACTTTTTTGCGTGAGCGTGCGTGTCGTGAGTCAGAAAACACTCACGTGCACATCTCTAATTTATATGTAACATTTTCTTAATATTTATTTTATAAAATATCATAACATAAAACAGATTAACATAACAAAACTCAATATATGTGACCTTTTCCGAGAAAATGGACCTAGTGTGTCAAAAAAGGGGTTTGGACTTAAGAGTGGATTCTGGTACCTAAAAGGGTGTAGAATAAGATGAAATGAGATTTTCTCAAAACTTCATTTTCACACACGGTGTTCCCTTTTCTCGGAGATGGTCACATATGGTATAACTAACGTGACCAGAAGCTTTTTGCAAAAAGCGGGACATGACCGATCAAAAAGCGGGATTTTGAAGAAAATACCGCCAAAAAGCGGAATATAAAAATAAATATCTTTTAGAAAGCGGGATGTAGAAAACACAGTTTTCAACTCAAAACAAATGCCTTTAAATAAATAAAAACATTTATAAACAAGAATATTTATCTATATAAATAAAAATTAAATGTCGTTTGTTGGTAATCAAATCAATTAAGAATGGCTGCAGCGATTTCGATATTTTTATTTAACTAAGTTTTTACCCCCAAAAAAATTAGTTACTCCCACTTTTTTAAATTTATGTAAAATTAGAAAACGACGAAAAGATTTGTCCAAACTTTTTAATATTCGTAGAAATTAAAAAACAGTATTAAGGAAAGGACAAGTGGGCGTGCCACCTCCAAAAATAGTGGACGAGACAACTCGAATATATATATTTTTAACTTTGGAATATCTTTGAATCTAATGCAGCAAGAAACGTGAAATTTTTTGTAAGTAATGATTTTGTAATGTGCGTTGAACATGGGGGTGTGGCACCTAGAAAATATTTACTTTGAGATATCTAGAAAACTAATATAGATGGAACGTTGAAATTTTGTAGGGACAAACTCAGTTGATAATGTGCATTTTCCCTGGGAACAATTTGAGAAATGGCGTGGTGCCTCTCATAAAACTTTTGTTGGTTTCAAAAATAATATGATGGTCTAGTAGGAGCAATAGGCTATTATTTTTTTTTTAATATCTAAGTTTGGCATGGCGCTGTCCACATAGAAGCAACATTTATTTCAAGATATCTTCAGTAACGCCAATAACGAGAAATGTATTATAAAAAGGTGTCAATAATGAAGCAACAAGCATGTCACCTCCTAAATTACTTAAATAGAAATTTATTAATATCTTGGTATCTGCTAAAAATACAAACTTTAAATTCCGCTGATTCTGCTGATGTTAGGAAATAATCGGGATTGAACAGGGGAGCTTGGCTCCTCTTATAGAGAAAATGTTTACTTAAAAAAATATCTTGGAAACTAATGCAGTGAGAAGTTTGAAACTCTTCATGACTTTTTATGTTAATAATGAGAATTTTATTCTACAAAATAGTGAAGATTGAATTGCAAGCAGGGCACTTCTAATATAAAATTTTTTCTTTTCAACTCAAAACGTATATTTATGGCGTGTAGCGAAGCACGCAGGTTTTTGGCTAGTTAAGCATTAACGACACTTAAAAAATATTTGAAATTAATTTTTATCAGTTACTCTAAAAAGCGGGACAGAAGTTTGAGGCGGAATCGACGTGTGAAAAGCGGGATAATCCCGCCTAAAGCGGAATGTCTGGTGAGGTTAGGTATAACAGAGGATAACATAGAACAACAAAAAACACAGCAGAACTAAACATAATATTACATAGAATATCACAACATAAATAACAGCATAACGTGCCATAACATAACATTAAAAATAAATTGAGTTGAGTGCGACTTTGGCTCGAGCATGAAGGGCTCCGTACGGACACTAGATATGTAATATTTTACCAACTTTAGTTTTGGCATTTTTTACATTTTTGGTATTTTTTCGGTTTTGAGAGTTTTTTTTTTCAATATGCCATTTTTTAGTTTTGGCCGTTTTTTGAGTTTTTTAGGTTTTGGCGTTTTTTTAGTTTGGCGTTTTTTTCTTGTTTTTGACGATTTTTTCGGTTTTTGAGTTTTTTAATATTGGTGATTTTTTTCATTTCGGCGATTTCTTTTTTAGTGTTAAAATTTTTTTTATTTGGTGGCTTTTTTCGTTTTGGCGTTTCTTTCCTTTGGTTGTAGGCGTTTTTTTTTTTTTTTTTGGTTTGGCGATTTTATATTTTTTTATTTTTTAGTTTTACCGTTTTTGAAAATTTCAAGAGTTTTGCTCTTACGGTTTCCAAGATACAGTAAGTTGTCAAAATTACATAGTCAAAATTACATTAACTATTAGAACACAATTTAGTTTTAACTTTTTTAATTTTAGTGCTTATTGTTATAGTCTGTATAAAAATACACTAATATTACAAATTTCTAGTGTCTATATACAAGTAATTACATACATATATGTACATATTGTATATTACATGCGGTTTTATTTCGTTGCTCGTTTCGGAACACCCTTTAAGTTTCAACTCTCAGGCATTTGTTGTTGTAGCGGCCAAATTTCTACATACTCTGTCCAAATTTCAAAACCGAAACGAAAAATCGCCAAAAATTAAAAAAGCGCTTAAATGAAACATATTACCATAAACAAAATCAATCGTTAAACTAAGTTTTCCTCTGAGGGAAAAATACTATCGTAAATCACCTTATAACTTTTTTTTCGTTCTTACATGCCTTTTATAGGTTAATGTAAACGAAGAGGAAGAGCAACAGCAAAGCAAAATAAATTATATATAAGAAGAAATATTAGCAATCACTTCCATTTGTTTAGATCCTAAATATCTTATAATGCATAAACAATAATAATATGCTTAAAAAGACTGACTTTTCATTGAAGACGTCTGCCATAAACCATTTGTCCTTTACATCTTTAACAATTTGAATCTCCTGTCGCATAAAGGCAGCACCATTTTATTTTGTGATTGCATACACAGAAAAAATTAAATTTCGTTTTCAGTAACCAAATTCATTGAATCAGTAAATTTTTTGTGTGAATGCGCACCTACAAAGAAATTTGTAGATTCTGATAACAATTTTGTAAAAATTTAATTAAAAAAAAAGTTTTATTTTTAGTTAACTTATTATGGCATTCGAGAAAAAAGTTAACTGAAACTCAAAATATTTTCAGTCAAATTTATTAATAGGAACAGAAAAACATTTTTGCAGATTTTTTTTGTATTATTCAGGAATTTTTTTTTTATAATTTACAAACACATTCACTAAAATTTTTCGTATCATCAGAAAATAAATTAACTGAATCAATAACAATTGTTAAAATTTTTTTTTAAATTAGTAAAAGGTTTATTTGAATAAAATAACTGAATCAAATAAAAGGTTCAACTATTTTTTTTTTTACTTTCAAAAGTTGGCTTGTTTTTATGGTTAAGCATTTCGTTCCCGCTTTTGGAACTCGTCAGTTGACTTCAACCCAAAAAATTATTTAATTTAGCTAACAAACTCCGTATGTTTATAATAAGACTCTTAATAAATACTATATTGAGAATCACAATATACAAACATAATAAGTTTGAAAACCGCAAACAAAAATCTAAAAAAAAAAAAAAAATTTTTTATATCTAAAAATAATAAATAGAAAAAATTAAAAAAAAATCAGACAAATTTTTTTACAATATATAAAAATAAATTTAACTGAAAATAACAAATTTAAATACAAAAAAATAAATCTAACAATTTTTTTTTACAAATTTTACTTTACCTACCATTTACACATGAAACTAATTGCAAGAAAGTAGCAATACAATAACATTTTTTCACTACCACACTCACATTGTTTTTAATTTCCAGTCAGTTTTCAATGATTTTTTTGAGAAAGTAAATTTTTGATATTTTCAGAAAGTAAAATGAAAAAAAAGTTAACAGTGTTACCCCGTTTAAAGTTTTGTACAAATATACAAGATTGTGGTAAATAGTTATTACAAATTATCCTTATTTTGTATAAATATTTTAAGAATTATAATATCTTACGTTCAAATGTATATAAAGAAGCATAGGCGTAGCTAGGCCCCCCTGGGGGCCATTGCCCCCCCCCCCCCTTAACTTGATTTTGCCCCCCCCAGGATTTATTACAAATTCTTTTTAAAACATATTCTTTTGCCTGTAATATTAAAAAGTTCCATTTTCTATTTATTTTAAAATTACTCATGAAAATCACCAGTAATTTTTATACAAACTTTTCGAATAATCGCTAAATATGCATACTTTTATTAGATAACAAATACCCAAAAAACTATAAGTTTACAGCACTTCAAAACATCACAAATAGTAAACTCCATGTGAATTTATAATGCACGTGTTTACATATGTATATGTATATGTAGCTTTCAACAAATTCTTAATAAAATTGTATTAGTGTACGTAGTTAGTAGCAAGACAAGTTGTTTTAAGGTGTTCTTAAGATGTTCTACTGTCAAATTGTTTGTAACAATAGCCACCAATTTTTATTTAGAGTAAAATTAAATAAATTCAGTAAAGTGCGACTATGACTCGCGCACATAGGGTTCCGTACGAACATTAGATATGTAATTTAATACAAACTTCATCCTATATAATATATAGTTTTGGCATTTTTTTCGTTTTTGGGGTCTTTTCGGTTTTTTTGTTTTGTGGTTTTTTGCGTTTTTTTTCGGTTTTGGCGATTTTTTTAAGTTTTGGCTCTTTTTTAGTTTAGACACTTTATTTTCTTGTTTTGGCGATTTTTTCGGTTTTTTGGCGTTTTTTTTTGACTATTTTTTTTAATTTTTGCGATTTTTTGTTTATATAAATTTTTTTTAGTTTTCGCGACATTTTTGGGGTTTGGCGATTTTTTTCAATTTTTTGCGTTTTTTTTTCATATTTGGCGTTTTTTTCATTTTGGCGATTTTTTTTTAATTTTTGGCGATTTTTTTTTTTTTTTTTGATTGGCGATTTTATAATTTTCGGTTTTTTTAGTTTTACCGTTTTTGAAAATTTCAAGTGTTTGCCTCTTACGGTTTCCAAGATATAGCAAATTGTCAAAATTACATAGTCAAAATTGCATTAACGGATGGACCACCCTTTAATTTAAATTTTTTATTTGGCGATTTATTTTAGTGTTAGAATTTCTTTTTTTTTAATTTTTGCGATTTTTTTCGTTTTGGCGATTTTTTTTTGTGGTTTGGCGATTTTATAATTTTCGGTTTTTCTAGTTTTACCGTTTTTGAAAATTTCAAGTGTTTGCCTCATACGGTTTCCAAGATATAGCAAATTGTCAAAATTACATAGTCAAAATTGCATTAACTGATGGACCACCCTTTAATTTAAATTTTTTAAATTTTAGTGTTAATACACAGTAAATACACTAATTTTACAAATTTCAAGTTTCAATATACATATGTTCATACAATTGTATGTATATTACATGGGATTTTAACATATTTCATTGCTCGTTTTGGAACACCCTTTAATTTTTAATTCTCATGTATTTGTTGTTTTAGCGGCCAAGGTTCTACATACTGTATCTAAATTTCAGGTCCGTAGCTCTTACGGTTCCTGAGAAAATACCGTGCGACGGACAGACGGACAGCGTAGCGAAAACAATAGGGTTCCTTTCACCTTTGGTGTACGGAACCCTAAAAAAATAGCGAAAAATTAAGACCTGCAAATACCTTGTATATATTCATATACTATATATACTCCTACACACACATGTATGTATGTATGTATGTATGCATATTTATGGTTCAATCCAGGGCTGCCGGATAAAATGATGGAAACATCGCCGAAATCCCGATAAAATATAAAATAATCGTCATTTCATGTCCCAAAAATCGTCAGAAAATCGAACAAATCAAAATTTCCTCTTTAAACATGTATACATATGTTTTATTTTTATTAGAAAACAAAACAATTCATGTTCACATACAACTTTGTTAGACTACTGGAAAACTTGTGAAAAATATTCCTAGGTCCAAATTTTGGTATCAGTACTTTTGATGATCGAAATTTTTGATAGGATATCAACTTACACAGGTCAATATATCGTTGGTCTCAAATGGAAAGGCCCTAACGCAAATAATTGTAACTTTACATGAGAAAGTAAAACATAATAGAAAGTGTAATATTCAAAATGTAACTTTTTTGTACAACTGCTTGTAAAAGCGCTATTTTTTACACTATAGCAATAAATTTTTGTGATGAGGTGTATTAGTGTGAAATTTATTGAAATCACTGTAAAACTCAACTATCGATATGTATGCATGTATATATATGCACATAAAATTTTTTTCATTTGAACACGTATACATACATACTTGCATACATATGTTTGTACTTATTTATGTATGTATGTTCATTCATCGCAACAATATAGTATTGATTCAGAACTTCAATATTGGAAGGGAAACTAAATAATAAATGGCAATTTTCTATTTTTATTTATGCACCAACAGATAAATTTGTTTTTAAATTAAATAATAAATTATTAAGAAATGAAATCATGAATGATGAATGAAATCATTTCTTGCTTGTATCTTTTCAAAATATTGTATTCAAATATAGTAGTTATAAACATAAATAATTTTTCCATATGAACATATTAACTTGTTGAAAACGAATATTAATTTTATTATTATTTAGTTTATTATTATTAGATTATTATTATAATTATTTAGTTTTTTTCTAACACATACTTTACTTTTTGTCTCTATATTGTTTTTGTTTTGAATGTTTTGTTTTTTTAGTTTTAATTATAACTTAATTTTTGTTATATAAACTGGACTGTTAATTTAAGTTTTAACTTAAATAAAAAAAATGTTAAATAAAAAAAGTCTGTATAAAATTTTTAAATTTTTAACCGCACTAATAATCCCCAAACCAATATTTTACTTATTAATATTTTACTTATTAAGTAAAATATATTTTTTTAATTTCCAATTTCAATGTATTTTTAATAAAAAATATTTTAACTTAATAAGTAAAGTATTAATTTGGGATTATTAGTGCGTTTAAAAAATTTTAAGCTCAAATTTTAACAATTCTCATAAAAAACACTAATTAAAAAAATTGTGTTGCCCCCCCCCTCCCCTCCCCCGAAAAAATGTCTAGCTACGCCAATGTAAAGAAGACAATTCATGCCTTTTGAAAACAATAATATTATTACAATATTAACAGCAATAGTTATTCCCAATTTATTGAATTATGAATTTGTGTAGGTGACATTCTTGGTAACTCTAAATAAGAAGTGAACAAAACAATTTTTTTCAACTTTACTTTTCGTCGACATTTTTAAAATGAACTTTCGCTTTCCTATGAAAATTAATAAGAAATTTTCATGAAAGTCATTTATTTCAATAAAATTTTTATTCATAATACGTATATACATATATAATTACGTATACGTAAATTTCAAGAAAGTACATTCATGTGTAAATGTAGCGTTATATAAATAATTTTCATTCTATACAGTTTTTTTTACATAAAATAAAATTTGAACAAATAATTTACTGGAACAGTAAAAAATATTTACTAAAACAAAATTATATTTCAAAAAACACGTTTGTTTGAAAATTTTTTGGGAATAATTTTTTCTGTGTATCATCATCAACTCTAGATGGTGACTTTTTTCCATTTTCTAACATCAACTTTTTATTTTATTTTTTCATTTACTTGTGAGCGAGAGCCTCTTTGGTAAATTTTATTTGCTAAGGATTTTTTTCATTTTAAATAAAGTATTTATTAATTTTTTTTTTTTCGTTTTGAGTATGAGTGAGTAATTTATTACACAGGTAGCATACAGTGTGTGTATGTGTTTGTGTCCATGTGTGTGTGTGTCTAGTATCAAAATTTTGAATCAGAAATTGTCTCTTGCATATAATTCTACAGAAATTATTTAGCTTCTTCGTTTATAAACTTTTCGGTTTGTTTTGTTTACTTTGTTTCTTTTTTTTTAATCTTAATTCATTTGACTTTGCCTATTTAATAGTAAGTGTTTATAATAAGTAAGATTAATGTTTTTATAGCCTTTGAAACGGAAAGGTAATGTCTGGAAGAAAAAATATTTATGTAAGTATGTATGTACGTTTGTTTTTAAAGAAAGAAATACGTTTGAAACTAATTATGAAATTTACTTGATTAAAAAAGAGTTCGTGGATTTTTGATCGATTTATTATCAGAAAAGTAACAGCTTTATAGTCCTTTCGAAAAGTTTTTCTTTGGTAATCTCTTTTTTTTTTTAAACATGCAAAATTTTCAATGGTCAGCTAAAAAACTATATACATATCTACATGCACCCAGCAAAAAATTACACATTACCATTAGAACTACTTGCCATATAATGACTCACTTTTCTGATTGCCAATTTTCATTACTCGCTTACAAATCACATTACCTGAAATTTAAAAAAATGACGTGCAAGTTGCTAAATGAAGAGAATGATTTTTTTAGACGAAATAGATTACGTGAAATGTTGACAAATAAAAAAAATGTAAGTACTTCTCAAGAATCGATTATTTTAGTCTCACGCCTTGTTAAAATCATTAAGTTGGTAATCCAGTAGGGAAGTGCTTCCACCAAAAATACTTAATTCCAAACTCGATTACCTTTTTTGAAATTTTTTGCTGGGCATACACATGTACACAGAAAAAATTATTTACCAATTAATTTTTTCAATTAAGAATTTAATTGATTCAATTAAACATTTAATTGTATTAATTAATTTGTTTGGAAAAACTTAATTTATATTATCAAATTGTTTCATAGATGAAAATTGATGGCCTAATTTTGTAACACAGAACAAACAACTTAAATGTCATATGAAAACTTTCAAAAAATTGTATTCGTTTTAAAAGTTTTAACAACATTATTGCATTAGTTTTGCTGCAATAAAGAGTAAATAAGTATCTAGGTGCACGATAGAGCTCCAGGCCAGCTAGGCCTATGCACGTAGTCTCTATATTTACACATAAATTCGCTTTAACACCCTCATAGCTACTTTGTGCTCGCCAATTGTAAAGTGAAAAAACTTCAGGAGATTTCGACGTCATATGCGAAGTTTGATAGTTTCTAATGAAAGTTTCTGATAAATGGAACTGCAAAAATTGCATTTTTTAAGACATACTCACTGACACACTGACTACTGACACAGTCATCAAATTGAGCTCTAGCTCAAATATGATACCCAAGTAGACCTAGGTGAGTTACCAGCAAGAACAATTCGAAAGCGTCGATTGATAAACCAGGGAAGCGGGGCCATGCTCATAAAAATTTAACATAATGTTATACTATTATCAAAGAATATAAAACATATAGAATGCGCATCTCATACAAGCTAAAATTTTCTATGACGGGTATTTCCAGTACTACTCGTCCAGGGTACACACTCTCATTTCTTTCTGCAGTGTATGCTACGCTCGCATTTCTGAGAGCAGCGTTGCCGTTGTGACATTAAAGCAGTGGTGTCAAAAATAAAACTATAGTTGTATGTGTGAGAAAAAAATAAATATTTGCAACAAATGCAGTTTAGTGAAGCAGCTCAAAATATATAAATATATATATATATATATATTTCTATATAGTAGAAAATTAAAAAATAAGGAATAAAAATTAAATAAAAAAGTTGCGGCGACCCATATTTTCCGAGTTACGGCGCTGTAAGCTTTTCATAGGAAACTGTGAAGAAATTCCAAAAATAAATGTTTAAATAGCTTATCTGATAGAAACTTGAAAAATAAGAAGAAAAAATTAAATAAAAAAATTGGCTGCGACAAATATTTTCCGAGTTATTGGTCTTTTAAGTTTTAATATTAAATGCAATTTAGTGAAGCTGCTCCAAAAGAAAAAAAAACCAAAATGTCTTTTTAATATATATTCATTTCTTTTCTTAAAAGTTTTGTAACATAAAATACATTGAATGTCGCAAAAAGCATTACTGATCATAGAATATTTTTCGCATAGCACTTTTTTTCTTTCACTGTATCTATAAAGAATTTAATACACCCGCTGCGCATGTGTTATCGTCGCTGTTTCATTGACGACTAAATGGAAGAGAATAAGAATGTGTGTGATTTTAGTTTGCACAATTGTGCCATGAAACTGACATCATTGCATTAAAGTATCACTTTTGGCCCCTTTTCGTGACAATGAAACTTTTTATGACCCTTTTTTCAATTTATCCCTTTGTATCATTTTAACAGAATGTATGCCGTAGGGCAATGATATACATAGTTTAGTATATCAGGTATTAGAAAAAGAGCTGTTCGTCCAGTTGGCATTATTCGGCTCGATGATGTCGATCATTTTATTGTTTTGGTCGATAGAAAAGCCAAAAAATCCTTGATTCGAAATGAAATTATTTCTGGGAGTATCACAATTAAAAAATATGTATTTTAATTTACTTTCATCTTTAATCTTAATAAAACTTTTTATAAGTTAGTAACTAAGTTTTTATAAAATGTTTATAAGTTAAAATAGGTTCAAATGCTGCAAATTCGGAAGCCAAAATTGAGGCCTTAAAGTATACATGTATGTATATAAATGATCAGCATCAAGAAAAGTAAAATAAAATATAGATGGAAAAACTGAAGTTAATTCATTTTCTTTTTAATACCCGAATAAAAAAAGGGGTTGTTATAAGTTTGCAGTGTGTGTCTGTGTATATGTGTGTCTGTATAAGTACTCGTACAGACCAAACGGCTGGACCGATTTTGATTTAGTTTTTTCTATTTGGAAGATGACTTGATCGAGAAGGTTCTTAGCTATGTTTTAATAAAATCGGTCTAGCCGCTTAGAAGATATCACATCTTTTCTAGAAATATTCGGGGGTTTTTAAAATTTTTAATTTTTGTTATTATTATAATTTTTCATTTATAAATGAAAAAAGTAAAAATAATTCTAATAATTAATAATTAATTAATTAACTACGAACATATTTCTATAATACCGGCTAGTAGAGTATTTACAAATACAGTTTTTAATTGCAAATAAGACGAGTATAAACCTATTATAGCTACTAAATATAAAAAAATTATGGAATCTAAAAAAAGAGTGGTCATTTCATATCGAATGAAACTCCAATCGAAATTAAATGCATATTTCATTCGATATCGAGTACCGTAATTTACCCAATTACTTAAGATTTATAAAAAAAAAATTAGAGACTGTAAAAACATAAATACATGTATTGGACATGGTTCATGTTACTTCTTTACTTAAAAACCAGCATAACTCAAAAAATTTACTTTGAGTAAAAACCATTTAAAGTTTTGTAGAAAATTTTAAAATTCGATTCTGAAGAGGATAATATAGTTATACTATTCTTTCAAGGTATTATGCATAGTTCTTAAATACATATTTTTTTTTTTAACTGAACATCCTGTATTTCTTAATAAGTTCTTCACTTGGAATCTAATCTTTGACAAGTGTCTACTTTAAGGCTATTTAATAATTGTTTAGTAACGCTAATTTATGTTTATAGTTTATGTTTTTTTTCTTTTTTGTAAATTATATTTTATAAAGATGAAGAAATAAAGTGTAATTCACTGATTTTACAACTGCAGAACTTGGAAACTTATCATCCTTAAAAAAAGCTTTATTTCAGCAGCAGCAACTTTCCTCCGAAAATCGGTATTTTTTGTGGTAAGACTCGGATATTTGTACATAGTTTTTTTTTGCAATTGGCCGCATGTTTTGCTGTTGAAAAAGTAGCAAAATGCGACTTAAGTTGCACAACGGCAACGCTGGTGATAAGAGCAAAGAATATAATGCTCTCAGTGTGTGTTTGCTTGCACTTTATACTTTCCCCCCGTATCTAAAGCGTACGCAAAAAATGTTTAATTTTTTAGCTCAGATGCGCATTCTATACAATTTATATTCTTTGCTATTATGCATCACTCTCCAACCCATTATATAATTGCATTATGCCCTTTTAAACTGGCGCAGTGATCACTAATAGAAATAACGAAAAGACAAAAGTAGTTAGACTTTCACAAAAATATAAATGTGAAAAATGGCCAAGTTCCTATTCAAAATTCCGGCCATCAGAAGTAGCGAGAGATCAAGTTCTTGTTTGGCACAATACCTATCACAATATTATATTAATTTGTAATCGTTAGAGTGTCATATTATTTCTATGCAACCTGCATACTTGGAAATATTTTTATTCTTTAAGAACAAGATAAAGTGGACATCTCTTTATATCTTTATGAAAGAAAAAATGTTGTGAAGTAAGCAGATTGGCTAGAAATGATATGAGACCTTTATGATTGCAATTGTGAGATTTTGGATAGGAACTTGATCTTGACAAGCTATGTACCTTAACTAAATCCATGTGTGTTATAAAAAAGATATCCATCCACAATATCATTTTACTCCAACACTGAAATATTGAATGTTTCAAAGTTTCAGCAAGATCCAATAAGTTATTATAGGACCTTAACTAACGCGGCTAATTCCAAATTTTGTATTTTTGTTGGTGCATATTCCATAATGTAATAAAATTTTATTTTGAAAACATTTTTTTTATTAATTTTTGTTATGAGGAATAATATATTTTTCAATTATAATATTTTGACATGAAACGAAAAGAACGTAGCGTTTTACAAAATTTAAAATCCCTGCAGAAAATTTGGTGACAATTGATCCAAACCTTATCGTCCTATGACTTGAGAAAATGCGAGTGTTATCAAAAGTACGGAGAAGTGTATGTTGAAAAAAAGACATTTCGTTTAAATGGTTACATATTCACCATTTTCGTGATGTATCGTCTTAATCTTGAGCAAATTTAATTTGGACTCGGTGCAATATTGTAGTAAACGGCACTGAACATGTTCGATGTGGTTGAATACATGGACCTATCAAATAATGTAAATATAATGTTAATTGCTCCCTTCAATGTGATTTTAGAACCAGTCCCGTAACTATACTGAGATATTAACCGAAGCTTAACTGGTATTTATACTTTTGAGACATGAGTGGCCCTGTGGTTGAGTGAATAGTGTGCAAGCCTGTCATGCGCGAGGTTGTCGATTCCAATTTAAAAAAAATTTTCTGCTTAAAAATAAATTATAATTTCATTTGTAACATAAAAAAAAATTATAAGTTTTCATTGTTACAGTTACATGTCCGAATGACATTTATATATAATTTATATTATTCTAAACCGAATATGTCCCTATGGGATAGTTCAGTGACAAGTCACAAGGTGCATAAAAAGCATCAATTAATCCCATCCTAGGCCATTCCCATGTAAAAGTGACTGGTCCGCTTCATAGGAAGTGTTAGAACTCGGACTAGTCCCTATCACTTGGGGACAGGTCAAGTGACTAGTATTGTGTCAGTTCAATTTCCTGCAGGGATACTTTCGTTTACGCTCCAACCAGAAACGAAAACGAAAATTCGTTTTATTTTACAAAATCAGGCCATTAATGAATTTTTTAATTGATATTACAAATATTTTTATTAATATTACAAAATTATTCATATGAATATTTTGTGTGTATGAAAATGTATAGGATTATACATAGAAAAAGTATTCTATATGAACTGATAAATTGACATTTATATAATTGCTCAGTTCACAACCTATTGTTGGGATCGTAGTTCGTACATGAGTTGTTGCATATTTCGATAAAAACGTTTTTTATAAACAAAAGCTTGCCAACAACGTTTGTACGAACTACGACTCCTACAATAGATTGTGAATGGAGCAAATATGTATTATAAAGTATGAGCTTATATATAAAAATATAGTTGTGAAGCGTTTTATATATTGGTTCATATATATAAAAAAATATTATACACCATAGACTGACAAAAGCATCGTTTTAAGTATTCTTCTAATATTGGCTTTCAAACAATTATAAATGCGTACAGTCAAAAATTAAATTTATACTCATACACACACATACTCGTCAATTCTGAACTGAATACTTATAACTATAAGCCAGAAACGACTATGTTCATACATATTTTTTAAATTATTGCAGCACAGACGACTATAAGTAAATTGTATATATTTATACACTGCATGAGCAAAAATCATATCCAAAAATACTCTGAGTACTTACTTGGCTCAACATGAGTATATATAATCAACTATTTTATACACACACACTCAAAGCATCAGTCCTGTCAGAAAATTGAATTGCAAAAATATTAATATGGCAACAATGCTCAACAAATTTTATGAAAGGTATGAAAACTGCATTTTATCTAGGCGCACGGCAGTGCGCCAGGCCAAGTTCCGGCCAATGCACGCAGTGTGTATATTTACACGAAGCCATTCGAGCTGTTTTTACCCCCCTCATAACTTTGTTCCCGCGACCGTAAAATTATGAAATTTAAATCATAATTAGAATAAATTCATATAACCAAATATGCGAAGTAAGAAAGTTTTATAACGAAAGCTTCCGAAGATATAGAGGTGCAAAAAGTGCATATTTTAAGACATACTCACTGACCACTGACACACTCATCAAATTGATGAAGCACTTCCACTATCGCTAGAGAGCTAAAATTTGGTAAACGAGTAGATCTAAGTGAGCAATGAACCAGAAAAATCTGAAAACCCTAAAATTTTAACCAGGAGGGCGGGGCTACGCCCATAAAAATTAAAATTTGTGCTATTGAGCTGAAATTCGATACAGAGCTAGGTCTAGGTGAGAAATAAAACAAAAAAAATCTGAAAACCCGAAAAGTTTAGCCAGGAGGGCGGGGCTACGCCCAGTAAAGGTCAGAATTAAAAATGCTAATACAGGGTGGGCCAAAAGAAACCAAGGGGTGTAAAAGTTTAATAACTTTTTTGTTTATTAATTTTTTTTTATTTTTACTTTTAGATTATATAGACTACACTTGGAGAATTTATAATGGAGAGGTTCACAATTGAACAGAGAACCAGAACAATAGAATTTTATGAAATCAACTTTATTGAAAGTTTGATTATGAGTGATGAAGCTCATTTTCATTTGAATGGCTTTGTTAATAAGCAGAACTGTAGGTTCTGGGGTTCTCAAAATCCCAGAGCCATTCATCAACGCCAATTGCACCCCATCAGGTGTACAGTATGGTGTGGGATCACATCTGAAAATGTCATTGGGCCCTACTTCTTCGAGAATGAAGATGGAAGTGCTGTAACCGTAAATGGAGAGCGGTATCGGTTTATGATAGAAAATTTTTTACGTCCTGCTCTTGAAAACAGACCTGGTATGTGGTTTCAGCAGGACGGAGCCACTGCCCATACTGCCCGAGACACAATGGCACTTTTAAGTCAAATTTTTGGAGAGCGAATAATTTCTCGAAATTCGGAAATTATTTGGCCAGCGCGATCGCCAGATTTGACAGCACCCGACTATTTTCTTTGGGGTTTTTTGAAGGAGCGAGTGTATGTGACAGAGACAATCCTTGAACTCAAGGCAAACATTGTTGCAGAAATTCGAACGCTACAGCCACAAGTTTTGAAAGATGTTATGGAAAATGTTCTAAAAAGAGCCAATCAGTGCGAAGCTGAAAACGGTGGTCATTTAAGAGACATCATTTTTCATACTTAGTGTAAAAAAATTTCCATTTTGTATATTATATAATCTGAAAGAAAAAATAAAAAAAGTTAATAAACAAAAAAGTTATTAAACTTTTACACCCCTTGGTTTCTTTTGGCCCACCCTGTATTACTAGCTTATACATTCTTTAGGAAAGGGATAGTGATAGAAAAGTCAGGCGCGGTGAAGGAAGAGACAGAGGAAAGCTTCATTATTTTACAACTCTACTTTTTGCACGTTTTTTTTTAATAATGCAGTGCTGAAGCGCCTCTGGTGTTAAATGAGGTGCATTAAATTTTTTTGAAGCTTTGTTTATTAGCAATTTTTATTGGTTAATTTACTTCGCGGATGATTCTACTACACAACGTAGGAGGGCGTTCTGATTTTAATTAAGATTGGTAATTGCTGAAGTCGGTGTAGTTCAGTGACCAGTGTGTAAATGTTGCCAGCATCAAAAGTGAAAAATTACCAAACAAATGAAATTAAACAATTTTCGGGAAATTGTTCACTTTTGCGGCTAATTAAACGGTGTTAAGAATCTAGGAAGTTCATATGTTCTAAGAAGTTGTTTATTGAGATTTTAGGTATATTTTTGTAGTTAATTGTTTCCTTGAATTTTGAACGGTAAAAAAATCAATTTTTTTTTAATTTTTTGCGATTTTGATCTTGAAGATGAAGTTTTTTTGATTTTATATGTTCACAATTTTTGTTCTTTATGACAAGAGCTACAGCTTTTTTTCGGAGAGTAAATCAAAATTCTGAACGGTTTGCAAGATATGAACCTGAGAAAATGCAAAAATGACAACGAGGCCTAAAATCTTTGGGAGCCCATAAAAAAAAGTGCAAGATTTGGGGCAAAACTAGGGGACACGGGTCTTTTTTTGGTCTTCTATCACGTAGTGGTGTCCAAACATGGTTATATTTCCATGACTTTAAAATTACACACAGTGTTGTCAACCAAATCTTATGTGAGATGGCGTTTATTCGTAAGTTAAAGTGCAATAAGTAATTAATTTCTTGCTTCCTATAAAATCATGATTCTTGCTTTCAACCACTTACGCATTTATTTGCGGTCACGATTAGCAATTACTCCAATACAAGGCAGACAATTATTCTAGTTAAACGAGTAACATAAACAATTTTCTATGTTAATATTTTACCAATCACTAAGTGAAGATTTTAATTTAAGTAAAATACTAAAATAAATATCATTAATATTTACACCCGTAGCTGTATAAAGAAAACAAGAACAACAACAACAAGACAAATCCTCTTTGCATAATGTTTAGTTCCAAAGCTGATGTTGTTGGTAATAGTGTCACGGCAATAACAACACAAAAGGTGTTAACACTGTTTTATCTATAAATGAGCTAGAATAGAAGACAACAACATTAACAAGAGCATGAGTTGTAACATTTGCAGCAAGTTATATAATTTCTTTTTTTTTCTTTCTTTAAAATATTTTCTACATCTCTTTTAAAGGCATTTATTGTTTAATGATTTTTATGAAACGTTAACAGAAATTACCTGATTTAGTATAACTTAAGGTGTCAGAAAAACATTTAAACAAATGAAAATTTATTAAACCTTATTCCATTTGTCAACATTAACATCAGAAAAATTGGGGCTTGTCCTCACGCTCTCAGGAAAAATTTTGTGCTAATTATAGTCCCTTTCTGTTCCTTAATACCTGGAGAACAGCACAGGCTTTTTAATAGCAGTCAGCTGTTCTTGACAACAGATTGATGTGACATCGATGTTGACAACTGGAATAAGGGTGATTATAATATCTTGTCTTATATTTAAAGTTCAGTAATTTCATTTCTTATTGAATGAAACATTTTTATTAATTAATGTGAGTTTCTAAAGAAGAGAAAAAAAATTAAATTAGACTTTTAAGCTGGGGTAAATACCGATATTTTTCTGTGCAGCAACGCACTAGTCTATCTACTTGTCTTATATTTTAACATGCGCAATTTTTTATTTTTTTTGCTTTTCTAGCGAAAATGAACTACTAATTTAACTTAACTAATTTAAGGCCCATGAAATTCTGCTTATTCCCATTAATTTCTTGCCAACTTATATTGTTTTCTTTATAAGTCTGATACTCGTTCGTACGTTTTTTTTTTTAAAGCAAAACAAACTGTTTGCGATGATGTTGTAGATGACGAGGACATTGACAACGAAAACAAACATTTCTTATCAGGAGAGAATTGCCCAAGTTTCCCTTTTTGAAACCACAAACTTGTTAGGCAACACAACATTTTCTTGTTTGCTTAAAATACTGGCATTCAAATTTAGTATTTTTCTTAAGATGACATCTGATATCAGTTTGTATTACTAAAGATTTAGCAATGTTCTTCTTTGGGGCCTGATGAACGTTTAACAGTTTTACTAACAGCAGCCAGTGTTTTCTTTACATGGGTGTTTTTATGACTTACCAGCATTAACATATATTTAACGGATAAATCTCTGTTCCATAACCTAAAGCAATTTAGCCAATTGCATTGCTGCCAAAGAAATTGAACTCCCACATGTGAGTTTTAGCTTCAAACTTAATGTTATTGAGTGCAGTTTGTTAGTTGTTGTTATTTTTTTTCTCCATTTATTCTTACGCTTCAAATGAAGGAGCATGTAAATGATAAGTTTTGTATGCTTTTGCTTTGTTAGAAAAAAGTTAAGTAAGCAACAAGTTAACGAAGTAAAACAAAATGTATTGTTATGTCTTTGACAAATAGTGTAACATATTTTAAGTGTGGTAAATGTTCTTTTACATAATCTGATAAGTAAAAATATAAAGTAATTTTGTGTTGGATATTTTTAATGGTGTGCTGTATATTATATTAAGAGATATATGTTATATGTTTAAGAGAAAACTTTCATACTATCAATGAGGGAGATCTTATAACTTAAAAATAAGTTTTAAGCCAGAAGACTTATTTTAATTTAAGGCAAAGGCTAGCGAATGATCTGGGGTGTAGGGTCTTTTATTTTCTGAAGTAATGTGCGTGTAAGGCTGTCGTACTTTATTAATGGTGAAAATGTAATTCAGGCAAAATAACGGGCCACAAGAAAACTAGTAAATCTGCTATATGAGAGAAATTATCGTGGGAAAATCGCAATTTTTGTCAACAGCTAAACAGCATTTTTCACTAATATCACTTCACACAGAAATATTTCATATTAAATTCTACATTAACATTTATTTTCTTTACATATTTCTTACAATTACAATTCAGTGAAATGCCCATAGGATCCTGCTAAACTCCTCAATAAAGAATTTCAATGTATTTTTAATAAAACATTTTTTACTGAATAAGTAAAATAATAACTTAAAATTATTAGTGCGTTTAAGAGTTTTAAAGTTAAATCGCAATAATTCGCAAAAAAAAACACTGATTAATTAAAAAAAAGGTTTATTTATAGCTTTTTGGCAATGATTTTGCTTCATATATGTATGTTTCTGTGTTAATTCTATATACATAGTATACAGTAAACTTTAAGGGCCTTATGTATAAGAAAAAACTGGCATGAAATTAACATAAGTAACAAAATTGATCATAATCTTAAAGAGTTTTGCCAGAGTTTACATCACAATTCACGCTAGGACTTAGTAGTGGGTTCAAACTATGTAATGCACTCATTTTTAATATCACATTTGTATGCAAGAACTCGTCAAAAGCTAAGTCAATTTTGTCACTTATGCTAACTTCATGTCAATTTTTGCTTAAACATAAGGCCGTAAAGCTGGTTCACCCATTGTTTCCAAACAAAATTTTTGTATATGTAGTTTGACTTCTCCCTTCTTGAGAGAGAGAAAATATTTTTTTGCAAACAACTCTAAGTTTGAAATGGTTTAATTAAAATCGAACTGAGCTGCCAAGTATTTTAATTTTTCAGCCAAAGTTGAACTGAGCTGCCACATCATGTTATATGAATAACAAAAGCACAGAATATACTTGTATTTATTACAATAGAAATAAAGCAAAATTGTAAAACAAAACATATACATATGGAGTTGAACGAAAGAATTCCATTAAACAATTAAAAAGACATAGCGAATTGTAATCATTTGCCGATGTGCTGCCACTTGTAAAATTAATACGCATCGTCTACACACGTATTTCATATGGTAGCTTTGATTTTCCAGACAAAATGTTCGAAATGGAAAACTCTCAGTAAACAAATTTATGTCTGGACAAACATTTTGTTCGGAAACAATGGGTGAATCCAGCTTAAGTTTTTTTTCTTTTTAAAATAGCTTTATTGCATGTTGATTTAATATTCCACTACTGTTAAATAAAAAAGAAGAATCATCACCCTTATTCTATTTGGCGTCGGCAACATAACACGACGTCGCTTTTAATGTTTTTTATCAAATCGGTATTCCCGTAGATAGTATTGCCATTTATCGATGACTGTCAGCATATGTTTGGTATTCTGAAAGAAACATTGATGTTGATGTACATATTTATTTGAAAAGTTCTTAAAAAAAGTGAAAAATATAATATGGACAAAATTAAAATTACCAACCCCAACCAATTTGAAAAGCTTGTGGAAGAGTTGGAAAAGTCCTTCTTTTGCTAGAGGATTCCTCAGGGGTAGTTTCCTAATAATTTCAAGGTGCAGGGAGAAAGTGAGACTGCACTAAATTCCCTCGGTCCACCAATTAGAACTAGTGGTGGATGGCAAAATGTAAGGTAAATAGTGTATTGGGAAAGTATACTGGTATACAAATGTGCCATATTTAGCCGATTAGAATACATTTTCTAAGGCAGCAAATTTGTAAGCATGTGAATATTTGCATGTACATATCTATGTTACTAGTACCCGGCATGTAGCAAATGTAGCTTTGTGATGACGTCAAAATTACGTCAGAACCACATGCCCATGTAGTTTTTTACATGCCGTGTACTATAGACTTTATATGAGTAAGTCAAAACTTGACTGTTTTATTATTGTTTTTAGTATATGTGCATGATTTTAATATAATTTCTTTTATCAGCGCGTCCACTTAATTTTAATTCGTTGCACGTTTTCTAAAAAAAAAAATATAAAAATGAGTTCCCAAATAACATTTTCATCAATTTTGTCTGTCGAGAGTTTGGTTTTATAAATTTAAATAGTAAAATAATAAAACACCAATATCTACAATGTGCTAGAAGAAAAACCTACAAAGATATAATTGTGATAATTCTGCACTGACATTTGATTTGGGAAGGGCTTATTAATTATTTAAAATTATGATTTTATCGGACGTATAAAAAGTTTTTGTTATTATTACAACTTTAGTTTAACCTAAAGTGAGCGATAACTTAAGGGCAAGTTTGTCCTATCTAACGTATTTTTTTAGTAATATCTAATATAAATTGTAGTTTTACTATTTTTTGCATCCTAGAAGGAAATGTTTCCTTAGTGAACATTTTATTTACTTACACATTCTAAGTAAAATATATTTAAAAAAGCAATAATTAAAATTATTATTATTATTACTATTATTATTAATAATAATAATGAAAATAAACCTTGCGTAAATTAATTAACATACGTACACACTTACATATACAACATACACACATAGTCAAATGCCCACACTCATCTTCAATCATTCCATTTTACGCATCATAATGAGACAGAAATATTTTTTGCCATAAATATGCATATTTCTTCAAAATATTTCTTGAAAATATTTTCAAAATGACAATATTTCTTGTTTGCATATCTACATATTTTTTTCTCAAATATTTCAATTTTCTCATATTTCATTTAGCATATTTTTCAGAGTAGTTGAATGGCGAAATATTTTTTAGAGTTGAAATATTTTTCTATGCATATTTTTCAGTAGTTGTTATTTGTAATATTTTTGTGCTATAATATTTTGCAGTCACAAAAATATAACACAAGCTAATATGCAAAAATTGAAATCTATGTCCTGCGTAATATATTATTGTGGATATATTTTCAGTTTGTGTGCATAGAAAAATATTACTACAAAAATATTTCTGTTCTGTTTGCTATGGAAAATATTAAATAGTGTGAAGGTATAAAATATTTATTTAGCGCAATAAAATTACTTCGTAACAGATATATAATTTTTTACTTTTCATGGGAAATTAGTTAATATGTTGACAATTTCTAGTAAATATATTATTTTTTTTAAACCCTGATCAAAACATACAGTGACAAAACAAGAAAGAGTCACATAACTGCGCCCAACTGTGTGTTGCAGCTCTGAACAAAGCAATTGAATACGAACACACTTAAACAACATATTATTTTTAATAAATTTAATATGACCTCAAATTAAAATTGTTGCATGTTGACTAGCACACAGAAAAAAATAGACAAGAATTATTTTCAATAAAACCATGTTATTGAATAAAATTTTAGTTTCAATAATATTTGTCATTAACTTGAATATTGTATTTATCAATTCCGCACATTTTAAAATATCATTTAATGTCATTTATTTGTGTTGGTGTTTTCCTTGCTTGTTGATTGACTAAACCTGGTCATGTGCTGATGTTGTTGTTTATTTTGATTGTTGTTGTTGTATTCGTGTGCATTCGGACAAGAAGCCGAAAAACGTCGTGGCTTGTTTTTTTTACTCAACAAAGTTATTTTTAGATTAGAAGAAACAAAAGAAATCATGTTTTGCGTATATTCATTATTTGCGTATCCAAAAACGATTTGCTCTTTAGCTGAGTGGTAAGTACGTTAGTTTATTAGTCAAGAGATTGCCGGTTCGACTCATCACAAACACATTCAGTCTTAAGCCCCGTTCAGACTATTATACAAGTATTAATACTTTCATCACATTTTACGATACAGAAATCTAAATACATTCGTTGGGACTGTCAAAAAATCTAACGTAAAATCACATATTGTGTTCAGACTATCACACTTCAAATCAAATGTGTAATACAAGTAGAAAACAAAACAGCTGTTCAAGGAAAATGGCTGTGCTATTCATTTACTAGCGGCGGCAAAGCGATTTCATGCAGTCGGGGACGTGCCGACAATTGAAAAAGTTCAGCAGTTAAAAATATTCTATGTAAATAACAGAAAAAAATTTAAGAAAAGATATTACTAAAACGTTAAAAAATTACGTCAACGAAATATACTTCCATAAGATTCACTTATTCAAAATGTTGTGCCGATATACATATGACAAAACATTACATCAATGACGACACGCTATCGGCGGCGAAACAGCCGACTTGGAAGTTTGGTTTGTGTGAAAATGCAACCCTGATCTAATGAAAAGTATTATTGTTTAGAAAATTTTCTAAAAACGAAAAAGTCTTATGGGATGTTAAAAATTTTATCGTATTATTTGCCACTTTGATGACATTTTGCGTTCAGACTATCACACTTGCACGTATTATTTGAATTTTTGACAAGTATAAATACAAAGTATAATAGTCTGAACGCGGCTTTAGTAGCAGCCAAGCAAAAGCAAACAAAAAGGGGTTGAAAAATGTGACATTCATCCACACACACAACACAATAACAATTATCATTGAAAATAAAATTTCAGCCAAGAAATTTTTTCTTTGATTCATTAAATTTCTTTATTGGCTGAAAAAAAATATATTCAATAAACGTGCCCACAAATTTTATTTATCAATAATGCAAAAATCGTCATCACAGAAAATTCGAAAGATTTTTTTATTGAATCAACGATTTTCGTATTCAAATATCAAAATCATTTTTTTCTGTGCAGGAGGTAAATAGAACATACTGAATACGTATAGGGCCTCAAGTAAAATATGGCCCTACTTTTACAATAAATATTCATAACAAATATTAAACAGGAAAGGACCCCCCTGTAATACATTATGTCGCAGCTAATGGAAGAGCCAGTTTTTTATCTGCTCTGCGATTGCCTGGTAGTACAAACTACACAATACAAACATCTAGGAAAACACATACTAAACGACTTATCGGAGGTAATATAGACTAGTATAGAGGGCCTCATGCATTACCTCAACCTCCTTAGAGCTTGAGGGATATTTGATCACTGTAAAAAATGTCATTCATATCTTCTGGAATTTTTTGTTTCATGCCAAATTTTAAGGAATTTCGTGAAAGAAAAAGAAATATTTGGGTTGCACACTTCACAAACAATGAAATGAAGTTGCTTGCCGATTTTATTTTATGATTTTAAGAAATAGCAAAATGTTAAAATCATTTAATATTCAAGCATTTGTCCTAAATTTGTTATATGCCAAAAATTAAACTTAACAAAATTGTTTAAGAATTATTTGATGTTAACTTCGAAATTCACTAAAAAAATAAAAATAAAATAAGAACACAGCAATGAAAAAAAATCATTGAAGTCTAACAAAAGTTTTTAAGACTTTATTTATGATATTCCTGCATTTAACAATTTTATGCAAATATTAGTCGGAACTACTTATATGTACATATGTATGTATGTATATATGCATGTTTAAATAACGAACGTGCATGAGTGTTTGTTGCTTTGAAATGTATTTGTTCAACGATGCTGGAGCAATCGTGTGCTTGCAAACCTGCAGTTATTAAATGTAGTAATAAGCCAATGGCATAAATTGCATGCAAAATAAAAATCATGCTTAATGCTTGAAATGTGTTACTTTTATTGTATACAATCAGGAAGATAAAAGCAAAAAACTATTTTCAAAAATGCCAAAAAAAAATCTGAAAATCTGAAGACTAAATAAATGTTGGTTTTTAGCAAATGCATGCAATATTGCATTCACGGCTGAATAAGGAGGACAAAGAGGTGGTAACACACATGCACAATTCATGAAAAAGAAAGACATTGAATTACCATCAAAGTAAATTCGCTGTCTAATATGTTTTGACAAACGTATATTCTAAGCTAAACTTTCATTTATGAAATTAGTTAAAGAAAAATTAAAATTATTGAAAAAAAAAAAATTTAAATACTCGTAATGATAAGGCATATTCAGATGTATATACAAAGACATATAGCGAAAGTCATAAAATATTATGCAACATATCAAATCGAGGCCAGAGAATAGTTTGTGAAGTTCACTACACACCTCTTGTATTGTAATTTATTTTTGTAAAATTTTATATGGAACTAGTTTTTTGAAAAAAAATTAACAGTTTGAAAACTTAGTTTAAAACAAGTAGTAATTAAAAAAAAACCTTTTTTATGATATTAAAATTATCCAAAAAAATATCCTCCATCATCACGTCAGCTCTGTGTCATAATAATATTACATTGTCATCTGATTTATACATGCATGCAAAATTTCAGTTCAATCGGAAATCGGGAAGTGGATCAAATTAAATCTGCAAGATTTCATTCCAGACAGACAACGGGACAGGTGAAACTAAATAAAAGCTTGTAAAAATTTTAACATTCACAGCTGCTTACCCTACAAGAACAATGACGGCCATTTGATGCATCATCTGATGGACAATATAAAAGAACTGATGTAAACATTCGTGAACGTGTGATTTTACTTCTCTCTCATACTTGTAAACTTCAGGAACTAGTAAAACATATATCTTAACTGCTCACTCCACAGTATTTTACTAATCAGTACTGATGTAAACATCGTCAGAGCTGACTAATCAGTGCTGATGTAAGCATCGTAAGAGCTGAAGAAACGAACACATACATACAATGTGTGCATATTTTAAATTAAACTTTATAAAATTTCTTTTGTAAATTATTGTTCTTATCTTACTTTTTCACAAACACCATAATTATTTTTACCACTTTTATACATTTCAATTTTACAAACCGAACGAACTATAAATTATCTTCAGTAAAATTTAATATTTTAGAGTTTTTCACATATGTACATTAGATGTTCTACTATGTTAGAGTAGAGCAACTAGAATCGCTGTTGAATTTAATGTAAAATTCTTGGAAATGTGTTAGTAAAAAAAAATGTTATTTGTATTAGTTTCAGTCATTCATTTCTTGTAGGGTATATTAAAGCAGAGTTGCCATCTATCAAAAATCTTAGGAATTGAATCGAGATTTTTCGAAAAGCGAAAGTTGAACATTTTAATTTTCGCCGCTAAAATTAAAATTAAACACTCATAGTGAGTTAGGTGGTTTAAAATTAGCTACTAATAATTCTTAATTTTTCGAAAATGTTTATTCGAAGAAAAGGCTTAAGTTATCGGTTCAAGAACGATGCAAGTTGTCTAGAAAATGTAAAAGTTAAGTACTAAATTTTATTAAGGTATTTCCTTAAAAAAATAATTTTGTTATGGGTAAAACCAGAAATAAATATTTGTTGTTGTATTTCAATTCATTATTCTAAAATAAAATTTATTAGTTATTCGTTCGAATGTTAATAATACTTGTTCGAAGCTCTTAAGCTTTATTCGCAAAAGTTTTAAGCTCATAGTATTTATTATAGATGGGCAAAAAATATCGATATATTGAAATATCGATATTTTAGAAAATAAATATGGATAAATATATCACCGATATTTATAAAACCGATACATCGATACATCGATTCTTATTTACGAGTATCGGGTTTCGATATTTTTAAGAGCTTTTTAAATTTTAGCCATTTTTAACTGTATTATATACCGTCGCTCTTTTAACTAACTGGCCTAACTAACATTTTAAAAATTTAACAGGAGAGCAGCTTTTATGGTTATTTTATGCATTCATTCTTATGGCTGTTTCAGAAAACTTTTTACTTTTAATGTAATGTTTACAGTTATGAAAATTGTAGACAATGTGTATTATGACTAGTCTAGTCTAGTAGAGGACTTAACTCAATTTCCAAAAAAATGTCAAAATGACCTAACGGTTAGTTAAAGCAGCGACGGTACTAGTGACGTAAAGAAAAAAAGAGAAATTTAATAATAAAAGTCAAGGCGCATCTATAAGGTAACCTCACTAAGCCAGGTGATTTTTATTTGTTAACTAAGCTAAATGTGAAATTTGGTTTGTGTGGGCAGAAGCCTAAAGGCAGAATTATTTTTTACTTTATGTTCAGCTGACTCATTTTGCTCATAAAATTTGTGTTTCGTTTAAACTGTGAAGTTCAAAAATTGTTAAGTAATTGTAAGTGATAGCATAAATAAAATAAAGAGATTTTTAAATAAACTGGGATTGTGATTAAAGAATTTTAAAAATTTAATTTTTACCAGAATAACATAAAATTATATTGATCATTATGGTCAGAAACAGCTGATAATTTATTACAGAAATAGTAACTATTAAAATTTAGAAACAGAACCGAAACAGAAAGAAAAGACTAATGAATCCTTACGTATAACTTAGCGTATATAAATTTAAGCACATAAAAATTCTAAGGGAGTAATATTTTTTATTTTTAATTTTAACAATTAGTATGAATTTTTCTTTAGTTTAATGTTCTCACGTCTTTGATATGTGCTATGAAAAAAAAATCAAAATACTTATGCCACATACTGAACTTTTCTATTTTTACTGCCTTATTGATAAAAAAAAATATTTTAGGTTTATTAAGCGCTTATTTGACATATTTCTATGGGAAATTTGTCAAATAAACCTGTAATAAACCTAAAATATTTTTTATGAATAAGACCATTACTTTCAATCAAAAAAGATTAACAAAACACATTTGAAATTTGTAAAATGTTTTCTTTTCCAATATTATATACATAGCAATATGCCAAAATCGACTTTTGGAAAAAAAAAAAGAACTTTTTTTATTGTTGAAAATGGTTCTTTAGGGCTTCAGCAGCAACTTTTGCTTTGTGACTTTTTCATAATTCCGTTATTTACAAAATTACCGTTATCTTTAGGTCATTGAAGAAAATCAAAATTTTGACCCTTAAATTTCCAGAATTTGACGAAATAATGTTTGGCAAATTTGTACAAAATCCTGTGCCGGGTATTTTTGCTAAACATATGAACTAATAGTATTTGCAAATACAGGGTGTTTTTATAAATTTTTCAATAAAAATGAATTTTACGCCATCTATCTGCAATAATTTCTACTGACTACATTCAGCAATTTGAAAGGTAATTTGAATACCTTTTCATTAATTCCTTTTCATTAAAAAAAATTTAAAAAAAAATGAAAATCGGTTGAAAAATAACCGAATGAGAAAGGCAAGAGCTGTATGGAAAGGAATTTTTTTGTCTAAAGTAAAAGCAGTTTCTATGGTCTTAATTACAAATGTATAATTAATTCATTTCACTAGCATAACTTCCCGTTTTATTAATATATTCACTATATTTTTGTAATGAATGAATAAAATTTTTAATGTTTTTTGTACGGCACAAACTGGTCTGAATATTATGCCTTGAAATTCAACATAGTTGTTGATAACTATAATATTTAAAATTCTGCGGTGGTGCTTGAAGATTACATTCCTACTTCAAAAGTTATATTTAAATGAAAGTGAAAAAAAAACGTTTTTTTTAATTTTTTCGCTTTTTTTAAACATTTTCCAAATTTTCTTGTAAACGCAAAATGCGATCGCCACGCAGCACCTCAGAATTTTAGAACTTGAAATCATTAACAACTGTGTTGAATGACAAGACATAATATTGAGCACAATTTGTGCCGCGTTAAATGTTAGCAGTAGTGTTTTTCACATGGAATTTTCTCGGGATCCGGGATTCCGGGATATTTGTGCGGAAATTCCTGGGATTTTTGTGATTTTATTATGGGATCCCGCACATTTTCCGAGATTTTTTTTATTTTATTATGGAAACTTTAGTTTGTATATACAAATTCGTGTCGTTATTAACTTTATGAATGCGATGGTGTAATAATAAGGTGATGGCACTAGCACAATAGCTAAAACCTTACAACAATTAAGGCCGAGTTTACATCTGGCACACATGTGCTGTGAGATTTAGAGACCTTTTTATTTACCAAAAGCGGAACGCGACGTTCAAAATTTAATTCTGCAACAATTCATAAAAGTAAAAACAGAAATGCGCAAGGCAATAAGAGAAAAATTACAAAGTAATTACAGATTCTCTTTGGTAAAATGAACGATTCTGTTAATGCTCTACTAAAGTCCTATTTCCAAGCAAATATATTGGAATATTTTTTTAATAATATAATTTGTTTCTTTTTGCGTCATATCAGTGCATTTGGCCTTGGATTTACATATAATATTGATATTTATGCATTACTATTATATAAAGAACTGAAATATTATTATTTTTTGACTAAAGTCAGAATTAGTTTTTACTTTCTGTTCTGTTTCGAATCAGCTGAATCTTTTTTGTTTATGGAAATCTAATACAAGTCGTTAGTTTTTCTGTTTCGTTCTGTTCTGTTTCGGTTTAACTTTGGACGATGCAAAACTTATCGCTTTAGTGGTAAACTGCGAAACTGCGACCCTTTTGGTCAGAAACTGCTTATAAGTTACTACAGAAAAAGTAAGTAGTCTAATTGGAAGCAGAACGTCAGAGCACAAAACAGCAACAGAAAGAAAAGGCTAATGAAGCCTTAATTTGTTTATAAAACGTTATTATTTAATCGATCTCATGAATTACAATTTGTTTTTTGCTAAAATAAATTAAATTAAAGAATATTTTGTATTGTTTTGCATTGCGCGGGAATTCCCGGGATTTCCCGGGAAACCGAAAAGTAGTTCCCACTTTCTCGGGAAATGAAAAAGTCCGGGAAAAGAAAAACTCTAGTTAGCAGTAGTATTTTCTTGCTTTCAATTTTTGTAGTTGCCATTTTTTTTTCTCAGTGTATCGTTGTAACGATATCCGTAAATGGAAGATTACTACCCAAACTAACTATGCAAAAAATAAAAACATTGATTTTGTAGCTGTTAACATAAATATAGCGTTAAATTCATAAAAAGTTAAAAAAAAAATCCAAGTTTTAATGGACACCCCAAATTTCCGTTTTAGGACAAGTGAGGGAAACTCTAATTGCCAATTAAGGTAGCTGACTCTACCCCCGAAGCATTAAAAGTCATTCGGCATTTACAGCTTGAAAATTAAATAGTAAATTGTTTGGCATATTGCTAATTATACAATATTTTTAATTAATTTAAGCAGTTTTAGTATATTTTTCTCGTTGCATTGGATTGGAAAAAAAGAGAAGAAAATCCCCGGATATGTCAAAATATATATGCCGACTAGTGTAAATGCTTCTAGTTTCTGTTGCTTTAAATTAAAATGATTAATTGAATAGAGATTTTCGTAGGGAAAAGTTCTTACGTAGGCATTTTTCTTAAAATCTACTGACAGTACTGACTGATTTAATTTTTGAAAGCAAAAATAAATAAAACGTCACAATTTTTGTACGGACAAATTTGTTATTTGACCAAAAATATAGATATTTTGCCATTTATACACAATAAATTCGATTTTCTTATAATTATATACATATCCCTTTTTTGTTAAATTTTTTATTTCTATTTGTATGCAAAAAATATCGATATATCGATGTTTAAAAAAAAGATATATCGAACTGTTCAAAAATATCGATACATTTTTTTCATTTGCCCATCTCTGGTATTTATAGTTCTAGGTTTTACACTGTGCGTATACTTAATATAATTTACCGACATTAAGCATACGACAACATTTCCAAACAAGCTAGTGACAGCGTTGCCGCTTTGGTTACTTTTAACTAAATTAGGTTGTTTTTTTTCTAATGTGTACTCTTTTTCTCTTTATGGTTACTTTTTTTACACACAAAAATAATGATTTTTATAGGATATTTAAAATTTAACTAACAATTGTGTTAAACTAGCACATTTTTTAATGAGTTTCCGTGCATAAAAAACAAATGTGCATGTGGTTTCCAAATTTAGCAGATGGTAAAGACGAAGAAATTGCAGCCCAATGGAAATTTTTCAGATTTTCTTAACTGGAAATAAAAAGTGTTCATATACATAGTTGAATTTCGGGACAGCGTATCCAAACATACAATTAAATTGAACGAAAGACGTTTTGATGTCTTTATTTATTTGGTTTTTAATTTGATGTCAGTGGAAAACAGCTTTATTTACTTTATCTATTCAGTCATGTGTTTAGATAACGAATACCATAAAATTACTTTTATTTTGATTACTTCGAACTTTTTTCTTTTACTATTGCATAAAATTTGACAGATAATTATAAGACACATAAATATGAAATGTAATAAATTCAAATGTTATGACTAATTTCAGTCTTATTTATAAAACTTATTGAGGCTTTATAAAGGCGTGTTCAGAAAAATTTTGTATGAAAATTTTTCAGTTTTATAAACAGGGCTGTATGATTTTAGAACAGTTTTATTTGTGGCAATATGAAATAATCGCTTGAGTATACCTAAACAAATTTGGCTTTATAACGCTGTATTATGCCCCAGTTGAAAATTGCAGTGGTTACAAGGCTACATATGCAAAGACAGGATCACACAAGAGCACGACTAAAATCATGCATTGGAGCTTTTAAATATGCTAACGTCAAAACTTCTGAAAAACACTTCCTTAATTGAGTGGATTGAGGCGATTGTTCCCTATTACCACATACATATATATTTCTCAACTGAAGTACAAAAAAAAAAATTCTGATAAATTCTATTATATTTTACACATGGTTATTCATATAAAAACTGAAATAAATTTACAAAAAGTATCAACAAATGGACAGGGTGTTCTGCGCGTGTTGAAATCGTCTAGTTTCCAGGAAAGAGCTCAGTTAAAAAGGTGACTTATATTTATGATTTATTAGGCTTATTACTAATGAAGAGATAACACTAAAGTTAATTGTAAATATTCTGGCGAACACGTAGTAGAACGGAACAACTAGCTATTTTCCAAGGTAACTGCACCTGCAGCGCCAGCGTTCTTTGTATTTGGTCCAGTGTGTGTGGTATCAGTTGATATAGATTTGTGCTTTATATACCCAAGTTTTCATCATATTACAATGATTTAATAAGATGGAACTCTGATCTTCATAAAGTTTCAGAAACTCCCCAGCTAAAAAAATATGTATGAAGCATATATGATATCCCAGATATGGTTCGGATCCGAAAAATGAGGGTATATGGGCATATATGATTATATATATTCATACATGTATGTGTAAATATTCCGCCTACAGTATGCAAAGTTCACATTCATACTCTCCTGATTCACAAAAGCGCACTGTTGTGCAATAAATTAAATTAGTAAAATTTCTTTTATTTAGATTTTGAACAGCGAGGATGTATTTAATGAAACATTTGTTTGGACAAATAATGAAAAACGAACTAAAAGTCATTTCGTTCCTCATTTTAAGTCAAAAGGTGAATCAATTATTTAAAAAACACAAAACTCATATTCGTACATAGATTATAATTTAAGAAATCAAATTAAAAACTGATGCAATTAATTATAAAAGAAAAAATAATCCGTCTAACAATAGTTTTCACTTTGTTTCTTATCTAGAGAGTTCTGTTTTTTTCTATAAAATTAATGACTGGATTATCCTTTTGATTATTTGACATATTAAATGGGGCCATAATGTATAAAATCACAGAAGAATGGTTTTTTTGTAACAAAAGTTTTTCTTTTTTAAACGTTGATGGTGCGCATATAAACTTTGCATACCGTATGTATTTTCTAATGGATTTCCAATTCACCAGTGATAAAATACCAAACTTTTTTGATTGCAAAAGCGATCTTATGTGAGGCATCATGTATGCATACATTCTTATATGTCTCCATATATTAAATCTTATATCTATATATGGATCCACATATGAAGAGCTTCATAATTAAATTTCCATATATGAGCTCATATATTATAATACATTTCATATATTAGTCCATATATTAGTTCATATATAATAGTTTTGCCATGTATAATCCCATACACTTCCATACATGAATTCATACATATTCATATATAATTTTATACATTCATATATTAAAAATATATGGACCATATATAATTTTTTTAGCTGGGTCGTTAAGATTGTAACTAGTTAGCAATTACATCACTGATAAGGAGAAATGGGCTTTGATTAGCTTCTCTAGTCCGAATAAACTTAACATGCAGTTTAATATTCCAGCTGAATTCGGCTTTAGCCTATCCAGGAGGTTTCACTTTAGTAGGCATATATCTATTGCATTAGATATATGGCTGCTTGTGCAATAAGCACAAGAAAATGAATTTTTTCACCATTTAAACTTTACATAAAATTAACATTAATGATGAGTCCATTCAAATAAATTATAGCATTATTAAACTAAAAGTAAAGTGCTCTTAAAAAAATGTGCTTTATTAGTAAACAAAACTTTACAAAATGAACAGCTTTGACCAAAAGCAAACACATGGCATTAAATTGCAAGGAACCTGCAAAGTAATAACAACAGTTTTTGTTTTTGCAATTTGGCCTGCAAGACTTTTGGTCTCGTGTTTGCATATTTAAGGGGGGTAACAATATCTTTTCCACACAACTTTGTATTATTTCTATGTGTATAATTTATTTGCTTTATTTGGTATACATAGACATTTTATATTCAAACATGCATGATTATTTTGCATTCGTTAAGCCTTAAGTATATTTATTAAATATATGTGTTGATAGTTAAGCACTAGAAATTTTCTTTTTTCTTGTTTTAAATCTGAACTCCACAGGAGTTGGTGCAGGTTAATCTCAGTGGGAATATTTTTGAGCAAATAAATTCTTATGCTTGATTTAAATTCTAGATGTTAATTTTTTGTTTGTTTTTTAAATTATGCTTTAATGCAAAATTTGGTGTTTGAATTCTGCAAACTTGATTAGATGAAGTTAATCAGAGAATCTTATGCATTAAACATTAGCAACAAAAAAAAAAATTAACAGACAAAAAGTTCTTAAAAACAAGATGATTAAAAATTGTTAGTATTTTTTTCTTTACTTCGGGAATTTTGCTCGAAAAGAAGTAACTAGCAAAAAAATTAGACATTATATTAAGAACTATTTGAAAAAAAAATGCAAAGCAAAAAAATAAAAAATTCCATTTTTAACAACAACAAAAATTTAAAAAATTTTAAATTTTTTCCAAAAAGTTTTTTATGGTGCAAATTTATCAAATAATTGTATATTTATAGGAGAACTTAAAATCATCATAGAAAGTTTAATATGCAGTATGTAACTTTTGTTGTAAAACTGCTTGTAAAAATGGTATTTTTTACACTATTGTAATAAATTTTTGTGACGATGTGTATTTGTGTGAAATGTATAGGAATCAATGAAGAACTCAAGTTCGTAAAAAATAAGAGTTAGGGCTTTTATACTTCAGACCATCGATATATTAATATATATGTTAGTAAATGATAGAAAACAGAGATGTTTTTAAGCAAGTTTTCAATCTTAATTATTTTCTAAACAAAAGCTAACCTAAAAAAAACTGTTAACACCATTGGATACAGCGTACTCAAATTGGGTTTACCTACCAGGCCCTCAGCTTATTATGAAAACAAAATTCAAATTCGAGAACAGTGTAATTAATAAAATAAAATGACTACATTTAATTAAATTCATGTTGTTTCAACATAAAATAACTTTGATTCAACATGAGTCATTGTGTTATTTCAAAACTTGAAATTCACGCTGTTTTATTTTTAAATAACTTTGATTCAACAAGATTCTTCATTTTAATTTAACAGCACAGGAATGTTAAATCAACATTATATAAAGGTTTTTCAAAAGGAATTTTTTTTAATATTGCCGCAAAATTTTAAATTAACTTTGATTTCCTAAATTTGAATATGAAATTTTTTGTGTGAAGAAAATTTGTTTCAAGAAAACTGTTCAAGGCTTACTTCTCTGTGCAGATTTTATAAGTCTCGGTTATGTTTTTGCTCAGTTGTTTATCCTTTATGATTTTTTTTTTAAATTTAATATAAATTTTGAAAATAATGCCTTGTAACTTTTAAAATGTCCATCGAAGTTAAAAATATAATGATTCCGTTTAAAAGGTGGATAAATTCTGAGTCATTTAATGAAAAAGAATATTGCATTTGCTCTTACCTTTTTAAGTTTTGCACCCATTTCGTGAAATTAAAAATATTGTAATGTGTTTGTCAATTATGCATCCGATTTGTGTTATTGTAAGATATTTAAATATAAGCGGCCCCATGCATAATTAAAAACTGGCATGAATCACTTATGCTAACATAAGTGACAAACAGCTACATCTTACAAACACACTCTCAAACGTACAATATGCAAAATAACAAACATACACACATCAACACTATTACTTTTGAGTGTTTGTTACGAACAATAAGTCTTGGCGACAACGCTTGTAAATACTCATACACCCGTACATCAATAGATCCATCGTGCTTTGCTTATTAAACGACATTATTTACTATTTAGATTTAGTATAACACATGCTATGACAATACATTTTGAAAACAAGAGGTATTTACATTTCAAAACTATTTACGCAGCCCTCTAATGCGTACCCTATACTGCCTTACTTATTTTGTAATAAAATATAAATCCCAGCTCGCTAGTTGCTAGAGTAATCAGAAAAAATTCTTTCTAAACGTATAATTTCAATTTGATTACTCTTACTTTGAACCCCCTTTTACTTCTGCCAAGTTAAGAAAACACTGGCAAATTTGTATTTTTTTTCTCTTTACAAATACTTTGTCTAAAATGAATAACTAAATATTCGTTAATATAAACATAAACATTTTTTCATCATTACTATATTTTGCCTTTTATTATAATGCCATATTTGTTTAAGTGGACATAAATATCTGCCCAAAAAATGAAGAGGAAGGAGAAGAAGAAACAGCTAACAACAACAACGACAACAGCAAACCAATATAAATAATCTTGTAAATTTGTTAGGTTATCGAGGAAACGTTAAATAAAAAAAATAATAAAACAAAATAAACAAATGTCCCATGTTAATCATATTTACAAGAGTTAAGAGACAGACAGACGGACAGACAGATGGATTCGGACAGACGGGCATGCTAGATTCGTAGGCACATACCGAGACATGAATGGACAGCTAAAGAGAGAGACAGACAAACAAACAAACCATAAGACATGTTGTACATTGCGAGTATAAGTACATGTATGTATGTATGTATGTATGTATGTTTGTATGTGCATTTTATATCATTTAAACAAATATTCACACGCTACATTCAAGTCATCATACAATTTAATTGTAATGCCAACCATGGAGGTGTATGAGTACGTGTCTAAAACAAAAAATATAAAGAAAAAAAACTGAACCTCAAACATGATAGAAAAAAAAAAGTTTTTATATGGTGGGTTGTTAAGAGTCGAAAAAATTTCTTAGATATAAACATATTGATGTAAATGTATGTATGTGGCTTTTATATGTTTGAATGTATGTTTAATTTGGATTCGGTTATGTTTCTTTAAATGTATCTCTGTATGTCTATTAGTTGTTTGTAAGATTTTCGAAAAAATGATAATCGTGTCTTAAAGTGTTATCTTTTGACTTGTTGCAGCTTTATATATATACATATATATATTTTTTTTCCTCCAACGAATTTTGTTGGTACGAGTGAGTACGTAACATGGGTGACAAAACAATTACTGAACTTTGACAAATTTTCTTGTTTACGTTAAAGAGTCGTGGGGTCAAAATGTTGAAAAATCAATTGTAGTCATATAAAAAAAAGAAGTATTTATACTCGTATGGTTTTGTTTTGTAGTTCACTTGTTGTTATCCACTTGATTACAAAATGAACACAAAATTGTGGGATTTTAAGTCATTAGTAGTAGTTGGGACGTGTTGGGAAAGTGCTGGAAGTTTAAGTGTTTTTTACGAAAGCATTCTAATTGGTGTGTAATGGCAAAAAAAACATTGGGTTTTTCAAATTTACAAAAGAACTGGGTTCAAAAAAGAAATGTTGTGGGTAAAGAATTATTTAGTAATTTTAAGTAATGAGATAAATATTACAAAAAAAAAAGAAACACCATTGTAATGTTTTACAATTTGAAATTAACATTATCATTGACTTGTAAGTGTATTTTGAGCTCAATTTAAAAGAAAATTGCATGTTATGCCGTTCTGCAGGTATTTGTCAGAATCGTTATTTCTTTAAAATTTTTTTTTAAATATATATATATGTATACCGATAGCTTATATTCAAAATACGTCAACTCAAAAAAGCTAACTTTTCAGTAGAGCGAAAAAAATAGTTAATTCGATCATGATTGTAAAAATCAATGATGTGACTTCCATAAGATGGTTTAAATATGCTTACTAACTTATAGGTCTCCAAAAAATATTTTATTTTGCACTGTTTTACGTATTTTTATGGGATATCATATTTTAAACGATCAATAAACAAATATTTTTTTTAGAGTTAGCATATTTTGTCGGAAAAAAAAAGATTTTTTTAATCAATTTGTGAAATCTTTTACTCAATACTAAAGGGTGTTTTTTTAGAGGTATAGAACTTCGAATTGAAATAAAACACAAGAAAATCGTTTTAATGTCCATCAATTTGGCTTTATTGGAAGGATAATTTTATGCCATTAATGTTTAAATATGATTTCGGGCATGTGGCCGCCGCGGCTGGCTCGAATAAAGCCAATTCTACAGGTCCAATTTTCAACCACTTTTTCGAGCATATGGGGCCGTATGTTGGCAATAACGCCACGAATGTTGGCTTCCAAGTCCCCTAACGTTTCTGGTTTGTTGGCGTAGACGAGCGACTTCACATATCCCCAAAGAAAATAATCCAATGGTGTCAAATCACGCGATCTTGGTGGCCAATTGACAGGTCCATTCCGCGAAATTATGCGCTCATCGAATGTTTCCTTCAATAAATCGATTGTGACGTGCGCTGTGTGGCATGTAGCGCCGTCTTGTTGGAACCACAACTCATCCACATTCATGCCATCCAATTCGGGAACAAAATAGTCGGTTATCATGGCTCTATACCGGTCTCCATTAACGGTAACTGACTCTCCAGCATTATTTCGGAAGAAGTATGGCCCAATGACTCCACCAGCCCATAGAGCACACCAAACAGTCAGTTTTTGTGGATGTAATGGCGTCTCAAGGGTCTCATGTGGATTCTCTTCACTCCAAATGCGACAATTTTGCTTGTTGACCAACCAAAAATGAGCCTCATCACTGAACAAAATTTTGCGATGAAAATCAGCATCGAGATCAATCTCATTTTCGGCCCATACACCAAAATCACGACGCATTGCATGGTCTCGCGGCTTTAATTCTTGCACAAGCTGGATCTTGTAAGGTCGCAAGCCAAGATCTTTGCGCAAAATCTTCCATAAAGTTGATGGACAAAGCTCCAATTGCTGTGCACGGTGGCGAATCGATTCATTCGGGTCCTCTTCAACACTTTGCTCTACAGCGGCAATTGTTTCTTCGGTGCGCACTGTTCGACGTCTCTGCGGATGCGTATTATCACATAGAGTAAACGTAGTGCGAAAACGATCCATGGTTAACCGAATTAATTGCTCTGATGGACGATTATGTCGACCATAAAATGGACGGAGCTTGCGGTAAACTTCGCGAACTGAACCATTATTTTCGAAATAAATTTGCACGATTTGCAAGCGTTGTTCTTTTGTCAACCTGTTCATGATGAAATGGCAAACCAAACTAAATATTAATCACTTGACAGCTGACAAAATGGCCGCCAGTTAAAAAAGTGATGCCAACTTAAAGTTCTATACCTCAATAAGAAACACCCATTAGATATAAGAATTGAGAAGCTACAAGAAAAAACTTAAAATACCATAAAAGAAATAACTTAAGCCTGACCGAGGTGGTCAGCTTTGGCACTCTCTAACCCACTCTCTATTGTAGCAGGGTTTCAAAAGTATTATTATTTTATGAATTCTCATATAGTTTTTGAAAGTCTATGCATAAAGTAAGAGGTCTGTGACTGTTTAAAATTTGTGGTTAAAGTCTACTGATGATTTTGTTCAAGCGCCAATGAAATACGTATATAGACATGCTAAACTAACAGCAAATAAATTTCAATTATTTTATTTACTCATATTAAGTAATTTTTACTAGATTTTTGTACGAATTTACTTAAAAAAAATATTTAAACTTAGAATCAAGCACAAAGAGATCATTATACTGGACCCACGTGAGCTGGATTCTGTCTTTCTACCAGCAGCCTGCTAACCTAGAATTTTTTTACTTAAATTTGGAATTTTTGTTTTTCTTGATAATAGTATATGCCTTTTTTTGTGTGCAAAAACAAAAACAAATTAGTCCCCCCAAAAAATGTACAGAAAGCAAAAACTTTTTTTTTTTTGGATTTATTTCATATGAAATAAGACCCAAACAATTAGGCACTGATTTCACTTTGTGTTTGGGGACTTGTTTCACGCCACCTTTTATTTAAAAATTGTCATACAAAATATTCGCAAAAAAGATTTAAAAAAAGTCTTTTTTTTATAACCCTGAGTATTTAAGAACAATAGGTTTTTAAAGAAACTGTTCTTCGTAAATATGAACCTATCTTTCTCCCATCGTTTATGCGCTATTTTTTGTGTGAGATTACCTTATTTCCCCCTTGATGGGATTCTTATATCAGAAATCAGCTCAGTTGTATTTTGAATACTGCAGTTCGATTCAGTAACTTTTTGCAAACCGAAACTCGTAATACTTATCGATATATGTATTCGTTTACTGTAACGATAATGTGATTCTGTTGTTTAGTTTTAAAAATAGTGTACATCTGTGTCATACTCGCCATTTATTTGTATAAAGGGTGTCCCAACAAGAACGCAAGATTTAAATTTTAAATAAAATACAGATATTTAAAAAAAAATCATGAAACTTTATGATATCGTAAAGTAGACAAAATGAGGTTATGTGTAGAACAACAAATCGGGCAGATGGCCGCCGCGGCTTTGCTGGCACACACGCGATCTTTTAATGAAATTTGCAATGGCCATTTTGCATAAATGCTGCGGTATTTTATTAATGCAGCGTCCAATTTCCTCTTTTAAGGCTTGAGTCGTCGTCGGCTTATTTGCGTAAACCATCGACTTCAAAAAACCCCAAAGAAAAAAGTCTAATCTAATCTAATCAAATCGCACGATCTAGGCGGCCAACTCTGGTCTCCAAAATGCGAAATTACACGACCGGGAAATGACTGATGTAGCAATCGAATTGTTTCTCTGGCTGTATGACATGTGGCGCCGTCTTGTTGAAACCACATGCCCTCCACATTCATTTCTTCAATTCTAGGCACGAAAAAACTGGTTATCATTTCACGATACCGAACACCATTGACTGTTTGCGCTTGACCTGCGTTTGAGCGACATCATCACGTACAGCTGCGACATTTTCGGTCGATCGACCTGTTCGAAGGCGCGTTCTTCTCTTTACATCACTAACAGACCCAGTTTCGGCAAATTTATCCATTAATGTCTTTACAGTTGACTCTTTTGGAGCATTATTATAACCCCAAGTTGATCGCAAATTTGCGAACTGTAGCCACAAAACTTTCACCATTTTGATAAAACAATTTCACAATGAGAATGCGTTATTCGTTCGTGTAGCGCTTCATTTTTACTAACAAACAATAACAATTGTTCAAATGTCAAACAATGACACTTCGAATGGCGCCAAATTTATATCTTGCGTTCTTATTGGGACACCCTTTATAATGTCAAAATAAGTGGAAAGCACAAAGAGAAATTAAAGAAAAACTAAACGAATTTCAGCTTGTGATTTTACTTTTTTTACTTCAACCGACAGCCAATATCGTTAAAATATGTTACTACATAGCAAAGTCAATAAATTTTCGTTTTATTTGTTATAGCGATACTATTATCGTAATAAAAGTCTCTGAATCCAGTTAATGGCGCCTTTAGCAATGTATTCACCCTGTTGTTGCTATTAATAACCAAATAACTCGCTATATCTTCCAAAGACACCCAACATTTTTGGACAGTTTTAAGAATATATTTATTTTTCGTTGATATATTTTTATTAGATCCAAATGTTATTTTGTATTTAAATCTGTCTTCATATTGTGTAATTTTAGGGAAATAAATTTTAAATCACCTTTGGCAGTTATTATAAATGCATTTCATTGACAAATAGCTTTGGATACTAATTTTTTTTTTTTTGAAAGCAATAATCCTTAAATATAAATTAAAAAATTAAAAAATTTCTATTATCAAAAAATTTTAAATTAAATAACTTTTCTATACTTTTTTGAATACGTTATTTTAAATGCAAAAATCTTTGAAACATGGAGAAAATTTAAATCCATTTTAGTGGGATCTTGTAGTATCCAAGCTCAAGTTAATATCAAAATTAATTTTGCGTTGAATAACTTTCTCCCTTCACTTCGTTCTCATCTTGATCAATATTATTATGGCTTTCATCAATTTCATTTTATTGAAATCATTATCGTCATCATCCAGCAAGATATAACCCTTGAGCTAAACATAACTTCAGTTCGATTGAGTCTTTTTATTCAAATTTAATATTAACTGCTGTTCCATAAGAATCCATTGAAATGTGGAATTCAATTAATTTTTGCCGTACAAGATCTATATTTTTTTACAATTATATTTCCCAAAAATTTGAATTATTTTAAGATTTTAAAATTAACCATTTGAATAGTGCAAATTAGCATTTAGATATCGCCTACCTCTACTACTAGTGCACTAGTACTGCGTTAAAGGCCATGACTGACTATCATACAAAGGCGATCTATGAAAAAATACAACCCTGGTGTGATGAATTGTTATTGTCTTTGGAAAATTTTTATAAACTCCTTTATACTAGGGTTGTATATTTACGTAGATCGCACGACTTTGTATGATAGTGTATTACGGTATTTAATTGTATTTCTGATCTTTTGATTTGGCATTCCTTGGTCATTTTTTTTTATTTGTTAATTTTTTTTTTCATTATATTTGCTTAATTTCTAGATTATATTAATATTTGTTCTCATGCTAAAGAGCTTTCAACAATTTTCCCATGAGTTTAACATATTTTTTTACGCTTTAATATATTATATACCGCTCTCAAATGATTTGCCATGAAATAATAGATTCTTGAGCATATTTAAGGATTTCTCATAAATCTGACATATTGTTGTATCTGACTGATGCTCTTGTAATTTAAAATGTTCAGACATTTCTAATTCTCGATGCCCACAATGCACTTTCAGAAGAAATATAATGGTTAACTCTCTCTCTCTCTCTCTATCTCTCTCTCTCTCTCTTTTCCATAAGCTCAAAAGTTGCTTAGTTAGAATTGACGTGTGTTAAGCCATTATAAAAAGCAACTGCTTTTATTAAGATTATTCCAGTACCCTCGATAGTGTGATAGATGTTTTACTTCGTTCCATCGTAGATTTAAGGGGAATAGTTAAATTTGGAATTTTTTCATTTCAGGATTTTGCAAACGAATCCTTGCACCGAAATTTTTTAAATATTATATTTGTTTACCTCTTATCAATTAAATTATGTGTGCTAAATTTCAACTTTTTACAATAAATCTTTCTATTTCTACTACTAACTAATTAATTTTTATAGCTTCCTAAAAATTGTAAAGAAAAAAAGCTCAAACTTGACATACTAATAGGCACAATATTTGTAAATACTTTTTAGACTACATCGTCTTATTGTGCATTATGCCTGCGGCTATACATTTTACAATTTTCACCCACTTTCCTTTAATTTTCGTTAAATGCAATAGAAAAACTAAGGAAGTTTGTGTCTTAACTCTTTTGATTTTTGCTTAATAAAACCAGGGGGCTAATTCTCGCAGTTGATACCGTGAGAAATTCACTCGAAGTTGGATTTTTTCTAATTTTGGGATTCTCGCACTCGCTACCGAGTAAGTTGTATTGAAATTTCTTATGATGGCACTCGATTGCGAGTGTACGATTGAATGTAACCGTGCGAGTTTTATTCGATATCAAATTTGGTGTCGAAATTTTATTTTTAAATAGTTCGTTGGATAACAAGTGTTTAATTAAGATTTTAATTGTTATATTAATTAATTATTCGTATAGATTTTCGTACTTTTTTGTATTACTACCTTTTTTTGCAACTTTGTAAAGGAGTTTTTACACAAACTCTAACGAGTAACTTAACGGTTTATTGTTTTTGTTAAAAAGTAAAAAAGTAATTATTCTTGTTTGAACGCTTTACAAGTGCCACAACAGTTTTTTAAAATTAACCACATTTTATTTATTTCAGTACACGCAAACAACAAGAAAATGTAAGTTAAATCTTTAATAAGTTTTATGCAAATTAAGTAATTAATATTAATTATTAGGTCGAATATAACAAAAATAAATTTAAGACAAAAACAAATTCTTGCTGAGTTTATGTCTGGGCACAGCAATTTGGCCAAAGGCGTTTTACCAAATACATGCCAAGGAAAAGCTACTGCTAACAGACTTTGGGAAACTTTAACTAATAAATTAAATGCCTCCGGTCCACCGCTAAAAGATGTAAAAACTTGGCGCAAGGTAAATTATTAATTGTTTTCCACATTAACAAAAACAGATAAAGATAACAGATAAAGGCTTTTGTAATTTTCGGTAGGTGTATTCTGATCAAAAGCAAATGGTTAAGAAAAAGCCTTCTTACAATAAATCTTCAGTCAAGAAAACTGGAGGAGGTCCTTTTGACGAAAAACCGCTAAGTGTTGCTGATGAACAAATTTTGGAGGCAGCAGGCCTTGATGTTGCTGTTGCTGGTTTACAGGAGGTCCGGACATTCGGATCCCAAAATCAGCAACACAAAGAAATAGATGACAACACCACAGTTTCATGTGAAGAAAGTGATGATTTAATCGAAAAGCTAATGGATACATTTGAGCAAGATGATACTCCAAAAAAGACTGTAGCAGGGCACTGCGGTTCCTCATCTTCAAAAAAAAGAGCCGAGGGAAACAAAAACAAGTTTGTTAAAAAAAAATATATGTGCAACGGAAACTTACCACAATGAAGTTTTAAAAAGACTGGATGAAATAATAAAAATTAAAGAAAAGAAAATGGAAATGGCTACTGAGTTTCACCAAATTAATATGAACATAAAGAGGATAGAGTTGAATATACGAACAAAAGAATTGGAGCAGCTAAACAAAAATTAGTATGAATTACTGACATTGGAGTTTAGCATATTTCTGTTAAGTGTTAATTTATTAAGAATTGTTTTTTGTTTTTTTTTTTTTTTTTTGTATTGAAGTTTACCTTTCTGTTTTTTGTTCGTAAATAAAATTTACAATAATTATAAATGAATTATTTTTAAATTATTATTTTAATTTTTTTGTTTTATTTTCTATAAATAGGAACTTCTATAAATTGAGAGTACAACATTTAGTTTGGAAACAAAGAATTTTTAATATTATCTCTTATTTGCTTTCTTATTTTAGTTATTTGTGTGTCCGTTTCAGTGTCAAAGTTTACAGCCGCTTCATCAATATTTGTTTGCTGGACATCCTCATAATTGGGCACTTTAAATTTTATACATAAATTATGAAGTGCGCTGCAAACATTGGAATATATTGCAACTTTTTGAGGAGTGTATCGGCTTCTTTTGTCGTGACACAAAATCTTCCATCTGGCTTTCAATATGCCTATAGTTCTTTCAACTATACATCTGGCTTTTGCATGAGTGTCATTAAATTGTGATTCCCTCGAGCCTTCTTGTGGACTTCGGTAAGGTGTGATTAGCCATGGTTCGAGAGGGTAACCAGAATCACCTTGAAATGTGAAATTATTTATATTAATTATATTTTCTGTTTGTTAATTAAGGAAACTTACCTAAAAGCCAAAAATTTCGCAAATTGGTTTTGTATTTTTCTTCTAAGAGAATTCTTTCGTCAGACTCCTTCCAGACAAAAGAGTCATGAGCTGCACCACCATATTTACTATTTATTGCTAAAATTACATACTTGTGATCACATATCTGCAAATAAATCATTATTTATTTATTTACGATAGTTATTATTAAATATACTTACAATCATTGAATTAAGGCTATGAAACCCTTTGCTATTGAAAAACATATGATAATTTGCTGGTTTTTGTAAGCCAAAATGAGTTCCATCTAAGCAGCCAATGACTAAAAGAAAGAAGTAGTTAGTCATTATCATAGGTGTGTATATGTGTGTACATTAGTTGTACATGACACTTACCTCCTGGAAGCTTGTACTTCTTCATAAAAAATTATTTTGTTTCCTCCCAACTATCGGTACTGAAATTTATAAATTTTGGACACAGTTTCATTTCCATTTCATCCAGAACTCTTGAAACTATTTTCGAAAGTGCGCTTTGACTTATACCAATAATAAAATCGTTGCCGACAGTATTTTGAAAGCCTCCGGAAGCCAAAAGCAATAAAGTGGTGGCCAATTGTATTTTTGCTGGTACGGCAGTTGACAAATGTCCAGCAAATTCTAACTCCTCAAAAATATAGTTAAAAGCTTCCTTGGAAACTCTAAAACGTTTCTTAAACCTATAAAAATAAATTTTTGCACGTAATTTTTACAAATCAAGGGGATGTATACTTACTCATTGTTTGGCAAGCCCAATGGATCACTTGTTAATCGGATTTTCCTTCTAATTGCATTTATATCACACTCACTCTCAGACTCTGATGACGAAGAATAAAAAAATAAATTTACGTCCATGACCGCGATTAAAAAAGCAAAAACTTTCAAAATTATAAAACAAATTCGCAATTCTTTTGATAAATTATTTTATTTTCTTTGTAAGCATATGTTTTTATTTTACATATTTGTAGTGTTGGTTAAGGCTTTTTTTTATCTTTTACAACACATTATTAAAAAATCGATTCGCAAGGTAACGAGTGCCATCATCAGAAAAACTCACACGATCGAAATTAATTTCGGTACGAATTTATTTCGATCACGAGTCCCGGAATCAGCCCCAGAAGCCTAATTCCTGCACTCGTGATCGGAATTGCATTCGAATAGAAATTAAATTCGATGGCTAGAAATTTTCGGATGATGTCACTCCTTACCAAGCGAATCGAGTTTTTGTTTCAGTGTTGGAAAAAGGCAAATATATTTATATATAAATTCATTGCACAACACTAAATAAATTGTAAGCAAAAGCATAAGTTTGTATATGTGTGTGTTCAAAAACATATGTATGTACGTACATACACACGTATATGCAGAAAAAAGAAACGAATATACATAAATGTTATTTTCACTTTGATTTAATTAATAACTTAATAATAATAAATTAGTGTAAAGTTAGAGAATAGAGCACTAGCTACATTTTCCATTCTTTTATTGGTTGACCAGAAGCAGTTAATTTGTTATTTAGATGCTCCCAGAATTGGTTGATTTTTTTATATTTTATTTTATTATTTGCCAAGTTAGTGTGTTTTGTTATATTTGAAGTCAACTAGAAATTTTTATACGTACATTTGTGCATTCATTCATTTATCAATAAATAAGTCAAATATTGAACATACATTTTCCTTTTCTTCGCTTTTTCTATGTTAAACATGATTTCGAATGGCTTTTTGCTTGCGAGTAAAAACACGAACGGTTGCATTCGTATGTATGCACGTTATCGAATGCTGTCATTAGAAATTTCGATATGTGCTATTCGAAACCGAATGCGAAAATCCCAAAAGTTAAAAAACTCGAACATTCGAGTAATAACTCGCTCGCAATCGAATGCGAGAATTAGGCCCCAGGACAGCAGCAACTACAACAACAACAACAACAATGTTATTAACTGAACACATTTAAAAGTTAATTGAAAAATACAAGTTGCCAGTGCTCTTCATTCATTCCATCAGTTGCAATAACAACATTTTTATAGTTTTTCATTTTAAAATATGCCACTCGTATTAACACTGTCTTGTCATATAAAAATTGATGAATATAATAGCAGATATATAATGCAAAAAGCCGAAATGCAACATTACAGTATGTCTGTATTTATCTACATACAGACATACATATGCTGTGTACATAAAAATGATTGAGCAACAAACAGCTAAAGCAGTTGGGGTGAGGGGGGAAATATCTACAACTTCTCTTTAAACAAATCAGAATATCATTCATTCGCGTAACTATCAGTAAATTTGGACCAATATGCATAATTGTATACTAGTGTTAGTGGCGTATAAGTAGTGGCAAGTCTGTAGCGGGCATTAAATGTGCGTTGCAACAACTTAAACGCCTCCAAGTGCTACTTTTTTTCTTGGCTTGGAAGCAAACTTCTTCTCTATTTAATGTTGTTGGTTTTATGTAAGCAAGTCTGTGCTTTTTTGTGTGGCATCAATAAACACGTCGCCAATATATATTTTGTATTTTTGTATAAACATATTTTGTTTTCTTTTCTTAGCTTTGGCTTACTTGTTTGTAGCTGAGAAAGCAGATAAATAAAAACTCCTGTGCTAAGAAAACCAAAAATTTAGCCGTTTTAATGGTTGCAAGCACAGTGTAATTGTGTATAAAGAGAACAGCACAAATAATTCTGTTTGTCAGCACTGCGCAATATTACTGATATGTTCTGAGAGAAGAAACAAACAAACTGAAGGAAAATTTGATTTTCTTTCTAAACACGCAAAATTATTTGATTTGCTTAAGTTTTGCTCAAAATAATAAATTTATTTTTGCAATTTCTTAGCAAAATATAAAAGATCGCCGTAAATTACTTTTATTTATTTATTTTTTTTTATTTATTTATTTATTTAAATTGCGATCTAGCACAACAAGACAAATATCTTATAAATGATAGTGCTAGTGATTACAACAAACATCTAAGTGGTATAAAAGAATAATTAATATATAGAAAAGGCATTATGAATAAAATAGGAAAGACAATTTTAATAGCAAAAGAACATAAATAAAAAGTAAATATAAATAAATAAGCAAAAATAGTTATTACATAAACACTTTGAACAACTCCCTTTTAAATATGTTTGCGTTGCCTAATTTTTGGATATTGTTTGGTAAAGAGTTCCAAAGACTGATTGTATGGATCAGTATTGGCGTTTAGATATAAGGCTCTTGTATTTTTGCTGTATAATATTCCTACAGCGGTTGGATCTCGCAAACACAATTCTATTATAAATATATGCCGGTTGTTTCGATGTAATAATTTTGTGTAGAAAGATAAGACTTTTTCAGTTTTAGGAGATTTTCAAAATTTATTAAAAAAAATCTGGTAGGCTTAAGACGAAATATGTGTAAAACGATTTTTATTGAAAATGTACCGAGCTATATTATTGTAGGCAACATTAAGTTTTCTTTTATCTTCACAGTCGCAATTTGCAAGAAGTTCACAATCATATAGAAGAGATGGTATGAGATAAGATTTAGCTAATACCATACGTATCGTAAATGGTGTTGAATCCTTAACTGCCCACAGGCTGCGTAGCATACTGTAGACTCTACCTATAACAGTATTAATATGGTCGGACCAAGTAAATCTATCGTTAAAAACTACACCCAGATTAGACGCCGAGGAAACAAAGCATATATTATCACCATTTATTTCTATCCGAAGATTTTCGAAAGTTCTCCTAGTTTTAGAAATGATAATGCACTTGGACTTAGATGGATTAATACATAAACCATTTGATATGGCCCATTTCCCGATTTTAGCTAGGTCATCATTAATTCTACTCACACAGAAAGTTACATCACCAATATCGCAATAGTTATATAGCTGAACATCATCAGCATATATATGAATTGTACTGTTCATTGGTATATCAGCAAATCATTAGTATACATACAGAAAAGAAGAGGCCCAAAAATTTAACCTTGGGGAACACCTCTTTTAACATAGAGCGCTCTTGTGATGTTGTCTTTCAACTGAACAACTTGAGATCGGTTCATTAGATAGGATGATAAAAGATTACACGCCGAGCTTGAAAAATTGAAAAGCTTTTTAAGCTTCACTAGCCGAATTTTATGATCCACGGTGTCAAACGCTTTACTGTGATCTAAGAGAATCAAAAAAGCAACCATATTGATCTAATATCTTCTGCAACGTCTACTAATGCAGTTATGCAACTTCTACCCTTCATAAAGCCAGATTCTTTTGCAGGTAACAACTCCTTGCGTGCAAGATATTCTTTCATTTGTTTTGCCATAAGTTTTTCTAATATTTTAGACAAAAAGGGTAGAATGGCAATTGGTCGAAATTCGCTGTTAGATTTAGGGATTGGAATGGTCCTTGAAAGCTTCCACTCTTCAGGAAATGTGGATTTCGTAAGAATGGAATTGAACATATATGTTAGAAAGGGTAAAAGCGTAGGTGCTAAAATTTTTAAGAAAATGGGTCTTATACCATCCATGCCAACTGCATTCGATTTCACGTCAGAGAGACTTTTTTGAACTTCAAGTTGCTTGATCAACGCAGCGAAAACTAAATGGATCTTTTACCGCAACATAATATAGATCATCGTAAGTGTTCCTAGATAGAACGTAGAACGTTTACGTTTACAAATTTGCTATTGATAATGTTAATATCGACATCGTGATCTACAAGAGTAGAGCTTTTGCATCCAATACCAATCTTGCGGATTTCCCTCCATTTAGATTTGTTGTCTATGGCGCAAGTGAATTTTGTTTGGTAAAACAAAGACTTTGCATATTTAATACGTTTTGTGATTTTTCTGCGTGTGCAGATTTATGAACAGACTTTAGATCATCAGTTTTAAACCTCTTCTAACGTAAGTAAGCTTCACTAAAACTTAACACAAATAATTTGGCTATAAACTAAAATGTTGTTCCTGGTTTTAGAGCACAGTATTTTCACTCATCATAGAACTTAAATTTATGAGTTTTAGCAACGTTTCTTTTATTTCTTTCACACTGTAGATAAAATAAAGTATGTTGATTTTTTTTTTTTTAATTAAAGCAACGTTCATCATATTCGCATATGAACACTGCAAACAACATCTGCTGATCTATAAGCTCCTACCAGACCGAGTTGTCTGGTTTACAACCTGCACATTAACTTTGTATTTATCCTAAGACTACATACAAACATAATAAATATTTTTTATTCATAGACTACAAGTAGCTGCTGCAACTTCAACAATAGTAACACAGTGAATACTGTAGCAACAGCAACAACATAGTAGTTATAGCTGAATATATTAAGAAGTAACACCAGTCTTCTTTTTATACAGCTGTGGGCGATTCGTTGTTAATTGTGTAGGTGTTTAACTGAAGATGCCTAAAGTGAGGCAGTGTCAATACTTCGCCGAACAAATCTAGAACTATAAACAAAAAGAAAACTTCAAAATGCCAATACACTTAATAATGCTGAGAGGCTGTGGTGGCATGACAAGAACTGGTTTAATCATGCTGTTGATGCAAAATAAACTAAAACTTAAACTAAAAAAATTGCAAATAAAAATTTAAAAATTTATGCAAATTTATTTGCTCTTTATGGTTTATTTTCTACGTGTAGACAAATTAATGTTATCTGTAAGACAAAAATGTAAATATTGATATAAAATTTTTATGATCTGTAATTAAAAAAAAAAGAAAAAAATCTTAGAAAAACAGAGCTAAAATATGATACCTGAAAATGTTCCTATTAATTTCTTTTCAAGCAACATTTTAATTCTACGATAATTGTGGAAGGGAGCTTTGATTTATATGCGATATAAAATAAACGCAGTTAAAGCAAAAAATAATTGCAATTTTATGGGCATTTGGTGTCATAAATTATACAAAAGAACAACAAAACTGAGAAAAATAAATGAGGCTAAGTTGGTGATACTCTTGTTATTTATAGTTGAAAACCACATAAAAATATTTGATTAAATTTTAGAAACCAAGCAAGGAATTTTTCCTATTGAACGAATAAGAAAATATACAAGGAATTATTATAAATATACGAAATTTTATGCTACAAAAAAAAAAACTGAGAAAAATTGGAATTTTGTGAAAATCAATGCTGCTAAATACTTAACGTGCATATAGCAAATCTTACTCGTATTATAACTACAACAAGAACTTTTCAATACCAGCTCCAATCATCTGAAAATATTAGTGATTGAATAAATTTATGTAACCAGTTTAGGCATGATTAGTTTTGATATGTTGCCGAGAAGAGAAACTTAGTTTACAGCTCACATGGATTTAAACAACAGGTTCCTTTATGTTACATAATAGTAGAAAAGGTATAATTCCGGAGCAGGTGATAATAGGAATTTTTTTACAAATTCTAAATATTATAATAATCTCTAATTTTAGCTCTCTTGTTTTATATCAAAAATTGTTTCTTTATATTTATATATTACGCCACACCGTTTTCGGGTTTCTTTCGGAAAATATTTTGTTTTTTATAAATACTTGAAAAATTGTTAAACAACAATATTTCCAACAAAATTTTTAAAGTTTCTTAAGTTTTTTTTTTTTTGTTTTCATATAAAAATCATTTTGCATGGTGAAGTTTTTTAAGAAATTGAGACGTTTTATTAATTTTAAAAGCGTTGCAGCGCCTCTGGCGTCAAATAGACGCATTAGCTAATTCCTACTAGTATTTCGCCGTTTCTAATGCAGATCATCAGGGAACTTTTACTAAAAAATTTCTTAAAACAACGAGAGATATTATGACTTTCATTTAAACAAATGAGAGGCTAAACTTATGTAGTCCGCAATTCATTACAAATTGAAAGCCATCCGATTGTTATCTATTATGTCAGTACGAAAAACAAAAAAGAAATAGTTAAGCGCAAATAACTAACATCCGATTCAGATATGTCTTTCTGCTTTATTATTGTAGAATTATATGTTAATTAGAAGCAAAGAACAAAACATACACTAATAAAAATTTAGTCATTGCACCAGCATCCGATTTGGATGGGTTAGTAATGTATCATATTGCTTATTAGTCTCAATAACGCTCTCCGAATCACCATAACAGTTGGAGTCATTCAACCTTCGCTTACAATGTAAACAGTCTTGGACACATCTTATGGCCTAGGCCAATGCTGTGTAAATGTAAGTAGAAATTGTATACGGGCTTTGGATGGGTTGCGCTTACATTGCCACTGGTCTCAGATCTGAGATGTATGTGACAAAATTTCTACTGGGACGCAGGCAGATTTTGGAGTAAGAAAACCAAATCCCTCTCACAAGGAAAATTATTATTTTGATGACGTGTGACGCAGGAGTAGCTTTCGGTCAGAATACTTTCATCTAAGCTATTTTCTGCACGCAAAGAAAAGATATGGTTGTAGAATGGTTGAGAAAACAATATTATGTTCTCTGAAACAAATGTGTGGTCGTTTAAAACTAGTTATTGTTATTTTAAACATTTATTTCGTTACGATAAACAGAGTAATGTTTGAATTTAATAATTACATTATCAGATCCATAAAAAAGTGTGATATGGTTAGAGTTTAACAATACAGTTTTGTTAAAAATTCATGACTACAACATAATTTGTATTATTATTTAAAAATAATATGATGTAAATAACAATATAATGTTATCAAAAACCATACTGTTTTAAGTTTTAAGAAAAATATTTTTCAGAAACATCTGTCAGTTCGGTATTTCGTTTGTAAGCTAACGGTAGTGCACGGGTGGTGTTAAATAAATTAATAGATAAATAAAGTATAAACCAAAGGGTTGGCCAATAGAAATATATAAACATTTGTGTACCTCTTTATACAGACATGTCTGTATGTCGTGTAAGTATACATTTCTATATATACATTTTATGTCAATAATAATAATTTATTTTTATTTCCAATTTAATGCACAGCTGTTTCTACAATAAAAATATGATAAAAAAAAAACAAAATAGTATTATTACATTAAATAATACTGTGGTCGTATTTAACAATATTAATATAATATTAGATCATGGTATGGTGAGTCTCAATTATATTTTAGTCACATCTTACAATAGTGTTATCATATTAACAATAATAAGATTAGGTACAACAAAGTCAATTGTTCTTGTAGATAATATTATTATTAACCCAGATAATAATATAATTAAAGTTTGCTTTTCTATTAACAATAATATGATTTGACTGCAACCATATAATTCAATCATAGTATGTTGCTGTTTGATTATGGTTGCCTCAACCATATTTTTTTCTTTGAGTGTGCTGAGTTATAACCTGGTATGAAGTCAAGAATATGAAACAATGCCACACATTATATATAAATGTGTTGCATTGAGCACCATAAGGGATTAGACGATGGATAACATTTTATCAATATTAATTACAGATAATATTTAATTACAGATAAAATATCTGTGGCAAGAAGGAAAAAGTGCTTAAGTCGATTTTTAGAAATTTATTAAATTGCGAAATTCCCTGTTTACCTTTATTTTTTTTACAGCAAAAATCGTTCTACACACTGTAATTAATACATTCAAGTTTAAATATACCAAAGTATAATCTAAATTAATCTATTATTCTAAATTAGATAAGACGTCTAAAAAAGATAACTCGCAAGTCATAGTGTTATAACTTTCTGAAAAATCACACAAATTAGTTGAGATTTTGACCAGGCGTACTTTCGAATATACATATTACGGAGTTGTCATTTACTAAAAACCAGCTTATCTCGACTCAAGCACTTTGTGCTTTTTGCCACAGATATATAAACACTTGAAATTTGCAAAGTTAGTGTATTTTTATTCAGACTGCACCTATTAGCTCGGAATATTAAGAAAATAAAAATTAAAGGGCATTCTATTAGTTAATGCAATTTCGACTATCTGCTTTTTGACAACTTGCTGTAACTTGAAAACCGTACGAAGGAAACTCTTGAAATTTTCAAAAATATTAAAGTTAAAAAAAATCAAAAATCGCCAAGACGAAAAAAGCACCAAGAACCAAAAAAAATCGTTTAAATTAAAACACATCGCCAAAGAACGAAAAAATCGTCAAACAAAAGAAAACAATCCAAAAATTTAATAAAGGCCGAAAGCCAAAGAAAAATCCAAAAACGAAAAAAGCAATAAAACTAAGAAAAAGTGCCGAAATTAAAAAAAAAAATACAAACCAAAAAATAATAATAATAAAATAAAATTTTTTTAAATGTCTTCCTCAGGCTCGAGCTTTTATATACGAGCGATGCTAGACCGCTTTTCGCTAATTTAGTGGTCAGCTACCACATTATATATTATATAAAATTTTTATATTAAAATATATATATATACATATCGATGGCTTAATATAGAAAGGGCCTAACTCAATTTTTTTCGAAATCACGTTTTTAATGTTTTCTGGGCTACAACGTACCTATGATTGCTTCCTCCTTGAAGATCGTAGTACGTTACAGTTCAAAATCAAGGACTTATGGCAACTTAAAAAACTATTTCTGCATGTAAATGCTTTATTTTTTCTTCAGTTTTTTGCTTCTCCTGTAAAATATCGACAATTCGAGTCAGGCCTTTTTTATATTAAGCCGTTGATATACATATATAATTCTACTCTACGTGTGTGTGTATGTCACTGAAATCCTCCTAAACGGCTGGAGCGATTTGAATGAATTTTTATACACTTTACCACAAAAATGGTAAAAGAGTATATATAGGTTTGTCATTCCGTTTATAATTTCCACAATATTAATAAGCGACACATAAAGTATGTATATTCTGGATCCTTATGCATAGAAAAGACGAAACAGAGATGTCCGTGTGTCCGTCTCTCCGTCTGTATGTACGTGAAATCAGTTTTCCGCAGCTCAAAGAAAAGCTAGAGACTTCGTTCTTGGACTGGTGTGTCAGAAATGGTCCAAAAAACATTGGTACTGAAAATCATTAAAATCGAGCAGACGGTTTCAGAGTTGGAAAACTCAAACTTTATTTTGCCATATAAGAGTAACTACCGAAAACGAATTTTTATTTTTTTTTTATTAAATAAACTTATTTTATACGTACTTCAGTACGAATAAAATTGGTATTGTAAATTTAAAAAATGTTTCCTTTTTTACTATAAATTAAGCATATCTTACATTTTTAAAAGAAAGAGATCGGTGTAAGAAATCTCAAAAATCAAAAAGGATGATTCCAGGGTTGGGAAACTTACACTTTTTGTGATATATAAAAGTAACTAAGTCTAATTAATTTTTCTCTTTTCCTTTATAAATTATATATACTTTACGTTTTGAAAAGAAAAGTTTGGTGCAAAAAAATTATAAAAATTAAGACCACAGCTTCAGAGCTGGAAACTTTGAACTTTTTTTCTGGATATTAAAGTAACTAAATACATTTTTTTAATATCCTTTTTTCTTTTTTCACTTAACACACTTTCATTCATTAACATATTTGCGTTTAAGTGGGGGCGTAAGACAACGTTTGTTGCGCTCAGCTAGTACATATCGTTAGCCAAAATGCAAAAAGGCGTAACTAACAAAAATTTAAAATCGAGTTTTTAATTGATTACTACATTACATTAAACTACTTGTCTAGACAAATTTTTAGACTTCTGCCATCAAAAATGACGCTGTTTATCAGTCTATGTATGTATGGATGTGTGTTCCTTTGCAGCACTATATAAAAAGAACGCGTGTTGTCAAAATTCAATATGGCGGACAACAGACGCCATTTTGGAAACACGAAAAAAATAAAAAATCGTCGAACTATTTTAATATGTGTATCATTCGACAGGTATTTTAAAATCATCTTCAGGTTTTTCTTATGATTTTTCATTTCGAATGACCATTTAGGATATTTTCATTGCAACATAAATATTTCATCGTTAAACAAACTTACACAATCCTCACTTAATGCCCAGTACATATGTATAGGGCATTTCTTGTGTTGTCATTTTGTGGTGTCATTTTCAAAATATGTGCAACGTCGTTCACATTATGCTTTTATATGGAAAGCAATACCACATAACGAAAAATACCGGAAATGACAAACTTTGCCACTAGTACACGATACTGTGATGTCACAAAATGTCATAATATGTACTCGGTAAAACATAAAAATTACTGAATTAAAATAACGTTTTTATTTCAAACTTTCGAAATACAATATTAAATCAACAAACAACATGCACCAAACTTGAAAAGCAAAACCAGATTAGTTCATGCATGTAAGTATGTACAGGATTCACACTACTTGTGAAATACTCAAAATATAAGGTATAAAGAAAAAGTAATCGATTTATCATTACGATGTCGCTCAATCCATCATTGCATTTTATTTTTTTAACTCCAAAACTACTCCATAATAAAACGATTTCAATCACTCACGCACAAGTTATGAGCCTTAAAAGACTGACAATAATCGTAAAAAAAAAAATTAATAGTTCTCAGCTTGCATTTTATAAGGCCCATGGTGCAACTACTTTACTTCTACCAAATTGGTGTTTTGTCTTGCATATTTTCTAACTTTGCATTGATAATTATTAAAAAAATTAAATAAAAACATCCATGAGCTCTCTCCAGATTGTGATTATAGGAATTAAAAAAAAATCATAATTAAATAAGAAACAGTTCAATTATTTCATTTTAAACTCCTTATATGGTCGAATTGGTTTAATGTTATTACGATCATCATTCATTTTTCAAATTCATGAGAATTACATGCTCGTTTCTTAAATAAAGCTACCAAATTTGGTAATCGACATTATTATTCTCATTAATATTACAATGAGTTTGTTTTCTGCAAAACTACAAACAATCTTATAAACATTTTATGTATACATTTGCGCTCATCATAATTTTCTATGATTAAATAATAATAAAAAAATTGCAAAAATATTTCAAATGATCAACATGTTGGAAAATCTTTAAATGCATAAATATGTAAGACAAAGAGCGAGCAACAAGTCTGGTCTGGCTATATCACTTCCTTGCCACACTCACACTCATTCTCTCAACAATCAATCAAAACAAGCAAACGTTGGCGTGCCAAGTATGCGTGTGTACGGATCGTGTCATATTGTTGACAACGTATATCAGCAACATTATGACGACGAGGTTGTTTGGTTCATTGTGATATAATTGATCTATCTTATAAACCATCTGAGCAATTATAAATGTAAAGTACACATACTAAATGTATTAAAAGTATGAAGAGAAAATTATTAAGAAATGTATGTTTTAATTTTTTCTTTTCTGTAGTGGGGAAAAAAATAGAAAATAATTGATGATATACAAAAGAGTTTAAGGTAATTTTTAGCATTTATCATATTTCATGATGGATGGCTAGAATTTTCTTACTTATTTGTTGGCAAATATTTTGATAATAAAGAAATCACTTATTGCTGCATGTTAATAGCAAGATTACTTTGTTACTGTGTCCGGCTAACGAGCAAGTAATTATTGGAACATTTATTTTGCAAACCATATTTAAAAAGTAACTTGCTTAAATGGTTTGTTAGTGTAAGGCAATATGTTTATGCTTAACTTACGCACTTTTAGTTTCCAGGACGTTGCAACATATGCTGCATAAATTTGCCATTTATTTGCATAACGTACCTTCCAGGCATTTTTAGCAAATCAATTTTTCAATTACTTGACCATAATTGACAATTCCTTATCATCATCAATGTACGAGTATGTAAGTAAATATTTTCACAGTCAATAGTTTGGGTTTTTTTTCTTCTTCTGCTGTCTGTCTACCTTTTTCGCATTGATGTGCAGCTTGAGTTCAGCAGTATGGTTGAACGAAAACAGCGCCACTTGTCGTCACTTGTTAAAACGGTCGTAAATTTTAAATTCTCGCCACTGCATATGGCAACACAATATCTTGAAGCCTTTAAAGACAAACAAAATGAAAAAATAACATATAGAAACATATATAAAAAATGCGTTGCATTTGGTTTTTTTTCTTGTAATTCATTCAATTTTTATTAAATACGTGATATTGGGAAATTTATGAAAATTTATCACTACCTAACTTTTGCTTAGTTTTATAAATATATTTTCATATCACATGACGTGCAGTTTTACAATAAATTATTAATGTGACGTCGATAAATAATAAAAAAAATATATGTTAAGCTTTTATAATTATACATTTAACACTATAATAATTTAATAAAACTTTATTTTTTTTTTGGTTTTATTGTTAATAAAATTTACGTGACTTTACAAAAAAAAAAAAAAAAAAAAAAAAACATTCTTCATTCAAATTCGTATGTTAGAAATACCTATAAAAACAAAAGACTTAAGACACGTGCATTTGTTTTCAATATTCACTTTTGTGTAGAGCTTTTTTTTATTTAACATTACGATAGAGATCTTTAAACACAGACTTTTTGTTAAATAATTTTATTTGTTATTTGTTGCTGGTAAATATTTTAAAATAAAGTTCAACGTTAATTGCTAAAAATTATAAACAGAAAGCATAAGCATGCCAATAAAACTATAGAAAAAAAATATCATATTGTTCTGTGTATTTATACACATAAGTTAACTACAGTCGGTCTAATTTTATTTCCTCATCAAAGTTTCAATAAGTGAACTTATGGGTGTCAATTTAGAAAATTCATATTTAAACACTTAAAAAATTTTCATAGTTTGAAGAAATAAATTTTAAGTTCACACAAAAATGTTATACAGTGTGGGCCAAAAGAAACCAAGGGGTGTAAAAGTTTAATAACTTTTTTGTTTATTAACTTTTTTTTATTTTTTCTTTCAGATCATATAATACACAAAATGGAAATTTTTTTACACTAAGTATGAAAAATGATGTCTCTTAAATGACCACCGTTTTCAGCTTCGCACTGATGGGCTCTTTTCAGAGCATTTTCCATAACATCTTTCAAAACTTGTGGCTGTAGCGTTCAAATTTCTGCAACAATGTTTGCCTTGAATTCAAGGATTGTCTCTGGCTTGTTCACATACACTCGCTCCTTCAAAAAACCTCAAAGAAAATAGTCGGGTGCTGTCAAATCTGGCAATCGCGCTGGCCAAATAATTTCCGAATTTCGAGAAATTATTCGCTCTCCAAAAATTTGACTTAAAAGTGCCATTGTGTCTCGGGCAGTATGGGCAGTGGCTCCGTCCTGCTGAAACCACATACCAGGTCTGTTTTCAAGAGCAGGACGTAAAAAATTTTCTATCATAAACCGATACCGCTCTCCATTTACGGTTACAGCACTTCCATCTTCATTCTCGAAGAAGTAGGGCCCAATGACATTTTCAGATGTGATCCCACACCATACTGTACACCTGATGGGGTGCAATTGGCGTTGATGAATGGCTCTTGGATTTTGAGAACCCCAGAACCTACAGTTCTGCTTATTAACAAAGCCATTCAAATGAAAATGAGCTTCATCACTCATAATCAAATTTTCAATAAAGTTGATTTCATTTCTGGCCAATTTTTAAATTTAACTGCAAAATTTAGAAGCTGAAAACGGTGGTCATTTAAGAGACATCATTTTCCATACTTAGTGTAAAAAAATTTCCATGTTGTATATTATATAATCTGAAATAAAAAATAAAAAAAAGTTAATAAACAAAAAAGTTATTAAATTTTTACACCCCTTGGTTTCTTTTGGCCCACCCTGTATGAATAATTTTTGTAATATCAATAAATTAATTTGAATTTATATCTATAAATCGAAATTTGTAGTTCTGAAGAGAAAAAAAAACATAATTACGAACATAAATATCGAAATAGAGACCAGAAGATTTGTAAATCATCTTGGTGTCTAAGATGACGTTTTTGAACCAAATACAACATGCAGTAGGCAAAGCGAGAAAGACAGTGTCTCAATTTAGCCGATTGGTATCAAATATAGGAGGACGACAACAAAACAAGAGAAAGCTGCTAATGCAGTTGCTAGTCATAAGCATACTTCTCTATGGCAGTGAGATCTTTGGCAAAGGGCAAAAGAAATGCAGCAAAAACGCTCTTCTTGTTTAACAAAGAACTTACGCTCTCCTCACGGTGTCTACGTAAGCCATTCTTGTTTTAGCGGGGGCGATTCCCATATACCTTCTCGTAGAAGAAAGGAGGAAAATATGGATAGAAAAGCAGGCCAACAGCTTCGAATAGAGTGAGAGAGAGGCGATAAGGCAGGAAACCTACGAGAGCTGGCAGAAGACTACTCCCGAATATTTATGTGTGGTCAGACAGGAATTTTGGGAAATTGATTATTATCTGACCCAGATGCTGACAGAGCATGCTTATTTCAGGAAGTATCTTCACAATATAAGTAAATGCACTACACCATACTGTTTATATGAAACAGAAAACATGATATACGATGCCGAGCACACGTTTTTTGAATGTAGTAAGTGGGCCGAAAAGAGACGCGAACTGAAGGAAATAATAGGCAAACCAAATGCTGGCAACATCATACATCATATGACACTAAATTAGAGCAGATGGCGAGCAGTAACAAAGTAGTGCAAATATATTCTTAAGGCGAAAAAACCTGACTTAAATGCTGCAGCTTAAATGACCGCAACAACAATAGTGGGGGCGTGGACGCTGGCAAATAGAAGAAGATGATCTCAGGATATAAGAGGGTTCCATCCCCAGGTGGGCAACATGTCCAAGTGCGTGAGATGTGTTTTTAGCCGGTATACGTTATAGTACGGGAGTAAGGCATACGGTATAGATGACGATCTGCGCATCATAAATAAACCATTTTCCCATCTTACACCAAAAAATAAAACCTATAAACAACTTGATAATAACAATTAAATTTTTCCACTTAAAGTAATTAATGCAATTAAAAATTTAATTTCAATCAATTAAGTTATTATTTGAAAAACATTAATTGGTGAATACTTTTTCTGGACAGGCATCTGCATAACTTAAAGCAAGTCAAGTGCAATCAATGCCTATTCACAATAAATAAGACTTAATTTTAAGCGCTTTGAAACATTTCTAATTTTCTGTTAATTAATAATATTGGGAACTGTTTTTAAATATATAATTGTATAATAACAAATCATCAAAAAATTTTTGAACATTCTTTCATTTTAGTATTTCGTATATTCGATTTTTTTACAAAGAATAACAACCCAGCCTGAAATGGCCAACCGTACATATATTATACTACTGAGAAAGCACTTTTACCCATAAAATCAAAACGATTTTCCAAAGTTACTTAAACTATGGTCACACTTGTCAAACATTTGCCCAAAACAGCGCAACCACTAAATGCTAATGGAAAATTTTTCAATTCAGTCAAAAGTTTGTCAAGTTAAAGAGTATCCAATAATGTTGGCTTCTATGCCATAGTGCATTAGTTGTGTTCGAAACTGTTTAATATAATAAACAAGTGTCTGGATCAAAACTTTTTTCATTAGTGTTTGCTGGTTACGCTTTTTTGAGCAAATGTTTGACAAGTGTGACCATAGCCTTACAGTTTACAAATCTGAAACATGTTTTGCCAATGCACTGAAACAAAAACACTTCGTAACGGGAATGAAACTATTAAGTTGAATTCCTTTCATTAATACAACGAAAAATTTCATTAATAAAATGAAACATTGTATAATATTGAAGCAAAATTTCATTAATGGAGTGAAACCTTTCTAGTACTTAATATTTTACATTTCGTAACATCATTAATGTCACGATATATTGAAAATGGGTAACGAGAAACTTAAATACATGTTTTTATATAGAATTCATATAAAGAAATATTTTAAATTGATTGGGTGACATAAAGGAAGATCAAAGTATCAAGCCACAATTGTAATTAATCTAAAGTTATGTAAATTATAGTTTTGTTGCAACTTTAATGAAATATTTTCGTAACTATTCGTTTTATAATAAGAAAACCTCCTGCCGCTGGCTAGTAGGCAATGTGTTACCCTTGTAGTCACAGGTTCGAATTCTGGAGACAAGTCAAAGTATTTTTTTTAATACGAGTATGTAAAAAATCACATGCGTATCAAACTAATTGACGCCCTCTCATACTTTAATTCTGAGTATGTTTATACACATGCTATTAAAGTTTAATCAGTCAAAAACAAAAGCGATACTCTGAATATTTATTGATCATTCGACAAGGTATAAAATCATTGTGTACATAAAATTCATTGGAAAATGTGTGGCTGTGTGTGTGTGGCTGGTTGAACACATGTTTAATGTGTGTGTAAATAAAATACCTCTGTACGCATGTGTGGTCGATTAATAGTCAGAGTATTTTTATATTCATGAATTCATGGGTGTGATCATAGCTCACACAGTCTGTAAATTTTAGTGGCTGTCGTTTGTGCGACGAAATTTAAAAAATGTGTAATCATAGTTCTTGGATGTTTATAGTAAAGGGTTGCATTTTTATACTCGTTTGTATAGCCAAAACAAATATACCATGGTATGTACCATATAATTGTAGTGTGAGCGAAAGAACTAGTATAAGAGTTATTGTATGTGCGTGCTTTTCCAAATTAAAATACAATTGAAAACAAATAACAATTGCTTATTGTATTGCTGCTGAGCAACTCTTTGATCTGTTTTTGCTCAAAAAATACATATTGTAATACAAATATATGAAAAAACCACTATTGAAACAAATACATGATGTGCAGATCAGTGATGGGAAATGAGACTTGCATTTCGGTATCAATAAAAAAAATTTGAGTACCTTTTTGGTCCCGAGAGTACCAAAAACTATTATTTTTTTTAATTTAAATTTGATTAGCAAAAAATTATATAAAATTTATTTACAAATAAAATAAGGAACACATAGTATATACATACGTATGCATGTTCATCAGAGATGGGAATTGGAAATCTTGATTTCTTGCCGAGTCTGTTTCTAAATATTACCAAAATCACTTGAATAGTGCCAAACCACTTTTTATTCAATTTAAAATGTTTCAATAATAATTAATTTCAGAATTTCCAAAATTATTTGTTTACAAAAAGACATATACATATGTATGTATATGTATAATTTATTAATTCTTTGTACTTACTTTGTACACAAATACCTGTGATCTGTTTACTTATTATTGGAATAAGAAAAGTTTCCATATTAATACGAGCCATAACCGCCAAAGAGCTTAAGCAACATAATTTTCGAGCTTAATTTTTTCATGAAAATCGTTTAGTTACGATCGCAGATAATCGATTTTCGTTAAAAAACGAAGTTAAAAAGATGTGCCGCTTAAAGTTTTTTTTTGGCGGTTATGGCTCGAATGGACAAAAAAGTGCCGGTGCCATCTAACATCCAATCGGGCCAAAAAACGGCACAATTGCGCCACATTTCTCATCACTGATTTTCACAGGTGCAAATGTTAAAGTTATAACAAGAAGACTTATATAAATTTTTGGCCTGGATAAGACTTGATACTGTCGGAACATAAAGTCTGTTCCTATGTTATGTTTTCTTGAGATTTTGGTAAGAAAAAATCCTTTCGACATTTGCAGAGAAGTAAGGTATAGACAAAATTCCGCAAGCTACTTTCGATATATCAGGAATCATGTATTCATCTAATGCGTTTTTAATTTTAGACACTCTAGACCAGAAACTGCATGTATTATTTTGTTAATGATTTCAGTTCTTCCATATTAGCAAATGATCTATATTGGTTGTTAATATTTTCAAAATTTAACCTTTCGCTGGGAGACATTTTAATTAAAAGTGGTATAATACTGTTGGTTTTACCAGATAAAACATTTTCAGAGGAAATCTTATTAATCCAAACAAACATTTCATTGTCAAAGTCCACTTTAGAATTTGACAGAATTTAATATAAAACTATTTACAATTTTCTTTAAACTGATTTAAAACAGTTGTTTCAACATGATTTCTGTTTATATATAGATCAACTTCTGTGCCACAGAAAATACCATTTGTTAAAATATTTTTATTAATAAAGTTTCATGCCATTTGTCGAAAAAGAAATTTAATTCTTGACAAAAATATATGCAAACGCGCGTTTTCTAACTGCATTTCTAAGTAGACCGTGAGAGTATCAAATGCGCTGTGGGAGTACTACGGTACTTTTTCATGTCAAATAGTATCAAAACAAGTACGATCGTACCAACTTTCCCATCACTGGTGCAGATGTATGTGCGGACGTTCGTTATGTTATTTTGTGGCGCAGCCAAAGTATAGAGAGAGCAAGAGACAATTTTGCTCTGAGAGTAATTACAAATGCATGTGTTTCATGTACATGTATCATTTACTTACATATGTAGTATGTGCAATTTTGCTTTCATTCATTCATTCATCAGCCAATTATATTTTTTCTAAACACATAATAAGGCACTTATGGTAAAAGCAGTTTTATGTATCTTATTTGCCTTAGAAAAACAAACAAAATAAATGTGTTGTTTTCATTTGCTCATTGGCCAACCATACAATAATTGCTTAAAAATCAACATTTACAACTAGTAACAGAAAACGATAAATAACATATTTGTTCATACCAGAACCAAAAAACACGCAAAACTAGTGCAAACAGATGTATCTGTGCAATGCTATAGTTTATAGATATACGTATTCGGGTAAAAATTAGTGCGTATGTTGCATTTTGGGTGTGTTTTTTTATTTTTAGCAATACGCATTCATAATTGTTTGACGGTCAACACTCAATGAGTACTTAAAACGATACTTTTGTCATTATCTGGTAATGTACCAGTTAATTAACTAATATTACCCATTTTTAAACAAACAGTTATATTCAAGCATATACATATATACATACATATGTATAAACATCATTCATGTATAGAAAAATTTGTATATATAAACATCATTCGTCAAAACAAAAACAAACACATAAACAAAATGACGTGTGGTCTTACTTGTAGTTATTTCGTAGACAATTTTTTTTTTGTCAACATTAACAAGGAAATGTCAACGTTGACAATCGTTTTTTAATAACAGTGACAGCAGCAGTGCAACAACAAAAACAACAACAAAAACAACAACGTCTACACAAAGAAATTCATCATTTTGTGTTATTGAAACCACAACTTTGTATAAATTTAAGGAAAATGTCAATTATTTATCTCAAAGCAAATCAAAAAAAAAATGTATAAAGAAATTTAAAATCATTACTGGGTATTAAGTTTATATTTTAAGTTGCTTTACACAAATACAAAATTTAGAAGAAAAAAATGTAACTAAAAATTATATCAAATTATAAATATGTATTTATTATATAGTCATAGAGATACTAAAGTTAAAGTGACAAGTAACTCTAGTTAATAGAAACATTAAAAGCTCTTTATACTCGAAATAAAACAAACAAAAAAAATTTATGATTTGGTTTTAATTGTTTAACCATTGAGTATTTATTTTCAGTTAAGATTTAGTATTTCATGACATTTGTTGAAATTTTTTTGTGCGTTTTTTCAAATTTATTTATGAAATTTTTAATTGAGTTTAGTTTTTTAATTTAAATGCTTTGATTTATATAGAAATATATAAAAAATATTTCAGGAGAATTTTAATATAAAAACCGGTAGTATTTGTTATTTTTTAATAGTTTTTCTCGTTTGGTTTTTTGTTGCTGTTGTTAATAATTACAAAGAAATTAAAGTTAACTGAAAATTTTTTGGTTTGTTATTTTATGCTATTGACTGGTATATTTTGTTGGGTGTTTTTTTTACCAAATATTAATTAAGATTTTATATTGATGATTGATAATGGGAACCAGGTGCTTAAATGTGCGTTTAAAATTCAATTAGATTGTTTTCTAATTTATGTTTTAAAATCATTGATTTGCTTATGTTGGAAAATCACAATTGCTGGCATTGCTATTTTTTTTCTTGTAGGGCTTCAAGATTTCCAATGGCATCCAAATATATATTAGTATTTGGTCATAACCTGGGACAGGGGTTTCATGCAAGTGCAAGGGGAAACCCTTAACCTTGATAATAGCAAGAATGAAATATCTTTAGGAAACAATGAATTTGCGTGAAAATGGCATCGATTTGTTGTTGGTGCATATTTTTGCATGTTTTGCTGAAAATGCATATTTTGCATAAGTTGGTCATAACTGCATATTTTTTTCTCATTTTTTAGTATAACCAAAATGTGATTTTTATAGAGTGACAACTTTAAATCATAATAAAATAAGGATATATAATTTTTAATATCAATGAAACGGTCTTCAGTGGAAAGAAAATTTTATGAAACTAATGTTTAAACATGATTTCTGCCATGTGGCCGCCATTTCTGGCGCATAGAAGGCGCAATCTGGAACACCAATTTCCAACCACTTTTCGCATTAATTGCGGCCGTATTTCGCCGATATCTCTTCGAATGTTACTTTCCAGGTGATCAATTGTTTTTGGTTTACCGACGTAGACAAGTGACTTAAAATAACGCCAAAGAAAAAAGTCCAATGGTAACTCCACACAATCTTAGTGGACAATTAATTGTTTCATTACGCGAAATTATTTTTTCATCAAAAGTTTCTTTGAGTTAATCAATTGTAGCGCACGCTGTGTGGCATGTGGCTTCCTCCTGTTGGAACCACATATCAGCAAGATTAATGCCAAGTAATTGAGTTACGCAAAAATTTTGTCATGTTCCAATAGCGCTAACCATTGGCAGTGGCATTATGACTATCATCGTTTTTTGAAGACATATAAAACGCACCAAACAGTAATTTTCTGTGGATCTAATGGTGTTTCGACAAAAGCTTGTGGATTCTCTTCACTCCAAATACGACAAATCTGTTTATTTACAAACCCATTCAACCAGAAATGGTCTTTATCGAGAAAATGGAAGGAGTGCACGAAGAATTTGACAAATAGAACGAATATTTTGATAAAAAAATTTCAACAATTTGCACGCGTTGCTCTGGTGTTACTCGATTTATAATGTAATTTTAAAGCAAACTAATAGGACATTTACATTACCTCTAAATCTAGTACTAACGAGATTTCGAGCTAAACCTTGCTGCTTTTTAGTAGATTTCCCATACAAAACAAAATCTATTTTGTCAGTAGATTTGTAGGAAATCAAATAAAAAATCTAATATTTTTATTTATTTTTTACCACCCTGTGCAACATATTGGGCGCATTCATAAGACGTAGCAGTTGAGCTCAACAGTTGTGAAACTGTTGGCAACTGTTGGCCCCAACAGCTGTGTCTTAGAAACGGCTTCTTGGATATAGTTTAATTTTATATCTTTATTTCGTTACTTTATCGTATTTGTAATGTAAAATTTAACAAATATTTGCTCCTGCCACCTAACAAAGCATATAAAAGGAATAGCTCTATTCGATCTGCTGTTCAGGCTGAGCACAACATGTAGACTGGAGGTAGCGAAATAATTTTTTGATAGAAAATTAGCCAACTGTTGAGTGGAGCGTAACCACTCAACTATGCGTTTCTAAGACAAACACTCAACGGTTGCGCAACAGCTACGTCTTACGAATGCACCCACTTATAAAAAAAGATTAGTGAATTAGCTATGGTCTAGTTAAAAAGGTGTGTGACTTAGCTGCACTGCCGTTATTTGATTGTAGTTTTGGAAACATTTTAGTTAATGGTTTTTGTTTCGGATAAAAAATCTTGATAAATGTCAAAAAAAAGTTGGTCCAAACGGTATAGATTTTAATAAAGATTTTAATTAAAATCTGCTAGATTTTGTGCTGGTGTAAATGGCCTATAAACAAAAAGCAACTATCAGTTGTTGTTTGGTGCTCAAATAAAGCAGTTATACCAACTCAAAGTTATGACCCTTTAAAAAAAACACCCTGTACATGGTTTTATGACATATTTTGTGAAAAATTAAAATTTAAAAAAATATTACTGCTGACAAAATATTAATGCAAAACTATTTTTTTGGCAAATTCATTCATTTGAATTTTTGTAGAATTGTAGAAGAAGAATTGTACAAGAACGCACATCTACCAAATTAAATGGAGATTGTCGTTTTGATGATTTCAAGAGGAAATTGTTTGCTGTTAAAGCCGAAAGTAGTGAAACAATTCTGCAAAAACTGTAAAAAAAATTTTAAAAATGATAACGGATTTAAAATAACTAGTATTCTAATAGCTAGTATTCAATTCATTGCAATGGTTGAGTTAAATAAATAAAGAATACTAGCTAAACCGGCAAACGTTGTTTTGCCACATAAATTATTCCTAGAGAATTTCTACGGTATAAAATAATTACAAACTCATTGTAAGTGTGTGACGATGTAGTACATACATATATGAGTGAAAGAGCCAGGTAGTGTTATGAACAATGACGGAATATAAAAATAAAAACACACCAAATATTTATTGCTTTAAATTTATTATAATTTATACTTATTTAATTGTTTTCAAATGACTTCATACGAAATTTGAAGACTGTTGCTATTATAGGTTTCAAGATATAAGATTTTTATTATTGTGTACTTTGTATAGGGAGTACCCCTTCCCACAGTTCTTCCTGTTCTACTAATACTTAGAATTACTTTGTCACTTGCTCTCAAAAGAGTTCATACCAAATTTGAGTATTCTTGCTATTATATTTTTCAAGATATAAGATGATGGGGGGTGCCCCTTCCCAAGGACTTATTCTATCAATATCAATTCATCGCTCTCAAAAGAGTCTATACAAAATTTTAATACTCAATTTTAGTAGCTTTCTAGATATAAGATATTTCGTCCGTATGGGCGTGGCACAGTCCACTTAGGGGTACTAAAATAGACTTAAACGTGTTCTCAGACCTATCAAATACACATACAAAAATTCATAAAAATCGGTCAAGGCGTTCCGGAGGAGTTCATTTACAAACGCAGTGACACGCGAATTGTATATATATAGATTATATAAAAAATCATTTAAATTTTATCTGTCACAAGGCGTTTTTTAATGCATAAAAGCTTTCTAAGAACATATTGATTGAACTTCACATTCGAAAATATAAAAAAATATATATTAATTAATTAAGTAATTAATTTAATTAGTTGTATGTAAATTTAAAAATTTTCTTTTGAATTTTTGTTTGAAGTTTATTTGCTAGTGGTTAAGCATTGTCTATATGCATTTCATAATATTGCTTTATTAAATCGTCAGTAGACTTCAAACACAAATTTTTAACAGTCATAAACCTCTTATATTACGCAAATACTTACAAAAACTATTTGTCATATAATAATTTTCTTAAATCATAAATTAAGATTTTATTTTTCATTTTGTAAAGGTTTGGAGAAAAAGAATAATATATTATTATATTATATAGATTTTTTAATGTTTTTTTAATAATAACAAACTTAAAAATTTAATTTTTATTGTCTTTAGTGCATATTTTGAGTTTTTAATGTCATATTTTAGGCGCCTAAAATACCTTTTTTGAAATGCATGAAGTCCTTGTGCCTGGTCATAATACTGAGATATTGATCAGAAAAAATCTAAAAACTTAATCCAACTAATTTTAATAATCAAACTTACTATTATCAAAAGTAATTTGCTGAAATTTCAATTTCAAGCAAATATTGTCTGGTTAATCTAACTAATAAGGATTGGTTATATTATTATGGGTGAGAATCTTCGTTGAGTTTTAAACAAACAAAAATTTTTCGAAATAAAATACCGCAACCTTGCAGGTGTTATTTAACTAGTCTTTTGATGAAAATTAAATAATTGTTTTAAAAGTTTGCTACTTAACTCTTTTGTTTTCAGCAACGCTCCTCTGTCAACAAATACTATATGTCTCAATAGTAAAAGGAAGCGTTAATAATTAGAAAAAAATTTATCAGTGCTGTTCAATATTTTATTTTTATTTTTTTTTTTCAAAAGCGGCATAGCATTTTTTTCCTTTTTTTAATTTTAAGCAATTTTAAATAACAGTAGCTCGAATTCCAGCAAATATAACAATAGCAACAGCAGCAACAACATTTGAAAAAAAAACACAAAATAAAACATTTTAAGGAAGACGAAGAAAAAAAGTACAATCAGCAATTGTCTCTTAAATTAAACATCGAAACCGTGACGCTAAACTAACAAATCAATTGTTTATAATACGGCAAACTAGAAAAAAATGCTCTAAAATTGAATTCTAATAAAAAAGATAGTAACACAATCACAAAGAGCTTAATAGTAAATTCAAATAAAAAGAAAACAAACATAGAAACAAAAAAAAAAACAAAAAACAGACAAACAAAAGAAATGTCAATTGATTTTATGCACTATTTAAGAGTAACAGTGGCATTAAAAAAAAGTCGCTAGCAAACAGCAGCAGCAACAACATCAACATTGGCAGCCACAACAATGCAAAACAACAAATATCAAACAGTTGTTTTTGCAATGAATTAACAATCAGCTTTTTTTCATTTGCTTATTTTGATATAACTGTGATTTGCGAATCGTCTCCAGTAAAAAGCAAAGAATATTTAAAAAAGATACATACAAACATACATAGCTACATATGTCTGTATGTATGTATATATGTAGTATACATACATACATAAAGATCTTCCAATGAAATCTAATCAACTTAGAAAAAAACAAAAAATGCATTTAACAATCAGTTTTTTTTACAATTATCGTGTTTCATTTAGCGAAAATAAAAACGGTTCATAAGCTGGCAAATTGAAAAGCAAAATGTAGCAAAAAAAAAAAACACAATCCAATGAACTCCACCATGGGTGGCAAAAAGAAAAAAAATATATGACAAATTTTTTTCCTCTTATCCAAAACTCAACTTTTTTTTCGAGGCCAAAAAGCAGCACTAAAACAGCGAAAAACAAAAATGAATTGGCCTGCGGTCAAACATAACATTTTGTTGCTTACAGACTTGTTGCAAACAACAGTTATAAGTATAACATCTCCACTAAAACATTTGCAACAACAACAGCAATAATAATAATAATAATAATAATAATAATAATAATAATAACAATAACAAATGCAGCAACAACCAACAAGAGCAACAACAGCTACAGCACTGATATATGAGTAGCAGACAAAAAGCTATGAAACCACCGGCATAATTCTCGACCACTATAGTTTTGCACAGTGGTTTGGAAAAATATTTATGTTTGAAATATAAAGTTGATAATGGCAGTTAGCGCCAAAAACATACTGGATATTTGAATTAATTTTTAGGGTTCCGTACATTAAAGGTGAAAAGGAACACTATTGCTTTCGCTACGATGGCCGACTGTCTGTCTCTCTGTCACTGGGTGTTTTATCGAAAAAGGAAAAAGCTATGGACCTAAAGTTTTCAGATAATATGTAAAACGTTAGCAACTACATCATTTACATATGTGACATATCACAGTTAATAATAATGGGGTGTTCTACAGCGAGCAACGAAAATTTTCGAAATGCTGATGCAATATACAGACTAGAGATATACACATGTAGAATTTTTCTAGAACAATACGACACGAAATTGTACAACAGGCACAGAATCAAATTAAGTAGCAAAAATTCATTTTTATAGCTTTGCTATTTATTAAGCGATACAGGAGTTAGGACATGATTTTCGTAACAAAAATAATCGACACTATTCAGTTACAAATTTATTTTTGTTTTTAGATTTTTAATTGAACTATAGTGAATTTTTAATCAGAAATAATTTTTAGTCAGGCTTGAGTTCAGTAATTTCAATTCTTTTTATTGAATGAAATATTTTATTAATTAATGTGAGTTTCTAAAGAAGAGAAGAAAATTAAATTAGACTTTTTAAGCTGGGGGAAATACCGATATTTTTCTGTGCAGCAACGCACTTCATCAGCACCCTAGTATATCTACTTGCGTAGAGATTGTTATTAACATCAGCTATTTAACGTAAATTCTAATGAAACGGAATATGAGAAATGATTGTTGTGTACAATTATTGATTTACCTTTGGTAAATACATATGTAAGTATCACTATTCATTTTCTGTTTTTCCATTTTTCATTTTTCTATTTAGGTTAGCACGAAGTTATATTACTCTACCTAAGTATGTTTAACTATTCTTTTTCTATCTTTTACGATCATCGCATTAATTATTTTTACTTATTCGATGTACCGTCGGTACATGCATATAAGTATTATAGTAGTGGATATTATGTTACTTTTGTTGTTGCATTCTCCCGTTTATTTGGTTTTCGAACATTAGTGATTGCCAAGTGATTTTTTTTGTATTTAAAAGCATAGTACGAAAACAAACTAAGCAAATTGCTTGATTTTTTTTTTTTTTTTCGTTGTTTGAAGTGAGCGAAACAAAAACAAAACAAAAACAAGGAGAATGATTGCTCAATTTATTTTTGCACATGAGCACAAACCAGAGAACACATCCGATTGGCTGTGAGCCGGCTAACAGCCGCCACTGGCCACAAACAATACATTTAGGGAATTCACAATGAGTATATAAAAATTTTAATGTGGCAATATTGTGACATCTTAAGTTTTTCATTGTGAGCAGGCAACGATATAAATACACATACTGTGTACCAGGGATGATAAATGAGAAAACTAATTTCATACTAATTAGCTTTTAAAACTGTACTTTTAAACCCCAATAGTACTAAATTCAGTTTTTTGTCTTAACTTTATTTTATTATATATTTAAAACACATTGCTCATTTACACAAATAACGTCATAACTAAAAACGAAACTAGTATGCCAGAACACAAGTTTAGAGTTTTTAATTTACACAAAACTTAATGAAATAAGAAAATTTTGTTTTTGTTAAAAAAAAAAATAGAACTATATGAGGATTAATCTGCATCACTGACAAAAAATTAAAATTTATTAGAATTTGAGACACTAGTCTTCTTTCGCAGGATTTTTCTTTCGATATAGTGCAAGAGGCAGTAAAAACTTATCGTTGGTCTCAAGAAGAAAGGTCCTAACTCAAATAATTGTTATTTTACAGAAGGTAAAACACAGTAGAAACTGTAATCTTCTTTCTGGGGTCTACTCTGTAATTCGAAACGAAAGGAAATGCTTTCGAACTTACATGTTATAAGCATTCAAATTAGGAAGCAATTTCTTTCGTTTCGAATTACACAGTAAATCATTTTTGTCACAATGATTGTAAAAGTTTTATTTTTTATACCATTGCAATAAATTTTTGTGACGAGGTTTATTTTGTTTGTATTAGACTTTCGACTCTTCGTTTTAGTTATAAAAATTTCTTTCCACATTCGCTGATGAGTTTGAAATTGACAAACTCTATTGATAACTTTTGAAAGCTACGGAAACATTACTTCATCCAATTGATTTTTCAAAGCTCGAAACTCGTTATTTATAGTATCATAATTTCCATTTTCTTTTGGTAATATTTTTTAATAAGAAAAGTAATACAACAGATAAAATAAATGAATGCGATGCTATAGCGCGCTATCATATTGAAAACGAAACACCGGTGATGTTAGATTTAGTTCTTTATAATAAAACAAACAAGTGTAATGCATATCTAACAAGGTAGTCGCTCTCAACAACAAATCAAATTCGCCACTTTTCTGTCAAACTCGATATACTTTAAATTATCGCTTTTTATTTTTTGTATAAAAAAATATTAGGTTCTCGCAAATTTTTCAAATAGTACCAAATGAGTCACGGGGGTACCAACGTACTTTTAAGGTTTAATTGTACTAAAAAAAGTACAATTGTACCATCTTTATCATCCCTGCTGTGTACATATATCAAAGTCAGGCAAACACACATACATCTTTATATTATTTATATATTAGTGTATAATATCCCTGCAGGAAAATAGGCGATAATTGTCTAAAAGCTAATGGTATAATTACTAGAATAACAACAACTAGTGCAAAAATTGTTAAAGTTGTTGTGTAAAATTACTAGTGCTGATTAGTACTAGTATATGAAGTAGTTCCAAGGCACCATATTGCAAAATAAATTTTGACTGTCTAACAGAGCCCTTGCACTATATCAAAATTGGTATCATATAATTAGTAAAATTTTAGCTTGATCTAAAAATAATTTTAATTAAATAATTATAATTACCCTTTTGTATTTCTGAATTTTTGATAAATAATTGCGAATTTTAAGTAGAAGTTGTCACTAGGTAACAAAGGAATAAACCACCAATTTTATAGAACTTTTCTTTAAAAAAGAACTGGTAATAAACTAGTCCTATACTGGTACAAATGGTACTAGTAATTTTCTAAACACACTCAATGCTAGTTTGAGCATTAATGACCTATTTCCCACCTGCGAAAGAAAACGTTCGACTTACAATTTGTATTGAAAACAACAAAAAAATACGAAAATTTGTTTTTGTTTCCATTATAAATTGTGAGTCGAACGTTTTCTTTCGCAGGTGGGAAATAGGCCATAAGATAGTATAGGAAAGTTTACAGTTGGGAACTAGTGGTGGTGATTTCTGTACTAGAAAAATACTAGTTGAACACTAGTTCGCTCTCCTGTAGGGATAAGAGAGAGAGAGAGAGAGAGAGAGAGAGAGAGAGAGAGTAAAATGCATGTTTTTACCAGGGTTGCCGTTGAAAATTTTGAAAAAGTGTCATAAAAAGTGTCAAAAAAAGGGTAAATAAAAGGGTATTTTATAGTAAAAGTCAAGTTTTTATGGAAGAAAAAAATAACATTTATTACAATTAAATAAAAGAAACACGAATTTTAACAGTAAGTTAAATACATTAGACTAAAATAAAATTAATTAACATACATACATACTTTAATTATAAATCAATGTTAGACCTCTAACTGGCCAGATCGTAAAAATGATCGAATGAAGCTAATATTTTTTTTAAAGTGGATTTAGCCAAAAGAACCGTAAGTTTTAACTTACAGGTGAAAAAACATTAGGAACAAACACCAGATAAAGAATAGTGAAAACCGCCTGTAGACGGTCTAGCCGATTTGCAAGTAATGAAAAATCACATTTGAATTTTATTTATAAAAAGATGAAAGTTAAAATACATATTTTTTAATTGCGATACTCCCAGAAATAATTTGCATTTGGAATCAGGGATTTCAGTTTCATATAGTTTGCAATATTTTCACCATTTATTGGCTTTTGTATCGATATGCGATAGACTATTAGGTGTTGTGTTATCATTCATTTATTATGTTGTTGCGTGCAATAACAACTCCACATTACGTGTGTTTCTTTACTTCTTGGGTAAAGTTCGGTAAAATGAGAGCAAACTCTAAGTTCTCTCAATAAACTACAAAAATGCACAAAAGCACAGGAATGCGAAAATCCAACATTTTAACACAAAAGGAAATGTCAATGCATGTATGCATATACATACATTGACATTGACATAAGTAAACACATACACACGTACTTATTTGCTTACATGATTCAGCATATATAGAAGCTTTTTTGTCTTAATTTCATATTGAAACTTTATTCGCGACTGGCTTTTAAATATGTTTTCATACATTTTTGAATTTTTCTAGTATGTAATTTTTCTTTGTTATAGTTTTCAAACAACTGATTGATTTTCTATGTGCCCAAAGTAGCACGAAGAAAAAGTACGTGCTGTTTCGTGCAAGAAGAAGAACATTACTCTCACAAAACATCTCTTATTTGCCCAATTTTTGAGTACGGGAACGCATTTCGTTCCCCCGTTGGAATCCCACGGGATCTCAATTTTTTTATTTTTTATTTTTTTTTTTTTGCTTTTTCTATGGGGGATCATTTTGATTTTTCTATTTTTTTTCTTAATTCAAGCAAAAAATGCCTATGAGCAAAGTTTCATTGTCCTTCGAAAACTTCTTCTATTTTTAGCCGCTCGTTCTATGAAGCGCATTCAATGCGCAACGTGTTGATGTACAAGTTCTATTTGTTTTGTAAACAGCGAGTTCAGAAAATCAAGTTTACAAAAAAAAAACTGGAAATTTCAAAAGAAGGTTTTCATTGCATTAATTTTCACAACTTTCGACATGGATTATTTTAACAAGAATGTGTCGATGAACTCAGTTCTTTGTATGGTGATAAAGCACCATTGAACACCACACTATTTTGCTGGTATAAGGAATTAAATCGTGGTCGTCCAAAATCGGTTGTTGTGCCACAGAACATCAATGTAGTGCGTGAATTGATAATGCAATATCGTCATGTAACATATTGTGAGATAGAGGCATCCTTACACATTAGTTACACTTCAATACATTCGATTTTGCATAAACAATTAGTTGTAAAAAAAAAAATTGTTCTCGTTGGATACCCCATAATTTATAAATCACTCAAAAACAAAACGCTCGCTTCAAATGGTGTAAGGAAATGAATCAAAAGTTCAACCGTGGTGCTTCAAAAGACGAGCATAAAACTGTGACAGGTGACGACTCATGGATATATTCTTATGAGCCGGACATCGTTTTGGCAAGGGTTGACACCATCCGATCAGCCTGAAAACTTGCTACATCAATTTTGGCATCAAATTTCCATCGCTAGCCAGATTCAAAATTCTAAAATATATAAAACCCCAATATCAAGTGCCTAGATTCAAAATAAAATTATTAATAAATATAAACCCCCATATTCATAAAAAAAAAATAAAATGAATTTGAAATTCATTTTAGGAAAATTTTGGACGGAAAATTTGAAATAAAATACATTTCAAATTCGTTTCAAATTTTATGAATATGGGGGAAAGTCTACAAGTTTCCATAACAGCCTCTAATATTTAAGCAAATATTTGCTAAATTAAAAATAACATCATCAAACTACTGTAGATTTGTATGAAAAAAAAGGAAAAAAAACATAATAATTCTGTGAACGTTGCAGCTATTGTTGTGATTCACAAAAACAAAAAACACTTGCCATACATACACTATAAAATTGTGAATTAAAGGCTACTGCCAGGAAGCACCTGGAGCATACGAGTATACAAAGAATATGAGGCATGTGCTTAAGACAGCAAAACAAAAGAAGAAAATAATTAATATGCTGTTAAGATTTTTATGACAAGCGACAAGGGCAGGGGTTTTTATTTCATTTATTATCCAATATCACATTCGTTTACAAGAACTTAAAACAAAAGAGAAAGAGTCCAAAAAACAAATGCCACTGCAATTCCAGACTGTTGTTCCAAACAGCTGCACACATTGCTTTCAAGTTGAAGTCGATACCAGTAAAATTTTTAACTATTTAAAAGCAAAATGATTAGAACTTTTGAATATGTTTAGAAGTATGTGTGGTGTGTTAGAAGAGAAAACACCAACGATAATGGATAAAAAGCTTCTGTTTCCGCATCTCAATGTCGTTTAAAAGAATTTGCACGATGTCACTTCTGTTACGGTTTACTGTTTTTATTATTTGTTTTTTGTTTTCTGTGATTGTTGCTGTTGTCTCTCTTGTTATACACGTATGTATGTATGTATTTGCGGTGGTTTGTTGTTACAAGAATTTCAAATTCAAGTGCATTTTATTAGCTTGTTGTTGTTGTTGGCTAACCAAGCGCCGTCATTAAAATACAAAAGCAGACCACAATGGCAAACAGCAGCAACAACAACAAACAGGCAGTTGTTAGCTCAACTTAAAATTACTTACAGCCAACCTTAAGGTTCAAGCTTCTTTTATTTCGCCTTATTCTTCTGCTTCCTTCTTCCTCCTCCTCTTGTTATTATTTTCAACTACTGTGTGCACTTCTTTTTGCTAATGTAGCAGTTTATTTAATACAGCCTTGGCCTCAGCCTTAAAAGGTTTGAGGTTTTATTTAAAGATTTCTATCTTTTGATCGCTCACTCCACATGTTGCCCATTATAGTTTGTTTTGTTTTTTTTTTCTTCTTCTTGCTTTTCGTAGTGCAACTACTGTTTTGATTTGTTAAAATATTTTTGTTTAAAAGTTTTTTGTTTACAGTTAAAATTTATTGAAATTTTCTCGCAACATTGTATTGCATATTCACACTAGTTGCACAATTTTATATAAAATATGCTGTCGTATGTTATGCTTCACCTTGGGGATTTTATTCGCCATAAAACTTATAAAAATATGCTAAAGATTTGTTTTATTTTATTGTATATATAAACCAGGCTTGGTGCACTTTCTACTATCCTTAAACAATTTATATATACTGCATTATTTGCTACTTTTTTGTAGAGCATCTGACATGTGGGCTTGATATACATTTAAACAATTAAATTTATTTATTCGTTCAAGCAAAACAGTAAACTTTTCTTGCATAAAAAAACGTTAAATAGGTTCACTGATAAAATACTAAACGAATTTATTTAGAAGGATTTCTAAAAGCGACATTCACTTTCCAACAAAATAATATAGAGAGTTTTAAGCAGTCGGTTGGTTTGTTGTAGAAGGAAGCTTTCAATAATTTTTATATTTAATACTAGTAGCAGCTGGAAAAAAATGTCTTTTATATTTAATAAGGTTAGTGGATAAATTAATATAAAAAAATTTAAGGAGACTTTTACCAAGGCTACATTTTGAAGAGAAGTCGTTTTGCGCAGATATTTAATAATCATCAATATGTATATTTTTATTGAAAAAAAAACGGTTTTTGCATTTACTAACACAAAATAATTCGTGATATATTATCTAGTGTAAATGTTTCATATAAATGATTTCTTTACTTCTTCATGGAATTGCATATGAATTGAGAACTTTCATCTCATTGCCCGCTAGGACAAATCTCAATGACGTTATGGGATGTTCTTGTACGCTACCATGACTAGATGCTAACCAATAGACTGCGGTGCTTGTATTTCAATTAAAGTAACTTGAATTTTTGGTGGCATCTATAACATAATATATCACAATCTTTTTTATTTTAAGTATACTGTGTTAATCCCAAGGGATGTCTACTCTGTAATTTGAAAAGTAAGAAAATACTATCGAATTTATATGTAAGTTATATTCAAGTTTGAGATCTTTGTCTTTCGTTGTAAATAACGTACCCTCAGTTTTCGAAAGATCAAGCAATTTAAAGCATTGTGCAAGCGCTATTCATTTTATTTAAATTCAAACTTTCTATGGCTGCTGGATGTTCACAGGAAGCTTTCCTGTTTATTAAACTAAACACAGAAAAAATTATTCCCAAAAAATTTTTTAAACAAACGTGTGTTTTGAAATATAATTTAGTTTCAGTAAATATTTTTTGCTGTTCCAGTAAATTATTTGTTCCAATTTTATTTTATGTAAAAAAAACTGTAGAGAATGAAAATTATCTATATAAAGTAAAATTTGTAAAAAAAAAAATTTAGATTTATTTTTTTTATTTCAATTTGTTATTTTCAGTTAAATTTATTTTTATATACTGTAGAAAAATTTGTCTGATTTTTTTAAATTTTTTCAATTAAATTTATTTTTATATACTGCAAAAAAATTTGTCTGATTTTTTTTAACATTTTATTTTTTTTAAAGATTTTTGTTTGCGGTTTTCGAACTTATTATGTTTGTATATTGTGATTCTCAATATAGTATTAAGAGTCTTACTATAAACATACGGAGTTTGTTAGCTAAATTAAAAAAATTTTTGGGTTGAAGTCTACTGACGAGTTCCAAAAGCGGGAACGAAATGCTTAACCATAAAAACAAGACAATTTTTGAAGGTAATAAAAAATAGTTGAACCTTTTATTTGATTCAGTTATTTATTTCAGATAAAACTTTTACAAATTTAAAAAAAAAATTAAGAATTGTTATTGATTCAGTTAATTTATTTTCTGATAATAAGAAAAATTTTAGTGAATGTATTTGTAAATTATAAAAAAAATTTGCTGAATAATACAAAAAAAAACCTGCAAAAATGTTTTTCTGTTCATATTAATAAATTTGGCTGAAAATATTTTGACTTTTTTCTCTAATGCCATAATAAGTTAACTAAAAATAAAATTTTTTTTTCAGTTAAATTTTTACAAAATTGTTATCAGAATCTACAAATTTCTTTGTAGGTCCGCATTCACACAAGAAATTTACTGATTCAATGAATTTGGTTACTGAAAACGAAATTTAGTTTTTTCTGTGAACCATTTCACTTGAATAAGACATTTTTTATTTAATATTATTTGCTGTTTTTGAAAAATAGGCCTACTGTGATTAAAGTTTTGTAACGCTTAATAATTTATTGAGAGTTTGTCTATAAACATTGGGATTTTGTCAGCTTTTTTAATTTTGGTTGAAATCTACTGAAGTGTTGCTTAGCTGCAACAAAATGCATCTAGACACTCATTTGGAAGTGGCCAGAACGAATCCTTTGTTGAATTGTTCAAGCAGCTAGCTACTTCCCATCTTTGACCAAGTATTACCCGCGCAATGGGCTTAAGGCAACCGTTTTAGAAGGCGCCACAACATGTATCCTGAGTGTCTGAGATGTCTCAGGAAAGTAGGCGATAAGCCGCTGAGGCGTGGTTGCATCTTGGGATTGGACGCGAAGATAGCAGCTCTATCACCAATCTAGGGGACTAGGGCTAACAAACTACGCTATACAAACAGCTACATGTTATAATAGTTATTCTTTTTATTCTTAGCACGACATAATTGTTTATTATTCCACGGGGATTCAGATAAAGATAATTATATGCATACCGAAGCACAGATCCATAAAAGAAAACATTTTTTGATAATAAAAAAAAACACCAAACGTGTCTTCTAAAGAAATATCTGAAATAAACACAGAAAAAATTATTCCCAAAAAATTTTCAAACCAACGTGTGTTTTGAAATATAATTTAGTTTCAGTAAATATATTTTACTGTGCCAGTAAATTATTTGTTCCAATTTTATTTTATGTAAAAAAACTCTATAGAATGAACATATAGATAATGTAAAATAGTAAAATTTGGAAAAAAAATTTTTAGATTTATTTTTTTATATTTAAATTTGTTATTTTCAGTTAAATTTATTTTTATATACTGTAAAATAATTTGTCTGATTTTTTTAAATTTTTTCTACAAATTATTTTATAGATATAAAAAACATTTTATTATTTTCAAAGATTTTTGTTTGCGGTTTTCAAACTTATTATGTTTGTATATTGTGATTCTCAATATAATATTAAGGCCATTATTACAACTTAAAGTTAGTTAAAAGAAGGATTTTATCGGACGCATAAAAATTTTATCATTTGCAAAATTTTACTTTAACCTAAAGTGAGCGATAAATTAATTAATTAACTAATTAACTAACTTTAAGTTGTAATAATTGTCCTAAGAGTTTTACTAAAGGGTGTCCCAACAAGAACGCAAGATTTAAATTTTAAATAAAACACAGATATTTAAAAAAAATCGTGAAACTTTATTATATCGTAAAGTAGACAAAATGAGGTTATGTGTAGAACAACAAATCGGGCAGATGGCCGCCGCTGGCACACACGCCATCTTTTAATGAAATTTTCAATGGCCGTTTTGCATAAATTCTGCGGTATTTCATTAATGCAGCGTCCAATTTCCTCTTTTAAGGCTTGAGTCGTCGTCGGCTTATTCGCGTAAACCATCGGCTTCAAAAAACCCCAAAGAAAAAAGTCTAATGGTGTTAAATCGCACGATCTAGGCGGCCAATTCTGGTCTTCAAAACGGGAAACAACACGACCGCGAAATGACTGATGTAGCAATTGAATTGTTTCTCTGGCTGTATGACATGTGGCGTCGTCTTGTTGAAACCACATGCCCTCCACATTCATATCTTCAATTCTAGGCACGAAAAAACTGGTTATCAATTCACGATACCGAACACCATTGACTGTTTGCGCTTGAGCTGCGTTTGAGCGACATCATCACGTACAGCTGCAACATTTTCGGTCGGTCGACCTGGTCGAAGGCGCGTTGTTGTCTTTACATCACTAACAGACCCAGTTTCGGCAAATTTATCCATTAATGTCTTTACAGTTGACTCTTTTGGAGTATTATTGTGACCTTAAATTGATCGCAAATTTGCGAACTGTAGCCGCAAGACTTTCACCATTTTGGTAAAACAATTTCACAATGAGAATGCGTTGTTCAGTCGTGTAGCGCTCCATTTTTACTAACCTCGTACCTTCTAATATCAAACAATAACAATTTTTCAAATGTCAAACAATGACACTTCGAATGGCGCCAAATTTAAATCTTGCGTTCTTGTTGGGACACCCCTTATAAACATACGGAGTTTGTAAGCTAAACTAAACAATTTTTTGGGTTGAAGTCTACTGACGAGTTCCAAAAGCGGGAACGAAATGCTTAACCATAAAAACAAGCCAATTTTTTAAAGTAAAAAAAAATAGTTGAACCTTTTATTTGATTCAGTTATTTTATTCAAATAAAACTTTTACTAATTTTTTTTTTAAATTGGTAAGAATTGTTATTGATTCAGGTAATTTATTTTCTGATGATACGAAAACTTTTAGTGAATTTGTTTGTAAATTGTAAAAAAAATTGCTGATTAATACAAAAAAAAAAAAAAAAAAAAATCTCCAAAAATGATTTTCTGTTCCTATTAATACATTTGACTGAAAATATTTTGAGTTTCAGTTAAGTTTTTTCTCTAATGTCATAAGTTAATTTTTTACAAAATTGTTATCAGAATATACAAATTTCTTTGTAGGTCCGCATTCATACAAAATATTAACTGATTCAATGAATTTGGTTACTGAAAACGAAATTTAGTTTTTTCTGTGAAGGGAGCAGCAGCAGTTTTTAGTTCTAATAAACTCATTTAACAATACGTAGTTAGTGCATTTAAAAGACTAAAATTTTTCATTACTGAACAATGATTGTAAAATAGAATCAGGAGGGATGGAAACAAATAATTCAATAGCAGGATCATATCAATCTTCAGGAACTGTTATAGGCGTAGTTCATCAATATCATTTAAAAAAATTAGAGCAATAATTCTTGAATAATCATTCATTACACCATTTATGTATTTCGAAAAGACTCATGTCGTACAAAATGTTGAAGAAGTCTTTCCCGCAATTATTTAATTTAGTTTAAACGTAATAATTACTACGAGTATCAGTTAAATAACGCCCAACTAATGAAGAAAGCATGTTACAGTCACCTATAATTATAAAAGAATCAGATTTATTTTAAACATTAGCAACAGATCTAATAGTCTCGTCATATTGAATTTATAAAGATTGCGTGGTCAATGCGAGAATATAGGAGAGCAAGTTATTATAATATTTTTATGCTTCATTTTAAGGATAAGAGATTTAAATTCAATATCAAACAACGACTGATTAACTAAATATTCATTACATTTACACGAATTTTTTTAGTGTCTTTAAATTAAAAGTAGTGTTTTTTATTATTTGTTTCTTGCTTAATATTTTGATAAATAATATTGCCTATTTTTTTATTTCAAATCAAAGTAAATCTGATGAGTAGTAACAATACAGTATCTATGAAAGTAAAAAGCATCTTTAAATTAATAAAAGCCAACAAAAAAGAGCAATTATGTATGAATATTTTGCCATATATTCACACATCAGCTTGCAAAACAAAAAACACTGCCTGCAACATTTTAACCTTTGTGTGCTGAGGTCGCTACACATACAACCCAATTAAATGGTGCTACTAGAGAAAAAAATAAAATAAAATTACTAGAAGAAAATCTGCAACCACAGTCATTAAAGTAAGACGGTATAAAAACTACAGCAAGAGGAGGAAAATGCTTTCGTTGTCTGGCATACATGACGGTGTAATGTTTTGTTAGGAATTTTAAGCAAAAATACTTCTTCAAATACTTTCTTAGAATATGTTAAATATTTTCTAAAGGAAATAAAATGCGATCGAATAGTGAACTTTAGTATTTATATATTTTACTGTGAGAAAATATTTATTTGGTGTTTGAAAAAAATAATGATTTGTATAATATTTGTGGAATAAATTTTATATATATGTATATGAGAATATATTCAAATGAGATTATTTAAAGCTTGCTTGATTACATCAAATTAATGAAAAACAAAAAAGCAATGTGAGTCCGGTCACAGGGGAGATGTGTAAACATCTAGTAATGAAAATTTTTTTCAAGTTAGCAGTACTTATGCTTTTAGTATATTTTTTTTTCCAATTAATTAATTAAAAGTATCAAAACTTTCAATATTGTAAATACATAGGAATTTGTTGGTTTTGTTTGTTTTATTAAACTTATTTGGTTAGTAAATGGGCACTCTGCAGTATATGTATGTACACATATGTACTGCATTAAAAATTGCAGTAAGCAGTAAATTTACTGCTCATCTATGGTTAATGCCTTTACTTTTACTTTTTAATTTTTAATTCCTGTTCTTCATCGTTTAGTTGTTGCTGTTCTTGCTGTTGTATACGCATTGCAATTAAAATAAATTCAGTAAAGTACGACTTTGACTCGCGCACATTCGGTTTTGGGCATTTTTTTGGTTTAGCTTTCTTCCTTTTTTAAGTTTTTTCAGTGTAAACGATTTTTTCAGTTTTATCGTTTTTTCTCGTTTTTGCGTTTTTTTTTCTCTTTTTGGGTTTTTTTAATTTTCGCAATTTTTTTCATTTTGGCGATTTTTTCATTTTGACGATTTTTTTCTGTTTTTTGGGTTTTTTCATTTTGGTGATTTTTTTCTGTTTTTGGGGTTTTTTTGTTTAGGCGTTTTTCTTTTTCATTTTGGCGATTTTTTTCATTTTGGCGATTTTTTTTTTGTTTAAGGGCTTTTTTTCATTTTGGCGATTTTTCCGGTTTTTCGCGATTTATTTTAGTCCTAGAAATTTTTTTAATTTGGTGTTCTTTTTCGTTTTGGCGGTTTTATTTGTTTTTGGCGATTTTTTTTTTGATTTGGCGATTTTATATTTTTTTATTTTTAAGTTTTACCGTTTTTGAAAATTTTAAGAGTTTTGCTCTTACGGTTTCCAAGACACACAGCAAGTTGTCAAAATTACAAAGTCAAAATTGCATTAACTGATGGAACACCCTTTAATTTAATTTTTTTATATTTTGTGTTAATTGTTGTAGTCTGTATAAAAATACACTAACATTTAAAATTTCAAGTGTATATATGTACATACAATTGTATGTGTGTATATTACATGGGATTTTAACATTTTTCGTTGCTCATTTTGGAACACCCTTTAGTTTTTAGCTCTCATATATTTGCTGTTTGTAGCCGCCAAATGTCTACGTACTATGTCCGAATTTCAGGTCCGTAGCTCTTACGGTTCTCGAGGAAATACCCTGTAATAGAGGAACGGACAGCGTAGGGAAAACAATAGGGTTCATTTTCACCTTTGGTGTGCCGAACCCTAATAAAGCAATTATTATTTTCACCTTTGGTGTACGGAACCCTAATAAAGCAAAAAACCTAACGACCCTAACAAAAAAAAAGCCAGCAAATTCCTATGTATGTACAATATTTTAAATAAGTTTTTATTGCTTCTTTCAAACACTAATACACTCATACATATGTAGCTCACACCGATTTGACAACGCTGTGTGCATCTCAGCAAAGAAATCTCAGTCAAAATTTGTGATTCTATTGTGAAAAAGATTTTTACCCCCTAGCGTATAGATGTTTACACATCAAAAATTTGCATCAGTTATCTTAAAGACTAAAACTATCGAACTACCAAACACGCTGACCTGCCCCAAATAAGGTTTTACTTTATTAAAGAAACTAATGAATAATTAGTGTGAAAATTTTTTTAAGATTTCAAAAAAGGCAGAGAAATCAAATAAAATGATGTTCAATGTCAAAAAGAATGGCAACAAGACTTACGAGCAATTCTTTACAATTTTTTTTTTTTAAGAGAAGTAACACTCATGCAATGAATGCCTACAACTATTACTAGGTGTTATCTTCTTTAGGAAAGGGATAGTGATAAAGAAGACAGAGGATAAGGGAAAAGATAGACTATAGCTTAATTTTTTTACAACCCTATTTTTTGCAGGTTTTTTGATGTGTAAACATCTATACGCTAGGGGGTAAAAGTCTTTTTCACAATACAATCACAAATTTTGAGTAAGATGCACACCGCGTTGTCAAGTCGGTGTGAGCTATATATGAGTGTATTAGTGTTTGAAAGAAGCAATACAAACTTATTTAAAATATTGTAAATACATAGGAATTTGCTGGTTTTTGTTTGTTTAATTTAACTTGATAATTGCTTTATTCGGGTTTCGTACACCAAAAGAGAAAATGAACCCAATTGTTTTCGCTACGCTGTCCGTCCGTTTTTCACAGGGTATTTTCTCGCGAACCGTAAAAGCTATGGAAGTGAAATTTGGACACAGTGTGTAGACATTTAGCCGCTACAACAATAAATACATAAGAGTTAAAAATTAAAGGGTGTTCCAAAACGAGCACCGAAAAATATTAAAATCCCATGTTATATACATACAATTGTATGTACATACGTATATATATATATATATATATATATATATATATATATACACTTGAAATTTGTAAAGTTAGTGTATATTTATACAGACTACAATAAACACTAAATATAAAAAACTTAAATTAAATGGTGTTCCATCAGATAATGCAATTTTGACTTTGTAATTTTTACAACTTGCTGTGTGTCTTGGAAACCGTAAGAGCAAAACTCTTGAAATTTTCAAAAACGGTAAAACTAAAAAATCAAAAAAATTATAAAATCACGAAATCTAAAAAAATCGCCAAAAACAAAAACAATCGCCGAAACGAAAAAAAGCAACAAAATTAAAAAAAAAAATCTTGGACTAAAATAAATCGCGAAATACCGGAAAAATCGCCAAAATGAAAAAACCCTGAAACAAAAAAATCACCAAAATGAAAAAATCGCCAAAATGAAAAAAATCCCAAAAACAGAAAAAAAATTGCCAAAATGAAAAAAATCGCCGAAATGAAAAAAAACCCGAAAACAGAAAAAAATCGCAAAATGAAAAAAATAGCGAAAATGAAAAAAACCCCAAAAAGAGAAAAAAACCAAAACGACAAAAAAGCGACACAACTGAAAAAAGCGTTTAAATTGAAAAAACTTAAAAAAAGGAAAATGCCACATAAAAAAATGCTCAAAACCGAATGTACGGAACCATTCGTGCGCGAGTCAAAGTCGCACTTTACTGTATTTATTTTAATTGCAATGCGTATACAACCACAGGAACAGCAACAACTAAACGCTGAACAACAGGAATTAAAAATTAAAAAGTAAAAGTAAAGGCATTTACGATAGATGAGCAGTGCCACTAAAATTTCAGTAAAAAGAATAAAAAAAAAATTAACCAGTAAATTTTTACTGATTACTAAAATTTTTTTCTACAATTTTTATAAAGTGCCTAAATGATATATTATATGATCAGGTGCATTGAATTTTCAGTAATCAGTAATGCCCGTATTCATAATGAAATTCTGCCAAGTGGCTTAATGTTTTTTATACAAAAGTTTCAAAATTTGAATGAAAAAAACTTTGCCACTTGCTACAATTTTATTATGATTACGGCCCTACGAGTTTACTGGTAATGCAAATTAAATTTCATTAGCAGTAAAAATTTACTGAATTTTTTCAGTAATCAGTAAATTTACTGCTTACTGCAATTTTTAATGCAGTACATAAATATATACTGCAGTATGCCCATTTATACAGCATTTACACGATGACTTTTTCCCCTGCATTTTTCTTCAATTCTCTTTTGTGTTGCTACTAGTGTTGTTAATTATTCGTCTTTTATATTTGTTCGAATAAAATTTCATGATTTTTTTCTTGTTCGAACAGACGAATAATTTTGTAATTTTGTTCGAATATTCGAACGAACAAAGAATAAAAAAATATATTCGAATAATCTTTAAAAAGTTTGCAAAAACGACACGTATGTGTATAAGTTTAAGTTTTTTTTATTAACAAACGAAAAATTATTCATTACACAAGAAAAACATATGATTTCAATAACTGATTTAGAAATATTAATAACGAAACTTAAAAATTTTAAGAACCTTTGCCGCAGTTGACGCTGTAGTATAAGTTAAGAACTCTATGCTCCACTAATACTATTGAAGTAGCAGAATAGCAAAAAAGAAGATAGTAAATTAATATATAGAAAATTTAAGATAACTTCCAATCGACTAGACCGATTTTCTTCAAGTATAAATTAGAAGATATAAAATCATGTCACCTTTCAAACGAAGACAAAGCAAATTAAAATTGGTCAAGCCGTTCGGGAGCTACGGCGTTAAAGACACACAGATCTAACAGAATATATTTAAGGAGTTGGACCGATTTTCTTTAAACATACCTAAGAAAACTTTCGATCAAGTCACCTTTCTAACAGAAAAAAACTAAATCAGAATCAGTTCAGCCGTTTGGTCTGTACGTGGACTCGTAAAAACAAACAGATACACAGACACACACTACAAACTTATAAATTTTTATCTCTTTTTGTGACGTATTTTAAAAAGTTGGTATTGAATGCTTTTTTTACGTCGTTTAAGAATTCGATTTTTAAAGCCTTTGATAATAGAAAATCAGTTTTTTTTCTAATCTCTTTATCAGAAATTGTAAGACACCTTCTAATTCCATGAAAGAAGCATTACCTTTTCCCAAAAAGAAAAAAGATGAGTTCAGCGAACATACTTATGTATGTATACTAGGGATGTAACGAATACCAGTTTAGCGAATGCGAATGCGATAGCGAATAATGATGCATTTGAATTTTTGCGAAAGCGAATGCAAATGCGAAAGCGAATGCAAATACTTACAATACGGAAAAAAATCACATGAAACTAAATTTGTTTAAGAACATGAAGTTGTATTATATACAAAGATGTACTAATTACATATAGCATTTTACTTAAATTGAGTCTTGAATTGAGCAAATATTTAAATTTTTAAAACAAAAAAGTTTTATATATGAAATTATATTAAAATAAGTATAGATAATAAAAAATACATTTACAAAATGTTAGGCAATTAACCCATTCGTACTTTGGTCCTAAATCATGGCACCCTGTTCAACATTTCATGTGAAATGCTCTCAAAATACATATTACGAAAAATTGGCATGACTTCATGAAAAATTTTTGGAGAAGTAGTACTTTGTTCATTTTGGGAAAAACATATGATATATATCTTAAACATTTTAAGTTTTCATGCGAAATAGTATGCGTGGTACTTGTTTCACATAGAATTTAAATAAACAACGGCTAGTTAAAATTGTGTGCATTGAAAATTTTCTGTACGAAGTAATGAATGGTGCTCAAAATTTCTCAAAAGTTTGAACACATTAGTCTTAAGTCTTTTTCAAAAACTGATAAATGTTTCCAAACACAGCTGGATTTTGGTTTAGTATTCGCTTGAAATATTCGCATACATTTTAGCGAATGCAAAAGCAAATGCAAAAAGCAAAAGTAAGCGAATAATTTGCGAATGCGAAAGCGAATGCGAACATTCGTTACATCCCTAATGTATACATACATATGTACATACAAACAAAGCTTACACATGTATTTATAATTTGGAGTAATTTAATTACTTAATATCATATTGTTAACAAATTAAAAAGTAATGAAATGTAAAATACTTTTTATATAAAGTAATTAAGGAAATTGTTCGAATATTCGAATATTCGACAAAAATTATTCGAATAATTTTTTATTCTAAATTGAATATTTTTGTTCGTTCGAATGAGGCGCATTAAGTTTTTTTGAAGCTGTGTTTAGTAGTAATTTTTATTCTTTATTTTACTTCGCCGATGATTCTGCAAACATTACGAAGGAAGGCGCTCTGATATTACATTAGGGACATCAATATATAATTCAGATGCCTTTATCACTTGAACTTTCCTACAACAACTATTGCAAATGGACACTAAAGGTAGAATTAGTAAAATCGTATCATTCTACTTTACAGCTTGCCGTATCGTTCAACTTTGTGCACAAGTTATAGAAAATGTAACAGTTTACACAGAACATTTTTTTTGTTTGGTATTAAATACGGCGTTTTTGACATTCGCTACAGAAAAATCTGTTTTCTGCAGATTCCTACGTCAGCAGTGCTACCACCACATATTTTATAACTAGTAACATGCATTGTATATGGTACGGTTTTTGTCAGCTGACACGCAACATCACGATACGATTTTACTAATTCTACCTTAATGCACATCTGAATATAGCGTGGCATTGTTATTTAATGACTTTTGGCTACCGGGCTCGAACCCAAGACCTTCGGTTTTGTAGTCAACGTGCTAAGTACTTCAGCCGACGTATGAAACAAATACGTTAACCGATTTAAATGCTGATTCAAAGATTCTATTGCCAATGATGAGGGATAAAATCAATAATTTAAAAAAAAAATACCAAGAATATGTTTTTTTCCTTACTTTGTCATTATTTAAATGTAAAAGAATATTGCAGATTTTTTTCCCTAAATTTGCTGATAGAAATGTTAAGAAAAAATTTCCAAGAAATATAAATAAAATATTCCGTTTTACCACATGAAACTATTTTTTTTTTACATCATTTCAATTGATTGAAAAAGACCTGCTGCTGTAGTCCACGAGCACTGACCGCTCAACATCAGCTGCTGCTGCATATATTTTTGCTATTTTTGTAGCAATTTTTTTTTTATATCGTTTTTCACTTAAAAGACAGTAGTTGCCTATCATTTTGATTTATGTGCTGTCACAAATGTTGTTTCTTGGTGTTTTCCTTATGGTTTAGTTACTTTCGTTATTCTTTTTTTTTTGTGATTTGTTTTAATAGTTTATTTCACCTCAAGTACCTTCAGTATTCGAAAATATTGTTGTTTTGCTGTGCTTTGGTTTTTTACTCAAGCACCGATATTGATGTATTTTTAAGTCTACTATACTGCTGCCCCTGCTGCTGCTGCCACAACAACTTTTCCCGTTTAAGTGCAACCCATGCAACTGATGCTTAAGAGATGATGATCATGATGGTTCGTGTGTGTTTTGTTTTTATTTTTATATTTTTTCCGGGCTATTGATGTTTGCTGCTTTTATTTTTGTTGTTGTTGTTGTTGTTGATGTTGTTGTTGTTGTCAGTTGTTCGCTCATTCATTTCGTAAAATTGTTAAAGTTTTTAATTGTTTTTCATGTAATTTATTCATGTTGTTATCTTGAAGGTATTTTGCATTTTTAAATCGTCATTACCACTGCTTGGAAATATGTATGTATGTTTGTATAGAAACGCTTTGCGCATGTGCATGTGTGCATGCAAATCTACTGCGGCAATTTAATTGTTAGTGCAAATTTACATAAAATAAGTAAGGTGGGATTATTGCAAATTGTATAAAAAAAATAATATTGTTCTAAAGTATTATACACAGAAAAAATTATTCCCAAAAATTGTTCAAACAAAAGTGTGTTTTGAAATATAATTTAGTTTCAGTAAATATTTTTTACTGTTCCAGTAAATTATTTGTTCCAATTTAATTTTATGTAAAAAAACTGTATAGAATGAAAATTATCTATATAAAGTAAAATTTGTAAAAAAAAAATTTAGATTTATTTTTTTTATATTTAAATTTGTTATTTTCAGCTAAAATTATTTTTACATACTGTAAAAAAAATTTGTCTTATTTTTTTTTAATTTTTCTACAAATTATTTTATAGATATAAAAAACATTTTATTTTTTTTAAGATTTTTGTTTGAGGTTTTCAAACTTATTATGTTTGTATATTGAGATTCTCAATATAGTATTAAGAGTCTTACTATAAACATACGGAGTTTGTTAGCTAAATTAAAAATTTTTTTGGGTTGAAGTCTACTGACGAGTTCCAAAAGCCGGAACGAAATGCTTAACCATAAAAACAAGACAATTTTTGAAAGTAAAAAAAACCTTTCATTTGATTCAGTTATTTTTTTTTTTTTTGTAAATAAAACTTTTACTAATTTTAAAAAAAAAAATTTTTTAAGAATTGTTATTGATTCAGTTAATTTATTTTCTGATGATAAGAAAAATTTTAGTGAATGTGTTTGTAAATTATAAAAAAAAATTTGCTGAATAATACAAAAAAAATCTGCAAAAATATTTTTCTGTTCCTATTAATATATTTGGCTGAAAATATTTTGAGTTTCAGTTAATGCCATAATAAGTTAACTAAAAATAAAAATTTTTTTCAGTTAAATTTTTACAAAATTTTTATCAGAATCTACAAATTTCTTTGTAGGTCCGCATTCACACAAAAAATTTAATGATTTAATGTATTTGGTAACTAAAAACGAAATTAAGTTTTTTGTGTGTAGAGATGATGCTTATTAAGGTTTTTATTTTAATTTGTAGAAATCATCTCCAGAAATACGAGTTAAAAAAAATATGTGAACTTGACCTTTCACGGCTGATTTTTTCATAAAATTAGATGCAAATAAAATATCTGCGTCTCTCTCTCTCTCTCTCTATCACTTTTTCACCCACACCTTTTGCAATAAATGACATAAAATTTCATGAAAAGTTTCATGATCTATTATTATTAAAAAGTAAAGTTATAATAATGAAAAAATGTTTATGTTTTTGATAAAATCCAACATCTTTCCAACGCCAAGCTTTAATAATGGTCTTAAGTGAACATAAATACACATCGTTACCTTAACCCATTCAAGCCCAAATTAAAACCATGAACAGTTTTACTAATTCAATTGTTAATATTAAAAATCATTTCTTAAAATATTATAAATGAAAACAAAAATACAAAAAATAATCTAAAGTTGCGTTTTTAGAGATGTACTAAGTTTAATACATAAGAAACTCAAGAGTGATATTTTGCTAAATATTATCTTCCAAAACATAGCGTTTTAAGTTTTCAGTTGTCATATGATGTTTTAACTCGATTGGAACACATAACACATCTTATTATTGGCTTGATAACTTTTGGGGGTTATGACCATTATTTTTTTTTTGTCTTCTCCGTCAATTCTAGTGGACGATTGTGTAGCTTTATTGTTCTTTTTGTCGCTCAGATACATACGTGCTATATGACTGCAAAGCGATAGTTGATCCACACGATCATCAGGGTTTGTAATGCAGTATAGTATCCATGCATTTGATATAGTCATAAACACTACGTAAGTAATCAAGACCCTCCCCCCCCCTCCTTTTTCCTTCCACAGAAGTTCGGTACAGTCCTTTAGACTGGTCCATTTGATCTAGCCTCCCCATCACCCTATTATAGCTGTGGTAAACGTGAGGTATATTTAAATCCACATTTTGTTTCCTCATGGAACACCTAATGGCTCTAAAGTATCAAAATTTGTTCCAATCGTGCAAACATTATTATCTTTCCATCTAACCATCAGAATTTCGCTTGTCTTATCAAACCTATGGTCATATTCAATCCTGAACTTTTTACTCATACTTTTTGAAGAAATCAATTAACACCGTTTCTTTCTGTTTTCGAGCAAGGTTCTAGTAGCTCTGTATCCCAGGCGCTATAGGTATATAAGCAGGTCATAATTCATAAAGAAATGTTTAAAGTAAACCACATGTCCTTCTAGTTTTGTTGGAGCTTTTTCTAGCAAACTCTTCACAACGCGGAAGCCAAGAGCACGGTGGTAGCCTCAGAAGATTTTCTCCTACAGATAATAGCAGAATGGAAGAGCACGCTGTTTTCGAAAGCCGCCACACCTTCCTCATTAGCGTTTTTATATTTCTCCAGTTGATGCAAATTACAACTTTATGCGAATTGTTTCTATTCATGGTATTGGGATTTGCTGAAATCATTTCGTTCGGTTGTGCTAGTGTTCCTTATATATAACTAGATGTAATTTGGCTAACTAAATACATATGCAAATTTTAGTCTGATCAAAACCAAAAATATATGTTATCTATTGCTTTTAAAATGGGGAATTTTAATTTGACGATTTTTTAATTAAAGTGTCGATGATGCCGAATTTTTACGGAAATATGCCTGTTTTTGTCAAAATCATCTGACAACTGTGTGGTTGTTAAGCAAACCAATCAGCAATCAGCCAGCAAGTGTTGATGACGAATGCTAAGTTTGTAAAAATATTCTGCTAAAATTTTCTACAGCTTTAAATTTAAAAAAATTATTGAAATGGTTTTGAATTTCATGTTTATACAAGCTTATTGCAGCCTTATTTATAAAACTTATAAAGGCTTTGTAAAGGATTTTTAAGACAAGTTTTCATACAAAATATTTCTTAAAATCCTTTATAAGGTCTTAATAAATTTTATGAATAAGGCTGTTAGTATTTACAAGTATTTTTATGGCACATATGTACATACCCAGCAAAAAATTAGACATTACCATCTGAACTGCTTGCCATATAATGACTTACTTTTTAGATTGCAAATTGAAGTACTCGCTTACAAAACACATTGCGCAAATTTTTAAAAATAGGAAGCAGAAGTTGAACATATTCTTTGGGTTTTAAAAGAAGACGTGCAAATATTGCCAAAATAAGTTAAATATAAGTAGATGTAAATATTTTTTTTTCCATTTACGGTTTTAAGAGAGAAAACTTAATCTATAACGATTAGCGCTAAGAATATTTTTCAAAATAAGACTTGCTCTTCAAATTAAAACAAACAAAATTAAAAAAAAAAATTTACTTGCTTGACTTTGTACATGGATATCTCTAAATGAGTAAGGAATAAATTAAAATTTTTGCACACTTATAAAATTTTATTGCTTTTCTTTCAAAAATTAAAAAAAAAATTTTTCAAGAATTTTTAATTTTTCCGTCTTGGTAGACCTTCTGAGAGAAATGCCCACATGTATGTAAATAATACGTAGGTATCCGTTGTATCTACATTACGTAGGGAATACATAATTGTAAAAAAATTACCTTGATGAAAAGAATTATTCTCTACACTGAAAAAAAAATTAACAAATTAAGAATTTGGTAGAATTTTTTAAAAGTTGAATGCTTTGCAATTCTTGAAAATGCCAGATGTGGCAGTGAAAATGCCACAATGGCAACAATGAAACCAATCAAAAAAAGTGTTTGTATCTTAAGTCTTTTGATTTAAACTTATTATGTTATTTTCCATGTTGTGTCTTAAGTCTTTGGTATCAATTTGGTCAAGTTATTAAATTTAGTATTGTGTTTTAAGTCTTTTGTTTTAATTTTCTTTTGCTATTATTATTTTTAATATGAAAACTTTATTTTGAATTAGCAAAAATTAAAAATATATTTTAGTTGTGGAATATAAAAGAAAGTGTTTTAAAACAAATATTATTCGAATAAAACTATTTAATTGTACGAATAAAATTAATCGAGTAAAATTTTACGAATAATATTATTAAATTCACAGTCTTTAGTTAACTAATGAAAGTGGTTTAACCAACGAAATTGATAAGAAAAATCGTTAGTTAAACCACGGGCATTAGTTAACTATAGGCTGTGAATTTGGACCTAAAAGTACTTGTATAAACTCATTTGAATTAATCGATTTAATTTACTGCAATATATGGAGCCATAACCGCTAATATAGCTTAAGCGACACACTCTTGGACTTAGTTTTTTTTGACGAAAATCTACTATTTACGATCGCAAATAATCGATTTTGGTCAAAAATTGAAGTTTGAAAATTATGTCGCTTAAGCTATTTTGGCGGTTATGGCACGATATATTGCATTTTTAATTGCTTGACTCTATTTTTGAGAGTAAATATTATTTAAATAGTTTGCGAGAAAAAATTTATGTTGCCCTAGGATTTCTTCATGAATTATATATAAATTTTATTTAAGCTATAGGTCTTTTTGTAATCAATTTATTTCGCGATATTTCGCGAAATATCGGATAAATTAAATAAAATTGTAAATTGATTACAAAAAGACCTATAGCTTGAATAAAATTTATATATAATTAACAAAAAAGGTCGAATAAACTACTATAATATTTCTTCATGAATATATTCCTTTTTCTTATTCAGTTTAAAAATTTTTTATTTAATAATTCTTGTCGATTGACTGTTATGCAATTAATTACATTTAAATGCTTTAACTAACAAATAATTTTTCATCAAGGAATTATTTCTTAATCAAGCTTAAGTTTAATACTTATAGAATTAATTGAATAAAGAATGAATTTAATTTCCTTATAATTTTTTTTAATGATACTTTATTCAGTTATATTTTAATTAATTCTAAATTGACCTCCTATAATTTTTATTATTTGTGGCCAAAAGTGGAGGTACTAAAAAAACGTTTGAGGTCATTTTTTTTTTTTGAAGCTACTGTTTTCTTAAATTATTTTGCTGTTTTAAGCTTCATTTAACTGCGAACAACTATGGTTTTGCACTTGCCAAATGCATGCATCTAGAAAACTTTGACTAATGCGATAATTACCTTTGCAAGTGCAGGAAATGTAATTTTTAACAGTTTGCTGTTTAATTTTTTTTGCATTTTTTTTTTCTTCTTAGCAGCTTCGTTTTCTCAATAAGTTCAAGCGATGGCTCAGTATGGGCTATAGAAAAATACTCTACCAAGACATCAGACAAATTATTAACTTCAAGCAAGTTTTTACCAAAATGCTCGTGTCAATATATTTCAATTACAAACAAGATCTCTGGATAAAAAATAGACTTGAGATCAAAAGTTTTCAGTTTAACTTTAAAATGCTTTGTAATGTGCTACAACTCTGCACAGTGTAGCGCTAGTCTTAGTCACATTATTTTACCTATTTTTTCTGACTAATGGAAAGACTTCAGTTTTTCTTTCTAGTTCTAATGAATATTTTATTTGCATGTTTAGCAGGTAATGAAGCAAAGCTGCAACTTTTATTGTTAGTTTGTTAATTTTTTTTTTTTGTTCTTAGTTTCGCCGTATTTGGCAGTGCTTTAATTTTTCTTTTATTTTATAAATTGAGTTATTCTATAGTCTTAATAATAAAGTAAGCAACAACTGCTGGCTGGGTTTTGCAAATTCTTAATTAGTGAAATTAAAGTAAAGTTTATTACTAAATTGGCTTGCTCAGTATGCAGGGAAGATGCATACGATACTTACAAGGAATAAATGAGAGCTAGCCAATTAAATTACCTGCCATATTATTATTAGTTAATTTAATAACATTTCCATTATGTTAAAATCATTTTAATATCAGTAAGTTATACCATATTTGCCAATTCCAAGAGAAAACCTTGTTTGTAATTTCCTTTCGGGTCTTAATTGCAAAAAAATAAACATTTTCAACTGGCATACATACCGTCTACCACAAAAGAAAATAAGGTATTTTTAAATTTGTTATTCCATATTTAATTCATATTCAGTTGATATGCAAGCCATTATTTTGCATCTTTATATGTAAAAAAAAACGCAAAGCTTTAATATCTACAAGTTTGCTGAAAGTAATAAAGACCGCTGCGTGGCAGGGTATACAAAATTCGACAAGAAAGTTTTGATTTCAATTTTGTTTTAAAATTTTACTATGTGTTTGGCCGTCAAAACTGATGTTGTAATTAAGCTTAAGTTACAGAATAGTGGCAAAGAAATTAGCAGAATGGTTGTAAAAATTTTTTTATGGCAAATAAATAAAGACCCTAAAAATATTTTAAATATCTTAGTGATAAGTTTAAAATTTAGTTGCTTCACAAGGAGAGAATAAATCTTAGAAGAAATAGTATTTAATTTAAGGAAGTTATATTTTAATTTTTCTAACATGCATTAATTTATATGATAATGTTTACCATAGCACTCTTACTCGTGGATACTTGTAGCGGAGTAAAATCACTAAAAAAAAATGCCAACATAGCTTAAAATAATATGCCTATTTAACACCAGAGGCGCCCCAATGAGTCTATAAAAATTTGCAAAACGCAAACCCCGAATCGGGGTTTTTTCGCGATTAGGGATAAAAAATTCGTGTTCAGGATCTGGGGATATGTTAGAGATGATAACTAAATTTTGGGGGTTTTTTTGGGGATTTTTTATAACTGATGGTAATAAAAATGATATTTGAGCTAAAAAATGTGCATCTGGCAAGTTTAGAAATGTGTATTATTATTCATAGTGAATGGTTTCTAATAAAGACAAAGTATCAAGGCAGATTAACCAATAATGAACACTACTAAAACAAAAATAGGTAACAAAATGCAATATGACTTAGAATAAACACACACTTTAAAAATAATTAAATTTGTTGTGACAAATTTAATTCTTCCTCTGAAATGCTAAAGCTTTTTTATATAAGTACTATGTACATCTAACAAAATTCCTGAGGCTGATGAAACAAAAGATTTCACTTCTGAAGTTTTTGAAATTGTAAACTTGGGTTAAAGATTTTTTATAATTCTGTATATTATTATTATCTGATTTACTTTTCAATTCAATAAAATTTGTTGCACGCAACTTTTTTTATTTGTTAATATCAGTGCTATAGAAGAGTGTGATATATAAAAAATGATATATCATGAATCTATGAAGCATTTCTGATGCTTTTTTAATATGATTGGCTTCTCCAGGCCTGCTATTCACAAATAAAAAAATTTTCATGCCACTTATTTCATGAAAAAATGCTTAATGTAAATCAGGTATATGTATGTGTAATTTTTTCTTTACAAGTTTTATGTACAAATTAAATTAATATGAATGTAAATATAGTTATCGATACAAATCAATTTTATTGAATAAATATGCTATTTTTATCATTATTATACCTTTACCAATAAAATGGTGAAAGGGTATATATATGGGTTTGTCATTCCGTTTGTAATTTCAACAATATATATTAATAAGAGAGCCATAAAGTATATGTATTCCTGATCCTTATGCATAAAGAAGACGAATAAGCGATGTCCGTCTGTTTGTGCGTGAAATCGGGTTTCCAAAGCTGCCAGAAAAGCTAGAGACTTCGTTCTTAGACTGGTGTGTCACAAATGGTCCGAAAAAGATGGATGTTGAAAATCAGCAAAATCGAGGAGACGGTTTCAGAGCTGGAAAACTTAAACTTTATTTTGCCATATAAAAGTAACTACCGAAAACTAATTTTCATTATTATTTTTATTAAATAAACTTATTTTATACTTCAGTATAAATAAAATTGGTATATCTAACAAAAAAAAAAAATAAATAAAATACACAAATTAAAAGGATGTTTCCAGGGTTGGAAAACTTTAAATTTTTTTATACAAAATTAACTTACTAAAACAAATTTTTCCTTTTTTTCTATAAATTAAATATATCTTATATTCTTAAAAAAAATAGATTGATGTAAGAAATCAGAAAAATCAAAAAGCATGATTCCAGGGTTGGAAAACTTAAAATTTTTGTGATATAAAAAATTAACTACCGTAAACTAGTTATTATTTTTTTTATTAAATAAACTTATTTTATGCTTCAGTACGAATAAAATTGGTTTCAATTTCAAATTAAAAAACAATTAAACAAATTAAAAAGACGTTTCCAGGGTTGAAAAACTTTAAATTTTTTTGTTATACAAAAGTAATTTACTAAAACAAATTTTTCCTATTTTTCTATGAATTAAACATATCTTATATTCTTAAAAGAAAGAGAATGGTGTAAGAAATCAGAAAAATCAAAAAAGATGATTCCAGAGTTGGTGAGCTTACACTTTTTATGTTAAGTACCGAAAACAAATTGTTATTTTTTTTTTATTAAACAAACTTATTTTATGCTTCAGTACGAGTAAAATTAGTATTTCAAATTAAAAAAAAAACCATTACAAAAATTAAAAAGACGTTTCCAGGGTTGGAAAACTTTAACTTTTTTTCTTATACAAAAGTAACTTACTAAAACAAATTTTTCCTTTTTTTTCTATAAATTAAACATATCTTATACTCTTAAAAGAAAGAAAATTTTGGTGAAGAAAATTATAAATATTAAAACCACAGCTCCAGAGCTGGAAATCTTGATTTTTTTTTTTTTTTTTTTTTTTTTTTGTTTATTAAAGTTACTAAATAAAACTATTTTTTTTTAATTTGATTTTTTGATATTGTATGACGTGACGTCGTTTTGACAACTGGAATAAGGGTGAATGTAAAATATTTCTTAAATACAGAGTGTGGAATAAAATATTCAACTTATTATATATTATATATTAAAAATATTTAATCGAAAAATACCGAGAGGTCAGCTTCTAAAAATTGCATTAGAGCAAAAGATTATAAATTTTTTGACAAAACAAACACAGAAAAAAATAAATTCATTGAATCAGTAAATATTTTATATGAATGCGGACCTACAAAGAAATTTGTAAATTCTAATAACAATTTTGTAAAAATTTAACTGGAAAGAAAAGTTTTATTTTTAGTTAACTTATTATGGCATTAGAGAAAAGAGTTAACTGAAACTCACAATATTTTGAGTCAAATGTATTAATAGGAACAGAAAAACATTTTTGCAGATTTTTATTTGTATTATTCAGCAATTTTTTTATAACTTACAAACACATTCATTAAAATTGTTCGTGTTATCAGAAAATAAATTAACTGAATTAATAACAATTCTTACCAATTTAAAAAAAAAATATTAAAAGTTTTATGTGAAAAAAATAACTGAATCAAATAAAAGATTCAACTATTTTTTTTCTTACTTTCAAAAATTGGCTTGTTTTTATGGTTAAGCATTTCGTTCCCGCTTTTGCAACTCGTCAGTAGACTTCAACCCAAAAAAATTTTGAATTTAGCTAACAAACTTCGTATGTTTATGGTAAGACTCTTAATACTATATTGAGAATCACAATATACAAACACAACAAGGTTGAAAACTGCAAACAAAAATCTTACAAAAAAAAAAATATAAAGATTTTTATATCTACAAAATAATTTGTAGAAAAAAACTAAAAAAAAAAATCAGACAAATTTTTTTACAGTATATAAAAATAAATTTAACTGAAAATAACAAATTTAAATATAAAAAAAAACATATATAAAAACTTTTTTTTTACAAATTTTACTATATATAGATAATTTTCATTCAATATAGTTTTTTTTACATAAAATAAAATTGGAACAAATAATTTAGTGGAACAGTAAAAAATATTTACTGAAACTAAATTATATTTCGTAACACACGTTTGTTTCAAAATTTTTTGGGAATAATTTTTTCTGTGTATGCATATGTATGGATGTGCTTATGAATGTATCTCTATACTTTATATACGCACTTTGGTGAAGGGTATATAAGATTCGGCATAGCCGAATATAGCACTCCTACTTGTATTGTTCCAGTCAGGGTTACCGTTAATACGACTAAAGTCGCAATTTGACCCTTTTTTAGCTTTCTGCGACTTTTTGTGAGACTTTTTTTATGACCGACTTTTGCGACCTTTTTGATTTTCTTGGGACTTTTTACCCTTTTTTGTAAAGATTCTCACAAAAAACATTAAAATTGTAGTAAATTAAATTTTTTTATATAAGTTGTCGTAAAACATACAAGTGTGTACTAACATGTGAACATTTTAAAATTAGCTTTGCTTAAAAGTAAATTGAAAGTAAGAACATGCAACTCAAGGCTGTCAGCTTTAAATTTAATAGACAAAGATATAGAAGAGTGGATTCCAAAAAAGTAATATTTATGTATGTTGAAGTATAAATACATTCACCCAAAAAATAGTATATATTGCGCCAATATTAAGCGAATAGAATTGAAGTAAAGAGCTCACGGTGTTTTGGTTCGAAATGTTAGAATTTTGTAAAAAATATCTTGACCTCGGCAGCATACGACAGCCAAATTTATTAAACTTAAGTAGATTTCTTCAGTAAGAAAATATGTATTGAACCACATACAATAATGCAACTGTATATGTTATGAAATATGCAATTAGCTTTTTGTTTTGATTCAATAATCTTTTTTAATGAAAAAGCGTTTAAAAAGCTGTGCAACTTTTATTTTCTCATGCAACTTTTTTGTGCGACTTTATTTTTATAAAACGACCTTTTGTGCGACTTTTCAAAAATTCCCAGCGGTAACCCTGGTTCCAGTGCCTCTGGTGTCAATGAGGCGTATTGCATTTTTTTAAAGCTATACTTAGTAGCCATTTAATTGGTTAGTTTACTTCGCAGATGATTATGCTACATAACAAAGGAGGGCGCTCTGATGTTACATTTAGGATTAGTATCTGCTGAAGTCGGTATAGTTCAGTGACAAGTGGCTATGCCTTCTTCACTTAAACTTTCCTACAACAATTGATACAAGGGGCACTAATTCAAATCAGAAAAGTGCATGGTGTTTTTATTTGAATGACTATTGACTTAAAAATAATATCGTCGGAATACAAGCCCTGGCTTTAGGGTCACTCATTTAATCTCATAACAACTTGGCAGGTAGGCAACATAAATTTTACTAATAAAAATAACGATACGATTCGAAATTTAAAATGATTTCCATATACACTCTACTGAAATATTTCGTAATTTCGTTCGATAACGAGTACCGTAACACTCCCCCAGATATCCCTAAAAGAAAAAAATCCATAGAGGTCAAAGTGGGACTGCTTGGAACTTAATTTATGTTACCATCTTTGGATATCAGATTTCCAGGGAAGTCGAGCCACTGACTGTCATCCTGAGATTTCAATTTTTGCCTTTATTAAGTTTTATAGTGATCAGCTGATATGATTCAAAGTTGCGAGATGATTTTATGAGAAGTATAAATGATTTCCACTTTATTTATTTAGATCTTGTTATAAGTAACTAAAATCATATTCATATCATATCGCTTTTGAATTTTATTTATTTGCGCTTAATAACCTCCAAATTCAGTATAACCAGCCATTTGCGTACGATATAAATATATGCATCTTTTAATTTATTTATTATTATTTTTTGTTATTATTGCTGTTTTTTTTTTGTTTGTTTTTTTTTTGTTTTTGTAATTCAAGTAAAAATTTGCATTGAATTGCTTAAATAAATTCCAATTCTGTACTTGTGCTGTTTGTTATTTATGCCAAATTTGGCCGATAAATCATGTGGCTTAAAAGGGTTCCCTTAACGTACGAATATTTTAAAGCTGCTGGTGCTGCTTTTTAAAAGCGATTAAACATAAATACATACATAAATAGTTTTATAAAATAAATCATAAATCTCGTTAACGATTTGCAAAATTTGAATTTGTTATTAAATGCTTGAATTGCGATTATTTACAAACAAGTGTATTTGATATTATAACCAAAGGCCATATTATAGACATATTGTGGTCTAATGCAAGAATAAACAGTGGACTTTGTTGCAGTTGGAAGAGTCTTTTAAGTAAATTTTAAACAATTCTTAAGATCTCTGTAGGAAAATCAAATGTGATTTATATATATGATTGGCTTTATCACAAGTAAGTAAGATATGGCTAACAGTGGACATGCGTTTGCATTTCAAATCCAACAAAAGTTCTTAGAAGTCCATGCACCTTATTCATTGCATAAGCTTTCAAGCTTTTTATACCCTTTACCAAAAAATGGTAAAAGGGTTTAAATAGGTTTGTCATTCCGTTTGTAATTTCTAGAATATTAATAAGCGAACCATAAAGTATATATATTCTGGATCCTTATGCATAGGGAAGACGAAGCGATGTCCGTCTGTCCGTCTGTCTGTACGTGAAATCGGTTTTCCGAAGCTCCCAGAAAAGCTAGAGACTTCGTTCTTGGACTGGTGGGTCAGAAATGGTCGAAATAAGATTGGTATTGAAAATCAGCAAAATCGAGCAGACGGTTTCAGAGCTGGGAGACTAAAACTTCATTTTGCAACACAAAATAACTACCGAAAACTAGTTTTTAATAATTTTTTATTAAATAAACTTATTTTATACCTCAGTATGAATAAAATTGGTATTTCTAACTAAAAAAAAATAAAAAAAAATTTAAAAAATTAAAAAGACGTTTCCAGGGTTGGAAAACCTTAACTTTTTTTGTTATGCAAAAGTAACTTACTAAAACAAATTTTTCCTATGTAATGTTCTTAAAAGAAGAAGATTGATGTAAGAAATCAGAAAAATAAAAAGGATTATTCCAGGGTTGGAAAACCTACGATTTTTGTGATACATACAATTAACTACTGTAAACTAATTTTTTTAATATTTTTATTAAATAAACTTATTTTATACTTCACCACGAATAAAATTGGTATTTCAAATAAAAAAAATTAAAAAATCTAAAAAGGCGTTTCCAGAATTGGAAAACTTTAACTTTTTTTCTTATACAAAAGTAATTTACTAAAACAAATTTTTCCTTTTCTTTATAAATTAAACATATATTATATTCTTAAAAGAAAAAGATTGGTGTAAGAAATCAGAAAAATCAAAAAGGATGATTCCAGGGTTGGGAAACTTACTCTTTTTGTGATATAAAAAATTATCTACCGAAAATTAATTTTTATTATTTTTATTTAATGAACTTATTTTATACTTTAGTACGAATAAAATTGGTATTTCAAATTAAAAATTAACCTTCTAAAATTAAAAAAAGATGTTTCCAGGGTTGGAAAACTTTAACTTTTTTTTATACAAAAGTAACTTACTAAAGCAAAATTTTTCCTTTTTCTCTATAAATTAAAGATATCTTATATTCTTAAAAGAAATAGATTGGTGTAAAGCATCAGAAAAATTATAAAGGATGATTCCAGGGTTGGGAAACTTACTCTTTTTGTGATATAAAAAATTAACTACCGAAAACTAATATTAATTTTTTTTATATATAAATAAAATTATTTTATACTTCAGTACGAATAAAACGGGTATTTCAATTTAAAAAACTTTAAAACACGTTTCCAGGGTTGGAAAACCTTACCTTTTTTATAGAAAAGTAACTTACTAAAGCAAATTTTTCCTTTTTCTCTATAAATTAAAGATATCTTATATTCTTAAAAGAAAGAGATAAGTATAAAAAATCAGAAAAATCAAAAAGTTTGATTTCAGGGTTGTAAATCACACTTTTTGAACTAATTTTAATTTTTTTTATATAATAAACTTATTTTGTACTTCAGTGCGAATGAATTTGGTATATCAAAATAAAAAATATTAAAAAAAAATTAAAACGAGGTTTCCAGGTTTGGAAAACCTTATTTTTTATACAAAAGTAACTTACTAAAACACATTTTTTCCTTTTTACTATAAATTAAACATAACTTATATTCTTAAAAAAAGATTGTGTAAGAAATCAAAAAAATCAAAAAGGAGGATTCCAGGGTTGGGAAACTTACACTCTTTGCGATATAAAAAATTAACTACCGAAAACTAATTTTTATCTATTTTTATTAAATAAACTTATTTTATGTTTGATAACGATAAAAATTGGTATTTAAAATAAAAAAAATTAAGAAAATTAAAAAGACGATTCCAGGGTTGGAAAACTTTAACTTTTTTTGTACAAAAGCAACTTACTAAAACAAATTTTTCCTTTTTTTTATAAATTAAACATTTCTTAAATTCTTAAAAGAAGGAGATTGGTGTAAGAAATTAGAAAATCAAAAAGGATGAGTTCACGGTTGGGACACATACACTTTTTTGATATATAAAAGTAACTAAGTCTAATTAATTTTTATCTTTTCCTTTATAAATTATATATATTTTACGTTTTGAAAAGAAAAGTTTGGTGTAGAAAATTATAAAAATAAAAACCACAACTCCAGAGCTGGAAACTATGATTTTTTTTTCTGGACATTAAAGTAACTAAGTAAAACATTTTTTTTTTGAATTTTTTTTCACTTTCTATATTTTTTTAAGAACTACTAGATTGGTATAAGTAATCAGAAAAATCTAAAATTATGATTCTAGGGGTTTGAAAATTATTATTTTTTTCTTTGTACATAAAAGTAACTATGTGCTTATGTATGTATGTATCTCTATACTACATAAACGCACTTTGGTAAAGGGTATATAAGATTCGACACGGGCGAATATAGCACTCTTACTTGTTTTATAATGTAATGCTTACTGGTTGAATTTCTACGGAAAATATGAACAGAAATGTTTTTGGTGTATAAAATGTTATACAAATTTTATAAAAATCTTTATGACTGAGAGGTTAACAAAGAAGATTTTTTTTCAAACTATCCAGTTCCGGCTCCTAAAAGTATGAAAACAAAAAATGTTCCTTATTAAGCTCAGATTAATAAATTTATAAAGTAGGAGTTTAACAATTCGCCTATATTTATTTTTTGGTGTTACTGCATTGCAAAAATTCTTCTTTTTTCTAACAAGGCATAGAAAAAAGAAGAATTTTTGTCATGCAATGGGCGGAGATACGCCCACAATTTTTTTAATATTAATTTTATGATATTCTACTTATTTCATTGCTGCAAAATCTACCAAACACCTTTGGTTCTTGTAATTACACAATTTGAAAGTTAAAAAAGGGCGGGGCTACGACCACAAAAATTTATTATAATATTTTACGCGGTTCTACTTAACCGAATTTTACGAAACTTACCACACAACTCGACCTCTTAAAAAGACATAATCCTGCATTTAAAAATTAATTAATTAATTAACACGTACCCTAAGCTCTTAAAAACGCACAATCTCGCATTTAAAAAATAGGCGGAGGCGTGCCCATTAAAATTTAATTTTATATTTCACATATTTCTTCTTATCTTCTTCTATCAGATCTTTGCATTGAAGTCGGTTTTTTTTTGTCAGAGAGAATTATCTTATTGTGATAATGTCCACTATTGCCACAATTCACTGTACTAATTTGAATATATTTATGATTATGGTCGTTTATAATAATAATAATAGTTTATATATGGTGATTTTTGAGAGATTTATTTTTCATTTTTATTTTCTTGGGAGACTCATTTAAAATTCGCATTGTTGCATTAGACCAACATTAAGCAAAAAATAAAAATAAAAAATATGTTCAAAATCGAAAAATAATGGTTTTGTAAATTGATACTGTTAACCAGGAAATAAACAATAACGTTAAATGCAATAACGACAATATATAAATAATAAAAAAAATATTAAAACAGCTTTAAAGAATTTACAATAATAATTGTATGTAATTTGATTAAGAAATCATTCAAGTGTGGCATATAAATCATATTTTATGCAAATCTTTATTTACCAAAAGTCAAATATTTTTAAACACATTTTTTTGGAAATCCTTTCCATATATGTAAGTATGATTTTTTTTTTAAACATTTCAAACAGCGGAACTTTATTACCATATCTAATTGTAATATATATACATATGAACAAACGACAGCATTTGCAAGAAATATCTATTAATGCATGGTATTAATTTCAACTATTTTTGCAGAACTAGATAAAAAATATTTTATAGTAAAATACAAACATACAACGAGGCAGTAGAGTTAAGCAAGAAAACTTAAAAGAAACTAAACCGCTTTTATTGCAACCTCTAAATGACACTCCTCAAAATATTCAAAATTATAATAAAGTATAAACAACGTTTGCACACAAAAATAAATAAAAAGAAATATTTTATATATTATAACAAATAAGAAACATATTCTAACAATGAAGTTCATGTTGAAGAAAAGAAAAAAATTTATATGTATATAAATTTTTTTTAGTTCAAAACCTTAATGTCATACCAAAAATTTTTGCTGTAAATCTTTACCCAACCTACATAAGTATGTGCGTATGTGTGCTTATATGTATATACATACTTAATGTATGTATATTAGGGAGTCTCCTTCGGGACTAACACAGTTTGGGTATATATTAAACTGTGATTTAGGTATTTCCATATAAAATTGAAAAAGCTTTTTTAAATAACGTCTGAAGAATGCTCACATTAAACTTTCGAATGTCTTCTATTATACTTTTCATTAAGGTAAATTACTATCGTTTAAAAACTCATTTAATGATATATACTGTACATACAGAAAAATTTCAACTTAAAATCTACAAAAACAAGGTTAATCTAATCTTTTTCGGCAATGATTTTGCTTTATATGTGTTTCATGTTAATCAGACATGATTTATAGTAATTTCCAAAGAAAATTTTTCCTTTTGAAATAACTTTATTTAACGTTGATTTAACATTTACGTACAGTTAAAATCAAAATAAAGAATCATGTTGAATCAAAGTTATTTCAAGTTGAAACAACATGAATTTAATTTAATGTAGTAAGTGTGTTTTATTAGCTGTTTAACTTATGTGTGGCTGACAAAGACATCAGAAAAATGTTTGTTTGTACATAAGATTTGAACTCGAAACTCATCGCATGATAGTCAACGTGCTTACCCCTGCAGCCGCAATAACTTCAAATATTCTTTATATACACACTTAATATGTACCATCATGAATAAAATTGTAATTCAATATTATTTCATTGATCATTTAACTTAAAATTTACTTGAAAAGTTTTAGTTAAAAAAGTTTTAGCTTAAAAAAAAGTTTCAGTTTAAAAAACTACTTTGACTCCAGGACTCGAACCTTCGATTTTCTGACTGCAAGGCTAGTACAATGCCTACCATTCAGCAGCAGTTTGCCACCTGTTTACAAACATAAAAAAACACCAATGTGAGTCCGATCACAGGGGAGATGTGTAAACATCTAGTAATGAAAAATTTTCTTAAGTTGGAAGTACTTATGCTTTTAGTATATTTTTTTAAATTAATCTTATAAAAAAAGTATCAAAACTTTCAACATTGTAAATACATACGAATTTGCTGGTTTTTGTTTGTTTTATTTAACTTATTTGGTCAGTAAATGGGCACACTGCAGTATATGTATGTATATGTACTGCATTAAAAATTGCAGTAAGCAGAAAATTTACTGATTACTGAAAAAATTCAGTAAATTTTTACTGACAATGAAATTTAATTTGCATTACCAGTAAAATCGTAGGGCTGTATTCATATAAAATTGTTGCAAGTGGCAAAGTTTTTTTTCATTCAAATTTTGAAATTTTTTTATGAAAAAAATTTAGCCACTTGGTTGAAAATTCAATGCACCTCATCATATAATAAATATCATTTAGGCACTTTATTAAAATTGCAGAAAAAAATATTTAAAAAAAAAGTTAAAAAATTATTTTTACTGAAATTTTAGTAGTACTGCAAAGTGCTCATCTATGGTAAATGCCTGAAGTACAAATAGTTAATATTGGCTTATGGTAACTAAAATAACATATATAAATTTTTGACTCTACTGTGTTTAAAAATCTAAGGAAAACTGCATCTATAGTAGTGGAATTATTAGTTGTGGTTGTTTGTGGAGAATTGCTCATATGCAAGTGGAAAACGTCAAATAAAAATTTTGATAAAGCTTGCGACTGTGGGTTTGCAAAATTTGTATCAAAATATCCACCCATAATACTTGGCATGAGATGGAGATTGTTACCCAACTGTCGTGCACCAGCTTCAGTGTAATGCAACAGTACGTCAGGAAGATATGTTATAATATAATATTATAAATTCTTCTTAAAGACTGCTACATATCTTTTAAACAAATATTTGACATTTAAAACGCTCTTTTATTTAAAAGTTTATATATATTTTATTCATTTTACATTTTTCAACTTTTTAACAAAATTATCCCCGCTGGCAACACTATTACACTTCACAAGCAATTTCTATTAAAATTAACTCCTGAAGGTATGCTTTAAAATTCGGATGAGTGTATTTCTATGCAGCTGTTAAGTTTTTTTGTACTTCTTGTTCGTATGATTACACTAATACACTCATACATAGCTAACACCGATTTGATAACGCGGTGTGCATCTTACTCAAAATTTGTGATTGTATTGTGAAAAAGATTTTACACCCTAGCGTATTGATGTTTACACATCAAAAACAACAACAGTACAAAAACAACTCTCACAACTACCCTGCAAATAACGCGATTAGTTCATACATGAATGTAGGGACTACTCCGTAAAGGACAAGGGCTAGACCAAAACTAGTTCAAATTTTTCATCAATTTAACATTGCGATGTCCTAGGGATGGACTACATGGTCCAAATTCGCATTACATCGGACCATCCCAAAACTACCCCATATGGAATAGTTATAGATTACTCGCATAAAATTTGTAAGTGCCTAAGAAGAAAGATCATAATCGTTTAAACACGAACACTTATCGCGCAGCATTGAATGATTGTGTTAAAACGACATAATCCATGACTGCATTTCATGGGATCTTGATGTAACTAGTCTGTTTCATCTAGATTGGAAAACGTATTCCAATATTGTTTGCGGGGTAAGCACAAAAGTGTATTGTAGCTATGAACAAAGCAACTAAACACCAACACATTTATACAACATATTATTTCTTGTGAATTTAATGTGATTTGAATGAATTTGTATCAAACCTTTTGCATGGTGATTTTACATTGGTATTTTTTTTCTGTATGTGTTTACAAACAAAAAATGGTTGAAAATTTGTGGCACTGATCCACATTTCTACAATTTCAGTTATTAATTTTTTGCTTTTATTCATTAAATTTCTTTATTCATCAAAAAAAGCTCAATAATTTTTTCTGTTTTTTTATCGGTGATTTTCGTACCCAAATACCAAAAATTACTTTTATCTGTGATGACAGTCACCCTAATCTGCCAAAAAGCAAACATGCAACAAAAGCATTCGGCTCAACACTCAACATTGAAATTAGTGCCTTCACATACCATCACTTAAAAAAAAAAAAAAAACAATGTCAAATAAAACATATCCTCAAATGTCAACTTAATAATGATGACTTTATAAAGGGAGACTAGTTTAAAGAATTTGTGTATTACCAAAAAAAAATAGTATTTCCCAAAATTTAACAAAGCAGGCATGAGCGTGGGCAGCATAAAAGTACCAGTATAATAATGTTTGGAATGAGCTTTAAAAAAAAAGTTAAGTAGAGGCAGGTCATATATAATATCTAACTTAAATGGGCGTGGCTCCGCCTGAGCTTATTACTTTAATCTTGTGCCGTTACGAAAGCCTATTCTTATCACCGTCTAGGTAGCGCTTATTTAGCCACAAAAGTGAAAAATTTCCCGAAAATTTTTTAATTTCATTTGTTTGGAAATTTTTTATTTGCGGCTGCCTAAGCGCTACCTGAACTGTGTTAAGAATCATTCCTAGGAAGTTTATATGAGCGAAAAAATTTTTTATTGAGATCTTAGGTACATTTTTATAGTTGGCCGTTTCCTTGAATTTTGAACGGTTTGTTATATATGGACCTGAACAGGAGAAAAAAGTTAGAAAAATCGAATTTTTAAAATTTTTTGCGATTTTAAAGCTTAAAAAGTAGATGATTTGGGGCAAAACTGGGAGACACGGGTCTTTTTTTTTTTTGTCTTTTATCACGTAGTGGTATTCTTATATGGTTACATTTCCATGACTTAAAAATTTACACACATGATACACGAAAACAGTTGTGTTTGCAAAAAACAGTATTGCCAAATGAAAATTGCCAAAAAAAAAACCACGCTTTACTAATAAAAAAAAAATTAAGAACACTACCTGCTCCAGTAAAAGCTTTAAAACTCAAATTTTTTTATCTGAATGCAGGCACTCTAGCCAATCAAACATTGCTGTATTAAACGTTTAGAGCCAAAAACTTGATTTAAAATCTGAAATTTATTTAAGCAAATATACTGCGAAAAAATTCATTTTACCATCTACACAAACGATGTTATCTAAAATTGTTTAGCAATGATATTGCTTCATGTGTGTTTCATGTTAATTTAACAGGATTTACAATAAACTAAAAAAAACATTTTTTATTTTAAAATAACTTTATTTCATATTGATTTAAAATTATAGTAGTGTTAAATCAAAACGAAAAACTATGCTGAATCAAAGTTATTTCAAGTTAAAACTACATGCATTTAATGTAATTTAGCAATTTTTTTAAATTAATTAACTTACTTACATACATCAGGAAAATTCTTGTGTGTTGTTTTATTATAGTTGGCTTCCCCGACCAAAATTTAAACCCAAACTCATCGCGTGATAGTCATCGCGCTTACTCCTCCAGACAAAACTACCTTAAATATTTTTTTAGATAAACACTGCATAAATAGCAGCATTAACTCAATTTTAATTCAACATGATTAAATTGAGCATTTGACATAAAATTTAAGAGATAAAAACAAAACACAAACTTTGGCTTCAGGATTCAAACCGTCAATCCTCCGACTGCTAGACAAGCAACTGCCTTCTAGCCAGCAGCAGGAAGTTTTTGCTGGTAATGCAAAGTTTGTCGGCTATTTACGAACATTAGAGTAAACAACAACAAAATAAGAACAAGTTACACCACTGAGCACAACAGTGCTTTGTATATATGAACAAACCAATTAAACATCAACACACTGAAACAACATATTATTTATATTAAATTTAACATGATTTACGATCAAAATTTTTGCATGGTGATTTTACATTGGCATTTTTTTCTATGTGTAGAAATTTCTCGCCTGAAATTCATTTCGTTATAAGAAACAAAAGTTTTTTTTTATATTTATGATTTTAATAGGCTAAAATACGTATCGCTCTGTAAGCCAGATTACATGTGATAATAATTAATGAACAAATAACACTTAAGTTTATTGTAAATATTCTGAAAAACACTTAGTAGAACGGAACAATTAGTTGTTTTCGAAAATCACTAGTATACCCCTGCAAAAGACCACTTACAAGAACTTTTAAGACATGGGGTATTTTTCAAATGCTTTACTAAAGCGTAATCTTCTAAAACAAATGATAAATAATAACACTGTTGGCAAGAAATTTGTTTGAGCTATTGCAGGTATAGGAGTAGAGAAGAAAATAACTTGTGACGGAAGAATTTGTGATGCTTGCTTCTTCATACGCATGGGCGCGTATACAAACGTAATGTATGTATCATACGCATACATGTTTTATATATAATCTTTTATTTTTCTGCGCACATACAAACGTACACATGCCTTGACATTTGTTGTGTGCGCTTGCTTTAAAAAACCACCCTTAAATACATAATAGCTTACCATCTACATCTTACACTCACACAAACTCAAACGTATAATATGAAAAATAACAAGCATACACGCATCAACACTACTTCTTTGATTGTTTGTTACGAACAAGAAGTCTGTACAACATCGCTTGTAAAAATTAATATACACGAAGATCAATGCATCCATCGTGCTTCGCTTATTAAACGACAGCATTTATTATTGGTTGAGTATAATAGTATAATACATGCCACGAGAATACATTTAAAAAACAAGACGTATTTACATTTCAAGACTGTTTACACAGGCCTCTAGTCACTACACCTTCAACATCAGCATTCTAGTGTGTTTGGTTCACTGTGTGTACTCAACTTTTATTGCAAATGGAGTATGTGAATTGATTTTATTGCATCGTATTACAATTTGTTGAAAGCTTTTTCTTTTTGTAATGAAAGCTCAATTTTACCATCTCTAAATTTACAACAGTCTTGCCATTGTCATTTGTTTTTTTTTTTTGTTAATTTGCTTATTTTTGTTCTACTTAAGACAAAGTTTTTTGTTTTTTACTATTAAATATATTTTTATTTTATTTTTTTTAACACAAGCCCATAGCTATTGATTTTAGTTTATTTTTATTATTGTTAGAACTTTTTTTTTTATTCTATATTTATGATTTAATTAGGCTTAAGTTTAAAGCCTATTTTACGCAAGCTCATGTATATTTTTGTTGTATTTCTAACAATCTTTTATATAATAAAATTTATAACATTACCATCATCGTATTTATTACTGAGAATTAAAGATGTTTCCCATAAATCATGCATAATTAACTTATAAAGAACATGAAAAAGTTTAAATATAAAATAAATCAATTTGAATGATATTTATTATTGGCCATTTGGCTAATGTCACCTTTTTTTATTTAGCGTATAACGTCAATTATATACCATAACAGTGACATAATCAAATCACTAATATGCCATATATATAAATGATAAATATATCAAATATTATTATTGATTTGGACAAACGACCATCGATCACAAGGCAAGGCCAAAAAAAAAACAAACAAACAGCCAGGAAAGAAAAACGAAACTTGCATGTGGCACATAAAAGCTTTTCAAAAAACAATCAGGCACTCAATGTTTTGAAAGAAAGAAAAACATCAAACGCCTGCATAGACAGTTAGCGTATCATCCAAAGGCTTTCTTCAAATCACAGCCAAATGTATTGCAGTTAGAGATTAGACTTAGGTCGAAGTCGTTCACTAGTTCATTTTTGCACAAACCACTGATCAAACCCATTTAAATTACATGGGTTTGATCATTGGTTTGTGGCAAAAATGAACTAGTGAACGAGTTCGACCCAAGTCTATTAGAGATGGATGCAAACATGAACTATTAATGCTTAAGAATATTATTAAGTGAATACGAAATATTTCTTTCACCCTACTCTAGAATAAATTGTCTGCTTAGTGCGATATTTTTTAGGGCATATAATAAATATGAGAAGTTAGTTAGTCACTGACTGATTGCATTGTGCGTGTTGGGATTATATCTGATGTTTGTGTCTTAAGTCTTTCGTTTTGCTAGCAACAGTTTCAAAATATTTCACATTATTATGAAATAACCGTTGTTAGTGTTATAAAAAGATCTAGGAGTATTTTAACCTGATTGCACAGGAATAACTGGCAATCAGCTTTAGGCAACTTTATACTTTCTTAACTCTTATACTATTAGCAGATTTATAAAATTTGCTGTCTTATTTCTAATGAAAAACTTTAACATATATGTATAAGCAGAAGAGTTGCACGTGAAATCGTGCACAATTTATCTAAATCAGTTCAATTTAAAGCAGCAGCACTTGACATAATAGCGATTCTAACAAAAGCAGACAACAAAAAAAACAAAAAATAAACCATAATAATATTATATTATGTGTATACAAGAAGTAAAGTTTTTTTTTTGTTTGTGTGTTTAAGATTTTTCTTATTTTTTTTTTTATCCACTACAAGTTTAAGATAAAAATCATAAATGCATTGAAATGTCAATTTCAAACAGGTAGATAGGTTTGGTCAGAAATGTTTGTTGTTTATTATTCCAGCTCAGTCTGTCCATATATCAGGCCATATGTCTGTCTGTTAAACTACCTGTACTCACACATAAGTACATATACCTGGGTAAGTGAAAGACCACTGAGCCCATCCCAAATCTCTACAAAAACATTGGGGTGTAACTTATCAAAAAAAAAGGAAAAAAAGTAAAACAATGCCAGCTGATATGTATATAATAAGATAGACGATTGCCAATATACTTTATAGTTTTATTAACTATATAGAATTGTTTGTTTAGTTTTATTTAATATTTATATTATTAGATTTTAACCACTGTTCTAAGCATTTTTATTGAGTCTGATTTTATTTCTTTCTTTTGTCTGTTTGTTCTCCAAATGCCAACAACGAAAAAGTTAAGTGCTAAAGCAAGTATTTCATACGAGAATCATGAACATTTCCTGACAATTACACGTGAACTTATAATGACATGTGACCACGTTTTTTTTTTATTTTATTTTTTTAATTTAGACTATTAACAGATAGAACGATTTGCCTTAAGGATTAACTGTAATGTAAGCAAAAAAATACAAATATAAAATCATTAAATCAGGAGCATCTTTTCAAAAATGTCAATAAGGAGCATTTTATTTTCGAAGCTGTTTTTAGGAACCATTTTATAGCTTCACAATACCGATATGATGAAGGAAAACAAGTTTATTTGAAAGAAATTCTTTTTTTAACAGGAAATTTTAAGGGCCTGTTGATCTAATTACGAGCGAACGATACGAGATTCGAACGAAAATTTATATTAGAAACAAAAACAAAGAAACCGAAATTTCCCTAATTCTACGAAACTATGGGCGCAGTTAGCCAAACTCACGATATCGAACGTTGTCGTTCGCAATCATTTTTAACGACAAACAGCTGATTTGGGACCCACTAAACTTGTTCAGCACGACAAGTCGATCGACAATGCATGCGAACGATGACGTACAAATTTGGTACCCACTATGAAAATTTAAACGACAACAAATGTCAAAATCAGTCACTTGGTTTGTGCTTGTCGACAAAACAAAAAAGTACACATAAATCCGAAATTTTTAAACAAATTTACATTTATGAAAATCTAAAATAAAAATGTTAATTTTTTTGCGTTTATTTTATTTATTTAACTCACAAACATGCATTTTTGTCACATAATTCTTTTTGAATTACATACATACATACATACATATATATGTATGTATGAATGTGTATACGTGCAATTTATCTAAACAATTCTAAACACTCAATTAGGCACATTACTCTTTCCACTTCAGTAGATTGCTTGTCCCATTGGTGCTACTCCCCTCCATTCTTCATTACAATCCGCTTGCATTATTTTAGGAGCAGGGACAAGGACTTCATGAATTTAAAAAAGGTATCTTAGGCGCCTAAAATATGACATTAAAAACGCAAAATATGCAGTAAAAACAATAAAATATGCACATATTTTAAAAAAGTTTTGTTGAAAAAAAAAGTTTTAAATTTACATAAACTAATTAGAGATATAAAAATATTTTATTTTCTGAAGAGGTGCGAAACAAGCCTTTTATATTAAATTTGTACACAAGATTTAATATGACAACGATTTTTTCTGCATTATTTACTCCAAATAGGCATTTTTCGAGATATGTTTATATTGCAATAAAGGAGCGATACGTAAATTGAAAAAAAGTGTTATTTATTTATTTTTATTTAACATTTTTCGAACGTGAAGCTTTGTTGCATTGAAAAAAATTCTTATAACGTCTATAAATGTAATCAGATCAAATTTAAATAATTATTTTTATATAGAATGTTACTACTTTCGGCTTTAATAGAAGAAAATATCATCTTGAAATCACCAAATGACAATATTTATTAAATTTGGTACCTGTTTATGCTTGTACAGTCCTTCTACAACAATGCCAGCGAATTAATTTGTCAAAAAACAGTCTTGCATTACTAATTTTTCATTAATAATATATTTTGAAATTTGAATTTTTGACTAAATATGACACAAAACTTTTAATTATACCAAAATATGACACAAAAATATGCATTTATGACCAAATTATGCAAAAATATGAATTTTCAGCAAAATATGCAAAAATATGCACTTACAAATCGATGCCATTTTCACTCAAATTTAATGTTTCGTAAAGATATTTCGTTCTTGCCATTATCAGGTTTAAGGGAAAAAATATGCATTTGCATGAAACCCCTGTCCCTGTTTAGGAGTATCTACACATTTCAACTGATATATTTATTTATATTTCACACACAAATTTTTGAAATTAACTTTTTAATTTTTTTTTTGTATTGTCTTATGTTTGTTATTGTTGTTATTTTTATTATTTATTTGTAGAAACTTTAAGTAGCATAGAGTTGAATTTTTTATGGAATACTTTTCACATTTCAGCGCTTTTTATTTGTAAAGTATCGTTTTATTTGTGAAATTTTTGATGTGGCAATATGCTAATTTGACAATGAGTAAATGCATTACGTTAACAACGTAAAGCCCGACGACCGACAAGTCGATAGTTAGTGGGTCGCTCAAACGAACTATAATGAGTGACTTGTCGTCAGTCGATCGAGTTATCGATCGACATAGTGGGTTAGGCTGTTAATTTTTTTTAAACATTAATAACACAAATTACAAAGTTTCCTACTAAAGAAATTAAGTTATTTCTTAGGCCGAGGCCACGCAATGATCGGCAAAGCGGTGTGCGGCAGATCGGCGAGTTTGAGCGGCTTTGTACAGGTGAAATTATAAGCTGCGCATTCACTTTTGCCATGTTTATACTTCGCCGCTCAGAAATCAACTAAAAATTAGAACAAGTTCTATTCCTGAGCGGCACCGCTTAGCCGCCCAGAAATGCCGCTCCCTGCGTGGCCACTTCAGTAGCATTCCATATGTTTTCATTTTTTTCCGCTCACCGCTTTGCCGCTCATTGCGTGGCCTCGGCCTTACACAGAAAAAAAATTAAAATTCATTTTCAGTAACCAAATTCATTGAATCAGAAAATATTTTGTATTAATGCGGTCCTGCAAAAAATTTTGTAAATTCTACTAACAGTTGTGCAGAAATTTAAATGTAACAGACTCCAGCTGTTATTTAAGTGTATTGGTGTTTATTTTGCTTGTTGGTAGCAACTAGAGGGCTGCATAAACAGTCTTGAAAAGTAAATTCGTCTTTTTTTTAAATGTATTGTCGTAGCATGTATAATAATAAATTATGTCGTTTAATAAGCGAGGCACTACCCGCTTTTTCGGCAAAACTGCTATTGAAGTTTTTTCTGTAATAAATTCGTCACTCACGGTTGGCAGTACTTACTTGGTGTACCAGTATATTATATGAATTCTTTTTCTGTCATATTCTAGTGTTTACGTTGAAAAGAAAAATGTGTAAAATAGTTTTCTAGCATAAGCATGATGGTGTTCAAGGGAAGAAGAGCTTTAAAGAACACAAAAAAAAATTTCAGTACTTTCATGTAAAAAACACTTAGGGCCTAATTGTATAAAACGCAACGCCAAGCGTTGTCAAATTTTATATGGGAAAAATTTCGATTACAAAAACAAAATACATACAAAATTTATCAACGCCAAGCTTTGCGTTTTACACAATTAGGCCCTTAATATTTTGACTGAATGTAAATTGACAATAAATTTTTAATCATTTCAGAAGCGATCTTAATGACCGTTCATTATTTAACTCCGGCTTCAGTGTTCTTTTCATCATAGTATGTTTGTGAATGTAAGCTATGATGAATATTCGTCACTGATTTCGTCAACCGAATGTAAACGAGAGGGTGGCGATTGTATACTTCCAATGACATCTCCATGTTAAATTCGTCACTCAAACGCACTGCGTAGGTATTGCAGAGCAAGTATAGGTCATTGCTTTGTACATAATGGTATAATGACTTATGGAATGTATCCGCGGACAAGCGGGTATGGATATATTGATTTGAGTGTATATGAGTGTTAACAAGCGATGTCGCGAAGACTTCTTGTTCGTAACAAACAATCAAAATAATTAGTTAGTGCTGATGCTTCTTGTTTTGCATATTGTACGTTTGAGTGTGTGTGTGTATGTAAGATGTAGCTGGCTAGCTATTATGTGTTTAAGGGTGGTTTTTTTAAAGCAAGCGCACACAACTAATGCCAATGCATGTCTGCGTTTGTATGTGCGCATATCATATACACAACGTGTGTGCGTATGCACATGCATGACGTTTGTATACGCGCCCATGCGTAGAAAGAAGCAAGCATCACAAATTCTTTCGTGACGAAGTATTTTCTTCTTTACTCCTATACCTGCAATAACTGAAACAAATTTCTTGCAAACAGTGTTGTTTAGTAATTGTTTTAGAAGATTTCGTAAAGCATTTAAAAAATCCCTCATGTCTTAAAAGTTCTTGTAAGTGGTGTTGTTGTAGCCAACGCGCTGTTGTACTCTTGTTGTTGTTTATTTTGATTGATCGTGTTGTTTATTTGTATGTGCTGAAAAAACAAATAATTTACTGAAACAGTAAAATATATTAGTTGAAACTAAATTTTGTTTCAAACAAACATTTGTTTCAACAATTTTTTTTAAATTTAATTCTTCTAGCAAACACTAGCAGTAAAACATAAAAGTAATTTGTTCCTCCAAAAATTTTCACGTGAAATATTTCCCGTGAACAAAAAATAGTGAACAAAATTAGAAAATAGTATACTGACACAACAACAACGCAAACATTGGCGATCACAATTTTAGGGAAAGGGAACACATTTCACGTGAACTTTTATTCCCGATAAGGGAAAAATAATAAGCATACACTAATCAACAGTACTTCTTTTGAGTGTTTGTTACAAACAAGCTGTCTTGCGACATCGCTTGTTACAACTGACATACACATACACCAATACATTCATCGTGCTTCGCTTATAGTACGACAGCATTTATTATTAGTTTAGTACAATACATGTGACGTGAATACATTTAAAAATCATGACGTTTTTACATTTCAAGACTGTTTACGCAGCTCTCTAGTAGGTACCCAGGTACCTTGCCATACCGCTAAGGGTGTAAGATGAACATTGGACTACTACGCCTTTTCAAAATAATTTTTAAACTAAAAAATAATGATAATTTAAAATTTTTTAATAGTTAGGAGTTCTCAAGAAGTTTCAAATATGTGGACCATCTCTTTCCATAAAAAAAAATTAAGCTGAAAACCTTGCCATTCACATAAGGGTTAGGTCCAAAACATTAAATTACACAGTGCAACACGAACAAATATAACCATATATGGACACCACTAAAATCAAAAAAAAAACTTCATCTTCAAGATCCAAATCGCAAAAAAAATCCCCAAAAAATTTTTGATTTCGTTTGTTTGGAAATTTTTCACTTTTGCGGCTACCTAAGCGCTACATAAACGGTATTAAGAATCATTCCTAGGAAGTTCATACGTTATAGGAAGTTGTTTATTGAGATCTTAGGTACATTTTTGTAGTTGATTGTTTCCTTGAATTTTTAACGGTTGGCTTCCTATGGACCTGAACAGGGAAAAAATCGAATTATGAAATTATTGCATAATGTAAATAATAAATTACTTAAAAAAATTTAATTACACTTGATCTCATCAATATATTCAAACTAATGGACATTTTATGTAAAACAAAAAAATTTTAACGTCTATGTAATTGTAAGAAATTTAAAAAAAAACAGCTTTTAAAGTATCCCACCCAAGTCAAGCTTTTAAGCAAACTACAAAATAGTATGTGTTTGCAAATTTAAAGATTATAATCTGAACTAAAATGACTTTAACAGAACGATATCAATCGATCGTTTAATAATGCCCATAATTACCAGGAAGCATTTTTAAATCATTTGCTCTCCATGACACAAAGGATCACCAGATATACAACGAACGTACTTTAATAAATGTTTTAGCCATGTACAAAAAACGAATAAGTATATGTATCTTTAAAGCCATATTACCAACTTTTATCTTAAACAATCAAATGCAACTACTAAATTGCATCAATCAGCGATTCTCGTGACCATAAAAAAACCAGAAGACGAAAATCCCTTAGAACTCATAAGACAAAATGTGGCGGCAAATGAATAAGAACAAACTATATAACAAAAAGAAGCAAAAAAAAATAACAAGTAACACAAAGATGAAAAACTTTATTCTACTGTGGCCCGTGTGCTCTGGGAGACTTGCAAGCACAATAAAAACAAAAAGATGAAATCTTCTCAAAAGAATATTCCACGCTTATCAAACACAATTAAATGTGATGAAGATTTATGAAAATTATAATTACATCAAATGAATGAAATACGTTTTAGGTTAAAGAGAACAAAATGTTGAAGAAAAAATCAGGCCCAGACTTTTTTTTATAGACAAACGGTTGCTAGTATAAAGACAAAAGGGACGAAAGATAAAATGCTTAAATGGACAGACACCTCAAACGACCAGGTCTTAAAGTAATGCAATCACTATTAAACTTACAGATAAAACTTACTATTGCATTAAAAGTTTTAAGCAAATGTTTTTCAATCATAATTGAGGAAGCGAACGAGTGCTAAAAATTAAAACCCAGATTAATTTCCGCTAATTCTCGGTTAGGTTAGGTTAACAGGCTGCTGGTAAGAAAGGTTGAAATTTAGAGCTCAGCTCACTTGGGTCCAATACAATGATCGCTTTGTGCTACCTGTGAGTTGAAGAGAAAATATTCAAAAATGGTGATAGAGTAGGGATAGTGATAGAGAAGAAAGATGTGGTGAAGAAAGATATAGCGGAAAGCTTCATTCTTTTTTTCATAACTCTATTATTTGCACGCTTATTATTTGATGTATTGCAGCGCCTCTGGTGTCAATGAGGCGTATTAAATTTTGAAACTGTTTAGTAGCCATTTTATTTGTTATTTTACTGTGCCGATGATTCTGCTACACAATTATAACGTAGGAGGGCCCTCTGATGTTACATTAGGACTAGCATCCGCTGAAGCCGGTGTAGTTTTAGTGCCCAGTGTCTTATATGCCTGCATCACTAGAACTTTTCCCACAATGCACATCAGAAAAATGCATGGCATTCTTATTTTAATGACTGTCGGTGACCAGGACCTCTTTCGGTTTATAGTCAACGTGCTAATTGCAATTTTTAATAATTTATTTAAAATTTTAATAATTTATTTAAAAACATTTTTCTTTATTGAAATAAGAAAATGACAATTGATTTGATGTTTTGACAGGCCTGCTTATTTGATATGACCAATTTTTTTTTAGTTTATATTAATTCATACAGCCTTATTTGTAAAATTTATTAGGGCTTTATAAAGGGTTTTTTACACAAAATTTTCATACAAAATTTTTCTTAAAAAGCCTTCATTAAGCCTTAATAATTTCTTTAAATAAGGCTGTTTGTTTATCAGCATGCCACGTCCACTACTGCGCATATTTTGAGATAATTTTTTTAGCCACCTTAGTTTTGATATGTTTCCTTGTGATGGTGTTAAACATTTTAAGAATTTATTTCAGAAAAAAATTAGGTTTTGGCCAATGAAAATTGATTCTGAAGCACCGAATGTGGCATCGTGACTTTGGCTGCTATCATAGATAATAAAGTTCTGCACAAGACCATTTATAAGACCTTTCATAACATGATAGATTTTACAAATGCTTTACTTCAGCGAAATATTCTAAAACAAACGCTAAACAACACTGTTGGTAAGAGATTTCTTTCAGTTGTTTGACTTGCCAACAGTGTTGTTTAGCGTTAGTTTTAGAATATAGAAAGGTCTTGTAAATGGTCTTGTGCAGGACATTAATAAATAATGAAATATTTGAGTTAATTATTAAAATTTATGGTGCGAATGAAACTTATGCCCCGCCCCTATCACGGTTCCTAACTAAATTCAGTTTGGTCGTCTAAGAGTAGACCAAACTTACACACGACCAAACTGTGTTTTAGTATTATGAACCGCAACTTTTTGTTTTAATGAAATTGTCATCGCGTTGCCAACTTAAAATATCAAGTTTGACAGAAAGCAATTAATTTGTGTGAAAATTTAATAAACTCAAAGTTTTATAAGAAGTATTGTTTTTAGTATTTGTATACAAATACTTCAAAATATTAATTCATAAACAGCTACAGATTAAATTAAACAAAATTTTTTGGGAAGGCGAAAATATGCTTTACAGACACAAAAAAAAACAATTTTAAGCAATAACTTTTACTCACATTATAAGCAGTAATTATACAGTATTTGAATTGCACCTTAAGTAACGCTTAGCAGATGACAAATTTTTAAATTCCTTATATTCATTGAAAAAAATAATTCTGTAAACACTTTAATTATATTCTGTAGCTTTGTTTACACTAGTTTCAGTTGACAAACTGTCATGATTGTATTTTCCATACGTTTTAGGCACCTGGAGACAGTTGCCATACATAATACTAATTTTAATTACGGTTACGTTGCCAATTGACAACACAACTAAATTTCGATTGCCATTCAGCGAGCCACTACTTTAACTTTAATACTTTTCAGAAACATGTGACATCAGTGTTAGCAGAGTTATAGTTTAACAAAAAAACAAACAAAAAAGTGTTATCAATTGGCTCAAGTGCATATTTATATAGGTCATCTTTTAATAAAAGTATATAATAAAATAAACAATCTAACTAAGATCTCATTCTTTTACATATCTTGCCTAAACAATAAGGTAGCATTTTGAGCCATTAAAAACGATTTAAAATCACTTGAGCTTCGGAACAAGAAAGTCATGAATATCTAGTGTCTGTTTCTTTGTCTACCGCTGTTATGAAGCTGGGAGGGAGTTCTACAAACATACTTCATAGTTTTTGTCTACATATTTGTTAAGCAAATTATTGCAAAACTTTACACAGAATATTTGACTATTCTTTAGCTTAAATCTTCTTTCTCACAATCGAAAACTGAAACGCGATAAGTAAGGCATTGAGAAAGAAAAAAGAAAAACAAAAATATTTAATCAAAATGGCATGCTATACAAGGTTATTAACAGGTTGGAAAAAGGGTCAGAAGATTGTTTCATATAAAAAGACATTATTATTAAATTTCTGAGGAAAAATTGAGCTTTAATTTATTGATTGTCTTACAAAATTTTAGAAGTTTACTGACAGCAGAAATATTGGGGAAAAATTTTACTGGGGATCTTATTTTTGCGAATTTTACTGTAACTTCATCATTAGTTCATTCAATTTTTAATCCGCTGAGTGTAGTGTAAGGTAAGGTAATTTTCGATTACATTTCTAAAAGCTCCACAAAGCTAAATGTAAAATTTCTAAAAGCTTCATAAAGCTCCAATTAATTTTGCATTAATCATTTTTTTTTCAAAGGCAAAAGCAGCAATAAGCTTGGTTTCAAAATATTAGCTTGTTAACTGAAGACCTTTGGGTAATTACTTATACCTTAAATCAGTCCAATTCTCGTATGCCATTTCAATTGATGAAATTTTGAATTACTAAATAATTAATATTTATAATTTTAAAATACAATGAATAAAAATCAACAAAACCTGTATTTGATTCATATATAATGTTTGTTGAAAGTAAAAACTTTTAAGAAGTTAATTTGGAAAAAATTAATATCTTAAAAAAAATTGTATCAAATTTGAAAAAAAAATTTGTCAAAAAATTTTAAATATTAAAAAAAAATTTTATCAAATATGGGAAAAATCTTTGTCACAGGGAATTCAAAATTTTTTTATCGAATATATTTCCATAGAAAAAAATAGACAAATTTTTATTACAGGAAATTTAACCATTTTCTTATGTGCTCTAGTAACCTCTACTTGTGACCAGTGATGCCAACTTTTTGGGCTCTAAAAGCACTTCAAAATTTAAACAAAGCACTAAAAAGTGTAATTTTGAGATCTTAAAAGCGTAAAAAGAACTAACGTGAAAAACGAGTGAAGATCCAAACGAGTGAAGTTTAATAATGTTTATTATTTTATAAGCTAAATATCAGACGATAAATATATTATACTGAAAAAATAAATACACCAAGTTTTTGTTAAAGCAATTAAAAAAATAATAACAATATTCTTAAAAGCACTTTACAGTGCTTTTCCTCAGTTTGGCACTAAAGCTCAACACCAAATTGGCATCGAGGCTTGTGGCGCGTTTGCCGTTACAGTGAGAGTTTTATATTATCGATGTATAATAAATGAAAACCAATGAAATAAACATGAACAACTTAAAAATTCAAGAGTATGGATAAGCATGTCAAGCATCTCAGAAGACCAAATCGAATTATTGAAACATCATTTTGAAGATAATTCTTGACCTACGGTATCATGGAATTTGAGATTTTTTGATTACTTTTGGTAATACATCAAATTCATATGTGGCACTAAAAGTCCGTGAATTCGGGAGCAATTAGGGTTCAATTTCTTTCACTGGAATAGAATAGGGAAAAGATCTGGTCCAAAGACTGATGGATCTTCGTGACATTATTCACTAATAGAATTACTCAAAAATTGTCGAAATTTAGATTAAAAGTATGAGCTTTCTAATAGCTAGCAGCAGACATTTATCATACATCAGAATAATTAAATTTTTTGGTTATTTTCCCCGTTTAAAGTTCTTATCACTCTGCAATCCTGATTATTGAGATAATTTTTCTAGAAATAAACTACTCTAAAGCCAAAATTATTAACCATAATGATTATTATAACAAATATTATGAGAACGGAACTACAGCGAACTACAGGCTCTTTTTGAAGCCTGCCACACTTTCATCATCAGTGCCTTTATATGTGGTCCACTGTGTCTGGTGTCAGTTGACACTAACTTCATTCAGCCTTATATAAGTACATATTATGCAAAAAGAATATGTGAATAACGGCCTTTTTCACAATGTACAATCAAAAATAGAGGGCTCCGTAAGTAGTCTTGAAATGTAAATACGTTTTAATTAACTAGTTGTTAAATGTATTTTTAATTTAAAAATATTTTACTTAATAAGTAAAATATTAATTTGAGATTATTAGTGCGTTTAAAAAAATTTTAAACTTAAATTGTAACAATTCCCATAAATAACAACTAGTTATTAAATTGACTGCACCAGGTCAAGAAAATACTTGTGTGGCAACACTCTATTCTTAAATAGCTGTTGTTGTTATTTACATTTATTTTCTTTTACATACTCTTACGACTACAATTTGAAGCTGAAAAAAGTCAGCCAATGTAGCAATGGTAAAGTAAGAAAATAAAAAACATGTTGATTATTGAGTTCTTGTTTCAACTTTGTTATTTGTTGTTGAGCTCCTCATTTGTTTAAATGAAAGTTTATAACATAATAACTCTAGTTGTTCTAAGAAACTTTGGGTAAAGGTTCCCTGATGATCTGCATTAGCAACATTGAAATGCGCATAGGATCCAGCTAAGCCCCTCAATAATCAATTTCAATGTATTTTTAATTAAAAAATATTTTACATAATAAGTAAAATATTAACTTGGGATTATTAGTGCTTTAAAAAAATTTTAAACGTAAATACGTTTTGTTTTTTAAATATATTGTCGTAGCATGTATTATACTAAACCAATAATAATTGATGTCGTTTAATAAACGAAGCACGATGGATGTATTTATGTACGTGTAAATGAGTGTTTTTAAGCAATGTTGCGAAGACTTTTTCTTCGTAACAAACACTCAAAAGAAGTAGTGTTGATGCTTGTTATTGTGCATATTGTACGTTTGAGTGTGTGTGTGTGTGTGTGTAAGATGTAGATGGTAAGCTATTACGTGTTTAAGGGTGGCCCTTTAAAGCAACCCTATACAACTAATGTCAATGCATGTGTGCGTTTGTATGTGCGCAGAAAAATAAAAGATCATACACACAACGTGTGTGCATATGCACATGCATGCTGTTTGTATACGCGCCCACGCGCATGAAGAAGCAAGCATCACAATTTATTTTATCACGAAGTATTTTCTCCTTTACTCTTATACCTACAATAACTGAAACAAATTTCTTGCAAACAGTGTTATTTAGCATTTGCTTTAGAAGACTTCGCTGTAGTTAAGCATTTGAAAAATCTCTCATGTGTTAAAAGTTCTTGTAAGTTGTCTGAAAAACTAACATGTTAACTCTAAATCATATGTTCTGAAAAGCGGCGTGAATTTGATTCATTGTACTCCAATTTTTTGAAAGTTTTTTATTTAGTAAAAGCTCTATTTTTAACATCACTAATTTACAGCCGTTGTGTTGTTGCTGGTTCTTAACTAATCACACACATGTCTATTAAGTTGCTAATTTTTATTATACTTAAGAAAAATTTTGTTTTTAATACTTTTAAGTATATTTGTAGAACTTTTGGCACAAGCCCATGGCTATCAATATTACTTAGTTTTTATTAACTTTGTTTCACTTACTTATTTTGCTTTTTATGATTCAATTAGGCTAAAGTTCGTATCGATCGCTTTTACTATTTAATTCAAAAAGCTGAGCCTGAACGCTCCTGTTAGAAGATACTTTTTATAACCTGAAATGAAATATATATTTCAACATTAGAAATATTGTTAAAAAAAAAAAGCAAATTAGTTTCAGCAAAACTCAACTCTGGAATAACTCTACGAGGTTCTTTTTGCAAAAACATTCAATTAAAAATATCAATTAACTTTTTTACAATGCAATAATTAAATACTTTAAATATTAAATACTTAACACCATATTAGTAGTATCAGGTGGGCAGCACAAAATGAGATTTTTATTTTTCTTAAAAAAAAAACTATTTCATTCATAACTCAAATAATAATACAAGTTGAATAAGTAGGAGTCAAGTATAATTGAAATGGTTTAGGTTATAAAAAAAATAAAAGTTATTGCATTTATATACTAATTTTTCATTTGGAAATACTGTAGAAAAATCTTTTATCTATTCATAAGCTTTGATAAATGGTTTTATTATAAAAAAAGCAACAAAATGCTTCCACTTGAACACCAAACACTGTATGATGAAGTACAAGTATTACAAATTATGGCCATATTTGTTAAATTTACTCTTACAAGAACAACAAAAATAATATATTTAAACGAAATTCCAACACGATCATATTTTTGTAATTCAATTAAGCCAAATCTTATTAATGACTCTTAAAGTTTCATAACTTGTATAACTTTGTGTGTGCAGACAGACAGACAGTTATTGACAAAAATGTTTGATGTAATATATATTTTTTTTACAAGCGGTAGCGGTAGGGTTTTCAGTTCGTACTAAGCTACTGATCATTAATGGGTCTTTTGCCTAACTATTAAAAAATATTTTACTCACAATTTACTAAAAAAAAACTCTATAGAAATAACCTCATTTGTAACAGCAGCATGGACTATATATAGCAGAGAACAGCAATGAGTAGTAAAAAAGTGAGTGAAGTTGAATTATGACTTATAATTTGTTGTACTTATGCAATGTTGTCTATGAATCATATTCACTCGAAAGTTTGAAGTGCTCATCGAACTCAGACTTAGCAACATTTATGACGTTGTTGATTTCGACTCTCCTTAACTCAATGCCTATGGACGATGCAAAATAAGTATGATTCATAATGCGAACTGTGCATAAGAAAATTAAAGTTCTCATTATGTGGTTATGTGTTTCTTTATTGCTTTTTTTTTGTTTTTTTTTTGGAATTGAGAAACAACCCTATTTACTACTATTGTATAATACTTGCAAACTGTTTAATGACTTTCAAATAAACATACATGCATGAGTTGAGTGAATTGAATCAATGTGAGTAGTATAAGTATTTTCCTAGAATTAGAAATCAAACTGAGGTCATTTATGAGTGTGGGTGTGGTATGACTATGATATCGACGTCGCATTCATATTTATTTCAACCTATACTTATACAGCAATGTCATCGTTAGTATGCGTAAATCTGTGTAGTTGAGCTTAAATGATGTCTACTCACTTACAATTTCATGAGTCAGTATGAATAGAGAAAAAACCAATCATTTGCCGATCACTGGTCTGTAGGCGATGTGTTCACTTGGTATGTAATGATCCATGTCGTTCAACGTACGGAGACGAGCTTCATCAGCATCGAAATCAATATTTTGGACACTAAGTGAATTCGGGAGATATCTATGTATATAAATTTTTAAGACAAGTACTGCTGAAACCAAGATCACATTGATCAACAGCAAAGAACATCACGCAGTTGTAACAGGTTTTTTATTTGACAAATATTTAAGTGATATACTTTGATGTACGAGGGCTACTATTTAATATGTCGGGAATAGCAAATAATAACAAAAATTTTTAAGTGAAAATTGCTTTAGTGTATTTCGAAATATTACCCTTGATAATCAATATAATTTTGCATTCGTTCGAACCATTTGGAGGTGGAAAGGTCATTTACTATGAAAGAGCAGCCTTGGGGCTTTCAATTGGAATCCATAAGGAGACTGAAGGAGCATAGGAGATGACATTTGCAAGAAGGAATTGAAATTCAAGTTAGTGCCAACGAAACAGTTTCATTAGACGTTTTTCACAAATCTAATTATAACTTCACATATCTAATGAAAATTTCACGAATATTGTGAAAGAATTTCATTAGAATTGCTTCGTTGGTATTCTAGTTTCGTAACAATATTTCATTGGATTTATGACAACAATATTTTCTAAAGCTGTACTCATTGTATGTTTAAGGGCATCTGATTATAACGCCGGGCTTTGTATTAACATAATTTGCATACATTGAACTTCATATTTTCTAACAAATCTTTTGTGTAATTTTTTACTCAAAATTTACAGTGAACACCATCTATCATAAACCGCGTGACGTGTGTATGGCCAAGATGTCAAAGAAAAAAATCGCAACATATCGTTATAAGTAAATAAAACATATTTGACTTCGTTGTAGTAAAAATCATAAAAAGTATTATAATGAAAAAAATTATGCAGCAGGTACGAAAGATTGGTGAGTATGTTTGATTTGTCTCAGTGGTGGAAATATAAACTCTTCACAATTCCAATTACTGAAATTGTGTTCACTCCATTTCTTTAAAAATTGTCCATAAATTTTTTTTTATTTTCTAAGTGGCCATCCATACATAAGAGAGCTAGTTCAAGACCACCAGACCTAATAAATAAAGCATAAAAAAACTCAACGTAATCTCCTACAGAAAAGTTAAAATGATTTTTCTTCATGTTAATTCGACATTATTTACAGCAAGCTTAAAAAAAAAGTTTTTTCCTTTTGAAATAACTTTATTTCTGTGGCAAAATGGAATGTGCATATGCGAAACTCATTTTCGGTTCCCCTGGTAATAATTAACGTGACTAAGAAGATTTATGACAACAATATTTTCTAATAAATAAAAAACTATTATTACATTATTTAACCCATCGTTTCGCTGGTATTCTTCAGCTTCTTCAGGCACAAGTTTTATTAATCTGGCAGCGATATGTAAATATAATAGATATAATAAATAAATATTTATTTATTATTTCATTGTTTAACTGCCAGTTTATAGAAGCCATGTAAAAATGCTCGGATGTCTATTTATAATGAAAACAAAAACTAATTTTGAGTGCTTTGTTTTTGTTTTCAATATAAATAGGCAGACGAGAATTTTCATATAATAAAGTTATTTCATTGCTTTTATTGAGTTATTTCATTGTTTTAATGAAGTTATTTATTGTTTTAATCAAATAGTTGCATTGTTTTAATGAAGTTATTTCATTGTTTTAATGATATTATTTCGTTGTTTCGGTGAAGTTATTGCATTGCATTGATGACACTGTTTAATACATTTTTCGAAGTTTTCATTAAAATAATTTTAACGAAACTGGCTTCATTAATCCAACGAAGCGTGACATTGGTTGAATTTTAATAAATTTTTTCATTGCATTAATGTCGAAATTCATAGAACTTATGGAAAAAAAATTTTCAGTGCAGTAAATATTTCAGCTAAACCCCTAATGCACATATATGAAAAATTAACTAAACTTAAAAATAGAAAATTGGCACCATTTACATATTTTCTTTCAATTAGACATAGCTATTTCGGTTTAAAGTTATTTTTTCATCTATCGTACAAACAGTAAATAGAAAATAGTTCAATAACAGTTTATTTATTACTTATAAAGACTCAAGAAAATTATTTAAAAAAAAAAGTATATACACAAAAAAATATTATATACCAAAAATATATGCAAATTAGAAATCAACACTGAAGTTAAAAAAAAATCTATACAAAAAAGCACTCTACATGAATAAAACTCTGACAAAGCACCCAGTAACGTTGGCAAAAATGAAATAATGCCACCAAAAAGAATAAAAAAAAACAAAAGTTAAAACATTTGCAAAATCACGCTGTATGGAGACCAAGTAAAATAAACTAAACTGAACACCACCAACAACAAGCGCAACAACAGCAACAACAATTACAAAAGGTACAGCACGTAGCTAATGGCACCCAACAGTGACATAATTTTTAACATTCATCAATCACCCATCGCACATACAAAATGGACAAGAGGTTCATATTAGTAGTTCATTGGAGAATAAATTGTACCTAACAAATTAAAAAAAAAAAAAAATAACCTACATACTACCAATATGACACGAGATATGAATTAGGGTTATTATACACTATCTCCCTCACTCTCTGTTTCACCTTCTTGTGTTTACTCTGCGTCTCTATGAGATGTAATAAAGTGATAATATAAAAAAAACTAGGTAGAGACATAAGGTTTCTACCAATTAGTCGTACCGAACAATTACTACCTTCCACCACCATAAAAGGAATTGAAGTTAATACTCCCTAAAATATAAAAAGTATATTTGTTTTCTTAGCCAAGTTAATTATTACCAGGGGAACCGGAAATGTGTGCTTTACATGTGCACATTCCTTTTTGCCAAGGAAAAAGTTTTTTTTTAATATTACTGTAAATCATGTTGAATTAACATGAAATGCATATAAAGAAAAACCATTTTAACTTTTCTGTAGGAGATTATGTTGAGATGTTCGGTCAGGTGGTCTTGATTTCGCTCCCTTATTTATGAATCGCCGACCTACAAATTAAAAAAAAATTATGGACACTCCTTAAAGAAATGAAGTGAACACAGTTTCAGTACTTAGAATTGTGAAAAGATTTTATATTTCCAACACTGAGACAAATCAAACATACTCACCAATCTTTCGTACCTGCTGCATAATCGTTTTCATTATTTTACTTTTTGTGATTTTTACTAAACAACGGAGTCAAATATGTTTTATTTACTTATAACGAAATGTTGCGATTTTTTTTCTTTGAGATCTTGGCCATACACACGTCACGCGGTGTATGATAGATGGTGTTCATTGCAAATTTTGAGTAAATTACACAAAAGATTTGTTAGAAAATATTAAGTTCAATGAATGCAAATTATGTTAATACCACAAATGCCGGCGTTATAATCAGATGCCTTTACACATACAATGAGTACAGGTTTAAATTTTTAAGATCTTGGGCAATTGTTGCTACATCATTTCTAATCCTGCCATGCTGTACTTAGAAGTTTTGGCTACTTAGCATGTAACAACCCACCCAAAAGTTTGATTAGCCAGCAAGTAATACGAAGGCTTTCGCAAACACGCTTACAAGCATATTTGCCCAAAGTTAAGGTTGGCCAGTTATACAGAGATATAAATTATATAATAGAGGGCTGCGTAATCAGTCTTGAAATGTAAATACGTCTTGTTTTTTAAATGTATTGTCGTAGCATGTATTATATTAAACCAATAATAAAAGCTGTCGTTTAATAAGCGAAGCATGATGGATGTATTGATGTACGTGTATATGAGTGTTTTTAAGCGATGGCGACGACTTCTTGTTCGTAACAAACACTCAAAAGATGTAGTGTTGATGCGCGTATGCTTGTTGTTTGGCATATTGAACGTTTGAATGTGTATGTGAAATATGTAGATGGTAAGCTATTATGTGTTTAAGGGTGGTTTTTTAAAGCAAGCGCACACAACTAAACTCAATGCATTTGTGCGTTTATATATTTTTTAAAACGATTTTAAAATGATTATTTCAAAAAGCAATAAACGGTGCAGAGGTAGCCTCCCTCCGTGCCGTTGGAGACATCGATTGTGCGTTATCTGTGGAGACATTTTGTAAGAGTAATAATTCTTACGTAATTGCTCGTCAACCAATTTTGTTCAAAGTTTGGTATTCGGCGTATACGTGATGGACCGAGTGTAAACTTAATTCGTTCGTGGGTGCAGCGATTCCACGCAACTGCTTCGACTATGAGTGTCCGACGGCCAGGGCCCAGTCGATCTTCAAGAATTTCCGAAAACATTGAGCTGATTGAAAGTATTTTACGTGAAAATCCGCGACTTTCAACATGGAAAAGAGCAGCCTCACTGGGAATTTTAACGAGCGATTATTCAGAAAATTTTAAAAAAACAACTGAAGTTTCATCTTTTTAAAATTTAAACCGTACTGAAAGAAAGTGACTTTGATTTACGCAAAAATTTTTGCGAAACGATAATGGAGCGTTTTCGCATTGTAAATCACATTTTTTGGAGTGACGAGGCTCATTTTCACTTAAACGGCAAAACCACCATTACTGGTCTCCAAACACTCGCAACCCTCGATTGAAACATCAAAAGTCATTGCATTGCCCCAGGGGAACTTTTCGGTGTGCCTTATCCACGCATAAGAAAATTGGACCATTTCTTTTTCAAAAATTCTCGAGGTCAGACGACGAATGTCAATGGTGAGAATTATTGACGCATGATTACGGAATTATTTTTGCCAAACCGGTGAGCTCATCCATAGTACGCTTCAGACACGTGGTTTCAACAGGATGGGACGAATGCACACAGCCAGAACTTCGATGAATTATCTTGGGGAAAATTTACCCAAAAACTGATCAGTCGCTTTGGGTACATCCATCCCATGGCCACCGAGATCGCCCGATCTAACTCCCATGGATTTGTTTATAGGACTACCTCAAAGAGAGAGTTTATAATGACAATCCTCAATTTTTGGTGGCTTTAAAGGAAAATATTCGTCGAGAAATGAGTCCAATTGAACCAAGTTTACTATAGCGTGTGGCTCAGAACACAAGGCTCTGTTTTGAACAGCGTGTTCAACTTGATGGAAGACATCTAGATATCATCATATCTTTAAAAAATAAATCCGCATTTCCATTCTATCGTTCAATGTTCTTAATGAAATTTTGTGTAAATTATTACGTTTTTTATTTAAGTTTGAAAATATAAATTTGCTACCAGACACCCTGTACATGCATGACATTTATATACGCGCCCCTGCGTAGGAAGAATCAAGCATCAAAAAATCTTTCGTCACGAAGTATTTTCTTCTTTACTCTATACCTGCAATAACCAAAACAAATTTCTTGCAAACAGTGTTGTTTAGAGTTTATTTTAGATCTCGCTGTAGTAAGGCATTTGAAAAAACCCTCATGTCTTAAAAGTTCTTGTAAGTGGTCTCGTGCAGGGGTCTATTGTATAACAAACGTATTATTTTAATTTTTTTTCTCTCTTCATTAGAGTATTTTAAAAATTCTTTTTTGTAAATATTGACTGTTGTTCGTTAGGAACGAGTGTGGAGTGCATTAGTGGCACCTCCCTAATGACATGTTCAACACAAGTTAAATTGCTAAACAAGAAAAATAGGAGCGTTCCTAAAACGTTTATATTTTTTTTTTTTTTTTTTTTTTTGATTTATAAAAAATGTTAGTGATTTTTGTTATTGGTTTCATTTTCATATATACATATGTGTTTTTCTCACCAGACAGTGAGTCACAGCAGCCACAATCGTTTAGTTCTAAATGTATAATCCATATAAATATTTATAAGTTTTGGTTTGTCATGTGTACGTAACGAGTGTATGGCTGACTACATTTGTTGCTTTAACAATTTCAATCCGTGTCATTTATTGTGAAAATTTTAAAATTTTGTTTTGATATATTTTGAATGTTTTTTTTTTTTTTTTTTTTTTTCATAAACCATTGATAGATAGACATATGGACAGACAAAAGAATGAAAATTTCAAGTGTTTTACATATAAAAGACAAAGTTATGCAATTTTTTGTTTCGAGTTAGATTTTGATTTTTGTAAACAACGACTTGAATAAAAGTTATATTCTAGATGTGTTATTTATACACTAGAAGAAAAATGTGAGTTAGTTTATAAACAAACATAGCAAGACATGCACTTATACATATACTGTGTAGTATATACAGATATCCATGTCTATAGATTAAATCTGTGAAGCAGAGGAAACTGACTGTTACTGCATGTCATTTTTAGGGTTCCGTACACCAAAGGTGAAAAGGACCACTATTGTTTTCGCTACACTGTCCATCTGCCCGTCGCACGCTATTTTCTCAGGAAGCGTAAAAGCTACGGACCTAAACTTTGGACAGAATATCTAGAACCTTGGCCGCTACAACAACAAATACATGAGAATTAAAATGCTAAAATCCCATGTAATATACATACAATTGTATGTACATATGTATATTGACACTTGAAATTAGAAAAATTAGTGTATTTTTATATACACTACAACAATTAACACAAAAATTTTAAAAATTTTAAACTAAAGGGTGGTCCATCAGTTAATGCAATTTTGACTATGTAATTTTGACAACTTGCTATATCTTGGAAACCGTAAGAGGCTTACTCTTAAAATTTTCCAAAACGGTAAAACTAAAAAAATCAAAAAATCGCCAAAACAAAAAAATTGCCAAAATTCAAAAAAAAATCGCTAAAACGAAAAAAAGCATCCAAATTAAAAAAAAATCTAACACTTAAATAAATCGGCAAAACCGAAAAAATCGACAAAATAAAAAAATCGCCAAAATTAAAAAATCGCCAAGAACCGAAAAAAATCGCCAAAACGCGAAAAAGGCGGCAAAACTAAAAAATCGCCCAAATGACAAAAAAAATCGCCAAAATAAAAAAATCGCAAAATTGAAAAAACGCCAAAAACCGAAAAAAATCGCCAAAAACGCAAAAGAAGCGCCAAAACTAAAAAATCGCCTTAATGAAAAAAATCGCCATAATGAAAAAATTCGCCAAAAGGAAAAAAATCGCCAAATTTAAAAAACGCCAAAGACCGAAAAAATCGCCAAAAACTGAAAAAATCGCCAAAACGCAAAAATACGCCAAAATTAAAAAATAGCCTTTATGAAAAAAGAATCGCCAAAATGAAAAAAAGACCAAAAAGAAAAAAATCGCCTAAATTAAGAAACGCCAAGAACCGAAAAAAAATACAAAACGGGGAAAAAAGTGCCAAAACTAAAAAAAATCACCAAAACCCGAAAAAACGCCAAAACTAAAAAACGCTCAAAACCGAAAAAACCCACAAACCGAAAAAACCAAAACTATTTATTATATAGATTAAAGTTTGTATTGAATTACATATCTAGTGTCCGTACGGAACCCTTCGTGCGAGGGTCAAAGTCGCACTTCACTGAATTTATTTTATTTCATAAGATTTTTTTTATTTTTAGAAATATTTGGAGGTCTCAAGCAATGGTTATAAAAGTCATATTGTCATAATTTTTTTTTTAATTATATTAGGTGGTGACAAATAATGTTTTAAAAAAAATGGAATAAAGATGCTTGTTTTGTGAAGATTTTTGTTTGAGGCTTTCATTCAAACTTATTATGTTTGTATATTGTGATTCTCAATATAGTTTACAAGTCATACTACAAACATAGGAAGTTTGTTAGCTAAATCCAAAAGTGTTTTGGGTTGAAGTCTATTGATGAGTTCGAACAGCGGGTACGAAATGCAAAGAGACATTGCTGTACCATAAAAACAAGCAAAAAATTTCAAATTATAATTGTTTTTAACTGGTGTTTTTTTATGGGAATTGTTACACTTTCACATGCCTATTCACAGAAAAAGTCTCAAGTCAGTCACAAATTTTGTTATGACAGAGTTCTATATTTACTCTTGTGAATCGGTCTTAATTTTGTATTCTCGAAACATAGTCACAAAAATCCAAATTTTATACTTAACATTACATGTTAATGAAAATTATGACAATAAAAATTATGGCATTTGAATATTGAATAAAAAATAAAAAACATACATACATACATACATATGCAAATAATATTGGAGTACGTGGTCCAATATAGGTGAAAAGACTAGTTACATCATGGCCCCATGTAATGCAGTCATGGACAATGGCGCTTTCATACAATCATTCAATGCTGCACGATAAGTGTTCGTTTAGTCTATAGCTATTCCATATGCGGTAGTTTTGGGGTTAGTCCGATGTAATGCAAAGTTTGGCCATGTGGTCCAACCTTGGGACATCGCAATGTTAAATCGACCAGCTTTTTCATATATTTGGAGTAGTTTTGGAGTGCTCCTACTCCTCTTTGGACTAGTCCTTACATGCATGTATGGACTAGTCGCATTATCTGCAGAGCATGAATCCCTATTTCCCTTGGTCACGGCAGGACACGTGAAGGCCTGGATCACCTATCCTTTTTTTATTTGGTTTATTATTGTCTCGATAAGAATGATATGAAAGAAAAAACTGAAAAAGTAGTGCGAAACAGAATAAGTCGCAAAAATGTTCACTGTTGGTATTTTTGTCTGTTTTACAGGTATGTTCTCACACTCGCAAGGTTTTCAAATCGCATGTGAGTTGCAAATCGCTAAACTTGTTTCTACATGTTCTGTAACTCATGCGTTTTGCTTGCGACTTGTCATATTGATTTATGCTCAAATCGTCAGAGTATAAGGAAACAATGGAGAGGAAAAATTAGCAAAACAAAAAAGCTTTTTTTAAATTTAATATATTTTATTAAAATTGTCAGCAAAACCGTCTAGTTTTGATACAAATAAAAAGAAAACATATTTAGGGCCATTATTACAACTTAAAGATAGTTAAAAGTAGGATTTTATCGGACGTATAAAAAGCTATACATTATTGCAAATTGGATTTAACTTACCAGGTAGGATAAACTTGTCTGTAGCCTATCGCTCACTTTAGGTTAAAGTAAAATTTTGCAAATGATAAAGTTTTTATACTTCCGATAAAATCCTACTTTTAACTATCTTTAAGTTGTAATAATGGCCCTTAATTTAATATATTTATCATTTTATTGTTTGTTTAAAGTTCAGTTTATTGTAATTTCATCAGTTCACTTCAGTATACCCTTGCGAGTTCAACTCGCCAAAATTCTGGCGTTTGCGATTTACAGAACACTTATCTTGCGAGTTCAAGTCATAATCGCAAATATTATACGAGTTGCGGGTGTGAGAACATGCTTGTTAGATAAGATTGCCCTAAGTACAATTTAAAGCCTACTCAGTTTCTTTCTAAGTGCGACGAACAAAGTCGCGGGATAATGCTAGTATAAATATAAATATAAGAGTAAAATCTGGGACCACATCTTTCTATTCGATTAATTGTACATCCTAGTATTTATTTTAAAAATTATGTTGATAGAATTTTGTTTTGACAATCGGAAATTTTAGTCTTTAGTCACAATGTTAAAGTTATGACTATTTTTCAGTCACAATACTTTCTGTGAATAGGTATTTAAGTTTAAAATGTTCTAACGCACTAATAATCTTAAAATATTATTTTACTTATTAATTAAAATAGTGAAGAAGTGCGCACAGGATCCAGCTAAATGCCTCAATAATCAATTTCAATGTATTTTTACACAGAAAAAACTAAATTTCATTTTCAGTAACCAAATTCATTGAATCAGTAAATTGTTTGTGTGAATGCGGACCTACAAAGAAATTTGTAGATTCTGATAACAATTTTGTAAAAATTTAACTGGAAAGAAAAGTTTTATTTTTAGTTAACTTATTATGGCATTAGAGAAAAAAGTTAACTGAAACTCAAAATATTTTCAGTCTAATTTATTAATAGGAACAGAAAAACATTTTTGCAGATTTTTTTTTGTAATTATTATTCAGCAATTTTTTTTTTATAATTTACAAATACATTCACTAAAATTGTTCGTATTATCAGAAAATAAATTAACTGGGGCCTAATTCCTGCACTCGTGATCGGAATTGCATTCGAATAGAAATTAATTTCGATGACTAGAAATTTTCGGAGGATGTCACTCGTTACCAAGCGAATCGAGTTTTTGTTTCAGTGTTGGAATAAGGCAAATATATTTATATATAAATTCATTTCACAACACTGAATAAATTGTAAGCAAAAGCATATGTTTGTATATATGTATGTGTGCAAAAACATATGTATGTACGTACATACGCACGTATATGCAGAAAAAAGAAACGAATATACATAAATATTATTTTCATTTTGATTTAATTAATAGCTTAATAATAATAAATTAGTGTAAGGTTAGAGAATAGAGCACTAGCTACATTTTCGATTCCTTTATTGGTTGACCAGAAGCAGTTAATTTGTTATTTATACCCTTTTCACACTTACTCACATCTTTGAGGAATGCGTGGAATATGTTGAAAATTGAAAAAACCTGTTCACATTACAACATCTTTCATCTGTCATGTATTATAATACGATTTTTACGAGTGTGAGCAACTAATAATTAAATAATAAAATTCAATTTAAAAATTCAGTAGAAATTGATTTAATTGCTGGCTCCTGAGGAGCAGAAACAAATAATGCTAGAAATTATGTAGAAATTATGACAGCGGACAATGATGATAAAGATATATTAAAAATTTTATCCGCAAAGATTTTGCGTAGACATTTGCAACTATTTTTATGTAATTTACATATTTCGATTTGGAAAAATATATAACACATTTTAATATATGCCTACATATACATACATATGTATATAATAAAATCTTAGAGTAATTACGGATCTTTTTTTGGGAAAGATATTCCAAAATGTAGCTTTGAATGTAAATATGTACATATGTACATGCATATGTAGATATACATACATACATACATATGTATACATTTTTATAGTATGTATGCATGTATGTATATAGTTGTATACAGTTTTTCTAGTGATGACACTAAAATAATCGAAAGATGTTGAATGGAACAAAGTGAGATAGGAACATCTTTTGAAGATGTTGAAAGATGTTAAACATTCAGCCCTGTATAATTCTTATGGGAAGATGTTATCATCTTGCTAAATTGATGAAAGATGAAAGATGTGAGTAAGTGTGAAAAGGCTATTAGATGCTCCCAGAGTTGGTTGATTTTTTTATATTTTATTTTATTATTTACCAAGTCAGTGTGTTTTGTTATATTTGAAGTCAACTGGAAATTTTTTAATGTTGTTTATGGGAATTGTTACAATTTAAGTTTAAAATTTCTAAACGCACTAATAATCCCAAATTAATATTTTACTTATTAAGTAAAATATTTTTTTATTAAAAATATATTGAAATTGATTATTGAGGGGTTTAGCTGGATCCTATGCGCATTTCACTGTTGCTAATGCAGATCATCAGGGAACCTTTACCCAAAGCTTCTTAGAACAACTAGAGTTATTATATTATAAACTTTCATTTAAACAAATGAGAAGCTCAATTTTAATTTGTATTTTTATACGTACATTTGTGCATTTATTCATTTATAAATAAATAAGTCAAATATTGAACATACATTTTCCTTTTCTTCGCTTTTTCTATGTTAAACATGATTTCGAATGGCTTTTTGCTTGCGAGTGTAAAAACACGAACGGTTGCATTCGAATGTATGCACGTTATCGAATGCTGTCATTAGAAATTTCGATATGTGTTATTGAAAACCGAATGTGAAAATCCCAAAAGTTAAAAAACTCGAACATTCGAGTAATAACTCGCTCGCAATCGAATGCGAGAATTAGGCCCCTGAATCAATAACAATTCTTATTTTTTTTTTTTTTTTTTTTTTAATTAGTAAAAGTTTTATTTGAAATAAATAACTGAATCAAATGAAAGTTTCAACTATTTCTTTTTACTTTCAAAAATTGGCTTGCTTTTATGGTTAAGCATTTCGTTCTCGCTTTTGGAACTCGTCAGTAGACTTCAATCCAAAAAAATTTTTAATTTAGCTAACAAACTCCGTATGTTTATAGTAAGACTCTTATTACTATATTGAGAATCACAATATACAAACATAATAAGTTTGAAAACCGCAAACAAAAATCTATACTATATTGAGAATCACAATATACAAACATAATAAGTTTGAAAACCGCAAACAAAAATCTTTAAAAAAAAACTAAAACGTTTTTTATATCTATAAAATAATTTGTAGAAAAAATTTAAAAAATCAGACAAATTTTTTTACAGTATGTAAAAATAAATTTAACTGAAAATAACAAATTTAAATATAAAAAAAAAATAAATCTAAAAAATTTTTTTCAAAATTTTACTTTATATAGATAATTTTCATTCTATACAGCTTTTTTTACATAAAATAAAATTGGAACAAATAATTTACTGGAACAGTAAAAAATATTCACTGAAACTAAATTATATTTCAAGACACACGTTTGTTTGAAAATTTTTTGGGTATAATTTTTTCTGTGTAACAAAGAAAGTATTTTACTAAATAAATAATTTGGGATTATTAGTGCGTTCACATATGTTAAAAAAAATGTTTTTTTTGGATACGGGCGTAAATCTAATTACAATTTTTTTGAATGGATTTCTATAAAATCAATCTTTTCCAGGATAAACTCATTGCAAAACTCAGAGTAAAATAAACTTTAAAAATTTTTCCTCCGTGTATTTAAAACAATTCTGTGTTGATATTATCTTGCAACATTTTACACAGTTTATTTTCATATTGATGTTGTTGTTGTTTCTTTAATACGAGTATTTGTGGCAATCCGTCATATTAAGGTTTTTTGTGCAATTTGCGATAAATTGCATGTCTGATTTTAAATATAGAATTTTAGAATTTATTTTTTTTTTCATATCTTTGTTAATTTGTCAAATTTATTTTAATGCCACCAGTCTGCAACTACTGATTTGCTTATATTTTTGCATGAGTTATAAAGTCTTTTTTTTTCTCCTAAATTCAAGAAAAAAAAAATACAAATACTGTTTTGTAAACAGTTTTTAAATACAATTGCCAACAATTATTCAATCGCAATTAAAGTGTGGGAATTATAGATTTCCAAATGAAAATTAAAATTTCTGCCCGTTAGCTGACTTTGATAAATATGAGGAAATATTTTACTTTAAAACGGTAATAGAATATTTCCATACAATTTTGATTAATGACTTATTGCCGTATTCGATAAACATAATTTGTATTTGAAGTGTGTGTTAAAACCAAACTTCCATACAATTATTTTTTTCTTTTTTTTTCTTAGAACACGGCCGTTAACTTTTTTATTTGTATTAAAACAAATTAGTAAAAATATTTGTCAAACGAACAAAATATATTAATATAATTAAATAAAAATAAAATCTTACGCAAATGTTCTAATAACCTAAAAAAAAGCAATTACAGTGAACTGGCGCTAATATGAACAAATTAAAACTAAGCCAGCTTACTTTTGCATAAATGTTTATATGTATATGCGAATGATATGTAGTTTCCTCTCTAACAACGTTTTTTCCATAAAACCAAATGTTTCCGTATGTAAAATTTTTTTATTTATTATTAAATGGATTTTTTTATTCCACATATTGCAGACTTCTAACTTTATTCGCTAAATTAGTAACACTCGCACCTTTTGCCAAATGCGATGATTTTGAGGTAAAAATGTATGATTTTTTACTCATATTGAAGAACTTTTCTCGGTAAATTTTTTCTTTCTTTTTTTTTTTTGTTAGAGAGAAGTAACACTCAGACAATGGATGCGTACTACTATTGCTTGGAAGACAGGTGGTGAAGGAAGAAAAGAAAGCTTCATTCTGTTATAAGCCTACTTTTTGCATGTTTTTAGTAAGGCAGTGTTGCAGCGCCTCTGGTGTCAATGAGATGTATTAATTTTTTTCAAAGCTGTGCTTAGTAGCCATTTAATAGTTATTTTACTTTGCCGATGATTCTTCTACACACGCTCTGATGTTCTACTTTACCGATTTTTACAAGAGCTCTGAAAAACACACAATCCTGCATTTAAAAAATGGGCGTTGATACGCCCATTAAAATTTAATTTTATATTTCACATACTCCTTCTTATCTCCGTCTATCAGATCTTTGTATTGAGGTCGGGTTTTGTGGCAGAAAGAATTATTTTATAAATATGTTATACATGATAGTAAAAAATAAATAAAAAAATTACATTTTAAGTAGATTTAATACAAATCTAATCACAAAATAGATTTCGTTTTGTATGGGAAATCTAGTAAAAAGCAGCTAGATTTACCTCGAAATCTTTTAAGTACTTTTTTTGACATTTATCAAGATTATTTTATACAAAAAAACCCATTAACCGAAAAGTTTTCAAAACTACAACCAAACAACTACAATATAGCTAGGTCACACACCTTTTTTGGCAGACCTTAGGTAATTCACTCATCTTTTTCATAAATATATTGTACAGGGTAGTAAAAATAAAATAAAAATATTAGATTTTGAGTAGATTGTCTACAAATCTACTCACAAACTAGATTTTGTTTTGTATGGGAAATCAAGTAATAGTGCATTTACACTATCTCTAAATTTAGTACTTACGAGATTTCGAGCTAAGTCTTGCTTCTTTTTACTAGATTTCCCATACAAAACAAAATCTATTTTGTCAGTAGTTTGTTGTAGATTTGTAATCAAAATCTTATATTTTTATTTATTTTTTACCACCCTGTACGACAAATGTATTTATAAAACAAAGATGAGTGAATTAGCTACAGTCTGCTTTAAAATGTATGTGAATTGGCTACATTGCTGTTGCTTGGTTTTAGTTTTGGAAAACTTTCAGTTAATGGGTTTTGTTTTGGATAAAAAATTTTTGATAAATGTCAAAAAACATGATGTAAATGGTATATATTTTCATGAAGATTTTAAATAATATCTACTAGATTTTGTGCAGGTGTAAATGCCCTGCAAGCAATTTTGCTTGAAATCAAGTATAAAACAACTGTTATTCAAGCAACACAGTCAATTGTCAATTGTGGAATTATACTTGATACGAATTGAACATTTTCTAGTACTGCCATCTTCCGTCAGCATATTACGGCTTTTTTCTGAAGTTTTAGCCAGCAACCCAGTGTTGCATTGACAAATTTCGACATCATTTGAAATAATGTACTCACATGAAAAATTTATAGAAAATCAATTCGCAAATTAGGCGATAAGCTCAGAAGTGGTGTAACCCACATCTAGTTATTTAAGCAATTGTTTTTTTTTATTACTTAATGGCTTTATTTCTTAGCAATATTATGATGTGTGCAAAATCGATTTTTATGCTTCCTTTACTTTTTTTGATAGTTGTTAATGTTAATAATATATTCATTACCAAAACAACAACCAAAAATCGAATGTGGGTTACACCGCTTCTGCGCTGATAGCTTCAAATTACTTAGTTTAGGCAAATCAAATATTTTGGCCTAAATCACGTGTGTAGAAACGTAGTATTAATGTGAGATTGAACCACTACGATTGGCCGCTTAAACTAGCAATTAGAACTACACATGTATGTATATAATCGACAACTCGAAAACTACAAACAAAGATTAAAGTTAATTAAATTTATAATCTCAAACTAGAAAACTGGCTCTTAGCAAACATTAAAAAAAACATTTTCAGTTTATTATTTTTAACCCTAGAATATCATACTTATTTTTATATCGCAAACGTCATGCTTCGTCGAATCGACTACGACCTATTTCAAGAGCCAATAAAAAACGTCTTGAGCAAAAATAAGTATGAAAATAGATTTATTATTGATATTTAGCTAGTTTTTAATTATCATATAACGAAATTCATATATTTCTTTTAATCGTTTAACGTAAAATTAACATTTCATAGACTTCTATCAATTGGCATTTTTTCTTAAAATATAGCATTTATAGCATCAATTGTATGAAATATTACACATTTTTTTCCATTAAGTCTTGTAGTTTCTTATAATAAATTTATTAAACTAAAAAAGCAACATTAGTTTCGAGTAACTGATATTAGCGGCTAACGCTATACGAAAAACGAAACAAAAACAATCACAAAAAATATGTTTTAAATCGAAAATAAAATCGCGCGTCGTCATTTCGACGAAGTATGATAGTGCAGGGTTAAATGTTTAAGCTTGTTAACCGTTAAGAAGACAAAAGCTTTTCTTAATAATATATTCTCTACGAAAAGCTTTCTTCGACTTCCGTTCGCATACCCACGAATTACTGTCAAACGCATTGCTCACGAAACACAGCCAAATGACCTTTTGCTTTGCAAGGCAAAATTTGTAAAAACATCTGTTTTTTGTTCGTATACAAGTAATATTTGGCATAAACAAGCCAACCACCATACATACATACACACACACACACACACACCCACACACACATTCATGTCATATGATGATTTGTTTGGGCTGTTCCTCAAACAATAGAAATTTTGAAGTGATTTTTTTTAAATTACTTTTCTACTTTACTTCTTCTGCGTTGTGGTGGTTGTTTGTTGTTTATATTAATATTTTGTTGCTATTTCCTACTCATCTATTGTTTTGACAATTCATACTGTTTACTACAGAGAGTTTAATAAACTTTTGTAACATTTAAAAAAAAAATATTTAATAGGCCTGCGCTAGAAATTGTTTGAGAGAGCATTCATTACAAGATTAAAACTAAGTGGCTGAGAATAAAAAAGACTATGTAAATAAATTAATTTATTCAGTAGTCAGCGGGTGTAAGCAGTTTTTTGCTTTTTTCTTTTTTTGTTTGTTTACTTTGAGTAAACTTGAAAAGATTATTGTGCCTTCCTCTTTGATGCGGAAAAAATTTTAATTAATTTAAATTTCTTTAATTAAATTTAATGACAAAATTAGATAATTACTTTTTAATTTGGTGTGTGCTTAAAAATGCTATGTTTTCTTTAAACAAAAATTAAACCAAGACTCAAGTGCAACATGTAAGTGGGTGAATTGAAAATTCTCTAACAATAATATACCCCGCATCCCTCTTTATAATACTTTATTAAAAAAAATCATAAAGCCTGTTTGCCACAGAGGAAAAAATTCTCAAATGGGAATAAAAAAATTTTCAAATGTGTAAATTGTGCTTCAAAAAATTAAACTCTGTTCTAATTGAGCTAGCAACAAGCGAGTTAATATATTTAAAAGTACTTTTGACCAAAATCTCACTTATTTTGTGCGATTTTTCAGTTAGTTATAGCCCAATGACTTAGTGCTTTATTCGACTTATAGTCTCATATGGAGCAATAGCTTAATTCGCCATGTTTTATAAAAGGTTTATAAAACAATTTTTGTATGGAAAATTATTTTAGAATTATTTTTTATGAATAAGACCCATAGTGCTAAGAACGAAGTTTTCCTAAATAATATAAAACTGTACACCGAATTTCCTAAGTAACTGCAAGAGAAATACATATCTGAAAATTTATTTGAAAATTGTAAAGCTCCATGCCACAAAACAGCATAATATGGTACATTGGTTCAAAATTAGCCTATCTCGACTTAGGCACTTTTTCTTTTTTGTCACAGAAATGTATATTAACAAGGTTTATAGTTAAACAAGCTTAAGCTTCTAGTGGGAAAGTATTAAAAGTATAAATTTAAAAAAATCTCGAGACAAGCGGTCTCTGTGTTATTTCAAATATAAAAGTTTTTTAGTTAATTTTAATTATTATTCGAACTCCATTTGTTTCTATATTTGTGATTTGAACGGGCTAAGGTTCGTAATGCTTTTTAAGCCAAATTACATGTGATAATTATTAATGAACAAATAACACCAAAGTCTTTTGTAAATATTCTGACTAACGGCTGGCTGTTCCGTTCAACTATGTGTTGTTAGTCAGAATATTTACTTACTACTATCACAATGTTATTAAAAAAAAAGAAGGTTAGAAATAATTTTGTGTGTAGAAAAGTATTGATTTAACGTTTCAATAAATTTTTTTTAAATTTTATAAGAAACAATATGATACTCTGAACAATTTTCAGGGTTAATATGTATAGAGTACAGACGTGCACAGTTCCACCTAATTACACAAGAAAAAGCACGTTAAATTTTGCCGCTTATTCTAACTTCATGCCAGTTTTTTCTTATACATAAGGCTGTTGTCGTTTCATAGGCTCCCTGTAGAAAATTTGGTGACAATTGATCCAAACGTACTCATCCTATGTATGGTGAAAAAAGACATTCGTTTAAATGGTTACATATACACCATTTTGGTAATGTATCGTCTTGATCTTGAGCCAATTTAATTGGATCTCGGTCTAGTATTGTAGGAAACGGCACTGAACATGTTCGATGTGGTTGAATGCATGGAACTATCACATAGTGTAAATATAATGTTAATTGCTCCCTCCAATGTGACTCTGGAACCAGTCAGGTAACTATACTTAACTGGTATTTATACTTTTGAAACATGAGTGGCCCTGTGGTTGAGTGGGTAGTATGCAAGCCTGTCATGCGCGAGGTTGTCGGTTCGAATCTCAAAAAATTTTCTCTTTAAAAATAAATTATAAATTCATTTGTAACAATAAAAAAAATAATAAGTTTTCATTGTTACAGTTAAATGTCGGAATGACATTTTATATATAATTTATATTATTCTACACCGAATAGGTCCCTATGGGATAGTTAAGTGACAAGTCACAAGCTGCATGAAAAGTATCAATTAACCCTATCCTAGGCCATTCCCATGTAAAAGTGACTGGTCCGCTTCATATGAAGTGTTTTAACTCGTATTAGTCCCTATCATTTGGGATAGGGACTAGTCCGACTAGTCACAGTCACGTGACTAGTATTGTGTCAGTTCTATTTCCTGCAGGGCTATTTCACAGGTAGAATGCTTCTGTATAAGCTGGCCTTTTGTGAGCTATTATTCTGTCGATCATGTTAGCTAACAACAGCATAAATAAATTTTAAATTACATGTGATAATTATTCATGAACAAATAACACCAAAGTTAATTGTAACTATTCTGACAAACACGTAGTAGAACGCAACAACTCGCTGTTTTCGAATGCCCCTACGATACGATGAATCAAAACAATTCACATATTCCATTTGGAATAACAGCTGAGTGTATAAAGCAGAAATCTACATCAACTGACACCACACACAGTGGGCCAAACACAAAGAACACTGATGATGAAGGTGTAGTGGCCTTCAAAAACAGCTAGTTGTTTCGTTTTACTACGTGTTTGTCAGAATATTTACAATTAACTTTGGTGTTACTTGTTCATTAGAAATTTGCATATGTAATTTGGCTTACAAAGCAATACGAACTTTAGCCCAATCAAATCATAAATATCAAAACAATTAAATTTTTTCTATAAGTAGCAATACAGGCATGGATACGAATAAAATATAACAAATGACTTTATAAAAGAAATTTTACAAAATGGTGTATTTCGTATTAGAACAATAGTTTTTTTTTAATTTATTTATATCTTTTTAAAAAAGTTATTATTTATTTAATCAAACTGAGTTTTTAATCAACATCTTCCATTTGCTCAAACAAGGGTATGTTTAGAAAAAAAATTAAAAAAGTACTTTCATCAAGAAAAAAAAGTAACTATTGCCCACAATGAAAAAAAAAATAATTATTTCCTATAATAAACAACCTAACTACTGCTCAAGAATCGATTATTTTAGTCTCACGCCTTGTTAAAATCATTAAGTTGGTAATCCAAAAATGTTTAATTCCAAACTCGTTTGCCTTATTTGAAATTCGTTGCTTTGTAGTTAGGAGAAAGAAGTTGGTAATGTAATATCAATTGAATTACACCAGTGGTAGTCATTCTCTCAGGTCCAATTTTTTACTTTGTAATTAAATTGTAATTATTTTTAAGTTCCAGTTAAATACGGAAATGATTTTTGCAGTGCATATTTAAATAATACTTAAATGACAAACATTGTGTATTTAGATTATATTTAAATTTTATGACCATATCATATGTTGTTAAGAGTTTGTGTATTTATTGAATTCATATGTGGTCGTATTACAAAGAATTTCTTTCATTTTCATAAATATATAACATATACAATATATGAATAGAAAAATGAATTATGATGCTCGTTTTTTTTTCATAAAATGTGTTTTTATGGAATTTTAATTTTCTACATGTTCATTAGCTAACTTTCTTATTTATGTTAAACAGATGTTGTTTGCAAAGCTTTTCATTTTTTTCTAATACATGTATTTATTTATTGTATCTTCATATATGAACTAACAATAAGTATTCAAATCTTAAATCTATAAAAAAATTATTAGGCCCGACCAGTGTCGGATATAAACTTAGTGATGGTTATAAATAATACATTAGTAGTGATAATCAAAAAAAAAGGGGGGGGGGGGGGGGGGAAAGGTATTTTCAAGTAGTCCCATCTGGAGTGTTAGGTATAAGAGCCCGTGTGTCCCTCTTTTTTAGGCGGGTCCAGTAAAGTTCAAAATATTACGAGCAAGCGGATTTGGATGTGATTCGAGTTTTGTTAAATATTTGCCTGCGCATTTTGCAATTTCTTCAGTCACTAGTGGCATATTTAAATCACGATGTATAATAGAATTTTGGATGAACCATGGAGCCGATGTTATTAACCGCAAAATTTTGTTTTACCTTCGTTGGATTCTCTCGACATTGGAAGCTGAAAATCTTGGTAAGATCTTTGCCCGCCTTTGGAATCATTTTGATCTTGGCAAGTTTCCAGTTATGTAGAAAATACTGTATTCTTAAAATATCATTAAAAATAAATGGCAGGATTCTTATTGCAATATGAGGCAAGTTCATGAGCATTTTGTTACTAATGTCATCAAGTTTCGGGAGATTTCTTCGGGTTGAGTTCAGCAATTACTTTTTGTACTTCACACATCTTAAACCTTAAGGGACGAGGGGATAGAGAAACTACACTCGGTAAATTAGCAGCACCCGTACATGAATTGGGAGTGAATAAAGATTTTAAATGCTCAGGTAAAACTTTTTGGTTTTAAGATTTTCCCATTGGCTTACGCAGCTACACTTACTAGTGTATAAAATGTCAGCTCTCTAGCGCGAATTATATCTTTAGATTTTATCAGCATTACCTCTCCTCACTATTCCTAACTCAAAATTTTGTTGTGAGCAGCGCTAATAATTCATGCAAATTTTCTTCTAAAATATGCTAGACCGATGTAGATTAAACACAAGGCTAAGACTTTATGGGAGTGATCACGCCCAATTTTTAAGGTGATGCAAGATTTCACTAAATTGGCTTGAATTAAAAGCTGTATATTAAGTATTTAGTTCAAAACAATATTAGCGTGGCCCCGCCCATTCTGGTAAAATTTTTTGGGTTTTAAAATTTGTCTAGTTTGTTTCTCACTTAGACCTACTTGTATATCAAATTTCAGCTCCTTAGCGCAACTTTTAATTTTAAATTTTTATGGGCGTAACGCCGCCCACTTTTCCAAAGTCAAATTTTTTTTGGGTCAGTGCTTATTATTCGTGTCTAGTTTCGTTACAAACGGATAATAATAGCTAGATAAATAGTATATCTAAATATGCTGAGCCGCAGGGCATTAAAATGAGGTTTAAATTGTATGGGCGTGTCAACGCCCACTTTTTTAGTGAAAAATTTATAGCCTTGCATTACCGCAGTATATATGCCGAATTTCAATAAAATAGCTTCCATGAAGCACCTTAGATTAGCATTTTTAATTCTGACCTTTATGGGCGTATCCCCACCCTCCTGCTTAAAATTTCCGGGTTTTCAGATTTTTTTTTATTTTATTTCTTACCTAGACCTAGCTCTGTATCGAATTTCAGCTCAATAGCACAAATTTTAATTTTTATGGGCGTAGCCCCGCCCTCCTGGTTAAAATTTTAGGGTTTTCAGATTTTTCTGGTTCATTGCTCACCTAGACATTCTCGTGTACCAAATTTTAGCTCTCTAGCTATATCGGAAGTGCTTCAACAATTTGATAAGTGTGTCTGTGGTCACTGGTCAGTGAGTATGTCTTAAAATATGCACTTTTTGCACCTCTATATCTCCGGAAGCTTTCATTGTAAAACTTACAAACTTCGCATATGAGGTTATATGAATTTATTCTAATTATGATTTAAATTTCATAAGTTTACGGTCGCGGGGAACAAAGTTATAAGGGGGGTAAAAACAGCTCGAATGGCTTCGTGTAAATATACACACTGCGTGCATTGGCCGGAACTTGGCCTGGCGCACTGCCGTGCGCCTAGATAAGAGAACAAATCTAGAATTTCATTTAATTAAATTTAATATAGAAATACACTGGTTGCGTTAATTATAACAGACTTGTTTATAAAAATTATTAAGCCTTTATAAAGGGTTTATAAAACTGTTTTTTATAAAAAATTTTTCTTGTTAAGCCTTTATAAGACCTTAATAATTTATATAAATAAAGCCTTAAATAATTTTCTTAGAAGCAAATTCTATGGTACATAATTCGTGCCACGGGAAACAGTATGATAACTTTTGAACTAAGAAAAGTAAATGATAAAATTTCGAAGTTTTATAGAATTGAGTTAAGACTACTGTAAATGTATAACAACGAATCGGTGGTAGTTGTTCCTATCATTGACCCCACCACCCTTATACAGTTGAAAAGGTTTCAACTTGAGTTTGGGCGTTCAAAAGTACTGCCACAAGATGTTTTGAAACTTTAAATTAAAATAGGGCAAATTTGTTGCCGAATTAAGTTTATAAATTAAAGTCTAACTTTATTGAACATTTTACTGAAAGCAAAAGCTTCAAATCAGATCAGCATTCTGTTATAAATTATTACAATGAACTGTTACAATGCAATTGTAGTGAAATACAGTGTATTATAGCAAGTGGGGTACACTACACTAGACTACAACATAATTTTATTTAATATTTAATTTTTTTCTGTGGTACACTCAGGGAAAAGCTGCAACTTAAAAATAACAATGCGTTATATTAATTCAATAATTTTTAATATAATAGAAAATGTATATTGAGGTATTTAAAAGTGAATAAAATTAATAAATTAATACTGTAAATTAATATTTTTCCATATTGAAATAAGAAATTTCAACATGACTGGACTTTCGTTAATGTTTCTTATTAATTCAATATGGTTTTTATTGATTTTAAGCTGTTTTTTCTCTGGCTGTAGATTTCATATATATAGAAAGATATTTTTAAAAGATTATTTTCTTAATTTTATTGCACAGGGGAAGTAACGTAAACATTTATATTAATATATTCCGTTTTTACTTTTATTTGATACTAGTGCGAAAAAAATATTAAAAAAATAACTTTAAAGTCCTTTAAAAAGGATAAAAGAAAAGGAAATGTAAAAGCAAGTACGACGCTCATATGCAAACACGCGCATTAATTTTAAACCAAATACTTATAACTTTAAACATCCAATAGCTATGTTTATACACATTTTTTAAATTACGCAGCACAAACGACAGCAACTAAAACTTATAGACTGTATGAGCTGCAATGATAGGCATGAGTATAAAAATACTCTTACTCTTATTAATCGGCTACACATGCTCATATACAGGGCTATTTTATTTACACGCATACCTTCAGCATGTTTTCCAACAGCTTTACATATACTCACACATGTTCCATTCCCTTTTATATACACAAACTTATGTATTCGATGGCTAATGATGAATAAATATCACGAATATCGTGCGTATATTTTTTTTGTCCGATTAAATATCCATAGCGTTAGTATTTATAAGCGTAATCAGACTATATGTATGAGAGAGAGAGAGATAGAGAGTCAGTGCGCTTGATGAGCATGTTCCCTTTTATTTTAAGTTGTAGCGTATTTTGCTCTTGTATGTTGAAATCGCCTGTAGCCATTGTTGCTTGAGAGAAAATATGTGTGCATACGAACATTTGAAACACAACAATTATGATCATACGCAGTAACTAAAATTAAGACTATTTACTTATTTATATTTTTTTTAGTACTCATTGTCTTTCTCTGGTGTGTGAAAAGATAAAAACTGGCAAAACCTTATTTTGTATTGTTTAAAAAGACTGTGTTGCAAAATAAATTTTTGCGATCGTTAGCGTTTTGTCGAGTGAACTAGTTTATGAAACAAGTAGTAATTTAAAAAAGTCTAAAAACCCGACAAACCCGAGGGCGACCAACTTTGTACCGTTACATATCCTAAATGGTCATTCGAAAGGAAAAATCATAAGAGAAACCTAAAGATCATTTTAAAAGACATATCAAATGATACCCATTTTGATATAGTTCTCCAATTTTTTATTATTTTTTTTATATTTACAAAATGGCGTCTGTTGGCCGCCATTTTGAGTTTTGACTACTGTCATATCGAGCCATAACCGCTAAAATAGCTTAAGCCACCAATTTTTGGACTTCGTTTTTTTTTTTTGACGAAAATCGACTATTTACGATCGCAAATAATCGATTTTGGTCAAAAATTTAATTTCGAAAATTATATCGCTTAAGCTATTTTGGCGGTTATGACGCGATATCTTTAGTGGCATTCACAGGAATAAGACAAATCGATGGATGTAAGAATCCTCAAAATAGGTACATGCGTTTGGTTTAGATAGTGCCGCAAAGGAACACACATGCACACACATACATACATACATACATACATACATACATACATACATACATACAGACATACATACACATATACAGACATAGGCTGATAAACACAATACCCTTCTTTGCCTCTCGCAGTCGGGTAAAAAGAAAACCATTTTGATAATTTTGAGTTGTGATTGTTTGTGTATGTTTTTTTATGATTTTCAACAATTTTTTATCAGAAACGAAACGAAACTTATCCAATAATTGACAAAATCCTTCATAATTAAAAAAATGTGTTATTAAAATTAAAAAATTGCGTTAAAGCAGCTACAAACGTCCAAGCTATATGCACAATGTTCAAGCTTTTACATAAGAGCTTTCCGCTTTTACAGCGACGACAGCCAACAACCAATCAGATTTCACTTGCTTGCTGCTTACTTTGCAATGAAACAAGAACAAATTGTAAGAGCTTTCAAAGTTGTTTACATCAAATGCTTTAAAGAGATGAGAAAAATGTCTGGCAAAGAAAAAAAGAACACGAGAAAAATGTGCTTAGCTAACTTTCGACAATGTATGGCTGTGGTCGGCAAATTAAGGGCGCCGCGCCTTTTCTTATACTCTTCTATTACGTATCTGTACACACGCATTACTGAGAACAACTTGTGGTTATCGAATACTTTTAAGAATCAGCGTTGCCAGAGAACAATTTCTTCCCAACAATCAGAAAATATGTGTGATGAGAATATACTAAATTTTTTATTTTCAGAAAATTATTATGGCAAACCAGAAAATTTGGTTTGTCAACGTACGTTGTTATGCATAATAAAACGTGACATGTAAAGACATTTTCAAGCATATATTTAAAATACTTTAAGAAAACTTTCTACAAAACTATCTCTTTACTCATCTTTACATTGGCGTAGCAATGTAGAAGTATTTCGTCATAAACAAAACTTGAGTGTTTCTTCTGACCATAATAAAATTAAGTTTGGTTTTGGAGATTTACAATTTCAAGTTAGGGAAATGAGACGAAAATTTAACTGGCAACACCGACTCGTGATAAGAGTATAACGCACATAATTATAAAATGTAATGGTATGGGTTGCCGACCACGGATATATGGTGTTATTTACTTTTCTTTTGCTTATAAAATTAGATGTAATGTGCATGCAAATTGAACACATTATTTATGCAACTGACTTAAGTATGCAAATCAATTGTAAAACCTCCCACGCACTACAACCACTTCCTATATTTACAACAAACGTACACTCGCACTTTCTTCCTCTCCATGTGCTTTTGTTTAAGTCTCACATAATTTTCGCCCGCAAAATAAAGAAAAATTAAAAAAAAAAACTTTCTCTCTCTATTGTAAATAAACAGAAAATCCCAAAATTTATTCTCACAGTGAGTGAAAGCAGTGGGTAAATTAGTTTCGCATGTTAGGAAAAAATGAGTAGCAGTGCGCTTTTTCCCTCGTCTATTTCTTTTTAGTTTAATATTTTTCATATTAGACAGACATATTTGAAGTTTACAAATACGACGAATCCATAGTTGGAGCTAATGCTACTGTGTGTTAAGGCTGTTCATCACTGGGCTGACTGGGTATTTGATAATGAATAGAATTTTAAATAGAATTGCAACGACTCAGCAGCTAACAAGAAGCAGCCCAAAACATATAAAAAATATTAAAATAAAGCAATTAATTGTTTATTGAACAAAATATAAAAAAAAATAAATAAAAATTAAATAGAGTAGAATTTAATTTTAAAAAAAATAAATAAATAATGCATTCATAAAATCAACTAAAAGGTATGAAAATGTTTTAGCAAATATATACATACATACATACATACATATCTCAAAGAAAAATGTGTGAAATTCTTAATAAAAATTTGCCAGTTAGTGAAAAAATTTTCTATCTATACGAGCGAGCATGAAGAAAAAAGTGAAATGTTAAACGGGTACACGCCTTTTAAGTGCATACACAAAATACAAAATGTACGAATATGAAAACAGAAAAAACGTTAGAATATTTTTCTATATGGAAGTTAACGCAAAAATAGAAAATATGTGAAAAAAATATTAAAAATATTAATTATAAATTATTAAAAAAAAAAATTAGTAAAATATAGTTGACAGTGATTCACAGCAAATAACGGTTGGTAAACAAAAAAAAAACTCATGGAAAAATTTTGCAAGATAAGTTGTGTGTGCAAAAAATAACTTATTATATTTAAATTAATAATTTTTCCTTTTAAATATACATATGTACATATGTATGTGTATAAATATTTGAATATGATTCAAATTTGACTTTTTTTAACTATCAAAATTAGTTGGATTCTTAAGGCAAGGACTTATTTTTTATCGCAAGTACCGCGTCATGGCTTTTCCGGCCTTTAGCTGAATTTAAAAAATGTCAGTGATTTTAGTTTGCATTCAGGAATGTTTAGAATTATCTAACCTCTGAAGTTTGAGAAAAACTGCCTAATATTATAAAGCTTGTAGTTTTCTTTAGCTCTGCACCAAATGAGATGGATGGGGTTCATGAAAATAGTTTCCAAGGTCTTGTATTTTGTTGTAAAATATGTATTAATATTTTTGAGAAAATGCTTCGTATACCTTAAGCGAATAAAAAGTTATTTCAAAAAATATTTTATTTTATTTAAAAATATGTATATATATTTTCAAGAAATTTTAAAAACATTCGGTCTTTATAATAAATGGCACTTCGCTGATTTTAATAAATAAACTCTCTTAGGCCAATAATCGACTTCACAATAAAGTTTCATTTAGCTAATAGCCACTTAATTTTAAGTGGCATTTAATTGCAGTTTAATTTTTTCAGTCGTAAAATTAAATAATCACTTAAATACTATGAAAGTGTGGTAACACTGTAAAATGTTGATAGTTCTAAAAGAAAACAGATGTTTAATGTATAGGGTGTTTTTTTAGAGGTATAAAACTTCGAATTGAAATAAAACACAAGAAAATCGTTTTAATGTCCATCACTTTGGCTCTATTGGAAGGATAATTTTATGCCATTAATGTTTAAATATGATTTCGGGCATGTGGCCGCCGCGGCTGGCTCGAATAAATCCAATTCTACAGGTCCAATTTTCAACCACTTTTTCGAGCATATGGGGCCGTATGTTGGCAATAACGCCACGAATGTTGGCTTCCAAGTCCCCTAACGTTTCAGGTTTGTTGGCATAGACGAGCGACTTCACATATCCCCAAAGAAAATAATCCAATGGTGTCAAATCACACGATCTTGGTGGCCAATTGACAGGTCCATTCCGCGAAATTATGCGCTCATCGAATGTTTCCTTCAATAAATCGATTGTGACGTGCGCTGTGTGGCATGTAGCGTCGTCTTGTTGGAACCACAACTCATCCACATTCATGCCACATTCAAATCTTCCATAAAGTTGATGGACAAAGCTCCAATTGCTGTGCACGGTGGCGAATCGATTCATTCGGGTCCTCCTCAACACTTTGCTCTACAGCGGCAATTGTTTCTTCGGTGCGCACTGTTCGACGTCTCTGCGGATGCGTATTATCACATAAAGTAAACGTAGTGCGAAAACGATCCATGGTTAACCGAATTAATTGCTCTGATGGACGATTATGTCGACCATAAAATGGACGGAGCTTGCGGTAAACTTCGCGAACTGAACCATTATTTTCGAAATAAATTTGCACGATTTGCAAGCGTTGTTCTTTTGTCAACCTGTTCATGATGAAATGGCAAACCAAACTAAATATTAATCACTTGACAGCTGACAAAATGGCTGCCAGTTAAAAAAGTGATGCCAACTTAAAGTTCTATACCTCAATAAAAAACACCCTTTAAATAAGAAAGTTAGATTATCAACATGTATAAAATTAAAATTGCATAAAAACACATTTTATGAAACCAAATTGCATCAGAACGCATTTTTCTATTTATTTATTCAATGATATGATACTATGCATTGTATATGTTATATATTTATGAAAATTAAACGAATTTCTTTTTAATACGATCACATGATGTTTATGTATATGTTTTCAATAAACACACACAAGCACAATAACATATGGTATGCTCGTAAGACTTAAGTGTGATTTAAATAGACAAGGTTGGGCATTTAAATGGCTCTCAACTTTATACTGAAAAAATTAATTCTGTACTTAAGAGACACTTAAAGATAAATGACATATAATTGAGAAGTCAATTATTGGGCCTTAGTTTCCAAAGCAAAACCGCTTATATTTGTAATTTTTTTTTTTTTTTTTTTTTTTTGAAAAAGGAAGTAACACTCAGGCATTGAATGCCTACTACCATTACTAGATGTTACCTTTTTTATGAAAGGGATAGTGATATAGAAGACAAGTGGTGAATGAAGAGACAGAGAAAATCTTCATTCTTTTACATCTCTGCTTTTTTTGCACGTTTTTTTTAAGCGCCTCTGGTGTTAAATGAGGCGTATTAATTTTTTTTAAGCTGTTGTTAGTAGCCATTTTATCGGTTATTTTACTTCGCGTTGTGCAAAGTTCTAAATTTTTTTTTTTTTTTAATGCATGTTTTTTTATTTATTGTATCTTCAAATATGAACTAACAATAAGTATTCAAATCTTAAATCTATAAAAAAAATTATTAGGCCCGACCAATGTCGGACATAAGCTTAGTGATAGTTTAATAATACATAAGTAGTGATAAGCAACAAAAAGAAAAAAGTGTTTTCAAGCAGCTTCATCATCTAGAGTGTTGAATATTAGAGCCCGTGTATCTCTCTTTTTTAAGCGGATGTGCCCAGTAAAATTCAAAATATTACGAGCAAGCGGATTAGGATGTGACTCGAGTTTTGTTAGATATTTGCCTGCGTATTTTACAATTTCTTCAGTCACTAGTGGCATATTCAAATCGCGATGTATATTTGAATTTTTGATGTACCATGGAGCCGATGTTATCATGCGTAAAATTTTATTTTGCCTTCGTTGAATTTTCTCTACATTTGAAGCTGAAGCAGTGCCCCATAGTTGAATTCCGTAACACCATATTGGCTTTAAAAGCGACTTGTATATTAAAAGTTTGCAGTCTAGGCTAACTGTTGAATTTCTACCAATCAGCCAATGTACCTGAGTTAATTTAAGTTTCATTTGAGTTAACTTAGAGTCAATGTGATGTTTCCATGTAAGTCGTCGATCAAGGTGTATACCAAGATATTTCACATGTGAATGTTAAGGAACAACTTGATTGTTAATCCGAATGGGGGAGCAAGTATCTCTTCTTAGGGTGAACGTTATATGGACACACTTTTGTTCATTGACTTTAATTCTCCATAAGTTTAACCAAAGCTCCATCTGGCTAATGTGTTCCTGGAGTTTGCGGGATGCCTCATCAGGGTTTTCGTGCATACTAAGGCAGGCTGTATCGTCGGCAAATGTGGAAGTATGGATACTACTGCTCACAGGCATATCACAAGTATAAATCAAATATAAAACTGGTCCCAGTATGCTCCCCTGTGGCACACCGGATGAAATAGTTTCAGGCCTACTCGTAAAGTCTCCTTCCACAACAGTGAACTTACGGGAAATAATGTAACTTTCCAAAATATTTAAAATGTTTATTGGTAAGTAAGTCTTCAATTTTAAAATTAGGCCTTCATGCCACACTTTATCAAATGCCTGGGAAACGTCAATAAAGAGCGCAGAACAATACTTTTTTTCCTCAAAAGTTCTTCTTATAAATTGAACCAGTCTGTGAGTTTGTTCAATGGTGCTATGCTGATTTCTAAAACCAAATTGATGGTCTGGTATGCACCCCCTACTAATTAGAATTGGGGACAATTTTGTTTTGAGCAGTTTTTCGAAAAGCTTTGACATAGTTGATAGTAGACTTATTGACCTATATGACTCAGCCTTGGTTAGATCTTTGCCCGGCTTTGGAATCATTTTAACCTTGGCAAGCTTCCAGCTGTGTGGATAATACTCCAGTCGTAAAATGGCATTAAATATGAATAATAGGATTCTCATTGCAATGCGAGGCAAGTTCATAAGCATCTGGTTACTAATTCCATCAATACCCGGAGGTTTCTTCGGGTTGAGTTCGGCAATTAATTTTTGCAAATCACGCGTCTTAAACTTTATGTGTTGAGGGGGTAGAGCGACTACATTCGGCAAATCAGCAACACCAGTACATATGTTTGGATAAATATTAATAATAATAAGTAATAAATAATCGGATATTTTTTGTAGGGGCATGCCCTAGCCCCCAATTTCAAATATGACCGATTGTGTCATTATAACAGACCAAAAATATGTGAAAAGTTTCATAAATAAATGAAGTAAAGTACGACTTTGACTCGCACGTGAAAGGTTACGTGCGGACACTAGAAATGTAATATTATACGAACTTTAGCCTATTTTATATCGTTTTTGATTTTTTTTCGTTTTTGGGATTTTTTCAGTTTTTAGCGTTTTTTTAACTTTGGCGTTTTTTTTTTTGCCAAAGAGATTTTTGTAGTCTTGGAGATCTTTTCTGTTTTTGGCGTTTTTTCATTTTGGCGATTTTTGTAATTTTTTATTTTTTTCAGTTTTTGACGATTTATTTTAGTTGAAGAGTTTTTTTTAGTTTTTGCACTTTTTTTTTGTTTTAACGATTTTTTTCCGTTTTTGGCGATTTTTTTTCGGTTTTTGATTTTATTATTTTGAGATTTTTTTATTTTGACGTTTTTGAAAATTACAAAAGATTTCTTCTTACGTTTTCCAAGATACAGCAAGTTGTCAAAATTGCATTAACTAATAGAAAACCCTTTAAATTTGATTTTTAAAATATAAAAATACACTAACTTTATAAATTTCACATTGTATGTATGTATATTACATAGGATTTTAAAATTTTTCGTTGCTCGTTTTGGAACTGTCATATATTTGTTGTTGTAGCGGTCAAAGTTCTACATATGCTGTCGAGAGAACAGCCTGCGACGGACAGCGTAGCTAAAACGGTAGGGTTCCTTTTCCCCTTTGCCGTACGGAACCCTAAACACGGTTAAGCAGAAGTTCATTTAACCGAAACCTAAATTTTATTGTCGTGGCCGCGCCAACTTTTTTAATTATATCATTAAACAAAAGCAATCAATGTATGTGCATAGTTTGTATTTATAGAATTTATTGTGCTAGAAATGCTTTATTTGGATATATTGCATTCCGAACAGTTTATTGGGCGAGGTTCGGCCCTCTTGAATAAAAATTACCTACACCCAGACGATTACCGAATTTTGGCCCTGTGGCTATAGAGGAAGTGCCCCTAATACAAGCACTTTTAAGACTTCTATATCTTATAGTACGTTCACATTTGAGCAAAATCTATTACCTATGAGATTTCCGGCAAAATCTATTAAATTTCGAGTAAACTTCCCACACAAAACAAAATATACTTCGTCACTAGATTTGGCTGAAATCTGCTTAAAACCAAGAGGAAATTAGTGATGCAACTATGGTTTTTTTTCAAAATTATTTCAAAAAAATAATCCGAATCGCATATATGTATATATTATATCCACTAAGTTTGTGTTAAAATTATGTGAAGATATCAATGACTGAAAGTTAACGATGTACCTTGGTCAGTGCATACCAGAGATCAGCAATCAGTAGTGTAAAAGTGAGTAGAGTTGAATCATGACTTATAATCTCTTGTACTAATGCGCACTCTTACTTATTGCAATGTTGTATATGAATCATATACACTCGAAAATTTGAAATGCGATTCGAACTCATACTTAGAATCATTTGTGACATTGTTGATTCCGACTCTACTTAACTTAATGTCTATGGACGATGTAAAATAAGTATGATTCGCAATGCGAACTTCGCATATAACATTAAAGTTCTCATTATGAGGTTATGTGTTTGCTCTGTTGTTTTTTCTTTCTTTTATGTTTATTTATTGATTTTGTTGTGTTGTATTAATTCAAAATCACCGCTTTTATATATACTTATGTATATGGATGAGTTGAGTGCGCTGAATCAATGTTAGTAGTAGTATAAGTATTTTTCTGAAATTAGAAATCAAAGTGAGGTGATTTATGAAAATGTTGCCGTCGCATTCATATTTATTGAAACCTATACTTATATTTAAATCAACGTTGTTGTGAGTGTGCGTAGCTGAGTTTAAACGATGTCTACGCATTTATATATAAAATTTTATGAGTCAGTATGAATAGCGAAAAAAAGATTCATTGCAGATCGCTGGTGCATACACATCCATACAGAAGTTGTCAACCAGCCTTATCAATAACTATAATTTGACAACAGTTCACACAAACTTCCATGTACAAGTTGACAACTAACGTTGTTAAAAATAAATTCAGTAAAGTGCGACTCTGACTAGCGCACGAAGGGTTCTGTACGAACACTAGATATGTAATTTAATACAAACTTCAGCTATATAATATATAGTTTTGGCATTTTTTTTTTTTTGGTTTTTGCCGTTTTTCAATTTGGCGGTTTTTTACATTTTGGAGATTTTTTTCATTTTGGCATTTTTTCATTTGGGCGATTTTTTTAAGTTTTGGCGCCTTTTTCGCGTTTTGGTATTTTTTTTTATTTTTGGCGTTCTTTTTTTTTATTTTGGCGATTTTTTTTCATTTAGGCGATTTTTTCGAATTTGGCGATTTATTTTAGTGTTAGAACTTTTTTTTTATTTTGGCGATTTTCTTTTTCGTTTTGGCGATTTTTTTTAATTTCTTATATTAATTAATTTTAATTTTCTTTTGGTTTGGCGATTTTATAATTTTCGGCTTTTTTGGTTTTACCGTTTTTGAAAATTTCAAGTGTTTGCCTTTTACGGTTTCCAAGATATAGCAAATTGTCAAAATTACATAGTCAAAATTGTATTAACTGATGGACCACCCTTTAATTTAAATTTTTTTAAATTTTAGTGTTATTTGTTTCAGTCTGTATAAAAATACACTAATTTTACAAAATTCAAGTTTCAATATACATATGTAGATACAATTGTATGTATATTACATGGGATTTTAACATTTTTCGTTCCTAGTTTTGGCACACCCTTTAATTTTTAATTCTCATGTATTTTTTATTGTAGCGGCCAAGGTTCTACATACTCTGTCCGAATTACAGGTCCGTAGCTCTTACGGTTCCTGAGAAAATACCGTGTGACGGACAGAAGTACTGACGGACAGACGGACAGCGTAGCGAAAACAATAGGGTTCCTTTTCACCTTTGGTGTACGGAACCCTAAAAAGTGATAACGTAGCATCTTGTATTGAGCAGAGGTCTTGTTGATTTTGCTACGTCGTTTTACCCGACTGCTCGACGCAAATAAGGGTTTTGTGTTTATCAGTCTAACGAACGCGTGGACCGGTTCTAATGATTAGAACCGATGTTCTAATCTAATCGATGTGTCTTAATCCTGTGAGTGTCACTATGACAGAAGTTGAAATTTAGTATGGCGGCCACCATACGCCATTTTGGAAATTCGAAAAAAAGTAAAAAGTCGGCTAACTATGTCAAAATGGGTATCATCCGATAGTTATTTTAAAATCCTTTTTAGGTTTCTCTTATGATTTTTCATTTCGAATGAGCATTAAGGATATTTAACGATTCAAAGTTGATCGCAGTCGGGTTTTTTATTTTTTTAATTACTTATTTTCTTTTATATCGTAAGCGACATGTTATCAAAAATTTAATTTTTTATTGAAATGTTAATTTTAGTTTAGAATTATAAAAATGCCAAAATTGTTGATAGCTTTTAAGATACAGGCTGTAAAATTTTATCGTAAGCGACAATTTACGTACAAAAACATATATGAATATTTAAAAAAAAAAACCTTTTCCAAAAAAATGTAATTTTTGTCGCTTACGAAAATAAGTCTCGACGTGTTCCCTCAGAGTATGTGCTTTAAAATTCTGATTATAAGATATTCAGTATTTTTTTTATTTAATATTTAAATTGATTTTTTTTAATATTTTTAAATGATATGGTGTTTATTTGTGCAAGTGTTAAGTTGTTTTCATTTCGTTAAAGAGAGAGAGAGACTATTTTCCATTATTTTTCGTTAGAGAGACATTTTTCACTGTCTAGCAGGATTGTCAGATTTCTCGGACCTATTTCGCCAATTTTGATGATCGCCAAAAGTTGCCGAAATTAGTTTTATATAGTTTTCATCAATATATATTTTATAATAAATTTGTTTTTATGGAACACTATTTTTAATATAAATTTTTAGAAATAAAATTCTAAAATCGCCAAAGCAGAAATAAAATCGCCAAAAATTATTTCTTGATAGGTTTTTCTCATCCAAATTCAAAACGCATTAATTACTATAATTTATGTCAAAAAAATCATCAAAGTCAAATTGTTTTCATTTCTTGCAGACAAGTGTTTGGTGGTATTTATTTTTGAAACTACTCCTTCAAAAATTACAAAAATGTTCAGTATCAGTTTAAATAAGGAAAAAATAGCCATAAAAATTGCCAAAAAAAAAATATTTTTCACCAGAAAAATCGCACATGTCACCAAATCAAAAATTTAAACGCCAATCAAGTGAAAAAATCGCCACGTTTGGCGAGAAATTGCCATATCTGATAACCCTGCTGTCTAGTTGCGAGAAATCATGCTTAATGGTTGTTCAGCCTGAGCATTGTATTTATAGGCAAATAAATGCAATATTTCTTTTACAATCAAGCAAAGACTGAGACTTATCGAAGAGCCCCATAAGCATTCAGTTTATTATAAATTTTTGAAGGTCACTACTGATCCCTCCTCTGTTTTTTAGTTTAAAAAGATCTCTACAACTCTTTAGATCTTAGTTCTTAAATTCCCCAAAGATATATATAACCAAGATATATCACTAATTTACTTCAAAAGTGTTATAACTCAAAATATCAATTATTTTCTATTGAAGTAAATTAGTGGTATAACTTGGTTAAGGAGACTTTAGAGCTAAAAATGCAAGATAGCTTGGCTTTCGTATTGTATCTTGTGTAAAAATTTCATATAATTTCATTGAGTTGTATGTAAATTGAAAACCTTAAACGAAATCTCTATAAAATAATTTTTTAGTTGAGTTGTGACACTATTGAAGTAAATGAGCGATAACTGACAAATTATTAATTTAATTTTTGTTTTAACACCAAAATATTTACTTCATAAAAATTTTGGTAAAAACTTTTTGCACAATTAAAACTTCATACATATTTTTATACTCATAAATTTCTAATTTGTTTTTTTTTTTTATCAAGAACCCATAAAATATTTATTATAACCATTTCCTCGGTCAATATCCTTTGACCCAAATTCACGTGCATTCGTTTACGAGTGTGTTTGTATGTGTGTGTGCAAATGACTATATGTGTGTGTGTGTATGTGTGTGCGCGCGTATTTTTGTCATGCAACTGTATAACTGTATAACTGAGTGTGAATATATGAATGATTCCTTTTCTTTTAAATGAGTTTGGTCGCATACACTAGATGAATTAAAAGAATATGTATGCTTAATTTGCTGTTTTGTTGCTGAATGTTATTTTATTTATTCTCTTTATTGCGTTTCATTCGCAAAACGGCGTTGCCAGCATGACATTTATACTTTATTAGTTTTGAAATTAAAATGTATTTGTTATTCTATCAGGTTGTTTTGTAACTTAACTATTACTAAATATTTTTTAAAAATTGTGAATTACTATTATCCATGGCTGGTATTCTAGAAATATTATCAACACTTGAAACCCCTTTTGTGTTAGAATATATATATCGCACTAGTTCCTCTGAAGGGGAAGCCAAAAAAATAATGTTATTTTTTTAAGGAACTCTTATACCACAAACCGGGACACAACTGCATTTTTTTAAGGAAATAGTGAGAAAATAATCAGGGGGTCAAATAAACCAAGTCGGTTTTGCTGATTATCCTTTTTGCAAACCAATGTTGGTTTTATTTAATTGTGTGAAGATAAATTGGAATTTAACTAGCAGAGAAAGAAACCAAACTTTCTAACATACACTCAAAAAAAAAAAACAGACATATACTATTATCAAGGAAAAACGTTTCCAAATTTAAGTAAAAAATTTCTAAGTTTAAGTAATTTTTTCTAAGTTTAAGTAAATTTTTACAAAAATCTAGTAAAAATTACTTAACATGAGTAAAAAATAAAAAGTTCATATCCTTAAAAGTAGTTCATAAGAATACACACAAAAATTCTCACATCCAAGACAAGTTCATTGGCTTAAAGGAAATATTTACCAAAATTTGGAAAATGGTTTAAAAGTTTAGGGAAATTGTATCCTAATAACTAGTCAATCTCGTTTTAAATCAAAAAATAAATTTCTGGAAATGACTTAGTCCTGATTAGTTCATCAAATTAAACTAACTTGAAAGATATAAAAAGTTATTCAAAATTTTTGAAAAATATTCACCAGTTTTAAGTATTTTTTCTTTAAACTATAGAATATATCTTCTATTTGCATTAAGCAAAAAAGCTAAGTAAATTTTTCATTCTTCTAAATAATATTTGAACTTGGAATACATTTTTTTGTAAAAAAAAAAAAAAAAATTAAAACTCAAAAATGTCAATGCTTATTCAGGCTGCCCTTTTAGGCAATTGGTTAGAGTGCTTGCCTATCAGTCAGAGGGTTGTTGGTTCAATACTTGTCTCCTCTCAAGGAATTTATATGTATGCACGGTGAATTAATTAAGAATAAAATATGAATATATAATAAAAAACATACCATGTGGTATAGAATTCAATTAAAAATAAAAATAAGTACCAGAATTAAAGACATAAAAAAACTTTGAAAAATATACTAAATTTGAGATCAAAGGTGAAAAAAATTTTTTGCAAAGCTACGAATTTTATGGGAAAATTTTGCTTAATTTTAGAAAAATTTTACTTAGATATGATAATATAATTACTATAAATATTTGATAATTTAATTTAATATTTATTAAATATTTTATTGGTTTCAAGTATAAAACAACTTTGGCGCCATACGACAACTTTTTTTTACTCAAATTTAGAAAATTTTCCAAAGTTTTAGTAAGCTTTTTTTTGCTTTGAGTGTACTCGTAGCATTTAAAGCATATAACCCTGTACTGTGATAAGATATTTAACAATATCCACTAAGTGGATTATGATTGCAAATCTTTGGAAGTGAGACGAAATAGAAAAGTTTTTTTTATATTTATGATTTGATTAGGCTAAAGTTCGTATCGCTCTGTAAGCCAAATTACATATGAAAATTATTAATGAACAAATAACATCAAAGTTAGTTGTAAATATTCTGACAAACGCTTAGTAGAACGGAACAACCAGCTGTTTTCGAAGGCCACGACACCTTCATCATCAGCGTTCTTTGTGTTTGGTCCACTGTGTGTGGTGTCTTAAGAAGAAACTTAAAAAATAATTTTCAAATACAAAAAAGAAAGTTATAGTATATACAAAAAAAAAATTTTGTTTGGGAATCATTGCCAGATCTCATTTTCAAAACCAGTTCTGACAACATAGGTTTCTATGCGAAAAGTGAAAAAGGCAAGATTTTGAGAGGAACAAATGCAATCAGGGCGACTATGAACAGGGTTGCCGTTGATAATTTTTAAAAAGTATCATAAAAAGGGTATTTAAGAAGAAAAAAAGGTCAATAAAAGGGTATTTTATAGTAAAATAGGGTCAAGTTTTTTTGGAAGAAAAAAATAACATTCATTTCAATTAAAAAAAAAGAAACACGAATTTTAACAATTAATTAAATACATTAGCCTTTATGTCAACGGCAACATACCTGGGTATGTTTTTAGTTTTGAAAACGCTGTAGCTCTAAACTGGATAACCGGATCGACTTGAAATTTCTTGATATCCTAGTCAAAACTGTTTTACGCAATAGTTCCAAGTTTGGTTAGGATTAGATCATCCGTTCGGAAGATAAAGCCCATTTACAAAGTTGCACCCTTAAGTCAACAGAATACATACCTGGGTATGTATAGTAAAACGCATGCAAATATGATAATATAATATAAAAGTATAGTTTATTTTGAGCTAAGTTTTGTAATTATTTTTTTATTATTATTATATGATGTCAGTTTTAATTATTTTTGCTTAAAATTATTGAAATTCAAATACATCTATCGCATTGAGGTAAGTCTTTGGAACGCTCTGCGCACACTGGTTTGTTGCATAATGTGCATGCTTTACGAGTAGGGCATCGTTTCGAGCAGATGTAGCAATTCCCCTTTACTTTTAGCCGGCCCGTACTATCACGTTCCTCCGATGCATGTGCCTCAGCATCCACAACTCCGATGGGCCCACCTTTCATGGCTTCGATGGCGTTGCGCGTTGCAAAATCTCTGGATATTCTGCTGTTATTCGCCCTTCTTTCCATTTCTGGCTTGCACAATTGCTCGCTAAGCTGATGGAGAAACATCCTACGGCGGCTTGTAGATGTCTTCAGGTGAGTGTTGTTGTCAATGTATATTACGTATGCAGCAAACGCAGCAACGTCCACAATATTATAAAAGAAAGCCAGAGGCCATCTATTTGTGCGCCGCTTCGTACTAAATTCGGACAAGCACTTGTCCATGTTATCAACGCCACCTTTGGTTTTTTTGTAGTCCAATATAAGCAATGGCTTCTTCTTAGGACCGGTCGTTTATGTTGTATAATGAGTAGTGGACAACATTACAACTGCCTTGTTTTTCTTGGGAACGTACGAGCACATCGTAACGTGATTACAGAACCCAAACATTGATGATTCAGCCTCACGTCGTTTCGGGTTGGCAAATGCTGCTGGCACGAATGTACGCCTTTTGTTGCAAGTACCCAATACAGATAAGTTGTTGTCTAACATCAAAGTTTTTGCCAAGTTGTAGCTAGTGAAAAAGTTGTCACATACAATATTTCTTCCACTTCCAGCAAAAAGGTTGACACATAAATCCTTTACTACTCTTTCGCCAACGTTTCTTTCACGTTCACCAGACGGTGCCATTCCTGTATAGATTTGTCCCTACATTGAAAAATTATATTCAATTTAGTTATTTAGATTTTCAACAATTTTCAACAATATTCATTGTACCTGCAATGGATAGGAAGAAATGGAGTCGCACACCCACCACACTTTTATTCCATATTTGGCAGGTTTGGATGGTATGTATTGCGTGAAGCCAGTTCCACCACGATAAGCATGCAATTGTTCATCTACGGTGACGTTGGCTCCAAAAAACTCAAAAAAACGTCCGATATTGCTGCTGCTTTGTCAGTTTGTTTTCGTTGCTGGCGTGTGTTTCCATTAACAAAACGTATGAAGCGGCTTATTTCCCAAAATCGTCGTACACTCATTGCGGCACGATATAGTGGATGTGAAGTAGTTTTCCACAAATCTTTCGTATGCACGTAACCAGAATGTGTAACGCCACTTAGCAAAAGTAGGCCCAAATATGCATCAAATTCACTTTTTGTTATGGGAATCCATGATCTCGGTTCTCTTGTTGGATGTTTTGCGTTGTCATTATCATAAAATTGCCTTGCCTTTCGATTTGATTCGCGAATAATTATGTCGCATATTTCGTTTGACATTATCAATTGGAACGTTTCTGCAATGGTCAAACCCTGCGTTGCCCGTACTGGTCCAGATTCTGCACTTCTTAGAATGTTGTGTGTACGGAATCTTACATGTTGTGGTTGTATCGAGGACCAAACATTACCATCTCTGGCAGTAAAAACTTCGCCAGTTTCAATTGGTGCATCTTCAAGATCTTCATCAGAATCACTGTCGCCCTCTGGGTCATATTCTGGTAACATGGGTTCTTCAACGTCTGAGTCATCTCCACCAATATCACCTAAAGCCTCGTCACCAACTATTGAATCGTGGTCACTTGTTTCTTCTTGGCTCTCTTCAAGCGCTTGCCGAATATATGCTTGTTGTTCTTCGTACGAAAGTGCGCTTAGTTGTCGCGGAGTAAGCCATTCACCATCAGCCATTTCACTTTTAATATTTTTTTATTTCCACAAAATAAACAGAAACGTCTTTTCACTTCGAATCACAAATGTAAACTAAATTTTCTGACGATACTACAAAGAATGAAATTTCCGCAACAATAAATGTTTCTACCTGCCTATATTATATATTTATTATATACGTATGTCGTCTACCTATACAACCACTTTTTTCAACAAACAATGACTGTGAGGATGAAATTGGTTATCATAAAATTTTTTAGCCTTTTGTCCATTTCTAACAAACTAAAAAAATAATTCGGAAATTCCAACAAACCAGGTAGATACGTAATTAGCATTTTTATGCTAACGACGTACCATTCCCCATACAAAACGTATGTACATACCCAGGTATGCTGCTGTGGACGTGCGTAAAGCATTTCTGCTGTTGACATAAAGGTTAGACTAAAATAAAATTAATTAACATACATACTTTAATTATAACTCAATGTTAGCCCTCCAACTGGCCAGATCGTAAAAATGGTCGGATGAAGCTAATATTTTTTTTAAAGCGGATATAGCCAAAAGAACCGTAAGTTTTAACTAACAGGTGAAAAAAATATTAGGAACGAACACCAGGTAAAGAATAGTGAAAACCGTCTGTATACTGTCTTGCCGATTTTCAAGTAAGGAAAAATCACATTTAAATTTTATTTATAAAAAGATGAAAGTAAGTTAAAATACAAATTTTTCAGTGTGATACTCCCAGAAATAATTTGCATTTGGAATCAGGGATTTGGGTTTCATATATTTTGCAATATTTTCACCATTTATTGGGGTTTGTATCGACTAAAACAGTAAAATGATGGACGAACAGCACTTTTTCCAATTACTGATATGCTAGACTGTGCTTCGTCCAATTTTTGAGCATATGATTGCCCTACGGCATATATTTTGTTAAAGTGATACAAAGGGATAAATTAAAAATAGGGTCATAAAAAGTGCCATTAGCAGGAAAAAGGGTCAAAAGTGATACTTTAGTGTCACAACGGCAACGCTGACAATGAATAAAATTATGTGAAAAATTTCTCCATTTTCCAATTACCATTTTTTTTGTTTTCTATATTACTTGCTATTGTTTTAAATTGTTCACCGCGAAAAATGTCTCGTAATATGTATTTCTTAGTGTAAGAGATTATTATAATTTAATGATATTAGGCTTAATTTTAAATGTAGACACTCAAAATTTCAAGCGTTTATTTAGACCTCATTTTCTTTATATATTCAATCTTTGGCAAAACACACGCTTGGAGTGAAAATTCGCCTATTGTTAAACAGAAAATATTCAATGTTTTAATAAAATATTTTGTAAAGACTATATTGGCTAATTTTACTTACTTACTGCCAGTTCATAGAAGCCATGTGAAAATTCTCGTCTGGCTATTTATATTGAAAACAAAAATTAAGCATTCAAAATTTGTTTTTGTTTTCATTATAAATAGACAGCCGAGAATTTTACATGACTTCTATAAACTGGCAGTTACTTTATTATATGATGTTATATCAATTATCAATAATTTTTTTTTTAAGAAAATCAGCTAAAAATTGTTCTTTTCTTTAAAATAATTTCTGGCAACTCTGTTTCACATCATGGTGCAGCTGATGGCTTTTATCGTAGACTCTTGAACTTTTATGTACGAAATAGTATATAAAAGTCTGTATTTCACATACACACATACATATGTATGTACATACCCTCTAGTCAACTTAGAACCATATGTCTCTATGTCAATACTCTTTCTCCAGCGACAATTGCACTAGTTAAAATGTTGACAACTTTCCTTTTATGCACGAGTAGAGATACGTTAGAGACGATAGTTCTAGTGTATTTCTGTTGATATTGTCAATGAACGCGTCATTAGTTTGTTTTTCTTTTTTATTATGTTGTGCAATAATGTTAAATAAATATATGTAGACGAGGGTCACTAAAATCTACGAGTGAATCTTCGGTTCAAATATCTCCATATAGCCGTAAAAAAACTACCTTCTCAATAGTGCTAAAGTCTACTGATAGATTTTGAATGACAACCCTATGTTATTTGTCAATAGGCATTTGCATTGGCTGGGGTACACCTAGTCAGTAGCACTATTGACAATGTCACTAGAAAATAACAATAAGTTTACTATTGACAACGAGAGGGATATATCAATATTGTAGACTAGAGCCCCTAAAATTTACTAGTGAATCTTTGGTGCCAATGTCTCCATGTGGTCCCGAAAGAGGTACTAAGTCAGTAGTGCTATAGTCTAGTGGTGGATTTTCAATGACAAGCTAATGTTAAATGTCAATAGATGATACCATTGGCTGGGGTGCACCTGGTCAGTAGTGCTACTGACAACGTCACTAGTAAACCACCACAATTTCACTATTCGCACTTTCTGCAGGATAGTTATATGCATGTAAACACATGTATATACGAGTATGTATTAATGTCTACAACTGTATATACTACATATAAAATGGTGTGTACATAAAAAAATATGGTCATGTTGTTATCATTATTTGCCAAAATGTTATCTATTCTGTTTTAGTTTGTTTCCTCGCAGTACTTGTATATTATATTGTATGAGAAACCCAACCCAAAGTCTGCGTATACAATTATCAATTGGTGCCAACAAACGACATCAACCTGACTGGCTCAGTTTAAAAGTGTCCCTGTAGATTGTTTGACGCCATCTGAGAATGGCAATAAGGCAGGAAATAATGGCAGGCATGCACACACAGCGTTAAACATAAATACTTATACAGATATACATATATATGTGTGTATACCAAAAAGGCTTTTACATTTTTCGTTTAAATTATAAATTAAATTTAAAGTACTAAAATTTATATATGTTATTTTCAAAAAGAGCAGGAAATATATATGTACAACCATAGTAGACTTCAAACCCAAAAGAATTTTTGAAATAAGCTTAAAAAAATTGGTATGTTTATAGTAAGTCTCCCAATACGTTATTGAGAATCACAATATACAAAAATAATAAGTTCAAAGGCCTCAAACAAAAATCTTCATATAAAATCATGATGCATTTAACACATTGACACACAGCAGGCTACACGAATAGGTTAGGTTAGGTTAGCAGGCTGCTGTTATGGAAGGTTGAAATTTTTAAGCCCAGCTCACTTGGGTCCAATACAATGATCCCTTTCTGCTACCTGTGAGTTGAAGAGAATGTCGTGTGAGAGGGTGATAGGGAAAAGATAGTAATATAGAAGACAGGTGGTGAAGTAAGAAATAGAGAAAAGCTTCATTCTTTTACAACTCTGCTTTTTTGCACGTTTTTAATAAAGCAGTATTGCAGCGCCTCCGGTGTCAATGAAGCGTATTAAATTTTTTGAAGCTGTGTTAAGTAGCCATTTTATTGGTTAGTTTTACTTCGCCGATGATGTTACATCAGAATTAGCATCCACTGAAGCCGGTGTAGTTTAGTGACCAGTGTATCTTCATCACTAGAAATTTTCCTACAACAACTGATACAAAGGGAGACTAATGCATGTTATTTTAATGACTGTCGGAGACCGGGCTCGAACCCAGGACCTTTGATTTTGTAGACAACGTGCTAACTACTTCAGCCAACGCCACTCTCAGGCTACACGCATACACGACTGCAAATACCGTTGGCTGCATTTGCCGCTTTGTAGCCAACTACTTAATTCCTTATTCGATATTTAAGTATGCATACATATTTCAGTGGTGCCACCTTCAAGTATTTATTATTTATAAAAAATAAAATTACTCCTTTACAAGGTACTTACAAATATCACGTAAAAGTATAAAAACGAATCGATTTATTTCTTTACATCAATGGTGGGATATTATTTCTGTTCAATTATGTGAAATACTTGTAAGATATCATTCGTTCAACATTTTGTATTATACTGGCAACACTGTATTTGCTCATTATCGCCAACACAAATAGAAATTAGTTTAATTAGTGTTTTTTTTATTGTTAGTCCCCATACAGTGAAATATTTGCTGCAAAACTTTTGAGTTCGTCGATGAACGAGGAAAGAGGAATGGCAAAGTGTACTTTGTTCCATGTAACGGGTGTTTTTTTAGAGGTATAGAACTTCGAATTGAAATAAAACACAAGAAAATCGTTTTAATGTCCATCAATTTGACTTTATTGGAAGGATAATTTTATGCCATTAATGTTTAAATATGATTTCGGGCATGTGGCCGCCGCGGCTGGCTCGAATAAAGCCAATTCTACAGGTCCAATTTTCAACCACTTTTTCGAGCATATGGGGCCGTATGTTGGCAATAACGCCACGAATGTTGGCTTCCAAGTCCCCTAACATTTCTGGTTTGTTGGCGTAGACGAGCGACTTCACATATCCCAAAAGAAAATAATCCAATGGTGTCAAATCACACGATCTTGGTGGCCAATTGACAGGTCCATTCCGCGAAATTATGCGCTCATCGAATGTTTCCTTCAATAAATCGATTGTGACGTGCGCTGTGTGGCATGTAGCGCCGTCTTGTTGGAACCACAACTCATCCACATTCATGCCATCCAATTCGGGAACAAAATAGTCGGTTATCATGGCTCTATACCGGTCTCCATTAACGGTAACTGACTCTCCAGCATTATTTCGGAAGAAGTATGGCCCAATGACTCCACCAGCCCATAGAGCACACCAAACAGTCAGTTTTTGTGGATGTAATGGCGTCTCAAGGGTCTCATGTGGATTCTCTTCACTCCAAATGCGGCAATTTTGCTTGTTGACGTAGCCATTCAACCAAAAATGAGCCTCATCACTGAACAAAATTTTGCGATGAAAATCAGCATCGAGATCAATCTCATTTTCGGCCCATACACCAAAATCACGACGCATTGCATGGTCTCGCGGCTTTAATTCTTGCACAAGCTGGATCTTGTAAGGTCGCAAGCCAGGATCTTTGCGCAAAATCTTCCATAAAGTTGATGGACAAAGCTCCAATTGCTGTGCACGGTGGCGAATCGATTCATTCGGGTCCTCTTCAACACTTTGCTCTACAGCGGCAATTGTTTCTTCGGTGCGCACTGTTCGACGTCTCTGCGGATGCGTATTATCACATAGAGTAAACGTAGTGCGAAAATGATCCATGGTTAACCGAATTAATTGCTCTGATGGACGATTATGTCGACCATAAAATGGACGGAGCTTGCGGTAAACTTCGCGAACTGAACCATTATTTTCGAAATAAATTTGCACGATTTGCAAGCGTTGTTCTTTTGTCAACCTGTTCATGATGAAATGGCAAACCAAACTAAATATTAATCACTTGACAGCTGACAAAATGGCCGCCAGTTAAAAAAGTGATGCCAACTTAAAGTTCTATACCTCAATAAAAAAACACCCAATACATGCAGTTCTTGTTGAGTACGTCATTCTCGTCTCATTATCATGAGAAATACAGTTGAACTTCCATAATTTGTATCATCATTATCCAAACAAAAAACTTCAAGTTAGAGAGACTTCAAGTTATGGAGTAAATTTCGAAAGTTTTGCATATAATAAATATTTTTTACTAACTTATCCCTTTTACTTGTAATAAAAGAATTGAAAATATAATGTATAATTTATTATATGTTGAAGTACTGAGTAAAATTTTTCTGGACTTGTTTATTTTGGTTTTGTACTCGTATAAGAAGTGTTTCTAGTTTGTGCAGTGTTTTGTAGTGGTCGTCAGTCGTATTTTCATTTGTGTGTAAATATAAATTCAAATTGTTCAACGAATTCTTCATAGTTTCCCTGGTGGGGATTGCAACAGTTTCTTCAACTATGCCCTCCTCATCACTATCTATTGTGATTCCAGTGTGCGTTACTGCATTATCAACAATATCCTCAGCCATTGGAAAATCTGCGACAACCAGCTCATTATCGACTTCAATTAATTTTTGAAGAGTACAACTGGGGGTCTACTCTGTAATTCGAAACTAAAGAAAATGCTTTCGAATTGTAATGTTAATAACATAGAAATTTGAAAAAATTTTCTTTCGTTTCGAAATATTGAGTAGACCCCCTGGTTGTTATGCGAATGCAGACTAGTAACTTAATATCGCTTTTGCTGTTTTCTTCTATACGCGTTATAGCTTCTTTTAATATTATATTTCGATAATAACCTTTCAAACATCGAATTACACCCTGGTCAAGTGGTTGTAATTTTGATGTCATATTTGCAGGGAAAATTTCAATTTAAAGAAACTTTGCAAGGCATTGTACGATTATTTGTCTACAAGTTATCGAAGTCCAAGTAATAGGAAAAAAATCTAAAGGAATTTACCTGCTTGCCGCTGTTGCCATGCGATTTGCTTCAACTTATAGAAACTTCAATTCATAGAAGTTCAAGTTATAGAAGCTCAACTGTATATAAAAAAATGTATTAAGCTGCAAAACAAAGACTTCACAGTGTGGACACGAATGCAGTTTCAAAAGATAAATCAAAAATGTTTCGCAGCAAATGTTTCACTCTATGGACGCGGACTTACAATTTAAGTTTAACATTTTTTAAAGTACTAATAATCGCAAATAATTATTTTATTTATTTAGTAAAATATTTTTTTTATTGAAAAAATACATTAAAATTGACTATTGAGGGGCTTGGCTGGATCCTATGCGCTAATGCAGATCATAAGGAAACCTTTACCCAAAAACTTCCGAGAACAACTAGAGTTATTATGTTATAAACTTTCAGTTAAACAAATGAGAAGTTCTACAAAAATTTAAGTTGATACAAGAACTCGATAATCAACATGTTTTTCATTTTCTTACTTTAACATTGCTGAATTTGTTCAGGTCGAATTGTAGTTGTAAGAAGTATGAAAAACTTGTATTTGTACGTGTAGCCGCAAAAACACGACTGCACTAACACAACTATGTAATTAATGGTAGTTTGATCGTCTCCTATACACTTTAGATACGTTGGAGGATTCTTTTAAACTGGACGTTTCTTAAATTTTGAAAAATGTTAAAAGCGGCTCTCCCTATTAATTTTTCCATCACTGTGTAAACAAAATTATATGCTGTAAATGCGTATAATTGTAACTAATTCTATTATTACTATTCCTAGTAGAGTAAAATGAATATAGACAACAATAGGAGGCATCTTTTTATATATATACATGTACATATGTATACATGTCTGTATGTCTGTATGTATGTATGTATGTACAAGTCCAGCGCATACAAGCTTTAGCGCGCACACACACTCGACTCCTGTTTTTTGGGAGTTGTCTCCTTTTGCTCTTAGGAGCCAGATACATACATACATACATACATACATACATACATACATACATACATTTGCGTCCCTTTTATTTTCCATCTGACTTTACGTTATTATCTTATTTGTATTTGACTGGCTTTATACACACATACATATGTATAATGCTCAAGTGTTTGTATGGGATACTAACAAACAAGGAAACTGTGTTGTAGTAAATACTTTTTGTTTGTTTGTTTTTTTTTCTTGGCAAACAAACAACATTTACAAAAACGTGGTGCGCGTAAAAAAGTTTTACATTCTATTAATTTCCATTATATGTATTTCTTGCTCTTGCTTCTCTTTGAAATTGTGTTTAAATATGTATGTATGTATGTATGTATGTGTATAACAGAATAAGACTCACATATACATAACCTACCTTTGGAGTAAACAAAGTATCCTTAAGTTATAAATGTGCGTGTATTGTGCTTTGGGTGTAGATGTTGTTTGCGCCTGCATATTTGTGTGTCTGCGCACACACCTGTCTATGTCGGTTTAACTGTTGCGGTTGGCAATAAAAGTGTTTATTATTGTTATTGTTATAAAATTTCTTTTATTGCCTTAAATTTTTATTCAAATGCAGAGGATTTATTTGGCAAGTGCTTGAACAACATAAAGCTATAAATCATTCTTTTGATATTTGTTATCCTTTACTTTTGGAATAAAATGCAGCAAATGTGTCGCATGTAAAGAATATATATATAAATATAATTGGGGTATTCACACGGTAGTGTTAAAGTCATAACGTCATAATAAACTTTTAAACTAGTTTAAAATGCGACTGCTGTGAGCAACCCCTCATATTTTAGTGTGTTAGTTGAAATATAAACAATCTCATGTTTTAGACTTGGCAGTTTTTCTTGAAGCAAGTCTGAGTTTATGGGAGAGAGAGGAAAGAAAAAAGAAGAGGGGTACTGACTTGCTTGTACAGAAAAGTTACTTCAATTCTCTTTTGTTATTTCATTCGCAGCATTAAAACAATAGGAAAATTGAACAAGAAACCGTCTGAGTGTAAGCAAACGAGCAGTTTTAAAAAAGAATTGCAGATAATTGCTTCAAGAAAAACTGCTAAGTCTAAAACATGACAATGTGATACAAAACAAATGAGAAAAAATATTACAAAAATTAAATAATATTTGGTACGAATATGCAATATTATGAGAAAATTATTTAACGGCTTTTATCTGTTTCCGATAATTATTTGCGTATTTTTGCAATATGTAAAACAAAATTTTTTCGAGCATTTGATCTTTTAAAATTTTACGGCTTTGGAATTTATTTGCAAATTTTCTTAAGTTTTGCGATCAGGTAATTTTTGATAACGCTTAATGCTCTTGTGTGTAATTTTAACAAAATAGGATTGAATCAAGCCACATCATTGTCTGTTTGATTTATTTTTGTTGTTGCAGTTTTTGCCTTTTTTACACATTTGACGACTTTTATTTTATATCACACTTTGCTATCATTTTGGTATTAGCAAGTTTTTGCAAATTTTCATTTTCGCGAATTTTTCCGACTTTTTGGAATTTCTTATATCTTTAAGTATTTATATGTTATTTTAGGGCTTGCCTTTTTACCATTTTACCGATTTTTAATACATCTATCTATTTGTGCGAATTTTCATAATTTTGCCAATTTTCTGCGATTTTTGGAATTTCTTAGATCTTTAGGTATTTCTAAGTAATTTTGGAGCTTGTTTACAATTTTTGCAATTTGTTGCAAATTTTTGCAATAAAAGTGATTGTTCCCAATTCTTTATTTTTTTTTTTAACAGTTTTAAATTTTTTGCGGATTTTTAAAAGTTTTTTGCATTCCTTACAATTTAAGCATTTTTTTAAATAAAATTTAAGTTTTTTTCAATTAAAAAATTATTCGCGAATTTTCGCAAATTTTTTGCACGTGAGATAATTTTTGATTCATAAAATCTACTGAGTTTGCTCGTTTACAGTTTTTGAGGCTTTGGAAATGTTTAAAAGATATTCGCATTTTTGCAAGTTTTCGCGATTTACATATATGCTGTAAGTCTATACTCGAGTTATTACTTTTTTTTTGCGGTCTATATAATTAGCTTTGGTATATTGTTTCCATTATTTCAATCCCTTGCGAATTTTTATATTTTTTGCAATATATAATGATTTGAGTAGAAATTTGCTTAAAAAAAACGCCATGTATTTAAACGTAAATGGACATTTTGTCGAAAAAGAAAAGTAAAAAGCAAAATAATTAGTTATGACAGTAACAAATAGATAGAGTGAAGAATTGTATTAATATAGTACTCCTTTTATATGAAAGAAAATAAAAATAGTTTTAAGCTGGTTTAAAATGTTAGGACTTTATGACACTTAGGACGCCTTTGTGAATACCCCAAATATATTTCTAACTTTACATATGTACATAAACACAACTTTTAACAAATGGAAATTAATTAATTTAAGAAGAGCAGCTGGAGCTGATAAAATTTTCTATTTTTTTCATATCAGAATAGAAAGTTCGATTTTTACTTAAATATTCCATAACTATGTTAAATGATAAAAAAAAACTTATAAAATATATTTACTATGCCTTATTCCGCTGGTCCAATTCGACTTCGACTTGGGTGGCGTAAGAAAAGAAAACTTTAAAACATTTTTATTTTAATATAATGCACAATGAAACTAGAGGGACTAGAAAAATAATAAAGCTATTTTTGCAATCAATGGACAAGAATACATACGGATTAGCTATTTTGCGTTAAAAAATTATAATAAAAAAAAATTTAAGGACTTAAATAAAAAGAAACGATTTTTAGCATCCTTGCAATAATAGTAAGATATGCTAATATGTAAATTTTTATGTAAATTGATATTCCAGAAAGTATTGTAATTTTTGGAGTGCCATTCGTGAAATATTAAGCGAATAATACAAAAAGTGGTGTGAATTATGAAAATGCTAAATGTCACTATTTCTTTAAAACTAGACCTGTACCTGGATTCAGTAACTTTTTGCGAACCGAAAATCGTAATATTTAGCGACATATTTATTCGCTTGCGATAACGATAATGTGATTCTGTAATTTCTTTTTTACGATAGTCTCCCGCTTTATCTTATTAACTATTTAATTCAATGTTATGTGGTAGCTCTGTATAGAAAATGTGAAAATAAGCGAAAAGCACAAAGAATAATAAAGAAAACCTGAACAAATATGATTTTGTGAGTTAAATTTGTTTTTCTTCATTAAAATATGTTACTGAATAGCAAAGTCGATAAATTTTCGTTATAATTATTAAAACGATACAATTATCGTTATAAAAGTTACTGAATCCAGGTACTGATAAGGAAAAACTAATGAGGCCATCATAATCAGTTGATAAAAATACGTAGGTTGGGTTAGATTAGGAAGGGTGGTGCTATACCGCACTACTACTCGGACAACCAATTGGGTCGATTGTGATTCCCTTCTATTGCCCATTAAAAAATTAATATTTACCCACCGCAACAAAACAAAAAACAACACAAAAAAGACTCTATTTTTTTTTCTGTGTAATTGACGATTTCTATCAAACGCTTTGAGTCTGGCAACGGATAACAACTGATCTAATAATTTTTTCGATTGAAAACCGAGTGAACTGAAAATTTTTTACTGACGATTTTGTCAGATAAATTTTCTGTTATACAATCGTCTGTAAGATTTTTTGACAAATTTGATACAACCGTGTGAACTGGCCATTTACTTTGTGCTTGCAATTTTTGATTGTCAATACGCACATTGCCAAATCTGATGATATTATAAGATCTGCCAACCGTCAGTGCATAGCTTTAGATCTAAGGTCTTTTAAGTTCAACAAAACGGCGCTGTTGGCCAAAAGTGGTCCACAATCAATACAAGACCTCAAAACAGAAGGAATTTATAAAGTTATCAGGCATATACAGCCGCATATGTGCAAATTGGTAATGGAAAATTTCATGAAAATTATATGCAAGTATCGTTCATTTGACTGATATTGGTTTACATTATTAGAGGCATGCCCAACTCCTTACAATTACACAAACATGCGATGAATACTATTTTTGTTAGATATCAAAATGATACGTCAGCAAATTAGCAATATTTTGAAAGATACTTACATACAAGTTCGCCATAGTTAAAAGCTCAGTTAGCCGACTGTAATAGAATGTAACTGCAACGGTAGGAAACAGCTGATCAATATTGTTATGTGAAAAGTAGAGAAATTGCTATAGAGATGTAAGCAGAATGTAAAGGCTCAGTGAGCCGACTGTAAAGGCTCAGTTAGCCGAATGTAATATAATGTAACTGCAACAGTAAGACACAGCTGATTGATTTTGTTATGTAAAAAGTAATGAAAATGGTCATATAAAAATATCAATCAGCTGTTTTCTACGCTACAGTTACATTACATTAGAGTCGGCTAAAAGCTCAGTTAGCCGACTGTAATGTAATGTAATTGCAAGAGTAAGAAACAGCTGATCGTTTTTGTTATGTGAAAAGTAATGAAAATGGTTATAGAGATGTAATTTAACGTAACCTACTTTTCATATAAAAATAACAATCGGCTGTTTTCTACGTTACAGTTACATTACATTACAGTCGGCTAACTGAGCCTTAACTGAGCCTCAATGGAATGTTACTGCAACGTATTAAACAGCTGATCGATATTTTTATGTGAGAAGTATGTTACGTTACATTTACATACTTATAACCATTTTCATTACTTTTGACATAACAATATCGATTAGCTGTTCCCTACCGTTACAGTTACATTCTATTAAAGTCGGCTAACTGAGCCTCGATTTCTTATGCAGCTTATGTTAACATTTAAAGAAATTACAGCAAAATCCAGAATCCTTACCAGCTAAAACAAATTACATTTTCATTTCCGGTAAAAACTGTTGCTTTTGATTTTTTTCTAAAAAAAAATGTGATATTATTTCAAAAAATACCACGGATATTTTTAACCAGTAAAAAAATCTGATTTGGAAGCAAAAAACAACTGAGGGCAAAATGCTTCTGTAAAGCACTAATAGGCAGGATCTCTAACAAAGTAGAAAAAAAGAAGAAGAAAAAATTTCAAGCCAGTAACTTTCGCATCTGAGTGCAAAAAAATCTTTATATTATTACTTGTATGAAGCTGTTTGCTAAGGCAAAAGGCTTTTGAAAGCTGAATGTGTTGTGAATCTCTAACATTGTCTTCCTTACTAAAACGCTTCTGGGAAGAGTAATTTTTGCTGGGTATTGGTAGAAAATATCATGCAGAGTTTTATATCTGTGGCAATAAGAAACAAAAGCTTAAATCATATTATTTGACGGTTTTGTTAGAGAACACCTTTAAACTTTCAATTTAATTTTCAGATATGTATTTCTTTCACAAAAAAAAAAAAAAATTGGGAACCTCTGCGTGCAATGAGATTTTTTTTAAACATCGTTTTACATATTATAAATAATATCTGTAGCAAAGTGCTTAAGTCGAGAAAAGCTGATTTTGAGTTAATGGTACAGCCGTAGTCTGCATATCTCAAAGTACACCTGGTCAAAATTTCAATAAATTTTTGTGATTATTCAAGAAGTTATAGCACTACACAGAAAAAACTAAATTTCATTTTCAGTAACCAAATTCGTTGAATCAGTATATATTTTATTTGAATGCGGTCCTACAAATAATTTTGTAAATGCTAATAAAAATTTTGTAAAAATTTAAATTAATCAGAGTTCGGCTGAGAGAAAATGTTATTTCAGTGTGTTGGTGATTATCTTGCTTGTTGATAGGAACAACGTGCTGTTGTGCGGTTGTTGTTGTTTATTTTGATTGATCGTGTTGTATACATGTAAATTCCGAAAAGTAGCCGACAAACGTCGTGGCCTGTTTCTTCTGTACACAGTTTTTTGGTAGAAATTAATTTAATGGAACAGTACAGAATATTTACTGAAACTAAGTTTGATTTCAAACAAATATTTGTTTATATAATTTTTTCTGTGTATGACTTGCGACTTACCTTTTTTAAAACTCCTAATCGTATTTGAAATAACAGCTTAATTTAGGTTATGCTTTGGTATATTTCAATTTAAATTTATTACTTATGGTTTATGGTTACGATGTTTGCTTAAAAAAAATAAAAGTTAACAGTGAATTCCCAATTTAACTGTAACAGAGATAAATTTCTAAAAATTGACTTAAACGCCAACAGAGCTATCCAGAAAAACAATCAAATATTATTCAAGCACTTTTTCCTTATTGCCACAGATATATTAACTTGGGAATATATTAAAGTATAAGCTAAATTAAGGCATTTTTCGATATGAGATTGTCAGTCGAAAAAAATAAGCGACGAGTCATTGGGCGTTGGCTGAAGTAGTTAGCACATCGACTACAAAACTAAAGATCCTAGGTTCAATCCCTGTATCCGACAGTCATTCCAATAACAACACCACATATTTTCCTGATGTGCATTAGAGTCCCTTTGCATCAGCTATTGTTGGAAAGTTCAAGTGATGAAGGCATAGTCACTGGTCACTGAACTATACCGACTTCAGCATATGCTAATCCTAATGTTATATCAGAGCGCCCTCCTTCATCGGTATTGTGTAGCAAAATCATCGGCGAAGTAAAATAACCAATAAAATATCTACTAAAAAAAAACACAGCTTCAAAATTTAATACGCCTCATTTAACACCAGAAGGCGCTGCAACACTGCATTATTAAAAAGCGTGCAAAAAAAGCAGTTGTAAAGAGAATGAAGCTTTCTTCTATCTCTTCCTTCACAACCTGTCTTCTATCACTATCCCTTTCCTAAAGAAGGTAACACCTAGTAATAGTAGTAGGCATTAATTGCCTGAAACAAAAAAAAAAGCGACAAATCATTGTGGCTATAACTTCCTAGAAAAAATCGCTCAAACTAATTGAGATTTTTCCCAGAGGGCATTTTGAATATGAAGATTAAAGAGGTGCCATTAACTGAAAATCATCTCATCACGACATAAGCACTTTTTCTTTTTACCACAGATATGCAGATAATTTGTTAATTTTGATAATTCTTTGCTAATTTGAACTGAATATAATTTCCGTAGCAGTGTATCTTCTCTGAAGGTGTATGCACAGAAAAAACTAAATTTCGTTTTCAGTAACCAAATTCATTGAATCAGTAAATTTTTTGTGAGAATCCGGACCTACAAAGATTGTAGATTCTGATAACAATTTTATAAAAATTTAACTGAAAAAAAATTTTATTTTTAGTTAACTTATTATGGCATTAGAGAAAAAAGTTAACTGAAACTCAAAATATTTTCAGTCAAATTTATTAATAGGAACAGAAAAACATTTTTGCAGATTTTTTTTGTATTATTCAGCAAAATTTTTTTTATAATTTACAAATACATTCACTAAAATTTTTCGTATTATCAGAAAATAAATTAACTGAATCAATAACAGTTCTTAAAAATTTTTTTTTTTTTTTTTAAATTAGTAAAAGTTTTATCTGAAAAAAATAACTGAATGAAATGAAAGTTTCAACTAATTTTTTTTTACTTTCAAAAATTGGCTTGTTTTTATGTGTAAGCATTTCGTTCTCGCTTTTGGAACTCGTCAGTAGACTTCAACCCAAAAATTTTTTTTTTAATTTAGCTAACAAACTCCGTATGTTTATAGTAAGACTCTTAATACTATATTGAGAATCAGAATATACAAACATAATAAGTTTGAAAACCGCAAACAAAAATCTTTAACAAAAATTTAATTTTTTTTAAAAGCTATAAAATAATTTGTAGAAAATATTAACAAAAAATAAGACAATTTTTTTACAGTATATAAAAATAAATTTAACTGAAAATAACAAATTAAATAAAAAAAAATAAAATAAATCTAAAAATTTTTTTTACAAACTTTACTTTATATAATAATTGATAATTTTCATTCTATACAGTTTTTTTTACATAAATTAAAATTGGAACAAATAATTTACTGGAATAGTAAAAAATATCCTCACAAAAACGTAAATATGAAGAACGGCCAAGCTCCTATCCAAAATTTCGGCCATTAAAAGTTGTGAGATATAAATTTTGACCAAGTTCTTCTTTGCCACAATACCTAACACAAAAATATATTATGTATGATATAAATTTGTAATCGTAAGGGTGTCATATAATTTCATATAATTTCGCATATGAGGTTATACGAATTTATTCTAATTATGATTTAAATTTTATAATTTTACGATTGCGTGGAACAAAGTTATGAGGGGGGTAAAAACAGCTCGAATGGCTTCCTGTAAATATACACACTGCGTGCATTGGCCAGAACTTGGCCTGACGCACTGCCGTGCGCCTAGATTTACTGAAACTAAATTATATTTCAAAACACATGTTTGTTTGAAAATTTTTTGGGAATAATTTTTTCTGTGTGCCACCCGTGCCTTATCGAGGTAGACCGGAGAATTAACTTAACTCCCTAATCTAGTGTTTTTTAATCGCAAAATCTTGAAGTCCAATTTACGACTCCATTATTTAAAATTTTTCGGCCACATATTGCTTTCTTTAATAAATTATTGACGCACACACTTCTTGGAATGTTTCACTGTGTTATTTTAATCACAGTTGCTTCACATTAAGGCGGCAAAAAAAAAGGAAGGCAGATCATGGATTATTGGCGTTTGCCATGTTTTGAAGGAATACGGGCTAATAATTTGATGTGTGGCAATATAAATTTTTGCAAAAAAAAAAAAAAAAAAAAATATATATATATATAGGAATGGCAGGATATGTTGATAGTTCTGGAAGAGAAATTTATATAAACCTCTTAAAACCAAACCTTGTTTCCCACTATACCAATTTTGAGCATAAAAAACCTTTAAAATTATATCACAATTGCCTTTTCTTAAACAAACTAGGATCTTAGTAATATTCTTGTAGCTATTTAACAATTAAGTTTTTTTCTTTATAAGTTTCCTGCAATTATTTCCTTTAGTGTATATAGTTTTCCGACAAAGTGTATGTTTGAAAAAAGTGTTTATAATAACAAATGCCTTTGATAATGGACTTGCGAATTGTCGTCTTATGACGTAATTACGACTGGCAATTAAACTTGAGATTTTTTTGTCGTCTAAAGGTTGTATGGTTATAAAAAAAATAAAACTAAAGAAAACAAGTTTATGCGAAAAAAAAATTTACTTTTAATAAGTTTATTTCTGTGACTGAAGCATAAAAATGAAATTTTAATTACAATTGCTTGTTGATGATGAGGAAGTTGTTTAAATTTTTATTTGAATTTCTCTTTTAGCTATTTAAAAGACTAATAGCAGGTTTATTAGATTAAATGATTTTTTAAGCGTTTAAAATATATCCACATAATTCTCTATATGAACTCATTCTAATATTATTATAACAACAAGAAGTATTTATTATTAAATTGAATTTATTTCTTTTATTCTTTACATTTTAGATAATTCTTATCTGCTGTCATAAAACATTAGCTTAAAGCATATTCCCAGTTTATTTTACTTTAAAGTCCTTTTCATTGTTGCATCTTAATACAAAAGGGAACATTAAGCATTGGAATAAGACAACATACATAATGGGTAAAGACCAAGAATTTCTAGAGGCTGCTCGCAATGGCAATATTTCGTTTATCGAAAAGGTCCTTGGGCAAAAGGCCAAGCGCGCTGGACCTTTGGCAAGTTTAAGACGTGGTACCGGCGTTAATGTACAGGATAGTGGCGGCTATTCTGCTTTGCATCATGCCTGCATAAATGGTCACACGGATATTGTAAAGCTACTGTTAGCTCATGAAGCCTCTCCCAATTTACCGGATATGAGAGGATCGTCTGCTTTGCATTTGGCCTCGTGGGCGGGAGAAGAGGAAATTGTCAAAATGTTGTTAACACATCCATATCGACCGGCTAACCCCAACCTGCAGACAATAGAGAAAGAAACACCATTGCACTGTGCAGCTCAACATGGTCATACGGAAGTCTTGTCTATTTTATTGGCTCACGAGGCAGATCCTAATATGAGAAATACCAGAGGAGAAACTCCTTTAGATTTGGCTTGTCAATATGGTCGTTTACAGGCGGTGCAAATGCTACTTAAAGCTCATCCTGAATTACTAGCTCCCTATACAAAACAAGCATGTGAAAATTATGTCAACAATAGATCAAGACACTCATCACCTTCACCACATTCTGGCTCAATACCAACAACTTCACCCTCCTCACCTTCGATTCTTTCATCGCCAGCTACACCTTCACGTTGTATTTTTACACACACCTCTCTGCATTTAGCTAGTCGTAATGGCCACAAGCAAGTTGTAGAACTTTTATTGGGATCGGGTGTGCATGTGAACTTATTAACACCTTCAGGTTCAGCTTTACACGAGGCAGCCTTGTGTGGCAAAGAGTCTGTGGTGCGCACACTGCTAAAAGCAGGCATTGATCTCAATGCCACAGATAATGAAGAACGTACTGTTTTGGATATTCTTAAAGAGTTTCCAGCTCATGTTACCAAGCACATTATAGATGTTATAAACAGTGAGTAAACATACAAATAAGTTAAGACAAAAAATTACTACACACTTTTGTATTATCTTAGACTTTCGTAATCAAATGGATACAGACGATGGTGATGAGGTTATATACCGTCACCAGCCCCAAAGCCAGCAGGGCCAGCGCAATCACAATTCCATTGGCCATTATCAGAAGCCACAACATAATAAACATTATCACTTTAATTCCAATAATCATTTGCTCAATCATTCACTATCTATGCAACAATCTTCCTATAACAAGCAAAGACTTAGTTCCGGTTCCACATTTAATAATGGAGGTAAATCTTTGGATAGTGGCCTACAATTAGACGAAAGCTCCACTAATACGGGTGTTGTTATTGCTGGCAGTGGCAATAATCGTTTTTATCATGACACTTTGAATTCTCCCGTACGTAGTCATTACAATAACTCTCAAAAGTAAGTTGATGACTGAAAAATTCTTTCATTTCGCATAGTTTACTTAAAAATAAAATAATCAAATAATATTTAATTGCAGCGATATTGGTATCAGTCCCTCGTCATCGATGAGTAGTTTTGAACCGGCCTCAATATCTCCAAGATCGAGATGTTCAACTGGTAAGCACAATTTTAGCAACAACATTTCAAAGTGCAAAAGTGTCGGTTTAATTTAATTTCATAGGTTTGAGTATTTAATCGAGCAGACTTTAGGACTCAACTCGCATTATAGTTTTATGAAAATATTTTGACAGAATATAAGAGGCCTTGAGTGGCCTCTCTCTCATATCATCAGAAATTCTTGATACTAGAATTTGTTTTACGACACTCTCTTTTCTAGCGTTACTGCTAGTAAATAGATACAATTCATTTAACATCCATCGAAAATTAAAAATATCATTACATGAACTTTATTATTTTACGGCTTGTCCCACGATGTCGCCAGAAAACGTTCGATAAAAAACTTGTATTGAAAACAAAAATAAAATAATAATATTTGGACCTGTTGCATGATGTCGACAACGTTAGAATTGTCGCAACAATTGCATTTAAAACAAAAATTTTATATATATTAAATTTTGCTTTCGTTTTGAATGTAATTGTGCGACAAACGCTGTCGACATCGTGGGACAGGTCCTTTATTTTTTTTTTTCAATATAACTAATCGATCGAATGTTTTTTGTGGACATCTTGGGAAAGGCTGCTAAAATTTTAAAATAAAGGGTCCGCCAGATAACTTTTTTTTTGAAAATGCTATAAAAAAAACCTACTGAAGCTTCGGCTGTGTGGCACGTAGTGCCGTCCTGTTGAAACCAAATGTTGCCAATATCCTCCTCTTCAATTTTTGTGAACAAAAATTCGTTCAACATGGCCCAATAACGATCGCCATTGACTGTAACGGCCACTCCTTGCTCAATGGCCCAATTATGCCTCTGGACCTAAATCCGCACCAAACAGTGACTCGTTTTGAGTGCGTCGGCTTTTCAATGTATGCGTGCGGGTTTTCTGTGCCCCAAATGCGACAATTTTGTTTGTTTACATACCCGCCAAGATCAAAATGAGCTTCATCTGAAAAGATGATTTTTTGGCAAAATCGGCATCTTCTGTAAGTCGATCGCACGCCCACTTAGCGAAGCGAAAACGCATTGGATGGTCAGTTGGCTCGTTCAGCGGAAGGATAAAACTAATTATCTGTCAAATCAGACATGAGCTAAGTGTTACCATTCACGAAATAAGCACTAGTTGAAAAAAAACGTTAGATAGCGGACCCTATATGTAATGATGTTGATTGTGGTAGCAAAAATAAAAAACTATTTTTTTAACCATAGTTAACGCCAAATACTTTTGTCATTCGTTACCTGATTTTATGATGCTTTGATAGCATTTTGTCGTTATTGCTTGTGACTTCTTTTAGTCTCCTAAAAAAATTATTTAATGCTTTTCTTACAATTTCACCTAATTATTTTGTCATTCGTTATCTCATTTAGAATGTTGATTTCACCCCGTTTTTATTGCTTAGAACTTCTTTTAGTCTTCTAGAAAATTTTATTTAATATATATTTTTTTTATACCATATCGCATTTATAGTTTGTCATTCGTTATTTCATTTTAGGATGCTTTGATTTTGCTTAGTTCTTATTACCTAGATCTTGTTTTAGTTTCTTAAAAATATTTATTTACTGCATTTTTCTAATCATATCTCCTAAGTATTTTGTGATTCGTTACCTCTGATTTCTGATTTGACCTATGATTTCGTCTCGTTATGATTGCTGACTACTTTTTTAGTCTTCTAAAAAAATATATTAAATGTTTGTTTTTTTACCATATTGCCTAACTATTTTGTGATACGTTACCTCATTTTAGGATGCTTTGATTTCGTGTCATTTCAATTGCTTAGACCTTGCTTTAGTCTCCTAAAAAATTTATTCAATGTTTTTTGTTTGTTTTTTAACCATATCACCTAGTTATTTTGTCATTCGTGACCTCATTTAAGATTATTTCGATTTCACCTCGTTTTGATTACTTACAACTTTTTTTGGTCTCCTAGAAAAATTTATTTAATGTTTTTTTATTTGCCATATCGCCTAAATATTTTGTTATTCGTTACGTCATTTTAGAACGTTATGATTTCGTCTCGTTTTGATTGCTTAGAACTTATTTTCCTCTTCTAAAACAATGTATTACATATTGCCTAAATATTTTGTCATTCGTTACCTCATTTTAGGATGCTCTGATTACACGTCATTTCGATTGCTTACTCCTTGCTTTTGTCTCCTAAAGGATTTATTTAATGTTTTTTGTTTGTTTTTTACCATATTGCCTAATTGTTTTGTCATTCGTTACCTCATTTTAGGATGCCTTGCTTTCATCTCGTTTGGATTAGTTTTGTTTGGATTAGTCTTCTAAAAAATGCATTTCATATTTTTGGTTTGTTTTCCTTTTTTTTTTGCCATATCACCTACTAATTTTCTCATTCGTTACCTTATATTAGGATGCTTTGATTTCACCTCATTTTTTTTTTTTTTTTTTTTTTTTTGCTTAGAACTTCTTTTAGTCTCTTTAAAAAATGTATTTGATTTTTTTTAACATATCGCCTAATTGTTTTGTCGTTCGTTACCTCATTTTAGGATGTTATGATTTCACTTCGTTCTGATTGCTTAGAACTCCTTTAAATCAAAGTCAAAAAATATATAACTAAAATAATTAAGGTTTTTTTAGAGTAATTTCCTTAACCTCTTGTCTCTTTCTTTTACATATTCGGCATATTAAACTACGCCTAGTTTTAATTTTCCTTTAGATTATTATTGGATCTATGCTGTGGTTAATTTAATTGTCTTCTACTTTAAGACCCAAAACAATAACAAAATCATGGAAATCAGATATTATAAACTACCATAATGAAATCCGTACAAGCAGACAAGTCACGAATAAAAAATTTTTACATACATACGTTACTTTTTCTTCACAACAAAGTGTTAAGCAAATATAATTAAATATAATTAAAATATAATTATTTAGGACTCAAATTATTACAATTGGAGCATAATTTGTGCTTTTCAAAGAATGTTTATTAACCCCCCACTAAAAAAGTGGTGTTATAAGTTTGTAGTGTGTGTCTGTGTGTCTGTCCGTATTCACGTACAGGCCAAACGGCTGGACCGATTTTCATTTAGTTTTTTCTGTTTGAAAGATGACTTGATCGAGAGGTAGCTATGTTTGAAGAACATCGGTCCAGCCGTTTAAAAGATATAACATCTTTTCTGAAAAAAGTCGGGGGGTTTTTAAAATTTTTAATTTTTGTTATTTTTAATCAACAATCGATTGAATTTTTGGAATAAAAATTCAAGTAACGAATGACAAATTCCTAACAAATTCAGCACAATCTTGCTACAAAATTTTTTGCATTGCAATTATAACTCATTTTTTATTTACTTAATAATATTAAAAGATGATATTCAATACTAAAAAGAAAAGTCACGAATGACAAACAACTCGCAGGCATTATTAAAAAAAATAAATTTTTTGCTCTATTTTGTGGTAACGAGAAGCGGTTTGTTCACGTGAAACAAAATTAGAAAATAGTACTCGTGTACTGACACAACAACAACGCAAACATTGGTGACCAAAATTTTAGGGAAAGGAACACTGTTCACGTGAACTTTTTTTCTCCGATAAGGGTGAATAATCAAAATTGTCTTTGGTATAATTTTTGTTAAAGATTATCACTTGCAATTAAATCTAATAAGGTCAATACAAATATTTTGTGAAAAAATCTGATAAATATCGTAAAATCCCATGAATACTTTTTTAAATTTTTCTTTAGGTGGCGTTTCTAGTTTTGTTGGAAACTCAACACCCATGACCAGTTTTGGACCGGGGGGACCACCCAAAAAACCACCACGTCGTAATCTATCAGTGTCACCCACAAACAATGGTCAACCCTTTAGTTATATTTCACCAAATCATCAGCAACAAAACAATCATGGCGGGCGACAGACACGAAGCCCATCAAATGACAGCCCCTATTCGCATCAAAGTCAAGGTAGTATAAGTGGAATGAGTCTTGATGAAACGCATCTGGTTGAACGTCAAAGAAGCAATCGACTATTCGCTAGCGCTAGAGAAACTGCCAGAACATCGGGAGGAATATGTTTAAGCTCCAGCAGTAAGTGATTGAAAAAAAAAACAAAATTTAACTTATCTTTAAACGAAATATTTGCTTACTTAGCTGATATGCTAGAGAAACGTCATCACAATGAAGATGTTGAGAATTTAGTGCCCAACTCAAATCAGGAAATAACAAATTCAATGAAGAGACCAAAACCAGCAACAAGAAATATAAATAACACTAATGAGGAAAGTACAACTAATGATAATTCAAATTCAACGCTCAAATCCTATAATCCAAATCGTAAATTAAAAAGGAATCGCAACAGTTAGTAAGTATTTTTCTCAGTTAAGTTAAACACATTTATTATAAAATTAACATTTAAAAATAGTTCTATTAGTTTGGGCGAAAAAGATGAAAACTTTGATGAAAATAAAACAAAACTACCCCAAAGTCCTACGAACTATAAGCAGCCACCTACACCGGATCATCCACCACCATCCTCTAGTCAAGCAGAAAAACTCATACACGAACGCATTAGACCCCTCAGCCAGGAGTATAAGCGGCGTTCCGCACTTTTGCAATTACAAAAACAGCAACAATTACTGGTTGATATGGGCACATCACCTTTGCGTCAAATACACAACAACAACAACAACAATAATGCAAATCTCATATCCCCCTATGATTATGCCTACATACAAGCCTCACCTACCAAACTTAATGTCAACAATGTTTCATCCAATATCTACTCCACTATTGGCTCAGGTGGGATAAGAGGTTCCGTAAGGTCTTTAAGTTCGAGTGTTTCTATCTCCGATCACAGTGGATCCACCGAAAATGTAGAAGAATTTATAGGAGATCAACCATTTGCAGGACTTATCAAAGGCTCGGCTAACCAGAATGGCAATAAACTAAAAATAGAACCAGCATATGCAACGGTTAGTAAGGCCTCCAAAATAAACCCACCTCAAGTGCAGCTACCACCACCTAGACCACAACAACAACTGCCTCCGCAAGCTCAGGTGCCTGTCTATGCAACCATACACAAGAAACGGAGTATAACGACAACATCTCAGGCAGCCGAACAGCAAAGCGCCCACAAATCTCGGCCTCCTATACCAGCCAAGCCAGTTATACCTGAAAGAAGACTATTTAAAGCACAAACACCACACCTCCCCGTGTCACAGCCACAGCCAACAGAAACAACGACTAACAGCAACAACGAAGTAGAAAATCACGATCATGAAATGAAAATTGAAGCCGAAGATCTCTACGCGGATATTTTACAGCCAACAAAAGTGAGTGTAGAAGAGAACAACGTTGCTAAAGTGGCAGGCATAAAACCAGACACTCCAATTAAACCAACCAGTGATATTTTAAGTCATCAAAGTTCCATCAACAGTTCATCAAACGAAGAACCATCTCAGCCGACTTCATCTCAACCCACAAATGAAAGTTCCAATGAAGATACTAGTTCCATAGCTGCCAATTCCACCACCTCACATGAGAGTAGTATTCTTAGTCCCTTCAATGCCGAGGAAGCTAGAAAGAAAATTTCCGAAATTCTAGAATCCTTTGGCAGCAGTATTCTTAATTCGGATATCTCCCCCACCAATGATTTGGATTTCGATGATACTGAAATTCCCATTGAAAGACAAGAGTTGATGAATCGTTTAAGAAGAGCCGGACTAATGCAGTTCGAAAAGAAATTATTCGAGCATGGCTATGACAATTTTAAATTCTTGGTAATTTAAGCAAAACAAAAAAAAAAAAAAAAAAACAATTCAAATTGAAAAAAAAAATATTTTGAATTAATTTTACAGAATGGTGTCTTCGAAGACTGCGATGTGGAGCACTTAAACATTCCCCAACAAGATGCTGTTAAATTACTCAGATTTATAAAAACTTTACCCAAAGCAAAGTTTCTACCGCAAGTTCCTCAGAAAAATCAACGGGAAAATAAATCAGAAACAGAACTGAAAGGTGTCTCTACGCTACAGCAATGGTTGCACAGCATCCAACTGCCGCAATACACTGAATCATTTAGGTAAGAAATGTTTTTAAGCAAATTCTCACATCTACTAGTACATCAAAAAATTAATGTATTTATGTTAACAAAAAAAAGCAAACATCTGTACAATACCTTAGACAGTGTTTGTGGTGTTTGGGATGTGGAGTTACAAACTGTCTTGGAGATCAATAAATTGGGTCATCGTCGTCGTATTCTACAATCGATTGCATTTATCAAGCATATGAGAGAACTAAAAACTGTTAACAAGACTCCGCTGGCTGAAAATAATGAGAAAAATAGAAATTCTGCTCATGCCAACCACAAGGATGGCGCTCAGAGACAATCTATCACCGGCTATCGCAAGAATAGGTTTGTAGCTAAATATTTAAGACAATTTAGAGATTTATAAAGTTAAATTCTTTTGTTTTTTTAAAGACCTGCCCCCCAACCTCCTACCCAAAAGGCTGCTCAACAAACTAAAAACGCTCAAACATCTTTAGATATACGCGCTCCTTCGGAGCTACTTTTAGATTTACCTGACAATTTACGCACAAAGTGGCGTCACTCATCAAATGATTTGCTCAACGAACAAATTAAATATGAAGTTTTTGTAAGTACTTAATATTGTGATTTTAAGTTTCTTGTTTTCTTACAGCCTTATTTACAAAAAGTATTAAGGCTTTATAAAGGCTTTATAAAACTGATTTTTATACAAAATTTGACTTATTAAGTCTTTCTACAGCCTTAATAATTTTTATAAATAAAGCTGTACATTTTTCGAACACGAGACACTTATTGATCACTACAACAAGCTAACTGGCTGTAGGGTGCATGACATAAGGCAGTAAAGGATACAAGTGCAATAAATTATTCATATTAGCCCAATTCACAATCTTGTGCAAATGGTCTTGCATCGTTGCATCTGCAAAATGATATAGTATATTGATACTCACCACTAAGAATTGTTAAGTGGTTTGATTTAGACACTTATTTATTAAGTTAAACATTTTCATACATAACTGACAGAAAATTTTGTAGAATCCAAAATTATTGGAAACTGTTTAAATCAATAAATATGTACATGTCTGAATCAAACAATTTTTCATGAGTAATTACTGGTTAAGCTTTTTCGGGCACAACACAAATATGTAATTTAGTAACAAAAAGTAAATTCTGGTGTAGATATTAAGCAAACTATTTTATCATTACAAAACTGAAGAAAATTATTCTGTGAAGGCGTGATTTTTTTAAATTTTAACATGATTTTCTAATTAATGGTTTTAAATATTTTAAGAAAAACTAATGGCAAATTGTGTCACTTTGTGATAAAAATAAAAATCCAATTAATTCATTGCAGTATTTAGGCTCAACGGTTGTGAAAGAATTACGTGGCACCGAATCCACACGCAAATCCATACAAAAACTAAAACAAGATCAACAGCAAAACGGCACTGCTGATGCTGCTGCTGTTGCTACTGTTGCTGCTGCTGCTGCTGCTGCTACCAATATGTTAATGTCTTCCCAGTCGGACTCAAATGCGCTACGTAATCAATCATTCAATAAACAAAAGCGCATACTGGTGTCGTTGGCCATCTCGCACAAGGGTGTAGAGTTTATAGATGTGAATAGCAAGGTAAATGCAGCACAATTCATCATGAATAACACATCTTGCCTACTCGTAGTTCCAATTAAATATTTGGGGTATTCAAATGCTACTCATAAATTAACACATTTTAAAGTTATAAAATGAAAATATATGACTGCTGTGGGCAACCCCTTATAATTTACAATTATAAATATTGTACTTATTTGTATTTTGGTTTTAACACCTTGTACATTTCTTACTCTCTCTCTCAATTCCTTTGGTAAACTCTCACGCATTTCTACATGTAGTTATGACAAACAATAAACATAGCTGAGAAAGTCTTATTACTTTATGAGCTTTTTGTTTTAAACTATGTTAAAATGTTAACACATTATGACACTTAAGACACCCTTGTGAATACCCCAATTGTATATTCTTATGCTATTTCTATTTCTGTTTCTGACTTGCTTCATTTATGATTTGTAGAACACCATATGCGAACATGAAATACAAAATATAAATTGTGCATGCCAAGATGCAGAAGATTTGCGACATTTTGCCTACATCACCAAAGAGAACGATGTGCACTATTGTCATGTGTTTTATGTGGAAAGCACGGTAAGTTTTTTTTTATTGTTTTAAATTTTAAAACAACAGATCGTTTTTCGTGCTTAATTAAGCCAAATGTGATATAATAAATTTGTGATTTTAATTGCTTTTAGGACTTGGCCTCCGATGTAATATTGACCTTGGGTCAAGCATTTGAGGTGGCCTATCAGCTGGCATTGCGTGATGGCATTACGAGTACACCATTATCCACACTTAATCATAGTATACTAAAGGGTCTTGAATTCACTAATCAACAAACATTGATAAATAATAAAATCCAGGAAGCGTAAGAAGACCAATATTCATTTAAAAACTAATTATCAAAGATAGTAGCTTTTTTTATTTTAATTTAATTTAGCCAAGTAAGTGAGTGTTTTATGCATTTGAGAAAAACGAAATTATTTGCAAAACGTTTCTAGTCTTTATTACAAAAAAAAAAGAAGTTATACTAAAAATCCTTAAGCAAATGAATAGTTTGGAGACTCTTAACATTTTTAAAAGGGGCGGAAAAATCGAGGAGATTTTTGCACAAATAACAAGAACAAATTTTACAAATAATATATAATAGATTTTTATATCAAACTTTTTAGCACACAAATGTTTTTACTTGCACAAACAACAACAGAATTATAAGTAATTAATTAATTAATTATTTATTATTGAGCTTAAAACAATCAAATCTTTTCAATACTATTTATTAATCCCGGAAAAATTTTTATATATAATTTTTTTAGATAATTTTCCGTATTTTAGAGAAATGCATGATCCCTTATTTTTTTCGAAATTTTTAGAAATTCTATTGGCTACATTCCTCTTTCACCTCACATTATTCACATTTTGCCTTTTCTGTGCTTATGCACCGGCTTTCTTCTGCTTTGTGTTTAATATTGACTTTTGGTCTTTATCAAGGAAAATCTGTGTTTGAAAGCAGCATATTTTTTTATTTCAGTCCTAGAGATTTTTTTTAAATTTGGTGCTTTTTTTCGTTTTGGCGATTTTTTTTGTTTTTGGCGATTTTTTATATTTGACGATTTTATATTTTTTTGATTTTTTAGTTTTACCATTTTTGAACATTTCAAGAGTTTTGCTCTTACGGTTTCCAAGATACAGCAAGTTGTCAAAATTACAAAGTCAAAATTGCATCAACTGATGGACCACCCTTTAACTTTAATTTTTTTAAATTTTAGTGTTAATTGTTGTAGTCTGTATAAAAATACACTAACTTTTAAAATTTCAAGTGTACATATGTACATACAATTGTATGTATATTACATGGGATTTTAATATTTTTCGTTGCTCGTTGTGGAACACCCTTTAGTTTTTAACTCTCATGTATTTGTTGTTGTAGCGGCCAAATGTCTACATATTGTGTCCAAATTTCAAGTCCGTAGCTCTTACGGTTCATTTTCACCTTTGGTGTACGGAAATATACAGAAAAATAACCGGCGGCGGCGCACCGTCGGCTTCGAGCCGACTTGTTTCTCTGCTTGGTATTGCTTCTTTCATACACTAATACACTCATACATAGCTCACACCGATTTGACAATGCAAAAAAATCTCAGCAAAGGAATCTCAGCAAAGAAATCAAAGTCAAAAGATTTTTACCCCCTAGCGTATAGATGTTTACACATCAAAAAACTATAAGTTTTCATTGTTAGGGCCATTATTACAACTTAAAGTTAGTTAAAAGTAGGATTTTATCGGACGTATAAAAAGCTTTTCATTATTGCAAATTGGATTTTACTTACCAGGTAGTATTAACTTGCCTGTAATTTATCGCTAATAAAGTAAAATTTTGCAAATGATAAAGTTTTTATACGTCCGATAAAATCCTACTTTTAACTATCTTTAAGTTGTAATAATGGCCCTTAGAGTTAAATGTCGGAATGACATTTACATTATAGGTCTGTTTGCACCAGTTTTACGAGTGTTGGTTCTGGTATGCACAGATATATATGGTATTCAGCGTTTCTGTTTCAAGCAACCATAAAGCCTAAGTTTCATAAAAATCTGATGGACAGGAGCACATAATATTAGAAAAAAATTTAGACTTTATCCTAATTTTTAAAGTCTTTCCATAAGATAAGAGGTTTGTGACTGTTCAAAATATGTGGTTGAAGTCTGCTGATGATTTGGCTAAGCACCAATGAAATATATAGACAATGCTTAACCACCAGCAAATAAATTTCAATTAATTTAAAGTAATATTTTTTAACACAAACTCATCTGCCGATACACTCCAAAGTCTCTGGCAGGAGTCGAACCTGCTACCCTCCGACTGCAAGACTAGTACACTGCCTACTAGCCAGCAGCAGGAAGTTTTCGCTGGTAATGCGAAGTGTTTCAGTTATTTACACAACACGAACATCAACCCACTAAAAGCAAAAAAACACCAAAAAACACTTAAGCAACATATTATTTGCAAGAAATCTAATATGATTTCAAATCAAAATTTCTGCATGTAGATTTTACATTAGAATTCTTTTCTGCGTTTATACTATCAGTTAGTCTCAGCACAATCTTCCACTTCATAATATACATGATCCATATAAGCTTACAGCAACAGTTGATCATCTGATTAGGATTAATAGCAGCACACTTTTTTCCACACCCTGGTAAAATACGAGTATATTTTTTTCCACTTTTCGATAATAAAAATTTTTTAAATACATTTTTAAAATCTTTTTATACATTTAAGTGCATATAAATAAATTAATTTTCAAGCAGAAGGGTTTCAAGAAAATTCTACAAAAATTTTTAAACTTTTTACATAGACACAAAAAACATAAAATTTTTTATAAGTCATTTATAGAATATAAAATGGAAACGATATACTAACAACCCCACCAAATTTGTACACCCTTTAATATGAAAAAGGGTTAACAATGCATTTCTCTAAAGCTTTGTGAGATTACAAAACTAAAATAAAAAAATTATCTATTTGAAACATAAGCATTTACAAAAATGGTAAATGGTAAACAAACAGAAAGAAAAAACAGCGAAAAAAATTTAAGAATTAGAAAAATGAAATAGCTAAAACTATTAACAAATAATTTGACAAATATTAAAATATATAATAATAAAAAAAACATTCCTTAAATATTGCATTACATAAAAAAATCAAAAAACAAACTAATAATAAAATGTGCATGTGAATTTTAATTCAATTTAACAAATCAACCAAAATTAAAAATAAGAACGTATTAAATAAAAAAAACCAACGTTTGCTATATTGTTGTTAAATATTTAATTTAAAAAAAAAATAAAACTTAACAAGAAAACTAACTCAAACAAATGTCATAGAAAAATTCAAAATTATTAAAAAAACAATAAAATAACCAGAAATATAATTAAAATGACTTTAGCAATTGGTTATCATATCTTTATTATGAAAAAAATAAACATTGAAAAAAATAATATTATCTACATATAAGAATTATTAAGAAAGACCACAAATATAAATTGGCTTTAGGAAAAATTAAAAAAAAAAAACATTATAGTCAACAAACGAAATGTTAAAATTGGTATTTAATATTAAATTATGAAAAAAATAAAGAAATATTTAAAATCCAGTTATAAGCGCAAGTAAAGCTTAAAAATCTCTATTAACGTAAAACAAATTAAAATATATAAGACCAAAATTTTTTTTTTCAATTAAGTACTTAAAATAAATAATGTATAGTTTTTATCAGTAATTTATTTATTTAGACAAAAATATAAGTGCAATAATGTTAATTGGTTTCACACAAACTAGTCGTTTTTGGTGTTAATAGAATTTAGATTTATTATTTTTTTTTTTTTTTATGAAAAAGTTTGTTTAGTTTTAATTCAATAATAAATTTTCTTGATAATCTATATAATTAATAGGCGAACATGTTTTTTGTAATCCCTTTTACGCTGGTACCACTGCACCGATTTTAAAAAGATTTATATGGTTTTAAAGAATTTTCCGTACAGATGTGCAGAATCTATGTTTTATTGAAATCGGTTTAGTATTTTGGGAGCTATAAGCGTTTAAAGTTGCTACTACTACATGCACACATATTACACACGCATTCTTTAGCTTACAAGTAAAAATGAAACAAAACATGCGTGTGTGTGTGTGTGTGTGTGTGTTTGTAGTATCCCTGCAGTCAGACTGGAGCCAAGTATCTCTATGTCAACACTAAAACTCTAGTAGTAGTTACATTGTCTACAATTTCTCTTTTATTCGTCAGTATAAAATGAAGAGAGAAAACAGATGTGGTGCATTTCTGGTGGATTTTGCAACAACTTGTCAATATACATAAATTAAGGTATAGAAATGTACCAGTAAATTTATGGTTGGTATGTCTCCATGTTCCCATAAGAACTATGAATTCACTATGTAGTCAATTGTTTTAGTGTTACTAGTAGAATTTCAATGACAAGCACATGCTAAATGTCTATAGCACAAAGTATTATATGGGGAATAATTGTAGAGTAATACTGGTGACAAAGTCAAAAGCGACTCGGTACATTTTCACCATCGACATTTCCTTCAGGGATTTCTCTTGACCTAAGAATTTTTTTCTCTTATTTGTTGTTGTATGAAACCCATACCCTCATCAGTGATGCCAACTTTTTTGGCTCTAAGGGCACATCAACATTTAAAAAAAGCACTTAAAAGCGTAATTTTGATATCTAAATAGCGTAAAAAGCACTTTCGTGAAAAACGACTGAAAATCCATAACGTGAATTAATGTGAAGTTTAATAATGTTTAAAATTTTCTTAGCTTTTGTCTACTTAATGAAATATATCAGACGAAAAATGTATGCTTTACACTGAAAAAATTAATACGCCGAGTAATTATTAAAATAATTTTAAGAAATACACAAATTTCTTAAAAGCACTAATTAGTGCTTTTTCTTATTTTGGCACTAACGCTCAAAATTTGGCGTTTTGAGTCTTCAAAAAGCACTAAAAATAGTGCCAAAAGCACCAAGTTGGCATCGCTGACCCTCATACCTAAATAAGAGCGGAAAGCGTTGCGTTAGCAGCAGGGTACGTATTTTCTGTACAATCAACAAATATTTTTACATTTAAATGTACTAAAAATGCGTACCCTGCTGCTAACGCAACGCTTGCCGCTCTTATTTAGGTATGAGGGATAATACCTAAAGGAAGAGAGTTCAATAAATTAAATTAGCTTGGTTGAAGGGATTTTGTTTATGTTTTTTTAATTTCATTTATTATTTAATTATGGTTGCATATGTATGTAAGTATGTATGTCTGTGGCTGTATTTTAATGAGTTTTTTATGACGTTTAGATACATTTTCTTTGAATCTTAATAAAATTATTTACATTTTGATTCTAGAATACAGGCGATTGTGTCGTCCGTTTGGTATATCTAGTATAAATAAAACACCGTAACTGCGCCATATGAATTCTTTACCATATTTTAAATCATTTTGAGTTATTAACGTTTAATTAGGAGAAGCTTTTTAAGAAAATTACACAATTAGTGTTGTTGACTCTAAAATTAGATCACTGTTGGGCGTTTCATAGCACAATTGCTCTGAAAAGCATTCACAGGCATTCTTAAGGTAGAATTAGTAAAATCGTATCGTGATGTTGCGTGTCAGCTGACAAAAACCGTACAATATACAATGCATGTTACTATATAGTTATAAAATATGTGTTGGTAGCACTGCTGACGTAGGAATCTGCAGAAAACAGATTTTTCTGTAGCGAATGTCAAAAACGCCGTATTTAATGCCAGACAAAAAAAAATGTGCTGTGTAAACTGTTACATTTTTTATAACTTGTGCACAAAGTTGAACGATACGGCAAGCTGTAAAGTAGAATGATATGATTTTACTAATTCTACCTTGACTCTCTTTCATTTAGTCGTCGCTGAGACAGCAACTAATGCACATACGGCATTTCTTTGCAAGAATATTTCACATTTCAAATTGTTGATATGAGAAATATATTTTATTATAAATAATGCATTTGGTAACATACAATCATACCTGTTAAATTACTATTACGATTAGTAATCAATTAGACTACATTTTAAAAAGAATTGTGCTGATTATATAAATTGCTCTTTGAAAGAATTCCTGATAAATAATTAATTACGATTACTAATAATTGAAAAGTAATCTGAATTACTTTAAATCACTACAAAATAATCAAAAAGAATCAAAAGTAAACAAAAAGTAATCCGATTACTTTAAAAGATTACTTTTGATTCTTTTTGATTATTTTCAAACATTTTGAATTAAGATTACGTTATTTTGAAAAAGTTCGAAAGAAATTTATATAATTAGATATATTTTGTGTAAGAAATTCTTAACATGTTCGATTATATAACAACATTAATAAAATTAATCTGAGAAAAAAATATAAAGAAAAACATTAAGTGAAATTTTTTGCTGGTGGTTAAGCATTGTCTTTATGCATTTCATTATCGCTTCCACAAAACGTCAGTAAGCTTCAAACCACACAATTTGAACAGCCACAAACTTCTTATCTTATTCATAGACTTTTAAGAAATTATTTAAGAATTCGCAAAAAATATTTTTTAAAATTACAAAAGAAAAAAAAACATACACGCCAATTTTTTTAATAACTATAAAAATGTATCAACAGATATCTTGTCTCATTTGTCAAATTATTAAATATTTTAAAGTTTAATATAAGTGAAATGCAATAAACATAATAAATAATCAAAAATATTAAAAGTAATAATTAAAAGTAATCGGATTATTTTTTGATAACTTTTGATTCTTTTTGACTATTTTGTTGTAATTTCAAGTAATTTAGATTACTTTTCCATTACTAGTAATCGTAATCAATTAGTATTCGTGCGTAACTGAATATAATCGTAATTTAATCATTACTTCAACTTTAAAAAAAAAGTAATCAAATTAGTAATTATTACGATTACTAATCATTACTTAACAGCTTTGAATACAATGCCTTTTACAAAAAAAAAAAAATTTAATATGCCATTAAAACATATTATGATGCTTTTCATAGCGATATATGTAAATACGTTGAATGGTATGAAAAGAGAAAATAAAAAAAAAACTGACAAAAAAATCAAATCAATCAATTAATCTTGGGGGTCGATTCTGGTTCTGTGATAATGTGAAATGAAAATAAATTCACTAAAGTGCGACTCTGACTCGCGCACGAAGGGTTCCTTACGAACACTAGATATGTAATTTAATACAAACTTCAGCCTATATAATATTTAGTTTTGGAATTTTTTTTTTGGTTTTTGGCGTTTTTCCAATTTGGCTATTTTTTTCATTTTGGTGATTTTTTTTTAATTTTGGCGTTTTTTTCATTTGGGCTATATTTTTAGTTTTGCCGCCTTTTTCGCGTTTTGGCAATTTTTTTCGGTTTTCGGGGTTTTTTCAATTTGGCGATTTTTTTTTTCATTTTGGCGATTTTTTTTTTCATATAAACAACTATTTTGGTTTTGGCGCCTTTTTCGCGTTTTGGCGATTTTTTTCGATTTTTGGCGATTTTTTATTTTGGAGATTTTTTTCATTTGGGAGATGTTTTCGAATTAGGCGATTTACTTAAGTGTTAGAAATTTTTTTTTAATTTTGGCGATTTTTTTCGTTTTGGCGATTTTTTTTTTTTTTTTTTTTTGTTAGGCGATTTTATAATTTTCGGTTTTTTTTAGTTTTACCGTTTTTGAAAATTTCAAGTGTTTGCCTTTTACGTTTTCCAAGATATAGCAAGTTGTCAAAATTACATATTCAAAGTTACATTAACTGATGGACCACCCTTTAATTTAAATTCTTTTAAATTTTAGTGTTATTTATTTTATTCTGTATAAAAACACAATAATTTTATAAATTACAAGTTTCAATATACATATGTACATACAATTGTATGTATATATATTACATGGGATTTTAACATTTTTCGTTGCTCGTTTTGGAACACCCTTTAATTCTTAATTCTCATGTATTTGTTATTATAGCGGCCAAGGTTTTACATAACTCTGTCCAAATTTCAGGTCCGTAGCTCTTACGGTTCCTGAGAAAATACCGTGTGACGGACAGACGGACAGCGTAGCGAAAACAATAGGGTTTCTTTTCACCTTTGGTGTACGAAACCCTAAAAAAAAACTTTTCATATTAATTTTCACAACCATTTTTCATAATACTTTTCACAATTACATAAAATGCGATTCTCGTTGCTATTATGAAAACATTATTTTATTCCGTTGTGCCTATGACACTTTTGTTTTTATGCTATTGAAATACATATGTCACGTAAATAAATAATATTAATTATTATTTATGTACATATTGCAAGAAACTCGGTATGAGCATACATAGGTAAAAGTGTTTAAAAGCTTATCGCTACATAATTTAACTTAATATTTTTCTCTTCTTTATACAGATTGGGTAAAATTTACGCTTTCAATTGCAATGTCCGTTGTTTGTTCCGAATCATCGTCATAAGCAGAATTTAGGACAAACTTGACTTCAACCCCTAGGAGTTATTATTCGCTTCTTCTGTAGGAATAGGGAAATGTGTTATGCCGTACAGGTCTCCTGTCGAGCTTAAATATCGAACAGTGGCTGTGCTGAGTAAAGGTTTTCTTTTTATCTTGCCTGTGGCCTTTAATGAAGAAAACCTATGTCAGCCATTAAGTTGTGCAGAAGGCTGGATGCGCAAAAATATTTACTCAGCAAAGTCGTTATTCGACATACTTAGGAGAGAAACACCTTTAGCTCGGTCGACAGCTTTGAATACTAAAAACTTATGATTGATGCATTTTTGGCAACTTTTTTGATATGAGCTGCTTCTCCAGGCCACTGATTGACAAATAAAAATTTTCATGTAACTTATTTCATGAAAAAATGCTTAATGTAAATTAGGTATTAGTCCAACGTTTCTAAAATTTTTGTATTCCTTCCAAAAAAAATAGGATTTTTCGAGGTCCTTAAAATAGGCAATAATTTCATCGTTGAAGCTAAATGTCTTTGCACCGAGCCATTTCTTTAGGTTTGGAAATAGGAAGTAGTCACTAGAGGCTAAATACGGAGCATACGGCGGATGGGTTACCAATTCGTAGCCCAATTCATAGAGTTTTGCCATTGCGACTGCACACGTGTGAACTCGTGCATTATCTTGATGAAAAATAACTTTTTTCTTGGCCATATGGTGTCGTTTTCCTTTTAAATCATCATCAAATCGGTCCAATAAGTTGGCATGATATTTGCCGTTTATTGTTTTTCCCTTTTGAAGATAATCGATGAGGAGTATCCAGCATGCATCCAAAAAAATTTTTTTCCATCACCTCAAACTCAACTTGGCCTTCTTCAGAGCAGGTTTAGACTGCTGCTTGTTCTCCGGAGAACAGTAATGGATCCATGTTTCATTCACAGTTGCAAAACGCCGCAAAAACTCGTTCGGATTGCGGTTAAACAACTCCAAACAATCCTTTGAAGTTGTCACACGTTTATGATGAATTGAGAGCAAACGCAGCACCCATCTTGCAGACAACTTTCGTAAATCCAGGTGATCATTTAAAATCGAAACCACACTGCCATATGAAATGCCTAAGGCATCAACAATCGCACGCACTTTTACTCTTTGATCGGCGAACACCATATTGTGAATTTTTTTGAACATTTTCGGGAGTACTGACCGCAATTGGCCGTCTAGAATGTTCAGCGTCATTTGTACACAGCGTGTTCAAATTTAGACAGGAGCCAGCTGACAGTCTCCTCTTGACAGGAGCAGTGTTGCCATTTCAATCAAGAGGTGGGAAATTCAAAAACACACTGACTTAATGATCCACCCTCGTATATGCGTCTATTGTTCTTTTTTGTATTTTTCACAATTATTTCATAGAATTGCATTGGAGTTTTAAATTTATGACTAAACCTACCATAACAGCGGAATTAAAAATTTAACTTAAACCCAAAGTATTCACATATCGTTCATTTGCTGCAAATATTGGCAATATCATGTTCTATCTTGAGAACGTGTGAGACGAGTATATGCCGTTATTTCTATTCCTATGTTTGGCTCTTCTTTTACTCACAACCAGCGTTGCCATTTTGTAACCAAAATACAAAAACAAAGTAACCAAATGCATAAAAAAGTAACCAAAATTGTTATATATTTAAAATACTGTTTTATTTGTACTTCAGTTGAAAAATATACATACATATATTAATATGTATAATTACAAAATCATATATAGGTAATATAAATGGACCATTACATTTAAATTTGTACTTCAGTTTTATAAGTATATCTTATTATAATTAATAACAAAAATTCAAAATTTCAAAAACCCCCGACTTTTTTCAGAAAAGATGTTATATCTTCTAAACGGCTGGACCGATTTTCCTCAAACATAGCTAAGAACCCTCTCGATGAAGTCATCTTTCAAACAGAAAAAAATAAATGAAAATCGGTCCAGCCGTTTGGCCTGTACGTAGACACGGACAGACACACAGATACACACTACAAACTTATAACACCCCTTTTTTTAGTCGGGGGTTAAAAATCAATAAAATCAATTTTGTAACAAAAATACTTCAGGTAATATTATTAGAAATTCCAAACCAAAAATATTTTTAGTAGCAAAAAAAATAATATGTAATTTAATTACATACATTCGTTATCAAAACACAAGACTGTATAGACAAAATATTAAATTTGTTAATATTAAAACAAATTTTTAGCAAATACAATAGGAATTGTTTCGATTGATGCACAATTCTTTAAATTGCATTATTGAGTTTACAGCCTTAAAATGAGCTTATTCCTATATTTAGTTTTGACTAGACTTAGCTGCGAAAATATCCTTTCAGCAGCAGACGAACTGTGTGGCAGTGACATTAAATTATATACAAAATTATTCAAATCATAAAAACATTTTTCATTCAATCCATTTGTATGTTTTGAAACTGCGTCCCAAAAATCAACATGTCCATATCAGCACTTACTTCTAATTTAGAAAATCTGCCAGGAGCGGCTGTTAGCCGACTCACAGCCGATCAGTTTCGTTCCCTGCTTGTTACGCTCTCAAACTTGAGGCTCAGTTAGCCGACGGTAATGTAACGTAATTGCAACAGTAAGAAACAGCTGATCGATTTTGTTATATGAAAAGTAATGAAAATGGTTATAGAGATGTAATGGAAGATAACCTACTTTTCATATAAAAATATCAATCAGCTGTTTTCTACGTTACAGTTACATTACATTACAGTCGGCTAACTGAGCCTTTAAATATAAAAGAAAATTTCTTTTAACTTTTTACATACAGCCCAATTATGAATAGCAATTCCCCGGGAGTTTTTTCCCTTTTCCCATTCCTCCTATTATGAATTAAATTTCCGCGGGAGAAAATTCCCCGGGAAAAAAGTAGGTATTCTAAATATGAGGGAGAGGGAGAATTTGTTGATAGATTTCTCCCCAAAAATTTTGAAGAGAACTAATGCAAAAATTTAAAAATCATATTAATAAATGTTGCAAAACAATAGTATAAGCATTTATTTAGAACAAAAAGTTTAAATAAATACCGAATTATTATTTCCCTTTTGTATTTTTGCATTTTTATCTAAACCCTGCGCACATGCACTTCAAAAACATAAACCACTTCTGTATTCAGAAGAAATACTAAGCTATTAAATTTTGCAGGCCTCCTTTAAGTTCACATAATAGGTAAATGGAAGATTTGTTTCCTTCTAATATTATCAAGACCGATAAGAAAAACTTTATAAAATTTACAATTTCCTTTGTACACACAGTCCTTCGGAATTTAATCAATTTACATCTGCACCTGGTTCAGTTTTCACTCCACTTTCTCAGCACAAAGTTATTACGTATGCCTGTGAATGGTTAGTGTTAGTGGTTTATATAATTTTTATTTAAGCATAAACAAATAGTTATATTAACACACAATCTTATTGGCAATGCAAACATAACATTTTTATTAAACTTCTATTGTTGAACTCTTGAGTTAGTGCAAAAAATATGTAAACATTAAACAGCTGATGAAGACTTTACTCTCTCCCGTATTTTCTTATTCCCCGGCTGTTTTGAATAGGAGGATTATTCCCCGGGAACAAATGGTAAGGAAGGGAGAAAACTCCCCGGGAATATTCATAATTGGGCTGATAGTGTTTGACGTTTAAAGATTTTGCAACCATGAATGCATCTGATTTTTGAAACCAGGCTTGTTATGTTCAGAGACAGACATGTATTTGTTTTAAACGCTATGTTGATTAAGCAATGTTGTATTTACAACGCATTAAAAACGCTTAAATTGTGATCTTTTATCAAGATAATTAGTTATGTGCAAATTTAACATACCACATATGTACATATTTATATGTATAAAAAATGGTTATTTTTGTGTTGAAAAAAGTAACCAAAATGGAAAAAAGTACACAAGTACACATTGGAAAAAAAGTAACCAGTTTTGGTTACAAGTAGCCAAAACGGCAACACTGCTCACAACAACGACACATCGTTAGTTACACCACAGTTGTTAAGGTGTGAACATCGTTTTTTTTTTCGGAACGAGCGACATAATTTGCGTTGTGCCTTTATAAGTGAAAAGGTAAAATGTGTTTTATGTAGTAAAAATTCTTATATACTGGCATATTTTATGTTCTGACTGTTTTGTTGAAAAAAAAATCAAATAAAACAAAAAAATAATTTTTTCGCAATAAGAACGACACATTTCAGTTTACTACACTACTATCAATGAACTTTAGCAGCAATAACGTCATAACTCAAAGTATAAACAATTTTCCATCTAAAAACAAATATTAAAAATTTTTTACTCTACTTTTTTCTATAGGAATATATTATATATAAGTTAATTTACAAGATGGTATCAAAATATTTAGATTTATTAATTTTTCTTCAGAGCTATAGTCAATTGAACACTTAAAATGCATTTATCTCAAAATCTAAAATTTTGAGTTATGCCGTTCTTGCAGCAAATGAACAATATTATTTCGCTCAAGTGAATGCTCTTGACGCTCATGTTGGTATACAAATTTTCCATACCTTTCTTACATATCAAAACTTATTGGGAAAGATTTTAGCACAAATAGAAACTTTACTTAAGGAACTACATACACCTAAAATTGCAATGGTTTTAGTAAAAGAGAATTTCATTATTTACTTTCTATATAGTTTGGATTATAATTTCTAATTTAAAATTAACGCCTACCAATGTTGTAGTTTTGGAATTCTCAGTAATTTATTGGTAAATTTTCTACAAAAGCTTTGTGGTTAGTAAGCTTTTTTATTTTTGCTTGAAGTCTACTGATGAGTTGCCTTAGAAGCAATGAAATGCACTTAGAAATGCTGAGCCAACAACAAACAAACTTTTTAATTTTTTTTTTTAAATATATTTTTAATTTAAAAAATTCTAAAACATTTCAAGAACTTGCATTTACTAACTTAAAAACTTAAGAATTATGGTTAAAAATTTACTTAATAAATAGAAATATTATTTCATTATTATTATTTTTTTACCATATGCTTTCATATAACTTGTATAATATTCATTATCCTGCTTGAATGGTGCAATGTATTTAATTTTAGACCAAAAAAAAAACGATAATATTGAGTAAAAAAAATTGTACCTTTTGTCATAAAATACTTTATCAAAATATTATATATAAAGTAAAAAAAAAACAATAAATTAGTTCTTTTTTGTTAAATATTTATAAATTATAGCTATTAAAAACTATTTAAGAAATATGATCCTTAAAACAATTTAATAAATTAACAAGAAAAACTCTCATTGACTTTGTGAAAATATTAAAATTTATTTAAAGAAAAAAAGAAAATAAGACATACAATATAAACCATTTTTATTAAATGTAGACTTCGAATACTAAATAACAAATAAACTGAATTAAACTGAATAAATATATGAACAAAAAAAAAATATATACCTTAAATAAAATTTGAAGTTTTAGTATTATTGATTACAAGGCAAATAAGTTAAAGAAAACAACAATATATGTGTTCGAAATCACACTGCGCTTTTGCGTCCAAAAATTCTTTAATTGGCAACACTGCAAGTGTCGTTTAAGCTTTTTTGACGTTTACTGCACGATATGATGAGCAACAAAGCGTCAATAATACTCATCATAAAAATGGCTGTTGCAACGGATGAGTAAGTATTTAATTTTTTATTTATTTATCACAACTTTTTAATTTATTTTTGTCTGTACTTACATTTCTTAAATAGAAATTATTGCCAAATTGACTAAGTTACTAATAATCATTTGTACATATAGAAAGCGTTTTCATCAGGAATCTAGAAAAAATCTAGTAGTTTGGGACAGCGTCTTGGAAAAAAAATTAAATTAAACAAGTAAGAGTGCTATATTCGGCTGTGCCGAATCTTATATATCTTTCACCTAAGTACGTATATAAAGTATAGAGATACATTCATAAGCACATTCATACATATGCATATGTTTTGTGAAAAAATTTATAATTTTTTGCTCTAGTGCAATTTTTAGTAAGTGACCTCTCGGTATTTTTCGATTAAATATTTTCTTTTTTCGATATTAACAATAAATTGAATATTTTATTCTACATTCTGTATTTAAGAAATATTTTACATTCACCCTTATTCCAGTTGCCAAAAACGACGTCACATCATACAATATCAAAAAATGAAATTAAAAAAATTGTTTTATTTAGTAACTTTAATATCACAAAAAAAGTTCAGAGTTTCCAGCTCTGGAGCTGTGGTTTTTATTTTTATAGTTTTCTACACTAAACTTTTCTCTCCAAAACGTAAAATATATATAATTTATAAAGAGAAAAAAAATTAATTAGTATATAATTGGTATATCAAATACCACAAAAAGTGTAACTTTTCCAATCCTGAAATCGTCCTTTTTGATTTTTCTGATTTCTTACACCAATTTCTTTCTTTTAAGAATATAACATATGTTTAATTTATAGAACAAAAGGAAAAATTTGTTTTAGTAAGTTACTTTTGTATAAAAAAGTTAAAGTTTTCCAACCGTCGAAACATCTTTTTAATTTTTTTAATTGTTTTTTTTTTAATTTGAAATACCAATTTAATTCGTGCTGAAGCATAAAACAAGTTTATTTAATATAAAAAAATAAAAATTATTTGTTCGTAGTTAATTGTTTATACCACAAAAATTTTAAGTTTCCGAACCCTGGAATCATCCTTTTTGATTTTTCTGATTTCTTACAGCAATCTCTTTTTTTTAAGAATATAAGATATATTTAATTTGTAGTAAAAAACGAAAAAATTGGTTTTAGTAAGTTACTTTTGTACAAAAAAAGTTAAAGTGTTCCAACCCTGTAAACATCGTTTTAATTTTTTTATTTTTGTTTTAATTTGAAATACCAAATTCATTCGTACCTAAGTATAAAATAAGTTTATTTTATAAAAACAATAAAAATTAGTTTTCGGTAGCTAATTTTTTATATCACAAAAAGTTTAGGTTTTCCAACCCTGTAATCGTACTTTTTGATTTTTCTGATTTCTTATACTAATCTCTTTCTTTTAAGAATATAAGATATCTTTAATTTATAGAGAAAAAAGAAAAATTTGCTTTAGTGAGTTACTTTTGTATAAAAAAAGTAAAGTCTTCCAACCCTGGAAATGTCTTTTTTTTATTTTTTTTTTTTTTTTTAATTTGAAATATCAATTTAATTTGTACTGAAGTATAAAATAAGTTAATTTAATAAAAAAAATATAAAACTTAGTTTTCGGTAGTTAATTGTTTATATTACAAAAATTTTAAGTTTCCGAGCCCTGGAATCATCCTTTTTGATTTTTCTGATTTCTTACAGCAATCTCTTTTTTTAAGAATATAAGATATGTTTAATTTATAGAAAAAAAGGAAAAATTTGTTTTAGTAATTTAAAGCTTTCCAACCCTGGAAACGTCTTTTTAATTTTTTTTAATTTTTTTTCTTAGAAATACCAATTTTATTCATACTGCGGTAAGTTCATTTAATAAAAAATATAATAAAAATTAGTTTTCGGTAGTTACTTTAGTATGACAAAATAAAGTTTGAGTTTTGCGGCTCTGCTCGATTTTTTTTTTTATTTTCAATACCAATCTTTTTCAGACTATTTCGGACACGTCAGACGGACGGACAGACTGACATGGCTTATTCGTCTTCTCTCTGCATAAGAATCCAGAATATATATACTTTATGGCTCGCTCATTAATATTGTGGAAATTACAAACAGAATGACAAACCTATATACATATATACCCTTTTACCATTTTTTGGTAAAGGGTATAAAAATGTATTTTTTGAAATATTGTCAATAGTTTCAACAAACGGAACGGTGAAACATTTTCTTGGAATATTTTTTTCTGGGTACATTAATTTTACAACAATAACTATAAGTTATCACCAGGGACAGGGGCTTCATGCAAATGCATGTTTTTCCCCTTAACTCTGATAATGGCTAGAATGAAATATCTTTACGAAACAATGAATTTGCTTAAAAATGGCATCAATTTGTTAGTGCATATTTTTGCATATTTTGCTGAAAATGCATATTTTTGCATAATTGAGTTATTATTGCATATTTTTGTCTCATATTTTGATATAAATGCTGATTTTCTCAAAAATTCAAATTTTAAAAAAATATTGCAAAACTGTTTTTGGTAACTGTATTCGCTTGCATTGTTGTAGAATTGTGGAACGATTGTACAAGCACTCACACGTACCAAATTTAATGGAAATTGTACTTTTGGTAATTTCAAATTGTCTGCTATTAAATCCGGGAGTAGTGAAACAATTATGCTGAAACTTGATATTGTTTTTAAAAATTATAACGGATTCAAAAACCAAATCTAATAGCTAGTATTCAATTCATTGTAATGGTTGAGTTAAATAAATATACAACATTATATAAAAAGAATCATTTAAATTTGAGCCGATTACATCCACAGACGTTACAAGGCCTTTTTCAATGCACAAAGCTTTCTAAGAACATATTGATTGGACTTCACATTCGATAATACATATGTATGAATAATAAAAAAAAAATAACGGCCTTGCCCACAATGTCGACAAGAAATTATCCCTCGCTTAGTTATATTGAAAACAAAAACAAATTTTCTTATTTTGTTTTTGTTTTCAACATTACTAAGCGACAGATGATTTCTTGTCGACATCGTGGGCCAGGCCGTAAATAAATAACAACACTTTTCTTTTTCTATTTACGTATCGCTCCTATACTGTAATATAAAAATACATATCTCGAAAATGCGAATTTGGAGTTAATAATACCATATTTAATCTTGTGTAAAGATTTAATATAAAAGGCTTGTACACGCACCTCTTGAGAAAAGAAAATATTTTTACATCTTTATTTAGTGATATGTAGATTGAAAACATTACTTTTGAATAATTTTTTTTAAAGATATGTGCATATTTTATTGTTTTTAGTGCATATTTTGCGTTTTTGATGTCACATCTTAGGCGCCTAAAATACCTTTTTTAAATGCATGAAGTCCTTGTCCCTGGTTATCACCTTTGATATGAAAATTATTTTGCGATCAAAATAATATACAAAAGTCTTTGTTCACGTCACACAAACAGCTGATTGATAGCAATAAAGTTAATGGAGCTGCACTTGATAAAATAATAAAATATAGTATATTTATTTAACATTTAGTCTTCAATGTATTTGGAATTTTTTATTTTTTTTTTGGTTTAAGTTTCGGCTAAGCATTCTCTATAAGCATTTCGTTCATGCTCAAGGAATTCGTCAGTAGACTTTAAGCCTTCGGTTTGCAGCTGTTTTAGTTAATACAAATAATAAATTTAGAACAATGAGCAATAACCTTTCTTTAGCTCTAATTTAATACACAATATATACCAATAACTTGGATTTGTGAATGTTTATTTTACAATCACCCAATAATCTCCTTAAGCTTGACACACTTAAGTACCTTTCATTTTATTATTATTATTATTGTTGTTTTTTATTAATAATTTTATAACGATTATGAAAGGCTGTTTAGAAAGCTTATTTTCTTTACACTATCATCATATTTACTCACATATAATTCAATATCACTTTGCTGCACAGCACGTTAATACAAAACCAAACTAAACTACAAAATTATTTAAAAAGTTCACCTAATTGTTTATTTACAAAAAAAAAAAAAATATATATACATTATTTTACCGCCCAAAAGTGAATATGGCCAAAAATTATATTTTATTTGTATATATGTATGTATTTCTTTTCGAGTGAAGGAGTTTAAATAAATTCTTTTGTTTTTCAAGTGTTTTTACTCCCGAAAACATCAACTGCAAAATTTGGTTTTTGTTTTAAATTCGTTTTCCTTTGGCCGGCAAGGACTGCAACTGTTAATTGGGCATTCAAGTGTCAAGTTCATTTTGGCCATATTAGCGTTAACTATAAAAGGGTTTTCATATAAACTATAAATGGTCAATCCTACCAGATGCATTTTGCTGTTGTTTGGCTCTTGATCTGCTTTTATTGTGTTTATTTTCGCTTCGCAGAGGATTGGATGCTAAATTGAATGGCGGATGGTGTATGAAATGAGATTTATTGCTTACGTTGGCGGTATTTGGTGCAGCGCATAAATTTTCTATCATTTCTTTCACTCGCTCAATTGGTCAAAACAAAAAGAAAACTTTTGTACTATAACGTGAACTTGCAAGTTGCAAAACAGAAATATCTATGTACATTTAACTTTAGGCATACATTCATACATGTATGATACAGATATATATACATATAAATAAAATGTGTTTCCATTAAGCAGACATGATCAAAATACATTTTATAAGCCGGAGGCAATCAGACTCTGCAACCAACATTATTTCAACAGGCAATAAAATGCGATTGAATTCTTACACTCAACTAAATTTAACTAGCTAAGTTATTTCGATTTATTGTTTTTGTTTAAATTATAAAAAAAAAGTTCATCAAAAATTTAAATTTTAATTTGAATTTTATACTATAATTAGGTAATTAAAAAAAAGTCGTTTAACTTATGATTTAATAAGGCAATTGAATTAGTTTATCATAACATAAAGTTAAGTTTTGTAAAAATCGGTAAAGTAGCAACACTTAAAAAAATTTATAATTTTAATGGTCGTGTCTCCGAAAAGTGTTACACATTGAAAAAAAAACCAATGCAAAATCTTCATGTAAAAATTTTTATTAGAAGTCGTATTAAATTTATTACACACAGAAAAAATACCAATGTAAAATCACCATGCAAACGTTTTGATTTCAAATAATACTAAATTTACAAGAAATCATATGTTGTTTAAGTGTGTTGATGTTTATTAGCTTTGTTCGTAGCTGCAATACGCTTTTCTGCTTAATTTTGTAAGTAGTTTTTGTATTGTTGTTGTTTATTTTGATGTTTCCCAGCAAAAATAAATTTGGTACAAGTAAGCACAAAGACACAATGCTACCAAGAAAAACCGCCTTCAATGCAAAGATCTGATAGAACATTTTCGAAAAAAAAATGTATGAGATATAAAACTAAATTTTAATGGGCAGAGGTACGCCCATTTTTTAAATGCAAGATTTTGTGTTTTTCAGAGCTTAGATTGTGTGTTAAGTTTTGTAAGAACCGGTACCGATAGAACTACTTAAAATGAAATATTAAATTTCATTTAAAATCATTTTTTCAAAAAGAAGATTGTGTCCATTTTTGATCACAAGGTGTGTGGTAAATTTTGTATAAATCGGTTGAGTAGAATCACGTGAAATATAATAATAGATTTTAATGGAAGTGGACCCGCCCAATTTTTTTTTTCAACTTTAAAATTGTGTAATTGCAAGAACCAAAAGTGCTTGCTAGGTTTCGCAACAATTAAATAAGCAGAATATAATAAAATAAAATAAAAAATTGTGGGCGTGACCCCGCCTACTTTTTTACAATTGAAACAACTGGAAGCAATACTCTCTCAGACAAAAAAAAATGTATAATTAATCGAAAATATAACGAGTTATGAAGCAACACCGCCAAAAAAAAAATAGAGAGAAATTGTTAACCTCCTCCTTTTTTTGAAGTCGGTTAAAAATAGCCCGCCATATTGGATCCGCCGAGTAACGAGTTTCAAGCCATAAAAGCGTTCAGGCGCATCAAAATCATTTTTTTAACTTCAAATTCGTTTTGCCCCAAAACTTATTTTCTAAGCATAGGTCCCTTTTAACTTTCCATGTCACATGATAAAAGATTTTTGTTAGTTCCATTATTTTTAGAAAAATTTTGTTTTCAGAATTATTTCGTACATATCAATATCAATATCAATATTTTCGGCTGAAAATTTTCTTTTATGTGGAAAATTATGCAATTAGTATACAGAAGGTAAACACAAATGGAATTTCCTTTTGAGTTCCCAGCAATTCCTTAAAAAAATTTAGAATTCCCAAAAATGGGACTTTTTCAATATTTTTGCTGTATTCTTCTTATTTTTCGTCGGGAAAATATTTACAAAGAAATCTTGTGTTAAAGTGGCATAACAAATTTTTTGGTTACAGCTTTAGAATTCGAGGAAAAATGGCATTAAATTTGATATTTATAACAAAAATAGGGCTATTTCGAAACGATCTGGTTACTTCAATAACCAAAATTTCTTTGTAATATTTCTTATAGCATTACCTTTTGCATAAGTAAAATTATGGGGTTGGTAGTTTGGCAAAAAAAAAAAATAATAATAGCGAAATAATTAAACCACTTTTTTCTGAAAAAAAACGGCGAAACTTTTATTCTTAATCCATAATACTCGTAAGTTTCTTTTTTTAAATCGAAAAAAAATTTCACTTCTCCATTAGCAGAACATTGGACCAAGGTTGGTATAAGAGTTAAAATTAAAATTTTTTTTCTCGAATATTTCTTTAACTGTAAGTGAAAATTAATAAATTTAGAAGACTTCTTTTAGCTCTTGGACAGAGAAATCCACTTGCAAAAAATCTTTTTTATCAGATCAAAAACATCCGCTTGGCATTAATTTGAATTTTTCATTAATCCGAGGTTGTCCACTTTGGAACTGTGTGGCTCCACCTTTTTTAGAGATATACATATAGTACAAATTTCAGACTTAAGCTCTGTGACACCTTCTTAAATGCTGCATGAAATTTCATAACTGCAGAATTATTTCCATTTTTTTTAAAGCCCCCACTGTGCATCGTGGGACAGGCAGTTTATTTGGCAAATAAGTGTTATAAAATTCATATTCGGTCGATAAGATGATTTAATACTTTTAATTTTGCAAAAGTGAAAAATAAAACTTTATGCAAACTAAAACAAAAATTTAAAGGTTTTTGCGAGTGTAAAAATTTTATTCAACAAAGATGAGACAATTGTTTTTGTTCCATACATATAATTCTTATACGGATACACACTAAAACTAGGTCCTTGCTTCTCCTTTATTCGATCTATTTTTTTTTTTTTTTGTTTTCCCAACAAAAAAAAAAAGTTAGAAAATTCTAACTATGTCTGGTTGCGTCTAATCCGACATACAATGTTTTAGGTTAGGCATAAGAAAAAAACAAAAATAAAAAAAGAATAATTCTAAGCTATTTTGTCTGCATGGGCTTCTTTTTGTGTCTCCTGGCCTTATAACAATATTTCCTTAGAAGATTTAGGTGTTCTCATGCAATTTTTATGTTAAATGACGCTAGTGTTTTATTTTTTTCTGTTGCTAATGTTTTTTGTTGTTGCTGTTTTATTATTTGTTGGTGTTTTTCTCTTTTCTTCTTCTAGTTGTTTGTTGTTTTATCTGTTACAAATAAAATAAATTGCAATATCATTAGCCGAATCATTTGCAAATTCGCATGGCATTTCATAGACGGTTTTTTTTTATCCGACTGTTTTCTTTATTTATTTGGAGGTTTTTTTGCGAGTTTTTAGCAGCAACCAGCTGCAGGGCATAAAGTTAATAGAAGATGCATGTAATATTTGGTAACAACATGCATCGCAGTAACGAACAATGTTAATAGTGAATATGAAATTGTTATTTATCCTGTATAAATTGGTTTGTAGTATTTTAACGAATTCTATATGTGGTGTTTAATTTATTTGTTTAAATGCAGTTTTTTTTTTTTTTTTTGTTTAATTTACAGTTTTCATTTAAAATATTCCCACAAAAGAGGAGATAGTATTTTTTTTTTTTTTTTTTTTTTGCTCAATTTGAAGCATAGTGGAAACAAATATTAGTTCTTTAACAATTTAAAACAACATTTTGTAGCTTATGGGAGGAATTTCTGCAGCCTGTCATTTATAAAATAATAACAGTCTTATTTATAAAAATTATTAAGGCTTTTTAAGAACATTTTTTTATGAAAATTTTTGTTAAATCTCCTCTATAAAATGCCTTAAAAAGTTTCATAAATAAGACTATAAATTAATTAAAATTTTGATTAACTAAAATTAAAATTTTGAATTTACAGTCAGTAAAATTTTTACTATTTCTTTCAATACTATTCCTTAAACGAGTCATGTAGAATATTATTAAGGGTTCTCATGAGAATGTTCAAAAGTCTCGCAAACTGTGCAATTTTACACTCTCGTAAATAATATTTCAAAAATTTTATAGAAATTTATTAACTCACCAAACCTTTTAACTTTGTCCAACAATTTTCAGTCGTAAACTTAAGCTGTCTGTGCAATTGTGGATTTATTCAACAACAACTTTTTATTTTTTTTTTTTTGCTTCCTTGAGGCATTTTTAGATACACACAAACGCTTTTTATTTGAAAAGAAATATATAAATATGTATTTAATTTAATTTAATTTAAATTTTTATTTATATTTTATTAATTTTTTTGACATTTCATTCAAATTTACTGAACTGTTTGTGCAAAAGTTGAAAAGGGTCTTCATGAAACAAGTCTCGCATATTTGCCCAATTGCACAAATGGGAATTTTGAGAAGAGTTCTCATGAAAACCCTTATTATCTTTATGAATTTGAACATTCTGCTCAATCATTAGAGATCATCCAAGTTTACAGTACATCCGTATCACGAATTCAACATGTTCAGGGTGACGCAGAATGAGCTATATCGTTTGAGTTCTTTTTTTTAGGGTTCCGTACACCAAAGGTGAAAAGCAACCCTATTGTTTTCGCTCCGCTGTCAGTCTGTCCGTCTAGCAGTCTGTCCGCCTGTCCGTCACACGCTATTTTCTCAGGAACCGTAAGAGCTACGGACCTGAAATTTGAACAGAGTATGTAGAACCTTGGCCGCTACAACAACAAATACATGAGAGTTAAAAATTAAAGGGTGTTTCAAAACGATTGTATGTACATATGTATATTGACACTTGAAATTTGTAAAATTTGCATTTTTATATAGACTACAACAATTAACAATAAAATTAAAAAAAAAATTTAATTAAAGGGTTGTCCATCAGTTAATGCAATTTCGACTATGTAATTTTGACAACTTGCTATATCTTGGAAACCGTAAGAGGGAAACTATTGAAATTTTTAAAAACGGTAAAACTAAAAAGTCCCAAAATATAAAATAGTCAAACCGAAAAAAAATCGCCAAAAATTAAAAAAAAAATCGCGAAAAACGAAAAATCGCCAAAATTAAAAAAAATTTCTAACAGTAAAATAAATCGCCAAATTCGAAAAGTTCGCCCAAATGAAAAAAAATCGCCAAAATAAAAAAAACGCCAAAAACCGAAAAAATTGCCAAAACGCGAAAAATGAGCCAAAACTAAAAAATCGCCAAAATGAAAAAAAAATCGCCAAAATGAAAAAATCGCCAAAATGAAAAAACGCCAAAAGCTGAAAAAATCGACAAAACGGGGGAAAAAAGTGCCAAAACTGAAAAAAGCACCAAAAACGAAAAAAAAGCCAAAACTATTTATTATATAGGCTAAAGTTCGTATTGAATTACATATCTAGTGTTCGTACGGAACCTTTCGTGCGCGGTTCAAGTCGCACTTCACTGAATTTATTTAATTATTATTCTTTCTTTGGTTTTTTCATCATTTTGTGTAGAAGACTTGGGGAATTAATTATGAATCATTGAACGATCGAACAATCTACAAAAATAATTCAATTTTATTTTTCAAGCCAACAGTCTATGGTGTTGACACAGCGTGGACCAAACCAAGAACCATGCTCCCAACTAAAAACCATCATTCGAAATGATATCATGGCCATTACACTAGAAATTTTGCGAAAAGTTATGGCAAATATGAGATGAATACTCTCTCTCTCGTTAAAAAGATGTGAGAAGTAAAAAATGGATATCACTTACAGGATATAATTTTTCAAAGCTAATTGCCAAAATTCGCCAATAATATACTGTATGTAAGAAAAGAATTAATAATCGCATAAATAAAAAAGTTATAAACCATTTAAACCATATAGCTCATTCTACGCCACCCTGTAGAACAACGTCTTTTTTTGAATGGATACGTACAGTGGCACTGAAAACTGTACATACCCCCCCCCCCCCCCCCCCAAAAAATGCATTTTATACAAAATTATGAGCATTAAAAAAAATAATTATCTGATTTACATTAAGCATATTTGGCGTTTTTTTTTTTCATTTTGACGATTTTTTTCTTTTGGGCTATTTTTTCGAATTTGGCGATTTATTTTAGTGTTGGAAATTTTTTTTAATTTTGGCGATTTTTTTCATTTTGGCGATTTTTTTGAATTTTTGGCAATTTTTTTTTTTGGTTTGGCGATTTTATAACTTTGGAATTTTTTAGTTTTACCGTATTTGAAAATTTCAAGGGTTTGCCTATTACGGTTTCCAAGATATAGCAAATTGTCAAAATTACATAGTCAAAATTGCATTAACTGATGGACCACCCTTTAATTAAAATTTATTTAAATTTTAGTGTTAATTGTCTGTATAAAAATACACTAATTTTACAAATTTCAAGTTTCAATATACATGTGTTCATACAATTGTATGTATATTACATGGGATTTTAACATTTTGCGTTGCTCGTTTTGGAACACCCTTTAATTTGTGATTCTCATGTATTTGTTGTTGTAGCGGCCAAGATTCTACATACAGTGTCCAAATTTCAGGTCCGTAGCTCTTACGGTTCCTGAGAAAATACCTTTTCACCTTTGGTGTACGGATCCCTAAAAATTAAATAAACTCAGTACATATTTAATACACAGAAAAGTATACATACTCCATAGTTTATTGCTCTAGTTCATAAAAAATATTTATATTTTTAATATTTTTTGGCACCTCCTTTACTCTTTAATACGACATTTAATTGATTTTTCATAGAGTATAATACCATTTTTTGGGTCTTGTTGGTTTTTTTTATCGGAGTTTTTCTTATCCTCCAGTCCATTTGGTGCCATAAATTTTCAAGGGGGTTTAAAAAAAGACGCCTGGGGAAGAAAATTTAGTTATTTTGGCACATTGTACAACAGCTATTTTTTTAAACTGACCGCTGCATGATTTGGGTCATTATCTTATCGGATCTACCAGTTTCCAGATAGATCCATTTTAGTCAGTGACACCTTCAAATTGTCCTTTACTAGATTCAAATACATATGTAAATCGATCCATTGTTGTCCCAATAAAACCTAAATTTCTAATCCCAGCCGCCGAAATATAACCAAAAACCATAATAGAGCCGCGTCAGTGTTTTATTGTGGGGATCAGGTATTTATGTTCCAGCTCTTCATTTTTTAAGCCAAAGTTTTTGTTTTCCATTGTAATTATAAGAAGAAGTTAAATTTATTCTCTGTGCTAAACACAACATTTTTTTAAGTTTTCATCTTCATTTAAATGCTTTAAAGTAAATTTCATATGGCCTTATTAATATCGCTTATGAATGGTTTTTTCCAGGCACTAGGCTATGATAACCTCCACTTCCCAATACGCTGCGTAGTGTTTCTGGATGAAGAGTGACAATCAATATTTTTTCTATGGCTTTTTGCTATATCAACAGTAGTAGTTGTCCTGGAATTTTTGTCAATTTCTTTCAATATGTGTGAGTGGTTTTATACGCCGAGTAATTTTTGCTATTAGCACTATTGTTCTTTTTATAACTTCTTATAACGGTTTGGATACTAGACTTTTACCGCCCAACAATTTCAGAAATTTCGCGCAACGATTTTGATGCTGAACAATCAGATTTCTAATATTTAATCTTATTTCTTTAACTTTTGAACACATCATTATTAAAAATTAAGAACGACTGATTACAAACCCTTTCAATTATTAACTGAGAGTTCTTTTCTTGCAAAAGTATCGTCCACCAACAGTGGGAGTATGTATACTTTTCTATGCAGTAAAATTAGATTTTCTTTAAATTATTAATAAAAATATTTATTTTCCAAAAATTTTTGGTTTTGGAAAAAGTTTTATTTTTTTACAATAAATGATATAATGTAGTTTCTGTTGAAAAAAAAAATTTAAGGTTTTGCTTAAAATAGATTTTTGGGGAGGTATGTAGAGTTTTCTGTGCCACTGTATGTATTTGATTCCTATGGGACAAAGGGATAATTGTATATGTATTCGCGAATACGAATATTTGAAACGATATTCGCGAATACGAATACGAATATTTCATGTGAAATTATAGGCATTAAATTAGGGCTCTATTTACGCCTGCAATATAAAATATTAAAAAAAATTTATGAAAAAGAACTTAATACTCCTGTTGGCGTACTTTAAAGTTAATAAAAACTACACAAAATTTTAATGATCGTCAGTAAATAATATTTGAAAATGTTACAAAGCACAAATTTCTATAAAAAAATTGAATGGATTCATAGCAAACTAATATTTTTATCCATTTATTATAATTTAGTTTAGGATTTATGCATTTATTTATTTAATTCTTTTGGAAAAATGTTCGTATTCGTATTCGCTGAATTTGACGAATACGAATTCTTCGTATTCGCATTAAAAATCGCCGAATATTCGGCAATTCGAATACGAATACGAATACAAATATTCGTTCATCACTAATATGTATATAAAGCAGCACCTGTTCATATACATATACGGTGCTTCTTTTTGCAAATATATTAAAATCAACATATGATTTTTAATAATGACCTTATTACATCATTATTAGTTATAAGCTGTTGCACGGTTTTCTATTAAACAAAATAAAAATCATTACATCATTCAAATAAAAACAAAAAAAAAAATTTAAAAAAAAACAAGTAAGAGTGCTATATTCGGCTATGCCGAATCTTATATACCCTTTACCAAAGTGCTTTTATGTAGTACATACACAAGCACATACATAAAGTATAAACAAAAAGAAAAAAATAATTTGACCTAGTTACTTTTATGTACAAAGAAAATTAATTTTCAAACCCTAAAATCATCATTTTAGATTTTTCTGATCCCTTATACCGATCTAGTAGTTGTTAAAAAAATATATAAAGTGTGTTAAGTGAAAAAAGAAAAAAGAAAATTCAAAAAAACTGTTTTATTTATTTACTTTAATATCCAAAAAAAATAAAAGTTTCCAGTTCTGGAGCTGTGGTTTTTATTTTTATAATTTACTACACCAAATTTTTCATTCCACAACGTAAATTTATAAAGGAAAAAAAAATTAATTAGACTTAGTTACTTTTATATATCACAAAAAGTGTAAGTTTCCCAACCCTGGAATCATTCTTTTTGATTTTTCTAAATTCTAACATCAATCTCTTTCTTTTAGGAATTTAAGATATGTTTAATTTATAGAAAAAAAAAGGAAAAATTTGTATTAGTAAGTTACTTTTGTACAAAAAAAAAATTAAGGTTTTCCAACACTGGAATCGTCTTTTTAATTTTTTTAATTGTTTTTCTTTTATTTAAATACCAGTTTTATTCGTACTCAAGCATAAAATAAGTTCATTTAATCAAAACAAAAATAAAAATTAGTTTTTGGTAGTTAATTTTTTATATCACAAAAATTGTGGGTTTTCCAACCCTGAAATAATACTTTTTGATTTTTCTGATTTCTTATTCTAATCTCTTTCTTTTAAGAATATAAGATATCCTTAATTTATAGAGAAAAAATAAAAATTTGCTTTACTTTATTTTTTATTACTTTTGTATAAAAAAAGTAAAGTTTTCCAACCCTGGAAACGTGTTTTAAATTTTTTTAAATTGAAATACCAGTTTTATTCGCAATGAAGCATAAAATAAGTTTATTTAATAAAAAAATAAAAATTAATTTTCGGTAGTTAATTGTTTATATCACAAAAAGTTTCAGTTTCCCAACCCTGGAATCATCCTTTTTGATTTTTCTGATTTCTTACAACAATCTTTTTCATTTAAGAATATAAGATATGTTTAATTTATAGAAAAAAAGGAAAAATTTTTTTAGTAAGTTGATCTTGTATAAGAAAAAAAGTTAAAGTTTTCCAACCCTGGAAACGTCTTTTTGATTTTTTAATTTTTGTTTTATTTTTTTTAGTTAGAAATACCAATTTTATTCATACTGAGGTATAAAATAAGTTTATTTAATAAAAAATTATTAAAAACTAGTTTTCGGTAGTTATTTTGTATGGCAAAATGAGGTTTAAGTCTCCCAGCTCTGAAACCCTCTGCTCGATTTTGCTGATTTTCAATACCAATCTTATTTCGACAATTTCTGATCCACCAGTCCAAGAACGAAGTGTCTAGCTTTTCTGGGAGCTTTGGAAAGCCGATTTCACGTACAGACAGACGGACAGAAGGACAGACGGACATCGCTTATTCGTCTTCCCTATGCATAAGGATCCAGAATATATATACTTAATGGCTCGCTTATTAATATTCTAGAAATTACAAACGGAATGACAAACCTATATATACCCTTTTACCATTTTTTGGTAAAGGGTATAATAAAAAAAACTCTGAATAACACTACCTGTTTGAAGGCTAATACTTTATCATCATAGACAGACATTTCGGAGCCACAATAATGCTAAAGCCCATATGACATTATTTATTAAAACGAAATACAATAACAAAAAAAATATATAAAATAAATAAACTGCGCAAATAAAATAAATGACATTTAAATTTAAATCACTTGCTCCAGTTTACGTGCAAAACATGATAAAGACACGTTTTCAGTAAAACCGAATAAAACCCAAACCACTCACGAGTGCATAAGCACGTACTTGCATAGGTATGTATGTAAGTATGTACTTATGCATGTGTGTATGTGTGATTAAATGTTGTTATAATATAAATTTATAACTACAATAATAATGCGTATTTATGAAAGAAAAAAACTTAACTTCAATATAACAGTGGATTGAAAAAATTACATTAAAAAATAAATTAATAAAACTATATGGTGCAAATATAAAATAAAATTATAATATGAATGAAATAACAACACACTTGATTAACGCTTTAAAAACCTCAATAATTCGAACAAATATACAGGAATCTTTTAATCGAATATTTGATTTTTCACTAAAACTATTTACAGACTGTTGTCAGATCTTACAATATTGTCAACAAAAATGTGTTGAAAATTTCTTACAACCGTGTGAATTGGCAAATTTTTGTACGGCATCGTTGCCAGAAAATGAGTTGTCAGTCCACTGCGAGACTAGCAACAATTTGTCAGACATCTTACAATCGATTATTGCCAGATGTTTGTCAGGCATTTTAAATTTTGTCAGATGCGCCAAGTTTATAAAAAAATTTTATTCATCTGAAAATGGAGTCATTGTAATATAAAGATAAATTCAGTAAAGTGCGACTCTGACTCACGCACGAAGGGTTCCGTACGTAGTTTTGGCATTTTTTCCGTTTTTGGGGTCTTTTCGGTTTTTTGGTTTTGGCGGTTTTTGCGTTTTTTCGGTTTTGGCGATTTTTTTTAAGTTTTGGCTCTCTTTTTAGTTTTGACACTTTATTTTCTTGTTTTGGCGATTTTTTTCGGTTTTGGCGTTTTTTCATTTTGGCGATTTTTTTTTATTTTTTTTTTGGCGATTTTTTTAATTTTTGAGATTTGTTTTTATTTAAAATTTTTTTTTTTAGTTTTGGCGACATTTTCGCGTTTTGGCGATTTTTGGCGTTTTTTTTCATTTTGGCGTTTTTTTTTTCATTTTGGCATTTTTTTCGAATTTGGCGATTTATTTAATTTTTGGCGATTTTTTTTTTTTTTTTGGTTTCGCGATTTTATAATTTTCGGTTTTTTAGTTTTACCGTTTTTGAAAATTTCATGTGTTTGTCTCTTACGGTTTCCAAGATATAGCAAATTGTCAAAATTACATAGTCAAAATTGCATTAACTGATGGACCACCCTTTAATTAAAATTTATTTAAATTTTAGTGTTAATTGTCTGTATAAAAATACACTAATTTTACAAATTTCAAGTTTCAATATAAAGGGTGTTTTTTATTGAGGTATAGAACTTTAAGTTGGCATCACTTTTTTAACTGGCGGCCATTTTGTCAGCTGTCAAGTGATTAATATTTATTTTGGTTTGCCATTTCATCATGAACAGGTTGACAAAAGAACAACGCTTGCAAATCGTGCAAATTTATTTCGAAAATAATGGTTCAGTTCGCGAAGTTTACCGCAAGCTCCGTCCATTTTATGGTCGACATAATCGTCCATCAGAGCAATTAATTCGGTTAACCATGGATCGTTTTCGCACTACGTTTACTCTATGTGATAATACGCATCCGCAGAGACGTCGAACAGTGCGCACCGAAGAAACAATTGCCTCTGTAGAGCAAAGTGTTGAAGAGGACCCGAATGAATCGATTCGCCACCGTGCACAGCAATTGGAGCCGACTAACCGACTATTTTGTTCCCGAATTGGATGGCATGAATGTGGATGAGTTGTGGTTCCAACAAGACGGCGCTACATGCCACACAGCGCACGTCACAATCGATTTATTGAAGGAAACATTCGATAAGCGCATAATTTCGCGGAATGGACTTGTCAATTGGCCACCAAGATCGTGTGATTTGACACCATTGGATTATTTTCTTTGGGGATATGTGAAGTCGCTCGTCTACGCCAACAAACCAGAAACGTTAGGGGACTTGGAAGCCAACATTCGTGGCGTTATTGCCAACATACGGCCCCATATGCTCGAAAAAGTGGTTGAAAATTGGACCTGTAGAATTGGCTTTATTCGAGCCAGCCGCGGCGGCCACATGCCCGAAATCATATTTAAACATTAATGGCATAAAATTATCCTTCCAATAAAGCCAAATTGATGGACATTAAAGCGATTTTCTTGTGTTTTATTTCAATTCGAAGTTCTATACCTCTGAAAAAACACCATGTGTTCATACAATTGTATGTATATTACATGGGATTTTAAAATTTTTCGTTGCTCGTTTTGGAACACCCTTTAATTTTTAATTCTCATGTATTTTTTGTTGTAGCGGCCAAGGTTCTACATACTGTGTCCAAATTTCAGGTCCGTAGCTCTTACGGTTCCTGAGAAAATACCGTGTGACGGACAGACGGACAGCGTAGCGAAAACAATAGGGTTTCTTTTCACCTTTGGTGTACGGAACCCTAAAAAGGGAAAGAAAAAGGAAAGCGCGAAAATATAATAAAATATATGCAGTCAAAATCATATAAATTGCTTCTTTATGGTTCATAATAAATTTTATTTTCAGTTTTTATATTTATCGCAACGATTGATAATTGACTATTTCTATCAAATGATTGCAGTCTGGCAACGCATAGATTTCAAAAATAGTTTTTTTTTATTTCTTAATTTCATTTTTTTAGCGTCCATCTCACATATTCAGGATATATGGTTGAGCTAATAGACAATGAACCCAAAGAGCCAAAATGGTACTGACATCATAAAACTTGAATTAGAGAATTTTGTTGCTCAAATATATGACTGTCTAAAAGCAGTAACTTGAGCTGTTTAAACAGACACCATTTTGAGTTGTTTCTTTGTCGGAGGCATTTTGAAAATAAAATTCACGCTGAATTTGTATGCAAATTTCGTGACAGCACGAACAATGTGTGATAAACTTGGAAGCGATTTATTTAACGCGTAACTGCAACATCACGAAAGAAACGAACAGAAAGAAGCTGCCAAATTCATCTCATGTCTGTAACTAAACGTATTTACTATATCAGGCACAATGAAACTTTAACAGTGGGCATAATATAATTAATTTAATATTTCGTCCACCGTGTGTGGAATCAGTTGAAGCAAATTTTTATATATACATACATACATATTTTTCAGTGCAACTTGAATACGAGAATTATTTTGATTTATTGTACTATAATTTGTTGCACTTACATTACAATTCGCCACCTGCAATTTACAATAGTCTGGCCATTGTTATTTTGTTAACGGTAAAATTGATTATTGCAATTAATTGGTTTTATTATATACTTTACCAGGTAGTGTATGTTTTTGGTTTTAGGTAATTGAATTTCCAACAAGGATTGCATTATTTCAATAATTTGCGAGATATTTTTCTTGGAAGCTTATGTTTTTTTTAATTACACTACGGTTAAATTATAATATTCAAATTTTAAAACCTTAGGCGGTTTGGCTTACAAATAAAAAAATATATACACACATACCTATAAATGTATGTATATATAGTAACATAGAGGCTAACATAAATTTTATGCAAATTTCTAATCAAACCAAATATTTACAACAAATCTTAATCTTTTTCTATATACTAAATATTAATAATAAAAAAAAGAAACGATTTATTTTATGTAAATATCTGTTCAAATATTAGCATGTGTATAACAGACAATAAAACGATTGATTGAAATTTTCGATAATAATCTGACAAATTTAAATTAATTGTATAACTAATGTAGAGAAAAATATTTACACTTAAATGCGTATATGTACACGCAAAGAAAAAATATGGTTGAGGCAAGCATAATCAAACAGCAACATACTATGATTGAATTATGTGGTTGCAGTCAAATCATATTATTGTTAATAGAAAAGCAAACTTTAATTATATTATTATCTGAGTTAATAATAATATTATCTACAAGAACAATTGACTTTGTTGTAACTAATCTTATTATTGTTAATATGACAACACTATTGTAAGATGTGACTAAAATATAATTGAGACTCACCATATCATGATCTAATATTATATTAATATTGTTAAATACGACCACAGTATTATTTAATGTAATAATAACGGGTGTTTTTTTAGAGGTATAGAACTTCGAATTGAAATAAAACACAAGAAAATCGTTTAATGTCCATCAATTTGGCTTTATTGGAAAGATAATTTTATGCCATTAATGTTTAAATATGATTTCGGGCATGTGGCCGCCGCGGCTGGCTCGAATAAAACCAATTCTACAGGTCCAATTTTCAACCACTTTTTCGAGCATATGGGGCCGTATGTTGGCAATAACGCCACGAATGTTGGCTTCCAAGTCCCTAACGTTTCTGGTTTGTTGGCGTAGACGAGCGACTTCACATATCCCCAAAGAAAATAATCCAATGGTGTCAAATCACACGATCTTGGTGGCCGATTGACAGGTCCATTCCGCGAAATTATGCGCTCATCGAATGTTTCCTTCAATAAATCGATTGTGACGTGCGCTGTGTGGCATGTAGCGCCGTCTTGTTGGAACCACAACTCATCCACATTCATGCCATCCAATTCGGGAACAAAATAGTCGGTTATCATGGCTCTATACCGGTCTCCATTAATGGTAACTGACTCTCCAGCATTATTTCGGAAGAAGTACGGCCCAATGACTCCACCAGCCCATAGAGCACACCAAACAGTCAGTTTTTGTGGATGTAATGGCGTCTCAAGGGTCTCATGTGGATTCTCTTCACTCCAAATGCGGCAATTATGCTTGTTGACGTAGCCATTCAACCAAAAATGAGCCTCATCACTGAACAAAATTTTGCGATGAAAATCAGCATCGAGATCAATCTCATTTTCGGCCCATACACCAAAATCACGACGCATTGCATGATCTCGCGGCTTTAATTCTTGCACAAGCTGGATCTTGTAAGGTCGCAAGCCAAGATCTTTGCGCAAAATCTTCCATAAAGTTGATGGACAAAGCTCCAATTGCTGTGCACGGTGGCGAATCGATTCATTCGGGTGCTCTTCAACACTTTGCTCTACAGCGGCAATTGTTTCTTCGGTGCGCACTGTTCGACGTCTCTGCGGATGCGCATTATCACATAGAGTAAACGTAGTGCGAAAACGATCCATGGTTAACCGAATTAATTGCTCTGATGGACGATTATGTCGACCATAAAATGGACGGAGCTTGCGGTAAACTTCGCGAACTGAACCATTATTTTCGAAATAAATTTGCACGATTTGCAAGCGTTGTTCTATACCTCAATAAAAAACACCCATTACTATTTTGTGTTTTAATCATATATTTATTATAGAAACAGCTGTGCGTTAAATTCGAAATAAAAATAAATTAATATTATTGACATAAAATGTATATATAGAAATGTGTACTTACACGACATACAGACATGTCTGTATAAAGAGATACACAAATTTGTATATATTTTTATTGGCCAACCCTTTTGTTTATACTTTATTTATCTATTAATTTATTTAAAACCACCCGTGCACTACCGATAGCTTACAAACGAAATACTTAACTGACAGATGTTTCTGAAAAAGATTTTTTTTAAAAACTTAACATAGTATGGTTTTGGATAACATTATATTGTTATTTACATCATATTATTTTTAAATAATAATACAAATTATGTTGTAGTCATGAATTTTTAACAAAACTGTATTGTTAAACTCTAACCATATCACACTTTTTTATGGATGTGATAATGTAATTATTAAATTCAAACTTACTCTGTTTATCGTAACGAAATAAATGTTTAAAATAACAATAACTAGTTTTAAACGACCACACATTTGTTTCAGAGAACATAATATTGTTTTCTCAACCATTCTTCAACCATGTCTTTTCTTTGCGTGTACACACAAGATATTAATATATAAACTTGTATATATATGTGAGTAAATAAAATAATATCTAGCGCTAAAACTTGCGAGCCAAGCAATAAGTTGGCCTTTTGTACGCCTTTTTAGGCAACTATAAAATTTACACTTTAGTTGCAATCGCTAACTGAAGTAGCTTTTTGACTATGCCGTCAAATAAATACTTTTCTCGAGGAAACAGTCTGTGACGGACAGGCATACATGCAGACGGACATCCTACCCTTTGGTGTATGGAACCTTAAAAAAAATGGCAGCCACTTCAGACTATGACATAAGTTTTGCTTCAGCTTGCATTAATGCAGGCAGAAGCCTGCTTTGCATAAGGCCTCTTTAAAAACGCTCTCTGCTCTTTCTTTCTACTCCTGGCAAATATTGAAATTTTTCTGGGTGTACTTATATTTTATAAAGTTGGACGCAAATTTATTTGCTGCAGATTTAAAGTCACTAACTAAAATGCAGACATGTGTACTTAAAAGCGCTTAAACCACATGCACACATTTATGCCATTGCTAACACACATTATTTACAACATCTGATGTAAATATTCGTAAATGCTTTGTACAAGTTTGTGCTTCACACACAAAAAAAGTTTGAAAGTTTCTTTGGTCATTTGGTAACATTTATTTGAATTTGAATGCAAAGTTAAAGCATTGGGGCTAATTTTGCAATGAGACTGCGTAATAAAAAAAGCTTATTTGGTATAAAAATTTAAGCATTCTGGGTTCTTGAGAAGATTAGCGTTTGCTTAATATACATTAAAAAACAAAATTGGTCTAATCAGCCCTTTAAATGGAAAGGAGTTGATAAATGTAATATTTACTAAAAACTAATTTCGAAAACGTCAACATACTACAAAAGGAGAAAAAAGAGGTAGGGTAGTAGGGGGACTATTTGCCATAGGGGCACATCTGACATCACCAATTATCTTAAAAATTAAGTAATTGTTTTTGATGTTCTATCCAATATTTGCTTTGCTTATCGATATTCTTCCATCCCTCAAATTTTTGCAGTCTCATCTCTCATATTTTCAGCGCGAGACTTGATAAGTTATTTTTCTGAATATCGCAAAAATATTTTGCTCAAAGTATTTTTGAAACTACTTTTTAAGTTTTTGGTATTCGAAAAAGTTATTTTTAAGTGTTATACTGTTGACAGTAGTAAACAATAATTTGGGTAAGTTTTCTCAATGAATTAGTTTTAAGTGAAAAATAATATTCTGTAAGTTATAAAACTCCCCGTGGGGCTCATTCGCCAGTCTCTTGGTGGGGAAGTTTCGACGGCGAATGTGCCCCCAGGGGAAGATTAGGCACAAGCGAATGTGCATCCAGGGGAATATTAGCCATAAGCGAATGTGTCCCCAGGGGAAGCTTAGCCATAGGCGAATGTACCCCATGCGATTATAAGAAACAGAAAAAATTAACTTATTTCTTAGCTATTTATGTATAAGTATATTATTCAGTAGCAATGGTCTGCATCTACAAGCCAAAGACAAATCGATACAATATCGATGAAGGGAAGATTAAACTTGCTATCAGAGATCTAGTCTCTGGGAAACTTAATATTATTAAAACGGCTATGGAATACGATTTAAAGCGCACCACATTGCGAGACCGCATTAAGAAGATGCAATAGTCTAAGCTTACGTCACATAAACTTCAACCACTAGACTTATCTGTATTTTTTCCATTCAAAAAGTACTTGGCCACTTCGTATAACGATTTTCTTGTATCAAACCCTGGACGCATAACATTTTACGATATTCTGATGTTGTCCAACATCCCCTTCTGAAAGGCATTTGTTGCAGAAAATATATGTAAAGGTTTTGAAAAAACTGTAATTTACCCATTTAACAGACAAATATTTCCAGAATCAGATTTTGTAAAAGAAATATATGACGAACATCCAACAGCTAATACAGATAGGTCACTAACTCCACAACAGATCGAAGTGACAAGTCTACATGCCACTGTTGGACGAGTTGTTACTTCTCCGATTTTTCTAAAAACGCCTGAACAAATTCGACCTCTTCCCAAGATTTAAAAACCGAATTCAAATAATAGAAAAAGAAAATCTCAAATTTTTACATCTACTCCATCCAAAGAAGAAAAGGAAGAGGACTAAAAAACTACTTTTTGAAAAAAAAATAGTTCGTGGATGTTCGTTGAACCCGATATTTCTGATATTCTCAATGTTCCGAAAAATTATATAGTTTTACGGTTGCCAGAACCAACTCATCCTCCAGGAACGTCCCGATCTGGTAATATATATTTACTTGATGTCAATTTGTCCCAATACAATGTTAAGTGACAATCCTTTGACCAAGAAATCAAAAAAGTCATTTTGTGACTTCCCTTAAATTAATTTTTTTTACTGTTGTTTTGCGTGTAATTAAAATTAATTATTAGTGTTTTTTATTGGAATTTTTACAATTTAAGTTTAAAATTTTTAAACGCACTAATAATCCCAAATTAATATTTTACTTATTAAGTAAAATATTTTTTTATTAAAAATACATTGAAATTGATTATTGAGGGATTTAGCTGGATCCTATGCGCATTTCACTGTTGCTAATGCAGATCATCAGGGAACCTTTACCCAAAGCTTCTTAGAACAAATAGAGTTATTATATTATAAACTTTCATTTAAACAAATGAGAAGCTCAATAAAAAATAACAAAGTTGAAACAAGAACTCAATAATCAACATGTTTTTTATTTTCTTACTTTACTATTGCTACATTGGCTGACTTTTTTTCAGCTTCAAATTGTAGTCGTAAGAGTATGTAAAAGAAAATAAATGTAAATAATGAAAGTTTATAATATAATAACTCTAGTTGTTCTAAGAAGCTTTGGGTAAAGGTTCCCTGATGATCTGCATTAGCAACAGTGAAATGCGCATAGGATCCAGCTAAATCCCTCAATAATCAATTTCAATGTATTTTTAATAAAAAAAATATTTTACTTAATAAGTAAAATATTAATTTGGGATTATTAGTGCGTTTAAAAATTTTAACTTAAATTGTAACAATTCGTATAAAAAACACTAATTATTAACTTGACTGCACCCGGTCAAAAAAATACTTGTGTGGCAACACTCTATTCTTAAATAGCTGTTGTTGTTATTTACATTTATTTTCTTTTACATACTCTTACGACTACAATTTGAAGCTGAAAAAAAGTCAGCCAATGTAGCAATAGTAAACTAAGAAAATAAAAAACATGTTGATTATTGAGTTCTTGTTTCAACTTTGTTATTTGTTATTGAGCTTCTCATTTGTTTAAATGAAAGTTTATAATATAATAACTCAAGTTGTTCTAAGAAGCTTTGGGTAAAGGTGCCCTGATGATCTGCATTAGCAACAGTGAAATGCGCATAGGATCCAGCTAATCCCCTCAATAATCAATTTCAATGTATTTTTAATAAAAAAATATTTTACTTAATAAGTAAAATATTAATTTGGGATTATTAGTGCGTTTAAAAATTTTAAACTAAAATTAATTATGTTTTTTTTTTCTTTTGTTTGAAAGCAATTAAAATTGGTGATATATTGACAAATTGTTGTTTAATTTTTTTTTTGATAAATTAGGGGTTTTGCAAAAAAAAATATAAAATGACGAGTAGTCGGAATCAAAAGAACTCATATTAAAGCAAACACATATGAGTATTTAAAGCAACATAAAAATTAGAAATATCAGTTAAGGTTTTGACGGGACCCTGCTTAGAAAAAATGTGGCGAATGGTCCCCCTTCTACCCTAGTCACTCTGGCAAGTTAACGTAGAGAAAATTTATTTTTGAAGAAACAGAATTCTCCAATAATTGCAAATTATTTTTGAAAAAAATGTGAAAATAGCGTTTTACTAAAGAAAAAAATTCCATATTAAATCGATTTTATTTCGACCATTAAGCTTGATAAGCTGCACCGAATAAGCTGCACATTGGAACTAAATCTGTTTAAAGGTCCAAAAGAGATATTATTGGTAGAGAATTTTGAAAAAAAAATATTTTTTTAGAAGTTGTTGTAAGAACATCGGATAAGCTGCATCTGCAAAAGAGTTGAATAAATTTTAGAAAATTATAGCTTATAAATTTTATAAAATTTGTTTCCTCAAGAATATAGGAATTCGAAATACATATTATACACTCATCCTAAAATGAAAACAAAATAATTTTTCTGAAAATGTTTGCTCTTAAACTAAATTGAAAATATATATTTATGATTTGATTAGGCTAAAGTTCGTATCGTTTTGTAAGCTAAATTACATGAGATAAGTTAGTTAGTTTTAAATATTCTGACAAACACGTAGTAGAACGGAACAACTAGCTGTTTTCGAACGCCGCTACACCTTCATCATCAGCGTTCTTGGTGGTTGGTCCACTGTGTGCGGTGTCAGTTGATGTCGATCATTTAGCGATCCTTTACTGTCGCATTTGCTCTAACATTTGCATATGATATATAAGTTTAACATTTTGTTACTCACAATCAAAGTATGACAAAATTAACCAAGATAGTCTAGAAAATATTTTAAGTGTAACAAATTAAAATTTAAACCGTACAATTTTTTAATACAGTAATGTGTTTTTTTTTTTTTTTTTTTTTTTTTTTTTTTGAACAATTTAAAATAATTAGCGCAGCGATAAAAATCTTGCACTTGTTTTGTAGGTTTTTTTCGCTTTAATTTGTCATTAAGACAAAGATGTTCAAAGTTTTTTTCTTTTTTTTTTGATTTGCAACATGTGGGTCACTGTAGATTATATTTTTACAGTTGTTGATTAATATAAATATTTAAATATGAAAAAAAAACTAAATTTAATGACATTTATTAACAACGACAACAATCTTTAGCTCTAGGGCTTATAGTTTGAACATTTTAAAATTTTTAGTTTTAAGTTGCAGCTGATAAATATGAAAAGTTAATTTTGTTTAAATATAATTGAAATGTTCAACATCTATACAGGTGTTATTTTGTCGGCAAAAAAAAAATAGTACTGCTAATTTCATTACGCTTAATGGCTGAGATATTTTTATCTTAATATTGTTTAAATATTTATTAAATTAAATTATATTTTATATAAAGACGGAACTTAATGTTTAATTACTTAGCAGCGAGCTTTGTCAAGCATCTTATACTTAATTATGAAGGGAAAGAGAAAATCATTCTTTATTCATAAAAGACATCATCATGTACAATTGTGATCTTAAAAATTCTGCATATTACAGCCCCCATATTCTGTAACTAGCTAAAGCTAAATTCTATCGCTAACATGCTGAACAAATAGAAAATTAAAAATTTTTAGCGACAACATCAAACACTTAAATTTCGACGCAATACATTTTTGATCTAATGACCGATAGAGCAATAAAATTTTTAAAGTTAAATTCGTAGCCAAAAATCGATAAATCCAATTTATAGATTTTTAGCGTTAGAGATTTAGCTTTAACAAGTTACAGAATACTGAGACAGGTCTATAGAAATTGATAATAACTGCCTGTCCCACGATGTCACCAGCAAACGTTCCATCAACAACTTATATTGAAAACAACAATAAATTTTCTAATGTTATTTTTGTTTGCAATACAAGTTTTTCCGATCGAACGTTTGCTTTTGACATCGTGCACAGGCAGTAAGATATATGATAAATCTTTTGAAGGTAACAGCTTTATCTACTAATTGATATTTTTATAAAAAATAAAAAAAGCTTGAAAAATCAAAACTTATGTATTTAACAAGTTTTGTTTTTGATTGTCTCGTAAGATTTGTTTAAGTTTTTTCACTTTGAAACAAAGTCCTAAGGACTCGTTAGGAGAACGGTCTCATTAGCATCCCGCAAAGTACGGGATGTAACGTTAGATCGTTTCTGTACTCATCGCCAGCGTTGCCAGATTTGCAGATTTATCTGTTTTTCATAGTTTTTTTTAACAGTCAAGCAGTTTTCTGCTAAAAAAAAGTTTTTCTTTCAAATGATCAGTTTTTATAGTATTTCGCTTTTAACTTTTTAGGGTTCCGTACAATAAAGGTGAAAAGGAACCCTACTGTTATCGCTACGGTGTCCCTCTGTGCGTCCCAGGCTATTTTCACGAGAACTGAAATTTGGACAGATTATGTAGAACTTTGGCCGCTACAACAACAAATACATGAGAGTTAAAAACTACAGGGTGTTCCAGAACGAGCAACGAAAAATATTAAAATCTCATGTAATATACATAAAATTGTCTGTACATATGTATATTGGCACTTGAAATTTGTAAAATTAGTATATTTTTATACATACTACAATAATTAACACTAAAATTTTGAATAATTTAAATTATAGGGTGGTCCATCAGTTAATGCAATTTTGACTATGTAATTTTGACAACTTGCTATATCTTTGAAACCATAAGAGGCAAGCTTTTGAAATTTTCAAAAACGTTAAAACTAAAAAAAATCCGAAAATTATAAAATCGCCAAACCGAAAAAAACATCGCCAAAAACTCATATACACGATCATTCATTTCCTCATCGTGTTAAAACCTCATCAAAGTTTAATGTATATTGTTTATGGTTTTCATAGAAGTTTCAAAAATGTAACAACCTCTAAGAAACTGCATTAAAATCACTGAAAAAATTAGTGGTTCTCACATAATTTGTTTAGTCAAGTTAGAGATGCAGACCTATCGGTAGCACTATCGATAGTATCGGTAGTTTTGTTTTAAATGAAATATCGATAATTTTTTCCACTATCGATACTATCGACAAAGAAAAAACAGTAATTAAAAGAGTCGGTAAACAGTAGAAAGCAGATTTGAAGCAAATTATCCGCAGTTACTTTACGGCTTCTGTATATGTACTAATTAATTTTTAAACACATAATATGTATATTATGTATACTAATGTATTTATAACGCGAAGTTTTATTCCATAATTAGTAGCAAAAAGTATCTTCATAAATTCGGCGTCTTCGTCTTCAGTGGTACTGACATCGCGACGGCCGCCAAACGTCTGGGATTTATTTTGACAAATCTCCGGTTAACATATCCAAACATGTTTAATTATATTTACATACCTATGTACATATACTTTTATATACTTATGAAAATGCTAAGGACTCTGGATTTTTTTCGAGCCAGTGAACGATATTAACTATGCTAAATGACGCCAGTGTGGCAGCATTTACAAAACCATTCGATGTTATCGATAGTATCGATAGTTTTACATCAAACTATCGAAACTATCGAGTTGGGCGACTATCGATAGTTTTGCAGCTCTAAGTCAAGTCGTCCGTCTGGATTGTAGAAATATGGTCTCAGAAAAGCAGAGCAACGTTTAAAATTAGACGCCAAACGTCTGAAATTCTAAATGTTTTTTTGCTGAAGAATTCTTTACTCTGTATTCAGTACATAAACTGCCTAACGCAGCGCTGTTATGCTGTTTTCTCAGTTTAATAAGGGCCATTATTATGACTTCACGATAAAGTTATGGATAGTTAATTCTAACTTTAGCGAAACTGAACTATAAAGTGAGCTTTAAAATGTTTCCATTATTACAACTGTCCCATAAAAAAATAATACAATTTTTGTTTGATGGCAATATTTCTGTGGATACTGTGGATATTGATTGTTAAAAACACTTAGTGGCAACTTGCTTTTGTTTATTTGCCAAATTGCAAACATAATGAAACCATTTTTTTCAATTCTTTTGTTTTGTTTTTGTATTATTAAGGGCCATTATTAAAACTTAAAAATAGTTAAAAGTAGGATTTTATCGGACGTATAAAAAGCTTTCCATTATTGCAAATTGGATTTAACTTACCAGGTGGGATAAACTTGCCATAAACTTATCGCTCACTTAAGGTTAAAGTAAAATTTTGCAAATGATAAAGTTTTTATACGTCCGATAAAATCCTACTTTTAATTATCTTTAAGTTGTAATAATGGCCCTAAGTGTTTTCCGTTATATTGGTTTTGTTTTCTGTCATATTTTGTTGAAATAAATAAATTTGGCTGCAATTTATAAAATATAAAGTGTGGAAACTTATGCAAATGTGGCAACTCCAAATGACAAAAACTCACTTTAAAAGTTACAGGAAGGGTGAACTTGCCTTTAACTTTTCGCTCGCTTTTGGTTAAAGTGTTTACGCATCCATTAAAATTCTATCTGCAGCTAATGGCAAGTTATAATAACGGCTTCAAGAAATATTGGAAATTCGAATTTTTCATATTTTTTTCCTCTGAAAAACATTTTTTTTTCGATAATGGCAGTTTTTTCCTCAAACGTATATGGCTACACTGCTCATCATGCGACTTGTGCAGTTGTGCTCAATTGCTTTATTTGCTTGAAAATATAGAAAAAAAAATTACATGCTATTTAGGGTTTGAAAAATCTATTTATTGGTTTAAGTTTCCTGAATCTGTGCAAAATATATAATAGAATTGTGGGGAAATATGGACAATAAATGTAGAATCATCAGCTCTTAGTCACAGCGCGCTGCAGTGATGTGAACTGTGAAATTTCATTTTACTTAAAAATATTTACATTAATTCAATTTCTTTTTGGTGTTCTTTTTTTAGTTTCTGGCGATTTTTTGCATTGGCGCTTTTTAAAATTGGCGTTTTTTTTAGTTTTAACGTTTTTTTTTTTTTTTTTGCTTTTTGCAATTTGCGATTTATTTTTATTTTAACGCTTTTTTCTTTTGGCGATTTTTAGAGTTTTTGGCGACCTTTTTACTTTTGGTGATTTTTTTGTATTTTAGCGATTAATTTTATTTTTTTTTTGTGATATTTTTCATTTAGACACTTTTCGTTAAATATTTCGTTTCGGTATTTTTCTTAATTTGGGATTTGTTAGTTTTAGCGTTTTTGAAAAGATATTTGCTTAAATTTCTTCGATCTTTTTGTTTTTAATGTGTTTTTATATTTATTAAACTTGAGATCTTATTTTTTATTATTATTTTTTATAAAAAAATTAACAAATTTTATTTATATTCCAATATTTCGTTGCCACAATGGGTAACTTCTTCAGGGAAATATGTTTGTATAATAATTGACAATGAAAAAATATTTTTTATAAAAAGGCGGTAAATCAAAAAACTCAAAAAATTATAATATGAAGTTTGTTATACATTGAAAAAATAGTATTTTAACTCAAATAAACACATAACAAAAATTATTTTAAATGTTGGTGTCTGTTAAGGTAGAATTAGTAAAATCGTATCATTCTACTTTACAGCTTGCCGTATCGTTCAAATTTGTGCACAAGTTATAGAAAATGTAACAGTTTGCATAGCACATTTTTTTTTTGTCTGGCATTAAATGCGGCGTTTTTGACATTCGCTACAGAAAAATCTGTTTTCTGCAGATTCCTACGTCAGCAGTGCTACCACCACATATTTTATAACTAGTAACATGCATTGTAGTTATATGGTACGGTTTTTGTCAGCTGACACGCAACATCACGATACGATTTTACTAATTCTGCCTTTACAGTTTGAAAAATGTTTTACATTCTGTTATCTATTAACTAAATGTCTATAACATTGTGCAACATTTAGTGTATCTGTTCTGTAGTTTATTCGTTGTATTGATGGTACTTTTATAATATATAACATTTCTAACATATATCTACGTCTGAAATTATTTTCTTTATCCAAAATCAATGTATTATTAAAATCTGGATAATGATTTTTGTCCCTGCAATGTAATGTTAATGCTGTTTTTGGTGTGGGATTAATGTGCCTGTAGTTTTGATCGGACTTGTGTCCAGATATCCTAGTTTTTAATTTATTTTTTGTAGTACCTACATATAACTTATTACAATTTTCTCTATCATTACCTCCACATGGTATTTTGTATACTAAATTTGACATTTCTGATTTGTCTATTCTATCTTTTGTTTTGCTAAATAATCTATTTAATGTGTTATGCATTTTATGTGCTATTATATATTTTTTACTGTCATAAATATTTGAATTTTGAATTCTTTCAGGCAAAAGAGGAACATAAGTTAGAATCAGTAACTGTTCTTCTGTTCAAATTATTGTAGTTTTTATATTGCCTTATTAATCCATATATTAAAGAAATAGGGTAATTATTATTCACTAAAATTTCTTTTATCTTTTCTATGTTAATCCTATGAAATTCTATATCACTAATCCTCAAAACTCTTTGAATTAGATTTCATGCTGTATTGATTATTATCCTCTTTGGGTGTTTAGAGTAATAATTGATAATCCTACCTGATGAAGTTGGTTTCTGATACCAATCTATACATAATCTATTTCCCTTTCTCATTACTAGTGTGTCTAAATAAGGAATTCTAGAATTACATTCCTTTTCAATTGTAAATTTTATATCATCATGAAATGAGTTTAGTGTGGCCAACATATTGTCAATGGATTGATCTGAGATTATACAAAACAAATCATCAACGTATTTTGTAATAATCCTTGGTTTTATATTTAATTTATGGTTTCCAAAATGCAGCAAGTTGTCAAAATTACATTAACTGATAGAATACCCTTTAATTTTTATTTTTTTTTATTTTATTGTTAATTGCTACAGTCTGCATAAATATGCACTAACTTTTCAAATTTCAAGTCTATATGTAAAGGGTGTCCCAACAAGAACGCAAGATTTAAATTTGGCGCCATTCGAAGTGTCATTGTTTGACATTTGAACAATTGTTATTGTTTGCTAGTAGAAGATACGAGGTTAGTAAAAATTAAGCGCTACATGAATGAACAACGCATTCTCATTGTGAAATTGTTTTACCAAAATGGTGAAAGTTTTGTGGCTACAGTTCGCAAATTTGCGATCAATTTGGGGTCACAATAATGCTCCAAAATAGTCAACTGTAAAGACATTAATGGATAAATTTGCCGAAACTGGGTCTCTTAGTGATGTAAAGACAACAACGCGCCTTCGACCAGGTCGATCGACCGAAAATGTCGCAGCTGTACGTGATGATGTCAATGGTGTTCGGTATCGTGAAATGATAACCAGTTTTTTCGTGCCTAGAATTGAAGAAATGCATGTGGAGGGCATGTGGTTTCAACAAGACGGCGCCACATGTCATACAGCCAGAGAAACAATTCAATTGCTACATCAGTCATTTCCCGGTCGTGTTATTTCGCGTTTTGGAGACCAGAATTGGCCGCCTAGATCGTGCGATTTAACACAATTAAACTTTTTTCTTTGGGGTTTTTTGAAGTCGATGGTTTACGCTAATAAGCCGACGACGACTCAAGCCTTAAAAGAAGAAATTGGACGCTGCATTAATGAAATACCGCAGTATTTATGCAAAACGGCCATTGAAAATTTCATTAAAAGATCGCGTGTGTGCCAGCAAAGCCGCGGCGGCCATCTGCCCGATTTGTTGTTCCACACATAACCTCATTTTGTCTACTTTACGATATAATAAAGTTTCACGATTTTTTTTAAATATCTGTGTTTTAATTAAAATTTAAATCTTGCGTTCTTGTTGGGACACCCTTTACATATTTGTTGCTGTAGCGGCTAAAGTTTTACATATTCTGTGAAAATTTCAGGTGCGTAGCTTTTGCGGTTCTACAGACGGACAGACATCGCAACGAAAACAACAGAGTTCCTTTTCAACATTGGTATATGGATTTGTTTGATCATCTCCAGGGCAGTTAGCAAATATTATCAGCTGTTTTTTAAGGGGACGTAGACGTTCGTTTAATACTGGTTAAAGTATTTATTCCATACTGTTATCGCTACAAATTACACAGCAATTTCAATTGAATTTATATTAAATCATAAATAATATGTTATACAACTTGCCCTGCCAGTTACAATTGATATAAAAAGTTTTGATTTCTTTATTTTTCAAATAAGAAAAACAAAATAAATGATTTATTTTAACAACAACAACAGCAACAACAACATTGAAAACAACAGCAACAACAACTTACAACATATAGTACAAGTGTATAAGCAATTTGAACAAATATGACCGCCAGCGTAAAATTTATGTCAAATTATATAGTAAAACAAAATGAAATTATTTATGATAAAATTGAATTTAATACATATTTCTAAATAAAATAAAAAAGTTATTTGCGACCTTGATTTGTGGCTGCAATGGATATTTTAAATAATGGAGCCTTAAAAACAAGTACTAATATACACATCAAGTGATCGACATGTAATATTACAAAGACAAAAAGAAACACGATATCTTTGCAAATGTATTAGACTTACTCAAATTCGTTGAGTGCTAAATTTCTTTCAGTTTACATATGTTATACCAGAATTTGGAGCCGCTTATATTTTTTGATATTCATATTGGCTCACTTTGATTCAATAATTAACAAAATTAATGACTACATTGAATTAAAATCATGTTGTTTATGCTTGAAATAACTATGTTTCGTGTTATTTCAGTATCAAATTCACGTTGTTTCAATTTGAAATAATTTTGATTTAACATGATTCTTCATTTTAATATAACATTACTGCAATATTAAATCAAAATGAAATAAAGTGATTTTAAAAGAAAAAAGTTTCCCTCAAATCATGTTAAATTAACATGAAATACATATGAAGCAAAATCATTGCCAAAAAATGTTTAATTAACCTTCTTTAGGTAGATTTTCATAAGAAATTTTTGTACACAAAAATTATTATTTTAAAAGATGTTGTGGAAGTTTTTACAATTACTCATGTTTTAGACTCGGCAGTAGAGCTGCTCGATGTTAATCGATGCATCGTAAACATCGATTTTTTGGTTGTGATACATCGAATAAATTCCGATATATCGTATCATACGACATTAATCAATACATCGATGTTTTTATTCGATATATCGTAAAGACGACTTTTTGTATATATGGATGATTGCAACTCATTTAATGTAGAGATAAAAAAAGCCCCTCCAAGAATGACTTTTAAATCGTTTTTTAAATTTTAAAATTGTTTTAAAATCGCTTGATGTAACAACACAATACTTAAGGTATTTTTTGTCAACTTACAAAGCGTCATCGAAGCAACAGCGTTATTTTACAGCATCCAAATATATATTTTTATTGTGAAAAAATTGTGAAAATTTTCTTGGTACTGTATGGTAATAATCAGTAATGTAACTTCTTTTTCCATATTTGATGTTAAAATCAATAATATATTTGGTTTAATATTACTGTTACAGAAGGTTTTAGACACCTAGTGAAAGTTATGTATATCACCGCATTTTAAAGTTCCAAGCAGAGCTACTGTGACTCGTTGGGTTGATAAGAAATATGACGCTTTGTCAGGAACATTGAAAACGTAATTACACACAATGGAAAATGTTACTTTGACAACTGACATTTGGTCGGATTTGCAAAGCTGTAGAGCTGGCCTTTAAAAAAAGAAGCTCATACCGTGCTTTGCACACATGCTTTTCTTAATCCTTATGAAATTTCAAAATCGAATTTTATTTATTTAATAAATTTTCTGGGTTCCAATTAATCAATCGATGTTTTTTTTAAATCGATACATCGAATGCGAATTAATAATGAATCGAATGAGAAAAAACATCGATGGTTTTTTTTACGTGAGCGGCTCTACTCGGCAGTTTTCTTAAAGCAAGTCAGAGTTTATGGGAGAGAGAGGAAAGAAGAAAGAAGAGTGTTACTGACTTGCTTATACCGAAAAGTTACTTAAATTTTCTTTTGTTATTTCATTCGCTGCATTAAAACAATAGGAAAATTGAACAAGAAACCGTCTGTGTCAGTGATGGGAAATGAGTTTTGCATTTAGGTACCATTTGGAGTACTTTTTTGATCCCGAGAGTACCAAAAACTATTTTTTTATTTAAATTTTATTAACAAAAAATTATATAAAATTTATTACAAATAAATAAGAAAATGAACAAAAAGCATATACATATGTACATAACCAGACAGAAATTGTGATTTTGCGCAAAAAGTATGTGCCTTCACAACACTGTATATACAAAATTACGACTCTTTCAAAAATTTTGTACCACCACAGTACTATATACAAACACAAAAATATTAGTTTGTGTTTTTAAATTCCGTGTTCTTAGTAATCCTATGCCACTACAACACCGTAAATACAAAAAGTTGACTTAAGTTTGAAAATTTCCATTGTGACGACCTTACAAATTTGTATTTAGAGTATTGCACCAACATTAAAAACAAGAGTTGGAGGACGGTCATTCGGCGTTACCATTTTAATGTTATGAGTTACTTAAAATATTGGTAAACAGATGTTATACTGATGTTAGTTGTACCCGCAGACCATCGTAACAACATCGTGCTGATTGTCTTTTTCTGTCTGGGTGGGTATAAATATTCAGGGCTATCATGAATAAAATTCCGCGTGAAATTCCTCCCTTTTCCAATTAGAATTTTTTGTTTTCCCTATTACTTTCTATTAATTGGAATTGTTCGCCGGGAAAAAATTCACGCGGAAAAAGTTATAACAAAAACAGTTTTTAGACTTCAATAAATCTTTGGCCTGGATAAGACTATACTGTTGGAACATAAATTCTATTCCTTTGTTTTGTTTTCATGATATTTTGGTAAGAGAAAATCCTATCGATATTTACAGAGGAGTGAGGTATGGACAAAATTCCGTAAACAACTCTCGATTTACCAGGAAATATGTATTCGCCCAATGCGTTTTTAGACGCATTGGTGAACGGAAGTCCAGAAACTGCATACATATATTTTCTGTTGTTAATGGCTTCAGTTCTTTCATAGTATGCTCTATATTGGTTGTTAATATTTTAAAAATTTTGCTTTTCGCTAGGAAACACTTTAACTAAAAGTAGTATAATTACCAAATAAAACATTTTCAGAGGGATACTTACTAAACTAAACTGTCAGAGTCCACTTTTGCTCTAAGAACTTGACAGAATGTTATATAAACTTTTTACAATTTTCTTTAAACTGAAACAGTTGCTTCAACATGATTTCTGTTTACATAGAGATCAACTTCTGTGTCACAGAAAATATCATTGAATCAAATATAATTTTCATTTATATTTAATTGTGTCTTTACTAATAAAGTTTCGTGCCAGTTGTAGAAAAAGAAATTTAATTATTCGCAAAAATATATGCATACGCGCATCTTCCGACAATATTTCTAAGCTGGCCGTGAGAGTATCAAACGTGTTGCGGGAGTACTACGGTACTTTTTCATGTCAAATAGTATCAAAAAAAATATGATCGTACCAACTTTCCCATCACTGGTCTGTGTGTAAACAAATAAGCAGGGCCCTATTCCACAAAAAACTTATCAACTTTTCACTTTGCACTCATCAAATTGCATTTTTTTGGCTAGTGATAAGCGTTTCTGTTCAGCAATATTCATTGCAAATTTCACTTGGCACTAAGTATATTTTTGCAAAGACTTTGCTCTCTTTGTAAATTTCTTGCACTCTTTGTAAAGTAATTGCGCTCTTTGCAAAGTCTTTGCGTTCTCCTGCAAAGTGAGTGTGCAAAGTGTTCCTGAAAACGTTTAAGCATCTTTGCATTTCTGTCTTATAACTTTTCACTTTGCATTCCTAAATAGAACTTGTTAAAGTTATCCGCAAAATAAAAATGAAAAAAATTTCAGAGTTTCATGTGATTAAAAATATATGTAATTTATTTGCTAGTTTTCAAACCAAATAAAATAATTTTTTTTATAAAATTATTGTAAATGCATGAATCCATATTCATAAAAAAATAAAATTTATTTGAAATTCATTTTTATAAAACTTTGTATAAAAACTTAAAATTAAATACATTTCAAACTTATTTTAAATTTTATGAATATGGGATTTGAGGTGGGTCCAACTCGTTCAATCGTTAGTTTTTGCCACAAACTCATTTAAATTACATGGGTTTGATCATAGGTTTGTGGCAAAAATGAACGAATGAACGAGTTGGACCCAGCTCTGATGGGGGTTAGAATATATTAAATTTTATATTTCAATTTGAAGGTTAATAAATTAGAATCTAATTATTAGATAAATAGGCTGCTTGTGAGGAAGTTTTAAAAAAGCCTAATCCAAATTTTGAACGTAAAGTTTTCAATGTATTATTCTACATTGGTTTTACTATCTTTAATAGAATATATAATAACGCTTAAAACAAGTGTATACAAATATAATCTAATAATATATGTAATTTAAAGCTCAAATATTTTTTTCTTTTTTCCCATATCTATGTACATACGAACGCAATGTGAGATTCTATTGTTATGATTATTATGTTTCAAAATAATCGAAGATTTATCAACGAATTTTATTTTGTTAATTTGCAAAGAGATCGTTTACCTTGCAAATTTTTAACAAACTTATCAAAATTTGCTTTGCAAAAATAGAATTTACAGTTATTGTGGAATGAAAAAGCATAATTTCTTGCAAAGTCTTTGCAAGTTACACTTTTCAATATTAACTTTGCACTTTGCAAGAGAGAAGGTACGTGGAACAGGAATCGCAAAGAGAGCATAAAAATTGCAAAAACTTTGCAAATTACACTTATAAATTTCAACTTTTCACTCATCAAATTTTACAGTTCTGAGGAACGAAAAGTTCTGCAAATAGTCGAAAAATTTGATAAGTGCAAAGTGAAAAGTTGATAAGTTGTTTTGTGGAATAGGGCCCAGGTTTAAAAGGCAATTGAAGAAAACTGCCGAGTCTAAAGCAAGACTTAGAATCTTTACTAACAATTGTTTCTTAAAGAAACATTATATTTCAAGCTTCAGGTTGCAAGAAATAAATGATTTTTTTTTTTGAAAGGTAAAGATACGTATTTCAGCCACTTTTAGTGATCATTTAGTTTGTGTCACTTTTAATAATATGCTTTTTTAAACTCACTAAAATATATTTCTAAGCCACAAAATAATTACTTTTTAATTACTACTGCTCAAATTACAATTTATTCGCCAATATTATTTTAATATTCCAACCTCACATTTCAATTAACGTCTTCGGACATCAGCTTACGTACAAATCAATTTTTTTGCGAAATTCCATTAATTAATTTCCAAATCCATCGTTCACACGCACACATTCAAATCACCAGTAATAATAAATATTGCTTATGTGCCGATAAACTTAGAATATCTCTTGATTTACTGGTCGAGTTTATTTTTTTATTATTTTTTTTCTTTTTTTTTTTTTTTTTTGCTATAAATGTCGTAAAACATGCATCATACAACAAACTATAACGCGTTGCATCGTTTTATATTTGAAATTATATTTCAAATACTTGTAATTCTGTTGTGTGTGAGTTTTTTTTTTCATTATATTTATTTTAATTTAATTTTTGCATAAATTTTGCGTGTATTACACGTTAACCTCGTGTTGCAAAGTTGTTGTAGTAGTTGTTGTTGTTGATATTTCCACTGCCACCAACCACAACTATTGCACTTGTTTAGCATAATTTATGGTTGTCTTGGCCTACGTACTTGCACGACATACATCATTTAGCTAATGAATACAAGTCATCATCTTTAGAGCTGTTTGCTTTACACCGAAAACAAAAACAAACAAATTGTAATTTTCAACATAAATGTAAACATATGTATATGTACAGATAGATGTATGGTATGTATGTACGACATATAATCACACAGGTGTTTTGTTTTTTTTCTCAAATACGGCCTATACTGATTTAAAGCGTTAAAGTTAAATGAAAATGATGAAATCGAATTTCAAAGTTTGGTTTTTATTTTTACAAATAATATATTCTGCCTTATCGTGGTTGTCGTATTTCAAATACGACTACGACAGTTTGGTACTAGATTAAAGAAAAACTGTTGAAGTCCTCTTTAATCTATTGCAAGATCGTCGTAGCCGAAGTCGATGTCACTATAGTTCTGATTATAAAGAAAAATTAATAAATGAATTATTGATAATTAAAGAACCCCCATTTTAGTTTGACTATTAGTGCATGAGTTCTTCCTAGCCGAATTCATATCAATACCTGGATTCAGTTTATTCGTTTGCAGTAGCGATAATGGCATTCTATAATTTTTCTTTTGCGATAGTACAGCTCTGTTCTTTCACTATTTAATTCTATATACATATGTTTCAGCTATGCATACAAAAAAAATATATAAATTCACTAAAGTGCGACTTTGACTCGGGCACGAAGGGTTCCGTACTGACACTAGTAGATACATATGTAATACTATACGAACCTTAGCCTATATAATATATATTTTTTCGGTTTTGGCGTTTAGTTAAGTTTTGGCGCTTTTTTCCTCGTTTTGGTGTTTTTCCGGTTTTCTGGGTTTTTGTTCATTTTGACGATTTTTTTCATTTTGGCGATTTTTTAAATTTTGGCGACTTTTTTCACTTTGGGTGATTTTTTTGGATTTTGGAGATTTATTTTAGTTTTATTTTTTTTTTTTTTAATTCGACGCTTCTTTTCGTTTTGGCGATTTTTTTCGGTGAACGTATTGAAATCCCATTCAGTTTATACGATTGACGTACTATTTAATTTGTTTTCGTACGATTGCCGATACGATCACGTATGTAACGATTTGAACCCTGATTTCGAGATTTTACTTTTTTGACTTCAACTGACAGTGTATATCTATCCTTAACATATACTACTGCATAGAGCTGCAAAACTATCGATAGTACTATCGATAGTATCGATAGTTTTGTTGTAAATGAAATATCGATAGTTTTTTTCACTATCGATACTATCGGCAAAAAAAAACAAGTAATTAAAAGAGTAAAAATAATCGAAGTCAGTAAACAGTAGCCGGCAGCTTTGAAGCAAATTATCCGTAGTTGATTTAAGCTTTTGTACAGCGATGGAAAAGTTGGTACAATTATATAATTTTAGCGCTATTTGAAAAAGTACTGTAGCACCGCAATGACCCATTTAGCACTACTGTAATCTCTTTATATTATATTACATGCCAAAAATAGCATTAAAATATATTAACCCCTTTATGCAAAAAATAATGCGTGCTTGAAGTGTACATTAAAAAAAATTTCCATAGAAAAACCGGTTTTAACGTTCACTTATTTTTTTGCACAAGGGGGTTAATCTTTAGCTCGAAGGTATTAGAAAATTAAGTAAATCAAACGATGTTTTCCGGTACTTAAAGAATTGCTGGAGGAATGTTATTTATTCCAAATTCATCTGAAAATGTGGAAATTTTATTTTCGTACCAAGGGGAGAAGCCGACTATTTGCATCGACTGTGAACAATCGAATAAAAAAAAAAAGGTTATAAACGTAGTATATCGTAAATGTTACTTTTATATTCAGATCCCAGCAACTAATATTCTTTGTGCACCTTCTGGCGTTTTGTTAATTGATTTTTAGTTAATTAAAAAGTACAAATATTAAAAAAATATAAATAAAGAGTTAGTTACAATCGTACTGAAAAAATTAAAATTTTTTTTTTGAAAGTTAGTACAATTTGTAAATATGACATCGCATCCCTGCTTCTGCATACATAAGTACTTAAATACATATGTATGTATATGAATTAATTTATAAATCCAAGTGTTATTCGATAAATAGTAGTCACAAGTATCTTAATAAATTCAACATCGTCGACACAAAGATAAATTTTGGTGGTACTGATAACCAATCGCGACGGCCGCCAATCGTCTCTTACGATAAAACTTTACAGTTAGTGTCTTCAAAGTTATCAACAATTTTCGCATTTTGATAATTCTAAACCATGGGTAGGCCCATAAAATTTTAAGTTCAATAAAAAAAATATATTTTCGATAATATGCCGCTTACGATAAAATCGAAAAAAATGCTTGATATATTTTTATATACTAATGAAAATGCTGAGGACTCTGGATTTTTTCGATTCAAATGTAGTTTATGTGGCAACTTTTATAAAACTATTCGATACTATCGATAGTTTTACATAAAACTATCGAAACTATCGAGTGGAGCGACTATCGATAGTTTTGCAGCTCTACTACTGGATAGCAAAGTCGATAAATTTTCATTGTATTTATTATAGCGATACGACAAACATAATAAAAGTTACTGAATCCGGGTACAGGTTATCTCAACATATCAGGAGACTATTTTCGCCCCTTGTAGTTTAAATATCTCTTAGATGTCAACACACATATTTCCGTAAATTTTTTGACATCAACATTACATATTTTTCTAAGTGAATTAAATAAACTATAGCTTATATACAGAGTAGAACAAACTACACTTATAAAGATAAATACCGCTGGAGTGTTGCCGTTTTTGTGCCACATATGTTTTTCGTCATTGAAAATCACACATAGGGCGTTTATCACATGATTCACTGGTCAGCCAAAGAAAGTAGGGGAATGTTGTAAAATTTAAATTGAACGAAGATATCAAACGTAAAAATGTACTGTGAAAATTTTCTAAACGAAATTCTGCTAAAACTTTAAAAACAGTTTGATGGTTAATAACGCACACTTTTGTTATTCATTGGAGTTTAGTACTATTCTTTCTTTATAATAAGCATCATCAGTCTGTCATTTATGCCGTTGAGTAGGTTAAAATAAGCTTCGAACCCCTATATCTGATATAATAATTGTAACCCGTTTATATTTGGAGGACGGTGCGTGCTGTGATTGGGAAATAGATCTACTAGATCATAAACGCAAAAAAAAATCAGTCAGTATTTTTGGCCATCCTGTTATGATATAATCAAAGTGGACAACGTCAACTTATAGCAACTTTTCGAAGCTCATAACTCTTACAAATCTGAAGACTTAGGGTCTTATGCAAAAAACTTAATAAAGCTTTGCCAAGCAATGTTAAGTAAAGTTGTATTCTAAAAAAATTATTGTATAAAAATTGTAAAGTAGGCACCCACGTTTGTTAAGACTACTTTAAGTTGATATTTCCAAAATGTGTGTTTTGTACCTCAAATATTTTTATTAATATAGCACTTACTGATTCATGTTATATCTGAAAATGAAGCTAGAAGTGCCTGCTCTTATCTTAAATTTATTATTTCTGTCATGTAATGGGAAACATCACCAAATTATCCAACTGATTCGAAATACATAGCAAAATCCATAAAAAATATTAAAATAAATACAATTATACAAAAATGTTTTAGTGATGTACATACAATCAAAACAAATCGAAAAAAGCTGGATATTCAAATACTCGTTTCATTCGAATAAAACAAATTGTGATAATTTTTTACATTTTTTTACTCTTACTTCATGGTTGTGTTTATCTGTTTTCCTATTAAGTCAGAAGCTCATGTTTTTTAAATTAGGTTGCTTTACTTCAAGATAATGAAAATTTATTTAATAAAATAAAAAATTATTTGAATACCCGAATGAAATTGTATTCGATTTTGTACATCATAAGCTGTGAAGTGGTTGTTGAACACGGTGGTGTTACCAGTATTCATTATTAAATCACAAAATAATTAAAGTTGTCTTTTGCATATGATTTCTTAACAAAGCTATGTTAGCCTTAAAGTGCTTGGCAACTAATATGAACTTTAAAGCTAAAGTAAAATGTTTTTTTGCATAAGGGCGTTATTGTTTTCAATAGATCGTATTATCAAATTTATTCATCACTTTCTCGTTGGCATATAGGTGCGTATGAGTTATGCCTTAATATCCACCAGCAATACTCATACGTACTCATTTTCAAAATGGTAAAAAATGAATAAATTTGACAATACGAGCTAGGGAATGGCAAATCGATTCCGATTCCAATTGAAAATCGATTTTGCGTCTACGATGTTATACTGAAATCGATTTTTTTTATTATTGTCAAAATTTTGGCAATTCTACACTCAAAAAAAAAAAACTAACTAAAACTTTGAAAAATTTTCTAAATTTGAGTAAAAAAAAAGTTGTGGTATGGCGTCAAAACTGTTTTTTATTTGAAACCAGTAAAATATTTACTAAATTTCTAGTTCATTAATGAACTAGTTTATAGTAATTATATTTTTATATTTAAGTAAAACTTTTCTAAAATTAAGTAAAATTTTCCAATAAAATTCGGAGCTTTGCAAAAAAAATTTCATCTTTGATCTCAAATTTAGTAAATTTTTCAAAGTTTTTTTTTTTGTGTTTTAATTCTGGTACTTATTTTTATTTTTAATTAAATTCTATACCACATGGTATGTTTTTTATTATATCTTCATATTATATTCTTAATTAATTCACCATACACACATATTAATTCCTTTATAGGCAAACACTCTAACCAATTGCTTAACAAGGCAACCTGAATAAGCATCGCACGCAAAGAAAAAATATGGTTGAGGTAACCATAATCAAACAGCAATATACTATGATTGAATTATATGGTTGCAGTCAAATCATATTATTGTTAGTAGAAAAAAACGTTAACAATATTATTATCTGAGTTAATTATAATCAGGGACAAGGACTTCATGCACTTAAAAAAGGTATTTTAGGCGCCTAAAATATGACCTCATAAACGACAAATATGCACTAAAAACAATAAAATATGCACATATGTTAAACATTTTTTATTCAAAAGAAAGATTTTTAACTTGCAAACAACTAAATAAAGATATAAAAATATATTCTTTTCTCAAGAGGTGTGTGTAAATTAAATTTTTACACAATATTAAATATGATATAATCCGAACACGCAGTTTTTGAGATATGTTTATATTGTAGTATAGGAGCGATACGTAAATAGAAAAAGAAAATTTATATTTTTGAATGTGAAGTTCATACAATTTGTTCTTAGAAAGCTTTTGTGCATTGAGAAAGGACCTTGTAACGTCGGGGATGTATTCGGCTTAAATTTAAATGATTCTTTTTTCTATATATTTATTTAACTCAACCATTATATAATGAATTGAATGCTAGCTATTATTATTCGGCTTTGATATCAGACAATTTACACTTGAAACTATCAAAATATCAATTTCCATTAAATTTGGCAGTTGTGTCTGCTTGTACAATCGTTCTAAATTCTACAACAATTCAAGCATATAAATTTGAAAAACAGATTTGCATTAATAATTTGTCAACAATAAATTTTTTAAAACCAAAATATGAGACAAAAATATGCTTTTATTACCAAATTATGCAAAAATATGCATTTATGACCAACAAATGCAAAAATATGCACTAACAAATTGATGCCATTTTTACACAACCTCATTGCTTAGTAAAGATATTTCGTTCTTGCCATTATCAGGGTTAAAGCAAAAAACATGCATTTGCATGAAACCCCTGTCCCTGATTATAATATTATCTGAGTTAATTATAATATTATGTGATCTAATTATATTATAATCTTAGTATTGTAAATATGACAACACTATTGTTGGATGTGACTAAAATATAATTAAGACTCACCATATCATGATCTAATATTATATTAATATTGTTAAATACGACCACAGTATTATTTAATATAATAATACTATTTTATTTTTTAATCATATATTTATTGTAGAAACAGCTGTGCGTTAAATTCAAAATAAAAATAAATTAATATTGTTGAAATAAATTGTATATATAGAAATGTGTACTTACACGACATACAGCCATGTCTGTATAAAGAGGTACACAAATGTTCATATATTTTTATTGGCCAACTTTATTTATCTTTTAATTTATTTAACACCACCCGTGCACTACCGATAGCTTACAAACGAAATACTGAACTGACAGATGTTTCTGAAAAAGATTTTTTTTAAAAACTTAACATAGTATGGTTTTGGATAACATTATATTGTTATTTACATCATATTATTTTTAAATAATAATACAATTTATGTTGTAGTCATAAATTTTTAACAAAACTATATTGTTAAACTCTAACCATATCACACTTTTATATAGATGTGATAATGTAATTATTAAATTTAAACATTACTCTGTTTATCGTAACGAAATAAATGTTTAAAATAACAATAACTAGTTTTCGACGACCACACATTTGTTTCAGAGAACATAATACTGTTTTCTTAACCATTCTACAACCATATCTTTTCTTTGCGTGTGAAATTTTTGAGTTTTAAAATTTTATTTTATTAAAAAAATATATATTTCAAGTTCAAATATTACTCGGAAGAATGAAAAATTTACTTAGAATTTTTGTTTAATACAAATAGAAGATATACCCCCTTATGCAAAAAAAAATATTTTACTTTAGCTTTAAAGTTCATATTAGTTGCCAAGCACTTTAAGGCTAACATGGCTTTGTTAGGAAATCATATGCAAAAGACAACTTTAATTATTTTGTTATCTAATAATGAATACTGGTAACACCACCGTGTTCAACAACCACTTCACAGCTTATGATGTACAAAATCGAATACAATTTTATTCGGGTATTCAAATAATTTTTTATTTTATTAAATAAATTTTCATTATCTTGAAGTAAAGCAACCTAATTTAAAAAATATGAGCTTATGACATGGTAATAAAACAGATAAACACAACTATGAAGTAAAAGTAAAAAAAATGTGAAAAATTATCACAATTTGTTTTATTCGAATGAAACGTGTATTTGAATATCCAGCTTTTTTCGATTTGTTTTGATTGTATGTACATCACTAAAACATTTTTGTATAATTGTATTTATTTTAATATTTTTTTATGGATTTTGCTATGTATTTCGAATCGGTTGGATAATTTGGTGATGTTTCCCATTACATGACAGAAATAATAAATTTAAGATAAGAGCAGGCACTTCTAGCTTCATTTTCAGATGTAACATGAATCAGTAAGTGCTATATTAATAAAAATATTTGAGGTACAAAACACATATTTTGGAAATATCAACTTAAAGTTGTCTTAACAAACGTGGGTGCCTACTTTAGAATTTTTATACAATAATTTTTTTAGAATACAACGTTACTTAACATTGCTTGGCAAAGCTTCATTAAGTTTTTTGCATAAGACCCATATTCTATAATTCTAAGAAAAAATATTTAAAACTGGTAAATATTTTTCTAAAATTTAGAATACCTTTTTATATCTTTCAAGTAAGTCAAATTTGATGAACTAATCAAGAGTAAAATTTATTTTTTGATTTAAGACGAGATTGACTAATTTTTAGGATGCAATTTCCCTAAACTTTCAAACCATTTTCCAATTTTTGGTAAATATTTCCTTTAAGCCAGTGAACTTGTCTTTGGATGTGAGAATTTTTGGGTGTATTTTTATGAATTATTTTTAAGGATATGAACTTTTTATTTTTTACTTATATTAAGTAATTTTTACTAAATTTTTGTAAAAATTTACTTATATTTAGAAAAAGTTACTTAAACTTAGATTTTTTTTTTTGCTTAAATTTAGAAACTTTTCTTCCTTAATAATAGCATATGTCTTTTTTTTAGTGTAACATTTAATAAAATGCCGTTGTAATTTCAATTACAACCAAAAGGCAAATTTGTTTGTCTTAATATTAAGACGACTTTTCCACACGCAAAGTTTACTTTGCAAGGCCTTGAGTATATCGGAGAGAAGGGACTCCAGACTCAAGCAAATTTTGCATGTGAAAAATCCGTCTTGCCTTTTAATATCATTGATATGCTTCGCTTACGTTATGCAACGCTGTATGAAGTGATAACTTTAAATACATATATATCAAAAACAAGCGAGCTTTTACGCTGATATTTTAACACATCAGTATTTGATCGAAATTTCAATCAACTTGCAGAGTGGTTAATATACAAAGTAATTCATACCAACATATACTAAATCGCAAGGAAATATTTGTGCATCCTTGCATCCTTTTGAAAAATTACTTTTTAAGGCTGCCCTTATAGTAACTCAGCAAAAAAGCAGACTAAATCGATGACACTATCGATACTACCGATAGTTAATTTTTTTGTGACTATCGATGTTTCAATTCTGCTAACGATTAATAATTAGTTGAATTTCTTTCGCTAATCTCACTTATTTATCATACAGTTATTTTAGTTTTATTATTTATTGAACTGAACAATCAAAAACTTTAAGGCCTGACTCACGATATCGATAACGTTTAACTTGTCGCACACTTACATTTGAAACAACAACAAAATATTAAAATTTGTTTTTTTTTAATGTAAGTGTGCGACAAGTCGAACGTTGTCGACATCGTGGGTTTGGCCCTTAGAGTTTAAAATTTGTCAAAATATTTTTAATTGTGTCATTTTGGTACCAAAGTATAGAAAGGTTAATATTTTCGACCATAAAGTAGTTGTAACGTTTTAATTGGTAAGGATTTTCAAAATTTCTGGAAAAAAAAAAGAACTTTGAAAAATTTGAGGGAAAAAAAGTGTCATTCGTATTGACCCACATGACTTACAAGTGTTAATTTTCCAAAAATTACCGATATAATTTAGAATATTTGTAATGGCTCCCTTACCGATTTTCAGAACAATCGGTTTATAATTGAAGAATTTATTAACTAACTGCTGGTAAATCGGTGAATTTTGCAATATTTGAACCTCAATGGCTCAAATTTTCACCACATTAGTTTACACTATGAGAATATTCCACTTTATAGAGTGCTACTCTAATACACATACATCAGAATATTAAATGACAGAAGAGAAAAAGGCAAAGAGAAATATCAAATATCAAGCCTTTTAACTCCTTTCATCTATGAACTAAGAAAAGCCCGCCTATAAATATATCGAGAAAAGGCACAATATAAATTGGGGATTAATAGACAGTAAATGTAATATTTTCTATTTTTCTATTTGAAATTTAATTAAACTTCTTCTTTCTCCGGCAATTTAGCATCTACTTTCATATATAAAGGGTGTCCCAAAAAGAACGCAAGATTTAAATTTTAAATAAAACACAGATATTTAAAAAAAATCGTGAAACTTTATTATATCGTAAAGTAGACAAAATGAGGTTATGTGTGGAACAACAAATCGGGCAGATGGCCGCCGCGGCTTTACTGGCACACAAGCGATCTTTTAATGAAATTTTCAATGGCCGTTTTGCATAAATGCTGCGGTATTTTATTAATGCAGCGTCCAATTTCCTCTTTTAAGGCTTGAGTCGTCGTCGGCTTATTCGCGTAAACCATCGACTTCAAAAAACCCCAAAGAAAAAAGTGTAATTGTGTTAAATCGCACGATCTAGGCGGCCAATTCTGGTCTCCAAAACGCGAAATAACACGACCGGGAAATGACTGATGTAGCAATTGAATTGTCTCTCTGGCTGTATGACATGTGGCGCCGTCTTGTTGAAACCACATGCCCTCCACATTCATTTCTTCAATTCTAGGCACGAAAAAACTGGTTATCATTTCACGATACCGAACACCATTGACTGTTTGCGCTTGACCTGCGTTTGAGCGACATCATCACGTACAGCTGCGACATTTTCGGTCGATCGACCTGGTCGAAGGCGCGTTGTTGTCTTTACATCACTAACAGACCCAGTTTCGGCAAATTTATCCATTAATCTCTTTACAGTTGACTCTTTTGGAGCATTATTGTGAACCCAAATTGATCGCAAATTTGCGAACTGTAGCCGCAAAACTTTCACCATTTTGGTAAAACAATTTCACAATGAGAATGCGTTGTTCATTCATGTAGCGCTTCATTTTTACTAACCTCGTATCTTCTGCTAGCAAACAATAACAATTGTTCAAATGTCAAACAATGACACTTCGAATGTCGCCAAATTTAAATCTTGTGTTCTTGTTGGGACACCCTTTACTAATATATTTGCTTTTAATATGTAGAAAAATGTATTGTATGTGTATTATTTAATATTTGCTATTTTTTTTTGCGTAATTTAAACTTGTTTTCATTTAAAAGTTAAAACATTTTACGCATTTATATTACAGCATACGATTCATAGAAATATGCATATGCATAATTGTGCTGGTCTTATAAAAACAGGGTGCAATGAAAATTGGTGTAGAAGAAAATAAACACCAGACTATGTAATTATTAAAGACATCACAGATTTATATATAGGGGACCTGATGTGGTAAAACAACGCAACGTAAAGGATCTAGTACGACTGTTCACAGGATCTATCATTAGATACAGATCTTTTTCTTAGGTTACAACTCGAATGAGTGGAGTGAAATCTATCGAAACGGAATCTAACGATTCTACTTCACTGCTTGTAGGTAATAATATTATCAAAACAAATTGTTTTTTTTTTTAATTAAAAGGCAAATTTTGTAAATAGAAATAGTGGCCTTCGAAAACGGCTGGCTGTTCCATTCAACTATGTGTTGTTAGTCAGAATATTTACAACAGACTTTGGTTGTTATTTGTTCATTAATAATTATCACATGTAATTTGGCTTAAAAGCGATACGAACTTTAGCCCGTTCAAATCACAAATATAGAAACAAATGGAGTTCGAATAATAATTAAAATTAACTAAAAAATTAATAGCCATGGGCCTGTGGCAAAAATTAAATAAAAATATACTTAATAGTAACAAACCAAAAAAGTTTGTCTTAAGTAGAACAAAAAAAAAATAAGCAAATTAAGTAACATGTGTATAATTAGTAAAAAGAACAAAACGACAATGGTAAGACTGTTGTAAATATAGTGATGGTAAAATTGAGCTTACAATACAAAAAAGCTTTCAGCAAATTGAAATACGATGAATCAAAACAATTCACATATTCCATTTGCAATAAAATGCTAAGTGTATAAAGCAGAAATCTACATCAACTGACACCACACACAGTGGACCAAACACAAAAGAACGCTGATGATGAAGGTTTAGTGGCCCTCGAAAACGGCTGGCTGTTCCGTTCAACTATGTGTTGTTAGTCAGAATATTTACAACAGACTTTGGTTGTTATTTGTTCATTAATAATTATCACATGTAATTTGGCTTAAAAAGCAATACGAACTTTAGCCCGTTCAAGTCACAAATATAGATAGAAACGTTTTTTTTTTGTTTTTAAATTTGTATGGAAAAAATATTTTTTGAAACGAATTTTCGTAATTTTTCATAAAAATTTGAAACGTTTAGAAACGAAATTTTTTATAAAATCTGCCTATAAAAGTGTTACAATTAACCAATATAATTTCTAGTTAAAGTTTAAAAGTATGAAAAAATAAAATTTTTCCAATTAATATTAGAAGTCAGAATTATCGTCGAATTATTCAAACTCTTTAAAAGAGCACAGTTCCATAATTTTAGTTGTTATAAACAAAATTTGTATGTCAGTGATGTAGAGTTTTACAAACTTTTAACAAATACAAAAATTTATTAGGCTTTCAAAAATTTAATTTTGCTTTAATGCCGATTTTTTGGTAAAGAAAATTTTAATATTCAGCTCGCCACAAATAAATAATTTACATCTTTATATTCGAAACTCACTACTTTTTTTTAATTTTCCCTCAGATCTTCGACAAATTTCTTTATTTAAATTTGTAGTTGATTAAAGTTTCACGGGGAATAGCCTGCTGATAGGGGTAAATAATGCAACAATATCTTTCTGTTTTCTACAAAATATCTGCCTCTAATATTTACTGCCTTATTTAGAAAAATTATTTAAGCTTTATAAGTAAGGCATTTTTATAAAAAAAATTTTGTATGAAAATTTGTTTTTAAAAACTCTTTATAAAGCCTTAACAAGTTTTATAAATAAGGCTGTTATTATTTTAATTTCCACTGATTTTTTTATGTGACCTTCTCCTAGTGTGTGACGTAGTGTGTGAAAATTAAGTTTTGGGAAAAACGCATTTAAAGTTTCATAACGCATTATCACTTTGAACACACAAGTTAAAACGAACTTACGTACGTTTTTATGGGGTAAATAAATTTGTATCAGAAATCTAACTCATTTCAACTTATTCTACACCCTTTTAGGTACCAGAATCCACTTTTAAATCCAAACACGTTTTTTGATACACTAGGTCCCTTTTCTCGGAGAAGGTCACATATTATTAATATTTGAATAATTATTTGACAATGGGAAAATACTTGAAAAACATTTTTGAATTCGAGTATACCTTCAAGTTAAATATGAAATGCTGGAGTTTAAATTTTGGTATAGGTCATGTTCATTTTACAAAGGCATTGCTATCATTTCACCAATGTTGCCAGATTTTTTTTCTAGAGCTTATACCCAATTTTTGATTTGTCATCCCCGTAAATCCCCAAACTGAGTTTTTTTGTTTCAAATTTATCTTTTGTGAAAAAAATAAGATTTTTTATAATAAATGACAAAAAATAATAATAAATAATAATATATTTACATTCATATTAACTTAATTTGTACTTATAAAACTCGTACAGAAAAAATTACACATAGTTTAATATACAGAAGTATAAAAAAAATTGTAAACAAAGTTTACCATTTCAAAAACTTTAGAATTCAAATCTTCTGATTCATCAGCATCAGAAATTTTGTTGTAAAAAGTACTTGTATTAAAAATGAAGAACTATTTATAGAAGAAAATCAAAAAACCCGACTGCGACCAACTTTGAATCGTTAAATATCCTAAATGGTCATTCGAGATGAAAAATCATAACAGAAACCTAAAGATGATTTTAAAATACCTGTCTAATGATGCTCATTGATATAGTTCGCCGACTGATTTATTCCGTATATACAAAATGGCGTCTGTTGGCCGCCATATTGAATTTTGACAACTGACATATCTTTAATGACACTCCCGGAATTAAAACAAATCGGTTGACGTAAGATTCATCAAAATCGTTCCGCGCATTTGGTTTATATAGTGCCGCAAAGGAACACACACATACATACATACATACATACATGCATACATACATATGCAGCGGGGTAAAAAGCATTAACATTTTATTCTAAGAAGTCATATTGCATTTTGCTACGTATTTTTGTTTTGCTAGTGTTCATTATTGATTAATCTGCCTCAATCTTCTTCTTCTTTATTAAAAACCATTCACTATGAACAGTTACACACATTTTTAGACTTGCAAGACGCACATTTCTTAGCTCAAAAATCATTCTTGTTACCATCAGTTATAAAAAAAAATTCCTAAAAAATCCCTTAAAATTTAGTTATCATCCCCAACAAATCTCCAGATCCCAATATGAAAGTTTTATCCCCAATCGAGAAAAAAATCCCCAATTTGGGGATAAATCCCCTAAACTGGCACCGCTGATTAAAACCAAAACAACAATTTTTAAGCACAACAAAAATTTTTTTTGGTTGAACTTTCTCTGGAATTATCCATATCGTCGGCTTAGAGTGTAAACCTGCTGAATCACTTCCAGCAAATTTTATATAGGAAAGACAAAATACTGTTAACGGTTTCTATACAAATCTTAAGAAATTAGCTAAATACATTAAGTTTCTTTAAAATACAGAGCTTCAGATTAAAATAAGTATTTTATAATTCTTCTAATATTTTGCCCTCTTTTTATTATAATTTGCTCTAATTTTAATAAGCTTGATTTTGTAATAAAATTTTATATTTCGCCACTCCTTTGTGTGGCTTCTACAGGAAATTGGGTTGGTTTGATTTATTGTTGATTTCGTTCTAATGATTTTATCCCTCATAATATAAAATTTTATTAGAAAATCAAGAGATCTTAAGCTTAATCAAATTAGAGAAAATTATAATAAGTATTTAAGCTAGTCGATGAAGCGTCTCTTTTTCTTTTGAACGGCATTAAAATGTCATATGTTACAAAAAGTGGATTTAGCATGTTCACGCTCTAAAGGCAATGATTCACTATCCTACACGATTGCACGATTCATTCACAAGAAAATCTTGCTACACTATCATACAAAAATGATGCAAAAACACCATTCTCAGCTTTCTGACAATAAAAACAATTCTGATCGTATGGAATCTATCATTTTATGAAATTTTTCATAGATATTTCTAAAATCGCACGACTTGTCAAAAAAATCTGTCACACAGTTGCATTTTTAGTCGACACTACCACACTTTTTAAGCACACATGTCATATTTGGCAGATCGCGCGATTGTGTAGGGTAGTGAAGCACGGCCTTAAGCCAACAATATGCACATTTTAAAACTAACATTTTTATTTGTCTTCTGTAGAAGATATGAAAAGAAATTTTCAACCGATTTATCATTCTTCCATCATCATTTTTTGAAAAACCACTACTTGCGATAGTATAATTTCTCGGAATATCTCATAGGAAAAGATGATAGGAAAGAAGATATATACTGTTTTTATAGACTTCACTAAAAATTTTCAAAAAATCAAATGCTTTTCAATACCCCTTTATATGTTGTAAATAATAAAGTAATAAATGCAATACTTCAGTTTTCATAGCCCAGGTAATACTTGTTTGATTGCGCTGTTGCAGTGCTACTGTTACCATTACTACAGGCACCTACAAGTACGTACAAATTCATATAAAAAAAAAATCTATTACCATAATGCGTGCTTGTGTGTTTATAAGCCTGGCATCTCTTGATCTGGTTTGCTAACAACAAAAACAAACACTCACACTCACACTAACACTCATACGCGCCATACTTATATTTAAATTTGTTTGATTTTTTTTTTTTTTTTTTTTTTTTTTTGTTATTGCATTTTATGATATTTTTGACCTTGATCTAGAATTGCAAAATTTTTCCTCCACTTAAATGTTGCATTACAAATGTTCACTTTTTTTTCTCCCAACAGTTTGAAATGTGTGCATAAAAATGTGTGAGTGCGTGCATAAGTTTTGGAATGACAATCAGGTCTGGCTGGCATTATGCAAAATGTTGTGTTTAAAAAAAAAAATATTTTGCGTGTTTTAATTGATAATATTTCAGCGCGTTGACATTATTCATTAATATTGTAAAAAAAAAGATCAATAAAGCAGAAGTCTAAAGAATTGAAATAATTAACAAAAATTGCATATGGGCATTTCTACGAGAAAAGTCAGTTTTTGTAGCGTGCTACAGCAATTAAGCTTATATTTAAGATTATATTTCAGAACAATGTGACTGGATTTTTCTTAAAATTTTAGCTAATGTAGAGCTGCTGACGGCCTACACAAATATTTAAAGAAGTAAGAAAAAAGTTTCGTTTTCTTAAAAAAAAGCAAGCATATTTGTTTGGTGTCGCACGCTACAAAAAGTTGACATTCCTGTGGAAATGCCAATATGCATATTAAAGGTACAATTAAACTTTCTATAGCCATAACCATAACTCAAGGCAAATTCGTATAAGGGATACCAGTGATGGTATTTTGGTGCGTTTCGGGCATTTTTTGGTGCTTTTTGCCTCTTCATAAACGCGAAATTTTGGCTAATACCCTTTTTTAAAAAGCGGGTATTTTACAGTGCTTTTAACAATTTCTTACAGTGCTTTTAGTGCTTTTTTGTTAAATAAAAATATTTTTTCATTACAAAACATTTTTCAGCAAATTGAAATACGATGAATCAAAGCAATTCACATAATCCATTTGCAAAAAAGTTTCGTATATAAAGCAGAAATCTACATCAACTGACGACACACACAGTTGTTCCGTTCAACTATATGTTGTCAGAATATTTACAACTAGCTTTGGTGTTATTTGTTCATTAATAATTATCACATATAATTTGGCTTAAAAAGCGATACGAACTTTAGCCTATTCAAATCATATATATAAAAATATTTTTAATTTAAAAAACTAAAATATTTTTAAGCGCTAATAGCAGCATCTTTTAACTGAGGCTTCTTAAATTGTTTTCAGTGACAATAACGAAACTATGTTAAAAACAATGTAGAAAACTTTTCATAATTGGGATTAAAAAATTTAATTTTTTTTGCAAAATAAAAAACGGAAGTAACTGGAAAGTACCACATAATTCTCTGCATAATAATTGATTGAAAGTAGTATGCAATAAGCATTTGTTAAAACTTACACAAATATTTAATCATACTATAGGGTGGTTAAATTTTAAGGGCCGATTTCGGAATTTTCATAAGGCTGTTAATTTGTAAGTGCAAAATAAATCAAAATATTCACGTCTACAACAAAATGTAGGTAAATTTGTATTCAACGCACAAGAGTGGTTAAATTTTAAGAGCCGATTTCGATTGAAAGCATGAGGTTATCAATAGCAGTCAGTTGTTTTAGACAACGAGTAGCCAACCTCCAATTTTTTCATATCGTATTGACGTGCTGTCAATATTGACAACTGGAATAAAGGTGAATATTGCAAAAATAAAAACTTTTTTTAAGTTAAGAGTACTTAAGAAAAAAGTGACGATTTTAATGCATTCTTTACGTGTAAATAATTTTTCAGTAACATACATATCTTAATAAAGCCTAAGCTTCATCTTCTATTGTATGTATGTATGTACATATGGATGTGTGTATATGTTACTATATTATTTGACTCCTGGTTTTTTATTATTTGTTTTTACATACTTATTTTTATTAAATTAATCAAGATTTTGTTTTAATTAATATGTTAATAAATTCTATAATTATATCTCAAATACTTTGTTTATTTTGAAGCAAAAATTTTAAATTATATTTTGAGCTTTTACACTCTAAACTCTCCTTTTTAAATGACTTAGGGCCATTATTACAACTTAAAGATAGTTAAAAGTAGGATTTTATCGGACGTATAAAAAGCTTTCCATTATTGTAAATTGGATTTAACTTACCAGGTAGGATAAATTTGCCTATAATTTATCGCTCACGTTAGGTTAAAGCAAAATTTAGCAAATGATAAAGTTTTTATAGGTCCGACAAAATCCTACTTTTAACTATCTTTAAGTTGTAATAATGGCCCTTAATGTATTAAAACTAAAAAAAAATATTTTAGTGCTTTTTTACCCTCTTTTTCGTATTTTATTGCACTTTTTACCCTTTTTGCAACAGCTTAATGTGCTTTTGCTCTTCGTAGAGATACCAACACTGAGGCATACTCAGCTAAATTCGCTTTGAGAAATTTATACTTTTAATGTCAAATTACAAGCGGCGAATATAGTCACCTGATCCCTTGTGATGAAAGTCTGTCTCGTTTAGGCTCGAATTATGTCAGAACGTTCAAAGAAAACTCCCAAAATTAAAAAATTAAGTGCCGCTCACTTTGAAATAAGATTTTTAAATTTTACATATAAACTAAATACTTTTAGAGGTCTGTAAAGTAAATGAAAAAATCTAAGCAATGGCAGTCATATCTATAAGTGTTATATGTGTTTATGTATATTAGATTTTTTTTAATTGTAAAACATTTGTTATGAAAATTTTCAATAGAAATATTCTTAACATATTTCCATTGCGAATATTTATTTGTTGTCATATTTGAATAAAATGTTGCATATAGTGACTGTAAGCTGTGGACTCAGTTAAATTATCTATTTCTAAGTTACGAGTTACGGTCAGTGTCTTTAGCTTAAATTCATCAAAAAAATATATTCATCTAGAATTTATTAAACTTAAAGTTGTTGTGGGTTGGCAATTGACAGCTACAAAAAACTCAAAAAAAGTAAACCAGATATGAGAAAAACTTAAGACTTTGTTAAAACAAACAGAAAATCGTTCCAAATAAGGCTGATTTAAAAAAAATTTGCAAAGGTTTCGGATTGAGTTTAATCAAAAATATTTTACTGAATAAGTAAAATAATAATTTGGGACTCTCAGTGCGTTTAACATACATATGTTAAACTTAATTGTAACAATTCCTAAAAAAAAAACACCAACAATTGAGTTAATCAAATCTTTGTTTAGAAATTTAATTATTTATAAAATTGAACTAACACAATAAATTATTAATTAATTATTTGTATTTTTTTTTAAATCGAAGGTTATAAATAGGAGTGTACTTTAAAAGAAAATAAGGGTTCAATGCCTACTACGCATGCAGGAACTCCATAGGAAGGAATTGGGGTCTGCAACCGCAGATAGTAAACTGGATTTACACATCGGTTGTCAGACCGGTTATCTCCTAAGATTGTGTGGTTTAGTGGGAGGCATTGAGGAAGGAAAGTCACAGGAGATTGTTGGCTAAGGTTCAAAGGTGTGACTCGCTTGGCATCACAGGTGCTCAGAGGAGCACACCTCAGGCTGCCTTGGACGTTATTCTTCACCTACTTTATATAGAGGACTTTGTGGTGAGATCGGCGACTAGAAGTCTCATAAGACTTGTAAAGAACGGGAATAACAGGTCACACATCATTTCCAAATTGCGATCAATTTTATTGATCAGGAATCCGCAACCCCTGGGTTCACGGACTATAAGGTCGCTGAAGTTGATTTTAGTAAAACTTTCTCGCTGGTAATTCCTTATAGGGACTATTGGGTCAAATCCGAGAAGCTATATGAGGGTATGGCGGCCCTTACAAACGGATTAAATATGGGGGAAGGCAAAGGGAATGGGGTCTATATGTCGTAGTTTACATTATGCAAGTCTTATTGCTACGCTGATTAGTTTGTTAGGAGAGAGAGACGAGAGGAAAAGAAGCGTTTTTGTACCCCTCGTCTCTCTCTCCATCAAAATAATTAGCATAGCAATAAGACTTGCATAGTATAAATTAGGACTATTTTGGAAATGAACATTCGTAGTTTTTTCAAACTGACGAATGAATGCAGCGTTTTCCAAGCTGAGATCTTGGCGATCCTCAGATCCACGGGACTGGTGGCCAGGAGTGTAGTTGAAGGTGAGAAGGCAACCTTCTAAATCGACAGAAAGGCAGCGTTAAAAGTTTTGAAGGGACACAATGTCAAATCGAAACTTGTTAGTGACTGTAGGAGAGCCTTCCCCTCAACTAACTTTTGGACAAATATGTTGTCAAGCTATATTGGATTCCTGGTTACAACAGTATTGGGGGAAATGAAATTGCCAATGAGCTGGCAAGAATAGGGTCGGCGTTAGCTGAGGGAATGTGTGACAGATCGGTGAAATTGCCGATAGGTCATTACTACAGGGAACTCAGTAATTGGGTAGAGAGCAGCAACAACACTTCATGGCGAAGTAGGGAAGATTGTAGAGTCTTGAGGCCTAAGTGGCCAAAACTTGACTCAAGAAGATCCGAACTGATACTGGACATGAATAGGAAGGCGTTGCGAATTGTAATAGGCGCGTTGACTGGTCACTGCTCCGTTAGAGCAAGAACCAGCATTTGAGAAACTGGCACTACAGATTTCGGTAGCATGTGCAGCGATGAACACGAATCAGAAACCATTGAACATATTATCTGTTACTGCCCGAAGCTGCAATGTCAAACGCTTAGATGACTAAGCATGAGAGCATTACTGATATCGGGAAGTATAAACTTGAGGATATCAACGGCTTCATCATGGTAATTAAGGATTCAGTGGCTTACTGACGGAGAATAGGGCCACTTCTGGTTACAAGGGGGGGTAGAGCTTACTTTTAGTGAGCAATACAAGGAAATTACAATGTACCATACTGGGTCTCCGAGTGGAGGTGAGTTGTAGCACCACCCTTCCTAACCTAACCTAATCTAACCTTAGAAATAGTTTTAGTATGATTTAGTAGGATTTTTAAAGCTATGCTATTTATGTACATCACGACACAGAAGTTAGGACGTGATTTTCGTAATAAAAATAATCATAGTGCCGATTATTTTTAGTACGAATTATAAATTTATTATTATTATTATTGTTACAGTTATAAATTTATTTTTTGTATTAATTGCTTTGTACTTGAAGAATAGAAACAAGATGTTTGTTTTTGTTTTTCTCGTTCTTTGAAGTGAGTGAAACAAAAATAAATAAAATTGTTTTTGCACATGAGCAGAAAACAGAGAACATAGCCGATTGACTGTTAGCCGCCGGCCACAAACAATAAATTAATTTAATCGCACACGGCTAGAAAAGAAAATAATGGGATATGAATGGAAATGTTTTCAAATATTTGCGGCGAACTTGAATCATCATATAATATAATTTTATTGCATTGTTATTTCACACATTAAATTTGTTTTATATAGCTAAGCAGCATAGCTATAACCGGGTGTTCTAAGATACCTCTCTTCTTTTTTTTTTTGTAATTATTGTTTTTATTGAAGTTAAAAAATAAATTTTAATCAGAAATAATTTCTTAATCGGGCTTAAGTGCAGTATTTTCAATTCTTATATAATGAAATATTTTTTTATTTAATTAATGTGATTTTCTAAACAAGGGAAGAAAAATTGAACTAGACTTTTTCCTCAAACATTGTTTAGTTATATACAACCAGAATATTATCTAGTTTCTACTCTTATTAAGTATAACCATAATTTGGTTGGTACATATATTGCATGATAAAAAATATTGTTTTATGCTTTAGCATAACAAAAATATGAGAGAAAAATAATAGCCGAATAATTATTTTATTTTATAAAATTGCAATGTGTTCAATCATATTTTTATGGCATCTGCTAAGAATATATATTTTTACGTTTGAGTTAAAAATTAAATAAAATACTTACTTTTCAGCTGGCAGGTTCTGTATAGAATCTGAAACAAAAAAAAATAAAATTTTTTCTTGGTTTAATAATTAAAAAAGGATATGCATATAATTTTATACATTGCTTGTTTAGTAAAACAACGCCACAACTCAAAAAAAACTGTTTTACAGAAAACGAGTTTAAAATTGTAAATTTACACACATCTCAACACATTCAGCTGAATTGCGGGAATTCCCTCATCCACTTGTCTTTAGAAAAAATAATGACGGGAATTCCCGCTTTAGAATTATAAAAAAAAATAATTGGCATTCTGTATCTAAATTTAATAGCAGCCTGAATGTGTTAATGGAAATATAAAATTTTATACTTCTGTGAAGAGTTTATTATACAGGTTATTTGATTAAAATTTTTACACAATATTAACAATGATATTAGGATTAATTATGCATTATTAAATCAATAAGCTAAATTAAAATCACGATGATTTCAAAAAGAAACTATTACTAGCTGACTTGTTAGTGAATTGTTTTTGTACTTTAAGTGTTTGTCATGTATAACTTACATCGCTATCAACTTATCTCGACTTAAGCAGTTTTTTCTTTTTGCCACAGATATATCAACATGACTTTGTTCAACACAATCTTATTAATAAGACTATTTAAAATAATTTAAAATAATTCTTTCTGCGGAAAAAAAACTGACTTCAATGTAAAGATCTGATAGAAGAAAATAAGAAGAAGTGCGTGAAATATAAAATGAAATTTTAAATAGGCATGCTTCCGCCTATATTTTAAGTGCAAGATTGTGTGTTTGTAAGAGCTCATGGTAATTGTTAATTCTTGTAAAAATTAGTAAAGCAAGAACCACTTAAAATAAAATATTAAATTTTAATGGGCGTAACTCCGCCCATTTTTTTTAAATGGAGGATTGTGTCTATTTTAAAGCTCAAGGTTGTGGTAAGTTTCGTAAAAATCGATTAAATACAATCGCGTGAAATATTACAACAAATTTTAATGGGCGTAACTCCGCCCATTTTTTCAACTCTCATATTGTGGAATTATAAGAACCAAAGGTGTTTGCCAGATTTTGCAGCAATCAAATGAATAGAATATCATAAAATTATATTAAAAAAATGTAAGCGGGACCACAATTTTTTACAATGGCACCAAAGGAGAAGCTATACCCTCTCAGACAAAAAAAGAATTTTTACAATTGGTCTAAAATGTACCGAGTTATGAAGTAACACCAAAAAAAAATTGAGACGAATTGTTAACCTCCCCTTGTTTCCCGCCTGGACTTATAAGTCATTCCGAATCGCACAATATTGAGTTTGAGTTATATTCAACTTTTATTAAATCTCTACACTCAAGATAGCGAAATTGGAAAATTTATTTTAATTAAAAGTTAAACGGTCAATTTACATTACAGTAAAACTTAATCAAAAAATAAACAAATGAAAACAGAGCAGAAACAAAACTAAATAAATAAACTTGCTAAGGAAAAAGAGCGTCATAGTAAATATTTGTAAAGAAAAAGAAGAAGAGAGGATACCTGCCCCCGTATTAAGTAACTCGCTAAAGCTTTATCGCTATCGCTAAAAATATATGAAGCCGATTAATAGATTTTCGGCAACGAGTACAATTTTCAAACATGTATGTCTAAATCAGGCAATGGCTTAGAAATCTAATCTGCCGATATGTTACTATTTTATGTCATCGATAAAAAAAAATTTAAATTTTGTATTTGTTCAGCATTTTTGCGATCGAATTTAGCTTAAGCTTTAGCGAGTTACAGAATACGGGGGCTGATTATAGTTTCGCTGCTTTTTTATATCTGCAAATATTTCAAAACGTTTCCATTTATTTTGCATTATTTTCTTTTCTAGCGGCGTACGATTTAATTAATGTATTATTTGTGGCCGATGGCGGCTGTTAGACGGCTTACAGCCGATCGCCTGTGTTCTTTGGTTCGTGCTCATGTGCAAAAAAAAAATTGAGCAATCGTTCTCATTGTTTTTGTTTTGTTTTTGCTTCACTCACTTCTAAAAACGAAACAAAACAAATTCAAACAATTTGTTTCGTTTATTTTCGTACTCTGCTTTTAAGTACAAAGAAATCAAAACCAAAAATAAATTTATAACTGTAACAGTGTCGATTATTTTTGTTGCGAAAATCACGTCCTAAGTCCTGTATCGCCCAATAAATAGCAAAGCTATAAAAATAACTGGAGAAAATTTTAAAATCAGTGACATATAAAAAGCTGTAAAATTTTTAGCAGCCTACTCCCAAAATGTTCCTCTGACTTGACGTCTACAATAACAATAAAATTATCCTCCAATAAACTTTACAAATTCCCCACTATATGCATTACCGAATTCTCAATCAATCAAAGTATGTATGTAGTTATATGAGTAGCTTTAATATTTTCCCCATTACCGAATTCTCAATCAATCAAAGTATGTATGTGTACCTTTAACATTTTCCTTATTATCTCTTGCATTTATGCTAAAAAAAATCATGCTTATTCTCATAAATTTGCGATAACATGATTTACACCTAAAACCGCTAAAGGTCATCACTGTAATTCTAACAAATCTCTGGCCATCTGTATGATGCACGTCACTTTTCCGTTTAACATGGATCACTATTTGATGGTCAAAGTTTATAGAAAAACAGAAATACGAAACAAAAAAAAAACAAACAAACAGAAAGAAAAAAAAACAAATCACGTTAGCATTTGCAATTGACACCACGTATCAATGATTGTTAACACATGAAAATAAATAAAAGAAAAATGCTTTTACACATGAACCTTTAAAACAAAGATTTTCCCACACTTGCAGCAAGCGAATCTCGAATCGAATCGAAATTCTAAACTAAAAGTTTAAGCTAAAGAACTTAAGAGTAAACCAATGATGATGTACTTATCCGTATGCTTACAATAAATCCTAACGAAACTAAATATTTATAACCGATATGTATTTGTAAGTGCGTGTGTATGTGTGTTAGTGCGTTTGTGAGTGCGTGTGTGAGTGCGTGTGTGTGTGCGAATGTACACCCGTAAAAAAAACATTTAGAAGTCCAATTATCATATAAAATTGAATAAATCTAATAAAGCATTTAAGACTTTAGAAAAGCACTCTACACTTCATAAGCTAACCTGCAGAAAATTTGGTGACAATTCATCTAAACGTACTCGTGCTATGACTTGAGAAAATGCGAGTGTTATCAAAAGTACGGAGAAGTGTATGGTGAAAAAAAGACATTTCGTTTAAATGGTTACATATTCACCATTTTCGTGATGTATCGTCTTGATCTTGAGCCAATTTAATTTGGACTCGGTGCAATATTGTAGTAAACGGCACTGAACACGTTCGATGTGGTTGAATACATGGATCTATCAAATAGTGTAAATATAATGTTAATTGCTCCCTTCAATGTGACTCTGGAACCAGTCCCGTAACTATACTGAGATATTAACCTAAGCTTAACTAGTATTTATACTTTTGAAACAGGAGTGGCCCTGTCGTTGAGTGGGTAGTGTGCAAGCCTATCATGCGCGAGGTTGTCGGTTCGAATCTCAAAAAATTTTCTGCTTAAAAATAAATTATAATTGCATTTGTAACAATAAAAAAATTATAAGTTTTCATTGTTATAGTTAAATGTCGGAATTACATTTTTAAATAATTTTATATTATTTTACACCGAATAGGTCCCTATGGGATATTTCAGTGACAAGTTACAAGGTGCATAAAAATTATCTATTAACCCCATCCTAGGCCATTTCAAAACAGAGAATTATTTGTATTTAATCTATCTCGGCAGATTCTAATTAGAATATGAAGTTAGTTTTCAAAGTAACACAGCCAATTTGAAGACTTGCTAAAATATGTAGTTTTCTATCCCGTCATTTTTGCTCCGAATATCACTCCGTTTAAAAGTACACCAAAATTATCTACATACCAGATAATGACAATGACTACTAAAAAAAATCAATCAGACGTGACATAACCATAGCCATAGAAAACAGCCGTTCGAACCAAACTAATGGGGCAACACTGTATTTGATTGAAGGTGACTCGCCATAGAAACCAATTGAATTTTGGTGTGGTTATGGCTATGACATTATGGCTATGTCACGTCTAATTTAAGCTTATAGCCCATACAAGAGCATCTCCACTTCGTTCGATAAACTGAAATACGCTACAATAAAAACAAAAAGACATATGCTCTCTCTCAAACTTTCAGTCTGAGTATGTTTTTACTCAGGCTGTGGATATTTATTTGGACAAAAAATATACGGATGATACTTGGGATCATCATTCGCCACCGCAAATACGCATTTGTGTATATAAAATTTAATGGAAAATGTGTTGCTGTGTGTGTGTGTGTGCGTGGATATTTGATAACATGCAGTATGTGTGTGTCTAAATAAAATACCACTGTACATACACATGTGTAACCGATTAATACCCTGCAGTAAGACTGGGGCCAAGTGTCTCATGTCAATACTAAAACTATAGTAGTAGTTGCATTGTTTACAATTTCTCTTTTATTCGTCAGTATAAAATAAAGAGAGAAAACAGATGTGGTGTATTTCTGGTGAATTTTGAAACAATTTGTCAATATACATAAATTAAGGTATAGAAATGTACCAGTAAATTTCTGTTTGGTATGTCTCCATGTTCCCATAAGAACTATGGATTCACTATCTAGTCAATTTTTTTAGTGTTACTAGTAGATTTTCAATGACAAGCACATGCTAAATGTCTATAGCATAAAGTATTGTATGGGGAATAATTGTAGAGTAGTACTGGTGACAAAGTCAAAAGCGACTCAGTACATTTTCACCATCGACATTCCCTTCAGGGTAGTCAGAGTATTTTTATACTCATGCGTGTGGTTGTAGCTCACTCACACACACTATAAATTTTAGTTAAAGTTGTTTGTGCTGTGTAATTGAAAAAATTTGTATAAAGGTAAATTGGGTTTAAATTTTTCTGAAGACAAATGATTAGGGAAGAGAAAATACTCCCCGGGAAATTTCATATTTAATCAGGCAATAAATTTTTGTATATTCCTACAAACAAAATTTTTTATGCCGAACTTTATCATGTGTTTTTCTTTATGCATCATTTTTTCTTTATTATTGTTTGTTGATTCTTTATAAGACTTAAATAAGCGTTAAGCATTTGATCATGCGAATTATAATTGGCATTAGTACGAGATACATTCTCTAATACACAAACACTTTGTGCGTACACGCCGAATAATTACCCAGTGAACATTTTTATTGTCGACAATTCAGATATCTGAAACAATTTTCTAACGTTCTCTTAAGCTTTGATCCCACTATTGGCGCAATATACCGATTTCCGTCGACTCACTGCATTAAAGTCATAATAAGTCCCAAACCACACTGTGCAAGTCTTATTGCTAAGCTGATTAGTTTCAGGGAGAGAGAGACGAGGGGAACAGCAACGTTTCTTTTCCCCCCGTCTCTATCTCCTAATAAACTAATCAGCTTAGCAATAAGACTTGCATAGTGTAAATATGGACTAAATAAACCAAAATTGTCTTATTTCTCAACTTATCTTCTTCTTTGTATATACATATATGTATATACATAATTCTACTGTACGTGTGTATGTCACTGAACTCTTCCTAAACAGCTGGACCAATTTGAAAAAAAAATTTTGTATGCGTTTGGATGGCATCCTGTATGGTTTAGATTCACAAAAATAGGACCAGCAAGGCAAAACAGGGGAAATTATTGCTCCTCCGATTTGATTTTAAATGAGATCTAGATTAAATATAGATCTGCATATAAAAAGTCATAAAGGTTAATGGGGAAATTTCTGCCCATTCAAAACGTTAGGACAGGTTTTAATGAAATTTAGAACACAGATAAAATCTGCATCTAAAAAGTCACAAAGGTTATGTAAATTTTTAAAACTAGGACCTTGAGGGCAAAAGAGGTGAAATTTCTGCCCCTCCGAAACAATCAAATTGATTTTAGTGAAATTTTTAACATGATATATCTACGTCTAAAAAGTTACATACGCTATGTTCATTTTTACAACTAGGACCAGGATAGCGAAAGGGGGAAATTTCTGCCCCTCCGAAACCATAAAATGAAATATAGAACATGATAGATCTCGGTCTAAAAAGTCACAAAATTACCACAGAAATTTTAAGTCTACTCAGTTTCTTTCTGGATGAGAACGAAGTTGCTTGAAAATTCTAGTTTAAATAAAGACTTAATTGTTCATTTTTACAACTAGGACCAGGAGGGCGAAAGGGGGAAATTTCTGCCTCTCCGAAATCATCAAATGAAATATAGAACATGATAGATCTCGGTCTAAAAAGTCACAAAATTACCACAGAAATATTAAGTCTACTCAGTTTCTTTCTGGATGCGAACGAAGTTGCTTGAAAATTCTAGTTTAAATAATGACTTAATTGCACTACAGTGTATTTGTTATTAAACTATATATAAACGCATTCCGGAATTAATTGTGAAATAAGAGCTTAGAGCAATAATATTTTAATAATATTTATCGATATTTCTATATATCGATATTTTTTGCCCATCTCTAGTACATAATATAAAATTTGCGAATTTCCCCCAGCAAAGAGATTCGATTATTTTTTTCAAACGCGAATATAACAATTTTTATGCGACTTTTTGCCGATTTGCAACTTGTGCAACGTCTGATCGAATTCAGTAAAATATGTTTGCTGGGTATGTGCGTGTGTATATGTATTTATGTATGTATGTATATGCAAGTGTTGCAGTATCAACGTTTTTAAGTTTAAGTAAATTCACAATGAACATGCTGCGAAAAATATTTCTACGCGTATTTGTAAATGTTTTTTTATAGTTCAGCTTGAAATGACGATGGTGCTGATCACTTTGATTGTGATGCGTTTGTGCCGTGCTTCTTCTATACGCTGGCTCATTCATTTCGATGTTAAAGAGGATGAATGCCAATGTTCACCTACTTAAGATTTCCTAGTTGGCTTTTTTCATTTGAAAATGATGTTTTTGTTATTGTTGCGGTTTGTTAAATATTGTTATTGTTACTTAGTTATCAGAAGATGAGCATGATGTATATTTACTTAAAAAACGTCGTAACTCTAAAAATTTAAATTTTTCTTTTCACAACGCAGAATTATTCCTCACATATCATTATTCACTGGTTTAAAAATTGCATACAAAAATCTTTTATTCTATACTCGTAAGAGAAAAACGAAATTTTCTTTAAAGCCACTTTTTTCGAGTTATGACGTTGTTCAAGTAAATGAGCTATATTTATGTATGTATGAATATTTGAGCTTTGAATTTTTATTTTTCTATTTATAAACGTTGATCCTCTAGTAACAACACAGCTGCGTGTTTTTATTAAATGTTTTAACATGCGTGTAAAAATGATTAAGAAAATGTAGAAGATGAGAAGCAACAACAAAAATGAAAAATCACAAAATTAGAGAGCAACAACTGCAAAAATATGTACACAAGTATCCATATGTATATTTTGCTTGAATTTATGTATATATTACGCATGCTAAAGAAAATCGTTTAATTTTTTATTTTTTTTTTTTTTTTGTAATATTGATGCTGCTGTCGAGGCCAGTGTTATAAGCTGTACATCCTTTTATTTACTTTTAATAAAATGTGTTAAAATGTGTGTTAGCAATAAGTGTTAAAGAAAATAAAAACAGTTGAGAGAACAACTTAAATGAAAATCATTAATGCATGGACTCAAATAAACAAAAAAATATAAATACATGTATGTACTAGGGTATGGGATTTCCCGGACTTTTGCACTTCCCGGGAAACGGGAATGAAAAATTCGCGTTCCCGGGAATATCCGGTATACCCGGGAAAAGCTAATTTTCTGAATTAAGTACATTTATTAAATGAAATTTCGATTGTTTTATTAGTGTAAGCATTCTTTTTAAATAAAAGTTAATACAAAAGCACTTCCAAGATATATTTGTAAAAAATTCAAGTGAATTCAATAATAATACTGTGAATTACACAGTATTACCGCAATTAGTAAAAAATTTTATCATAAGGCTTCCAAATCATTTTATTAAGAATTTGCCTTGCTTGTTTCTCATTATTCTTAAAAAATGTCCAGGAGGATTCTTATCGTTAACTACAGTACTATACTCAGCTGCACCGAATTTTAAATTCCCTGAGCCACAGTCTGTCTAAATGTATTTAATTTTAATAATTTTTATTCTCCTAAAATATTTCATTCAGGGTTTTAATAATAGCGTCCACTTATAATAAATTTAAGTATTGTCAACTCAGAGTTTTTACAGCTTATATGAGTTAATAATTTTCACTGCACCTTCCCAACATTAGTTAACCAATCCCCAAAAAATCACATCAAGTTTGTTTAACATTGAATTATTTACTTAATTTCTCTTTCAAAAATCTCAACAAAAACAACTCAACATTTCGGAGTTTCATTTCCGACAAAAGTATTAATACTTGTACAGTCGACTCCGCTTTACTGGAAATAACAAAAACCTAATTTGTTTCCAGTTATCCGATTTTTTTCTCTAAAACGTATTTCGGATTACTGAAATTTGTTACAGTTAAGCGTACTGCTTAAAATCATTAAATGTCTAGCCACTTGCATTGACAATATAATAGAAAAATACAATAAAGCACGTAAGAGCGAAAAGGACAAATACATTTTGCCATTTAATTTTTTAACGGACATAACATGCACAATTTTTTCAGCCTTAAGTTATGCAATCGATTTCTAATAAATAAATTTGTCATTGTTTATTTTTTCACTAAAGCGAAGTAAGTTTCATACAAAACGTAGTTGTGGGCCTGCTTTTGATTTTCAGTAATACGATATTTTCAGTAACGCGATGTTTCGCTAAAGCGAAGTGAATAAGACTAGCTGCGTTTAAAATCAGTGCGGGGATTTGTATCGCTTTCAATAATCCGATTTTTTTCAGTAAAGCGTGTTGCGCTAAATCGTATTCGACTGTGTTATAGCGTGAAATGGCCTTTACTAAATGCATCTTTCATGTAGTTTTCAAATAGAACAATAATTTATCTCGTTGTTAGACGAATTAGGAAATTTCCGTATAAACTTGAACAGCCCGGATTTTTATTTTATATTAAAAAAATTTAATAGATATTTTACTGCTTGTTTATCGGTGTCGACGAAATTATTTCTTTCTTACAATCACAATTGAAACATAAACAAAATTTTAGAATTTGTTTTTGTTTTAAATGAAATTGTTACAATGGAAACTTTCCTTCGACATCGATAAACAGGGTTTTAGTATTTAAATATCAGTATCCATTTTAAAAATTAAACGATTTCATCGTGTAAATTTAGTCATAAAATCATTTAAACGACCTTTTGCAATAAAGAAAACAATGAAAATGTTGATGTTAAATTAAAACAGAAGTATAAAACAATTTTTTAAATGAATGAAAATAAATGTGACTGTCACTTAGGCCATTTTATAAACATGTGTGTCACAAAAGTCTTTATAAAGGGTGTCCCAACAAGAACGCAAGATTTAAATTTGGCGCCATTCGAAGTGTCATTGTTTGACATTTGAACAATTGTTATTGTTTGCTAGTAGAAGGTACGAGGTTAGTAAAAATGAAGCGCTACACGAATGAACAACGCATTCTCATTGTGAAATTGTTTTACCAAAATGGTGAAAGTTTTGCGGCTACAGTTCGCAAATTTGCGATCAATTTGGGGTCACAATAATGCTCCAAAAGAGTCAACTGTAAAGACATTAATGGATAAATTTGCCGAAACTGGGTCTGTTAGTGATGTAAAGACAACAACGCGCCTTCGACCAGGTCGATCGACCGAAAATGTCGCAGCTGTACGTGATGATGTCGCTCAAACGCAGGTCAAGCGTAAACAGTCAATGGTGTTCGGTATCGTGAAATGATAACCAGTTTTTTCGTGCCTAGAATTGAAGAAATGCATGTGGAGGGCATGTGGTTTCAACAAGACGGCGCCACATGTCATACAGCCAGAGAAACAATTCAATTGCTACATCAGTCATTTCCCGGTCGTGTTATTTCGCGTTTTGGAGACCAGAATTGGCCGCCTAGATCGTGCGATTTAACACAATTAAACTTTTTTCTTTGGCGTTTTTTGAAGTCGATGGTTTACGCTAATAAGCCGACGACGACTCAAGCCTTAAAAGAAGAAATTGGACGCTGCATTAATGAAATACCGCAGCATTTATGCAAAACGGCCATTGAAAATTTCATTAAAAGATCGCTTGTGTGCCAGCAAAGCCGCGGCGGCCATCTGCCCGATTTGTTGTTCCACACATAACCTCATTTTGTCTACTTTACGATACAATAAAGTTTCACGATTTTTAAATATCTGTGTTTTATTTGAAATTTAAATCTTGCGTTCTTGTAGGGACACCCTTGACATATTTATAAAATAACATGTACTTTTAATTTCCCGTTTTCCCGGGAAAATCTAAAAAATTTCCCGGGAATATCAGGCAGACATTTCCCGGGATTTTCCGCCCGAGAATTCCCGTTTCTCAAACCCTAGTGTGTTCATAAATGAAAAGCTGGTATTTTCCAGCTTAAGATGCACAACTGACAATAGAAAGAGTGATAACGTCAGGGTTAACGCTGAGAAATTTATAAAAAAAAAATTAAGTCCCCGGAAGAGAAAAATGATGGAACAGGTAATGTTAAGTAATATGGGAAGAAAATATGAAGTCAAAGTTGATATTTAAAAGTTGTAGTATCAACTCTTCATTCTCATTATAGACCTTAGTTAACAGTATTGAAATGTAAATACGACTTATTTTTTTTTAAAGTATTCTCGCGGCATGTATTATACTAAACCAATAATAAATGCTGTCGTTTAATAAGCGAAGCACGATGGATGTATTGCTGTTCGTGTATATGAATGTTTACAAGCGATGTCGCAAAGACTTCTTGTTCGTAACAAACAATCAAAAACAGTAGTTCGCTTGTTATTTTCCATATTATACGTTTGAATGTGTGTGTAAGATGGTATGCTATTATGTGCTTAAGAATGGTTTTTTAAAGCAAGCGCACACAACTAATGTCAATGCATGTGTGCGTTTGTATGTGCGCAGAAAAATAAAAGAGCATACACACAAAGTGTGTGCATATGCCCATGCGTATGAAGAAGCAAGCATCAAGGCCGGGGCACAATGAATCCGTCATGCGTTGAGCTTTGCCATTTTCAACTGACAGCTAAGTTGAAATACATGGTTTCTTATGAGGTCTGTCTGTTACATTCAGTATGTGTCCGTCAACGCAAAGTACAAAATTTCGTCAACTTTTAACTTTTTGCGTACGTTGAGTAGTTTGACAGATATTCGTTGGTTGTTTTTTTTTTTTTTTGGTATGCTCTGATTTAAATTATTGTGTTTTGTGACAGCAAAAATAAAATTAAAGAAAAGAAATAAACGAAATAAATAAAAAAAAGTTGGATTTAATAAATAAAATGGAGAATCGACCAATTGAAGCTGTTCAAATGCTTGCGTCAATTAAGTACTCATTGTGCCAACCTTCTACGTCGTTGCGTTAATGTCAGTTGAAAAAGGCGAAGTTTAACGTATGACGGATTCATTGTGCCCCGGCCTTCACAAATTCTTCCGTCACGAAGCATTTTTTTCTTTACCTGCACTAACTGAAACAAATGTCTTGCCAACAGTGTTGTTGTTTAGCGTTTGTTTTAGAAGATTTCGCTGTAGTAAAGCATTTGCAAAAATCCCCCATGTCTTAAAAGTTCTTGTAAGTGGTCTTTTGCAGGGATCTTATGTAGTATTATTTCACCTCTCGCATACAAACTCAAATGTTGAGCAACTACAACTGATGTCTGAGGTTCCAGCACTCAAAATATTTCTGATTGAATGCAATCCCTGGCAATACGGTATTGACTATAAATATTCATTTTAACAATTGAAAACTTGAAAACATCTGTCGATTAGTCAATGTATGCGAAAAAAAATATATTAAATGTTTTATTGATGTGTAATATATAATCAATAACTTATAATTACAGTTAGTTTGACGCGGTAAAAAAAGATGTGAATACTGTATTAATATATTTTTCAAGAAAATTAATATTTATATAACGTTATCAGTCATTTAGTCCTAGTTTACACTATACAAGCATTATTGCTAAGCTGAGTAGAGACGAGGGGAATAAAAACGTTTCTTTCCCCTCGCCTCTCTCTCTCTCTCTCTCTCTCTCTCTCTCTCTCTCTCTCTCTCTCTCTCTCTCTCTCTCTCCTAACAAACTAATCAACATGGCAATAAGACTTGCATAGTGTGAACTAGGACTAAATAAACCGGAAACCAAGTAACTATTGATCATATTTCAAAAAAGCAAATATTATCAGCCTCATTTATAAAAATTATTAAAGCTTTCTTAGAAAGATTTTGTATGGAAATTTGTTTTAAAATTCTAGTATTACATGAAATTCATTCCTGGAAGAAATGCTAATAACTTAAGTTCTATACCAGAGAAGACAAAAAACTTTTTGGAAACTTTACAAAAAACATCAACTAATAAAAACACGAAATTTTACACACAATACCAACATTTAGTACAATATTTTCATGTTTTTTTAAACAGCTGTTTATATTTAAACAGCTTAAGTCAATTTATTGATTTTTGGCTTCGAATGCAATCTTAAAACGTGTATTCATAAATCAGACAATGGTTTAGAAATTTAATCAGGCCGAAATTTTACAATTTTATGTCAGCGCCAAAAATTTTTAATTTTCTATTTGTTCAGCTTTTTAGCGATCGAATTTAGCTTTAGCGAGATACAGAATACGAGGCCAGGCCGGCGATATGTACGGTGACCATCCGTTCTGTATTATACAGAACAGTACTGTATATGCGCGTCCTGTTCTGTATAAATTATTCATTAGGAAATAACGTTGAAATGTTCTGTATTTAATTAACTGTTCAGTATTTGTTCTGTATTTTCATAACTCAAACTGAATTTAAAAATTTAACGCAGTTTCTGCAACAATACTGTTTTAAGGCTCAATCAGACGTGACATAACCATATCCATAGAGAACAGCCGTTCGAAACAAACTAATGGGCAACACTGTATTCGATTATACGTGACTCGCCATAATGCCATAACTCTCACCATAGAAACCAATTGGCATTATGGCTATTTAACGTCTAATTTAAGCTTTAATCAGCATTGAAAAGGGCTTAATATATCAACTATGCAAATGCCGCAGTTCTATAAAAATACAGAAGCAACATGAGTTTTGTTTCATTAATTTTTCTCCCTTGAGAGCGTGAATATGAAATTTATCTCTGTTAGTGACATCTTATGTTTTAAATCTTATTTTTGATGATCCCGCTTCAGGAGACTGGCTTTTCTTCGTTCATTGTCAAGCTACTTTGTTTCATGTTTATTATATGTTTGGATTGAGTCCAAAAAATATGTATGACTAAGGTCTCTCTCATTATTAATGAACTAAAGTTTAAAATCCCACAACGTAGAGAGGAAATATTTTTGCCTATTGCTGTTAAAAAAAAGTCGTAATTGAGCTAAGCCAGTAAAATGTTATTTATATGGATTAGTTTAAGGCTGTTGCAAAGATTGTATGGAATACTTAAATCAATGTGATAGTGCCTACTAGTGTTGTTAATTATTCGTCTTTTATATTTGTTCGAATGGAATTTCATGATTTTTTTTCTTGTTCGAACAGACGAATAATTTTTAACTTTTGTTCGAATATTCGAACGAACAAAGAGGGAAAAAATCTATTCGAATAATTTAAAAAAATTTGAAAATTACGACACGTATGTTTATTAGTTTATTTTTTTTTTTATTAAAAAACAAGTCCACGTACAGACCAAATGGCTGGACCGATTTTGATTTATTTTTTTTTTTTTTTTTTTTTTTTTTTTTTTGAAAAGTGACAATCAAAAGTGTTCCTAGCTTTGTTTGAAGAAAACTGGTCCAGCAGATTAAAAGACATCACATCTTTTCTAAATGTATTCTTGTGAAGATTTGTGTCTTTGACGTCCTAGCTCGGAAACGGATTGACCGATTTTAATTTTATTTTTTTCGTTTGGAATGTGACTTGATCTAATATCTTTCCACCTATACTTAAATAAAAATCGGTACAGTTGTTTGGTTCGTACGTTGGGGCTTCTTAAAATGTTTAATTTTTTGTTGGTTATATAGTTAAAATAGCTTTAAAAAGTTTATACAGTTTGTGTAATCGTTTCTTTGATATTTCGAAATAATTTAAATCACTTTCTTACTTTATTCATACAATTTTTTTAGATCAATTAATAAAACATTATCAGTGACTTCAAAAATGTCATCTAATGCTTCATCGTACTTGAGATTATTTACGATATTTTGGTTGCAAGATAATTATGAAAACAAATTATTTTCATACTCTTTTTTTCGGTTTTATGTGACGTATTTTAAAAAGTTAGTCCCCCTTATCGTGATTGGCGTATTTCGGCTTCGACTACGACGATTTTGTAATAGATTAACGAAAACTAGAACGGTGTTTCTTTAATCTATTACCAAACTGTCGTACTCGTATTTGAAATACTCCAACCACGATAAGGCAGAGTATTGGATAGGAAAGCTGATAAATAATAATAAGGGATTTAATGATTTTTTACATCGTTCAATAATTCGATTCTCAAGGCTTTTGATTGAATTTGTAGAAAAGGAGTTATTTTTTCTAAACTCTATCAGAAATTATAACACACCTTCTTCCATTACCCTACGTCTACAACTGATATATTTTTATCACAACAAAAGTCAAACTTTATATTGAAAAATAAGTTTTTTTATGTTAGCTCTTTTTTCTATATGGAATTTGACATTTGTCATGATAAAAATATATCAGGTGTAGACGTAGGGTTAAAGAAGCATTTTCTTTTCCCAGCAAGAAAACAAAAGATGCTTTTAGCAAACATATACAAACATATTTACACAAGTATTTATAACTTGGAGCATTTTGAAGCACACTTTACATCCTATTGTTAATAAATTAAAAAGTTATGAAATGAAATATATTTTTATACAAAGTAATTAAGGAAATTGTTCGAATATTCGAATATTCGACAAAACTAATTCGAATAATTATTTATTCTAAATTGAAAATTTTTGTTCATTCGAACAAAAATGAAAAAAAGTTTTTCGAATATTCGAATAATTCTTGTTCGAATGACAACACTACTGCCTACTAAGAAGTTGGAACTCCTACGTGGAAAAATGTTAAAACCAGTTTTGTTTTCATTATGAATAAAAGAAATGAGTTAAACATAAATGACACCGAATTATTTGATGAATTAACTATTGTTAAAAGATATACCTCTTTAGAAAAATTAAAGGAATAGAATGATAATCAGAAATCTGCAGAAGAGCGGTGGGTAAAAATGTTTAAACATTTTAAATAAAGAGGCATAAGTTTCCAAAATAAGTTGAAAGTTGTCGAATTCAGTTAACGTTTATCTGGTTCCAATGCCCCAGCAGAAAGAGTATTTTCTGTTTAAAATAATATATGGACAAGTGAAAAAAACTTCAATGGAAATGGATACCATCAAAGCGCTTTTAATCACTAAAATAAACTATGACTCAAATTGTATTGAGTTGAAAGAACATTTAAAAAGAAATCAATACTTACATATGAGTATGTATGTAGCTATTAGTTTTTTGTACTGGGGTTCTACTGGGCAGATAAGATTATGAGATCTAGGTGCACAGGAGTTCGCCAGGCCAAGTTCTGGCCAATGCACGCACTGTGTATATTTACAGGAACCCATTCGAGCTGTTTTTACCCCCCTCATAACTTTGTTCTCCGCGACCGTAAAATTATGAAATTTAAATCATAATTATAATAAATTCGTGAAAAGTTTTAAAGTTTTACAAGGAAAGGTTCCGGAGATATGAAGGTGCAAAAAGTGCATATTTTAAGACATACTCACTGACTAACTCATCAATATTATGAAGCACTTCCGCTATAGCTAGAGATCTGAAATTTGGTACACAAGTAGATCTTGGTGAACAATGAACTAGAAAAATCTGAAAACCCTAAAATTTTAACCAAGAGGGCGGGGCTACGCCAATAAAAATTAAAATCTAGGCCAGTGAGCTGAAATTTGCTACAAAGCTAGGTCTAGGTGAGCAATAAACTAAAAAAATTTTAAAATCCGAAAATTTTAGCCAGGAGGGCGGGGCTACGCCCATAAAGGCTAGAATTAAAAAAGCAAATCTAAGGCGCTTAATGAAAGCTATTTTATTGAAATTTGACACGCCCATACAATTTAAACCTCATATTCGTGTACTACGGCTCTGCACATTTAGATATACTATTTCTGTATGTATTATTATTCGTTTGCAACGAAACTTGGCACAAATAATAAACACTGGCCGAAAAAAATCTTAAGTTTGGAAAAGTGGGCATGGTTAAGCCCATAAATATTAAAAATTAAAAGTTGCGCTAAGGAACTGAAATTGGATACACGAGTAGGTATAGGTGAGAAAACAACAAGAAAAACCTGAAAACTCAGAAATCTTAGTCAGAGGGGCGGGGCTGCGCCCATGAAAATTAAAAATTAAAAGTTGCAAGTATGAGCTGAAATTTGATACACAAGTAGGTCTAGGTGAGAAACCAACTAGAAAAATATAAAAAACCAGAATGGGCGGGACTACGCTACTAGTGTTTGAAACTGAAAACTTACAGCCTTATTTATAAATCTTATTAAGGCTTTTTAAGAACAATTTCTTACGAAAATTTGTCTCAAAATTCCTTTATAAAGCCTTAAAAAGTTTCATAAATAAGGCTGTTAATATGCAGCTTTTATTTTAAGCCATTTTAGTGAAAACTTGCATATATGTTACACGTATACAATACTTTAAACTATCACATAAAAAAGTGGGCATAATCACTCCCATAAAATTTTGGCCTTGTGTTTAATCTACTTCGGTCTAGCATATTTTAGAAGAAAATTAGCATGAATTATAAGCTCTGCTCACAACAATATTGTGAGTTTAAAATAGTGGGAGGGGTAATGCTCATAAAATTATAAGGTACAATTCACGCTAGAGAGCTGAAATTTTATATACAAGCAAGTGTAGATGAGTAAGCCAATGGGAAAATCTTAAAACCAAGAAGTTTTATCCGCTAAAACTATAATTCGCACTAGAGAGCTGAAATTTGGTACACAAATTAATCTAAATCAGAGACCACTAAGAAAAAATCTAAGAAACCAGAAGTTTCAATCAGGGATTGGGAAAAAGCACTGTAAACTTCAAATTAAGTTAAATTTTATTGAAACTTTTCATACACATTGCACTTATCACAAGTAAAAATTTCCCGTTTGGAAAAGTGGACGTGACTTCACCCATAAATCTTAGCTTTTTTTTCATGTACTTCGGCTTAGCAGTTTTTAGTCTATTACTCATGAATTTCTCAATAGCTTTTTCCTACAAAACTTTACATGAATCATAAGCACTAACAGACATAAAAGTCGGCGTGGGCAGGCCCATACAAATTTTACGTAGATAGCTGACATTTTGTAGACAAGTAATCCTAATTGATTTATTCAATCGGAAAATCCAAAAATGAATGCACCACCTACCCTATTGAAACTTTGCATGCACATTGGGCATATCCTTTTGATTTATGTACTTCGGCTATTCAGACTTTAATATGTAAATATATTGAGAAAATAGCCGGGATCACTCCCACTAAAATTGACGCTGTATTTTACATGTTTCTTTCAAGACGACTCTTAACAAATTGCGTACACACTGGCGACCCGTTGTAATAACACAATAATTCATTTTTACTCACGCTCTAACCCATTATTTTATGTAACTATGAAATTTTTAACTGGCAAAGTGATCATGAATTTTAGAAATTTTAAGTGTAAAAAATGTTATCATAGAAAATTTTTCAAAAAGTAGTCAGATCCTCACAAAAACATATATGTGAAAAAAGGCCAAGTTCCTATAAAAAAGTTCGGCCATTAAAAGTAGTGAGATATAAATTTTGACCAAAGTCTTCTTTGCCACAATACCTAACACAGAAATATATTATGTATGATATAAATTTGTAATCGTAAGGGTGTCATATAATTTTTAGATAATCTGCTAACTTGCCAACATTTTTACCGATATAAAGAAATGAACAAATATACATTATTCTCTCCTTTTCTAGAAAGTTAAAAATATTGCCGAGTTAGCAGATTATCTAGAAATTATATGACAACCTTATGATTACAAATGTATATAATGTATATCACATGTATGTCAGTGAAAGGTGTTGTGCCAAACAAGAACTTGGTCAAAATTTATATCTCACTGCTTTGGATGTCCAAAATTTTTGATAGGAACTTGGCCTTTTTTCACATTTATGTTTTTGTGAGGATTACATTTTTATGTTACTTTTTAAATTTTTTTTTTTTTTTTTTTTTTGTTAATTTTGCCTTTGTCAAAAAATAAAAATAAATAAAATTTTAAAAAATCCATGAAATTCCATATGTTTAGTATGTCTTTAAGGTTGTTTATCCTTAAGTTGCTATTTGTTAAATATTTTCTTGTTCTGTAGCGTAGCGATATGTGTAGTATCTGTTTGTGGGGGTTTACCACCCCACAACTCTATATTCTAAAGGCTTTAGCGATACATTAAATATTCTCTGTCCGTTAAATTTATTTTATTCTACATTTTGCTGAAAGAGTTTTAAAAATCGTGGTAGCGGCTCCGTATATTATCCAATAATGTTAGTGTAGAGAGCACATAATTTGTTTAAAAACTTAACTTCACTAAAAAGACTTACTTCTATTTTTTTAAATGCCTCAATTACATAATAATTACGCAAAGAAGTCTCCCAAAACATATTAAATACAGCGTTGTCAACTTTTAAATTTCAAAAAGCACCGAAACCAAGAAATAAGCGCGTAATTTAAGTAAATAAGCACTAAATTTAAAATTGTATTATATAGGGTGTTTTTTTAAGGGGTATAGAACTTTAAATTGAAATAAAACACAAGAAAATCGTTTTAATGTCCATCAATTTGGCTTTATTGGAAGGATAATTTTATGCCATTAATGTTTAAATATGATTTTGGGCATGTAACCGCCGCGGCTGGCTCGAATAAAGCCAATTCTACAGGTCCAATTTTCAACCACTTTTTCGAGCATATGGGGCCGTATGTTGGCAATAACGCCACGAATGTTGGCTTCCAAGTCCCTTAACGTTTCTGGTTTGTTGGCGTAGACGAGGGACTTCACATATCCCCAAAGAAAATAATCCAATGGTGTCAAATCACACGATCTTGGTGGCCAATTGACAGGTCCATTCCGCGAAATTATGCGCTCATCGAATGTTTCCTTCAATAAATCGATTGTGACGTGCGCTGTGTGGCATGTAGCGCCGTCTTGTTGGAACCACAACTCATCCACATTCATGCCATCCAATTCGGGAACAAAATAGTCGGTTAGTCGGCTCCAATTGCTGTGCACGGTGGCGAGTCGATTCATTCGGGTCCTCTTCAACACTTTGCTCTACAGCGGCAATTGTTTCTTCGGTGCGCACTGTTCGACGTCTCTGCGGATGCGTATTATCACATAGAGTAAACGTAGTGCGAAAACGATCCATGGTTAACCGAATTAATTGCTCTGATGGACGATTATGTCGACCATAAAATGGACGGAGCTTGCGGTAAACTTCGCGAACTGAACCATTATTTTCGAAATAAATTTGCACGATTTGCAAGCGTTGTTCTTTTGTCAACCTATTCATGATGAAATGGCAAACAAATTAAATATTAATCACTTAACAGCTGACAAAATGGCCGTCAGTTAAAAAAGTGATGCCAACTTAAAGTTCTATACCTCAATAAAAAACACCCTTTATTATTTAAAAAAAATTTACAAATAGTTTGGTCATTGATTTGCTGCAGACATAATGTATTTTGAATATACTGTGCCGCAAACCAATAACCAACCGACAACATGTACATAAATTGTACAAATTTGAATCATTTTCAAATTATTATAAACAATTTTTAATTTTTTACGTCAATGAACAAACGAATCTCTCGAGTTTAGTCAAATTGGCAGTAATCCACAAGCCTTTCTGAGGTTAAGAGCCGATTACTCGTACATTTTGAGCTCGATGGGCTTAGCAGTTGAAAATATTTAAAAATCAAGGCTTTTAAAATTTGATTTTTATTAAATTATGTGGAAATATTCTCTCGGCTGATATGTGACAAAGATAATAATTTTTTATCGAAATAAAAATGGTGACTTCGGCGTTTCAATATGGAAGTCACAGAAGTTTGCTGGGAATGCAAGTTTTGATAATGATTCAAACGAGTTCATATCAACTGAATCTCTCAATAGTGGACTCAATATTTTTCCCATTGCATTAAGTGCATCAATCTTTCTCCACCCATTGTCTATACTAGACAAAATTTCGCTATTAGACTATATTTGAGTAAATACTTGAATTATGTCTTCTTTGTTGTATGGCAAAACACTGTTTACATTAATTATGCTTAAAATGTTATGGTTTGATGGTAGTATGCACGTATTTATTAAACCAAGTCTTTTAAAATAGTAGATTTTTTTGAGATGCTCCATTTAACTTCAGAGCTTATGTTTTTGAATGAAAGACTTCCTCGAAAAAAAAATAGGTAAGGAAATTTTCCTTTGAGTTTTTGGCTTAGTGCCACCGCCTCGAAACAAAAAGCACCGAAAATTAATTTAAAAAAGCACTGAGCACTAACTTCAAAATTTGTCGTGTCGAACATTTCAAAAAGCACTAAAAACGGTGCGAAAAGCACCGAGTTGACAACGCTGATTAAATACTTTATATATATATATATATATATATATATATATATATATATATATATATATATTTTTCTTTTTAATTTTTCATATAAAGAAGTTACTTTTACGAGCAAATGATTACGACACAATCTTGTCTGCTGGCAGGGCTCATTATTTCTTTAATTTTACTTCAAAACATTAAAGTGTGTTCAAGCAGAATACCCAAAGGAATAGTGGCAACTAATTAGTAACATCTTTCTTGTGTCTTGCTGTGCATTTTTTTTCTCTCCTTTTAGCACTTTGAGCACAATTTTCCCACCAAATGGCCGTTTTTGTAAAAATTAATTACCTGTTTGCCATTTGAAGAGCTGAAAAATATTTTGAATATTCACACTTTATAAACTGATGCAACACGAATATAAAAATATATTTTATATACTACACATTTTTTTTTTTTTTTTTTTTTTTGCAACATGTAAGACGACTTAACTAACAACAATAACAACAAATACTTGCACACATTATTGTTACTTCTTTTTTTGTCTGCACTTCTAACATGATTAATATAAGAAAAGCCCAAATAAAAGCAACCACAACCAAAGCACCAAAGGCTAGCTTGGCTGGCTGGCTGGCTGGCTGCTCTTGTCAACGAGCGAACAGCGTAAAGTGTGTATGTACATTTAAAGACCACAGTTAAACAGATAAACGGACAGACAAACATATGTACATATGTATGTACAATACATATAAGATGGTCATTGCAGCAAGCTCCCTTTTTGAGATGAAATGGACAAAATTAGAAACATAAAAAAATAGAAACATTTTTAAACACCAAAGACAACCAAAGTTACAGCAGGCAAAGCAAAATATTTCAAATATTTACAAACTACATACATTCAGCAACAGAAAATCAAAGGAAAAGCAAAAAAAAAAAAAAAAAAAGTTAAGCGTAGTAGCATTAGCGCCTTTTAAGTTACACATGCTTACGGATCGACTGAATGAAGGACTGACTGACTGACATCACTTGTCGCAACTTGCATCGAAACGATTCGAATTCATAAGAATCAACTTGACAATTGGGTTGTTTGTGGCTGGCTCACGTTGTTCTCGTTGTTGTTGCAATTGTTGAGTGTTTTTTTTTTTATTTTTTATTTAATATACAATGTGTGTTAACTGCTTGTTTGTTGGTTTGATTGATCAATGAGCGATTGATCAACAGCCAACGTTAACTTAATGAAGATGATTAAAAACGGAAAAATGTAGGTGCCCAGAAAATATTTTTGGAATTTTTATTTTAAGGAGTTAAAATACTCGTAACAACGAAGAAATAGCAACGCATGTTATAAGCATGTGTGTAAGTGTGTAGTCGAATTTCGGGTAGTTTGTAATTATTTTCGTAATTACTAATGTAGGGGAGAGTTGTCGTAACATATCATTACGCAGTAAAATGTGGGAGGCCTGTCGCACTATGCAATTCCTTTCTGTTTCGCCTTGAATATTTAGGTCGGATTTTTCTACACCGTACCTCATTAGGGTATACATAACGAGACCAGATGATTTTTGCAAAAAGCGGGACATGATCGATCACAAAGCGGGATTTCGATGAAAATACCGCGAAAAAGCGGGATTTTAAAATAAATACCTTTTAAAAATTGGGATGTGTAATATGCACATACACAGTTTCATTTGTACTTAGGAAATACTGTTTTTAACTCCAAAGAAAAACTTTTAAATAAACAAAAATATTTATATTTAATTGTCGTTCGTTGGTAATCGCAGCAATTAAGAGCGACTGCACCGATTTCGCTATTTTTTTATTGTGGCACCTCCACTATAATTTTTTTTTTTTTGGAATATCTTTCAGCAAGAAACATGAAATTTCATGTAGTCAATGATTTTTATTATGTGTGTTGTCTTACAAAAAAGGTCCAATTATACATGTAAAGGGTGTTTTTTATTGAGGTATAGAACTTTAAGTTGGCATCACTTTTTTAACTGGCGGCCATTTTGTCAGCTGTCAAGTGATTAATATTTAGTTTGGTTTGCCATTTCATCATGAACAGGTTGACAAAAGAACAACGCTTGCAAATCGTGCAAATTTATTTCGAAAATAATGGTTCAGTTCGCGAAGTTTACCGCAAGCTCCGTCCATTTCATGGTCGACATAATCGTCCATCAGAGCAATTAATTCGGTTAACCATGGATCGTTTTCGCACTACGTTTACTCTATGTGATAATACGCATCCGCAGAGACGTCGAACAGTGCGCACCGAAGAAACAATTGCCGCTGTAGAGCAAAGTGTTGAAGAGGACCCGAATGAATCGATTCGCCACCGTGCACAGCAATTGGAGCCGACTAACCGACTATTTTGTTCCCGAATTGGATGGCATGAATGTGGATGAGTTGTGGTTCCAACAAGACGGTGCTACATGCCACACAGCGCACGTCACAATCGATTTATTGAAGGAAACATTCGATGAGCGCATAATTTCGCGGAATGGACCTGTCAATTGGCCACCAAGATCGTGTGATTTGACACCATTGGATTATTTTCTTTGGGGATATGTGAAGTCGCTCGTCTACGCCAACAAACCAGAAACGTTAGGGGACTTGGAAGCCAACATTCGTGGCGTTATTGCCAACATACGGCCCCATATGCTCGAAAAAGTGGTTGAAAATTGGACCTGTAGAATTGGCTTTATTCGAGCCAGCCGCGGCGGCCACATGCCCGAAATCATATTTAAAGATTAATGGCATAAAATTATCCTTCCAATAAAGCCAAATTGATGGACATTAAAACGATTTTCTTGTGTTTTATTTCAATTCAAAGTTCTATACCTCTTAAAAAAACACCCTATAGATGTGAAATCTCCCATAAAGAAAAATATTTACTTTGAGATATCTGGAAGTGTAATATAGAGAAAAGAGGACAATTTTGTAGTGGTTATTCTGTCGATAGTCAGTGTACTGATCTTGCTGATTTACCCACAGAATATTACTGGTGGTCTAGAAGGAGAAATAGGTTATTAATTTTTAATGCCTACAGCACCCCATACATGTTTCAATTCAATTGGCAACTCAGTCGGCAGATACCTGCGCCGACCGGCTGACAGCCAGCTGAGCCGAGCCGCCGAAGGCTTCATGCCAGCCGCCGCCGCCGATTATATCTCGGCTCAAAATCGGCTGAGATCAGCCGCCGATTGATGAACTTTTTTTTTATATTTTACTTGTTTTAGGCTTTTAAATGTTGATGAAAATTTGAAAATAATGGTAGGCACACACTTTGCGACATGTTTACGCTGCATTTACACATGCAGGTAAATTGCTACAAGTTGTGTGTTTATATTAACATCTCATATTTCCCTTTTCCATATGCAGTTTAATTAATTCAGCCGGGAGAAAGACAAAAAGTGACTGTACTACTACCTCTGTCTTTCACACAGCTGAATTAATTAAACTTTGCAAAGCAAACTTTGCGTGTGGAAAAGGGGTAATATATTAAAAATATTGTAGGATTTGACCAAGATGTAGCATGCGCATACAGCTCATGCGACGTATGCATCTTGAGGTCAGATGAACCCTGCACCTTTCAGTTGAGCTAATGCCAATTTCCTTCTCGCATTCCTTATGGGTAACGGATTTACCAACTTACTATACATATATATACGGTCTAATTCATAAAAAATATTTTAGGTTTATTACCGGTTTATTTGACAAATTTCCTATAGAAATATGTCAAATAAATGCTTTATAAACCTGAAATATTTTTTATGAATAAGGCAGATAATATTTACAACTTACTTACTTACTTACCAACTTTACTATTAATTTTCATCAGAAGACAATTGATTTATTTGCTACCACTTCTATTTCCTAATGAACAAATCCGTAACATTTAGATTGGCGGTAGCATATATATACATATGTATGTATGTATGGAAATCACTTTCACAAAGTCACTTTGTTTCACTTTTAAAAAATGTTGTGAATTTAAGGATTTACTTTGCCACAATTGTAAAAATCACAGAATAGAAAATTGTGAAGCCGACTCAGCCGACCCAGCCGAATTTCCGCCGGTTTTCAGCCGCCGCCGAACAATTTTTCATGAGCCGCCGCCGCCGATAAAATTGCTCGGCGCAGGTCACTGTCAGTCGGTTGTGATACAAATTAATTGATTAGTTTGGCAGTTGTTGAGACTTAGTAAATCTTTCAATTCGATTGTGCTGTTTGTGTTCGAGTCTCTTGTTCAGCTGTCAAAATTTATGTTTGCAGTTTTATTTTGTAAAGAAAAAGTTAATTATTTTTAAAATTGTATTTAATTTCATTGAATTTTAAATAAAAAAAAAACAAAAATTAATAAATGAATGCAATAGTTTTTAATTTTTAAATTTGTAGTTATGAAAAAAAATATAAATTTGACAGTTGAATGAAAATCGGTTTCAATTCAGTTTATGAAGTGTGCGCCCAAGAATCAATTCAATTGAAATACTCAATTGACAATTTAATTGATACGTGTATAGGGCGCTTAAAGTTGTCGTGGCACTTCCCATAGAGAAGCAACGTTTATTTCACGATATCTTGGAAGCCAAAACAGTAAAAAAAATTAATGTTTTCGTAAAAATAATAGTGTTATAAAAAGGAGTCAATAATGGATCAAAAACAGTATCACCTCCTAAGTAAATTAAATATTAATTTTTAATATTTTGGCGAGTGTCAAAGAGAGAAAATGTTTACTTAAAAATATATCTTGGAAACTAATGACTATTTATGTTAATAAATGTTATACAAAATAGTGAAGGTTGAACCGCAAGCGTGACACTTGTAATACTCGTATAAACAATTTTTCTTTTCATATCAAAACGTTTATGGGCTGTAGCAAAACATACAGGGTTTCGGCTACTTAAGCAATGACTACACTTAAAAAAATATTTCAAATGAATTTTTATAACTGACATTTTAATAAAAATAGAACGAGATATTGAAAATTTTAAAACTCTAAAAAGTGGGATGCTGGCCAGGTTAGGTATACAGCTATTGGAATGTCCTTCCACGATTTTTTTTGCGCTGAAATAATATCTGTTAGCTTAGATTTTTTAAGTATATTTCTTTTTAAATGTTTTTATTTACTTTTATAGTTTTTAGTTTATCGTTTCTCTTATTCGGGCTGCCCTATTACCTGGCCATTCACTTTCTCTAATTGGACCGCATATATTTGCATGCGTTGGAATTTTTCTTTTCATCTTTTGCATGCAATGTGTGTTTGTGCTAGGGGGCAAGTAAAACTTAACAGGTTTGGAGTGGAATATAAAATAAAAAAACTTCTTGCACATTGATTTACATGTATAAATTTATTCTTTTCTTCTTGTAATTACTTGGATACTAAGCCTGTTGTGTAGTATATTTTTTTGGGCCGAAGGGATCTAGTATTACTTAATTTATGAATAAAATAAAATAAAATAATATAATAAAAAATTATAAAAAAAATAAAATAAAATAAAATAAGAAAAACTATTTTAAAAAAAAATTAACTAAAATAAAATAAAATAAAAAAAATTAAATGAAATAATATAAAATAAAAAATAATAAAATATAAAAAAATTAAATAAAATAAAATAAAATAAAATAAAATAAAATAAAATAAAATAAAATAAAATAAAATAAAATAAAATAAAATAAAATAAAATAAAATAAAATAAAATGAAATAAAATAAAATAAATTAAACTATGTTCTTGAGCTTTAGGTCAGTTAATATTTTTAATTTATTGGTTCAATATTTCGTTAACCTTCGGTTAACTTCTTCAGGAAAAAGAAATAATTAGGTATCATACAAACCAAAAAATATATATCCTGAAGAAGTTAACCGAAGGTTAACGAAACATTGAACCAATAAATTAAAAATATTAACTGACCTAAAGCTCAAGAAAATAGTTTAATTTAGCATATAAAAAAAGGTCGAAAAATTTGATAAAAATATTTAAAATAAAATAAAATAAAATAAAATAAAATTAAATAAAATAAAATAAAATAAAATAAAATAAGAAAAACTAAAATAAAATAAGCTAAAATAAAATTAACTAAAATAAAATAAAAAAATAAAAAAGTAAAATAAAATAATATAAAATAACAAATAAAATAAAACAAAATAAAATAAAATATAACAAAATAAAATAAAAAAAAATCAATCATATATTACATTATTGCATTAATTAACCCCCGACTAAAAGAAGGGTTGTTATAAGTTTGTAGTTTGTAGTGTGTGTCTGTGTGTCTGCCCGTGTCCACGTGCAGGCCGAAAAGTCGGGGGTTTTTAAAATTTTTAATTTTTGTTATTATAATATAATTTTAATTAATAAAATAAAATAAATAAAACACATGCTTCAAATACAATAATAAAAATCTTCGATGTATCCAAAAAAAGATGTGATATCTTCTAAACGGCTGGAGCCATTTTCTTTAAACATAGCTAAGAACACTCTCGATCAAGCCACCTTTCAAACAATAAAAACTAATGGCTCGATTATGGATGGCAACCGAACTTTGGTTGCGTTGCTAGTTGCGGAAATGGTATTACGGATGGCAACTGGCAACTAACAGCTGGTAATTTCAGTTGCCACATTCGCAACCAAAAATTTGTAGTTGCTGCATAGCTTAAAAGCAAAAAAAAATGGAAAAATTAAATAGTAATTGCAATATAATTTTTATTTTTAAATTTCTTCTCCAAAATTCTATTATACATCGTGATTTAAATATGCCACTAGTGACTAAAGAAATTTCAAAATACGTAATATTTTAAACGGGCTCTTATACCTAACACTCCAGATGGGACTACTTGAAAATCCTGTTTTTTTCCCTTTTTTGATTATCACTACTAATGTATTATTTTATAACTATCACTAAGTTTATGTCCGACACTGGTCGGGCCTAATAATTTTTTTTTTTAGATTTAAGATTTGAATACTTATTGTTAGTTCATATATGAATATACAATAAATAAATACATGAAAAAAAAATTATTCTATGCATATTTAAAGAAAATATGCTTTATAGCTAAAACAAGTAAGATTGCTATATTCGGCTGTGCCGAATCTTATATACCCTTTACCAAAGTGCGTTTATGTAGTATAGAGATACATACTTTTATGTACAAAGAAAAAAAATAATAATTTCCAAGCCCTAGAATCATCATTTTAGATTTTTCTGATTAACTATACCAATCTAGTAGTTCTTAAAAAAATATAGAAAGTGTGTTAAGTGAAAAAAATTAAATTAAAAAAAAAATGTTTTATTTAGTTACTTTAATGTCCAGAAAAAAAATCATAGTTTTCAGCTCTGGAGCTGTGGTTTTTATTTTTATAATTTTCTATACCAAACTTTTCTTTCCGAAACGTAAAATATATATAATTTATAAAGGAAAATATAAAAATTAATTAGACTTAGTTACTTTTATATATCAAAAAAGTGTAAGTGTCCCAACCGTGAACTCATCCTTTTTGATTTTCTGATTTCTTACACCAATCTCTTTCATTTAAGAATTTAACAAATGTTTAATTTATAGAAAAAAAGGAAAAATTTGTTTTCGTAAGTTGCTTTTGTACAAAAAAAGTTAAAGTTTTCCAACCCTGGAATCGTCTTTTTAATTTTCTTAATAGTTTTTTTTTATTTGAAAAACCAATTTTATTCGTTATCAAGCAGAAAATAAGTTTATTTAATAAAAATAGATAAAAATTAGTTTTCGGTAGTTAATTTTTTATATCACAAAGAGTGTAAGTTTCCCAACCCTGGAATCCTCCTTCTTGATATTTTTTGATTTCTTAAACCATATTTTTTTTTAGAATATAAGATATGTTTAATTTATAGTAAAAAAGAAAAAATTTGTTTTAGTAAGTTACTTTTGCATAAAAACTAAGGTTTCCAACCCTGGAAAGGTCATTTTAATTTTTTTAATTTTTTTTATTTTGAAATACCAAATTCATTCGTATTGAAGTATAAAATAAGTTTATTTTATTAAAAAAAAAAAAAATTAGTTTTCGGTAGCTAATTTTTATATCACAAAAAGTGTGTGATTTCCAACCCTGAAATCAAACTTTTTGATTTTTCTGATTTCTTATACTAATCTCTTTCTTTTAAGAATATAAGATATCTTTGATTAGAGAAAAAGGGAAAATTTGCTTTAGTAAGTTACTTTTCTATAAAAAAAAAGGTAAGGTTTTCCAACCCTGGAAACGTGTTTTAAACTTTTTTAAATTGAAATACCAATTTTATTCGTACTGAAGTATAAAATAATTTTATTTATTTAAAAAAAGTTAAAATTAGTTTTCGGTAGTTAATTTTTTATATCACAAAAAGAGTAAGTTTCCCAACCCTGGAATCATCCTTTTTAATTATTCTAAATTTCTTACACCAATCTATTTCTTTTAAGAATATAAGATACCTTTAATTTATAGAGAAAAAGGAAAAATTTGCTTTAGTAAGTTACTTTTGTATAAAAAAAGTTAAAGTTTTCCAACCCTGGAAACATCTTTTTAATTTTAGAAGGTTAATTTTTAATTTGAAATACCAATTTTATTCGTATTCATTTAATAAAAAAAATAAAAATTAATTTTCAGTGGTTAATTTTTTATATCACAAAGTGTTTTAGTTTCCCAACCCTGGAATCATCCTTTTTGATTTTTCTGATTTCTTACACCAATCTTTTTCTTTTAAGAATATAAGATATGTTTAATTTATAAAGAAAAGAAAAAATTTCTTTTAGTAAGTTACTTTTGTATAAGAAAAAAAGTTAAAGTTTTCCAACCCTGGAAACGTCTTTTTTAATTTTTTTTTATTTGAGATACCAATTTTATTCGTGGAGAAGTATAAAATAAGTTTATTTAATAAAAATAAAAAAAATAGTTTACGGTAGTTAATTTTATATAGCACAAAAATCGTAGGTTTTCCAACCCTGGAATAATGCTTTTTGTTTTACTGATTTCTAACATCAATTTCTTTCTTTTAAGAACATTAGATATGTTTAATTTATAGAAAAAAATTAAAAATTTGTTTTAGTAAGTTACTTTTGTATAAGAAAAAAATTTAAAGTTTTCCAACCCTGGAAACATCTCATTAATTTTTTGAAGTTTAATTTTTTATTTGAAATACCAATTTTATTCGTGGTGAAGTATAAAATAAGTTTATATAACAAAAATAATTAGAAAATTAGTTTACCATAGTTAATTGTATATATCACAAAAATCGTAGGTTTTCCAACCTTGGAATCATCTTTTTTATTTTTCTGATTTTTTACATCAATCTCTTTCTTTTAAGAACATTAGATATGTTTAATTTATAGAAAAAAAGGAAAAATTTGCTTTAGTAAGTTACGTTTGCATAACAAAAAAAGTTAAGGTTTTCCAACCCTGGAAACGTCTTTTAATTTTTTAATTTTTTTTAAATTTTTTTTTTAGTTAGAAATACCAATTTTATTCATACTGAAGTATAAAATAAGTTTATTTAATAAAAAATTATTAAAAACTAATTTTCGGTAGTTATTTTGTATGGCAAAACGAAGTTTAAGTCGCCCAGCTCTGAAACCGTCTGCTCGATTTTGCTGATTTTCAATAACAATCTTATTTCGACCATTTCTGACCCAACAGTTGAAGAACGAAGTCTCTAGCTTTTCTGGGAGCTTCGGAAAACCGATTTCACGTACAGACAGACGGACAGACGGACATCGCTTATTCGTCTTCCCTATGCATAAGGATCCAGAATATATATATACTTTATGGCTTGCTTATTAATATTCTGGAAATAACAAGCGGAATGACAAACCTATATATACCCTTTTACCATTTTTTGGTAAAGGGTATAAAAAGAAATTGTTGAAACTTATCTCAGGCAACAACATTTACTTACAGCAGAGGCGATAATTTTATGATCAGTAATGTTTTTAAGTACTTTTACTCAATAATTTTCTTTTTAGCACTTGTATTTCTTATATTTTAAAAATTTGTTTGTACTCTTTTCAGTTGCCAATCTGTCCTAATCGTGTTTTCGATAACTTTTTGGCAACTGGAGGAAGTTGCCATACATAATAAAAATTTTAAGTTCAGTTGTGTTGCTAGTTAACTCGACAACTGAAGTTCGATTCCCATCCATAATCGAGCCATAAATCAAAATAGGTCCAGCCATTTGGTCTGTGCGTGCACTCGTACAGACACACAGATACGCAGACACACACTACAAAAAAGATACATCCTTTTTTTTGGTCAGGGGTTAGAGAGTGAATGAACAAGTGATATAGATTTTATAAGAAAAATTAAATTTGTATGAACTATTAGGTTGCCTAGACACGTTCAGATTGTATTGCTATGTTCACAAAATTTTTCCAGATTTACCGTAGCTACAACTTTGGCAAGTATTGTTAGCAAAAAATTAGGAGTCCCTGTAAATTAGTCCTAGTTTACACTATTCAAGTCTTATTGCTAAACTAATTAGTTTGTTAGGAGAAAGAGAAACGAGGGGAAATGAAACGTTTCTGCTCCCCTCGTTTATCTCTCTCTCCTAACAAACTAATTAGTTTAGCAATAAGACTTGAATAGTGTAAACTAGGACTTATTCTGAAATAATTCTTTCTGTTAAAAAAAAACCGACTTCAGTGCAAAGATCTGATAGAAGAAGATAAGAAGTACGTGGTATATAAAACTAAATTTTAATGGGCGTACTTCCGCCCATTTTTTAAATGCAAGATTGTGTGTTTTCAGAGCTCAGGGCGCGTGTTAAGTATTGTAAAATTCGGTAAAGTACAACCACTTAATAAAATATTAAATTTAAATGGGCATGACTCTGCCCATTTTTTCAACTTTCAAATTATGTAACTACAAGAACCAAAGATCTTTTATAGGTTTCGCAGCAATCAAATAAGTAGAATATCATAAAATTATATAAACAAAACTGTGGACATGTGTCCGCCCATTTTTTTGTTTTTTTTTTGCAATGTGACCAATGGGAAGCTATACCCTCTCAGACAAAGAAAGACTTTTTACAATCGGTCTGAAATGTACCGAGTTATGAAGTAACACCCAAAAGAAAAATGAGACGAATTGTTAGTTAACCTCCTCCTTTGTTTGAAGTCGATTAAAAAGTGAAAAAAATAAATTAAATTTAAAGAAAATTTATTATTTGACATATTGTCAGAAGTGTACATAAAATAATTGAAATTTATTTGCTGGTAGTTTAGCATGTCTATATACGTATTTCATTTGCGCTTGAACCAAATCATCAGTAGACTTTATCCACAAATTTTAAACAGTCACAAACACCCTACTTTACGCACAGACTTTCAAAAACTATATTAGAATTCATAAAATAATAATAATTTTGAAAATCACAAAGAAATAAATTATTTTAAATTAAATTTATTTAAATTTTATTTAAATTTTTGAATATTAATTACTCTTACATTATTTTTAAATTATGCCGCTCTAGGCCCGCACCTAACAGGCCTAGCCCTAAATCCACCACCGCTTATGGGCTTATTATTATTGTTAGTTTACTCGGTTAATATTCACGATCAAAGATAATTTCTTTTTTAGTTATTAATTGTTATATAAGAAATGAATTCAATAAAACGAAAATGTTTACCATAAATAATATGCACTGGAACTTAATACTTTGCAGGTTTTTTTTAAGCAAAAGACGCTTGCAACATTAATTCTCACAAGCCTTCAATCGCCACGAAGGCTTTTTTCTCAATTTCCTTACTCGCACTCGTATGTATGTATGTGTATATATAGGCAATTTTAAAACACTTAATCATTTATCTTACTGTTATGTATCATTAAAAATTAAAATTACGTTTATTTTATTAAAAAAAAAAAACAAACTTCTGCAATGATTTATGGTCGGTGTTAATTAAGAAATTAAAACATTTTATGGTTACTGCATGCAGCATATTGATGGAAAATGTAATAAACAGCTTATAAGCATATTCGGTTGTTATGGACATGTGCGTTAATAATAAAAAAAATGGTAACTCATTTAAATGATTTTAAGGTAAAGTTTTCATTCAAAATGTATAAAATTTATTTACATGTTGGTTATAATTAATTAATTAATTAATTTTAATATGCATGTAAAATTTTGTGATCGCTTAATAGCCTAAAAAATACGACTAAAAAAAGATGTGTTGATAGTTTAAAAAAATAAATCATTAAAGTTGTCTATTTTTATTATTATTATTGTTAGATCTCACAGCTGGAAATTATAGTTAACAGTTTGAATTAAAATATAAATTTTACACGTTATTTAATTTTAAGTTTATTATTTGGAATTATACATACTTTCAGGTTCGTTTCTTAAGTCTTTTGTTTTGTTGCTGAATAAAAGCAAATAGGCAAGAGGGAAATAAATTGAGCCATAACCGCTAAAATAGCTTAAGCGACACATATTTTGGACTTCGTTTTTTTGACGAAAATCGACTATTTACGATCGCAAATGATCGATTTTGATCAAAAATTGAAGTTTGAAAATTATGCGCTTAAGCTATTTTCGCGGTTATGGCACGAAATGTCTGGATCAGCTGTTTAATGTTTACATTTTATTCTACACTAGCGCAAGACTTCAGTAATAGAAATTCAAAAAAAAAATAAGTTTTCAAAGACACTAAAAATTTGTGTGAATAAAAATTATATATTTTTACTCAAAATAAGATAAAATAAATAAATATATGCTCGTAACATTGATTTACAAAATTTTTTTCATTTGAAAATGTTTGAGGTGAAAAGTCGCAAGCTTAATATTTTTTCTAAATAGACAGAAATCTGTTCTCTTTCAAGATTACTAAGATATGAATTACGTGGCATTTTCTGGCGTACTAACAAACATTTCAAAACAAACGTGAATATCGGTAGTTGTTTTTTTTTTTTTTGCTTTTTGCTATTCTTTCTTACATAAAATATAATTAAATGTGTTTTTAGTTTGTGGAAGAGAGATAAGAAGATAATAAATAGGAAAGCCATCATATCTGTGGCAAAAAGGAACAAATGCTAAAGTAGAGATAAGCTGATTTTGAGCTAAAATCTCAATTTATTTGTGTGATTTTTCAGGAAGTTGCAGCACTATAATTTGCGACTTATCTTTTTTAGACCTCTAATCTAATTTAGAATAATAGCTTAATTTAGGCTATACTTTGGTATATTTAAACTTAAATGTATTACTTATAGAAAATTTCCCAATTTAATTGTAAAAGAAATGAATTTCTGAAAGTCGACTTGAACGCTTAAAAGTGCTCTCCTGCAAAACAGTAAAATATGACATGAGCACTTTTTGCTTATTGGCACAGATATGTATATTCCTCTCTCGCCCATGAGCCATAAAGATGCTTAACTAAAATTGCCGTGTGCGAACACAAACCAAACATTAAAACGCATTATGTCTCATAAATTAAAGCAGTTAATTCTAGAATTCCTTAAAATGAGAAACCAATTATAATTATCTTAAAAACTGTTTAAAAAAACTTTTATTTCTTATGTTATCTATGCAACTTTAGGAAAAAATTCAAAAAAATTTGTTTTAGTTATTATAGAAATGCAAATAATTTTATATCTATACCCAAAACATAAATAGGAAGAAAAATTTCAATAAATCGTAAGAAAACGTATAACAAACAACCTGTAGCGTAATTATGCAAAATTTGTTACAAAATCTTTTAGTTTCATAACAAAATTTCCCAAAAAAAAGGAAAATAATATAAATGAAATAAAAAAAATTAATGTGACCACAACAAGAAGTAAAGTGCACCGAAGTAAATTTTAACAATAAACAACTTTTTATTTATGTGCATTTCCTTCTTATTTTTTTTTTTCAATTTAATATTAGCAAACGAGTACTTTAAGTGACAGCATACTAAAAAAAAAAACAGACCAAATATATAGCATGAGGCGAAAACAACAACACCAATTACAACAAGCTTGGCAAAAATTTAACATAATACCAATGCACCAAAGAGAGTGAATGAATGAGTTAGAAGGAAATGTATTGGCAAAGGGTGGTACAAAGCAACCTGGCGGGGAGACGAGAAACAAAGAAACAAAAACGTTACTTGAGTGATACATACAATGCTGGATGATTTATTGTTCATGGCAATCATGTATGGAAAATGTAACAAAAATCCTTATAAAGTTTACCAAAGACGGCACCGCATATAAACAAATTAAGGCATGACAACACAGTATGTATTCGACAACACGTAAAAGATAATACGAATACATTTTCATATAATACATACTGAGTAGATGAAAAAGAGCCGTAATGGAATTTGTTCGCTATCAAGGTAAGACCGCACGATGATATATTTCGGATTATTATGAACAGCAACGTGCGGTTGATAAATTAGTATTACGGTATGTTAGCGATCGAAAAGTGGTATCAACCAGCGTTGCCGATTTCTGTGTAATTATCCAAAAATGGAACAAACAATTTTTTCTTTAACTATTTTGGGAGCATAAAATTTTTTGTGTAATTTTTGTGTAATTTCGTCCCAACATTACACACAAGTAAATTATTTAATTAAGGATCTTCATTTCATTTAAAAAGAATTTTACTCCGCAAGTTTACTAATAAACATTTTTATAAACTTTTTTATCGTCGGGTGGTTACTGGTTTGCCGCAATAATAATGTATTCTTAATATTCTGTGCGGCAAACCAGTAAAAATTTCCCGGGATCCCGGAAATTTATGCGTGAATTCCCTGGATTTTTCAATTTTATTATGGCAAATTAATGTGTATCGTTATTCACTTTATAAATGCGATGTTGTTGCACCAGGTCATGGCACTAGCACATCAATTAAGGCACACATGTGCTCTGAGACTTAGATGCCCGTATTTGCCAAAAGCGGAACGTGGCGTTCAAAATTTAATTCTACAACAATTCATAAAAGTAAAAAACAGAAATGTACGAGGATATAAAAGAAAAATTGCAAAATATTTACAGATTCTCTGTTTTGACTATTGTGCTTATAAAACGTTATTATTTAATCGATATCATGAATTATGATTTCTTTTTTTGTTAAAATGAATAAAATTAAAAAATATTTTGTATTGTTTTGCAGTGGGCGGGAATTCCCGGGAAAGCGAAAAGTCGTTCCCGCTTTCTTGGGAAATGAAAAAGTTACGAATCTTTTTTTGCACTGAAAAAAACTTCACTCTGAAAAAACAAATAGTAAAAAAATCACTGCACTGGATAAATCATATTCTAATATTAAAAGCATTACTTATTTTCAAACACAAATTTTTTTTTTTTTTTGGGTAATTTATAACATTTTGAATAATTTTGAAGGTTCATCTGTGTAAAATTGAATTTCGTTTCCGGTATCTCTACCCTAATCAGTGCCACCAGATTAGGGGATTTGTTCCCAAAATGGGGATTTCGCCTCTAATTTGGGGACACAACTTTGTGGGGAGGGATTTGGGGACTTTTCATTTTGAGCTCTAACAATTTGCATGTAGCAGGAAAATAATTAATCGTGGATGTTGACATAATATTTTAGTACTGGTAACATTTCAGTTTTTAAAAATCACTTAGAGTAGTGTGGCAATCATACTTTATAATGAAGATGACATTCCCATCATTGTAATACCGCGAACATGTATACATACATATATACATAGGCAAAACCGTGCTCGCAGCTGCAGAACTAGCTCTTTGTCAATTAATTTTTTTTTTCTTTCCAAAAAGAAAAATTACTGTTGAAAGTTTTGATTGTTCTACGCACGGTTCTACCTTAGTTATTGTGTCACGCATAAAAAACCATGTATTTGTGATTCCCAGAAAATTTGAAAAACTTTGAACTTTTTAAGAATTTGCAAATTAAGCATATTACAAAACATAGATTTGATTCGGTGTATGGAATTTTGAAAAATATTATAGATCCAAAAGTGGCATTGAACGTATATGAAAACCAATGGAATAAAATTGCTTATATCGACTGGCGGAAACAAACAAAAGAAAGTTTTCCTAAAGACATATTTGGCTTTTGGGCAATAGTATATCAGTACGAAGATAATGCCGGAAATTAGTTCTTTCGTGAAATTGCAGCTGCTGTGTTCAACCTGTTGATAGTGCCAATAAGTAATGCGTTTGTGGAGAGAATATTTTCATGCATGAACACTACCAAACCAAAACCAAATTAAGGAATAATCTCCAATATGAAATGTTAGAATCTTTAATAAGAATAAAATCACATTTTAATATTTATAAGATCTGCTGCCACTAATTTGAGCTTCTTGAAGAAAAATAGTTCAAATCGGAAAATATGTACAATCGAGTTGTAGAGGACGGAGACGAACTTGATGTCTATGATGTTTTGTATTGGGAAATTATTTAGAATATTTCGATTGCAAAAATGTATGTATGTATGTAATATCTTCTTAAATTCGTATTCACCCCTGTCGTGCATAAAATGTGAAATTTTTGTCCCCATGAAATTTTCATTCCACACGAAGGGAAATTTGCAATTGTGAATTTCATGGGAACGTTTTTTTCCCGCTATCAATGCGTAGTGAATGTAAAAAAAACTTGAAAAAGAAAAAAGAAAATTAATTGAAAATCATACAAATTAAGTTTAATAATAAGAAATACACATATTTCGGGATTCAAATGAAATGTTATAGAGTGTAAGATTGTGTTTTTAATTGTTTTAGGCGCCGTGCAAAATTTTTTTTAGCATACCACAGCCATAAAATGTACTGCATGTCAAGCTAAGAGATTAATATTCAATGAAAAAAGGTGTTCCATGGAATTATTGTTATTAATCGTAGACATTATTTATTGATCTTGCCCTAAAAATAATTATTTATAAGTATTAATATATAATTGCAAGATGTATTAATTCAGTTCGCCTGCAAGAATAAAGTGAGCAAAACGAAGGGAAAAGTGAAAAAATCCATGAGAAAAATCAAGAAAGGGAACACATTTCAGGGCAAAAATTATTCAAGATTGCAATATGGGGAAAAGGGAAAATATTTCGAGGGAAAAACTGTTCACGATAGGGGTGATTATTTTTTTGCTATTATCTTCTTCAGATTGTTTACTTTCACTGACTCCAATCGAATCAAAACAATGGATGAAAAAGTAAATCCTAAATTTTAGTTTTATATTCTAATCTCAAAAACTAATACTCTTTAATTTATGTACATTCTAAAATTAAACATTAATATTAATATTATTATTAATTATAAACTTGAAAATGACTTTTTGTTAATTGTTAAGCATGTACAAATTTTATGTACGTTTTAAGTTAATAAAAACATTTAAAAAAATAAAAATAAAGAATTTAGTCAATCGTACTAGAAAAAAGTAAAATTTTTCTTGTAACTTTCTTTTCTTGTAATCTTATTTCGCATCCCTGCGCATAGGACTTATTAATCGTTTTTTATGAATGATATATTTTTGGGGACAAAAGTTAGGATTTTTCTGTTGAAATGGGGATTTTTTGGAGACATGACGTTTTAAATTTGGGACAAGAGTCAGAATTTTTCTGGCAGCACTGACCCTAATTGTTCAACGATCAAAATCACTATTGTGAATAGCCATTAACGGAAATTTGTTCTCTTTTTTGCAACTACAAAATGGTTGGAGAATATTCACTCAAAATGTAAGAAGTAATTAAATAGAAATATATTATTCGTTGAAAATAAACAAAATAATATATTTTATGCTGAGGGCGCGTAATATGAGCAACAAAAAGTAAATTGCGAGGCTTGTAAGCTTGATGGAAGCAAACCCGGACATCGCAAAGGCATTCTGCTCAAAAGTGGTTGCTGAAGAAAAAATGGGAGGAATATACCATGGAGTTAAATAATTTAGGTCCATTTAAATGAAACTTTCTACTTATTTTAAAATGAATTCTGCATTTTCACTCCATCTTATTTTTGCAATTTGTTACATTTTGTTTTTCCTAAAATTTCGAATACGAAAACCAGTCGATAGAGTTGTGAATGATTAAGTACAAATACCATTCCAACCATAGTTGACAAATTTTTGCACTAGCTGTCCATAATAAGCCTGATTATTTGCATTCATTTTTAGTCACGTTTCACACTAGACCCCTGCACAAGAGCATTTACAAGAACTTTTAAGACATGAAAGATTTTTCAGATGCTTTACTACAGCGAAATCTTCTAAAACAAACGCTAAACAACACTGTTGACAAGACATTTGTTTCAGTTATTGCAGGTATAAAATACTTCGTGACGGAAAGTTCACAACAATTAACATTTTTCTTCAAAACATGTGTCGGAAGCAGTGGTGCAAATACAAAAGAAATCTATCGGGTATATTTTGAGAAAACTTCATGTAAACCTTCTTTGCCGTTTTTCGTGGCTCATGGACTAAACCAATTTTGAGGCGACGATATGTGTTTAGTATATAGTATTTTTTGGTTATTTTACAATGACGACGAAGAAAAAGAGGTGCTATGTTGTTACATTACTCTCAAAAAAAAAAAGACATATACTAGTATTAAGGAAAAAATTTTTCTAAATTAAAGTAAAAAAAATTTCTAAGTTTAAGTAATTTTTTCTAAGTTTAAGTAAATTTTTACAAAAATCTAGTAAAAATTACTTAATATGAGTAAAAAATAAAAAGTTCATATTCTCAAAAGTAGTTCATAAAAATGCACACAAAAATTCTCACATTCAAGGTCAAGTTTATTGGTTTAAAGGAAATATTTACCAAAAATTGGAAAATGGTTTAAAAGTTTAGGGAAATTGTATCCTAAAAACTAGTCAATCTCGTTATAAATCAAAAAATAAATTTTAGGACATGACTTACTCCTAATTAGTTCATCAAATTTGACTAACTTGAAAGATATAAAAAGTTATTCTAAATTTTAGAAATATACAGGGTGGGCCAAAAGAAACCAAGGGGTGTAAAAGTTTAATAACTTTTTTGTTTATTAATTTTTTTTTACTTTTTCTTTGAGATTATATAGACAACACTTGGAGAATTTATAATGGAGAGGTTCACAACTGAACAGAGAACCAGAACAATAGAATTTTATTATTTAAACCAGAGATGAAAATTTGATTATGAGTGATGAAGCTCATTTTCATTTGAATGGCTTTGTTAATAAGCAGAACTGTAGGTTCTGGGGTTCTCAAAATCCAAGAGCCATTCATCAACGCCAATTGCACCCCATCAGGTGTACAGTATGGTGTGGGATCACATCTGAAAATGTCATTGGGCCCTACTTATTCGAGAATGAAGATGGAAGTGCTGTAACCGTAAATGGAGAGCGGTATCGGTTTATGATAGAAAATTTTTTACGTCCTGCTCTTGAAAACAGACCTGGTATGTGGTTTCAGCAGGACGGAGCCACTGCCCATACTACCCGAGACACAATGGCACTTTTAAGTCAAATTTTTGGAGAGCGAATAAGTTCTCGAAATTCGGAAATTATTTGGCCAGCGCGATCGCCAGATTTGACAGCACCCGACTATTTTCTTTGGGGTTTTTTTAAGGAGCGAGTGTATGTGAACAAGCCAGAGACAATCCTTGAACTCAAGGCAAACATTGTTGCAGAAATTCGAACGCTACAGCCACAAGTTTTGAAAGATGTTATGGAAAATGCTCTAAAAAGAGCCCATCAGTGCGAAGCTGAAAACGGTGGTCATTTAAGAGACATCATTTTTCATACTTAGTGTAATAAAATTTCCATTTTGTATATTATATAATCTGAAAGAAAAAATAAAAAAAGTTAATAAACAAAAAAGTTATTAAACTTTTACACCCCTTGGTTTCTTTTGGCCCACCCTGTATTTACCAGTTTTGAGTATTTTTTCTTTAAATTATAGAATATATTTTTTATTTGCATTAAGCAAAATAAATATTTAAAATAAAATTTTAAAACACAAAAATTTCAATGCTTATTCAGGCTGCCTGTTAGGCAATTGGTTAGAGTGCTTGCCTATCAGTCAGAAGGTTGTTGGTTCAATACTTGCCCCCTCTCAAGGAATTAATACGTATGTATGGTGAATTAATTAATAATATAATATGAAGATATAATAAAAAACATACCATGTGGTATAGAATTTAATTAAAAACAAAAATAAGTACCAAAATTAAAGACAAAAAAAAAACTTTGAAAAATTTACTAAATTAGAAATAAAAGATGAAAAACCTTTTTTGCAATTCTCCGAATTTTATGGAGAAATTTGACTTAATTTTAGAAAAATTTTATTTAAATATAAAAATATAATTACTATAAACTAGTTCATTAATGAACTAAAAATTTAGTAAATATTTTACTGGTTTCGAGTAAAAAACAGCTATGGCGCCATACGACAACTTTTTTTTACTCAAATTTAGAAAATTTTCCAAAGTTTTAGTTAGTTTTTTTTTGAGTGTAGGATTCGCATTCGCTGAAGCTCGTGCTATTCAGTGTCCAGTGGCATTGTCACATGCACTTTGCTACAACAACTAATAGAAAGGCCCCCTAATAAATATCAGAAAAATTGGAGACGCTATTATTTTATGACTTTGCTGGATTCTGAGGGTTTGTAATCAATGCGCTAACTAATTCAGACATTTTCAAGTTGGGATTATTTTTTTTTTTTTTTTTTTTTTTTTTTTTGATAATTCCAAAAACTTTAGTTTTTACCATAAAATTTTAAAATCATTTAATACTTTCAAGCTGCTGGGTGAGTCTATTTTTGAATTTAACTTAAGGTATATACATAAAGGCAAAAATTTTTATTTTTTTTATTTTTTTTTTAAATAAATGTTCAATAAGCTTTTGGTTTTTTATGGCACGTGATATCTTGTCGAAAAAATTAAGTTGTTGTTTTCGATTTGTATTTGACCATTTTTAAATTGAATAAACACACTGATCAATTGAAGATTGTATTTTCGCTAATGAGTTTGTTTTTGCTTTTTGTTTTTGTAACTAAATTACTTACAAGTAATTTCAAAATTGCTTAATAACAAACAGATGCCAATTGATGTTGCATTTTTTTTTTAATTATTTATGGTTTTAGCAACATTATATTTGGATTAAGCCAATCCAATCAATTAGCTACAATGTTGCTTAAACGCAGGTACTCTGTATTTGGAGCTTAGTATTGTTGCTGCAACACTTTGCGTGGGGCATTTTTTATTTACGGCGTAGTGTTAAAAATAAATTAATTACATTTGCTTGCATTGAAGGTTTGTTTAAAGTTACTACCCTATCGGAAATTTGGCTAACTTTAAACTAACTTTAAGCTAACTATTTCGCAATTAGTACTGACTGACACTTGGATTACTTTGCAATGTAATCAACTGACTATTTTAACATTGCGATGTCCTAGACGGTAGTCAATTGTCTCACTCTGCAGTACTTTAAGCTAGCTTAAAGTTGTCTTTTTTAAATCACTTGGTAGTCAGTAAATTTAAAAATAAAATTTCTGGGGCTCGTACATGTAACATCACACGTTGTGTACTCAACGCGCTACCACTCGGCTAAGCTGCCATCTGAAATAACAACAGCAAAATGTTAATATAGAACTGAAATGAGTTTTAAGGTAGCTGAGAATAAATTTGTTGGCTCTCACCCAATTCGATTACCTACTCAACTTAAGAATTAATTTTGGGTTTGTTCTGGATGACTTTGTAGCTAGCTTTTAGTCAGTCTAAGAAAAGTTAAATAAGTTTTTTAAAAAAAGCGATACGAACTTTAGCCTGTTAAAATCATAAATATAGAAACAAATGGAGTTCGAATAATAATTAAAATTAACTAAAATTAATAGCCATGGGCCTGTGGCAAAAATTAAATAAAAATATACTTAATAGTAACAAACCAAAAAAGTTTGTCTTAAGTAGAACAAAAAATATTATATAAAGCAGAAATCTACATCAACTGACACCACACACAGTGGACCAAACACAAAAGATCGCTGATGATGAAGGTTTAGTGGCCTTCGAAAACGGCTGGCTGTTCCGTTCAACTATGTGTTGTCGGCATATTTACAACTAACTTTGGTGTTATTTGTTCATTAATAATTATCACATGTAATTTGGCTTTAAAAAAGCAATACGAACTTTAGCCTATTAAAATCATAAATAAAGGGTATTTTTTTAGAGGTATAGAACTTCGAATTGAAATAAAACACAAGAAAATCGTTTTAATGTCCATCAATTTGGCTTTATTGGAAGGATAATTTTATGCCATTAATGTTTAAATATGATTTCGGGCATGTGGCCGCCGCGGCTGGCTCGAATAAAGCCAATTCTACAGGTCCAATTTTCAACCACTTTTTCGAGCATATGGGGCCGTATGTTGGCAATAACGCCACGAATGTTGGCTTCCAAGTCCCCTAACGTTTCTGGTTTGTTGGCGTAGACGAGCGACTTCACATATCCCAAAAGAAAATAATCCAATGGTGTCAAATCACACGATCTTGGTGGCCAATTGACAGGTCCATTCCGCGAAATTATGCGCTCATCGAATGTTTCCTTCAATAAATCGATTGTGACGTGCGCTGTGTGGCATGTAGCGCCGTCTTGTTGGAACCACAACTCATCCACATTCATGCCATCCAATTCGGGAACAAAATAGTCGGTTATCATGGCTCTATACCGGTCTCCATTAACGGTAACTGACTCTCCAGCATTATTTCGGAAGAAGTATGGCCCAATGACTCCACCAGCCCATAGAGCACAACAAACAGTCAGTTTTTGTGGATGTAATGGCGTCTCATGTGGATTCTCTTCACTCCAAATGCGGCAATTTTGCTTCGCATTGTATGGTCTCGCGGCTTTAATTCTTGCCCAAGCTGGATCTTGTAAGGTCGCAAGCCAAGATCTTTGCGCAAAATCTTCCATAAAGTTGATGGACAAAGCTCCAATTGCTGTGCACGGTGGCGAATCGATTCATTCGGGTCCTCTTCAACACTTTGCTCTACAGCGGCAATTGTTTCTTCGATGCGCACTGTTCGACGTCTCTGCGGATGCGTATTATCACATAGAGTAAACGTAGTGCGAAAACGATCCATGGTTAACCGAATTAATTGCTCTGATGGACGATTATGTCGACCATAAAATGGACGGAGCTTGCGGTAAACTTCGCGAACTAAACCATTATTTTCGAAATAAATTTGCACGATTTGCAAGCGTTGTTCTTTTGTCAACCTGTTCATGATGAAATGGCAAACCAAACTAAATATTAATCACTTGACAGCTGACAAAATGGCCGCCAGTTAAAAAAGTGATGCCAACTTAAAGTTCTATACCTCAATAAAAAACACCCATTATAAGTTTTTTTTTTTTTTTTTTTTTTTGTAGTCAACCACACATTCTCCGATAGGGTAGTTTGGGTAAATGTGACAACAACATTAATATGTCATTCAATCGAGTGTATAGAGACATTTGAGTTAATTTTTTCCAAATATGTAACACACAAAAATCTTCTTAAGAAATCTAGTTACAAAAAAAATTACAAATTTTTTAAAATAGAGAACCTACGAATTGTCTGTTTGTTTTCGTTTATCATTTTTTGTCAACCAATATTGCTGTTAAGTACGCCACATTGTGTTTTCCTACATGATAAAATCTGGGGGCAAATCTCGGCATTCGATACGACTCGTAATTTAAAAATATTTCCATATAATTTCTATTGAAATATTTTTAAATTACGAGTCGTATCGGATGCCGTAATTTGCCCCCTGTTCTAGCAATACTGTATGTTATTCAAATCAATAGCATACTTTAGGGGTTAACATACATTGGGCGATTCAAATAAAAATAGTCTTAAGCCGAAGGTCCATACCATCCGTTCAATGCGTAGTTGCGTTTTATGCATGTGTCAAAAAGTAGAATCAAGGTAATTGTATGTGGCAAGTTACAGAACAAAACGCAAAGAACGTGTAGACGCATAGGATGGATAAAGTAGGTTTACTTTCTACTTTTGTATCCGTCGCTTGCATCATGCTCTCTTTTATAGCCAAATGTTCGTGTGGTGAATTTAAATATTCTCTCTTTTTTCATTAAAACAACAAAAATACTTGAGCATAAGACGTATTGCATGTAACTTGAATTAAGAATCGGAGAGAACGTACAGAAACGCATACAACGCATATGCAAAGAACGGATGGTATGGACTTTCAGCCCTAGGTTTTTTTTCGTTACGGAATTTCTTGATTCGGTCGACACCCTCAAGCCTGCGATAAAAGCAATATCTATCTTTAAAAAAACTGAAATTTAACAATAAAAATAAAATATATTCAATTTTGTATTATATCATGCAAATATTTTGCGAATATTTATTTAATTACATTTGTCTCAGTTTGGTAAAAGTATTCTCTTTTATCATATTTCCCGATTTTTTGCCAAATATTTGACGAAATAAAAATGTAAGTTACAATTTTATATACAAATTTTAATCAGCAACTAAACTTTGTTCTGGTCATTAATATTTTGAAAGTAACTGGGAAGGTAAAACGACGAATTTCTTATGCCGAATATTTGACTTCAGTAAAAAAAAAAACATAAATGTATATGAACTTTTCCATGATGTCGAACGTGACCCTGGTGCACATTTTAAGTGTAAAGACAGAAATTCAAAATAAACCGAATTTTCATTTTGACAATAAGTCTAACTTATAGCTCTTAATTAATGCCAAGTTTGATTTTCAGCAATTTTTCCTTTTAAAGATAATTGCAAAAAAAAAAAACACGGCCAACGGATAAAACACTGATTTGAGCGAAACTTGCAGCAATATTTTAATGTGACCAATTGTACAATGTCGAGCACTAATGTCATTTGAAAATAGTTTTAAATTTTACCCAAAAATTATTTACGGCCTGACCCATGACATCGATCGACAACGTTCGACTTGTCGCAGACTTACATTTGAGACAACAACAAAATATTAAAATTAGTTTTTGTTTTGAATGTAAATGTGCGACAAGTCGAACGTTGCCGACATCATGGGTTTGGCCCTTATATTTCTTTTTTTAATTCAATATTAGTCACAGTCGCACGTGACATGTCACAAACAACTTATATTTTCCTCACAATATATATACATATATATTAATTCTTTTGCACCCTTTTTATGAAATTATAAATAAAATATCTTAGTAAAAATGTTTTCAAATTAACAGAAGTAACCATCAAGTACTTTTCAGTTATTCTTCATGTCTTGTGGCAGAGAATTGTTCAAGATTTGTGGTATATGAGCCGATTTGGGAGATTTTGCAAATTTTCTTAATACTAAATACTAGAAAGATTTGTTTTTCTTATCAATTTTAGACCAGTAATTGGTTCAAGTCCAAAATCTAAACAGTTTTTAAGCTTTAAAAAATATTATGCACATTTCCCATTGATCCGTTCGAGAAATACCGTCGAGGGATATTTGTTTATTTAAGTGACTCCAAAAAAGTCCTTGTCATCATTTTTAAAAACCATTTGCTTTTTTCAACTTAAAAAAAACTACATCGAATGCCGAAAATTTTTACTTAAACTGTTTAATTGCTTCAAAAGGTAGTGTTGTCGAAAAATTTAACAGTTGATTCAACAGTACTGGAATGTTAAATTAACATGAAATAAAGTTATTCCAAAGCGTAAAATTTTCTTTGAAGATTACTGCAAATCATGTTAGATTATCATGAAACCAATGTCAAGCAAAATCATATATAAAAACTTTTAAACTAATATGGTTTTCGTAGATTGAAAAAATATTTTTAGTGTGTAACTTATGAACATTATATATCTAAAGCTACGGTCACACTTGTAAAACATTTGCCCAAAAAAAGCGTAACCACTAAATGCTAGCGAAAAATCTTTCAATTCAGACGAAAGTTTGTCAAGTTAAAGAGTATAGAACAATGTAGGATTCAATGACATTGTCTATTAGTTGTTTCCGAAAATGTTTAATTTGATAAACAAGTGTTTAGATCAAAACTTTTTTCATTAGTGTTTGTTGGTTACGCTTTTCTGGGCAAATATTTTACAAGTGTGGCCGTACCTTAAGAAACACCTTATTTACAATAAGTATTTTTTTTCATGAAATTAGTCGCATGAAAATGTTTGATTTGTCACTAGGAGGCCTGGAGGAGCAACTCATATCAAAAAAGTTGCAAAAAATGCATCAGAGATTTATTCTACGTTCTTCTTTATATAAAATTATCTTCAATAGCGCTGCAAATAGAAAAAGTTTCGCGCAACAAAATTCATGAAATTTCATGAAAAAACGCATGCTTTGACTAGTCGCAATATTATTTTATTAAAAAGCTTGATTCTGAAACCCCATCTTTGATCTACTCAGCATTTTGAATATTTTTGTTTTCAGTTCATAAAATTTTACAACATTTTTAAGTCACCTCAGCTAATTATATAAATTTAATTTAAAATTAAAAAAAAAATTATTGTCTATTAACTAAATTTTATAAATATTTGCATATGACTCATGGAAAATCTATATGGCTGGAGAGATGTAAGCAATATTCAACAGCTTAATACGTTGACTAGTCAACTAGTTATTGCCTTATTGCCTTATTAATAAACACCCACGGATAAAGTAAATATTTTATCACCAATAAATTGTTACAAATATTAAAATAAACTAAGGAATAAAAATATAAATGGCCAAAAGAAAAATAAAAACCTGAAGCAATTTGGCAAATTATTATTCAAAAATTATACAAAACTAAATGACAACAAGAACAACAACTTTTTTGCCTAAAACAAAACACCCCTCTCTCATTAAGACGAAAGAAAATGGCAGCGTTTACATTTAACAAAAAGAAAAAATATTCTAGCGCAATTATTACAACCACATAAGAAATACTTGGCAACTAATATTGTCTGCAGCATAAATCATTGACAAATAAATTAAAAGCAATAAATTTGCAATTAATTTTTAATTTGCAACCGATTTTGACAAGCTTTAAAAATCTGGTGGTAAACTATTGGCCAATTATTTTAAATAAATATGAAAACTTGACACATTTGATCGATTATTCGCTGGAGAAAAAAATCAGATACACACATACATACATATAGCATATGTACGTGTTTGTGTGTGTGTTTAATTACTTTAAAACAAAGTAACAAAACAGTGTGCAGTGTTAGCTTAAGGGCACATAACAAAATTGTAGAAAAATTTCAGATCAAAATTAAACAATTAATTCAGATAGTGAGACATTTTTTAGATTTTAACTGAACTATAGTGAATTTTTAATCAGAAATAATTTTTAGTCAGGCTTAAGTTCAGTAATTTCAATTCTTTTATTGAATGAAATATTTTTATTAATTAATGTGAGTTTCTAAAGAAGAGAAGAAAAATTAAATTAGACTTTTAAACTGGGGGAAATACCGATATTTTTCTGTGCAGCAACGCACTTCATCAGCACCCTAGTCTATCTACTTGGGTAGAGATTGTTATTAACATCAGCTATTTAACGTAAATTCTAATGAAACGGAATGTGAGAAATGATTGTAGTGTACAATTATTGATTTACCTTTGGTAAATACATATGTCAGTATCACTATTTATTTCCCCTGTTTTTCCATATTTTCATTTTTCTATTTAGGTTAGCACGAAGTTATATTACTCTAGCTACACCCAGAAAAAAGATTGGTTGGAAATCGGTTAGTCCAATAAAATATCATTTGCATTAACTATATTTCAGTTCACGCTATCAATTTTCTGTTAATCCAAAAAACAATCCATGTTCACTGCCATAAGGGCATAATGGTAACGAATATATGATTGTGACAATACTTAAATTGATTGCATCAACCGAGCGTATGCTTTTGTCATGACTAATTAACTGATTGGTTAACCCAACCGAATAAAATATTACGAATTGAATTTTACTACCAACTTTTAGTATTAGCAACTAAAAAATTGTCGTTCTATATTAAAATTAAAATAAAAACTTTCAATCAGTTGCTGCAACTAACTAGAGGTTGTGTTTACTATCATAGTTTATAGCAGAAAATTAAAAAATTAACTTTTGTGACTTTCAAAGATACAGGGTGGGCCAAAAGAAACCAAGGGGTGTAAAAGTTTAATAACTTTTTTGTTTATTAACTTTTTTTTATTTTTTCTTTCAGATTATATAATATACAAAATGGAAATTTTTTTACACTAAGTATGAAAAATGATGTCTCTTAAATGACCACCGTTTTCAGCTTCGCACTGATGGGCTCTTTTTAGAGCATTTTCCATAACATCTTTCAAAACTTGTGGCTGTAGCGTTCGAATTTCTGCAACAATGTTTGCCTTGAGTTCAAGGATTGTGTCTGGCTTGTTCACATACACTCGCTCCTTCAAAAAACCCCAAAGAAAATAGTCGGGTGCTGTCAAATCTGGCAATCGCGCTGGCCAAATAATTTCCGAATTTCGAGAAATTATTCGCTCTCCCAAAAATTTGACTTAAAAGTGCCATTGTGTCTCGGGCAGTATGGGCAGTGGCTCCGTCCTGCTGAAACCACATACCAGGTCTGTTTTCAAGAGCAGGACGTAAACAATTTTCTATCATAAACCGATACCGCTCTCCATTTACGGTTACAGCACTTCCATCTTCATTCTCGAAGAAGTAGGGCCCAATGACATTTTCAGATGTGATCCCACACCATACTGTACACCTGATGGGGTGCAATTGGCGTTGATGAATGGCTCTTGGATTTTGAGAACCCCAGAACCTACAGTTCTGCTTATTAACAAAGCCATTCAAATGAAAATGAGCTTAAAATAATTGATCTCTGGTTTAAATAATAAAATTCTATTGTTCTGTTTCTCTGTTTAGTTGTGAACCTCTCCATTATAAATTCTCCAAGTGTTGTCTATATAATCTGAAAGAAAAAATAAAAAAAAATTAATAAACAAAAAAGTTATTAAACTTTTACACCCCTTGGTTTCTTTTGGCCCACCCTGTATTATGATTTGTGAATTCTCAAATGGTTTTTGAAAGTCTGTGCATAAGATAACAGATTTGTGGCTTTTCAAAATGTGTGGTTGAAGAAATGTATATAGACATGCTTCACCATTATTAGGAAATAAATTTCAATTAAAATAAACTTATGACAATATGTCAAATAATAAATTTCTTAAATTGTGTATTTTTATTTGCGTTTATTGTTTATTTTTATATCAGCCAGGAAGGCCAATTTTTATTTTGCAGGTACCAATTATGATATTGTTTTAATTATATTAATCAAATTTTCGGTAGCAAGAATAAAATTTATTTCAAATTCCATACTGTCAACCAATTGTTTCTGTTGCTGCAACTATTGGGTTGAGGGTTATAATTAAAATATAGTGGTACCTTAAGAAAATTTCAGTCGATATAGCAGAATTCTATGATAGTTGCTGCAACCGCCAAAATTCAATTGGCAACAAATTCGGTTGTCACAACGAATCTGTTTTCTCTGTGTAGGTATGTTTAACTATTCTTGCTTATCTTTTACGATCATCACATTAATTATTTTTACTTATTCGATGTACCGTCGGTACATACATGTGAGTATTATAGTAGTGGATATTATGTTACTTTTGTTTTTTTTTTTGCTTTCTTTTTTTTACGTTAAATAGCTGATGTTAATAACAATAGATAGACTAGGGTGCTGATGAAGTGCGTTGCTGCACAGAAAAATATGGGTATTTCCCCCAGCTTAAAAGTCTAATTTAATTTTTCTTCTCGTCTTTAGAAACTCACATTAATTAATAAAAATATTTCATTCAATAAAAGAATTGAAATTAATGAACTTAAGCCTGACTAAATATTATTTCTGATTAAAAATTAATTCAGATATAAATTTTACTCAGACTAATTACAGTTGTTCGTGTATTCAAAAAATTGCTTGTTGTATCCTTGAAGTAAGCAGAAATATTAACTTTTTAAGAGACATTTATGTGTGATACTCGTAAGCTGAAGGATTGCGACTCATTGCCATAAGCACTTAACTCATTAATTACTCTCACACAGAACATTATGTTCCAATTAACACCTTTAATTTAAAAAAAATACCAATGATCTACAAAAAAAAATTGATTAACTCAATTAAACTTTTGTTCGAAAAGTTTATTGATCAAAAAGTTAATTGAGTCAAATAAACTTTTAATTAAAAATTTAATTAATTAAAAATTCGTATTGCCTCAACTATGAATTTCAGACATAACTTCTTTAAAATTAAAAATTTTGAATTAAACAGTGAAAAAAAGCATTGACTATCGTTTAAATCAGAAACTAATGTTGAATGTTGTGATGGTTTTAATCAATAAGGAAAACAGATAAAACCAGTTTTTCAAATACCGGTGGGTTATCGCCTCATTACAATAAGCCCTCACTTACTTTGTTGAAATAAAAAAAAAACTTAAGTGCTTTTGATCATATATCCTTAAGTTTAAACTTGTTGTTATCAGTTTAAAATCTCCATATAATTGAAGCATAAATAAATGAACAAGTTTGTACATTAATAGAATATGTTTACTTACATTGCAAACGAAAAAAAAAAAAGTTTTATTTTGTATGATTTTGATAAACTAAGGTTGATTGGAAAGATTTCGAATAAACAAGTTTAAATGTAAGTTTAACATTAGACAGTTTTATCAGAACAAAATTTTTCGGTTTAATACAAAAAAAAAAAAAAAACGTGCAGAAATTTAATAATTGCAATAGGAGGCAGTCAATTCAATCACATCGAACATATCCCAGCAAAAGTTGTTGCCTCGTAATAAGCAAGTTGTTTGCAAAGCAAATTTTTTTGTTTATGATGTCATTATTTTGAAGCATTTATTGTATTGTGTGAAACATATGTGTATTTAAAACTAAATAAACATTGGAATAAACAATTTTTGTTCATTGTTTTTCTGATAAAATTTAAGTTAAAGCTTAAAGTGTTCAGTATAAAAAATAAAAAAGGGCTAATAACTTATATTACAAATTATCTGTTTTACATCGCATGACCTTTCGCCTTTAATTCTACAATACATACATACATATGTCGCTAGTATTAAGTCCATTTGTTTACCAGGAAAATATCTACTGTTTCCAGAATATCGTTTACATTTTACTGGGATATTATAAACACACACATACATATGTATGTATATCAATGCTTATGTGCGTATGTGCAACAAAATACTAGATTAATTTAAGCGTGCCGGTATTTATTGGTGTTGATATTATCTTGAAATAACAGATCTTAGCTGATCGTTCTACGTATAAAGTTTTCGTGGAAACAAAAAGCTCGACTGAAGTTTAATCGATTTAAAAGGGAATAATACATTGTTTGAATAAAAATAGTTAACATGGTACGACAGTGAAAATATAGTTTTTTAAAATACTTACAGCTTTATTTATAAAACTTATTGAGGTTTAATAAATGGTTTTTATTACAATTTTAAATAAAAAAAATTTTCTTAAAAATGTTTTATAAAGCCTTAATAAGTTTTTGGTTGTAGGTTTGCTTGAGTAAATAATTTTTTTCATTTTCAGAAATTCAATTACACTCTCAAAACCCAAAGTTATTGATAAACTTACTCCCTGTTTGTGTAAGACGTTTGAGTTAGAAATCTTGGCGTTTCTGTAATAGATTAAAGTTACAAGTTTCCTTTAATCTATTACAAAAACGCTAAGATTTCTAACTCAAACGTCTTACAAAAACTGGGGGTTAAATATTTTGGGACTTTGTGGGCAAAAGTAGTTTTAATTAATTAAATAATTTTCTAACAGCCTTATGAATTCCCCCTGCAGGATTCTGCTATTTGCTACTTTTGTTAACGTATTCTATCGTAAACTGGCGTATTAGCAATTTTGCATAAAATTTCTTGGCAGTTGATCCAAACGTACTCGTCCCATGACTAAAGACAAAAAGTAGGGAGTAGTGTATGTTGAAGAAAATACCATTTTCGTGATGTGACATTTTAATTGGGACTCGGTCTAATATATTAACCGGCACTGAACAAGTTCGATGTGGCTGGAACTAAGACCTATTAAATGGTATAAATATAATCAGGGCAATTATGAATAAAATTCCGCGAGAAATTTCTCCCTTTTCCAATTAAAATTTTTTATTTTCCCTATTACTTCACATAAGTTGGAATTGTTCGCCGGGAAAAATTTCTCGCGGAATTTTATTCATAATTGCCCTCAATATTAATTGTTCCCTTCAATGAGACCACCAAGTCACTCTAGAACCAGTCCCGCAACTATATTTAGCTTAACTGGTATTTATACTTTTGAAATATGAGTGCTTCTGTGATCAATTGGGTATAGTGAAAATACTATTGTTTCAAATGATTTTTCATTTGAATTTACCTACATAATATTTTGAGTGTGGTGCGCTAGCCTGTCAGGTCGGAGGTTGTCAGTTCGAATCGCATTAAAAGATTTGTTTAAAAATAAAATGTAATTACATTTGTACTCATAACAGTAAAACAATGGATAAATATTCAATTATTACAGTTAAATATCAGAATAGAATAACTTTTGTATGTAATTTTTATTATAATAATACACTGATTATGTCCCTATCATATAATTCAGTGACAATCAATCAATCAATTAACCCCTTCCTGGGCCATCTCCATGTCAAAGTGACCGGTATGTTTCACAGGAAGTGTAAAAACGCGGACTGATTTCTGTCACTTAACTAATCTTTTGTCATTTCCATTTACCGCACGGAAGTTTCTCTAACTTTTTACACATACCTTCCAAAAATTAAGATTTATCGAAGTCATCAAATTAGTTATTTGTTTGTGAGATGATTTCATCTCATTGATCCACTTCTTTAGGTTGGAAAACAGGAAATAGTCACTTGAGGCTAAATATGAATTAATGAATGTTTGCCATGGAAACTACTCCCTCGCATTGTCGTGGTGGAAAAGTACATTTTTCTTGACCAAGGCCGGTAATTTTTTTTTTCAAATACATAGACATTAGATACATTACATAGACCCAATAAGTTGACATAATAAAGGCTGATTTTTTTTAGCAACACTTGTTTGGCAGCACTATTTTTGGCGAGTCAGCTGTTGTTGTGTATCATGTTACTGTTAAACATGTTTAGTTTGGTCCATAATGAACAATGCTTGTAGATTATAAAATTTTTATTATCAAAATTCATGGTCGGCTAAGAAAGTACATCTACACAGGAAAAAATAGACAAGAATTATTTTCAATAAAACCATGTTATTGAATAATATTCTTAATATCAATAATATTTGTCATTAACTTGAATATTGTATTTATCAATATCATATAACATATGTACATATGTATATATGTAGATATGTACATATATACAGATGTACATATCTTTTCACAATCAACTCGCACCAAAATATGTACTTACATACATAGATACATATGTACATATCATTTAATGTCATTTGTTTGTGTTGGTGTGTTCCTTGCTTGTCTATCGACTCAACGTGGTCATGTGCTGATGTTGTTGTTTTTAGGGTTCCGTACACCAAAGTTGAAAAGGAACCCTATTGTATTTTCTCAGGAACCGTAAGAACTACGGACCTGAAATTTGGACAGAGTATGTAGAACCTTGGCCGCTACAACAACAAATACATGAGAATTAAAAATTAAAGGGTGTTCCAAAACGAGCAACGAAAAATTTTAAAATCCCATGTAATATACATATAATTGTATGAACATATGTACTATATTGAAACTTGAAATTTGTAAAATTAGTGTATTTTTATACAGACTACAACAATTAACACTAAAATTTAAAAAAATTTAAATTAAAGGGTGGTCCATCAGTTAATGCAATTTTGACTATGTAGACTAATAGGCAAACACTTGAAATTTTCAAAAACGGTAAAACTAAAAAAACCGAAAATTATAAAATCGCCAAACCAAAAAAAAAAAATATTGCCAAAAATTAAAAAAAATCGCCAAAATTAAAAAAAAAATTCTAACACTAAAATAAATCGCCAAATTCGAAAAAATCGCCAATATGAAAAAAAACGCCAAAATGAAAAAAACGCCAAAAATCGAAAAAAATCGCCAAAACGCGAAAATGTCGCCAAAACTAAAAAAAATTTTAAATAAAAAAAATCGCAAAAATGAAAAAAATCGCCAAAAATAAAAAAAATCGCCAAAATGAAAAAACGCCAAAAACCGAAAAAAAATCGACAAAACAAGAAAATAAAGTGTCAAAACTAAAAAAAGAGCCAAAACTTAAACAAAATCGCCAAAACCGAAAAAACGCAAAAACCGCCAAAACAAAAAAACCGAAAAGACCCCAAAAACGAAAAAAAAATGCCAAAACTACATATTATATAGGATGAAGTTTGTATTAAATTACATATCTAGTGTTCGTACGGAACCCTTCGTGCGCGAGTCAGAGTCGCACTTTAATGAATTTATTTTTTTTAATCAATAAAGTTACCCAAGCAGAAATTGTGACTTTGCCCAAAAAATATGTACCACCACAACACTGTCAATACAAAATTACGACTCTTCCAAAATTTTTGTACCACGACAGTACTCTAAACACAAAAATATGACTTAACGTTTACAAATACCGCGTTATTAATTTCCCAATACGTCGTTTACAATAATTCTATACCGCTACAACACTGTAAGTACAAAAATTTTACTTTAGTTCCCCAAGTACCCCGTTTACAATAATTCTTTATCGCTGCAACACCGTAAATATAAAAATTTTAATTTAATTTGGGAAATTTACATTGTGACGACCTTATAAATATGTATTTAGAGTGTTGTGACAACATTGAAAACAAGAATCGGAGGACTGTCATTCGGCGTTATCATTTTAATATTATGAGTACATTAAAATCATGGTAAACGAATGTTGTACTGATGTTAGTTGTACCCGGAGACAATCGTAGCAACGTCATGCTGATTGACTTTTTCTGCCTGGGTATTTTTAGATTATATCAACGCAATGCTCACATGTAGAAGAAACAGAAGAAATCATGTTTTGCGTGTATTCATTATTTGCGTATCTAATAACGATTTGCTCTTTAGCTGAGTGGTAAGTACGTTAGTCTATTAGTCAATCGATTGCTGGTTCAACTCCTCATCCGAAAGACATTCAATTTTAATCGCAGCCAAGCAAAAACAAACAAAAAGGGGTTGAAAAATGTGACACACACACACAACACAATAACAATTATCACTGAAAATAAAATTTCAGTCAACAACTTTTTTCTTTGATTCATTAAATTTCTTTATTGACTGAAAAAAAATATATTCAATAAACGTCCATGCAATTTTATTTATCAATAATGCAAAAATCGTCATCACAGAAAATTCGAAAGATTTTTTTATTGAATCAACGATTTTCGTGTTTAAATATCAAAATCATTTTTTTTCTGTGTATGCACTTCTTCCGTTTTATGGTCAGTTTGGGCGACCTTCTGAGGCGGCGTCATAATTACATTATTTAACATTAAACCACCAAAATATCATAAGGTTATCAGCCAGTGTTGTTGATGACCGTGAATTATCGATTCGGCGCCATTTGCAGTAATTGGGTTTCTGTTACTGTTTTTTTTTTTTTTTTTTTTTTTGTTTTTTTTTTTGCTAAAATGGAAAAGCTGGACTTGGCTGACATGTGGTTTCAGCCAGACGGTACCAAATGCCACACATCACGCGAAACAATAGCCCAATTGAGAGGCGAGTTCGGTGAACAGTTTATTTCACGTTTGGGGCCGGTCAATTGACCGCCTAGATCGTGCGATTTTTTGTGGGGCTATGTTAAGGCTCATGTCTTGCAACGGTTGACGCACAAAACATTGAATTATATAGATCGTTCTACCGACTAAAATAAAGATTTCATATATTTTTATAAATTTTATGTGTATTTTTTTTTAATAAAATCTGAAAGTTCCTAAAAAATCACGCTATATTTGCAATTGATTATTTTTTATCTGCCAAGATAGTCAATATAGATTGTCAAATACAAACAAAATGATTCAGCTTGTTTAAATGTTGACAGAAGTTCACTTTACACTGTTGACAGAAACAGTGTTATTGAGCCGGTCTTATAACACAAATTTGGGATAACAGACTTTGTTTTCCGCTTTTTGAACAAGCTAAATATAAATAAAAATCTTGCAAAACTGATTCAGTGACAAAAATTGTTTTCTAATGTATGAAGCCGTTTTAAAAATAGGGAATTAAAATAAAGTTGAAACACATTCAGCCTTCTTCAAAATTTGACACTTAAAAATTACATATAATGCAGTTAAATAAAACACTATTATAAGTGTTCTAAAGGATAATTAAAGTTTATGCAATATGCATATTTAAATAAATTTTTTATTACACGCTGCAATTGAAATTTCCCAACCAATCAAACTTATCTAGCCATTGGTGTATACAGACGTTGCTTCAAATTAGTAGACGTAAATAGCTGTCAGTGCAATATAAATCGAATAAAGTTAAGAAATTATATGAAAAACTACTTAACAAGATTTCAAGAGCATAGCAAAAACAGGCAATAAATACATCTATTTTCCTCGTACATAAAGCATATTAAAATTTTACAATTTTTGTTTGCTTTTGTCTTAAACACGAAGATCAAAAGGTAGCAACACGCAACAAAAATATATTGTGGCATATGTATGTATGTACATTCATAACTAAGAGGCAATTGCATAAAACAGTTGCTACAACAGCTAACGGGCAACATGTTAAGTTTTCAGTCATTTATAATAATTGGAGTAAATGTTGCTGCGATTGCAACAGACAAAAATTTGAAATTATTAACACACAACTACACAAACAATCACTCACTCTACATAGCAGCAACATTAGTATCTGCAGCAACTGCAATATTGATGATAAAACATTTGTACAGTTTTTGAAGTACGAGTATATAAGCCAAGAGCAAAGTCGTCGTACCAACAATTGCCGTATTGACAAATTGGCAAATGTGAAACAACAGCAGCAGCGGAGCCAACGATCAGAATTAGTATTGCGTAAATTTTAAATATTATGTGGAATATTTTAAACATCGGCTTCTCTTAAATATTCGTACTACTTTTGCAAGCAAAAACACACCGTTAATGTACATGATTCACAAAAAAATTCAATAGTGAATTTGTAACGACTATTAATGTACTCGTATGTGTGTGTATGCCACAGTCACAACGACAGGTCATTACAAAGGTTACACAAAATCGTTTATTATGTGCTCTCGGCAAAAAATCGATTACTTACGTAAAAATCGTGCCATAAAGGTGAAAATTTGCAAAATGAAAATGTATTTTGAATTTACATACACTACTATACCTCTGCAAAACACCACTTACAAGAACTTTTGCGACATGAGGGATTTTTCAAATGCTTTACTACAGCAAAATCTTCTAATACAAACGCTAAACAACACTGTTGGCAAGGCATTTGTTTCAGTTATTGCAGTTATAGTAGCAGTAAAGAAAAAAATACTTCGTGAGAGAAGAATTTGTGATGCTTGCTTCTTCATATGCATGGGCGCGTATACAAACGTCATGCATGTACATATGTACATACGCACACACGTTGTGTGTATGATTTTTTATTTTTCTGCGTACACACAATTGCACACATGCATTGACATTAGTTGTGTGCGCTTGCCCTGCAAATAATATTGGAGTACGTGGTCCAATCTAGATGAAACAGACTAGTTACATCATGGTTCCATATAATGCAGTCATGGATTATGTCGTTTTCATACAAGCATTGAATGCTGTACGATAAGTGTTCGTGTTTGAACGAATATGATCGTTCTTCCCAGGCACTCACAAATTGTATGCGAGTAGTCTATAACTATTCCATATGGAGTAGTTTTGGGGTTAGTCCAATGTAATGCAAATTTGGACCATGTGGTCCATCACTAGGACATCGCAATGTTAAATCGACCACCTTTTTTCATATCTTTGGAGTAGTTTTGGAGTACTCCAACTCCTCTGTGGACTAGTCCTTACATGCATATATGGACTAGTCGCATTATCTGCAGGGTGCTTTGAAAAACCAACCTTAAACACGTAATAGCTTACCATTTACATCTTACACACACACACACACACACACACACACACACTCAAACGTACAATATGCAAAATAACAAGCATACACGCATCATAACTACTTCTTTTGAGTGTTTGTTGCGAACAAGAAGTCTTCGCGACAACGCTTGTAAACACTCATACACACGTACATCAATAGATCCATCGTGCTTTGCTTATTAAACGAAAGCATTTATTAGTGGTTTATTATAATACATGCCACGAGAACACATTTAAAAACAAGACGTATCTACAGTTCAAGAATCTTTACGCAGGCCTCTAATACACACATACATATACATATACATATTGTCATGTGTAACAAATCATAAATATTACGATGATTTTTTATCAATTTCCATACAATATTACAGTTTGTTATTGTTCAAAGGCTTCGGAACTCAGAATGATTGAGAATGTCTAGGAAAAGCAAGAAAAAAATATTAAGGGTTTTCATGAGAACTCTTAAAATTGCCATTTGTGCAATTGAGCAAACTTGCGAGCAGTGTTTAAAAAACTGAAGTGATTATCATTTCATTTCATTTTGCTTCTGCTTTGGCTTTTGAAAAATACAACAATTTCAGTCAAAGTAAAATCCCAAAACGATTTATGGCCAATTACGCAGTATTTTCAACAGTCGATGATTTGAAAAGTTTGACTTTCATTTTCTTTTGCTTTTGGTTAGTACCGCAAGTAAAAGCAGAAGCAGCTTATATGCTTTTGGAAGTCACAAACAATTACAGTCGAAGGAGCAAACAATTGTGCTTTTATAAGATTGAAGCATTCGCATTAAAGTGGTTTTTGTTCTTGCTTCTTGTCTTTTGTGCAAAAACAACAACAAAAACATGACAAACACCATTAAATAATTGATTGAACCTGCAGAAAGCTTCTAAAAGCAAAAGCTTTTGCTTCTTCGACTGTGACTGTTTGGTATTTAGAAAAGCACACAGGCTGCTTATGGTTTTACTAGCGAAACTAGCGAAAAATCAAACTTTTAAAATCGTCGACTGCTGAAAGAACTGCGCAATTGTTCATAATTCGTTTTCTGCTTCTGCTTCGACTGCGACTGTTGGTTATTTTCACAGGCACAAGCAAAAGCATTGGTTCATTTTAAACAGCTGGAAAAAGCTAAAGCAACGAAAAGTAACAATTTTACGACTTTTGCTACTTTGACTTAAGTTTTTTAAACACTGCTTCATGAAGCCCCTTTTTTCTACTTTTGCGAAAATAGCTAATTAAAATTTGAAACGAAAGTCCAAAATTTCGTTTAATGAAGATAAAAGAAGAAAACTTGAAGAAATTTGTAAATTTATGTACTTTATGTAAAAAAAATGCAGAAGGAAGGTCAAAAAACTAAATTTAGCAAATTATTCACAAAAGTTGTAATTTTTTTTCTTTTTTTTTTTTGTTAAATTCACAACTTAAGTTCGCAAGTCAAAATTCTTTGACAAACTAACTAGGTTTGTGTAAATAAATTTCCATACAGTTTAATGTAAAAACAATTGCACAGTTTACGAAACTTTTGAACGTTTTCATGAAGACCCTTATTATATATTTGCTTTCAGCAAATCCTAATATAATGAATCAAAAAAAGCAGAAATCTACGTCAACGGACACTACACACAGTGGACCAAACACAAGCAACACTGATGATGAAGGTGCAGTGACCTTCGAAAATAGCATATTGTCATCGTTGTGCTATTGTTTGTCAAAATATTTATAACATTGTGCAACAAGAAAAACCAGCCTCAGAAATTCCAACGGGAAATGAAAGTAGACCATTCAGCACGAATTTAATTTTTATGGCCTCTTGAAGTTGGGCATATGTTTTGTGAAAAAATTTATAATTTTTTGCTCTAGTGCAATTTTGAGTAAGTGATCTCTCGGTATTTTTCGATATTAGCAATAAGTTGAATATTTTATTCTGCACTCTGTAATTAAGAAATATTTTACATTAACCCTTCCAGTTGTCAAAAACGACGCCACGTCATACAATATCAGAAAATCAAATTGAAAAATTGCTTTATTTAGTAACTTTAATAACCAGAAAAAAAGTTCAAAGTTTCCAGCTCTGGAACAGTGGTTTTAATTTTTATAATTTTCTACACCAAACTTTTCTTTCCAAAACGTAAAATATATATAATTTATAAAGAAAAATAAAAAAATTAATTAGACCTAGTTATATGGTATATAAAATACCACAAAAAGTGTAAGTTTCCCAACCCTGGAATCACCTTTTTTGATTTTTCTGATTTCTTACACCAATCTCTTTCTTTTAAGAATATAAGATATGTCTAATTTATAGGAAAAAAAAGAACATTTTTGTTTAGTAAGTTACCTTTGTATTAAAGAAGTTAAAGTTTCCCAACCCTGGAAACATCTTTTTAATTGTTTTTTTTTTTTTTTTTAATTTGAAATACAAATTTTATTCGCACTAAAGCAAAATAAGTTTATTTAATAAAAATAATAAAAATTAGTTTTCGGTAGTTAATTTTTTGTATCACAAAAAGTGTAAGTTTTCCAACTCTGAAAACATCCTCTTTAATTTTTCTGATTTCTAACAGCAATCTCTTTTTTTTAATATAACCCAGCTAAAAAAATTATATATGATCCATATATTTTTAATATATGAATGTATTTATATGACTATATATGAATATGTATAAATTCATGTATGGAAATATATGGGATTATACATTGCAAAACTATTATATATGAACTAATATATGGACTAACATATGAAATGTATTATAATATATGAGGATCCATATACAGGATGGGCCAAAAGAAACCAAGGGGTGTAAAAGTTTAATAACTTTTTTGTTTATTAACTTTTTTTATTTTTTCTTTCAGATTATATAATATACAAAATGGAAATTTTTTTACACTAAGTATGAAAAATGATGTCTCTTAAATGACCACCGTTTTCAGCTTCGCACTGATGGGCTCTTTTTAGAGCATTTTCCATAACATCTTTCAAAACTTGTGGCTGTAGCGTTCGAATTTCTGCAACAATGTTTGCCTTGAGTTCAAGGATTGTGTCTGGCTTGTTCACATACACTCGCTCCTTAAAAAAACCCCAAAGAAAATAGTCGGGTGCTGTCAAATCTGGCGATCGCGCTGGCCAAATAATTTCCGAATTTCGAGAAATTATTCGCTCTCCAAAAATTTGACTTAAAAGTGCCATTGTGTCTTGGGTAGTATGGGCAGTGGCTCCGTCCTGCTGAAACCACATACCAGGTCTGTTTTCAAGAGCAGGACGTAAAAAATTTTCTATCATAAACCGATACCGCTCTCCACTTACGGTTACAGCACTTCCATCTTCATTCTCGAAGAAGTAGGGCCCAATGACATTTTCAGATGTGATCCCACACCATACTGTACACCTGATGGGGTGCAATTGGCGTTGATGAATGGCTCCTGGATTTTGAGAACCCCAGAACCTACAGTTCTGCTTATTAACAAAGCCATTCAAATGAAAATGAGCTTCATCACTCATAATCAAATTTTCAATAAAGTTGATTTCATTTCTGGCCAACTCTTGAAATTTAACTGCAAAATTTAGACGTTGCCGATGATCTGCGGGTTTTAATTCTTGGACCAATTGCACCTTATATGGGTATAACTGTAAATCTTTTTTTTAAATGCGCCGTAGTGACGTACGAGACATTTCTAGCTGAGCAGAACGCCTTCTGCCAGATGTTTCTGGTGCTTCGTTAACACTTTGCTGTACTCGTTAAATATTTTCCGCAGTGCGACTTAAACGTGGTCTACCGGTTCGAGGCAAATCTCTTACGCTGCCATGTTGGTGATGACGATTAACTAAGCAACGAATCATCGCTTCAGAGGGCGAAATTCTGACGTTAAAATGTCGACGATATGCTCTTTGCGTTGAAATAATTGATCTCTGGTTTAAATAATAAAATTCTATTGTTCTGGTTCTCTGTTCAGTTGTGAACCTCTCCATTATAAATTCTCCAAGTGTTGTCTATATAATCTGAAAGAAAAAATAAAAAAAAATTAATAAACAAAAAAGTTATTAAACTTTTACACCCCTTGGTTTCTTTTGGCCCACCCTGTATATAAATAAGATTTAATATATGGAGCCATATAAGAATGTATGCATACATGATATCTGACATAAGATCGTTTTTTCAATCAAAAAATCTTGGTATTTTATCACTGGTGAATTGAAAATCCATTAGAAAATATATACGGTATGCAAAGTTTATATGCGTACAGCATTAACCTTTAAAAGAGAAGAACATTTGTTACAAAAAAAACATTTTTGTATGATTTTATACATTGTGGCCTCATTTAATATATCAAATAATCCAAAAAGGATAATTCAGTCATTAATTTTATAGAAAATAAAAAAATTCTCTAGATAAGAAACAAAGTTCATATTATTGCAAAAAATTATATTAAAAACTATTGTTAGACGGACAATTTTTAATTTTATAATTAATTGCATTAGTTTTTAATCTGATTTCTTATATTAAATTTTATGTACGAATATGATTTTTGTGTTTTTTAAATAATTGATTCACCTTTTGAATAAATATGATGAATGAAATAACTTTTAGTTCGTGTTTTACTATTTGACTAAACAAATGTTTCATTAAATACAAATTCCCTGTTCAAAATCTAAAAAAAAGTAATTTTAGTAATTTGATTTATTGCACAGCAGTGCGCCTTTGTGAATCAAGAGAATATGAATATGAACTTTGCATATGTAGAGGGAATATTAACACATACATGTATGAAAATGTATGAATATATATAATCATATATGCCTATATACCCTCATTTTTCGGATCCGAACCATATATGGAATATCATATATGATCCATACATATTTTTTTAGCTGGGAAGATATATTTAATTCATAGAAAAAATTAAAAATTTGTTTTAGTAAGTTAATTTTGTATAATTTTGTATAAAAAATTTAAAGTTTTCCGACCCTGGAAACGTCTTTTTAATTTTTAAAATTTTTTTTATTAGATATTCCAATTTTATTCTTACTGAAGTATTAAATAAGTTTATTTAATAAAAAAAAATAATAAAAATTAGTTTTCGCTAGTTACTTTAGTATGGCAAAATAAAGTTTGAGTTTTCCAGCTCTGAAATTGTTTGCTCGATTTTGCTGATTTTTGATACCAATTTTTTTTCTGACACACCAGTTCAAGACCGAAGTCTCTAGCTTTGATAGAAGCTTCGGAAAACCGATTTCACGTACAGACAGACGGACAGACGGACATCGCTTATTCGTCTTCCCTATGCATAAAAATCGAGAATATATATACTTTATGGCTCGCTTATTAATATTGTGGAAATTACAAATGGAATGACAAACCTATATAGGTATATACTTTTACCATTTTTTGGTAAAGTGTATAAAAATATTATTGCCGAAGATTTTTAATTTTATATTTTTCATAAATCCATAGTAATGAAAATATATAAAAAGCCTTACAGTGACTTTTCAATACAAAACAAAATCCACTTCTTTAATAGATTTTGTCAAAATCTACTTAAAATCTGGTAGCACTTAGTAACACAACTATCGTTTTTGTCAAATTTGTACTAAAAAGACAGTATATGTACTTAAAAAGGTGTGTGAATTGGCTATATTGCAGTTGTTGTGTTGAAGTTTTAGAAAAATTTGAGTTAATGGGTTCTGTTTTGGATACAAGATATTGATAAATGTCAAAAAAAAAAAAAAAAAAAATTGGTGTAAACGGTACAGGTTTTAAGAAAGATTTTAAACAAAATCTGCTAGCTTTTGTGCGGGTATAAATGCGCTATTGGAATTTCTTTATGGCATTGAAATAAAAAATAGTAACAAATATTTAGATATTAGAAAATGCAGCTCAATTTTAAAAGTTTTAGCTAACTACATACTAGTGATGTAACGAATACGAATATTTGAAACGATATTCGTTAATACGAATACGAATACGAATATTATATGCAATATGAAATATTAAAAAATTGTTATGAAAAAGGACTTCACACTCTTGTTGGCGTACTTTAAAGTTACTACAAAGTACACAAAATTTTAATGAACGTCATTAAATAATATTTGAAAATGATACAAAGCACAAATTTCTATAAAAAATTAATGTATTTGTACAAACTAAAATTTTTAGTCATTTATTTAAATTTCGTTTATTTCGTTTCGCATTTATTTATTTAATTTCTTTGGAAAAATATTCGTATTCGTATTCGCCTGAAAATGGCCGAATATTCGACAATTCGAATACGAATACGAATATTCGTGCATCACTACTAAAGGGTGTTTTTTTAGAGGTATAGAACTTCGAATTGAAATAAAACACAAGAAAATCGTTTTAATGTCCATCAATTTGGCTTTATTGGAAGGATAATTTTATGCCATTAATGTTTAAATATGATTTCGGGCATGTGGCCGCCGCGGCTGGCTCGAATAAAGCCAATTCTACAGGTCCAATTTTCAACCACTTTTTCGAGCATATGGGGCCGTATGTTGGCAATAACGCCACGAATGTTGGCTTCCAAATCCCCTAACGTTTCTGGTTTGTTGGCGTAGACGAGCGACTTCACATATCCCAAAAGAAAATAATCCAATGGTGTCAAATCACACGATCTTGGTGGCCAATTGACAGGTCCATTCCGCGAAATTATGCGCTCATCGAATGTTTCCTTCAATAAATCGATTGTGACGTGCGCTGTGTGGCATGTAGCGCCGTCTTGTTGGAACCACAACTCATCCACATTCATGCCATCCAATTCGGGAACAAAATAGTCGGTTATCATGGCTCTATACCGGTCTCCATTAACGGTAACTGACTCTCCAGCATTATTTCGGAAGAAGTATGGCCCAATGACTCCACCAGCCCATAGAGCACACCAAACAGTCAGTTTTTGTGGATGTAATGGCGTCTCAAGGGTCTCATGTGGATTCTCTTCACTCCAAATGCGGCAATTTTGCTTGTTGACGTAGCCATTCAACCAAAAATGAGCCTCATCACTGAACAAAATTTTGCGATGAAAATCAGCATCGAGATCAATCTCATTTTCGGCCCATACACCAAAATCACGACGCATTGCATGGTCTCGCGGCTTTAATTCTTGCACAAGCTGGATCTTGTAAGGTCGCAAGCCAAGATCTTTGCGCAAAATCTTCCATAAAGTTGATGGACAAAGCTCCAATTGCTGTGCACGGTGGCGAATCGATTCATTCGGGTCCTCTTCAACACTTTGCTCTACAGCGGCAATTGTTTCTTCGGTGCGCACTGTTCGACGTCTCTGCGGATGCGTATTATCACATAGAGTAAACGTAGTGCGAAAACGATCCATGGTTAACCGAATTAATTGCTCTGATGGACGATTATGTCGACCATAAAATGGACGGAGCTTGCGGTAAACTTCGCGAACTGAACCATTATTTTCGAAATAAATTTGCACGATTTGCAAGCGTTGTTCTTTTGTCAACCTGTTCATGATGAAATGGCAAACCAAACTAAATATTAATCACTTGACAGCTGACAAAATGGCCGCCAGTTAAAAAAGTGATGCCAACTTAAAGTTCTATACCTCAATAAACAACACCCATACATGCACATAAATATACAATGCAATACGAGTATAAACAAAAATAACTACTCTCACTCTATCACAAATTGCACAAAATTCCTATTATTATCTTAAATACTTGCAAATTCTTTGAGAACTTCTCTAACAGATAAAAAAAACTTGTTAATGGAATTTAATATCAAACGAAAATCACAGATTTTAATATAAATTTCACTTAAGCTATTCAATTAATCCTTTCGCGAAATCTCAACTGCCACCCATTAATTATGTCGCAATAGACATTTTTCTTAAAATGTTGAACCACAAAAATAAAATGGCTTTTGAGCCGCGCACATGTATACAGTACATTCGAAAAGTAAAACGTACATAAGTGACAAATGGCTAACATTAATTGCCAATAACCATAATAACACCATTGATGGGTTTCTTAACTAGCTAAGACGGTTAACAAATGCTACAATTAGAAATTTGAAAAACTTTTTTTCCCTCTGCTGTAGCTGCAATTGATGTTGCAGTATATTTTGCCGTTTGTTGCAAAATACTGCAACATCAACTGTATGGCCTCAATGCGTAGGTAAATTATGGACGTGCGACATGATTGAAGGAGATGTGAACAGGCACTGGTTGAGTACGAGTACAACAAACAGCAAATACATCAAATGAGTTATTAACCACGCAGCAAACAACATATTTAAATCAATTTACCAATAAGCAATTTGCAACATCGACAGCGTCGCAACATACTCGCAAGCAACGTGGAAAACACAATAATAAAGAGTTTTTTCAAATGAAGAAAAACATCTTTAAATGCATTCAAGAAGTTCAAAGAATGGATAGTTACAGCTAAGTATGTACATAAATGTGTATGTATGTATGTGTGTGTGTGTGTGTGTGTCTGTATGTTTAGAGTATGTTTTATGTTTGTATGTTGGCCACAACATTGGGAGGATGATTGAACGGAATGATGCCAGAAAACAGTTTACATTAAGGTGGCAAGATTTTTCTTAAATGCAACTTTTCTATAAAATTGATTAGTTACGGCAAGTTTCGTATACTGAAGATGCCAATTATACATGTGATGAGTTTTTAATTAACAAATCGATAAAGAAATATTTAATTATTAGACAAAGATTAGCAAAACAGGAAAAAATCTGTTGTGCTAATTTATTAATATAAAATGAATAACTATTCCTTTTACTAATTAAAAGTATCAATTTGAAGTTTCATTTATTCAATTAAATTGTACATTCGTTGAGTAAATTTACGTGTAAAAACTCAATTGATATTAGCAATTTGTTTACTGGTGCAAATTAAATTTTTTTATTGACATTAAAAGATTTTAATTAAAATGTATTACACACACGTATTTAATAAATTAATAAAAATTATTTTTGAGACATTTTTAGATTTAATTGAACTGTAGTGAATTTTAATCAGAAATAATTTCTTATTCGGGCTTAAGTTCAGTAATTTCAATTCTTATTGATGGAAATATTTTTTATTAATTTATGTGAGTTTCTAAAGAAGAGAAGAAAAATTAAACTAGACTTTTATTAAGCTGGAAAAAATACTGATATTTTTCTATTCAGCCACGCACTTCATCAGCACCCTAGTCTATCTACTTGGGTAAAGATTGTTATTAACATCAGCTATTTAACGTAAATTTTCAATGAAATGGTATATAAGAAATGTTTATTGTGTATACAATTATTTATTTACCTTTGGTAAATACATTTGCAAGTATTACTATTCATTTTCTGTTTTTCCATTTTTCATTTTCTATTTAGGTTAGCACGAGGTTATATTACTCTACTTAAATATGTTTAACTATTATTTTTTATAAATTTTTATTTATTGATTTGCCCATATTTCGACCAACTTTGTTGGCAATCGTCATGATATACATAGGCTTAAATTTAAAAATATAAATTTATTGATATCTCGATCAGTGATGGGAAAGTTGATACGATCGTACTTTTTTTGATACTATTTAACATGAAAAAGTACCGTAGTACTCCCCCAACACATTTGATACTCCCACGCTCAACTTAGAAATGCAGTCAAATGATGCGCGTATGCATATAATTTTGCCAAGAATTAAATTTCTTTTTCGGTAAATGGCACGAAACTTTATTATTAAAGCTATTTTAGAAAAGGGTTTATCTTTCGAAATTCAATATAAACGAAAACCAATGATATTTTCTGTGCCTTAGAAGTTTATCTATGTATATTAGTGTTGTCATTCGAACAAAAATTGTTCGAATATTCGAACAACTTTTTATCATTTTTGTTCGAACGAACAAAAATATTCAATTTAGTATAAAAAGTTATTCGAATCATTTTTTCCGAATATTCGAATATTCGAACAATTTCCTTAACTACTTTATATAAAAAGTATTTTACATTCCATTAGAGCCATTTCACACTATGCCTTTTTAGCCTGCCTTGTATTGACAATTTTCTTTTAAACCCCCTACGAAAAGTCACACACGTTTACATTAAGCCTTTTTTATTCATGCCTTTTTAGCATTTATATACACGTTTAATGCTGAGAGTACGAAAAAGGCAAAGAGAAATGTCATAAGTCCCCTCGAATTTTTATTTTGTGCCTTTTGTTCTAGCCCGCAAGCTTCTCACCCCCTCTCAACGACAAACTAAAAAAGCCTGCCTGCACAGGCAAGCAGAAAAGGCACAGTGTAAATTGCGTCTTACTTTTTAATTTGTTAACAATATGCTATTAAGTAATCAAATTAATTGTGTAAGTTTGTTTGTATGTACATATATATACAGGGTGGAGCAAAAATAACCTCTTGGTGGTGATCAAGGATGGCTTGAGCGTATGTTAGACGCGATTGGCGGTCAGCAGCTAACAGCTGATGCACCGTCTGGACTTTGTACGGAAATATCTTCAAATCTTGTACCAAAATTCGCTGTAAAGACCGTCGACTGATTGATACCCATTTGCGTGGCACGTCGTCTGGTCGATGTCGACGGCGCTTCCATGACATCCCTGGCTACAGCAGCAATATTCTCTGCAGAACGGCTACTCCGGGGTCTGCCACGCCTGGCAGCATCTCGTGTTGTGCCAGTCTCTTCGAGGCGAGCGGCTAAACGTCGCAGTGTTTCACCAGTAGCCGTTGGACGGCCAGGAAATCTGCGACGAAATTCACGACCGATTATTGGTCAAATAAATAGTCACCAATATTCCGCGTTCTGGAGCAGTGTAGCGTAACATTGTTTATTAACGTGTATTTCGCATGTGTTTACTACACAAATGTCAAAACAGAACTGACATTAGGAGCCAATCGCAAAATTTTTAGCATTTTCTGATAGGAGGATTACTTTTGCGCCGCCTTGTACATACATATGTTCGCTAAACTCATCTTTTTTCTTTCTGAGAAAAGGTAATGCTTCTTTCATGGAATTAGAAGGTTTCTTATAGTTTCTGATAAAGAGATTAGAAAAAAACTGATTTTCTCTAATCAAAAGCGTTAAAAATCGAATTATTGAACGACGTAAAAAAGGCATTAAATACCAACTTTTTAAAATACGTCACAAAAAGAGAAAAAAATGTATAAGTTTGTAATGTGTGTCTGTGTATCTGTTTGTTTTTACGAGTCCACGTATAGATCAAACGGCTGGACTGATTCTGATTTAGTTATTTCTGTTTGAAAGGTAACTTGATCGAAAGTGTTCTTAGCTATGTTTGAAGAAAATCGGTCCAGCCACTTAGAACGTATCACATCGTTTTCAGATATACTCTGTTAGATCTGCGTGCCTTTGACGCCGTAGCTCCCGAACGGCTTGACCGATTTTAATTTGCTTTGTTTTCGTTTGAAAGGTGACATGATCGTATATCTTCTAATTTATACTTAAAGAAAATCGGTTTAGTCGATTGGAAAATATCTTAAATTTTCTATATATTAATTTACTCTCTTCTTTTTTGCGATTCTGCTACTTCAATGGTATTAGTGGAGCATAGAGTTCTTAACTTATACTACAGCGTCAACTGCGGCAAAGGTTCTTAAAATTTTTAGGTTTTGTTATTAAGATTTCTAAATCTGTTATTGAAATCATATGTTTTTCTTGTGTAATGAATAATTTTTCGTTTGTTAATAAAAAAAATTAAACTAAAGGTACGGTCACACTTGACAAACATTTGTCCAAAAATGCGCAACCACTACATACTAATGAAAACCGTTTTGATTCGGACACGAGTTTATTAAGTTAAACAGTTTCCAATACTGTTGTTATAGAATATTTCCTATTAGTTATGGTTGAAGCTGATTATCTTAACATATACGTGTCTGAATCAAAACTTCTTTAATTAGTATTTAGTGGTTACGCTTTTTTGGGCGAATGTTTGTTAAGTGTGAACGTACCTTAATACACATACGCATCGTTTTTTGTTCGTTCGAATATTCGAACAAAAGTTCACAATTATTCGTCTGTTTGAACAAGAAAAAAATCATGAAATTTTATTCGAACAAATATAAAAGACGAATAATTAACAACACTAATGTATATATAAACACAAATCATGTTGAAACAACTGTTTCAAATCGGTTAAGAAAAAAATTTTAAAAAGTTTTATATTAAATTCTATCAAGTTCTAAAGGCAAAAGTAGACTTTGACAATGAAATATTAGTTTGGTTTAGTAATACCCCTTTTAGATACGCAAAATTTAGTCTTAATTCAGCTGTGTGAAAGACAGAAAGAAAAAATACCATCTCTTTTTGGCCTTCTCCCAGCTGAATTAAGACTTTGAAAAGTATGAGCTTTACCCTGGAAATGTTTTATCTGGTAAAACCAACATCATTATACTTCTTTTAATTAAAATGTTTCCCAGCGGAAAGAAAAATTTTGAAGCTATTAACAACCAATACTTGTATAGAGCAGAGAAACAAGTCGACCGGCTCGAAGCCGACGGCGCGCCGCTGCCGGTTATTTTTCTGTATATCACGCCGCCGCCGATTGTATCGGCTCGCTTCGGCTCAAAACCAGCCGAAATTTTGTCTGCTCAAAAAGACAAATTTCTGAAAAAAAATTTTGAAAATCAATTTCCAGTTTCAGTTTTTATTTTTTCTTTAAATTTTCATATAGTTATTTGCGCCGCCGAAAATTCACTCGGCGCGCCGCCGGTCACAAAACTACTGCGCCGCCGCCGCCGATAATTTTGCCTCGACTTGTTTCTCTGGTATAGAGCACTGGCTGATATGAAAGAACTGAAACTATTAACAACAGAAAATATACATATACATATGTATAAAAACGCATTAGATGAATACATGTTCCACGATATATCGAGAGTAGCTTACGGAATTTTGTCCATACCTCACTCCTCTACAAATGTCGAAAGGATTTTCTCTTACCAAAATCTCATGAAAATAAAACAAAGGAACCGGTTTTTATGTTCCAACCGTATCAAGTCTTATCCAGGCCAAAGATTTATTGAAGTCTAAAAATGCATCTTGTTATAATTTTGACATTTGTGCATGCATATGTATATAATTTGTGTCCTTTTTTTATTTCTTTTTAAATGAATTTTTTACCATTTTTGTTAATAAAATTTAAATAAAAATATAATAATAATTTTTGGTACTCTCAGGATCAAAAAAGTACTCAAAAAAATTTTTTTTGATACCGAAATGTAAATCTTATTTCCCATCACTGATCTCGATACTCAAGTGAGTATGAGTATAAAGCATCAGCAAGCATAATTACTTACTATTATTCATTCAAATCTATGAGTATCAACAGAAATAAGGGCGCACATCGGTAGGTTGTAGTTCGATCAAACAAATATAAATCAGAAAAGTAAGTCATTATATGACAAGTAGTTGTGATGGCAATGTGTAATTTTTTGCTGGGCTGTTACACCCAGAGAAAAAACAGCTTAAAATTAATAAAAACCATATTGCATGAATAAAAAACATTAACGAAAATTAAAAAAACAGAAAATGAGTTTAAAGTTTTCAGAATTTCTATCTATATTCATTTAGTTTTTCTCCTGAATTTTTTGTTCAAAGTCTACTGAAGAGTTTGTTAATCAGAAACTAAATGCTTAATGAGCAACAAAAAAAAAATCGTCATATTAAAACATTACAGACTTAGCGACAAATAAATATACTTCAGCATACAAGCTATTTGAATGAAAATTTACCCACACAGAAAAAAAATATTCCTGCAATAAACAACTTTAATTGAAAATAAAACCAAACACCAATTATAAATGTATTTAAGTCAATTAAACTTTTGTTTAAAATTTGAATTAATTACAAAGTTCAATTGACTCAATTATATTTTTAATTAATTTTTTATTTTATTTTTAACAGAAGTTGTTTATTGCAGGAATATTTTTTCTGTGCAATATTAATGACGGTGTGAGTTTAAATTCTGCAATATTATTAGTTCAGGAATCCATTTTCTTTAGTTATGGCAGTTGTAGTAAATGGGGAATATGACCTTATTGGGAGAACAACTATGAATTTGTGTAATATTACGTAAAAGCACTTACACATTTAAACTAATAAAGACTTTTCAAGCACAAAATTTAGTCCTAGTCTAGATGACGCAAGTTTTTTACAGCAGTTATTTATTCCTTGAATTTTGCATCTGCTTTTATTACAAAGAAATTTTTCTTGCGGAAATTTTTTATATTAACAAAGTCAGAATTTTTGGAAGAAAAATCTATGATTTTTACTCATAATGTTTTTGTAAAAATTTTTTTCTTTGATAATTATAAATTATATAACTCTTCTCAATTCACATGAATTGACTTTTTGTTGAGAAAAATAAAATTATTTCGAGAACAACTGTGAAATTGTAAGGGAATATTTATTTTATTGTATGCTTGTATTTATATGGATTTATATAACTCATAAAACTCACATACAGTATGTTGGCACAAAGTGACTTTAAAATGCAAAATGACCAATAAAACCTTGCAGTCATATTCATATGAAAACTAACAATAAAATTCATCTAGCGGAATTTCAATGTTGTGTCACTTGAAAACACAAACAAATGATTTTGTAGAGGTTGAGCAGGAAAGGGCAACAATACCAACCTAGAAGTATGTAGATCAGCAAATATAGACAGCTAGACACTCTGACAAATAAATTAAGGGAAAGGGATAAAATGCAATTGAAGTTGAAACCGTTTGAAATAAGTAATTCTAGTCGTACTATATTCAAGCGTTTGGAAAATCCAACGACACATATGTATGCAGCCAAACACGTTTGCGTATGCAGCCATACTCACACACACACACACACACACGCAAGACCAGAAATATTTGCTATTGAAACTTCTTACTTTAATATGGAAAAATATTAATTTACAGTATTAATTTATTAATTATATTTATTTTTAAGTATCTCAGTACACAATTTCTATTATATTGAAAGCTTTTGAATTAATGCGACGCGTTCTAATTTTTAAGTTGCAGCTTTTCCCTTAGTGTAGGCATAGCCTAGACTAAATTCTCTATTAAATTTTCTCCACTGTAGAGTTATGAATTAATGGTATTTTTAGCTCAGGTTTATTGAGCGTTTTCGCACTTTCGATTCCTTTCATAAAAGTTCAATTATGGGTAAAATAGCTTTATACAAATCACTTACTTCAACAACTACAAACATACAGGGTGGCCGATGACATTTTTCAAAAAGTGGCACCAAATAGGAGATTTATCAAAAAAAAAAGTGCAAAATTAAAAAAACCAGACAACTGAACTATAAGTTGTTATTTTTAATGTAAAAGTGGCCAGGCAGTTGAGAAAGTGGCAATTCGCTACTTTAGTCGGTCAAACGGTCACGCTGCTTACATATATTTCTGGCAAAATTTATCTCAACAATGTACAATAGTACATTGTATAAAAAAAAGTTATGCGTACGTATGCCAGTGTATAAAGAATAATAAATATCGGTACATACAGGTATGAAATAAAGTGCCCAAGGATATACGCAAAAATGAGAATGGATTGGTATGAATATTTACAAGTACAGGGTGGGCCAAAAGAAACCAAGGGGTGTAAAAGTTTAATTACTTTTTTGTTTATTAACTTTTTTTTATTTTTTCTTTCAGATTATATAATATACAAAATGGAAATTTTTTTACACTAAGTATGAAAAATGATGTCTCTTAAATGACCACCGTTTTCAGCTTCGCACTGATGGGCTCTTTATAGAGCATTTTCCATAACATCTTTCAAAACTTGTGGCTGTAGCGTTCGAATTTCTGCAACAATGTTTGCCTTGAGTTCAAGGATTGTCTCAGGCTTGTTGACACACACTCGCTCCTTCAAAAAACCCCAAAGAAAATAGTCGGGTGCTGTCAAATCTAGCGATCGCGCTGGCCAAATAATTTCCGAATTTCGAGAAATTATTCACTCTCCAAAAATTTGACTTAAAAGTGCCATTGTGTCTCGGGCAGTATGGGCAGTGGCTCCGTCCTGCTGAAACCACATACCAGGTCTGTTTTCAAGAGCAGGACGTAAAAAATTTTCTATCATAAACCGATACCGCTCTCCATTTACGGTTACAGCACTTCCATCTTCATTCTCGAAGAAGTAGGGCCCAATGACATTTTCAGATGTGATCCCACACCATACTGTACAACTGATGGGGTGCAATTGGCGTTGATTAATGGCTCTTGGATTTTGAGAACCCCAGAACCTACAGCTCTGCTTACTAACAAAGCCATTCAAATGAAAATGAATGTCGACGATATGCTCTTTGCGTTAAAATAATTGATCTCTGGTTTAAATAATAAAATTCTATTGTTCTGGTTCTCTGTTCAATTGTGAACCTCTCCATTATAAATTCTCCAAGTGTTGTCTATATAATCTGAAAGAAAAAATAAAATAAAAAATTATTAAACAAAAAAGTTATTAAACTTTTACACCCCTTGGTTTCTTTTGGCCCACCCTGTATAAAAAATATTCGATATGTTGCTAGAGTAGCCAAACGTTTTTGATGTGTAAACATCTATACGCTAGGGGGTAAAAATTTTTTGGCTTTGATTCTTTGCTGAGATTTCTTTGCTGAGATTTCTTTGCTTTTTGCTTTTGCTTTGCCTTGTCAAATCGGTGTGAGCTATGTATGAGTGTATTAGTGTTTGAAAGAAGCAATACCAAGCAGAGAAACAAGTCGACCGGCTCGAAGCCGACGGTGCGCCGCCGCCGGTTATTTTTCTGTATATTTCCGTACACCAAAGGTGAAAATGAACCTTAAGAGCTGCGGACTTGAAATTTGGACACAATATGTAGACATTTGGCCACTACAACAACAAATACATGAGAGTTAAAAACTAAAGGGTGTTCCAAAACGAGCAACGAAAAATGTTAAAATCCCATGTAATATACATACAATTGTATGTACATATATACACTTGAAATTTTAAAAGTTAGTGTATTTTTATACAGACTACAACAATTAACACTAAAATTTAAAAAAAATTTAATTAAAGGGTGTTCCATCAGTTAATGCAATTTTGAATTTGTAATTTAGACAACTTGCTGTATCTTGGAAACCGTAAGAGCAAATGAAATGTTCAAAAAAGGTAAAACTAAAAAATCAAAAAAATATAAAATCGTCAAATATAAAAAAAATCGCCAAAAACAAAAAAAATCGCCAAAACGAAAAAAGCACCAAGTTTAAAAAAAATCTCTAGGACTGAAATAAATCGCTAAAAACCGGAAAAATCGCAAAAATGAAAAAAATCCTTTAACAAAAAAATCGCCAATATGAAAAAATCGCCAAAATGAAAAAATCGCCTAAATAAAAAAACCCCAAAAACAGAAAAAATCGCCAAAATGAAAAAACTCAAAAAAACAGAAGAAAATCGCAAAATGAAAAAATCGCCAAAAAGAAAAAAATTGGGAAAATTAAAAAAACCAAAAAAGAGAGCTGTAGAGCAAAGTGTTGAAGAGGACCCGAATGAATCGATTCGCCACCGTGCACAGCAATTGGAGCCGACTAACCGACTATTTTGTTCCCGAATTGGATGGCATGAATGTGGATGAGTTGTGGTTCCAACAAGACGGCGCTACATGCCACACAGCGCACGTCACAATCGATTTATTGAAGGAAACATTCGATGAGCGCATAATTTCGCGGAATGGACCTGTCAATTGGCCACCAAGATCGTGTGATTTGACACCATTGGATTATTTTCTTTGGGGATATGTGAAGTCGCTCGTCTACGCCAACAAACCAGAAACGTTAGGGGACTTGGAAGCCAACATTCGTGGCGTTATTGCCAACATACGGCCCCATATGCTCGAAAAAGTGGTTGAAAATTGGACCTGTAGAATTGGCTTTATTCGAGCCAGCCGCGGCAACCACATGCCCGAAATCATATTTAAACATTAATGGCATAAAATTATCATTCCAATAAAGCCAAAGTGATGGACATTAAAACGATTTTCTTGTGTTTTATTTCAATTCAAAGTTCTATACCTCTTAAAAAAACACCCTATACATACAATTGTATGTACATATATACACACTTGAAATTTGTAAAGTTAGTATATTTTTAGACAGACTACAACAATTAACACTAAATTTAAAAAGTTTAAATTAAAGGGTGTTCCATTAGTTAATGCAATTTTTACTTTGTAATTTTGACAACTTGCTGTATCTTGGTAAGAGCAAAACTCTTGAAATTTTCAAAAACGGTAAAACTAAAAAATCAAAAAAATATAAAATCGCCAAATATAAAAAAATCGCCAAAAACAAAAAAAATCGCCAAATCGAAAAAAGCACCAAATTAAAAAAAAATCTCTAGGACTAAAATAAGTCGCGAAAAACCGGAAAAATCGCGAAAATGAAAAAAATCCTTCAACAAAAAAATCGCCAATATGAAAAAATCGCCGAAATGAAAAAATCGCCTAAATAAAAAAAACCCCCCAATAACAGAAAAAATCGCCAAAATTAAAAAAACCCCAAAAAAACAGAAAAAATCGCCAAAATGAAAAAATCGCCAAAATAAAAAAATCGCCAAAATGAAAAAAAATTGCGAAAACTAAAAAAACGCAAAAAGAGAGAAAAAAACGCCAAAACGAGAAAAAAGCGAAAAAACTGAAAAAAATCGTTCAAATTGAAAAAACTTAAAAAAGGAAGAAAGCTAAATCAAAAAAAAATGATCAAACCCGAATGTGCGCGAGTCAAAGTCACACTTTACTGAATTTATTTTAATTGCAATGCGTACACAACAACAAGAAGAGCAACAACTAAACGATGAACAACAGGAATTAAAAATTAAAAAGTAAAAGTAAAGGCATTTACCATAGATGACCACTGCAATACCACTAAACTTTCAGTAAAAACAATAAAAAATGTTTAACAAGTAAATTTTTACTGATTACTAAAAATTTTTTCTACAACTTTTATAAATTGCCTAAATGATATGTTATATGATGAGGTGCATTGAATTTTCAGTAATCAGTAATGCCCGTATTCATAATGAAATTCTACCAAGTGACTAAATGTTTTCCATACAAAAGTTTCAAAATTTTAATGAAAAAACTTTGCCACTTGCTACAATTTTATTATGATTACGGCCCTACGATTTTACTGGTAATGCAAATTAAATTTCATTAGCTTTTGAATGCAGTACATATACATATACTGCAGTGCTCCCATTTACTAACCAAATAAGTTTAATAAAAAAAACAAAAACCAACAAATTAATATGTATTTACAATATTGAAAGTTTTGATACTTTTAATTAAATAATTTAAAAAAGATACTAAAAGCATAAGTACTTCCAACTTAAAAAAAAAATTTCATTACTAAATGTTTACACATCTCCTCTGTGATCGGACTCACATTGCTTTTTTATTCATTGTCTTTATCTCATACATACATATACATGCAATAGTGATGGCATCGTGAGAAATTTTTCACTCACGATCATGCACGCTTAAAAAGAAAGATTAAAATAAATTATTCACAATCATGCATGGCAATGCTTGATAAGTTAAGCCGCCCCCATCTCTAATTTGTAGGTGCATTAGATCGGATCGTAAAAAGATGTGCGAATCAGCCTTGAGGAAAAAATTTATTTTAGTGGCGTTTCTGAAGCATTCAGTATTTCTTTTAGATATTTTGTCATTGTTTTAATTCCGACTGGAAATTTCTGAATAGTTTTTAAAGGTTTAGCTTTAATTTTCTTTGGTGGTATTTAAATCGCACCTCAAAATAACAATTGTTTTCAAGCCAACGAGAATGGCTCACGAGGGCTGATCGTATCTAAACTCGGCATTCCAGACTTTGATTTTTGCTTAGGAGTTATCAAATTACATATAAAGTGCTATTTTCAGGTTTATTTTAAAGTTCGGAACTCTTAGAGACCAGACGATTTTGTTCCTTACAGGCAAGTACCGCTATAACCGTAAAAAACATTTTTTTTCCAATTCAAAAAAAAATAACAAAAATAATTAAGAGTCAGTTAACCAACTTTAATGGAATGCAACTGTAATACTAGGAAACAGCTGATAGATATTGTTATGTGAAAAGTATTGAAAATGGTTATAGAGATGTAACCGGAATGTAAGAATATGTACATTGCTTTGGACATAACAATTAGGTATGCAACGAATACCACTTTAGCGAAAGCGAAAGCGAATGAGAAAACGAATAATGCATGTGCATATTTGCGAAAGCGAATGCGAATGTAAATACTTACAATACGAAAAAAAATCACATGAAACTAAATTTTTTTAAGAACATGAAGTTGTGTGATATAAATACTCGTAGATGTTCTAGATATGGCATTAAAAAAATAGAAATTTTAGGGAATCAACCCATTCGTACTTTGGCCCTACAGCCTGGTACTCTGTTCAGCATTTCATGTGAAATTCTATCAAAATACATATAAACAAAAAATTGGAATGAATTGTTCATGAAAAAGAATCTTGGGAAAAAAATATAAAATATATCTTCAACATTTAAAGTTTTCATGTGAAATAATACTCCTATGAGTGGCACTTGTTTCGCATGGAATTTACAAAAAACAAGGGCTGGTTTATATTGTTAGCATTTGAAATTTTCTGTTCGAAGTAATGAATGGTAATCAACATTTTTCAAAAGTTTGAACAGACTAGTCTTAAGTAGAAAATATTTTCGTGCAACTCAAACACTGCTTTTTTTCAAAAACTGATAAATATTTCCAAACTCAGCTGGATTTTGGATTCATTCTGACAATTACTATTTGTACAAACGTTTTCCGCTAAAATTTTAAAGCTTTGTTTAGAATCGTAAGCTATTTTCGTAAAAGAAGTACAAATTTTTTTGTTTTTAGTATTCGCTTGAAAAATTAGCATACATTTTAGCGAATGCAAGTAGCAAAAGTAAGCGAAAAGATTGCGAAAGCGAATGCGAAAGCGAATGCGAACATTCGTTACATCCCTAATAACAATTTCGATCAGCTGTTTCACATGCTCTAAAGGCTCCGTTATCACAGTTGGGATATTTCGAATTCGAATACGACATTTTGATCAATGATAAAAGAAAAAATTTTGTGATGTTCTTTAATCTATTACAAAAACGTGGTAGTGGAAGGCGAAAAAAAATAATAAAGGAATAATAAAGCCCTTAAGTATATATCGGTGAAAATTATTTTATTGCATATGTGACAAAAGATGCACACAGAAAAATTCCATATCAAAATTTACGAAAACAAGGTTAACTTAACATTTTTCAGCAATGATTTTGCATAATATGAGTTTCATGTTGATTCAACATGATTTATAATAATATTCAAAGAAAATTGTTCCTTTCGAAATAACTTTCATTTCATATTGACTTAATATTCCAAGTACCATTAAACTAAAGTAAAGAATCATGTTGAATCAAAGTTATTTAAAATTGAAAGAACATAAAATTTATTTGATATTAAAAATATATGAGACATTTTTAGATCTAGTTGAACTGTAGTGAATTTTAATCAGAAATAATTTCTTATTCGGGCTTAAGTTCAGTAATTTCAATTCTTATTGAATGAAATATTTTTATTAGTTAATGTGAGTTTCTAAAGAAGAGAAGAAAAATTAAACTAGACTTTTTAGCTGGGAGAAATACCTATATTTTTTTCTGTGCAGCCATGCACTTCATCAGCACCCTAGTCTATCTACTTGCGTAGAGATTGTTATTAACATCAGCTATTTAACGTAAATTCTAATGAAACGGAATATGAGAAATGATTGTTGTGTACAATTATTGATTTACCTTCGGTAAATACGTGTGTAAGTATCACTATTCATTTTCTGTTTTTCCATTTTTCATTTTTCTATTTAGGTTAGCACGAAGTTATATTACTCTACCTAAGTATGTTTAACTATTCTTTTTCTATCTTTTACGATCATCACATTAATTATTTTTACTTATTCGATGTACCGTCGGTACATACATGTAATTATTAAAAATATACAAAAAAACACAAACTGTGAAGATACCTTGGCTGGTCGCAAGGATTCGAACCTGAAACCCTCCGACTGCAAGACTAACACATTATAAGCTAGCAGCAGGAAGTTTTCGCTGGTAATGCAAAGTTTTTCGGCTATTTACGAACACCAAAATAAACAACGACTAAGCACAACACGGCATTGTAACTATGAACAGAGCAAATAAATACCAACACACTTAAAAACATATTATTTCTAACAAATTTAATACAATATCCAATTAAATTTTTTGCATGATACATTTTATGATATTTCTTTCTGTGTGTACACTTTGCCTAATTAACGTATTATACAAACAATTTCTATAACGTTCCTATTATAAGCTTTTTAAGACTACAATACGAGCATTCCATTTCAACATATACACATCTGCCCCCGTAAAAATTCTGAACAAATAGAAAATTAAACATTTTTGGCGACGACATAACTTTTTTAACCAATGCCTGATTTAGCAATTTAAGTTTGAAAGTTGTATTCGTAGTCGGAAATCGATAAATAGACTTTATAGATTTTTAGCGATAGAGATATAGCTTTAGCGAGTTAAAGAATACGGAGGCTGGCCTCCTTAATTTTACATAATATATCATTTTTAACGCATCTATGAATGCAGGAATGAATGCATGTTGAGGTATGTATGGCTTATTTTTATGCCACTAAACAACAAGTTAACATTAAGGCTTCAAAAGAATATAAACGAAACAAGCACTCGACTGAATCTACACAAGTACAAGTTAAATCTGTTAATGTGCAGTGTTTTGTTGTGTTTAGTTGGTTCATTCCTTCTATTTAGTTTGTGATGCAGTAAATATATACATTGTACACGATCCGTGCAAATAATTTACGTTTATGTGTAATTTTTGATTTAATAGACACCAAGTGTGTCTGTTCATATGTACGACTATGTCGATACATGTCTAGTATGTTACACGATTATGTACACATGTTTATATGTATGTCTGTATGCACGTGTGTTTGCGTGTGTGATTCTGTGAGGAATGAAAAAGGAAGATTCTCCACACGTTTATTTTACACAAATTTAACAGTGCAAATTTAATGTTTGTTTGTGCTACAAAAATCACAGTATATTCAGCAAACACTACATTTTCACAGATAATATTGCTGCTGCAGATGAGGACGAAGCTGATAATTATGATTATGTTATGGTCGTTTACATTGCAAATGATATTTTATGTTCTACATATTTTATATTCTGCAATGAAATAACTTGAACCCTTACTTACCGAGATTTTCCGTTCTAGGAGTTTATTTTCTTGGTATCCAGAGCATGTTTATATTTACTTACCTTGCTGCCTAGACGCTACGAATGTAAGAGGTGTGTGGGTATGCCAATTCGTAATGTGGCTGTTAGGAATGCAGTCACCTTAAGGCATATCTCGGGTTTTATCTTTCATTATGCATGTGAGGGTTTTGTAAGTATGGTGAATTGGCAACTATAGTACGTCGAATATTCTGCAATAATAGTGTCTCATTCGAAAATGGATAAAAAAGTTTAAATTCACCTGTACAACATTGGAAAAAACGGAATTCGGGACGACTAATAAATACAAAGTGCACACTGTTGAAAATATCAATGTAAAATCACCATGCAAAAATTTTGATTGGAAATCATATTAAATTTATAAGAAACAATATGGTGTTTAAGTGTGTTGGTGTTTATTTGCTTTATTCATAGCTACAATGCACTGTTGTTCTCAACTGTGTAACTTATTCTTGTTTTGTAGTTATTTGTTTTGATGCGGTAAAAAGCCGACAAGCTTTGCATTACCAGCAAAAATTTCTTACTGCTGGCTATTAGATAGTTTACTAGAATTTCGCAAGTTCCAATCTTGCTGACAAGCCAAACTAGCTTTGCCGTTTGTGTTTTTTTTTTAATGATCAATTAAATCATGTTGAATTAAAATTTAATTCATGAGGTTGTTGAGGTTATTGTGGCAGCAGCAGTAAGCGTGTTGACTACCTCACGATAGTTTCCAGTTCAAATATTGACCGGGGCAGCCAACTATACAGACAACAAATATTTCACGTAATTTAAATAAAATTAATAAAATAAAATGATTACTGTAAGTTAAATTCATGTTGTTTCAACTTAAAATAACTTTGCTTCAACATGGTTCCTTGTATTAGTTCATGATCCAATTTACATTGTTTCAATTTGAAATAACTTTCATTCAACATGGTTCTTCATTTTGATTTAACACAGTCAAATCCCGATAATTCGTACTACGATAAATCGTAATTCCCGATAATTTGTAATAAACTATCGGTCCCTTGAAAATATCTCGTTAATTCGTCAAATTTCCATACATTTTGGTCCCCTATCTAAATCGTATTTTTTTTCAAATAAAATCTTCTTTACCTCTTATAAATCGTAATTGTTTGCTAACTACCACTTATAATTCGTAATAAAAACAATAGAAACATGGAAATAATGATTTTTTGCTTTTGCTTGTGTGTGTGTGTGTGCACGCATTAAACTCTGTTGGTGTTACAAAAACTACAAATTTTTATTTTTTTTAAACAATTTTTTATGATTTTTTATCGTTTTAGTAAATAAATTGAAAACCCCAGTTAATTCATATTTATTTTATTTTAACCCCGTTAAATCGAAATCCCGCTAAATCGAAAACCCCTATAATTCGTAAGAAATGGCCGGTCCCTTGCGATTACGAATTATCGGGATTTGACTGTACTAGAATAAAGCTTTTTCAAAAATTAAAATTTCTTTGTGAATTACTGTAAATCATGTTAAATTAACATGAAACGCGTATGAAGCAAAATCTTTGACAAAAAAAAATTTTAAATTGACCTTGCTTTTTGAGATTTTAATATGGAATTTTTCTGTGTGTGTTTATAAATCTGTTCGTGACGAGTATAGCCTTTCAATTTGAAAGCGCACTAACGTGCTTTAAATGTCCACAATCCGGCGGATAGTCCGAAGAAGCATTTCCGTCAATTCAGAGCGCTACGGCCATTTTTTTAACCGATTTTTTTTTTTTTTTTTGCCTGCAATTGAAGATTATGAACTGGACGATATGCAGTTTGAACAATACGTTTCCGTAAGCCACACAACATAAACAATTTTAGCTTAATCTTGGTGCCTGATCATGCGATTTTACATCGTTTTGGCTTTTCTGTGGGCCAAAGATAATCCTCTAAGGTTTGAGCATTTGAAAACCAACATTTGTCAAGCTATCACCGAAATACCACCTGAAATCTGTGAAAAAGTGATTGAAAAGTACCTCAAAAGTATCGACTACTGCAACCAATCTAGAAGCGGCCATTTAAATTATATTGTATTTCGTAAGTAGTGGCAAGGTCCAAGCATTATAATGAAATAAAAGTTTCATCGAAACCATTGTTTTATGTGTGTGTTTTATTTAACTTTACATATTATAAAATATTTCCTTCCTGCACCCTTGATGGAAGTACCCATATGAGTACTTTTATTCAATAAACCTTTTACTTGTACCTTTGCTTAAGTTGCTTAAAACGGCGCCTGTTCTTCTACAACTCATCACGTGGTGCTGAAAAATCGGTTGGACTTTTTCATGGCAATTGTTGTTTTTCCTGTGAAACCCAATTGATGTCTAGTGTGATGTCGTGTGCATGCACTTGCATGTATAATTTTTAAGATTTTTTTTTAATATTTGCAATTTACAACAATTTCTGTAAAGTAATTTTTTATTTATTTCATACATACATACATATATTTTTTTTTCTTTACATTTCTATAAATTCAAATATTTTAGAGGTTTTTAAAGATTATCTGTTAAAGTACACTGCTGTATACATCTGTACGTATGTATGTATGTATATTCATACACATATGATATTGTAAATTTGTATGTTATTAAAAACATACATACTCACATACATACATGTATGTATATGTCTGCTTGTAAGTATTTATGTATAATTGTTTGTGCTTTTAAGTTAACATAGTCGGTTTCTTTGTACACGTTTACAGTTGCACATGTTGCACACAGTTACATACATACCTACAGAATACATTTGCATCGCAAACAAGCGACTTACAACTAAATATCGCTTCACTACTAATAAGATGTGATATCGTGAGCTATGTTTCACTCACGTTGGTTTTACCCATGTAAAATTATATCAGCTTTTTTTAGTTAAAAAAAAATTGTAAAATCACAAAGACAAATTTCTCAAAAAATTATAAAAAAGCATTTTTAAATAATTATTGTACGTTTTGTGAGCGTGCAAATTTTTGCAATGAATTTTGTGGAACTTTATTTTTTCTTGGAAATTATGTTCTTTAACCGTCACGATCAATGTTCTATATCCCACTTGACCTGAGATTCGATACAAAAGAATGTTCACTAAAGCGAAGAATTTTCGAAAAAAAAAATTGTCCGATATTTGTTCGCAAATCTAAAAAAATTCGAATGTTCGCTAAAGCTCCGAACTTCACACTTCTCTCGATAGTTTTTCGAATGTGTGACGGTAGCTGCATGGAAGTATGTCAGCCTGTTAGTCAAAGGATACCAAGTTCAATGCATGACAGCACTGTAAGTTTAAAAAAAGATAAGAACACATACTTACATATGTGCAATAATTGAATGAAAAAAATTTGCCACGATAGCCCAGTGGATGTGTGTTAGTCTGGTAAAATCGAGGTACCATGTTCAACGCCTGCAGCATAAGTTACGGAATTAAACAAATAAATAAAATTAATAAAATAAGTAAGTTAAAATAAATAAATAAAAAAATAAATTTTTACTTTTTCTGCTGCATTTTTGCGGTATCGAAATTAATTCGATAATCTCTCACTTTTGATATTGCTAACGACATCCGAGATCGAAGGTTTTTTGGGGCAAAACTGAGCGACGGGTGAACATTTTACGATTCATTTTTGAGTGTCACTCTCGATAGTCTTACACGATAAATGTTCGAGGTATATCCGAAATCGATATCATTAACGAAAGGCGTGGTCAACTGGGATTGTGCTATAACCGCCAAAAAGCTTAAGCGATATTATTTTCGAGCATAATTTTTTTTGGCGATAATCGATTATATAAGATCGCAAGTACACAAGTTTCGTCAAAAAAGTAAGGTCGAAAATTATGTCGCCTGAGCTTTTTTGGCAGTTATGGCACGATATGGATCTCGCATAAATAATTGTATATTTGAAGATTCTTGCAAAAATACGATTGTGCATGTTTTGTTAAACAGAGCAATTCATGTATATTGTCGATGGCAATACGAAATTCACGCCAGCTATAGTGCAAACTAACAACATTCAATTTTATTATGTGGAGCAATATCGAAAATGTATATCACCACCATTTACAGTGAGACAAATGCCAAATAGTATGATTCACGCTCACCACCTGATCGCGGCTCATCTCTATGGAAAATACATAATTCTCACTCCTGTCTCATGAAATAAATGTTATTAGACAAGCGTGTAGAGCATGAATTGTGTGGTTGCTTTCACGATGGAAATTACACATCTTTTATTGGTACGCTACTTGAAAATACAATAATATACAGTCCAAGTCTTTCCACTGGACAATTCTTAGTCTGAAAAGGGAACTTTTAGGAAAAATCTTAGACTATTGAATTAAAACTTGCTGAATGTACAGCAGAGAAACAAGTCGAGACAAAATTATCGGCAGCGGCGTCGCAGTAGTTTTTATATCAGCATCAGGGCGCCGACAGAATTTTCGGCGGCTCATATTTAAATAAGTGTTTTTTTTTTTGTGCATAAACAAACATTAAAAAGGCATATGAAATTTCAAAGAGAAAATTGAAGAAATAAAGGATTTTTTTAGACTTTTTAATAAAAATTAAAAAAAAAAAAATTCTACCATCAACTCAATCTGCAAGAAAATTCCTATGTCTGTGTTTTATTTCAATAAAGTCATATTTAAAAAAATAAAAGTTCTAGGTGTTAATAAAGCACAATAATTTGTCACTTTGCATTTTTATCTTGCTTGGTTCTACATTCACCTCTTGCAATATTTTAATAGAAAGCAAAGTTTACAATATTGGGATCTAATTTCCCGTTCATAATTGTCAACTTTTGCTGATCAACCTTAAATTCAGCTGAGCCCAAGAGAGAGAAATCCTTCGTTCTTAAATATAAAATGTGTTTAATTTGGAAAGAAAGTTAACGGATATATCTTTCAAAACAGATATTGAATGACTTTAAAGAAAAGTACAAACTATAATGTGTGTGAAAGTAAATTTAAATTTAACTAGCAGAGACAAAAACCAAAAAATTTAACAGAGCTCGTTTTGCAGTTAAAAGCGGACTGTTTAGCATCTCCTTTCTCTCAATATATATATATATATATATATATATATATATATATATATATATATATATATGGGGTGTATATATTTCGAACATCTTTCTCAATCCAAAACATGTTTCGCGAAATTAATTATGGTTTCTGAGATATTTAGCATTCATTTTGCTCCATTTCAACTATTTGAAGGTTTAATAAGTATTGTTTTGCTGTACATGCCACAGTTTGGCATTTGCGTCAAATTCTTCTTACAAAAACATGCGAAGCAAAGCTAACTCTTGTTTTGCTTAATTTCTATAAGAAATGAATAACAAAAAAAGAAGGTGCCGTAAGAATAACTCAATGGAGACTGTTAAGAAAAAACTTTATCACCCAGACGCAGCCGCCAATTACATGTTCTAATATATATAAACTTATTAAACACTAATTTAAAATAAAAGAAATCTTAATTGTGCATGTTTGAGTATAACAGAAATTATTTAATATCATTCTTTATATTAAATACACTTCAATTACTTGTTTTTCTTGTGTAAGTGTGCAAGCGGATCGATAGTTAAAAATATTATGTTTCTGGACAGCAAGGAAAATAAGTAAGCCAACTTCAACCTATAAAATTTCAGCTGTTTTAAAGCCAATGCAATCGGGGCGGCGGTATGAACAGAAACTTATCAGCGGTGGCTCACCTTTGGATTAGAACCGATCGACTTGTTTCTCTACTGTGGAGATCAAAGCCATAAAAACCAATTCCGATTAATTGTTTTCATTAAATTGAAAAAGAATTCTCTTCCTCTAAGAAAATATTCGACTCTTGTCAAAAATAGATAAGGATAATATAAATCTCGCACCTACAAACTGCAAAAGGCTTAAGGGTTTCATTATGCTAATCAAATACATTCCGTAGCGATTGTTCACCCCTCCTCTCACATCATAGAAAAACAAGATATATAATTCAACAGCTAATCTGAGTCATTAAAAAATACTTAAAATATCTTGTCTTCTAGGCAAAATAAATACAAATATGTTCTTACTTAATTTGTTATGGTGTTTCAAATTCGTCGTCTTTTTGCATAAAACTACAAAAATCTTTTGCACTCGTTCTAGAGTCCAGCATGTTAAAGTGATTTGTTTAAAAATATTTAATTATTTCACCGGCTGCAATCAATTACCACCACCAAAGTGGTTCTTTGTATTAAATTTCTTCAGTCTTGTGATGCAATGTTTTCTCCCAATTTCGTTTTTCAACTGATGGCAGGATTCGTATAATAAATGTATGAATTTAATACAAATTTATGGCTTGTGAAAATGCATAGAGTGTAAATTTTATATAATTCATCCTGTGTGGGCTTCATAGAAATATTTATTACTATTTTCCTATTTTCTTTCTGTGTATACTTCGCTATTATGGCCAGGGCGTTTATCATTTGGTAAATCGCCGTGATAACCTATGAAAGTATTTATGTAGACAATTTTAATGACCGGCACAAAACGTAACGTTCATATGTGTTATTTGTTAAGTCATAAATGTATATTGTTAAAGAGAGAATATTTTAAATGGAATTAGATTAATAGCAACTTTATCGGTTTAATAAAAAAAGTTTAGTTAGATGTTAGACGTTAAAAACTACAAGTTTTACGTGAATGGTGGTCTTTGAATTGATTGACAGACGTCGTTAACATGTAAAGAACCGAAGTAAATTATGCTTTTAAAGTTTACATTCGTGTAATTTAAATTCTTATTCTCCAATATTACTTATATATTTCGAGGCTCTTTCTATCTAAAGTATAGATATTTTCGGAAAGAAATATGGTTTGCTTAACATAGCAGACGATACTTTGTTTCTGGGCGTGAGGCAAATGGTGGCTTCGCTGAGTAGAGATTTTCTGATGTGTGTGAAGATAAATTCGAATTTATTTAGCAGAGACACCAACCAAAACTTCTAACATAGCATTTTAAGTACCTAACAGAGCACAGTTAGCTATTTATTAAGATTCCAAAACACTGGAAGTTTACCAAGATAGAAAAATTTTTTTTTAATTTGTTCTAAAATATATTTTATGAAATATATGGAAATATGTCTGGTAGATTTAGAGTTTTTAGATTTAAGAAAACATAATTTCATTGAGATAATTAGTATCATTTTGGTAAAACATGGAAAAGCACACGTAGTACTTTTGGGTCATGTTTCTGAAATAATTTTGGGAATTGAAATTGTAAAGTTTAAAGGCCAGATCGCAATGTAAAGGTTGAAGTGCAAGTGTAGAATTTTAAAGGATATTATATGATATCAGGATCGCCATGTAAAGGTTGAACTAACAGGATGTAAAGGTTAGTCCTAGCGTGTTGTAGTGTTTGTGGTAGATTTGCCCTTTAATCCCTTGGTTAGTTTATACAGCTGTCCGGACCGGCTCAATCAGAAGGAGCTAAAAAGAGGTGCCAAAAGGTCAGAGAATTTAATTCAAAACAACGCAAGTTGCTGCCGAATCGCGTTTACAAATTAAAGTCTAATTTATTGAATATTTTGGTCTGCTTATATAATGTTTTACATTTTACAATTATTGTGTTTCTTCTTCTGTAATTTTGCTATAATAACATAAATTAGTAATAAAAATAAAAGTGTGTAATTTAGATTTTATAAGGTAACTAACTGTCTCTTCCACTATTCGCATTCTAAGCGAAAGAAAACTGATTTCCATTTCTCTATCTTACTTCTGTACGAACATTGACTCGAACGACAAGTCGCAAGAAAACGTTAGTATTTTCATACAGATTTTCGAATGAGTCGTCAACAAAGCGAACACTATGTCAAAATCAATCACTTGCTATTTTGCTTTCGTGTAGTAAAATTTATTTGCAAAGAATTCAATTCAAGTTTGTAAAATTATTATTTATCACATATCTTCAATTTATTTTTATTATTCATCAAAATATAAATATATATATATTTAAAATATTCATCAAAATATTATTGAACACTTTTGTTTTGATTATTGTTTTATGTTCATTATAAAAAGTTTCTCGCAGTACTGAATTTTTTTGAGAAGATAAGCGCTATGTTCGAAATTGTGGTTGATGTTCTGCTAATTAAATTCGAATTTATCATTCACACACATGATTTTCTGTACAGTCAACTGTGAAGTTTCAATATTACCAGCAGCCGGATTGTCTAGAAAATTTTTATAGAAATTATTAAAAAATTGAGTGCTTTCCACATAAATTTTCTAGAGGCTTCCTCTCATCACAGTTGCCTCTCTTTTCAAACTAAGCTGATCTAACCAAGATGCTACCTTTGATAATATATCCTCTCACTTTACGTATAACAAAAATTTTTAGATCTTTCGCAGATTATCATAAGCAGATGTCAAATAACCGACAAACCAATGACCTCAGTAATGCCCTAATTCAGTTCGAAGATTTTGTCGTCTTGTTTATGGACGGAAAAAAGTCACAGTTGTGATTCTTTAAGACAATTATTAGTTATTGTTTATACTAAAAGGTTTGTGTATATGCTTTACGCTTCTATTCCAAACCATTGGCGCACGAGCGTAGTCAAAATAGAATGTACTTTAAGAGTTTAAAACCAGTATTTTGTATGGTTATAATGGTTCTTATTTCTTAAAGTATACTTTGTTTATGACTATAATTATTTGCCATTATATCCAGCACATATTTTTTCATATATTTGTCAAACTATCCAATAATATTTTAATGTAATTTTTATGTTTTAAAAGCATGGAAATAATATTTATATTTTTACTTATCAAAGACAACAACCATATTTGAAGAAAATGATTTACTTGGGTGCCACACGTTAAATTTTTGACTTTCAATTCCATTCAATTTGCAATACACTCACCCTTTTTTCACTAACACAATCCAACTTTTTAAATTGAATACTAGATTGCTTTCAAATTCGCTTATCCATTTATATGGCAATTTAATTTTCAATTTGAACTGTTAGTCATAGCACTACAGCTACAGCTACAAATTTGAGTTGTTTCTTCGTCGGTGGCATTTAAAAAATGAAATTGATTATCAATTTGTGTCACAGCTATCAATTTCAAAGAATTTTACCACACAATATGTGATTGAAATTGAAAGCCATTTATTGAACGTATGGCTGCGGCGTTAAAGAAAAAAAACGTTAAAAAACGTCCTAAATCATCTTACTGAATTAGGGCATAAGTCTCATTTAAATTTATTAGAGTTACACACTATTGAATGTCACCAAAATTTCTTATAATAAACTAAACTGATGTAGCTAACGCATCAATCTTAATGACTTTTAAGTATGAGTATAAAATATAACTTAAATACAATTTCTCATAATCTTTAAAGGTTATAACATTTACATTATATGTGCATTCGTATACCCTTCCTTTTGATTTCTGGGATTTTCTTTAAATAACATCTTTTTCACTCATATCTCATATTTGAACTATAAAATAATTAAGTACTTTATTCTCTTTCAAACATTTTTTCGTTCATACTGTGATTCATATCACCAAAAAAAAAGAAATCTGAAAATATTTATTTTATTATGAATTTGTTACATATGAATATGAATTTGTTTATATAAATATGTATATATATACATATATATATCTATATGTATAATTTACATACAGTATGCCATCGGCAAAATCGTGATCCATTAGAATGCCTTTGAATATTTGTTTACAAAATTTAATTGAGCACGATTCTATCAAAACAAAATATTGTTTGAAAAGCCCTACAAAATTTTAAACAAAAAACTTATGCAATTTCATATTTTTTATATTGGGAATAAAACAAAACTAGAGAAACAAAACTAAGGGAGATGTACAATCTCACATACTAACTAACTCGTGGGTTATTTGTACATAAAAAAAATCATGCCAACACATTTATTAAGAATGTAGCAAAGACATTTTTAAGCTTGCTAAATGTGAACATTATTGGATTTTGACCAACAAATGTTTAGAGAACCAAAAACAAATTTTTTTTTGTTTTTATGTCAGCATTTTGGTACAAAATACTAAAATATGCCATACCACATATTTAGATCAGGGAAATGAGCTTAAAATTACCCAGCGAAAAATTTGCTTACCATTATGCAAAAAAAAAGGAAATAAGCAGTAACCCTCACAAATTTATTTACAACTTTTACCTAAATTAACTAGTTATTTTTCAACTTATACCTGATTTACATTAAGCATTTTTTCATGAAAAAAGTTGCATGAAAATTTTTTCATTTTTGAATAGCAGTCCCGGAGAAACAAATCACATCTAAAAAAGTGCCAGAAATGTTTCAGAGATTTATACTACATCAATTCTTATATATCTATCACTCTCTCCTATAGCGCTGATATTTTTTTTTAATACATGTTTTTATTTATTGTATCTTCAAAAATTAAGTAATAATAAATATTCAAATCTTAAATCTAAAATATAATTATTAGGCCCGACCAATGTCGGACATAAGCTTAGTGATATTAGTTATAAATAATACATATTTAGTAGTGATAATCAAAAGGGGAAAAAAAGTATTTTCAAGCAGTCCCATCTGGAGTGTTGGGTATAAGGGCCCTTGTGTCCTTCTTTTTTAGGCGGATGCATCCAGTAAAATTCAAGATGTTACGAGCAAGGGGATTAGGATGTGATTCCACTTTAGTTAAGTATTTGCCTGAGTATCTTGCAATTTCTTCAGTCACTAGTGGCATATTCAAATCACGATGTATATTTTAGTTTTTAATAAACCATGGAGCCGACATTATTAATCGTAAAATTTTGTTTTGCCTTCGTTGGATTCTCTCGACATTGGAAGCTGAAGCAGTGCCCCATAATAGCGCTGATATTAGCAAATAAAACGAGTTGCGTGGAACTAATTTCATGAAATTTCTTGAAAAAATGCCTAATGTAAACCAGGGCCCTATTCCACAAAACAACTTATCAACTTATCACTTTGCACTTATCAAATTTTTCGACAATTTGCAGAACTTTTCGTTCCTCAGAACCGTAAAATTTGATGAGTGAAAAGTTGAAATTGATAAGTGTAATTTGCAAAGTTTTTGCAATTTTTATGCTCTCTTTGCGATTCCTATTACACGTACGTTCTCTCTTGCAAAGTGCAAAGTTAATATTGAAAAGTGTAACTTGCAAAGACTTTGCAAGAAATTATGCTTTTTCGTTCCACAATAACTGTAAATTCTATTTTTGCAAAACAAATTTTGATAAGTTTGTTAAAAATTTGCAAGGTAAACGATCTCTTTGCAAATTAACAAAATAAAATTGGTTGATAAATCTTCGATTATTTTCAAAAATAATAATCATACACAGAAAAAATTATTCCAAAAAAATGTTTAAACAAATATTTGTTTGAAATCAAACTTAGTTTCAGTAAATATTTTGTACTGTTCCACTAAATTAATTTGTACCAAAACACTGTATAGAGAAGAAACAGGCCACGACGTTTGTCGGCTACATTTCGGCATTTATATGTATACAACACGATCAAACAAAATAAACAACAACTAAACAACAACAACCGCACAACAGCACGTTGTTCCTACCCTGCAGAAAGTGGCAATAGTGAAATTGTGGTGATTTTACTAGTGACGTTGTCAGTAGCACTACTGACCAGGTGTACCCCAGCCAATGGTATCATCTATTGACATTTAACATTAGCTTGTCATTGAAAATCCACCACTAGACTATAGCACTACTGACTTAGTAACTCTTTCGGGACTACATGCAGACATTGGCACCAAAGATTCACTAGTAAATTTAAGGGGCTCTAGTCTACAATATCGATATATCCCTCTCGTTCTCAATAATAAACTTATAGTGATTTTCTAGAGACATTGTCAATAGTGCTACTGACTAGGTGTACCCCAGCCAATGCAAATGCCTATTGACAAATAACATAGGGTTGGCATTCAAAATCTATCAGTAGACTTTAGCACTATTGAGAAGGTAGTTCTTTTACGACTATATGGAGATATTTGAACCGAAGATTCACTCGTAGATTTTGGTGACCCTCGTCTACATATATTTATTTAATATTATAGCACAACATAACAAAAAAGAAAAACAAACTATTGACGCGTTCATTGACAATATCACCAGAAATACACTAGAACTGTCGTCTCTAACGTATCTCTACTCGCGCATAAAAGGAAAGTTGTCGACATTTTAACTAGTGCCATTGTCGCTGGAGAAAGAGTATTGACATAGAGACATATGGTTCTAAGTTGACTAGAGGGTATCAACAAGCAAGATAAACTCCAACACACTGAAATAACATTTTCTCTCAGCCGAACTATGATTAATTTAAATTTTTACAAAATTTTTATCAGAATTTACAAAATTATTTGTAGGACCGCATTCAAATAAAATATTTACTGATTCAACGAATTTGGTTACCAAAAATGAAATTTAGTTTTTTCTGTGTAACAATACAATCTCACATTGCGTTCGTATGCACATAGATATGAAAAAAAAAAGAAAAAAATATTTGAGCTTTAAATTACATATAACTATTATTATATTATATTTGTATAAACTTATTTTAAGCGTTATTATATATTCTATTAAAGATAGTAAAACCAATGTAGAATAACACATTGAAAAAGTTACGTTCGAAATTTGGATTGGGCTTTTTTAAAAGTTCCTCACAAGCAGCCTATTTATCTAATACATAATTAGATTCTAATTTATTAACCTTCAAATTGAAATGTGTAAACTTTAATATGTTCTAACCCCCATTAGAGCTGGGTCCAACTCGTTCATTCGTTAATTTTTGCCACAAACCTATGATCAAACCCATGTAATTTAAATGAGTTTTTGGCAAAAATTAACGATTGAACGAACGCGTTGGACCCACCTCAAATCCCATATTCATAAAATTTAAAATAAGTTTGAAATGTATTTAATTTTAAGTTTTTATACAAAGTTTTCTAAAAATGGATTTCAAATAAAATTTATTTTTTTATGAATATGGATGCATACATTTACAATAATTTTATTAAAAAAAATTATTTTATTGGTTTGAAAACTAGCAAATAAATTACATATATTTTTAATCAAATGAAACTCTGAAATTTTTTTCATTTTTATTTTGCGGATAACTTTAAGAAGTTCTATTTAGGAATGCAAAGTGAAAAGTTGTAAGATAGAAATTCAAAGATGCTTAAACGTTTTCAGGAACACTTGGCACACTCACTTTGCAGGAGAACGCAAAGACTTTGCAAATAGCGCAATTACTTTACAAAGAGTGCAAGAAATTTACAAAGAGAGCAAAGTCTTTGCAAAAATATGCTTAGTGCCAAGTGAAATTTGCAAAGAATATTGTTGAACAGAAACGCTTATCACTAGCCAAAAAAATGCAATTTGATGAGTGCAAAGTGAAAAGTTGATAAGTTTTTTGTGGAATAGGGCCCAGGTATTACTTAAAGCTAGAAAAAATATGTGTGTGATTAAATTAACCCATTAAAAACTTTTCCCTAATACCGAAATTACCACAAAGCCTTTGGTGTGTTGTGCATATATGAAGTTTGACATTTGATTTCACTAACAGGTCTTAGAAGTCATTATTTTTATAAAAAAAATGTATATACATACATAAGTACATACATACATAAGTACATACAACAGCGTTATGGTGACTAAAGGCTCAGTTAGCCGACTGTAATGTAGTGTAACTGCTACAGTAAGAAACAGCTGATCGATTTTGTTATGTGAAAAGTAATGAAAATGGTTATAGAGATGTAATGTAACGTAACCTACTTTTCATATAAAAAGATCAATCAGCTGTTTTCTACGTTACAGTTACATTACATTGCAGTCGGCTAACTGAGCCTTAAAGCTATGTACAGACGATTGTCAGATCTTACAATATTGTCAGATCTGGCAATGTGCTGACAATGTACTGGCAATCGAAAATCGCCAGCACAATATTCCTTGTCAGTTCACACGGTTGTCAGAAAATCTTACAATTTATTGCCAGACGGTTGTGTGACAATAAATTCATCTGACAAAATCGTCAGTAGAAAAATTGTCAGTTCACACGGTTGCCATATGCACAAATTGTTAGATCTTTTGTTATGCGTTGCCAGACTTAAAGCATTTGTTAGAAATTGTTAAATATTTATCGTTTGTGTTTGTTTTAAATGTAAAAAGTGAAAGTGTAAATTATTATGGACCATGAAGAAGCAATTGCAATGACTTTGTCTGTATATATTTTATTTTAAATATTTTCTTTAAAATCAAGCGTGTGCATTGACGCCATTGTCAGATGCTTAAACTTCGCACATTTGAAAATATTAAAATGTCTGACAAATATCTGGCAATAATTTTACAATGTGTTCACGCGATTGTAAGATGTCTGACAATTTGTTGTCAGCTCCTAGTCTTGCAATGGACTGACAATGCTTTTTCTGGCAACGACGTCTGACAAAAATTGTCAGTTCACACGGTTGTAAGAAATTTTGAGCACATTTTACTGACAATATTGTAAGATCTGACAACCGTCTGTACATAGCTTAAGTGTCCCGTTGTAATATGAATCTTATCATGTTCGGACATGTTTGCCAGTTTGGTTCTCACAATGTGAATATTATAATAAAAAATTGTAATATGAATATTATCTTGCTAATTTAACTAGTGTAATTTGAATCTTTCATAATTTTCAACATTCGTTGCTAGTACATAGTTTTAAGAGAAATTATTTGTAATCATTGATCGCATAGCTGCAACCAAAGATTTCTTCAATTATATTATAAAACCACAATGTAAGTTTAGAATTTAAGCATTTTTTATATTAATAAACGAAGACGTTCACGTCTTTCAAATTCATACATACATCAAGTTCATATTAAAGTCAGAAGACATAGACGATTTTAGAAAGAGTTTTGTGGCAAATGAAAACAGTTAATATGTATGACTGAATGTGAGTGAACACCTGAGTTATTCACCCCTATCGTGAACAGTTTTTCCCTCGAAATATTTTCCCTTTTCTCCAAATTGCAATCGTGAATAATTTTTCCCCTGAAATGTGTTCCCTTTCTTGATTCCGCTAATCGTGAATAATATTTTTCACATGGATTTTTTCACTTTTCCCTTCGTTTTGTTCACTTTATTATTGCAGGCGAACTGAATTAATACACTGCCTAGTTTTAATATTATACTAGCAATTATATATTAAAACTTATGAATAACTGTTTTTAGGGCAAGATCAATAAATAATGTCCACAATTAATAACAATAATTCCTTGGAACATATTTCTTCATTGAATATGAATCTCTTTGGTTCACATGCCGTAAATTTTATAGCTAAAAATTTTTTTTGCACGGCGCCGGAAACAATTAAAAACACAACTAAACACTCTATAACATTTCATTTGAAACCCAAAATATGTTTATTTCTTATTATTAAACGTAATTTGTTTGATTTTCAATTAATTTTGAAGCTTTAAAAGTCTTCTTCCCGTTTTTTACATTCACTACGCATTGATAGCGGGAACAAACGTTCCCATGAAATTCACGATTGCAAATTTCCCTTCATGGGTAATGAAAATTTCATGGGAACAAAAATTTCACATTTTATTCACGAAAGGGGTGATTATTATGTAATTCGAATATAACGAAAAAACATTATATGCATAAAGCCCGGTACGGAGTTCTTACGGCATTTCACGTTTGTAAATTTGCATATATTTCAACACGGAATAATATTCGTGTAGGTTTTTGTGGAGGTTTTATGTTTGCATACACACAAATTTATTTATTTTCAATTTAAAACACACAAAAACACTAAAAATTAATCACAAATTGACGAAAATTAGAAATGTCAAAAATTCCGTGACCAAAGAATTGTTTGAACATTAATTTTTGTTTAACATCCCTAAGAAAGGCAATAAATTAAAAAAATTCCGTGTATATTTCTTTAGAAACTATGGTACTAGCAAATGGAAATTTCTTTATGCAATTTACCAATCTGAATTTCTGTAATTTTTTTACATATAGTTTGTATGAGAACCTGAAATTCCGTATGAACTCCGTGCCAGGCTTAAGAAAGAATTGATCCGAAAGTATTTAATTAATAAATAAATTTAATTTTTATATAGACACGCTAGCGTATGAGTGATATGTGAACGTATGAACGTATTGCAAAGTTATTCCCCCTTATTTTGTAAGAGCCCGTTTAGATGAAGGGTGACCTAGCTGCGACAACGTTTACGTTATCTTTTGGAGTCCCTTCTTAAATCTATGAACAGTTTTTTTCTTTATTAGATGAATGCCATTTATTCGTTCATTCGCAGCAGTGTTGCCGTAAAAGAACTAATTGTCAGTTTGGGAAACATAGAATTAATATGTCCATGTATTTTAATTTTTTTTTTCTATTTACTACCCAAATATAATAATTCCAATTCTCACCTTACCTTATTTGTTTATAATTTTTATATTATAACTGTTTATTTCATGCATGTTATAAAAAAATGATGTAACTGGCAACACTGCTTGTACATAACATGAAGAAATACGAGAGAAATACCTAATTTACATTTAGCATTTTTTTCATGAAATTAGTTGCATGAAAATTTTTTATTTGTCAATAGGAGGCCTGGAGTAGCAACTCATGTCAAAAAAGTTGTCAAAACTGCATCAGAGATTCATTATACGTCCTTTTTTATATAAAACTATCTTTTATCGCGCTGCAATTAGCAAATAGAAAAAGTTGCGTGCAACAAAATTGTTGCTTCAATTATCATTGCGTGCGACTTTTGCTACCCCGCAAGCTTGTCTTCACTTCTCGCCTACAAACAAGACTCGCAGGCGATGCACAGTGCTTCGTATCCATACAACGATGGGACAAAAATAGAAGGAGTTGACCTAGGCTTCTCAAATTTGCTACAGTATTTACATTCACTTTAGTTAAGAAAGTTTTGAAAAAAAAAATCAATAATCAATGTGAATACCTTTAATGTATGTATAGTTTCAAAATCATGGAATAAATAAACTAAAAAATGCATTCTGATGCTCTTTGGGTTCTATAAAATATGTTTTAATGCAATTTTAATTTTCTATATATTGATAACATAATTTTTTTATTTACGAGTATGTTAAACAGCTGTTGTTTGGAAAGCTTTCCATGATATTTAGAAATTTTGTAGTGTTACCATACTTTTATCCTAATTTAATAAGAAGTTTAATTAACCACTCAAAAAATTAAACCTTATTTAGGTATATTTTAATTATAAAATAAAATTAGCTCATCACATTTTCAATTATCAAGTCAAAAAATGGGGATAAACTCAAACAAAAACTAACGATAATTTTTTGTCATACTTTATAAATGCTTGGCAAAATTCGGAGGGTACAAAAAGCCTTAAAAATGGTAACACTCATAACCTTAAATAATTATAAAACTAACATATAATAATTGCTGTATAGAGTTTATTTTGTATTTTGGTTTTGCAATTTGTCTAATGCAATACTAATGATCCACAAAATTTACTTTTGGCAATAAAATTCACATCAAAAGATCTAACGTAACAAATGTAATCTTCACGAGCCCACATCTAGTGTGACCACCATTCAAAAGAAATGTTGCAATATAATTTTTTTTTATTTACTTTACCTTTTTATTTTTGTTGGCAAGCAAACCAATGGTAAATTATTGGTATTTTGTAGCATGTGTTTCTTAACACTGTCAACCTTGCGCTAGTTTTCCGATGAAAAAAATAATAACAAAAATCAACAAAATATGTTTTGCCAGAGCTTTAAGAAGCATCCACATGCGAGTGGTACAAGTTCTTCACAGTCTTTCAATGGATTCTTTTGATATTTTTGCTATAACAACTGTTTACATGGTAATAAACTAATAATTGGATTTCAGTTTAAAGCAAAAAATTTATATACATATATATTTTTTGGTAGTTATTTAAAATTAATGAACTTTGAAGTCTCAGCAAATTTAACCTTTAGAGGAGTAAATATATAATAAAAATTTTAATACTCTGAATATTAAATTCAGAAGAACATTTTAATTACACAAACTATAAATTCTTTAAAGTTAATTTATTAGTAGCAGTTTTTATAGATTCAACTAATAATTTTATAATAATTATAAATAGTAACAATTTTTGCAAAGAGCGCAGGTGTTCTGCGGATGCCATAATATAATATTATAATATGAGCTTATAAATGTATGCTCATAGGATAGCAATATTTCGAAATAAATTAATTAACAACAAACAGATGTTAAACTAAGAATATGCCCGCTGATGCAAACACATAAAAATGTATAACGTCCCAGCAAAAAAGTCAAAGGCTTACCACTTTTATTGCATAACAATCACTACAGGTAGTGAATTTAATATTCGTTCTTCTAGAGAACTTTTTAAGCACATATTTGGATCACTTCCATCCTATAACAACCATGTGTTAAATTCATTGATATTTCACCAGAAATATAACTACTTGAAGCTGAGTTCATCAATGTTGTAAGTAACGGTTTGTATGTTTATTTTTTGCTGGGATATTATAACTAGGGAGTTCACAATAGTGTTTCAAAATATGTCTTAATATTGCAACATTTACATTTAGGGAGTTCACAATAGCGTTTTAAAATATGTCTCAATATTGCAAGGTTTCAATTTTTTGGGTTCCGTACACCAAAGGTGAAAAGGAACCCTATTGCTTTCGCTACGCTGTCCGTTTGTTCGTCTGGCAGTCTGGCTGTATGTCCGTCTGTCCGTCACAGGCTATTTTCTCATGAACCGTAAGAGCTACGGACATGAAATTTGGACAGAGTGTGTAGAACCTTGGCCGCTACAACAACAAATACATGAGAGTTAAAAATTAAAGGTTGATCCAAAACGAGCAACGAAAAATTTTAAAATCCCATCTACAATTGTGTGTAGATATGAGTATTGACACTCGAAATTTGTAAAATAAGTGTATTTTTATACACACTACAACAATTAACACTCAAATTTAAAAAAAATTTAATTAAAGGGTGGTCCATCAGTTAATGCAATTTTCACTATGTAATTTTGACAACTTGCTATATCTTAAAAAAAAACTAAAACTAAAAAAATCCGAAAATTGTAAAATCGCCAAACCAAAAAAAAATCGCCAAAAACCAAAAAAATCACCGAAAGAAAAAAAGCACCAAATTAAAAAAACTTCTAACACTTAAATAAATGGGCAAAACCGAAAAAAAATCTACAAAATGAAAAATTCGCTTAGATGAAAAAAATCGCCAAAATTAAAAAAAGCCAAAAATCGTCAAAACGCGAAAAAGGCGCCAAAACTGAAAAATCGCCTAAATGAAAAAAATCGCCAAATGAAAATAGTCGCCAAAATGAAAAAAATAGCCAAAAACCGAAAAAAATTGACAAAACGAGAAAAAAGTGACAAAAATAAAAAAACGCAAAAACTTAAAAAAAAATCGCCAAAAACCGAAAAAGAACGCAAAAAACACCAGAACTAAAAACGCTCAAAACCGAAAAAAACCCAAAAACGAGAAAAACCAAAACTATTTATTAAATAGGCTAAAGATCGTATTGAATTACATGTCTAGTGTCAAAGTCGCACTTCACTAAATTTATTATACTTTAATGTGGGTTGGTAAGTTTATTTTGTTTTTGTTTGTGTGTAAATTAAATTTATTACCAGGTGGCAAATTTAAAAGTATAAAAAGCATGTCTTTTTCAATATGACAATATGGTAACGCGAAACTAAACAAGTTAAAACTGCGCTGTAGTTGACGAAGATATCACACGTTTAGAAGATATCACATATTCTCTTGATATATTCGAGGGTTTTTAAAATTTTTAATTTTTGTTATTGAAACTATTTATTTAATATTCATAAAATTTATTTATTTTATTATTATTTATAAAAAAAAAATAAATTCGCCGCAAACATCTACATGTGTAGACATTTCGCATACATATATAAACACAGACTTAGCAGCCTTATTTTGTTTAGTTCTTATTAATAAATCATCTGGCATCTCCTTCTTTACCAGCAGAGGAAAATAAAGAAAATGAAAACTAAAAAAAAATTAAACAAAGAAATCAAAATAAAAATAAATTTATAACTGTAATCAAGGTACATTAATATTTCCAGATAATATCAAGATTACAAAAACAATAAAAATACAAGAATTAAAAAAACATGACTTTTAGTTTATCCATAATGTCAAGAATTTGTTTAACAAAATAAAAATAAAAATGATTCAAATAAAGTTGAAACAATTTCTCCACGGCAGCTGCCACTAATAAAATTTGCAACATTTACCACTTTTCACAATTTCTTAATAATTTTTTATATTTTTAAAATTGTTGGCAAAGAATGTTTTAATAAAATATTTTTTATGTTGAAATTTTGTTAACATTTTTTTTTTAATTTTTTTTTTCGTAAACAAATTTTGAGGTTTCCGATAAACTTTAATTTAAAAAAAAATAGCTTAGCTGCGTCTTCGCTACTGGCATAGAGATCATAGCTCTAAAAATATTATATATTAAATTTTAAAAATTTTGTTATTTTAAGGTTCAATCAGACGTGCCATAACCATAACCATAGAAAACAACTGTTCGAACCAAACAACATGGGCAACACTGTATTTGATTATAGGTGACTCGTCGTAATGCCATATCTATTACCATAGATACCAATTGCATTTTGGTTTGGTTATGGCTATGGCCTTATGGCTAAGTCACGTCTAATTTAAGCTTTAATACTTCAATATACAGAGTTTTTTCATCGTTGTCTGCTCACAACGAAAATTTTAATATGGTGCAATGTTGCCACATTAAAATTTTAAGATGCTCTTAAATAGTTGATGTTAACAAACGGTCCATGTAAAAGCAGATGGGTGTTGATAAAGTGCTTGGCGGCACAAAAAAATAACGCTTTTTCCCTCAGCTAAAGTTTAGTTCAATTTATATTGTCTTCTTTAAAAAATCACATTTATTAATAAAAATATTTCATTCATTAAAAATTTAAAATACTGAACTCGATTCAAATTCATTCTAGTTTATTTAGATATAAATACTATGTATTTTTAATTATTGCAATATTTATATAAATGAAGAAATCAAAAAATAATAATTAAAACAATTTGAATTAATACTTCAATTTTCGAGATTGGTTGGAAAGTAATTAATTTTTAATTGAAGATTCGTTTTTCTTAATCAAAATCACTTATTATATGATTTAGTTGTCTAGTTCCAGATTGAGAAATTAAAAAAAAAAATTAAATCAACGAAATTTTTAAAGAGTCAAAAAATCAATTACAAATAAAAGAAAAGCACCAAATATTTCAAATAAAAATTATTATTTGAATTCAGCTAAAAATAATAAAAAAAAAAAGCAAAAGTATACCATTTGAACTGATAAACTGGTATAGTTATCAATGAAAAACAAACGCATTCAGAGGTTTATAATTCATTCGGCTAATTATTTATAATTTCAAATTCCTCTTGTTAACGTACGCAAAAGACCGCTAACCACCGTCTAAGGTTTAATTCATTGTGTCTGTTGCTTATGTATATTCTCATCATCATTATCAACAACTGAGGAAATATGACCAAAAAGAGTTTTATATTAAAAACATTCTTTATGTCGATACAAGAAAATAAAATTGAAATAAAAACGATTTTTTATGTTGATTTTGTAACTACTAGTGTTGCATTTAAACGAGCATCAGAATGATTTTAATGAACAAACTAAAAACTAATCAATAATTGAATATATTTTATAAAAAGTTGTGTACTTCCATTAAACAAAAGCTTCTGAATGAAGGTGAACGCATATTGTACGTAAGCGTGTAGCATGAAGCAATTCCATTGATTAATAATGTTGCTTGTAGTTTGAAGAGCCTCAGAGAAAATAATAGTAATAAGAGTTTATTTTATATATGTAAATATTTATATATTCTGTGATCCCTTAATATTTTAAAATAATCATTACCGATAATTACACCTACAGTGAATAAAAAGGGAAATTGTCTTCTTTCTCTTCGAAAGAAAAATTGGTATTGTAAAGTTCACTTGAAATTTTGTTCCTGCTATCACTTCCCGGTAAATGTAAAAAATGTGAAGACGACTTGCAGAGCTTCAAAATTAATTAAAACGTAAAGAAATTTAAATCGAATGCACACAATTTTTGGTATTAAATGAACTTATTTCGACATAAAGCTATATTTGTAGGTTCTATTAAACACAAATTCACCTCCATAGGGAGCATACTGTTTGCTAAAAGATGTTGCAGACGACTATTATTAAAAATTGCGAACATATTATTCACCGAGATTATGTTAAAACAAATATTCATATCTTTTAATATTTACTTTGAAGGAAAATATTCATCATTAATAGTGTAATAAAATTACCCGCAGATTGTGTTCCTTGTTTACAAAACCGCTGGTGTAAATATTGCTTACGCGAACATATGGCAACTTCGACAAATATCCCCCCTGTCATGAGAGATTTCTCATAAGAGCTTGTTCGCCATTTTTTAAAACTTACTGTTTACTTTGATTTGAAGCAGAGAACTGTTAAAACAGTTTTTTTTTTGTTGATTATTAAAATGGAATGCATGTTAAATGGCGCACTATGAGCCGTTTTCGTAAATTTAATGAATGAATTAAGTTAAACGGAAACACAGTACACTGCGACCGAAGTAGATCTATAGTATCCTTTGCCAGGTGCTAGAGTACCTATTCTAGACCTACTCTCCTGATGAATCTCAAGATTGTCATTGGGTCAAGATTGTCTAGCAGTTCCCAGTGCTCCAATAGGTGCTTGCCCAATTGGCTATATCTTCCATGGCATAACATTTAACGGTCCTGCAGAATATGCTCTGGAGTTTCATCGTCGTAATCCCAGAATCTGCACAGGCTGTTACCAGCAATGTCAAGTCTGTTGAAGTGTTTTTTCAGTCTTTGGAGAAGCCTGTGAACGTTCTTTGATTGTTTTTAGTGAAAATTATCAAGTAATTTTGGTTATACGTTGCAATCATTAGCTTTTGCATGCCTCAATCCAGGGAGATTGAGCCAGAGGTGTTCCCTATTACTCTTGATCTGCATCAATATATCTTCTCAGATTTTGTCCAATCTAAGTCCGCAAAATGGGTGTATTACCCCCCCCCCCCCTTCTGGCTATTTTGTCTGTGTTTTCATTTCCTACCACCCCAGCGCACAGAAAAAATTTTAGCCAAAATGCTTCCAATTAAATCAAGTAATGCTGTTTCAAAAAATTTTATAACTGTCCTAATTAAATTTTGTTGATTGAAAAGAAAATGTTTGTATGGATGTTAGCAAATATACAAACATACAGACGAATCTTAAACTTTTGTACGCATTATTAAAAATTCAAACAATTTTTTGATTGTTTGAATTAAGTTTGTTTAATGAAAAAAAAAATATTTTAGTTTGTGTTTGTGCTTGTTCATGTTTTCATGGAAGTGTGTCAGCCTGTTATTCTAGAAGTACCAAGTTCGAAGCATGACAGCACTGTAAGTTAAAAAATAAAATAAGAACACATAGCTACATATGTGCAATAATTGAATGAAAAATAATTTGCCACTAGGCTATCTAGTGGATGTGTTTTAGCCTGTTAGAATGGAGGTACCATGTTCAAAGCCTGCAGCGTAAGTTACGGAATTAAACAAATAAATAAAATAAGTAAGTTAAAATAAATAAATAAAAACAAATGAAATGACCTTTTACTTTTTAAAATTTTTTTACTTCTACTTTTTAAAATTTTATACAATTCAATTACTTTTATTAATTCATTCAATGAACAATTTAATTATTTAAAATCTCTAAATTCAATTATTAATTTAATTGGGCTAATTAATCATTTGTTTAAAATCTCAACAGCAGGAAAACCTCATTTTTACAAATTCATTAATTGATATTATCAATTTGTTTGCAGGACGAAAATCAGTACATGATTTAATTAATAGTACAAATTTCTAACTAAAATATTGATTTTTGTTGTTGATTTTTGATTGTTGATTTTAAATTTTTTCTGTGCGTTTCCAGGAACCCAGCAGAGTGTGACCTTATTCATTCAACTTAGAGGTAAACTCATATGAGCTGAGGCCTGTCATGGCAGCCTAACTATCCGAGTAGATGGCTATTTCCCTGCCTCGGTAGCCCCTATCAAGATTAAGTTGTGCCCATCTCTCAATGGCATAAAGTTCCGATTGAAAAATGGTAGGAGATTTTCCTAAAAACTCGTGGTAGTTAGTCCTTGGTCTGAAGTCATTACTGTACCACCAAAGAAATACTAGGGTGCGAAGTCATACACTTTATTCATCACGTCAGAGAGTAGCGCAAAGTAGGGGAAATCGTCTTGCCAGGGATGGTTGCTCCCATTGGCTAATTAGACACTCCCTGTCTGTGCCTTTCCCTTTCCCTTTCGTCAGAGGTGTTAGTTCAATAAGGGCTTTCATAGCCGCCGTAGGACACGTCCTCATCGCCCCTTTTATACAAATTATGCATGCTGTAATTTCTCTAACCGATCTCTGGTCGCAGCCAGCCTGACCCTGTCCGACAAGGCAGCAGCACCATAAGTGATGACAGGTTATCATGGTGTATATCCATCTCAAGATTTTGGGTGTGCAACCCCAAGCTTAATACTAAGTTGAAAAATATAAGCTACAAGTCATTGCGCTATACCTTTCTGAAAAATCACCCAAAATAGTTGAGATTTCGCCCACAGGTAATTACTTTCAAACACTGAGATTACAGAGGTGCCATTGACTCAAAATCAGCTTATCTCGACTTAAGCACTTTGTATTTTTTGCCACAGAAATATTTAATAACTCAGTTAATTTATAAGGAGTTTTTTAACACGAACCTGCAAATTACTCTTAATCAATTATGTTTCATAAATAAAGTCATAAAACAGTATGGTTCCAGTACAAAGATACTGCCTAAGAATGAATTTAAAGTAGAAAAGTGACGAAAAACCCGAAAAAATTATGTTTAGCGAAAAAATACACACATATATCTAAACTTTACTGAAATAAAATATACATAATTCGATCTTAGTCTCTTCTTTCTAAATCCATTTACAAATTTAAAATCGATTGATATTCAAGTTAGTTAGAGGTTGATAAGTGCAAACGGGTACGAAAAACCGGTTTTTACCCTTAACTCAAGATTTTGGGGTTGTTTGAAAATTTTCTAATACAGATTATATTTATACTCGACAATATCTTCCAGAAAAATAGTAACACGTCACAGGTATTTTTTGTCACAAAGTGTAATATATTTAATTCAAAATAGAAAATAAAATTATTCGCAAAAGTTCTTTCGCCAACTCTATTCCTTATCTTCATAAACGACCTTCTATGTAAAACTTTCAACCCTATCTACTCTTTCGCGGACGACAGCAGCATTTGCCATTCTTTCTCATTCAGCAATAGACCTAGTCTGCCTCAGGTTGAGGCCATGCGTCAAATAATGAATGAGACTTTAAACTATGATTTAGAAAAAATTTCTGAATGGGGCCATGTGAACAGGGTCGACTTTAACGCCCGTAAGACCCAATGTTGCATGGTTACACACAGACGTATGACCGAAAATGCTGTTGCCTCTGTAACTATGGGGGGGGTATAAATATTAAGGAATCAGATGCTCTTGATGTTCTTGGCATGAAAATACAGTGTGATGTTCGTTGGACTGAACACATTTTTCAAATTGCAAAAGAAGCATTCAAGTGCCTCGGCTTTTTGAAACGGTGCAAACAATATTTCACCCCATCTGACCTCCTTACTATTTATACCACCTATATCCGTCCGAAAATGGAATACAACTCTCATGTATGGGCCGGCGCTTCAAAGTCTATTTTGGGGCTGCTCGGCCGCGTACAGGAGAGGGCGAAAAAGCTCATCGGTGACAGTAGGGTATCCAACTCTATTGATTCATTGGAGCATCGACGCAATGTGGGGTGCATTTCATTGTTCTATCGTTACTACAACGGAATGTGTTCTAATGAAATTAGGGAACTTGTTCCTGAAACCCGCACATATGTACGTACAACACGTGCCTCATTTAGAGCACATCCTTTTGTGGTCGATTGGCCAATGCATCGCACTACGCATTACAGAGAAAATTCCTTTTTTAGCCGCACTGTTCGTATGTGGAATCAACTACCTGCGGAGGTCTTTCCTGTCACTACCAGCGTGGGAAGATTTAAATCAAATGTACACAGACACTACTCCCTCTATCCTCCTTCCCTATAACCTATTTTCCTAGTTCTAGCACAATGCACTGCATGAGTAGGGGTTATCCCCTGAGTGCTGGTCCTATTAAAAAAAAAAAAAAAAATAGCTTCCGAAAAATGTCTTCCTAAATGTTTGAAAACTTTTGGGAGTTATTTTAATTTAATTTTTTGCATCCTTATATCACGCGTTCTTTCATACATGCAATGCCTGATATCGGAATGAAAAATCGATACTTTAAAACCAAAAAAAAAAGGAAAAATTTGCTCAATTCACAACCTATTGTAGGAGTCGTAGTCTTTTAAATTTCAAAAAGCACCGAAACCAAGAAAAAAGCGCGTAATTTAAGTAAAAAAGCACTAAATTTAAAATTTTATTATATTATTTAAAAAAATTTTACACATCGTTTGGTTATTGATTTGCTGTAGACATAATGTATTTTGAATATACTGTGCCGCAAACCAATAACCAACCGACAACATGTACATAAATTGTACATTTTCTTTTTATAGGACGAAGTATTTTCAAATTATTATAAAAAATTTTTAATTTTTCCCGTCAATGAACAAACAAATCTCTCGAGTTTAGTCAATTTGGCAGTAATCCACAAGTCTTTCTGAGGTAAGAGCCGATTACTCGTACATTTTGAGCTCGATGGGCTTAGCAGTTGAACATATTTTAAAATCAAGGCTTAAAAAATTTGGTTTTTATTAAATTATGTGGAAATATTCTCTCGGCTGATATGTGACAAGGATAATAAATTTTTATCGAAATAAAAATGGTGACTTCTGCGTTTCAATATGGAAGTAACAGAAGTTTGATGGGAATGCAAGTTTTGATAATGATTCAAACGAGTTCATATCAACTGAATCTCTCAATAGTGGACTCAATATTTTTCCCATTACATTAAGTGAATCAATCTTTCTCCACCCATTGTCTATACTAGACAAAATTTCGCTATTAGACTATATTTGAGTAAATACTTGAATTATGTCTTCTTTATTGTATGGCAAAACACTGTTTACGTTATTAAAATGTTAAGGTTTGATGGTAATATGACACGTATTTATTAAACCAAGCCTTTTAAAATTTTAGTAGATTTTTTTGAGAAGACTTCCTCGAAAAAAAAAATAGGTAAGGAAATTTTCCTTTGAGTTTTTGGCTTAGTGCCACCGCCTCGAAACAAAAAGCACCGAAAATGAATTTAAAAAAGCACTGAGCACTAACTTCAAAATTTGTCGCGTCGAACATTTCAAAAAGCACTAAAAACGGTGCGAAAAGCACCGAGTTGACAACGCTGAGTACAAACGTTGTTGGTAATTTCTATGTACACATTTCCTTATAAACAATGTTTTTATTGAATTTACCAAGAACTCATGCACGAAATACGACTCCTAAAATAGGTTGTGAATTGAGCAAGTATAAACATAATTCTGCCAAAAAAAAACTACTTCAATGCAAAAATCTGATAGAACATTTTCGAAAAAAATTATGGGATATAAAATTAAATTTTTGTGTTTTTCAAAGCTCAGGGTGTGTTTTAAGTTTTGTAAAAGTCGGTACAGTAGAACCACTTAAAATGAAATTAAATTAAATTTTAGTGGGCGTAACTCCGCTCATTTTTTTTGTCTATTTTTGAGCTCAAGGTGTGTGGTAAGTTTCGTAAAAATCGGTTAATTAGAACCACGTGGAATATAATAAGAGATCTTAGTGGGCGCAGACCCGCCCATTTTTTCAACTTAAAGGTTTGTGTAATTGCAAGAACCAAGGATGTTTGCAGGTTTCGCAGCAATCAAATAACAAAAATATCATAAAATCAAATAAATAATTGTGGGCATGTCCCCGCCCCAAAAAATAGAGACGAATTGATAACCTCCACCTTTTTTTTAAGTCGGTTAAAAATAATAGCTTTGCCTAAAGTAATCGTTTTACTCAAAATGCTACACGAACAAATATAAGTTAAGGTTCAGAATATATGTACTAAGTGTTTATTTAATTTTATCATACATAAAATCCCAAGGTCCAATTGTCGCTAATTAAACTTTCGACCCATTTTCAAAGAATGTGCATATATGAAATTGCAAATGACTTTTTACTTACAATCTTCTATTGAGTGTATTTAAAAACTCAACTTATATGATATTACGTAGTTGCGAGTCAATTTAGAATTGAATTTCATAAAAATGTTTGAAATTTTATGTTTTCTCATAAATTTTATTCAGTCATTATATGCAGGTTAATAGCCAACAAATAAATAAATACCAGTTTATTAGTTGTTGGCTCTTCTTAATTAACGTCATAAACTATCATTTAAATTGCCTTCAATAACAAAAAGAAGAAGAAAAAAAAACAAGAACTACTTGAAACTGAATTTTACTAAATAAATGGAATCGTTAAAAATGTTATTGATGAGAATTTAAGAGATCGTTTATATGAAAGACAAAATCTAATTTACAAAATAACAAAATTAAGAATTATGTTACTTTTTATATCAACACAAATTATGCAAGGTCTACATAAATTTTGTGATTAACTGAAAATCTGGCTAAATGAAAATAAGTTGTAGGTTTTACGAAAAATATTTTTGATGGAAGTTTTGTAATTAATTTGAAAGTCACCATAAAAGAAATATTCAGGACGCTGCACTATAGAATATGTTCCCCTTTTTTGTGGCCAAAACTAAATAAACTAAACTAAACTATGTGTAACAAAATTTTGTTGAATTCGTGTATTATGTCGATTAAATCGAAATTATTCAGCATGAGAAATTTCCCGGCCGCATAATTTCTGGATTTGACAGTGTCAATTAGCCGCTTCACTCTTGTGATTTAACGCTGCTGGATTATTTTCTCTGGGGCCGTTTGAAAGGCCCGGCGTACGTGAACAAACCACAAACAACTGAAGCTCTGAAAGATGAAATTCGGTGCTGCATTGACAAGATAAGCAAAGCTCTGTTGCAAAATGTGGTTTAAAATTTTGTGAAAAGATCATTCGTCTGCCGACGTGTTAGAGCTAGACATTTGCCCGACATCACATTCCATCATTAATTTCCATATCTCTATTTTATATTGGAATCAATAAAACTGAATTTGTCAAAATTCAATTGAATTCAAAATTTGTGTTTTTAAGCAAATTTAAATACTTCCTAACTTTAAATTTGTTCATCCTTTATATAAAGGGTGTCCCAACAAGAACGCAAGATTTAAATTTTAAATAAAACACAGATATTAAAAAAAAATCGTGAAACTTTATTATATCGTAAAGTAGACAAAATGAGGTTATGTGTGGAACAACAAATCGGGCAGATGGCCGCCTCGGCTTTGCTGGCACACACGCGATATTTTAATGAAATTATCAATGGCCGTTTTGCATAAATACTGCGGTATTTCATTAATGCAGCGTCCAATTTCCGTTTTTAAGGCTTGAGTCGTCGTCGGCTTATTCGCGTAAACCATCGACTTCAAAAAACCCCAAAGAAAAAAGTCTAATTGTGTTAAATCGCACGATTTAGGCGGTCAATTCTGGTCTCCAAAACGCGAAATAACACGACCGGGAAATGACTGATGTAGCAATTGAATTGTTTCTCTGGCTGTATGACATGTGGCGCCGTCTTGTTGAAACCACATGCCCTCCACGTTCATTTCTTCAATTCTAGGCACGAAAAAACTAGTTATCATTTCACGATATCGAGCATTATTGACTGTTTGCGCTTGACCTGCGTTTGAGCGACATCATCACGTACAGCTGCGACATTTGCGGTCGATCGACCTGATCGAAGGCGCGTTGTTGTCTTTACATCACTAACAGACCCAGTTTCGGCAAATTTATCCATTAATGTCTTTACAGTTGACTCTTTTGGAGCATTATTGTGACCCCAAATTGATCGCAAATTTGCGAACTGTAGCCGCAAAACTTTCAACATTTTGGTAAAACAATTTCACAATGAGAATGCGTTCGTTGTTCATTCGTGTAGTGCTCCATTTTTACTAACCTCGTACCTTCTACTAGCAAACAACAACAATTGTTCAAATGTCAAACAATGACACTTCGAATGGCGAAAAATTTAAATCTTGCGTTCTTGTTGGCACATCCTTTACATATATTTAAACCTAAAAAAAATAGTTTTGCTGAAAATAAGTTATACGTTTTCAATTTATATACAGGCAACTCAAAAAAGAAATATAAACATATTTTCTTTATTCAAGAAGTGCGTGAAGAAGCCTTTTATATAAAATTTTTGCAAAAGATTAAATGTGATATAACCAATTTTCCTGAATTATTAACTCCAAAATGCATTTTTTTTTGAGGTACATACACAAATATGTATGTATCAGAGAACTATATGAGTTGATTCACTTTCGCTCTACAATCACTTTTACAACGCTTTTGTTTTGTTCTTTAACATCGATATGTACTAATGATATTGCTTGCAGAGTTGAGGTAAGAACTGACTGTCATAAGCTCACTCTCTTTTTTTGAGTGCTGTTAGTAAAAATAAATAAAAAAAATCTTACTATTCTTTGATTGTTTTGTATAGTAATCAAATAACTCACAAAAGCACGTTGACTAGATGAATGAAGTCTTAAGTTAGTTTTTCTCGTATTAAAATAATTTATAAAATAAAATGAACCAAGCTATTTTATTTAATAATATTACATAAAACTATATTTTTCAGAAGAGGTTTTAAGAAGTTTTCAAAACAATCATGCCGATTCATTGCTTTAGTGAATCACATGAATGAATAGAAATTGCAAGCAGTGGAAGGCATTTATTAACAACCGTCTCATTGATAGCATATTTCATTTTTTAATGTTAAGTGCTAGCTCAATATTCATTTTAGAAAATGTAAAGTTATGCCGTTTGATTGGTAATCATGCAGATCTCTAGTATGTATGTCTGTGTTGCAAACAAAGGAGCGATACGTACATACCCTGAAGGAAACGTGGGGTTAAGTGTCCCCAAGTCACCACTTTCGTCCACTATTTTGGTATCATTGTCAACGCAGCGTCTATTAAGGCCGGGGTACAATGAATCCGTCATACGTTAAACATCGCTTTCTTCAACTGACATTAACGCAACGACGGAGAAGGTTGGCACAATGAGTACTTTATTGACGGAAGAATTTGAACAGCTTCAATAGGTTGATTCTCCATTTTATTTATTAAGTTCAGATTTTTTTATTTATTTCGTTTATTTCTTTTGTTTAGTTTTATTTTTGCTGCCAAACAACACAAAAATCTAAATCAGAACATACTAAAAAAACCAACCAATGTCTGTCAAACTACTTAACGTATGCAAAAAGTTAAAATTTGACCAGTTTTTGTACTTTGCGTTGACGGACAGGTACTGAATGTAACAGGCCTCATAAGAAACCATGTATTTAAACTTAGCTGTCAGTTGAAGAAGGCGAAGTTTGACGTGACGTATGACGGATTCATTGTGCCCCGGCCTCTACTAGTGTTCTTTATGCGAAGAAAACACTTTTTCAGATACACACAACTATGTTTCTTCTTGTTTTATTGGTTTGTTGATAATAAAAGTGACGTGAAGCAAAATTTAAGTATTTATAAAAATTAGTTTAAGAAATCAAATTAAAAGGTGAATATAAATGAATTGAACGATAATTAAAAAAAATATACAAAAAGAATTTGCAAAAAAAAAGTAATAAAACAACAATCCATATTTTATAAAAATAGAAAATGTTAAAATTAAAAAATTGTAAGTGAAAGTGCCAATTATGGAAATTGTTTTGCCCTATGGAAGATTTTGTGCCATCAGTTAAAGATTTGTCATACTTGCAGATTCATTCGTAAGTGTTTGACTTTACTAATTCAGCGAAACATAAAATTTTTGATTAACATATGTGTATTTATTTAACAGAAATGGCAAACAAAATCCCTAGTTGCTGGTGACATGCTGAACGAATAAATGAATTAATCCCGGTTATTGTATGTTTTTTAATCATAAGTTCCATTTTTTATATATTTATTTAATAAAACACCAATATGTGAACAAAATACGCAATTTCATTATAAAAAGAATTATAAAAATGTGGTAGTGACTATATGTTTCCAATGTCTTCATATGCTCCCTAAAGAAGTATCTAATCAGTAGTTCATGTCAGTAGTTGCCTTTCAATGACACGCACATGTTAAATGTCTGGCGACAAAGTAAATAGTGAATCAGTACTGGGGGCAAATCACGGCATTCGATACGACTCGTAATTTAAAAAAATTTCCATATAAACTCTATTGAAATATTTTTAAATTACGAGTCGTTTTGGATGCCGTAATTTGCGCCCTGATTCGCTAGTGACATTTCCTACAGGGTATTTATGTATGTACATACACATATGTATGTATGTATGTAAGTAAGCATTTAGAATGATTTCACAAGATGTAATTTGTTAACAAATTAGTTCGTGCTCTCATAACGGCATCATATATCATGCAATATACAAGCATAGTATGTATGTACGATATTGTATGTATGAGTCAAAAAAAATTAAAAATATTAGCTACATTGTTAACAATGACTGTTAACATGTGTTACTATTATGTTAATGCTTAGCCATATTACGGTTGCTATATTTTGTTTTTTTTTATGTTATACATTATTGAACCCACAACACACGATGCCATAAACCATGTCGTCAAAGTGTCTGCCATATTCTCTTAACAAAGGCAATACGATTTACGTTCCTTTTCACAATGTGTGATTAAGAGTTAACGTGAACTTTAACTGACAGTTCTTCATACAAAAGTTGCCGTTAAAGTCCCTGTTAACTTTTAATTGTACATTGTGAAAAGGGCCGTTAATGTAAGAAAATCTATTTTATTTAATTTTATGACATTTAGAAAAAAAAATTACTTTTGTGTTTAAATTTTTTTTTTTTTTTTGTTTTTTTTTAACTAGTACAGTACTAGAAAGGGTACCTATTTTTCTTTTATAAAAGTATTAATTATTAATTCAATTTTTTTAATAACACTGTACGAGTACAACTGATTCTGGCAAAAGAAGAAGAGAAGACAAAAGAAGTATGCGGGTGGTTACTAGTGCTTTGAAAATATGCGCCCGAACTGAAGCGTTTTGAGAAGACAATTTTTTGTTATAACGTCATTGTTGAAACAATTGTTTGAGTAACGATTTTATTACAACAAAATTTATTTTCAATGGAGCACATAGTAGGAACAACAAGCAACAACATTAATGTTATCTCTGTTTTACAAAACAAAAATATTTTAGTCAGTGCGATCATCAAAATTCAACGTTATCGCCATATCAAAGAACTTAAAAAATTTTTGGTAATTGGTCTATAACGACAAAGCGAAGCCTTTTAAAAATAATAAAGGCCTTATTTATAAAAATTATTAAGGCTTAGTAAGAAAAATTTTGTGATAAAATCTGTTTTATAAACCCTTTATTAAGCCACAATAATTTTTATAAATAAGGCCGTAAAATTGTAGTGCACTTGCTGGCTCTAATAAAACATTTAAACAAAATACATAGTTGCGCTTTTTCTTAGCTTCCAACCAACTAAGTTTGTTTAAAGTTTATTTAGCCTCATTTTTTTTTTTTTGGCCTACGAGAGTTTTTTGTCTCGCTCGCACTGGTTGACTGATCTACCATGGATAACCGTATATTCTTGCGTTTCTTTTATGGAATTTCGTTGACAACCACGTTGCTACTTCCTATGTGAAGGCATAGGTCGTGTATAGTCAGTCACAAAAACTCTTTTAAATTACTGTTAATAACACCTTGGTCATATGGTGTAGTTACTCCGCCCATATTTGTGCGACCCTATTATGCAAACTTTCTATACAGAGCTACCACATAATATTGAATTAAATGGTGAATAAGATAAAGCGGAAGACTATCGTAAAAAAGAAATTACAGAATCACATTATCGTTATCGAAAAAAAAAGTTACAGAATCCACATCCTGAGGACTCCTTTTTAGGAACTGGGTCAATAACATACTGAATTTGGACACACACAATTACAAACATATGTACACAATAAATTTCTTTCAATTATATAAAATTTATTTTTAATACGAGTACAACTACAGATCCCAACACATATTTATGTTATAGTGTTTTCACACTGAAAGTTAAAACCTGGTTTTAACGTTAAAACCACAAACAGCTGATTTTGCTTTCATACTGCAAGTTTGTTAAATTCAGGTTTTAACTCACAGGCTGTCTAATAACTTTGCTCAAAATAAAATAAATCTCCTGCCGAAATGCGTGTATTTGTTGTTGCATTTTTTCTGCTTTTTAATAACACTTGTGGGACATACTGTTCAACTGTTTTTGTTTGTATGAAAAACTGAGATATTTCACAATGCGCTCTAAAATGGAAATTATTTTATATTTTGTAAATAATATTTTTTTAAATTATGGAACATCTTATACAGAATGAAGAAATGCTTGGAAATATTGTTAATAATATAAAAATGCACAAATACATTATAAGATAAACCTTTTTTATAGGCAGATGAATTTTCACTTTCCACAGTTCAATTTAAAATATTTTCTGTTAATTTTTAATTATTATTCGAACTCCATTTGTTTCTATATTTGTGATTTGAACGGGCTAAAGTTCGTATCGCTTTTTAAGCCAAATTACATGTGATAATTATTAATGAACAAATTTTCGTTGTTTTCCTTCCAAAAAATATTTTTTTCCATAATTTTTTGATTATTCTTGCTGCTGTATCCATTTTTAAGTTGAAAATTTTTCAAGCGCCATCTTTGTTATTCACTGGCATAACATTATCAGCTGCTGTCGGTCATTTCAACTTGGCAGCACTGAAAACAAGGTTGCATTTCATAAAACCAACTTAAAACCAATTCAGAAATGGTTTCAGTTTGGTTTTAAGAAAAACAATTTGTATGGTAAAACCAGGTTCTAACAGGTGGTTTTAACGTTAAAACCAACTTTTATTAAAACCATGTCAGTGTGAAAACACTATTAGCATCTTGATGCAAAAATAAATGTTGGTTTTAGTGCAATAATGTTACTTTTATTGCCTTTTATATTTCGCTAGCTTAAATACAGTATTTTACATAAGTATGTCTACATACATACGTACATATTTATTCTGTTTATATACAAACTTGAATAACGTGCTTATTTATTGTATTCGTACATATACGTAATAGTATATCCATCAAATAAATAAGTAAGCATACAAATAAACGACATCATAATGCATCACAAAATATAGTGTTTTATGTGAATATCGTGAGATAAATGTATTTTGCATGATTTTCGAATGAAACTGACAGGTAACAATTTTTATTTTTATTTTTATAGTTTTTATGCCAACTTCACTGGTTTTGTCGGTTAGCTGGTGAAAATTAAAAAGAAATCACAAGTAATAAAATAACGTTGAGTCAAGTTGATCGCTAAACCTCCTACTTTTCGAATTGTAAAATTTTAAATAATTGCATATTTTCTTTAGTTTGTTATGATGCGTGATGTTAATCTTATATAAATAAAAGACAGAAAACAAATGCCTTTAAATTAAATTTCTTTTCATGTTAAAATAGTTATTTTGGTGGTTTGTCAACAAAACTATTTAAAATCTTTAAATATTTATACAAATTGCAATATGAACCAAATGTGAATTCTATCATATTATAGTCAGTAAATCCTATGAATGACAGCAAACATAAAGGTTGTTTTTTACAGAGTGACACAAGTTTAAATCAAAATAAAACAAGAAAATATATTTTTAATTTCAATAAAACGGGCTTCAATGGAAAGAAAATTTTATGTGATTAATGTTTAAATATGATTTCTGTCATGTGGCCGCCACGGCAGGCGCGTAGAAAGCGCAATCTGGAACACTAATTTTCAACAACTTTTCGCAGGATTTGCGGCAATATTTCCCCGATAACTATTCGAATTTTGATTTCCAGGTGTTCAATTGTTTGCGGTTTATCGACGTAGACAAAGAAAATAATCCAATGGGGTTAAATCACATGATCTTGGTTGCCAATTAATTGGTCCATTGTATTATATTTTTCATTTAAAGTTTATTTGAGTAAATCAATTCTAGCGCTCTCTGTGTGACATGTGGCTCCGTCCTGTTGGAACCACATTAATTTTCTGTGGATGTAATGGTGTTTCGACGAAAGCTTGTGGATTCTCCCCACTCCAAATGCGAAAATTTTGTTTATTTACCTACCCATTCAACCAGAAATGGGCTTCATTGGAAAACAAAATTTTTAATGGATATTCCAAATCAATGTCAATTTGTGCTATAGTCCATTCGCTTAGTTGGCGATGCATACGATGGTAGTTTGGCTTTCATTCCTGCACAAGTTGAATCTTGAAATCTTTTAAACCAAGATCCTTTCGTAAAATCTTCTGTAAAGTGGAAGGACACAACCCCAGTTATTGAGAGCGGAGACGAATTGATTGATTAGGATCATCTTCAATGCATTCCTGTACATCGACCAAAGCTTCTTCAGTGCGCACTGTTCGGCGTCTCACGGGATGCACATTATCAGTAACAGTAAATGTGGTCCGAAAAACGTTCTATTGCTTTTCGAATTAGCCGCTCTGAAGGACGATTATGTACGCCATAAAATGAAAGAAGTGCACGATGAGTTTGACGAACAGACTCACGCGTTGCTCTGGTGTAAGTCGATAATGAAATTTCAAAGCTATCTAAACAAAATCCAACTATCAGCTGTTAAATGGATGCTCAATAAAGCATTGATGCCAAGTCAAAGTTGTGACACTCTAAAAAAACACGCTTTATGTACCTCATTTTTTGGATAAGAATGCGAAAGTAAGAGCATATTTCTTTAAAACTCAATTCCTTAAGATTGACTTGCAGTTTTATTTGCTGGAATATAATTGTTATTCCTATAAAATTTATTCAATTAATTGAGAACTCTTTCACATTGTTACGAAAATAAACATGAACAAACCTAATACAATTTTTTTTTATAAAAAGAATTATTCAGACATTATTAGCTAACGAAACAAAATATTCAAGCACACAAACAAACAAAACGATGTTGAGGAAACATTCAAAGCATAAAAACAATTACATATTATGTCATACTCGTACACTCTGCTTATTAAAGCCGCGTTCAGACTATTATACTTTGTATTTATACTTGTCAAAAATTCAAATAATACGTGCAAGTGTGATAGTCTGAACGCAAAATGTCATCAAAGTGGCAAATAATACGATACAAATTTTGACATCCCATAAGACTTTTTCGTTTTTAGAAAATTTTCTAAACGATAATACTTTTCATTAGATCAGGATTGCATTTTCACACAAACCAAACTTCCAAGTCGGCTGTTTCGCCGCCGATTGCGTGTCGTCATTGATGTAATGTTTTGTCATATGTATATCGGCTCAAAATTTTGAATAAGTGAATCGTATGGAAGTATATTTCGTTGACGTAATTTTTTAACGTTTTTGTAATATATTTTCTTAAATTTTTTTCTGTTATTTACATAGAATATTTTTAACTGCTGAATTTTTTCAAGTGTCGGCACGTCCCCGCCTGCATGAAACCGTTTTGCCACCGCTAGTAAATGAATAGCGCAGACATTTTCATTGAACAGCTGTTTTATTTTCTACTTGTATTACACATTTGATTTGAAGTCTGATGGTCTGAACACAGTATGTGATTTTACGTTAGATTTTTTTGACAGTCGCAACGAATGTATTTAGATTTCTGTATCGTAAAATGTGATGAAAGTATTAATACTTGTATAATAGTCTGAATGGGGCTTAAGAAATATACAACCACACAAATACGTAGACGATGCAGACGAAATCACAAGCGAGAACAAATATCATGATTATACAATGATTGTCCCTATTCTGTAAAGGCCGTGATACACTATCACACAAAGTCGTGCGATCTACGAAAATATACAACCCTGGTGTGATAAATTGTTATTGTCTTTTGAAAATTTTCATAAACTCCATCATACCAGCGTTGTACTTTTTCGTAGATCGCAACACTATGTATGATAGTGTATCATGGCCTTAAATCGCGTCGATTTGAAATTGTACGATTTCCAAAATAAATAATGTTCCTGAAGCTGTGTTTAAAATCATGTACGATAATTTTCTTTCAGATGTTACATTTGAGAATCTAAATAAAAGAAAAATTAGAAAAAGTCTAAAAAATATTTCTATCATCGGAGCTCGTTTTCTAAAATCGTAGGATTTTAAATCGATTCGATTCACAGAACAAGGCCGAATGACATTACCGTAAGTCATGTTTTAGACTTGGCAGTTTTTCTTGAAGCAATTATCTTCAATTCTTTTTTTTTTCTTTTGTTCAATTTTCCTATTGTTTTAATGCTGCGAATGAAATAACAAAAGAGAATTGAAGTAACTTTTCTGTACAAGCAAGTCAGTACCCCTCTTTTTTCTTCTTTCATCTCTCTCTCCCATAAACTCAGACTTGCTTCAAGAAAAACTGCCAAGTCTAAAACATGAGTAAAGGCCCAACTATAATATGAATAAGCTATCTTAAGCAACTGTGCCGTTACATATAAAACGTATGTGGCAAACTATAATGTACTAAAAAAACTTTTCGTCAAGTTTCGTCAAATGTCATTTGCTTAAGTAAAGTGCCAAACTGAACGCACATTCCGTAAGGAAACAACTGTTTGTGCATTTTTTAAACTCAAACAAGCAGCAGCAGAAAATATTCATTGATTTTAAATATTTTTTTATTGTTTCTTATTTTAAACTCGGAAAATAAAGCAAAACTTTTATTTTCATTGTTTGTTTTACAATACACATATACACACATACACATGTATTTACTTATGTATATTCACTGTTGTACTTTTTAGTAGGCAAAACAAATAAAACAAGTAATAAGGTGATGGATATATTTATATGTGAATTTTTAATAGATTAGGACATTCTTTCAAGTTAGTTTGATTGAATTGCATTCAAATATGAGTTATGAGAAGAAACAAAATTACTATAAAATTATTGACAATACCTAGATGTGCAGCTGTGGCTAAAGAATACTTAAATGCATGTAAGTGCATTGTGGCCACCTAGAAGTCACATCTGAATTGTTTAAGCATTTGACAGACTTATCGTTCAATTCTGACATTAGCTTAAGCCAGCTTATTCATATTATAGTTGGGCCTTAAGATTAAATTAATAGGTTGACTGTACTGAGTCTTTACAAAGAGAAAGTCGAGATGAGTGTTGCATAAATAACAGCGAAATTAGCATCGTGGTATTCTATGGATGCGGAAATATGGAAGCGATGCGGAAATTTTTAGTGTTTGAATTACAAACATCACCTAAAATCTATAGGACCTTTACTCCAGGTGATAGCGAAGATAAAATATAAAAAAAAGTAAACTCATGAAGATTATTTCTTTCAATGAAGAGAATTTGCAGTTTTTGGATGTTTGTGTGTATGTTATTTTTACTTAATGACTTTTTTGTTGCAGAGTTTTATTATATTATGTGTAATTGTTGTTTTTATTTTTATTATTTTTATTTTAACAACACGGTAGACAAAATGTTCCAAATTCACTGAATACTAAGACACAACCAACATCAAAACATGCATTTAACTAAGCACATATTTTTTTAAGATGAGGGAAAAAGTATTCCAACTACATTAGAAATAGACTTCATGAACTATTTCTTTCGTTTTTTTTTATTATTTCCACGACCCATTACTTACAGGAGAGACAGTGACGTGGTAAATCGAACACGATTTTAACGAATAATATTTTTAATTCATGATAAAAGTAATTTACTAGATAGAAATTTAAAAGGAGTGCATTTGGTGGCCAGAAGAAGTATGTATAAGCAATTTTTGTATTTTAAGCAGTGTTGCCAGTAAAGTTTTTAAAAATAATTATACACGCATACTAAACAATGAAAAAACACATTGTATACTTTGGAAATGTCTAAGAATTTTAGTCGTTAAAATTTAAAGAAAAAAAAGAAGGTTTATAAATTCAGTTCAATGATAAAAAAGAAACTGAAATCACATGCAAATCTACTCTTAGGGCCAATTTTGCCAATTCTATTTAAATACCAATTCATATATAAAAGTTGTTTTTCACATAAATTTTTTTTTTCAAAGAAAAACAAATTATAAATATGAATTGATGTTTAAATAGAATTTGTGAAATCGGCCCTTAGTAAAATTTGGAAACGCGGTAAAATAAAAATTGAAAGTAAACAAAAAGTGTGTCAATAAGCGTGTATTTTTTTACTTTTCTTAAAGTGATTATTAACAACATCTAGTTATTTCTTAATTGTTTTAGGCAAATGAAATCCATGCCATGAAGTATTTTATTTGTATTTTAAAAAAATACATGTATTTATTTCAAAGAGATTTATGAAGAGAAAAATTTATATAAAATAAATTAATAATAATTATTTGTATATATGGGAATTATTTGGCCTTGCATCACACGTATTCATCGCAACAAAGAAGAATTTGATGAATTTTTCACAGTTGCTCTGCCGGCTTTATGTTCATGTCATGTTTAAGTCGATGGCTCGTGAAGACAGACTATGAAGAACAAATGGTACTTAAATTTTATTTTCCAAATAATAATATTTTTTAAAATCACAGAAGAATAAAATAAGCGTAGTAGGCTTAGAAACTTATACAAAACCCAGCAAATAATTTTTATTCGAATGAATCTATGTCATTGCGAATTCTCAAATAGTTTTTGAAAGTCTGTGCATAAGATAAGAGGTTTGTGATTGTGAAAAATATATGGTTGAAGTCTACTGATAATTTTCCTAAGCACCAATGAAATATATATGTATATAGACAATTTTATTATATTCTGCCAATTTTATTTCAAAAACGTCGTAGTATCTCAAAAATTTCATTACAACTGATACAAAAATATTTTGTATTCGGTTAGTAGATACGTAGGCTTCTTCCTACAAAAAAAAACCTTGCTCATTCATTATGATATAAATTCATCAAGTGTGGATACAAAATTTAATAAAAAATATAAATAAAAATAGAAAAATTTTAAAAAATTTTCAAAGATTAATTTCCCACAATTTGTATTGTTTTTGATACTCATAAGTTCTGATTTATGAACATTGTTTTATTGATATGCTTTAAAATTTTCTCAAAATATAAATATAATTTAATTGAAAAATTCAATTAAAATGCGAACTCAAGACAAATTAATTAGATTGAGATACAGTTCGACCAAAACTCATGACGTAAATTATTTTGGTTTTAGAAAAAATTATAATATTGTATTTTCATGATTAATCACCGATAATCGCGAATAATCCCATATTTTTTAATAGTAACCGCGATTATGGAAATCTGCGATTATTTCCAAACCCTAGTTCTGTGTTTTGTTTAAAAGTTGATTTTTTTTTTAAATATATAAAAAAGGGAAAACTCAAAACTGTGCATTTCTTTAATATAAAAATATGTATGAAGGTTTCCATTCATGCTTCTGATATTAATAAAATTTTCTTCCAACTTTTTGACTCAAGAGATTGCCGGTTCGACTCATCCCAAATGAGTTTTAATCGCAGCAAAGCAAAAACAAACAAAAAGGGGTTGAAAAATCCCAGCCAACCTGTACCTGGATTCACTAACTTTTATTACGATAATCGCATCGCTATAATAAATATAACGAAATTTTATCGACTTTGCTACTCAGTAACATATTTTAACGATATTCGCTGTCGGTTGGAGGAAAATAAAATAAAGTCACAAGCTCAAATTCATTGAGTTTTTCTTTATCATTCTTTATGCTTTTCGCTTATTTTTACATTTTCTAACCACAAAATTTTGAATTAAATGGCGATTAAGATAATGTTGGAGACTATTGTAAAAAAGAAAATACGAAATCACATTATCGTTACCACAAACGAATAAATATGTCGATAAATATTACGATTTTCGGTTCGCAAAAAGTTACAGAATCCAGGTACTGAGATTCGAAAATAAACGAATGTTCGCAGTAGCCAGCGTTGCCATAATATTTTTTTGGAAAACTGAAAATTTAGAATAAAAAAACTGATTTTCATGTGAAAAAACTGCTCATAAAAAATTCTTTGGTATTTTGTATATTTTTGGTGGGCGGGGGTGTTAACCATACGTCTATACCTGATATATTTTTATATCATGACTTGATGATGTTTGACAAGTTGTTACGTTCTACCATCTCGAAAGCCTCATCAACATCAGTTAAGAAAATATGGCTCTACAAATTTATAAAGTTTTCAATTAATTGAAATGGAAGTGTTTTAGTTGCACTATGAAGTATTTCGCATTAAATTACACAGGGAAATTCCGAATCAACCTAAAGAAGTAAGTGGTGGATCCAATATTCTTTTACATACTCTTACGACTACAATTTGAAGCTGAAAAAAGTCAGCCACTGTCGCAATGGTAAAGTAAGAAAATAAAAAACATGTTGATTATTGACTTCTTGTTTCAACTTTGTTATTTGTTGTTGAGCTTCTCATTTGTTTAAATGAAAGTTTATAACATAACTCTAGTTTTTCTAAGGAACTTTGAGTAAAGGTTCCCTGATGATTAGCATTAGCAACAGTAAAATGCGAAGAGGATCCAGCTAAACCCCTCAATAATCAATTTCAATATATTTTTAATAAAAAAATATTTTACGTAATAAGTAAAATATTAATTTGGGATTATTAGTGCGTTTAAAAAAATTTTAAACTTAAATTGTAACAATTCCCATAAAAACACTAATTAGTAACTAAAATGTTTGCTTATGTTTTTTAATATTTTGTTTTATTTGAAGTGCACAATGATTTATTTACACTTGCTTAGCCAAAATAAAATGTTGTTTTTTTTTTCTGTAAAGTACTGAAATTTTGCTAAGAGAGTTCTAAAAAAATTTGTATGGCTTCAAATTCTATGGGGTCTATCCTTTAATTTGGTATATATTTTGTCCTGTTTTATCTCATTTTATATATGTAACGAATTATTTCAATGAAGAAAATTGTTTTTTTTTTCAATAAGACAAGGCGAATTAATATTAATAAAGGAAGTGTTCGATCGTATGAACCCAACTTGCAAACAATAACACAAAATTCCATAAAGAAAAACACAACGTTCGTGTGAATTCTCTCTTGCTGTTTGAAAAGGTACTAATAAACCTTCACTATTATATTAAGCAAAATGGGTAAAACTATAGCTTCAGATATCGGAACTCAAATAAAAAACTTGAGATAAAATAAAAATTAAAAACTGCAGAATTTATAGAAAAACTTATTTTTAAGCAAAAAACTGCAAAACTGTTCTATGCTTAAAACAAACTGCTAAAATCAGTTAAAACTGCACATTTGGCAACGCTAGCAGTAGCGAACAAATATTCTCGTTAAAAAAGTTTAGCAGCAAGAAACAATTTGTTTCTCTCAATTATTTTTTTTGCATGTACAACAAAAGAGGAGTAACGTTTTTTGCTATTTAAAAACAATGATTACATAATGATATATGAAAAATTTCAGTCAACAACTTTTTTCTTTGATTCATTTAATTTCTTTATTGACTTTATTTTCAATAAGCGTGCATACAATTTTATTTATCAATAATGCAAAAATCGTCATCACAGAAAATTCAAAAATTTTTTTATTGAATCAACGATTTTCGTGTTCAAATATCAAAATCATTTTTTTCTGTTCTGCCTTATCAGAGTATTTTGAGGTAGTGCAATAAAGATTGAATATTTACTAATTTCGTTCGGGCTCTTTTCTTTGCAAATGGTTGCGGACAGCGACTCTCATGGCGGACATTGATGCTCAGCCATATGACGAAACATGGACAGGAGCGATATGTGAACATCGGTGATATGTGATGCTCATACCAAGTTCATGGCTAATGGAGACCGCCCATCATGTCAGATCAATAACGAAAGAATAAAAAGTACCAAAGATTGTGAAATGAAGAACGAAACGTTTTCAATGCGAGAACGAAAAATATAAAAATTACCAAACGAGAGCGACATTTGTGCAATATAAAACATATATTCGAAATAATAACGAATGTTGTGAGAATAAGGAAGGTGTGTCGTATGTCTGAAAGCAGTAGCCATTGTTGCTGAAAGCAGAACCAATTGTTCTTAAATTCTGGATAACATTTTAATAACGCATGTTTCTAACTTCGGTGTCTCTCCTCAATCTCCATTCATTTTTGCATTTATAACAAAAATAAATAATTTGAGAAAAAATACACACATTTTGGAGAAAGTAATATATCTTTCCGATTTTCCCAACACGAATATGAGAGTCAAATTTTTCGAAAATATATAGTTTTGGTATACTTTTTTTTGGAACGTAAAATCCTTATGACGCGCATGTAAAACAAAAATTTTTAAAAAATTAAAAAATACTGGCGAATACTGGTTGCAAATACTGGTAACAATTACATAGCATAATGGTGCTGCCACTGTTTTAGATTTTCATTGTTGTCGTGATTTTGCGGGGTAGTGTTGGGGAACTTCTGGAATTTTGGGGATTTTTAGCCTAGTTTTTTGGAACCTGAAATATAATTTGTGTTTTTGCTAAAAGGTACGTGACTTGGATAAGTGATTCGTGCCAGTAACAGCTAAAGGTGTCTCCACTAGCTAATATTGTAAATGCGATTTTAATGAAATTTAGAACATAGATAGATCTAAGTCTAGGACAAATTGGTTATATGTTTTTTAAAAATTACGAGCATGAGGGTAGGTAGGAGGAAATTTCTGCCTCTTAGAAACTTTCTAACCGATTTGTATGACATTCAAAATATAAATAGATCTGAGTCCAAAAGAAGACATAGGCTATACATTTTTTTCAAAAATAGGACCACAAGTGGAGATAGGAGGAAATTTCTTCCTCTATGAAATTATCTATCCGAGTTTGATTAAATTTTTTAAAACAATAGGACCACGAGGGGAGGTAAGGAGAAATGTCTTCCTCTTTGAAACTATTTATTTGATTTTTATGAAATTGAAAACAGATAGATCTAAGTTTACAAGAAGACATGGGCTCTAAATTTTTTTATAAGAGCACGTGGTGTGGTAAAGGGAAATTTCTTTCTCTTTTTGAAACTATTTATCCAATTTTTATGAAATTCGAAACTTAGATAGACCTGAGTCTAGGAAAGCACATGGCTGTACATGTTTTAAAAACTAGGACCACGAGAAGGGTTAGGGGGCAATTTCTGCCTCTTTGAAACTATCTAACCGATTTTGTTGAAATTCAAAACAAAAATAACCTTACTGTAAGTGGAAATTTCTAAGGTAAGTAAGTAAGTTCCTACCCGGGAATGATTACTATTAGGTTATTAATCCTAAATTATTATTTTACCTATTCAGTAAAATATTTTTTCTTATTTGTTACTATTTAAGCTCCTCAATAATCAATTTCAATGTATTTTTAATAAAAGAAAAATATTTTAATAAATAAGTAAAATAATAGCTTGGGATTATTCGTGCGTTAACAAATATTAAACTAAATATATAATTTTGTTGTTATGCAATTGTCAACTAATTGTAAAAAGGTAATAGAAAATGAAAATTGATGCAAAAGCGAATAATGTTGTTTGTTTTGTAAAAATTTTTGTTTGAGGCTTTAAAACTTATTAAGTTTGTATTTTGTGATTCCCAGTAACATATGAAGAGTCTAAAGCTATGTACAGACGATTGTCAGATCTTACAATATTGTCGGATCTGGCAATGTGCTGATAATGTACTGGCAATCGAAAATTGCCAGCACAATATTCCTTGTCAGTTCACACGGTTGTCAGAAAATCTTACAATTTATTGCCAGACGGTTGTGTGACAATAAATTCATCTGACAAAATCGTCAGTAGAAAAATTGTCAGTTCACATGGTTGTCATATGCACAAAATTTTTAGATCTGTTGTTATGCGTTGCCAGACTTAAAGCATTTATTAGAAATTGTTAAATATTTATCGTTTGTGTTTGTATTAATTGTAAAAAGTGAAAGTATAAATTATTATGGATCATTAAGAAGCAATTGCAATCATTTTGTCTGCATATATTTTATTATAAATTTTTTCTTTTAAATCAAGCGTGTGCAGTGTTGCCCATAGAAAGAATTCTCTTACAATGACGCCATTGTCAGATGCATAAACTTTGCACATCTGACAATATTAAAATGTTTGACAAATATCTGGCAATAATTTTACAATGTGTTCACTCGATTGTAAGATGTCTGACAATTTGTTGTCAGCTGCTAGTCTTGCAATGGACTGACAATGCTTTTTCTGGCAACGACGTCTGACAAAAATTGTCAGTTCACACGGTTGTAAGAAATTTTTAGAAAATTTTTCTGGCAATATTTTAAGCGTAAGTATAAACATATGAATTTTTTTTAGCGTATTTCAAACACTTTTAGGTTGAAGTTCACTGATGATATATATGTACATTTATTAACTAAAAAACAATTAAAAAAAATCCTAATACGATTATCTTTTCATTGCATATTTCGATACTCCCTTGTAAAGAAAGTATACCTTACATGGACCAATCGCGTCGCTTTCAGGGTATTTAATCAACATATGTACACTTTTTTATATACGCCTCTGATATCCTCTTATTAGTTCATCCATACATATTTACCATTGTTTTGTTTTTCCAGCTTTAATTTTTTTTCCCAAGATTTGTATGTTTGTACTCTTCTGGTATGCTCACGTTTTTATTAGATTATTGTTACAATTTAAGTGTTTTGTTACAACGAACAACTTAAGAGATTTTTTCTTAATTTTTATAATGCACACCGACATAGCCGCGTTAAGATAGATTCAAGACAATAACAGAAACTGTAGTCGCAGCAACAAACAGGTGCCTTTTAATGTTACTACGACACAAAAAGGAATTTCTCTTAGAAAATTTAAAAGAACAGTGGATTTAATGTGAAAAAAGGGTCAGCTGGAAATTGGAGTTATTTTCAGCGGTACAATTTAAACAGCATGTACACCTTCAATCGCATTTTAAAAAGCTTAATGTGCTTGAATATTTGTAATTCTCATATACTTATTGTTAGATCTTATGCAAATATTAGAAGATTTTGGGATTATTTCATGATGCTACGGAAAAGTAGCAGATTTATAGCAATGGGAGCATATCGCTCACTTAATTGAAAAACGTCATAAATCAAAAAAAATTTAATTTGGCAGAAAATGGAATTTAATGGAAAAAGAAAATTTAATTTTCTTCGAGAGTTAAGTATACAAGATATCTGTATGCAATTTTTACACAATATAAATAATGATATGAGGACTACTTCTGCATTATTTGCTCAAAATTCCGATCATTTTTAGTTGTGATGTTGTTGTGGTATATGAGATAGATGTGTTTACAAAATATACTAGGGCGGATCAATAAGACCGTGACTTTTTGAATGAAACAGTTTTTTTTGCAGAAAAAAAAATTGTTTTTCAACATAATATCCTTTTAACTCAATACCAACGTTTCTTAAGTTTTTGTATCCCTTCCAAAAAATAGGATTTTTCGAGGTCCTTAAAATAGGCAATAATTTTATCATTGGAGCTAAATCTCTTTCCACCGGGTCATTTCTTTAGGTTTGGAAATAGGAAGTAGTCACTAGTGGTTAAATTCGAAGAATACTGTGGATGGGGTACCAATTCGTAGCCGAATTCATAGAATTTCGCACTCGTGCATTATCTTGACGAAAAACAAACTTTTTTATTGGCCATATGGGGTCATTTTCTTTTTAAATCCTCATTAAATCGGTCTAATAAGTTGGCATAATATTCGCCGTTTATTGTTTTTCCCTTTTAAATGTAATGGATGTGAATTATCTCGCGTGCATTCCAAAAAACTGTTGCCGTCACCTTATTGGCCGACAAACTCACTTTGTCCTTTTTCGGAGCAGGTTCACCAGGAGAAACTCATTGTTTAGACTGGTGCTTGGGCTCCGCAGTACATTAATGGATCCATGTTTCATCCACAGTTACAAAACGCCGTAAAAACTCATTCGGATTGCGGTTAAATACCTCCAAACAATACTTTGAAGTTGTCACACGTTTACGTTTGTGCTCAATTGGGAGCAAACGCGGCACCCATCTTGCAGACAATTTTCTTAAAACCAGCTGATCATTTAAAATTTAAACCACACTGTCATATGAAATGACTATGGCATCAACAATCTCACGCACTTTTAATCTTCGATCGACCAACATCATATCGTGGATTTTTTCAACATTTTCGGGTATACTGATCTCAATTGGCCGTCCAGAAGGTTCAGCGTCATTTGTACTTGTGCCACCACAACGAAAGTCAGTAAACTACTTTTTTACCATTGAAATAGATGGGGCAGAGTCCTCATAGTATTTATTGAGCTTTTCGTTGGTTTGATTGGCGGTTTTTTTTCGCAAAAAATAATGTTTAAAAACTAAAAGACACAGCTTGTTCAAATTTAGACAGAAGTTGCCTCTTGACAGGAGCAGTGTTGCCATTTTAATAAAGAGGCGGGAAATTCAAAGAGAAACTGAGCTAATGAGCTCTAACTGAGCTCGTAGCTTAGCCTTAAAGTATCCTTTCTGATTGTAATTATTTATAAACATTCAAAAAATATGTCAAACTCTACCAGCAACTGGATTCATTAATTTTTTTGCGAACCGAAAATCGTAATATACATCGATATAGTTAATCGTTTGGAGTAACGATAATATTATTATGTACTTTATTTTTATCAATAATGTACCTACAGATGTATTTTACTCACCATTTAATTCTATATCATGTGGCATCTCAACATACAAATGTCAAATATAGAGTTGCATGAACAATTCCATCCATGAAACTACTGAAATGTTTGTTTACTAAGGCCCAACTTCGAATAAATATGTTAATACTCAACAAACTGTTGCTTTTATCATACTGTGCATGATACAATTATAACAGGTACATGCACAAGCCCAGCCTGTTAATGTATACAATACCTACAGTTGTCAAACTTTGTTTACCAGCTGCAAAAATGTTAGTGTATGTGTGTGCATAAAATGATTACAGTGTTGCCAATGAAATTACACATGGCTGTGTTTCCAATTATATGTTAAAGAATATTACACTACACATCTTTTGTGTAGGTTAAAATTAAAACAAAAATAAATAAATATACAAGCCAAAGTAGAATTACACACAGATTATACATGAATGTAATTACATGGCCTACAAATGAGAGTAATTGCACACTCTGTGTAATTACACACCTATTGGCAACACTGAATGACTATAATCATTCATGAATGCCGCGTCTGCAATTGTACTTGAGTTACCCCGTAATTGTTATTTTTAAAAACAAAAGGCATGTGTTTCTGACAATTATTCGTTTGTTTATACCAACAAAATGAATGTGTTTTTTGGTGTTGTAATTTGTTGTAGTTGTGCATGTACCTAGTATAATTGTACCATGATACTGTGAGTGAAAACGTTTCGTTTCATACTGTTAACACAAAGAGATTGTTCATTGAGGTAGTTTAGACGAGAACAATTTTTAAGCCGCACAATTTTTGTTCTTTTCCAAATTACACGAGACTAATTCATCTAGCACAAAGTGTATTCGTATACACAGCTGTGTGTGTGTTAGTGTTTTTAGTATTCATTTAACATTTGCTGTTTTTTAAGTTGTGTGTGTATTGGTTTTATGCTGCTAATGCGGGGTTGAAGCTGGTTGAAAAGTTATGCCAACCGCAAAACCACTCTCTTTGCCTCTCTCACCGACAAACTGTCATGTTATGCCAGCACAATTATGCTCGTGTAAATCAGCGCATTGAAACGACTTCTGTTCATGCTGCTTTCTCTCATCTCACTTTTGTTATTAATTCGCAATAGCAATGTTGCCAATATAGTGAAATCATGGAATTTTTTGTATGGGTCGCACATGTGTAATAGGTTTCACTTTTAAATTAAAGTTTTAACTTTTACACATACATACATAACTAAGTACATATGTATCTACCATACATATTAGTAATACATATTTTAATTTATCATTTGCAATTTTGAATAATATAAATCTTTAAACTATTTTAATATATTATATATTCTTGTAATGAACTGCACACAACCCTGAAATGAAATGCTATGGAAAGAAACACACACTTTTAGATGAAATATGGAAAAAAGGAATTGGTTTATGAGAAATGAATATATTCTTAAGCTAATTTGATTATTAGTTGTGTAGGTGTCTAACGGTTTTGGTCACGTGCTTGTTTTTTTTTTTTATTTTATATGATATAAAAAAATAGAAATTGACAAAAATTAAACAAAACACAACAAAAGTACTCGTTTCTAAGCGAAAATAACTATTTATATTCTTCCAAGCAAAAATATAACTAACAATTATTTTTGAAATTAATATTTGTAATAAAACTCAAAAAATTTGATTATCATCACCATATGTAAAAATACGAAATTTTAAACAATAATAATATTGCATTGAAAAGAAAAATAATTATGTGTAATATTTTATATTTTCCCTTTTGCTAAAACTAGCAACACTGATCTTTAAAAGCATATTGTTTTTGCATGAACTTAATCGAGATTTACTCAACACATGTTCTGTCTCACATTTGTAAATGTTAGTATGCTCTTGTATAAGTAAACAAACCAACAACATTTTACTGCGTTCTTAACTATTGAGTATTCATTGCTCTTGTTTCATAGTTATTCATCTGTATGAAATAGAAATGAAACGAATAAAAAATTATAGCGAAAGTTTCATAAACATCATTATTTAGTTTCATGCAGATGTCTAATGTCAAAACAAGCGAATAGCACACACAAAAATAAAAAAAAACTATTTGTATTTTAATTTATGATATCGAATATCGTTAAAATGTGTTTCTGGATAGCAAGGTCAATAAGTTTTCGTTATATTTATATTTTATCGTAATAAAAGTTAGTTGAATACAGGTACAGGCCTTTACTCAAACCTTATTTTTATGTATAGTCTTAGAACTTACGAGCGAAATTAAATATAAAAAAGTTTAATTGATCATAGCCCAAATCACTCCACAGTAGGCTTTTTCTCAAACCTTATTTTTATGTATAGTCATTTCTTGTGTTGTCATTTTGTAGTATCATTTTCAAAATGTGTGTATATTTTTTTATATGGAAAGCAGTGTTACTCAATGAAAAATATTGGAAATGACAAACGTTGCCACTAGTATACACTATTGCGATGTCATAAAATACCTTAGTGTGTACTCGACATTAAATTTTTATGGTTAAGAAAGCAAGGTGACATGTAACAACATCTTAGAAACAATTTATATTTTAACTATTCTTATAAAAAAAAAGATATCTGAGCAACATGCATTTTTTGAGGGCCGCTACACCTTCCTTCTTCGTCACCTTAAAATTGTTTGTTTCATTTTTTGCGATCTTAACTTATGTAAATCTTAAGCCTTGTCTACAAATATGTTATTTGAAATAGGATACGTGAATTGATTTTATTGAACGTATGACAATCTGCTGAAAGCTTTAAGCTAACAAACCTGAAACATGCAATAATCCTATTTTTTTTTATTTTTTTTATTAATCATTTAATTATTATCTTTTTCTTCTTTTATAATATTTCTTTTTTGGTGTGCAATTATTTACAAAGTACTACAGTTGTTCCTCACTTACAGCACCACCCTTTATACAACACAGTTGTTTGTTGTCTAACTAAATGCTTATAAAGTAATGAATCCCCTTTGTGGCATTCAATTTAGATTTATGACTCCGTTCTATCGATATTTGATGTGTGATCTTGTAGCATGTACTCACGGAGACCCGAAATTGTAATTGCTTTAGTAAAAAAGTTTAATAAATGGCTCGTCTTTAATTTTAATACAAAGTTTGGGTAATCGCATATATCTTTTTAGCAGTTCATGTGCATGAGCTTAAAAACTACAATTAAATTTATACATATGCATATGTATTCCAAAATATTTAAGAGGCAAATCTAAAAATTCACACAACTGCTGCAAACAATAAGAAAACGCATGTATGTGGGTATGTTTATTTCATCTATGAGAAATAACCTTATAAAAATATGCTTTAAAGTAAACAACTATTGGAATAACTTGTCGAAGTACAGAGTTTTATAAAGAAAATCCTGACTTGATAAACAGCGAAGCCAAAAATATAGAATTGCATATTATTTTTGGGTCAATTAAACTTTGTAATTAATAAAAATTTTAAACAAATGTTTAATTGACTTAAATACATTTTTAATTGATTTTTGGTTTTATTTTCAATTACAGTTATTTATTGCAAAAATAATTAATTTTTAAGCAAAATTTTAATTGACTTAAATACGTTTTTAATTGATTTTTGGTTTTAATTTCAATTAAAATTGTTTATTGTAGGAATATTTTTTTCTGTGTATGTATATTAGCGGGAATGTTATTTTTAATTTTTTTATTTCTTATATTCTCTCTACCCAAAATCGGTTCAGTTTTATGTAAAAAATAAATAAAAAAATGCATAGCGATAAGTTGCGTTTTAGGGGTGCGAGGTCACGCCCATAAAAATTTAACGTTATATTTCACGCTAGTGAGCTAAAATGTGTTACACAAGCAGAGGTAGGTGAGTTATTAACTAAAAAATCGGAACACCCTAAGGTTTAAACTAGGAGGAGCTAGGCCATAACCTGAAAGCTCATGCTTGAAAATTAAAATCAAAGATTTTCAGCAAAAGTGATGATATTGAAACTTTGCATACACATTACACTCATGCGAGTCTAGAAAGTGGGTATGGCCACGCCTATAAAATATTAACATTCTGTTTCATATGCGTCATTCGTCTTAGCAGATTTTAATCTTTTATTTATGAACATATGTATTTCTCCTTAAACGAGCCTTATAAAGCTTTACATAAACCAAAAGCTTTGGTCAGAAGAAATTCTTGGATTTAGAAAAGTTGGCCATTCAAATTTAATGATATATTTTACGCATTTCTACCTAAAGGACTCTTACAAAACTTCGTACATATTGTGGGTTTTAATAATAACACAATAGTGAACTTTTCAATACGTTAATTTTTTTGCACATATCTTCTGTTTTCAACTGACAAAGCATCATGATTAGGAACTTAACACACTAGAAACTTTAAACTGAAGAAGTTTTATAAAAAAATGCTTTTGTTCGCAAAAATATAAATGTTAAGAAAGGCCCAAGATCTTATTCGAAATTCGGCCTTAAAAAGTATTGAAATCAAGATATTGTTTGGTACAATACCTATCAGAGAATGACAATGAGTACTCCAAAAAAATATTATTGAGCACATGGTTTTAATTTTAGTAACTTTGTACACTCACGTATTTTTTCTCAAGCAACTATAACTATAGCCGATTCCAACATAGAACAACCACTCTACTTTCTTTTATGCGAAAAACTAAAATACGCTACAACTAAAAATAAAAAGGCATATACGGGTGGGCCAAAAGAAACCAAGGGGTGTAAAAGTTTAATAACTTTTTTGTTTATTAATTTTTTTTTATTTTTTCTCTCAGATTATATAGATAACACTTGGAGAATTTATAATGGAGAGGTTCACAACTGAACAGAGAACCAGAACAATAGAATTTTATTATTTAAACCAGAGATGAAAATTTGATTATGAGTGATGAAGCTCATTTTCATTTGAATGGCTTTGTTAATAAGCAGAACTGTAGGTTCTGGGGTTCTCAAAATCCAAGAGCCATTCATCAACGCCATCTTGAAAACAGACCTGGTATGTGGTTTCAGCAGGACGGAGCCACTGCCCATACTGTCCGAGACACAATGGCACTTTTAAGTCAAATTTTTGGAGAGCGAATAATTTCTCGAAATTCGGAAATTATTTGGCCAGCGCGATCGCCAGATTTGACAGCACCCGACTATTTTCTTTGGGGTTTTTTGAAGGAGCGAGTGTATGTGAACAAGCCAGAGACAATCCTTAAACTCAAGGCAAACATTGTTGCAGAAATTCGAACGCTACAGCCACAAGTTTTGAAAGATGTTATGAAAAATGCTCTAAAAAGAGCCCATCAGTGCGAAGCTGAAAACGGTGGTCATTTAAGAGACATCATTTTTCATACTTAGTGTAAAAAAATTTATATTTTGTATATTATATAATCTGAAAGAATAAATAAAAAAAAGTTAATAAACAAAAAAGTTATTAAACTTTTACACCCCTTGGTTTCTTTTGGCCCACCCTGTACATATCAAACGCATTGACTCTCTCTCTCTCTCTCTCTCTCTCATAGAAAAATATTTCAACTCTAAAAAATATTTCGCCATTCAACTACCCTGAAAAATATGCTAAATGAAATATGAGAAAATTGAAATATTTGAGAAAAAAAATATGTAGATATGCAAACAAGAAATATTGTCATTTTGAAAATATTTTCAAGAAATATGCATATTTATGGCAAAAAATATTTCTGACTCATTATGATGCGTAAAATGGAATGATTGAAGATTAGTGTGGGCATTTGACTATGTGTGTATGTTGTATATTTATGTAGCAAATGTAGCTTTGTGATGACGACAAAATTACGTCAGAACCACATGCGCACGTAGTTTTTTACATGCCGTGTACTATAGACTTTATATAAGTAAGTCAAAACTTAACTGTTTTATTATTGTTTTTAGTATATGTGCATGATTTTAATATAATTGCTTTTATCAGCGCGTCCATTTAATTTTAATTCGTTGCACGTTTTGTAAAAAAAAATATAAAAAATGAGTTCCCAAATAACATTTTCATCAATTTTGTCTGTCGAGAATTTGGTTTTGTAAATTTAAATAGTAAAATAATAAAACACCAATATTTACAATGTGCTAGAAGAAAAACCTACAAAGATATAATTGTGATAATTCTGCATTGACATTTGATTTGGGAAGAGCTTATTAATTATTTAAAAACATGATTTTATCGGACGTATAAAAAGTTTTTTTCATTATTACAACCTTAGTTTAACCTAAAGTGAGCGATAACTTAAGGGCAAGTTTGTCCTATCTAACGTATTTTTTAGTAATATCTAATATGAATTGTAGTTTTACTATTTTGTTCATCCTAGAAGGAAATGTTTCCTTAGTGAACATTTTATTTACTTACACATTCTAAGTACAGGGTGGGCCAAAAGAAACCAAGGGGTGTAAAAGTTTAATAACTTTTTTGTTTATTAACTTTTTTATATTTTTTCTTTCAGATTATATAATATACAAAATGGAAATTTTTTTACACTAAGTATGAAAAATAATGTCTCTTAAATGACCACCGTTTTCAGCTTCGCACTAATGGACTCTTTTTAGAGCATTTTCCATAACATCTTTCAAAACTTGTGGCTGTAGCGTTCGAATTTCTGCAACAATGTTTGCCTTGAGTTCAAGGATTGTCTCTGGCTTGTTCACATACACTCGCTCCTTCAAAAAACCCCAAAGAAAATAGTCGGGTGCTGTCAAATCTGGCGATCGCGCTGGCCAAATAATTTCCGAATTTCGAGAAATTATTCGCTCTCCAAAAATTTGACTTAAAAGTGCCATTGTGTCTCGGGCAGTATGGGCAGTGGCTCCGTCCTGCTGAAACCACATACCAGGTCTGTTTTCAAGAGCAGGACGTAAAAAATTTGCTATCATAAACCGATACCGCTCTCCATTTACGGTTACAGCACTTCCATCTTCATTCTCGAGGAAGTAGGGCCCAATGACATTTTCAGATGTGATCCCACACCATACTGTACACCTGATGGGGTGCAATTGGCGTTGACGAATGGCTCTTGGATTTTGAGAACCCCAGAACCTACAGTTCTGCTTATTAACAAAGCCATTCAAATGAAAATGAGCTTCATCACTCATAATCAAATTTTCAATAAAGTTGATTTCTGGTTTAAATAATAAAATTCTATTGTTCTGGTTGTCTGTTCAGTTGTGAACCTCTCCATTATAAATTCTCCAAGTGTTGTCTATATAATCTGAAAGAAAAAAATAAAAAAAAAAATAATAAACAAAAAAGTTATTAAACTTTTACACCCCTTGGTTTCTTTTGGCCCACCCTGTAAAATATATTTAAAAAAAGCAATAATTAAAACTATTATTATTATTACTATTATTATTAATAATAATAATGACAATAAACTTTGCGTAGATTAATTAACATACGTACACACATAAATATACAACATACACACATAGTCAAATGCCCACACTAATCTTCAATCATTCCATTTTACACATCATAATGAGTCAGAAATATTTTTTGCCATAAATATGCATATTTCTTCAAAATATTTCTTGAAAATATTTTCAAAATGACAATATTTCTTGTTTGCAAATCTACATATTTTTTTTTTCTGAAATATTTAAATTTTCTCATATTTCATTTAGCATATTTTTCAGAGTAGTTGATTGGCAAAATATTTTTTAGAGTTGAAATATTTTTCTATGCATATTTTTCGGTAGTTGTTATTTGTAATATTTGTGTGCTATAATATTTTGCAGTCACAAAAAAATAACACAAGCTAATATGCAAAAATTGAAATCTGTGTACTGCGTAAAATATTATTGTGGATATATTTTCAGTTTGTGTGCATAGAAAAATATTACTACAAAAATATTTCTGTTCTGTTTGCTATGGAAAATATTAAATAGTGTGAAGGTATAAAATATTTATTTAGCGCAATAAAATTATTTCGTAACAGAAAAATAATTTTTTAGTTTTCATAGGAAATTAGTTAATATGTTGACAATTTCTAGTAAATATATTAGTTTTTTTAAACCCTGATCAATACTAGGGATGTACCGAATGTTCGCATTGGCATTCGCAAAATATTTGCTACATTTTGCTATTTGAATATTAAGCGCAAACAAAAATTTTGCACCTATTACGAAAATAGTTTGTGATTAACAAACGTCAAAAACGCAAAATAATGTCAAGATAGCATGAAAAAAATACACACACACATTCTTACAAGTAAAAATTCTAAACAAAGCTTTAAAATTTAGCAGAAAACTCTTCTAAAAATAAAAAAATTTCACTTTCGAACAATGCTGGAAGTAGGGTACACTAGAAAAAAAACATGAAATTTATTTTAAAGCCTCATCTTTTAGGCACAATCATTTATATTCTTAAATGTTTGCTTATTTTTTAAAATTAAACAAGAATAAGAATACTTTTTTGCAACAACATTTAATTTTTCTAATTTTTTTTATATACATTTTTTTGCGTATCAATTTGCATTTCTCAGCTTTTAAAAACTATGAAATAAAAAAATTTTCGCTAGATAAGGAAACTTTTAGCAAATAACTTGTCTTGCGACCGACTTCTATTCAGTTGGTTTTATCAAAATCGGTTATGTGGTTTAAAAGTTCCGGAGTTTTTACTGCTTTTTTTTATTACACGCCACTGTGCGTAGTACAAATATAAAATAAAACTCCTTACGGTATGCAACATATTTTGTAGTTATTCTTAGTCATTAACAGCGTTGCCATAATATTTTTTGGAAAACTGAAAATTTAAAACAAGTGATTTTCAGGTGAAAAAACTTCTCATAAAAATTCTTTGATATACAACATATGTACATATTTTTATCACTACTTGATAATGTTAGCTGTTTTTCCTTATTTCTTTTTACTAATAAAAGGGGTGTTATAAGTTTGTAGTGTGTGTCTGTGTATCTGTGTATCTGTGTGTATGTCCGTGTACACGTACAGGCCAAACGCTGGACCGATTTTCATTTAGTTTTTACTGTTTGAAAGATGACTTGATCGAGAGGGTTCTTAGCTATGTTTGAAGAAAATCGATCCAGCCGTTTAGAAGATATGACATCTTTTCTGAAAAAAGTCGGGGGGTTTTTTAAATTTTTAATTTTTAAAGAAAATTTATTATTTGACATATTGTCAGAAGTGTACATAAAATAATTGAAATTTATTTGCTGGTAGTTTAGCATGTCTATATACGTATTTCATTGGCGCTTGAACCAAATCATCAGTAGACTTTAACCACAAATTTTAAACAGTCACAAACCTCTTACTTTAAGCATAGACTTTTAAGGATGTAGAAAAATAAAATGAGTTCACCTGGATATAAATTATTTGCTGGGTTTTGTATCAGTTTCAAAGCCTACTAAGCTTATTTTTTCTTTTGTGATTTTCAAAAGTATTATTATTTTATGAATTCTCATATAGTTTTTGAAAGTCTATGCTTAAAGTAAGAGGTTTGTGACTGTTTAAAATTTGTGGTTAAAGTCTACTGATGATTTGGTTCAAGCGCCAATGAAATACGTGTATAGGCATGCTAAACTACCAGCAAATAAATTTCAATTATTTTATTTTTAATTTTTGTTATCTTATTATTGTTTGAATTCCAATTTTATTTTTATTTATTTATTTGTTTGAATTATATATCGTTTATTATAGATGTTGCTTTTTTTTAGATTGTTTAATGAAATTTAGTAAGTTTACAATGCAATATTCAAAGAGAAGGAAAACTGAAATAGTAAATACCTAGAATTTTTTATGAATTTTATATTTTATATAAATAAAAAATAGTGCATAAATACTTAACACAAACAAAATGCATCATAATATTTAACGAAATGAGATAAAACATTAAAAATTAGTATATAAATTTGTTATATAGTTATTATGACTAAAGGGACATCAATTTTGAAAGATTTCTGAAATTTTTTTGATTCTACCTGAAATTAATTTAACGACACTCAATTCATGACTTCTTGCTCATCATCATTTTCAAAAAGTGGTTTTGGTGAATTTTAGCTGATTTTCATATATGTAATTTATCATGTCTCATGATAAAAATATATCAGGTATAGACGTAGGGTAACGTAAAGCTATTTCATAATTTTGATTTAAAAAATGTCTAGAGAATCTAACTATGCAAATAGCCTCCGATCACACTATTGTGTTGAATAACGAGATACATTATATACTATAGTTGCAAACGCTAAAGACTGCATGTCAAGTTGTTACGTTTTACCATCTCGAAAGCGTCAGTGGCATCATTTAAAGAAATATGACTCTACAAATTTATAAATATTTTAAATAATTGAAAAGGAAGTGTTTGAGTTGCAGTATGGAATATTTCGCATTAAATTACTAAAATTACACAGGGAAATTGGGGTTTTCAACCTTAAACCTTAAAGGGAGCAAAACTTAATGAATAAGGTAATTAAAATTTTTGATTGTGTTTTTAAGACGTTGTTTTATTTTAAATGCAAAATCATTTATTTATTTAATACAATTTCTTAGCCAAGAGAAGGTGTTGTTCTTTTTTTTTCTTTGAATTCCTACAATTTTATTAAGAGTGTTCAGGAAAATATTGAATGTCTTTGAATTCTATGGGTGTACGCTTTAATTTGATATATATGTATATCGTCGCCCTTTATCTCACATTCATTTTATAAGAAATCGAATTATTTCAATGAAGAAAGTGTTAACTTTTGAATAAAGTAAGGCGCATTTACTGCGGCTCAGTTAGCCGACTGTAATGGAATGTAACTAGCTGTTTTCTACCGTTGCAGTTACATTGCATTACAGTCAGCTAACTGTGCCTCTATGTTTAATACAGGACGAAGCACGTATAGACCAAATTCCATATATAAAAACACAACTTTCGTTGACTTAAATGTGTGTGAACTCCCTCTTGCTGTTTGAAAAAGTACAAGTAAACCGTTGTTATATTAAGCAAAATGAGTAAAAATATACAGGCATGTTCTGACACTCGCATGGTTTTCAAATCGCATGTGAGTTTCAAATCGCCAAGCATGTTCTGTATGTAGCTCATGCGTTTTGCTTGCGACTTGCCATATTGATTTAGGTCAGCCGTTCGTTGAAATCGTGAGTGTATAAGTAAACAATGCAAACACAAAATTAACAAAACAAAAAAAATTTATAAATTTCAATTTTATAATAAAAATTTTACGAAACTGTTAAAAATTTTTATTAAAATCAAAAGAAAACATATTTAATTTCATTTATTAGCCATTTTAGTGTTTCGTTAAAGTTTGGTTCAGGTTAAATTCATGAGTTCACTTCAGTATACACTTGCGATTTTAACTCGCCAAGAGTCTTGCGATTGCGATTTGCAGCTTCCCCCTTTTGCGAGTTGAAGTCACAATCGCAAATGTAATGCGATATGCGAGTGTCAGAACATGCCCGATAGCTTCAGAAACCGGAATAAAAATGGAAAAGCTGCACAATTTACAGAAAAACTTATTTGGCAGCGCTGGTCATTAATTACAATCTATCAGAGACCGTAACGGTTATAAGTTTTATTTTAAAAATCAGATTTTAATCTTTATTTCTTGAGTTTTATTTTTCGCTTATAAAATAACAGTTATTTTCTTAGGCCCAATAATTGACTTCCCAATTATGTGTCATTTATTTTTAAGTGCCTCTTAAGTACCGAATTCATTTTTTCAGTATAAAGTTGAGAGCCATTTAAATGCCCAACCTTGTCTATTTAAATCACACTTAAGTCTTACGAGCATACCATATGTTATTGTGCTTGTGTGTGTTTATTGAAAACATATACATAAACATCATGTGATCGTATTATAAAGAAATTCGTTTAATTTTCATAAATATATAACATATACAATGCATAGTATCATATCATGGAATAAATAAATAGAAAAATGCGTTCTGATGCTCTTTTGGTTTCATAAAATGTTTTTATGCAATTTTAATATTCTACATGTTGATAACATAACTTTCTTATTAACATTAAACATCTGTTTTCTTTTAGAACTATCAACATTTCACAGTGCTACCACACTTTCATAGTATTTAAGTGATCATTTAATTTTACGACTGAAAAAATTAAACTGCAATTAAGTGCAACTTAAAATTAAGTGGCTATTAGGTCCCTATTTACACTATGCAAGTCTTATTGCTAAGCTGATTAGTTTATTGGGAGAGAGAGACGGGGCGAAAAGAAACGTTGCTGTTCCCCTCGTCTCTCTCTCCCTGGAACTAATCAGCTTAGCAATAAGACTTGCACAGTGTGATTTGGGACTAGCTAAATGACACTTAATTGAGAAGTCGATTATTGGGCCTTAGTTTTATTTATTCCTCTGAGAAGAAATGCTATTTCTTGAGTTTGATTTTTGTTCAGAAAATAAGTTTCTTTTTGCTTAGAAAAAAAAAATAATTTTTAATAAAATTCTTTAAAAAAAGCAGAGAAATTTTTATATCTAAAAATGTATTGTAAAGCGTTGGACAAGACCTAATTCGCCTTTTTTTTATAAGAGAAAATCGGAAACTCTGATATGAAATAACTAAAATTGAAAATTATATGTACTTAACTGGGACGAACGACTTATTTTTCGTTACGAATATTCATCGTAGCAAATAAAACACATTTGTATATATGAAAATACATACAACGAAAGTTATCATGTGTAGTGATGTGATATTATTAGGACATCAAAATTATACAAAAACCTTTACATCTTGTAAACGAGAATGCTATTGAAATTAAGTGTAAATCAAGCATAATTCAACCCTTGATAATTACATAAATTAATTGCGCTGATTTACACTGGCATAATTGTGCTGGCATAACATGCCAGTTTGCTGGTGAGAGAGGCAAAGAGAGAGGTTTTGCGGTTGGCATAACTTTTCAACCAGCTTCAGCCCCGCATTAGCAGCATAAAAACCAATACACACAGAGGTAGTTTAGACGAGAACAATTTTTAAGCCGCACAATTTTTGTTCTTTTCCAAATTACACGAGACTAATTCATCTGGCACAAAATGTATTCGTATACACAGGTGTGTGTGTGTTAGTATTTTTAGTATTCATTTAACATTTGCTGTTTTTTAAGTTGTGTGTGTATTGGTTTTATGCTGCTAATGCGGGTTTGTAGCTGGTTGAAAAGTTATGCCAACCGCAAAACCACTCTCTTTGCCTCTCTCACCTACAAACTGGCATGTTATGCCAGCACAATTATGTCCGTGTAAATCAGCGCACACAACTTAAAAAACAGCAAATGTTAAATGAATACTAAAAACACTAACACACACACAGCGGTGTATACGTATACATTTTGTACCAGACGAATTAGTCTCGTGTAATTTGGAAAAGAACAAAAATTGTGCGGCTTAAAAATTGTTCTCGTCTAAACTACCTCATTGAATAACAATTGTTTTACACTTGATTTCAAGCAAAATTGCTTATTGGGTATTATGCAAGGCACATTCGACAATATTTAGCACATTATATTGGTATTATGTATTGTTATATCCTTTTTTACAAATATAGAAAATTTACTCAAGTTTTAAGGAAACAATTCAGTACCATAAAAACTATTCTGTTAAATAAAGATAAATAAAAATTTAACACTTACGTACATTGCGTTTTTATATGAGAGTTGATATTAAGCATCCCTAAATCATCTTCGCAGTAACTTTTTGAAAGCTCTTGACGTCTGTAGCAATATGTACTATATCACTGCAGTTATTGCAATTCCAGTCATTTCGTATATTTATATTATTTACATATTTATTTGTTTAAAACACAATTTGCAAACCTAATTTGCAAAGTATGCCTGCACAAAAATGAGCGGATTATTAAGACCATATGCCCATGATTTTATTAAGACTTTTTTTTACTGCAAACGACTTGTGCCTCCACACGAAATTGCGCAAAACGACCGAAAACTATACAATTATTAGAGGCAAATTAATTAACCAGTGCGAGCGCGACGCAAACCCTCTAATTCCAAACAACACATAAAAGTCCGACCGCATTAAAAAAAATAATTACGATGATGCTAGAGCTGTTCTTCAGCCAGTGGCCAGGCCAGTTCACGGCACTTTTTGAAGAAAAAAAAACTGTGGCACTAGTTTTCACTATATCTGTTAACTGTTTGCCCATTTCACCGTTGCGGACACAAATCAAAAGTTTAAAGTGAAGCTGCGGGTCCAAAGATAATTTGCCACTTTCGTTTTTCACGTATACATACGTATGTATAGAATTTTAAATTTTTTTCACTTTAATAAGAAAAATTATTTGCGCCTTTTGCATTTTTTTTGTGTTGCGCAATAATATTGCCACATCTAAATTGAAAATAATAGCTTCGTTCGAAAGGTCAAACGTTCTTAAATTTTTTACTGGATTGCGTAGATTTTGATCAGATTTCCTATATATATGTGACAAAATAGAAAAAACGGCAAGACTTAGCTCGAAATCTCGTAAGTATATATATGTGACAAAATAGAAAAAGCGGCAAGATTTAGCTCGAAATCTCGTAAGTACTAGATTTCGAAACAATTTAAATGACCTGTAAGGATTTGTTACGGTTTAGAAAATGTATATGTACTGAAATTTTTGTCAAAACCCTTACTTAGGGAGGTAGGGAAGTATAAAAATTCCGAAAATAATGTTACGTAATATGTGAATATCTCCTTATATGTATATTTTTGCATTATGTATAATTTAGCAAAATTATTATTCATCAGGTGTTGTATATGCATATATGTACATACACATGTACATATCGGTACCTTGATATAGAAAGGCCCTAACTCATTATTTTTTCGAGATCGTAATTTTTACATTTTTCGCCACATTAGATATTCTTCTATCCGAATATACAGAAAACTATTTCGGAATAATAATGAGTTAGGGCCTTTCTATATTAAGGTAACGATATATGTATATTAATGAATTTATCAATTTTCTTTATATTACTCGGCATTTACTGGAAACGTACGCGAACAGATGTAATATAATTTCCGCATTTTCAAAATGAACATAATCTATCGAAACGTGAAGCAAATTCATCAATTTCTTTGACAGACCTGTATATTAATGACGCTTTTGTTGACTATTAGGATTAAGAAAATGAGTAGAGGTTCCCCGAGTAGTACTCTATTTTTTTTTTTTTTTGCCACTTATTATTAACAAAAATATTGTTTTAAACAATCAATAAATAAACACGTTTATAATTTTAAATGCATTTACATTTATTTTTCATTTTTAATTCACATTCAAAAAACAATAGTCTTGTGTATATAAAAAAAAGCAATACATGACCACTCTCACGCAAAATTCGCTTTCAATTCTTATGAAGAATATTTGAATTAGTTTAAAATTACATAATTTTTTTGGGTATTTCAGCACTATCATCAAACGCTGGCTGAACAACAACAGGCATTTTGTATTCGGTTTCAGGTGTTTCATAGATTTTTTCTTCTTTTGGTTCAACAACAGATACATTGTCAGGCAATGGTTTCTTCGGACCAATTTTGTTCTTAGGATCGTAGGGCAACATAATCTTAACCTTGATACCCAAAACACCTTGACGCAACAAGACGTGACGAGTAGCTGTTTCAACGTAATCGTTGCATGGATCACCAGAGTGGATCATAAGACCATCTACGAATTTCATAGATTTAGCACGTTGACCACGCAATTTGCCAGATACAACGACTTCACAACCCTTGGCGCCAGATTCCATAATGAAGCGCAAAACACCATAGCATGCACGACGAACAGCTAAGCCTCCAGTCAACTTGTAACGAAGAGATTCAGCTTGAGCGATGGCACATAAACCACGGGTGGCGACCTTTTCAGCGTACAATTCAATACGACCAGGTTCGAAATTAAAACGCTTTTGAACCATAGCAGTCAATTCACGAATGCGACGACCTTTCTCACCCAAAACCTGCTGGGTCTTTGTGGCCATGATGATAATTTCAGTACGGGCGGGGGTAACACGCACTTCAACACCGGAGTAACCATCCTCCGCGAGTTCACGAGTCAAAAACTCATTCAATTCAGCCTTGAACATACCATCAGCAACAAACTAAAAAAGAAGTAAACACATTATTATATTTCTCAACAATGAAGTTAAAACATTTGTAAATTGCACTTTTTTATCTCGTCACATACGTAGTCATGTATGTAGTTGGAAAATTTTTACATTATCGAACTTTGAGGTTAGCATACGATTCACTTTTTATCAGAACGTTGACATTATACATTAAAAAAAACGAATTTTTCAAAATGCATATGCAGGTATTGTAAATTATGTCTCATAGACAGTTTTTAATAAAAATTACCTTGCGTTTTTTTGAAATCGTGAGGCTCATGTTTATTTCAGACGACTCGTACAGAACGTGGTCAGAAAAAGAAAGAAAGAGCAATATGGCGGCTAAACGTCATCGCAAAAAGTGCAGCCAATTAATTTTTTATCGATTACAGTAAATCTTTACTAAACACATCTCCTCATTGAGGTAGTTTACATGCCGACCACACCAGCAACAATCTTGGCAATTATTGCCGTGGCAACTGTCAAATTCGATTGCCGACACAAGATATTAGCGTGTGGCACCGTATGAATATGTGTTCAAATATGTATTCAGCAACAAATGTTAAAATACATTGCTGAGCAACAATCTCATAACACATGCTGTCAAATACAAATTATATTAAATTTTTTTCAACGTAAATGTAGAAAACAAAAGTTTTAACTAAATAAAACCAATAAAAGTTCAATTTAAAATTAGAAAAGGATATAATTATTGATAATTGAAGTAATTATGTGAATAAAAACCAAATATATTTGAATATACGTGTTCACCACCTCTAGATACATTGTTGAACACAAGCAATTTGACGTCATCATTCTGCCGGCGGTATTGTTTGAGTTAAGACACATCAAATTGCTCGTGTGGTCGTAGTGTTAGACCAAGGCACATTTACTACAGGTACATGCATTGGGAAAAACACTGTGGCAACTCTGTGCTTCTCACATAGCTTTAAGGGGTTTATACACGGTCAAAATCAAGGCATATTTACTACAGGTACATGCATTAGGAAAAACTCTGTGGCAACTCTGTGCTTCTCACATAGCTTTACAAAGTAATTGTCAAAAATTTGTATGCATCAAACAAGGCACAAAAGTAATTGTCAAACGAATTCTTGGTTATAAACTTGTAAACAAAAAATCAGCGGATGAGCAATATGCCTGATACGTGTACCTGTTTGATATGCCTTGGTCGAAATGCTTGCTGAGATTGGTTATAGTATGAGTGAAAATTTGTTAGTATGTTTGACACCAACGATGCTTGATGGAAAATCAAAAAATTTTGATTTTCGGCATGGTTGCTGTCACTTGTTAATGCGTGTATATTGTTACCCCATCAAGCGCGTACAAATTTTCATTATAATTATATTTCCATTATGAACTGTTGCCCAAAATATCGGAATTAAAAAACATAAATTTGACTGGTGAAGAAAAGAGAAGTGTTAGAACTTTCTTATTTTGCTTTGTTCTTTTTTTTAAGCAGTGCTGCCATTATTGTTATTCAATTTCCTTATTTAGAAATTTTTATAAATTTTTTTTCAACCAAACGAACAGCACAAAATAAAAATGAATGCTTGGTGGGGCATCAAGCATGGTAACATCAAGCCGACAAGCACACGTACACGAACTTGACAGCGAGCATTTTGATCGTGTCCAAAGCCCTTTACAAAGTAATTGTCAAAAATTTGTATGCATCAAACAAGGCACAAAAGTAATTGTCAAACGAATTCTTCGTTATAAACTTGTAAAAAAAAATCAGCGGATGAGCAATATGCCTGATACGTGTACCTATTTGATATGCCTTGGCTTAGAAGAGAACAATTTTTAAGCCGCACAATATTTGTTCTTTTCCAAATTACACAAGACTAATTCATTTGGCACAAAATGTATACGTATACACAGCTTTGTGTGTGTTAGTGTTTTTAGTATTCATTTAACAGTTGCTGTTTTTTAAGTTGTGTGTGTATTTGTTTTATGCTGCTAATGCGGGGTTGTAGCTGGTTGAAAAGTTATGCTTACCGCAAAACCGCTCTCTTTACCTCTCTCACCAACAAACTGGCATGTTACGCCAGCACAATTATGCCCGTGTAAATCAGCGCATTGAGCAGAGATGTATTATGCAAAATATAGACCTTACTACAAAAATGTTCATCTTGTACAAAAACTACATGTTTTAAGGCCGGGGCACAATGAATCCGTCGTACGTTAAACTTCGCCTTTTTAAACTGACATTAACGCAGCGACGGAGAAGGTTGGCACAATGAGTACTTTATTGACGCAAGCATTTGAACAGCTTAATAGGTTTATTCTCCATTTTTTTTAATAAATTCAACTTTTTGTACTCATTTCGTTTATTTCCACAAAACACAAAAAACTAAATCAGAACATACCAAAAAAATTAACCAATATCTGTCAAACTACTCAACGTACACAAAAAGTTAAAAGCTTACCAAATTTTGTACGTTGTGTTGACGGACACGTACTGAATGTAACATACCTCATAAGAAACCATGTATTTCAACTTAGCTGTCAGTTGAGAAAGGCGAAGTTTAACGCATGACGGATTCATTGTACCACGGCCTTTATATTCGTAAGCGTAGCTTTGATAGGTACGACAATAATTAAGGCTATCGTGAATAAAATTCCACGTGAAATTTTTCCCTTTTCCAATTATAATTTTTTGTTTTCCCTATTACTTGCTATTAGTTGGATATAATTCCACGGAAAAATTTCACGTGGAATTTTATTCACGTTATGCCGGCCATACACTACACAAGTTCAGTGCTCAAGTCTGGCACTGTACAGTGCGTTTGTGTAGTGTATGGGGGCGGTTGTGCCATTTACGCAGTGAACTGAGTAAATATCAAAACGATTTTGATATTTGCTCAAGTTTGAAAACTGTACAGTGAACTTGTGTAGTGTATGTTGCAAACGCTCAGTTTTGTCGTGATTTTTTAAGAGTTAAAAACAAAAAATGAGCGCAGATATAATATTCTGGACAGAGTTCCTAGAATTATACAAAAAATCGCCTGCATTATGGCGCATTAAAAGCAGTGATTATAGCAATAGAATTATGAAAATCGAAGCCTACGAAAAATTAATTAATAAACTGTTGTCTTCTTCACTTATAGCTTTAAAATAAAAACTGCACAGTTTACTTGTATAGTGTGTGTCACAAGCTTAGTTTACGCAGTGCCAGACTTGAGCACTGAACTTGTGTACTGTATGGCCGGCATTAGCCCTGTAATGGTAGAATTAGTAGATTCGTATCGTGAGTTCGCGGACAAGCTGACAAAATCTGTAACACTAATAAAACATGTTGCCGTTTATTTAATGTGTATCGTAACGTATGTGAGGTAGAAATCTACGCCAACTAATTTGCTCAGAAATCTTTTGACAGGTTGGTTTTGTAGCATAGCAAACTGCATGTTGTTTTTTGTGTTGTAAAATTATTGTACTGCTAAGGTCACCTGATACTGAATTCGCCTTGGCTTGATATATTCGCATACGTTTAAGCTAACCTAGGGCTTACACGTGCAAGTGCAAGTTCGAAAAACTAAATACACTCAAACTCTTTTACTAACACATCTACACTTTCGGCACTTGCAGTCTACTTCCAACTTAACTGCCAAGGAATTTTACAAGACAGTGACTTGTTGAACTTGTAGCAAGTAAATGGAAATTTAGCTAACAGTGTTGCCCTATTAATAGTTTAGCACAAATAACCTGGATTTCAGTGAAATGTTATATGAGTTTTTACTCATTTTAAATACATTTGAAAGCTAGTTTAGTAATTTTTTTCTTAAATATTCATAAATCGAGCAATTTATTAATTTTTTAGACATAAATAACATTGAAACAATACGAATAAAGTTCAACACTATCTGGTTCCCTTAAAATTAAAATTTTTTATGTTATGGACAACTCTGCACTAAAAGGCAAACAAGCAAGTTGCAAGACAGTCGGGCATTTGTGAGAAATTTTCGTTGATAATACGTACACAGAGCTTGCATGCAAGGCACTTGTATGTGTAAACGCAGGGTAATGCAAATCTTAAAAGTAAGCGAATAAATTGTGAATGCGAACCGTTGGGACCCCCTAATAAATATGTACACATAAAATCTTCAAATCTATCTGGCAACAATCAAATTATTCTTGGTATCACTTTTCATCATATACGCCATTTTTATTCTTGAAGAAAAATTTTCCTACATCATAGCAGACGGAAGAAGATTTTATAAAAATTCAGAAATAAATTTGGTTGAACAAAGTGAAACAAATCAAAAACTGCGATTGAATTAACAAATAACATAATTTGTAAAAGATACGAGTATAAAAGCAAATTTCTATAATGCCTGAATCCGGAAAGAAGCTGAATGAATTGCGTGTGTGTGACCTCAAAGATGAACTAGAAAGAAGAAAATTGGACACTATTGGTCCTAAGTCGGCATTAGTTGAAAGGTTGGAAAAGGTAAGCATTACTCCAAAATATATAATTCCAATTTATAAAACTTGAAAAACATGTAATGTCTTCGGCCCATAAGCTTGGTAGCCGTGGATTGTAATGTCACGTAATACATAAAGAGCCTTTGCTGCAAGAGAGTATTAACCCAAAAATATTTTTTGGGTCATATTACAGAAATGATCTCCATATCGTTCTTTAGACTACGTTTCCACTCACTAAGTTTACTTTGCTAAGTATGTATGTATGTCGGAGAGAAGGGAAAAACACTTCCATTCTCTTCTACCTTATCTCTTAAATTAATGGTATATAACTTGAAGCGATTTCAGATTTCAGTCATTTGGGCTTTAATCAATTCCGCACAGATAAACGTACAATGAGTAAAATGGATTACTTAAAAATACTAAAAGATAATTTAGAATAATTAGCTACCAAATTATATATAACTGGAGATGATTGATTAGTTAGAGTTTAATACCCGAAACACTTGTCCTCAATAATAAGAGAATGGCTCCCATTCAATGGAAACAAATGCAGGTACATCCTCTCTATAGCCTTGGCCTTAGTACTAATGAAATTCTGTGGCGTATGTGGACAAAAAAATTGCGCGAGCTGAAGATTAAAATTAACTCAAAAGTGCTCTCCAGTAGCTCGTTTCTGTATTTCTCGCATCGTAAAATTTCTCACATGAAGTGTGAAACACAAAATTCCATCGTTTCTCGATTTGTGAGAAAAAAGTGATTCTGTATTTAAATGCGAAAACAGACAACACTGATTCTGTTTTTGATGGAATATTTCCAGTAATCTAGTGTCAAATGAAAATAAAATGTCAGAAAAATATTATTTCAATAAAAAAGAAATAATAAACAAGAAAAAGGAAATAAAATTATGAGCAAAAATATAAAATTAATGTAAAATCCTCAAAAGAAGTTTTTTCTATCTACTGTCTCTACATAAGACAATTGCTCAAAATAAAAGTTCTAAATAAATGTAAACATATCGAATTTTTAATGATATTTTAGTCAAACAATTCGTTGCATTTCTTTTCAACTAGTTTAGTTTTTATATTTTTACACACAAATTCAAAAATTCATATGCTTTTGTACAAATTTGGTTATTCTCGCAACAATTTAAAATGCGAGTTGTTTTGACAGTTCTTGTGAGAAACTTTTCACAAAATATTGTTACATAAACACTTTTTCTCACATCCTTCCAATAATTACTATAAATTTATTTAACTGACAGATAGTTTTCACAAAGTAAAGTTACAGAAACACTTATGTGAGAAAAGCCATTTTGTGTTTCAATTCACCCTGTTTGTGTTGCGATTCCCTCGTTTCATGCGGGAAATTTTACTATGCGAGAAATACAGAAACGAGCTACAGGGCATATGGGAGCATACAGTGGCAACTAAAACTCTACATACCCCAAAAAAAAATGCATTATATGCAATACTTTAAATTTTTATAATTAGCATTCCTGGCGTATCATTCCTTGTAAAAATAAAACTATTTTAAAACAAATAATTTTTGAAAAAAGAAAATATTTGTGAAAAAATTAAAAAAATTCAGTATTTAATACACAGAAAAGTATACATACTCCATAGTTTATTGTTCTAGGTCATAAAAAATATTTATATTCTTATATTTTTTGCTACTCCTTTGCTCTCTAATACGACATTAGTTTGATTTTTCATAAAATATACCAGTTTACCGTTGGTTCTCGAAGAAATTTTGTACCATTTTTATACAAAAGCATTTTTGTAAGAGTAACATTCAACATTTTTTCTATGACTTTTTGCTATATTAACAGCAGTTGTCCTGGAATTTTTGTCAATTTCTTTCAATGTGTGTGGTTTTAGACGTCGAGTAACTTTTACCGACGGCCTACTATTAGCATTATTGTTATTTTTATAACTTATAACGGTTTATATACTAGACTTACCGCCCAACAATTTCAGAAATTTTGCGCAACGATTTTACATTCTTTTGATACTGAATAATCAAATTTCTAATATCTAATCTTATTTCTTTAACTTTTGGGCACATTATTATTAAAAATTAAGAACGACTGATTACAAACCTTTTCAATTATTAACTGGGAGACATAAAGCATTACAACGTAGTGGCAAAACATGTATAAGTTCTTTTTATGCAAAAGTATCGTTGACCAAGAGTGGGAGTATGTATACTTTTCTGTGCAGTAAAATTTGATTTTCTTTAAATTATTAATAAATATATTTTTTTCCAAATATTTTTGTTTCTGGAAGAAGTTTTATGTTTTACAAGAAATGATATAATGTAGTTTTTGTTGATAAAAAATTGTAAAGTTTTGCTTAAAATGAATTTTTCGGGAGGTATGTCGACTTTTCTGTGCCACTGTATATGTACCCAGTGCTGCCAGAATGATGATTTTATCATTTTTTTGATGATTTTTGGACCGCACAATAGACTATGTGTCTAAACTCACATTTTTTTTGACATGCACACAGTATGTCAACACATCAAGAAGAAGATTTTTGGACCAAAATATGATTTCATGATATTTTTTATGGAATGATAATTTTTAATTTTGCAAAGATTTTTACTTTCAATACGTATGTATGTATGTATGTATGCATCTGTTGTTTTCATTTTAATAGCGGCGGTCTAAGTATCAAAATTTCTCAAATTTTTTTTTACACTATCATGTAGATATAGGCAAAGAATATAAATTGTATAGAATGCGCATCTGAGTTAAAAATTAAACATTTTTTGCTTACGCTTTTGATGCGGGGGAAAGTATAAAGCGCAAGCAAACACACACAGCATTATATTCTATGCTCTTATCACCAGTGTTGCCGTTGTGCGACTTAAGTCTCATTTTGCTATTTTTTCAACAGCAAAACATGCGGCCGATTGATCTACAATAGAGCTGTGCCAAATCGTTCTTTTCAGTGACCGGTAATTTTCGTTCAATTAGCAAAAAAAAATTTACCCGTTCGTTCAATCGTTCACATTTGAACGACAGTATGAAACAATGCTATTTTGTAAGAATAATAAAATCGGTTGTGTATACGAGTATTTAAATAATACGAATGAATGAATTGAATAATTTATTAAAAAAAGTTGAATTATTTATTTAAAAAAATTATATTTAAATTCATTTTATAAATAATTTCTTGTGCTTTCGACAAGAATTTTGTACATTTTATTTTGGATTAATATTTAGTTTAATATTAACATCTTACACAAACAGGGGGTAAGAAAGGTACTTTTGTTTGGTTTTACTAGTTTTTTCCCTTTAGATAATTAATAAAAGCATTGTAACTCTTTTATCGTTATTTATATATCAAAAGCGCATCAATGTTTGAATGTTACTTCTTAAAGTTTAAGTTAAAGTTTTGTCCTCAAAAATATTTTTCCGGAAACAAAAAAAAATCTCTAAAGCACTACAAATTCATTTTAGATTCAGGTAATGAAATGTATGTATAAACATGTATCTAACATCTTTACTTTGTAAAAACACTTTATAAAAAACACTAGTAAAAATACTTCTAGTGAAAAGACTGTTGAATCAAATTGTAAAAAGAATGATGGCAGTGCCACAGCGACGCTAAATAGAATTTAGTATACACGTACCTAAACCTTTTGAAACAAAAACTCAACTCAAACAAAAAGACATAACATAAATAGCAAACATGAACAAAAGCAAATTTGACATAAAAGACTTGAAACACAAACTGAATGAACGAAAACATCGAGCGGTACACTACTGATCCAAAAGCGTTCAGTAAAATCACCGGATCAGTTCGTTCAATTAAGTGATTCGTTCAATTTAACCCGTTCGTTCATGAGCTACACAGCTCTAATCTACAAGATATCTGAGTGAAATTTTTGATTTATTTTAAGAAAGACCACTAATTTTTGTTAAAAATGAACTGAAGTGCTATTATTTTGACTGTGTAGTTTTTAAGTTTTTTTGTTTATATTAATTAGCTTATTATAAACTGTTGAAAAAAACCAAATGATTTTCTTATGATAATAAACCATTAACATCAAAGAATTTATTATTTTGTTTTGAGTTGAATCGGCCCAAGAGTTAAACAGATGTAAAGGTAGTCAGTATAACTTTGTGCGTGGTGCTATTATATTGACCGCAGCTGTACATATTGCTTTGATTCACTTTACTTGTCCCTCCTGTGTCTTACATACACAAAAATGCATCATTATTTTTGGCTTATACAATAAGAAATTTGGTTTTTATATAAATACATATTTGAATTGTTAATTTTTTTATTTAAAAAAAATTGAGATTGTAATGATTTTTTTTCTTCAAAATATGATTTTCTTTCCGGCGAATGATGATTTTGTTTGCAAAGCTTCTGGCAGCCCTGTATGTACCTCCCAAAATTACCAAAAACCCAGTTCATTCTATGAGAATAATCTATTATATGCTAGTCCTGGACATAGTTAGTACTAATTTTATTGTTTTCCTTATTTCATAACTCCTTCCTCAAGGAAAAGTAAGTGTACAAGTTTTTTTTTTTTGTTCTTTAAAATAGTGTTATTTTTCGTTAGGTTATTTTTTTAGTATTAAAATAAATTTGTTATTAAAATGAAAGATTTCCATAGAAAGCTGATTATTTTGTCTTGGAAATTGGTTTTGGTTTTAGTTTAAATCTTACAAATCAACAGAGATACTTTGATTAGAAGAGCGGAGCGTACAGCAAACGCTCAAAAACGCAAGTTTTTTCTTTGCTTACTGTATGTAATAATAAAAGGAACCTGAGAGCTGCACAGACATACATATATAATTTTAATGTAGGAGATATAGCCATACTTCGGACATGTTTATGGAAATGGAATAAAAAGAAACAACGAAATTTTAAAGTTTTAATTTTTCGCATCTTGCAGCTTACCTGCAAAATTGATTGGTTGGATTTGATAGGTATATTAAACAAGTATGATCCAGTCAAACTGACTAATAGTTATACTATGATTGATTAGTAAAAAGCTGTAGAATAAGCAGTTCGAATATACATACATATGTTCCATAGTAGATGAAATTCACTTGTTAGAGAAAGATTAAAATCACACACACAAAAGCATCCATCAGTTTTCATTTTGACCTTAGTAATGTGACAAAGATTGTTCCACTCACTGACTGATATATCGTTCATAACTACCGCTAAAATGACCGGTAAATTGAGTCACTGGGTGCTTAATAAAATGTCAAATCCTTAATTTTCTAGACTGGCAACTAGAGATGATGGATAGATATTTCCATACCTCTTTCTATTTCACAGTGATTCATAGCAACTTGACAAAATAAGAGTTATTTTGCGAGTTTTATTTATTCCTTACAAAATAACAGTTACTTTTTGATTTTTTTTTTTTTTTTTTTTTTTTTGCTTAATTTTTAAAATGAAGAAAGCGTAATATTTGCGCTAAAATTAATATTAACCGATTTAAAATTGAATTTATCGCCAGAGTCTGTAAAAAAACTCTTAGTATATGCTAAATTAAATTTACTTTTTTATAGTTAATTAATTTTCATAATTAAAATTTTTTTGAGATTATGTTGAAAAATAAATTTTTGTTTTGCAAAAAAAAAAACTGTTTCATTCAAAAAGACACGGACTTATTGATCCGCCCTCGTATATGTATATATACATACATGTTCATATGCATGAATTTGCTTTCAGAAATACTTCGTACGTACAACCTAGACATTACCTCAAGTTCATAAACTTCATATGTATCTAAAAAGCAAACAGAATATTGTTATTATTTTTTTTTTTTTTGTGTTTCCATAGAATATTTGATAATTGGCAAGGAAGCACCTTACAGACAAAGACGCAAGTACAGTCACCTTGTTAGATTTTCATTGAGTATGTGTGTATTTGTTTAAATTTGGAGTTTCAAAGTAGTGAAAAATTCCTATATCTCTTTTTTTACGAAGCTACTAGACTATCATAAATTAATTGCAAAACGCACTAAAAACAAAGTTAAAAAGCACCAATTTAGTGCCTTAAAAAAAAGCACCAACTTAAAAAAAATGCCCATTGTTATGACTTAAAAAGGTGCGAAAGGCACTAAATTGACATCGCAGCAATATCACTAGTACAAGCAATATCATCACATATTGATGTTAAAGAACAAAACGAAAGAAAGCATTGTAAAAGTGAGTGGAACGCGAAAGTGAATCAACTCATACAGTTCACTGTAGTGCAGCCTACGTTTTATGAATGCACCCATTAACTGATAGAATACCCTTTAATTTTGATTTTTTAATTTCAGTGTTCATTTCTGTAGTCTGCATAACTTGCGGTGTCCACCATACATATTAGTTTTAAGTAAAATTATTTTAGTAGAAATTTGTAACCGTTTCTGGCCTGCATTAGATAGGTTAAATCAATAAATAAAATGACTTCAAGGTAATGTTAAGTCGAGACCGCTTAAGTTAATGCTTTTTCCAAGTTATAACATTACTGTTAGTGCATTTGTATTAACAACTCAGTTATAACTTCTAGTTACAACAAAATTTCATGTCCTGGTGGATACGTAGAAATGAAGGACCATAAAATTTTAGTTTCTATTAAAAACTTGATTATTTTTTACTACATTTTGATTACGATTAAATCGAAAATAAGGTTCGGTATCATTTATAAATATATATAGATATTTTGATGCACTTTATTTCTTTTATTTAAGGCACTCAAAGGAGAAGGCTTTGATCCAGCTAAGTATGTCTTTTCCACAAACAAGACTGCACCGGTTAAGAAAACTACAGTGGCTAAGATTGTCCCATTAGAAGATAAAAGTATAAAAACAAAACAATCAAAAGAAGATTTAAAAGCAGATTTAGTTCCAGACATTAAGATAAAAGAAGAACCACTTGATGAACCAGAAGAACAAGAACAAGAACAAAATGATGAATATGAACGTGACGATGACGAAGTCGATCAAGTGGGAGATGTTGATGATGAATGTGTCATAGTAAATGACATAGAGGAGGAGGAAGAAGATTATAACGGAAATGGAGAAGCCAATGAAGAGGAAGAAGAAGAAGAAGAAGAAGATGGAAATAACGAATCGGATCAATTATTAAACAATGAAGATGAAACAAACGGTGATGCTGGCAATAATGATAATGAGGAAGGTATTAATCTAACAATTGGTGAAGATGAGCAACAGCTATTACATGATGAGGCTCCTGATGACAAAGAAAAGTCCAGTAAGTACTCTTTCCAACTTATGTACATATTTCTGTAAATGTGTATTTCCACAAAACATAAATGTGAATATAAAACCAAGTTATTCTCAAAAAATTTTGGCTATTAGGTATATATTTTGAGAATATGATATATGTTTGCTACAATACCTATTTTCCTCATAATTCTTTTCTATATTACAAACTTTAAAAATAAAATACATAAATACAAAATTCGCAAAAAATTAGGTTACGTTAGGAAGGGTGATGCTATACCGCACATCCACGTGGATACCTAATTGGGTCAGTTGTGATTCAAAAAAGTAATATATGTATACCCCCCCCCCCCCCCCATTTGTAGACAGAAGTGACCCTATTATGAAGCCCCTGATGTCTTCTAGTTTACACTTCCCGGTATCAGTAATGCTTTCATGGAAACGTCTGCTCAGCCGTCTAAGCCTATGACGTTGCAACTCCGGGCAGTGACAGATAATATGTTCAATGGTTTCTGGTTCCTCTTCATCCCCGCACATCCTACAAAAATCTGGAGTGGCAGTTTCCCAAATGCTGGTTCTTGTTCTGACCGAGCAGTGACCTGTTAACGCGCCTATGAACGCTTGGTTCTACCCAATTATTGAGTTTCCTTTAGTAATGACCTATCGGTAATTTCACCGATCTGTCACACATTCCCTCATCTAACGCCCAGCTCATCGGCAATTTCATTTCCCTCAACACTGCTGTGACCAGGAACACAAAATAGTTATATTTGTCCATAAGCAAGTGGAGGACTCTCCTACAATCACTAACAAGTTTCGATTTGATATTGGCCATAACTGTTCATTCTAATTCCCGTGTCTAACTTCAAATCCCCGCGTCTTGCCTTACTATGTTATATGCAATAGAGAGCTGCGTAAACAGCCTTGAAATGTAAAAACGTCATGATTTTTAAATGTATTCACGTCGCATGTATTATACTAAACCAATAATAAATGCTGTCGTACTGTAAGTGAAGCACGATGGATGTATTGGTGTACGTGTATATCAGTGTTAACAAGCGAAAACGCCCAGCGGGAACTAGAAGGAGTAGGGATGCCTTCTAGAAGGCCTCTGTACGCCTTCTTTTGGATGTAGAAGGCCTGCTCGCCCCATTCTATACTCGATATCTTTTTTACACGCGTTGTCATTGCGAAGCAGGCCTTCTGTTGTTGCTTCTTTCGGCAGAGATTCTGCAAGGCCTTCAAACTAATAGATTTGCTTTGGTAAAAAACAAAACAAAACATGTTACTCATTCTCTTCTCCCTTCTCATAGAAGCGAGTGTGGAATGTGTGTCGTATATTTTATACGAAAGAGCCCTTTAATAAGGCCTGCACCAAGAAGGTCTTCTGAGTTTTACCGCTGGGCGCCAAGACAGCAAAACAAAACAAACACTCAAAAGAAGTACTGTTGATTAGTTAGTGTATGCTTGTTATTTTTCATTTTGTACGTTTGAGTGTGCGTGTAATATGTAGATTGCAAGCTATTATGTGATTAACCGCATACAACTAATGTTAATGCATGTGTGTGCCTTTGCATGTGCGCAGAAAAGTAAAAGATCACACACTCATACCTGCATAGGGTTGCCAGACGGCCTGGAATGGCCTGGATTTTCCAGTTTTTTAGAGCCTAATCCAGTTACCAGCTAACATAGAATTTATCCAGTTAAAAATTATTTCTTAAATTTTGAAAAATAATTTCTTTATCAATTAAATTTTTTAATTAATTACACAGCGGAACAGTGCTTTTATTGCTTCATTTAAAATAGCCGATCCTTATGTATTTTTATCTGCTGATTACGATGGCATCATTAGTTCTTCCCCAGCAGCTCTAGTTTTAAAGATATAGTGACAATTAGCATATGCTTAATTTATGCCACTTTTTTTATAATTCACTAAAGAAAAGACTAAAATTTTTGCTCTCTCATGCCTTCCAAAAAAATTTGTTTTTTGTATCACATATCTGATCAATGCAATTATTACGTATAATAAATGTTGTATTGACCAGTCCAGAAAATTTTTGTTTTATTTGTAGTTATTATATCGAAATTTGCAGCTTTTACCAAAAAAAAAAAAAACAATTTTGAGGAAAAATTTTAATTTTTAATGCAAAATTATTGGGCCTAATCACGAGTGTGGTATTTCGACTTCTACTACGACTATTTTGTACAAGACTAAAGAATATTGCTTTACAAACTCTTCGTATTCGAAATACGACACTCGTAATTAGGCTCACTAAAATAATCAGAACTTATCAAAAAATAGAGGCAACATTCAAAATCAGCGACGTCATATTATTAGAAATAATATTTTTTGATGGCGTAAGAAAAGAAAAATTCGAGATATTATTTTTTAAATATAATGCACAAATCTCTGAAACCAGAGGGTATAAGAATATAAGAAATCTTTTTTCGTAATTAGCGTACAAAAATTCATAACGACTGGTTATTTAAGTAAAAAATATAATAAACAAGTTTTATGGACTAAACTATGCTCCTCAATGTAAAGCTATCGAAATAAAGCAAATTCTTTTACAGATTAAAACTAATGACGGAATCGTAATCAGGAGATAAAAATACATAAGGATCAGCTTTTCTTATTAAAACAAGGCAAAAATTTCTGTTTTCTGGTTGTGTTTTTATATCTTCTAAGGAAAAGTTTTTAATACTAAATAAAAAAAAACAATAGTGCTTGCAAATGTACAACCAGTTGTAATTTTCCCTAACACTGATTAGTTCCTATATTTTGTACATCACTGGCAATTTACAACTAAAACAATATTTTCAAAAAGCATCAACACTGCTTTTTAAGCTTATTTTTAAATTGTCCAGTTATTTTTTCAAAATCCAGTTGAATTTTTTCCATTGTCCAGGTATTTGACTTTTGGTATCTGGCAACCCTATACATGCATGACGTTCGTACACGCTCTTAAGGCTCCGTTACCCGACTGTAGATGTAAGGTAAATGTAATGTAAATGTAAACGTTTGAGCGCTTATAGAATGCTTAAAAACGTGTGATGTGTTTTCGACACAATTGCTCTGTGCCCAGCAAACACGCATTTTTGATTTGAAATTGCGAGTTATTTGAAGTCAAACGCAAAAGTTCATATAAATATGTATAATATTTAAATTCATGGAAATCATTTTGATTGAAATGTACATACATATGTATACGGACATACATACGAGTATGTATGTATGCATTAGAACTTATAAGTAACCCCCCGTCTAGACTGGCAATAAAATCATTAACATATATTGCAGCAAATGTCAAATTATTGATATTGCCAATGTAGACAGCTCATTGGCAGTACTTGCAATAATTGTGGCAATAATTGTCAACAGTTTTTCGTTGACAATTATTGCGAACGTGAAACGTCAAACTCGGTGTTAATTTATGTTCGACTTTTCTGTATTGTGTTTGGCATTTCAATAAGATTATTGAAATTTATAAAATATACATGTGTATGCATATTAAAAAAGGAAAATAGTCTCTTAAAAACGTGTGTAGTGAAGTAATTTGTATTATTATAAGTTTTTAAAAATAAAAAATTGTTCGATTAACCAGATATTTACAAGTGAATTATATTTTTATTCTGCACCTTCCCTGTTGACTTTTTCCATATTGTGGCTACGATTTCCCATAGCCTTAACATAAGTAAAGCAATAAGCAATATTGTTCCGCTATTCTGCCGGCGTTATTGCTATATTGCCAACATATTTATTGCCAGTATAAAATAGTAATGTTTTAATTAATTCAAGATTTGTTTTAATAATTTCGCTGAAACTATTTTCATTTACTTTCTTTTGATGGTAAGTTTTAGCCTGTTGGAAAAAACTAATTGAATTTTTGAAATAACACACCTTTTGGAACGAAAATGCGCCTAGAGGTTTTGAAAATTATTATTATTTTATTTAAATGAACTCAATTATAATAATTGTAATATCAGCTGTAACGCTCAACAGTAATATTTGTCCATTGCACATTACCAGAGCAGATTTTGGGCAACTTCATCGGAAAGACGAAGTATTTAGCTATTTAATTTCCATAACAATAATCTTTACTTGCTCGTTTTATCCTTTTCTTATTAATGTTCGCACCTACTCATAATAATTTAGTTTTATTCTCAAATATGACTCGTAAGCGATTAGAACATGGCTGAAAGACAATTCGAAAAAGAGTAAAAAATGAAGCGTAATAAGATTAATAAATGATCAGAAAACGATTCGAAAAAGACCTTAAATACTACTACAAAAGGGTCGAAAACGACTCTAAACTAATATAGAAAAAGACTCATAATAAATGTCTTATCAAGAAGAGTCGCGGGTAGTCACGTTTTTCTACCGACAAAAGTATAATTTATGATCAGAAAATGAGCGCATATTCTAGCTTTTTAATCGCGCAAGGAGTCAAAAAAGACTCGAATTTGATTGAAAATTTCAAAAATTGCTGGCTGGGTACATATCGGGTGTTTTTTTTAGGGGTATAGAACTTCGAATTGAAATAAAGCACAAGAAACTCATTTTAATGTCCATCAATTTGGCTTTATTGGAAGGATAATTTTATGCCATTAATGTTTAAATATGATTTCGGGCATGTGACCGCCGCGGCTGGCTCGAATAAAGCCAATTCTACAGGTCCAATTTTCAACCACTTTTTCGAGCATATGGGGCCGTATGTTGGAAATAACGCCACGAATGTTGGCTTCCAAGTCCCCTAACGTTTCTGGTTTGTTGGCGTAGACGACCGACTTCACATATCCCCAAAGAAAATAATCCAATGGTGTCAAATCACACGATCTTGGTGGCCAATTGACAGGTCCATTCCGCGAAATTATGCGCTCATCGAATGTTTCCTTCAATAAATCGATTGTGACGTGCGCTGTGTGGCATGTACCGCCGTCTTGTTGGAACCACAACTCATCCACATTCATGCCATCCAATTCGGGAACAAAATAGTCGGTTAGTCGGCTCCAATTGCTGTGCACGGTGGCGAATCGATTCATTCGGGTCCTCTTCAACACTTTGCTCTACAGCGGCAATTGTTTCTTCGGTGCGTACTGTTCGACGTCTCTGCGGATGCGTATTATCACATAGAGTAAACGTAGTGCGAAAACGATCCATGGTTAACCGAATTAATTGCTCTGATGGACGATTATGTCGACCATAAAATGGACGGAGCTTGCGGTAAACTTCGCGAACTGAACCATTATTTTCGAAATAAATTTGCACGATTTGCAAGCGTTGTTCTTTTGTCAACCTGTTCATGATGAAATGGCAAACCAAACTAAATATTAATCACTTGACAGCTGACAAAATGGCCGCCAGTTAAAAAAGTGATGCCAACTTAAAGTTCTATACCTCAATAAAAAACACCCTTTATATGTATGCAGTAGTAGTAGTAGTCACGTTTTTCTACCGACAAAAGTATAATTTATGATCAGAAAATGATCGCATATTCTAGCTTTTTAATCGCGCAGAGGAGTCAAAAAAAGACTCCAATTTGATTAAAAATTTCAAAAATTGCTGTCTGGATATGTACATGTACATATCTGTATGTATATTAAAAAAAATAAACACATACGATTGGTAGTCTCTGGTTAGATTTTACGCTACAGTTACACGACCAAGATTTGATATCAAGTTTTTCACACCTACTGGTTGTCAAAAGTCGTTTAAATTGAAAGATGTGACGTAGGCTGCACGCAATTTCCAAGCAAATTTATTTTCAATATGCCGTTGATAAAAAAAACAGCTCAAGACAACAAAACTTCATGGCTTCTATATAGGTCTTTAAATCGCAACACATCATTACACTTTTATTTTTGTTCCTAAACATATTTATTTAAGTGTAATTAAACATTTTCGATGGAATATAACATTATTTGTAATAAAAAAAAAACTCAAAAATACTATGTCTGCAAAAATTTTGAAAATAAAAACGAAAATTATGCTCACTGAAATTGCTGTCAGTTGTTTTTTTTGTCTATAAATTGAACAAACAATTGGAAAGAAAATTTGAAGTCAAAGTATAATCAAATTCTAAAAGTATGAATGTATTAGTGAAAAAGTGTGAATGTATTGAAATTTGAAAGGCAAAACTTGATCGTGTAACCCTCAAGTTATGAAAAAAAAACTTTGCTAGAAAACTAAATTTATTATATATGCCATGTATGTATACAAATTAACCACTCAAAAGCTTAAACTATTAAAAGAAACAAAAGTACCAAATCAGGGCTATTGTGCCACACTCTCATTCAATATACATACATCCCATCACTGTCTACAAATGTCACGTAACGTCGTCATGAAATTCTATTTTCTGCAGGTTCAGACGTTACATTTACGTGCCATTTCAGTCAGGTAAGCGTTTGCATAGCTTTTCATGCAACAGATTCGATCAGCTGACACTTACATTTACAGTTCTACATTTACAGTCTGCCTTTAGGCGTAGAAAGAAGCTAGTATCACAAATTCTTCCGTCACGAAGTGTTTTCTTCTTTACTCTTATACCTACAATGCTCAAATAAATTTCTTGCAAACAGTGTTGTTAACGTTAGTTTTATAAGATTTCGCTGTAGTAAAGCATTTGAAAAATCCCTCATGTCTTGAAAGTTCTTATAAGATATCTTATTATTTCAGCTTCACATCAAAAAGACAAGGGATCTTCAAAAAATACTAAATCGGAAAAATCGGGCAAGGATGAGAAAAAATCTAACCATAGAGATGATAAAAAGAAAGACGAGAAATCTGGTGACAAAAAGGAAGTGTAAGTTCAAATATATATTAATACAAACGCAAAGTCCACCTTTTAAGCAAAGCAACTTAAAATACGCAATTAAAAAAAAATTGGACTATTTTTTATACATTTTTAAAATATTACGCTAGTTTTTGCATAATTCTTCTAACGATATATGTACATACATACATACATATATTTTTATTTGTACTTAGAAATAATTTTAATGTTTTATTATTTTCTTTATTTCAGCGATAAAGCAAAATCGAAGGAAGATAAAGGTAACTTATATAAAAAGCTGTTGTACAAAACAAATGTATATAGATTTTGTTTAATTAGTTATTTTAAAAGTTATCTAAGTATAGAAGTGACTGTGCTAAACGAAAGTTAAACAAAAAGTGTATAATTGCAAGAAAGTGTGAATTTAGGTGATACAACCAAATGGGAAGCTGAAAAATATTTTAACGATTGGAACAACGCAAAATGCACTTCAACACTGTGTATAATATGGAATAAATAGAGATATTTTAAAAACTATAGTAGCAGTCGAATATATACATGATGGACATACATATATATACAACCTGAGTGATATATTTTAAATACTCCATGCAGTTTTATAAACACACATTAAGCTGGAAAATGTTGTAAGTACATTTCAGTTTTGGTCCGCTTAAAAAAAAATTACTATGGCTGTAATAAATGTTGGTATTCACTATATTTCGCTAATCTCGATGGCTTCGTACGGTCAAAAATATTCATTTTATATCGGTTTTGGTGTCAAAATTCTTGTGTCAACTTAAAATCATTCGAAAGAAGTTAATACTTTTCACTCGCAATTAGTAGAAGAGTGCTACCTAACCAAATTAAGCGCATATGTAGAAGTTTATGCCTACAATTAATCAAATAACAAATCATGACAATAATTGGCGTTTTAATATTGATTTCAACGAGCTGAACATGAGGAGAGCTTGAAGTGTCATATAGTCCACAAGTAATTCAAATGCACGTTTCCTATTGAGCCGGTGGTGATTCAAAGGCAACAATAATGGGTGAATTGGATTTGCAAATGCATAGTAAAAATGGAATTTATACGAGCTCCAAAAATTAGTTGCTGCCACAGACCTAATCCTAAGTATCGATTCAACTGCTATAAAATTGTGACTCCATTGTTTTCGACCGGTAATATTACGAATTATCTAATTAGTACTGCCTAAAAAAAGCACATGACATGAGAGTGCATAACACCGTTTGGTATCGGAAAAGTTGTTAATTTTTTTTTCTGGATATTTTATTGTACATGTAGTCTCAATGTATTGGTATAAAATATAAACATGGCTCTTAATTAAACCTCTTCAAAAGTCGATATTTTTTTAGGAATGGATTCAAAAGTTATTGACAACTAAAATACTTTCATTCAAGACGTTTGATATGAAACAAATGCACCAAATATCGGACCTAACTAATTTGTACTCCAAAAACTAGCTTTTGAACATTTACCAGCAATATAAGTTTGCTTTCAATTTAAATATACAGGCGACGAATTTATAAAATATTTTATAATTTTAATCATTGAGATTTGTTTAAAATATGTATGTATGTTAGAAGTAAATATTGTGTTTTGCAAGCTGATAAATGAATCCCAAAGTTGGAGGAACATCTTAGAGTGGGTTTAGAAGTGTCATCGATTAGTAATTATTATTCTCGTGTATTTCATTGCATATAAATGTGTATATGTATATTTTTCCGCAAAAAATACTCTGGAGGGTTTCTCAATGGATTGATGGATACCAATGAAATATAAATGAATGCTAATGTTGCCCTTTTGCTTACTCCGGAACAATCGGTTGCAGTTAAAATATGTTTACATATTACACACCAACTATAAAATTTCAGAATATGGCGATTTGAAACGTCCAACAAGCAAATGAAACTTCCATCTGGTTCTGCGGCAATAATGAGACGAGACATACTTGCTCTAAGAAATCGAAAGCCAACTAGCGATATAACGACATCTTTCTCTAGATTTCTAAAAATTTTAGATCAACAATCTTGGCGGCTTTAAAATATGTTTTCTTTCTACCAGGAAAGTGTTTATTACAGATGGGCAAATCCAATAATAATTAAAGGGGTAAATCAAGAAACTGGCCTAAGGAAAAAGAAGGAATGATGTTACACATCGTAAGACATACAAACACCTACTACTACCTAGTACATCCTGTTCCTGATTCGCTGAAATGTCATCTTGTAAATACTTTGACTTCATCATTATTAAATTCACACTTTCTTGCATAGACATTTTATTCTTACAAAGAAAATTAAATAGTGTTTAGATTTGATTAAAATAATTTAAACACTCGTAATATACACAAAAAGAAGTGATTCAGTAAAAGTGGCAGTTTAAAGTGATACAAATTTAATTTAATTTATTCCACAAATAGAAAAAATCAACAAATATGTATAAATAACACAACCTTCTCTCTACTCTGTTATTATTTATATGGAATTTCCAGAAAAATCATCCAACAACTCTGCTACCAATTCAAAATCAGCCAGTGGTAAATCAACATCTTCGTCAACATCATCGAATGCGTCTCGCAACTTGTGGGTATCTGGTTTATCTTCATTGACGCGAGCAAGTGATTTGAAAACTATTTTCTCTAAGTATGGAAAAGTGATTGGAGCCAAGGTAGTGACAAATACACGTACGCCAGGTACACGTTGTTATGGCTACGTAACCATGTCATCATCGAGCGATGCCAGCCGTTGTATTGACCATCTCCATCGTACAGAATTACATGGCCGTATTATATCTGTGGAACGTACTAAAAACGAAATTGGTAGTAGCTCAACGAATTCCGCAAAGGATGGTGGTGGTAAGACTTCTGGTTCATTGCGTTCGGAATCTAAAAAGAAGGATGATGATAAGAAATCTTCCAGCAAGGATGGCGTCAAATTCTCGCAAGATGATGGTAAACAAAAAACTGATGCGGGTAAGAAAGATGAAAGTGGTGTGAAAAAAGATGATAGAGATAAAACTTCACGTTCCAAAGATGAGAAAGACAGGAAGGATGATTCAAAAGATGGCAGTCGCTCGGAGACTTCATCCTTAAAACATCGTGCAATTCATAATGGTCGTCATCATGATCAGCAACGAGATCAGCGTCAGCGCGAACGAGAACGTATGCGACAAAGAGAAATTTTATCATACAAAAAAATTCGAGAGGAACGAGAACGTCAGCGTATGCGTGAACGCGAGCGGGAATTACGCGAAGAAGAACGGCGCCGAAGAGAAATAAGAGAACGTCAACGTCAGGAAGAAGCTCGATTAGCTGAGGAGCGCAGGAAATTAGCATTGGAAAGAGAACGTTTGGAACGTGAGAAGGCCGAATTGTTGCGATTGGAACGCGAGCGCCAGAAGTTGGAGCGTGAGAAACTAGAACTGGAACGCCTAGAAATAAAACGGCAACAGATGAAGTATGCTAAATTGTTTAAACAAGAAAAAACAAAAAACCAAACCATTATTATAACACGCGTAAAGTGCTTTTGTTTTTCAAAAAACATATAGATTTAAGAAATTATTCATACATTTCTTGTATGAAAAACAATTATTATTCCTGCAATTTTTTCAAATAACCATGAGTTATTTATTCATCAAATCTCTGCCGCAGTAACAAATCTTTATTTATATTTTTTGAAGACATGTATCTTTATTACTGCTTCCTTCAAATATTTAATTTGAAAATTTCCAAGAAAAATCTCTTCGTGTGTTGTCGAACGAACATGTTGTAAAACTGTTTTTTTTTTAATGCGTGTGTTTTTCATTACCCCTTTGAAGGAAGAATACAAACCGTTTCCAAATTCATGTAGTGGGGTTTTTGGTCTCATTTTTATGGAACTTTTAAAATCACTCACTAATAATGATCTTTTTTCTCTTCTACATTTTCTGTGTTTATTCTGTTTTTGCTGTGTTGTGCTTTTCAACATGAAGAATTATGGAAACTCGTGATGATCCTTTGAAACGTTTACCTAAACGTACTGGCGATGATCGCTATACCGATGAGCGTAAACGCACTTCTGGTTCAGAGCGATATGATGCACCACCGCCCCCAAGATTTGATGCATCGCTAGCCTCCTCGTCAAGAAGGTAAATAACAAACAGTAGAAAACGCATATAAATGTTTAAGAATTTGTCTATAAATTAGTGGCCATAAAAGAGATGACTACAGCGTCACTGCATCTACCAAGCGTATTGACGACTACAGTTCGTCATCGAAGAGAATAGATTACAGCAGCAGCGGAGCAGGAAGCAAACGCTCAGCTATTGATGACTATGCAGTGGTGCCTCCAAAGCGAGCATCAGATGACTATAGTAAGCGTAGTTCTGATTACATGGCGGCAACTAAACGTGGTCTAGATGATTATAGTTCTGGAAGTAAAACATCGCGTGATGACTATAAGCGAGAAGTTGAAATACGTCACATGCCTTCAACCAGTAGTGGTGTAGCGGTAGGAAGTTCTTATCATTCCAGTTCTTCGCTACATAAGAGTTCTGGAGTTAGCAGTCGTTATGATGATCGCAACTCATCTCACAACTACAGACGAATGGACGACATAAGGTAAAGTGTATTGGAAATTAGTTCATAATTTTAGATTTCAATAGTGGCGTTATGATCGACAATTTCAGTGGCAGCAAGCGTTATGATAGCACCGTTGGTTATGGTTCTAGTTCAAGTAGCAATCCTCTATGGGGTCCATCATCATCGCATATTGGTGGGGGAAGTGGTTCATCAATGAAATATTCCAGCAATGGAATATCATCTGGACTGCATAGTTCAGGGTCTGGTTGGCCTAAATCTACCCCAGATGACAGCGGCTGGCGCACCATTCCTTCGTCACAAGATCGTTATGATCGCACCTATAATGAACGTTCTACTGGCGGCTATCCCAGCGGCGGAGGTAGTAGTGGCATGTACAATAGTAGCAGCCGCCCATTACCAGATCGGTATGGTGGTCCCGTATCTTCTCGTTATTAAATATTTTTTCCATGATCAATTTTACAAATGTTGAAAACGTGCTTTCGTGTTTTTTGCATACTCTTTTTGAGATAATTCGTATTTTAAACGTTTACTTCCCTAAACTTAATTTAAGTCACTGAGGTTTTAAATTAAAATCTTTTAAATTGTGGTTAATGAAATTTAATCCCAAAGTTATTTGAAGTTTTAGAGTCATAATACAGTAAAACTTACTGTAGTTTTTTGTTTGTTTATAAAGCAAATATATACATGCATAGTACGTACATATATTACAGGCATTTATAAAGTTTGTATGTGAAGAAATATTTTTACGTTGTTTGACAAACGTTCTTTCAACGTCCAATAAACATTGCGAAATAAAAATTATTTAATCCATACATTCATGAAAAAAATGGTATTTTATTTATAAAGTAAAAGTGCTTTCACATTAGGACATAAATTACATAGATATGTAAATGAAACGACAATTATCATTTATTTTAGTGAATGAATAAAATGCTGATTTTTGGATTGGTGGCTGAATTTATTCTACGCAGTGGCGGGATTCATGGATAACCCTAAAATATTGTCGATTTTGATATATTTTACCATACATTGTGCGCATTCATAACACTTAGCTGTTGAGCTCAACTGTTGGGGCCAACAGTTACGTCTTGATGGATATAATTTAATTTTATATCTTTATTTCGTTACTTTATCGCATTTGCAATGTAAAATTTCACAATTACATATTTGCTTCTGCCACCTAACAAAGCATATAAAAGGCGTAGCTCTATTCGATCAGCTAGCTGTTCAGGCTGAGCACAACATGTTGACTATAGATAGCGAAAAAATTTTATGATGGAAAATTACTCAACTGTTGAGTGGGGCGGAACTATACTCAACGGTTGCGCAACAGCTACCTCATGAATGCACCCAATGATTTAATTTGTTTAACACCTCAAATACCCAGGGATCGTAACGGTTATAATTTTTACTTCAAAAATTACTTTTTAATCATTCACACTTATTCCAGTTGTCGACATCGACGTCACTTTAACATAATATCAAAATATTGGGGCTTGTTTATTCGCTCTCTATAATAATTTTGTGCTACTGACAATCTATTTTCGTTCCATAAGGTAAAGAAAATATCTGCCTCTATCACGGTTTTCAACTTTTAAAATAGTTTGGTTGAGATTGTTAAATTTGCATTACCGTTCTCCACTAAATTAATAGTTGTCTTTTCAGTTGTGTTTTGGTACTGTCATTTACAACTCTGCGTAAGTTTGGTTGAGAAAAACGTCGAGTATACACAACTGCTTCTTAGTAGTTGGGTCTGTGGTTGGGTTTTTGTAGTTATAGGTAAATAAAAAAAAGCAGAAAAAATTGAAAAATCGTAACCAGAATTAATTGTTATGCTTAAAAATTTTTCAGTATCGGTGGTATACCGGGCACACATAAAGATTTCTTTAAATATGGTTTTAGGTGATCCGAAAAATAGCAAAACGTTTTTTTGTTCTTCGGAAATAACTAAAAACCTTCAAAAATTATTTTTTAAAGAATTCGTTCCCTATTTTGATTATTTCTTATCTTGCATTGGGTAGTTGCGGAGGGTTGGAATCAGCACGAATTTTTCTTCTGATACGTAGCACATCTATAATTGTGACTTCGTTTTCGACGTCATAAAATAAATCTACACATATTTTTATCCATTTGGTAAGATTTCTTTGAACTAAAACACTAAAAACAATGGCGCATAGTCATAGTCAAAACAAAGTATACTTTATGAGTTTAAAACCCGTATTTTTGTATGACAATACTGGCTTTAATCTCTTACTGCCTTATTCATTAAAATAATTTCAGGTTTATTAAGCGCTTGTTTGACATATTTCTATGGGAAATTTGGAAAATAATCGTTATTTGCGATCCCTGCAAATAAACGCCGGGGCACAATGAATACGTCTCGTTAAACTTCGCCTTTTTCAACTGACAGCTAAGTTGAAATACACGGTTTCTTATACGGTCTGTTACATTCAGTACGTGTCCGTCAACGCAAAGTGCAAAATTTGGTCAACTTTTAACTTTTTCCGTACGTTGGGTAGTTTAACAGATATTGTTTGGTTTTTTTTAGATTTTTGTGTTGTGTGGCAGAAAAAATAAAATTAAACAAAATAAATAAACGAAATAAATAAAAAAGTTGAATTTAATAAATAAAATGGATAATCAACCTATTGAAGATGTTCAAATGCTTCCGTCAATAAAGTACTCATTGTGCCAACCTTCTCCGTCGTTGCGTTAATGTCAGTTGAAAAAGGCGAAGTTTAACGTATGATGGATTCATTGTGCCCTGGCCTTAACACATTTTGGATTTAAACACTTCGAAGAGTTTCAAGTTTAACGATCGTTTAATACTTCAGTGGAACATGTTCAGTGCGTTTTTGACAACTCTGGCATCTTTGTGTTTTTATTAAATGGCGGCACGTGAAAAATATTTGATATAGAAATAACTGCTTGTTAAAGTTTGTTAAAGTTAAAGGGTCGTATTCAAAAAACTTAACAAAGCTTTGAAAAGCAATGTTAAGTAAAGTTGTATTCAAAAAAAATTATTATATCAAAATTCTAAAGTAGGCACCTACGTTTGTTAGGCTACTTTAAGTTGATATTTCCAAAATGTGTATTTTGTACCATAGCATTGCACAGATACATCTGTTTGCACTAGTTTTGCCTGTTTTTTGGTTCTGGTATGAACAAATATGTTATTTATCGTTTTCTGTTACTAGTTGTAAATGTTGATTTTTTAAGAAATTATTGTATGGTTGGGCAATGAGCAAATGAAAACAACACATTTATTTTATTTTTTTTTTGTTTTTCTAAGGCAAATAAGATACATAAAACTGCTTTTACCATAAGTCCCTTATGATGTGTTGAGAAAAAATGTAATTGGCTGATGAATGAATGAATGAAAGCAAAATTGCACATGCATATGTAAGTAAATGATACATGTACATGAAACACATGCATTTGTAATTACTCTCAGAGCAAAATTGTCTCTTTCTCTCTCTATACTTTGGCTGCGCCACAAAATAACATAACGAACGTCCGCACATACATCTGTACATCATGAATATGTTTCAATAGTGGTTTTTTAATATATTTGTATTACAATATGTATTTTTTGAGCAAAAACAGATCAAACAGTTGCTCAGCAGCAATACAATAAGCAATTGTTATTTGTTTTCAATTGCATTTTAATTTGGAAAAGCACGCACACACAATAACTCTTATACTAGTTCTGTCGCTCACACTACAATTATATGGTACATACCATGGTATATTTGTTTTGGCTATACAAACGAGTATACAAATGCAACCCTTTATTTTGTACCCCAAATATTTTTGTTAATATAGCACATATTGCTTCATGTTACATCTGAAAATGAAGCTAGAAGTTCTAGCTCTTATCTTAAATTTATTATTTCTGTCATGTGATGGAAAATATCACTAAATTATCCAACTGATTCGAAATACATAGCAAAATCCATAAAAAAATATTAAAATAAATACAATTATACAAAAATGTTTTAGTGATATACATTCAAACAAAACGAATCGAAAAAAGCTGGATATTCAAATACTCATTTCGTTCGAATAAAATAAATTAAGATAATTTTTCTATGTTCATCATATTTTTTTTTACTTTTACTTCATAAAAATGTTTATCTGTTTTGCTTCCATGTCAGAAGCTTATATTTTATAAATTAGGTTGCTTAACTTCAAGATAATAAAAATGTATTTAATAAAATAAAAAAAAGCAATGTGAGTCCGATCACAGAGGAGATGTGTAAACATCTAGTAATGAAAATTTTTATTTAAGTTGGAAGTACTTATGCTTTTAGTATCTTTTTTTAAATTAATTAATTAAAAGTATCAAAACTTTCAATATTGTAAATACATATGAATTTGTTGGTTTTTGTTTGTTTTATTAAACTTATTTGGTTAGTAAATGGGCACACTGCAGTATATGTATATGTACTGCATTCAAAATTGCAGTAAGCAGTAAATTTACTGATTACTAAAAAAATTCAGTAAATTTTTACTGCTAATTAAATTTAATTTGCATTGCCAGTAAAATCGTAGGGCAGTAATCATAATAAAATTGTAGCAAGTGGCAAAGTTTTTTCATTCAAATTTTGAAACTTTTGTATGAAAAACATTTAGCCACTTGGTAGAATTTCATTATGAATACGGGCATTACTGATTACTGAAAATTCAATGCACCTCATCATATAAAAAATCATTTACGCAATTTATAAAAATTGTAGAAAAAATTTTTAGTAATCAGTAAAAATTTACTTGTTAAACATTTTTTATTGTTTTTACTGAAACTTTAGTGGTACTGCAGTGCTCATCTATGGTAAATGCCTTTACTTTTACTTTTTAATTTTTAATTCCTGTTTTTCATCGTTTAGTTGTTTATGTTCTTGTTGTTGTATACGCATTGCAATTAAAATAAATTCAGTAAAGTGCGACTTTGACTCGCGCACATTCGGTTTTGATATTTTTTTTTTTGATTTAGCTTTCTTCCTTTTTTAAGTTTTTTCATTTTAAACGATTTTTTTTTCAGTTTTATCGCTTTTTTCTCGTTTTGGCGTTTTTTTTTCTCTGGGTTTTTTTAATTTTCGCAATTTTTTTTTCATTTTGGCGATTTTTTCATTTTGGCGATTTTTTTTCTGTTTTTTGGGGTTTTTTTTTCATTTTGGCGATTTTTTTCTGTTTTTGGGGTTTTTTTATTTAGGCGATTCTTTCATATTGGCGATTTTTTTGTTTAAGGATTTTTTCATTTTGGCGACTTTTTCGGTTTTTCGCGATTTATTTTAGTCCTAGAGATTTTTTTTAATTTGGTGCTTTTTTCGTTTTGGCGATTTTTGAATTTTTGTCCGCTAGTTACGAAAAAACATTTCTTATATTCTTATACCCTGTTTCAGAGATTTGTGCATTATATTTAAAAAATAATATCTCGAATTTTTCTTTTCTTACGCCATCAAAAAATATTATTTCTAATAATATGACGTCGCTGATTTTGAATGTAGCCTCTATTTTTTTATAAGTTCTGATTATTTTAGTGAGCCTTCGAATACGAAGAGTTCATAAAGCAATATTCTTTGGTCTTGTACAAAATAGTCGTAGTAGAAGTCGAAATACCACACTTGTGATTAGGCCCAATAATTTTGCATTAAAAATTAAAATTTTTCTTTAAAATTCTTTTTTTTTCTGGTAAAAGCTGCAAATTTCGATATAATAACTACAAATAAAAAAAAAAATTTATGGACTGGTCAATACAACATTATTATACGTAATAATTGCATTGATCAGATATGTGATACAAAAAACAAATTTTTTTGGAAGGCATGAGAGAGCAAAAATTTTAGTCTTTTTTTTTGTGAGACTAGAGGTGATAGATAAATAATAAAATTATATTCGTAATCAGCGGACAAAAATACATAAGAACCAGTTAATTTAATTTTAAAAATTTAAATAAAAAAAATTTAAGAACTAAACCAAAAAGACACGATTTTTAACATCCATGTAATAAGAGTACGATATTATGATATACTCAATGTTCATCTACTCAAATAGAATTTAATGAAATTTAATAATCCGGAAAGTATTTTTAAGTTTGGGGGACCATTCGTGATATACTAAGTGAATTATAAAAAAGTGGCATAAATTAAGCATATGCTAATTGTCACTATATCTTTAAAATTAGAGCTGCTGATGATGCCATCGTAATCAGCAGATAAAAATACATAAGGATCGGCTATTTTAAATGAAGCAATAAAACCACTGTTCCGCTGTGTAATTAATTAAAAAATATAATTGATAAAGAAATTATTTTTCAAAATTTAAGAAATAATTTTTAACTGGATAAATTCTATGTTAGCTGGTAACTGGATTAGGCTCTAAAAAACTGGAAAATCCAGGCCATTCCAGGCCGTCTGGCAACCCTATGCATGTATGTGTGTATGATCTTTTACTTTTCTGCGCACATGCAAAGGCACACACATGCATTAACATTAGTTGTATGCGGTTAATCACATAATAGCTTGCCATCTACATATTACACACACACTCAAACGTACAATATGAAAAATAACAAGCATACACTAATCAACAGTACTTCTTTTGAGTGTTTGTTTTGTTTTGCTGTCTTGGCGAAATCGCTTGTTAATACTGATATACACGTACACCAATACATCCATCGTGCTTCGCTTATAGTACCCCTCTAGTCAGCCTAGAATTATATGGCTCTATGTCAATACTCTTTCTCCAGCGACAATTGCACTAGTTAAAATGTCGACAACTTTCCTTTTTTTGCGCGAGTAGAGATACGTTAGAGACAACAGTTCTAATGTATTTCTGCTGATATTGTCAATGAACGCGTCAATAGTTTGTTTTTATATTTTATTATGCTGTACAATAATATTAAATAAATATATGTAGACGAGGGTCACTAAAATCTACTAGTGAGTCTTTGGTTCAAATATCTCCATATGGTCGTAAAAGAACAACCTTCTAAATACACCTAGTCAGTATCACTATTGACAATGTCACTAGAAAAACACTATAATTTTACTATTGAGAACGAGAGGGATATATCGATATTGTAAACTAGACCCCCTAAAATTTACTAGTGATTCTATGGTGTCAATGTCTCCATGTGGTCTCAAAAGAACTACTTAGTCAGTAGTCCTACAGTCTAGTGGTGGATTTTCAATGACAAGCTAATGTTAAATGTCAATAGATAGTACCATTGGCTGGGGTACACGTGGCCAGTAGTAATTACTACTGACAACGTCACTAGTAAATCACCACAATTTCACTATTCGCACTTTCTGCAGGGACGACAGCATTTATTATTGTTTTAGTATAATACATGCGACGTGAATACATTTAAAAATCATGACGTTTTTACATTTCAAGACTGTTTACGCAGCTCTCTAGTAGCTACTATGAACTGGAGAGCTGCGTAAACAGTCTTGAAATGTAAAAACGTCATGATTTTTAAATGTATTCACGTCGCATGTATTATACTAAACCAATAATAAATGCTGTCGTACTATAAGCGAAGCACGATGGATGTATTGGTATACGTGTATACCAGTGTTACCAAGTGATGACGTCAAGACAGCTTGTCTGTAACAAACACTCAAAAGAATTACTGTTGATTTGTGTATGCTTGTTATTTTTCATATTGTAGGTTTGAGTGTGTGTGTAATATGTAGATGGTAAGCTATTATGTGATTAACCGCATACAACTAATGTTAATGCATGTGTGTGCCTTTGCATGTGCGCAGAAAAATAAAAAATCATACACACATACATACATGACGTTTGTACACGCGCTCATTGGTAGAAAGAAGCAAGTATCACAAATTCTTCCGTCACGAAGTGTTTTCTTCTTTACTCTTATACCTACAATACTCAAATAAATTTCTTGCAAACAGTGTTGTTAACGTTAGTTTTATAAGATTTCGCTGTAGCAAAGCATTTGAAAAATCCCTCATGTCTTAAAAGTTATTATAAGATATCTTGTGCAGGAGACTAACTATGAACTTTAAAGCTCAAGTAAAATATTTGTTTGAATGAAGCTAGGAACACAATTGGGACGGACGAATTTCGTCCACATCGACGAATTCGTCGATAAGAATTCGCTGCGTAAATTCGTCGTGTGAAGCACAATAACGACGAATTTACTCAGCGAATTCAGCTCTTATAATTGATATAGTTGGTTATTTTCAGTGTGACCATATTAGCTAATTTTGGGCTAAATTTAGCTCATTTCTTCTGGATTTAGCTTTGAAATTTTTATTTAGCTCTTAGCTAATTTTTTAGTTTTTTTTTAACTTATTTAGCTTTTTTAGCCTTTTTTAATCCAAATTGCGTATTCTCTAACAATATATTAAAGACATACGTGATTTAGCTTAATTTTATTTTAAAATCTGGTCACACTGTTTATTGTGTATGTAAAGAGAGTGAGAGAAAATTGTTTTTTCGTCGTTCGTCGGCGTACAAAATAGAAATAAATCTATCTCAGAGTTCGTCACGCACGACGAATTTCGTTCTACGGCGGTGTTGTGTTCATTTTCATATGAACAAATGTGTTTTATTTTTTTATGACGAAAGTTCGCACCGAAAAATTCGTCCTTCGTCCCAATTGTGTTCCTAACATAAGGCTGAAAGCATGTGTTAAAACCGGTTTTGCCAAACAAAATTCGTTTGTTAAACCAACTTTAAGTTTAACAATCGTTTTTGCATAAGGGTGTTAATTATTTACAAAAAAATGTATTATTTGAAAATAATAGAACAAATCCAAAACAGAATTGTTCGGAATTTCTTACAAACACAACAACTGACAAAACGTCAACCTTAAACATCTCAAATACAATGTGAACTGTTTGTTGTGTTTAGTGTAAAAAAATTAAACAGGAATGAGACGTTCAACACGTAAGTGTGAACATTAAAGATTCTGGAATACTAATATAAGAAGAACCTTGAAACTATGTGGGGATAAGTCTGATGATATTGTGCATTGGGTAAAGTGAATAAAAAAAGCATTTACTTTTTGCTTAAAAACTTGTTAAAAAAAACAAAAAACACATACAGATTTTAAGTTTTTTTATTCACTTTGCCCATTGTCTCTGGAAACAATTTCAGAATTAAACAAGTATGCGTGGCGGCTCTCATATAGTCGCTGTTTTAACTAACTAACATTTTAAAAATTTAACAGGTTGTTTATGGTTGTTCTATACATTCATTCTTATGGCTGCGTCAGAAATCTTTTTACTTATATAGGCACAAAAGTAATGATCACATTAATGAAAATTGTAGGCAATGTGTATTATGACTTATAAAGTCTAGTAGGGGACTTAACTCATTTTTAAAAAAAAATGTCAGTTAGGTCGGTTAGTTAAAACTGAAGATGGCGTGGCACTTCACACATAGACGCAACATTTTCTTCAAGATACATATCTTGGAAGCTAATAACGAGAATAGTTTTATAAAAAAGAGTCAATAGTACTGCAAAAAGAGTGCCACCTCCTAAGTAAATTAAATATTAATGTTTTAATATTTTTGTATCTGCTACCAACACAAACTTGAAATCCTGTTGATTCTACGAATGATAGAAAATAAACGGGATTAGACAATTAAGCGTGGCTCTTCTCAAATAGAGAAAATGTTGACTTAAAAAAATCATGGAAACTAATGCAATGAAAATTTTGAAATTGTGCATGACTATTTATGTTAATAATGAAAATTGTATTCTACTTCTAATATAACAAATTATTCTTTTCATCTCAAAACGTGGGAGGGATTTGGCTATTTAAGTTATAATTACACTTAAAAAATGTTATAAAATATATCGTCAGCCCATTATTGGTTTGACCTACCGACCATTTAAAAAAAAATGAGTTAGGTATGACGAACTTCGCATAGTTCGATGAACTTGCCTTCAAGAATTCGATCTACTCCAAATCTCTTCCTTCCTATGGATATATTTGTAGTGTATGGATACCAAGTTATGCAAATATTAACTACGGCAAAAATTACTTGCCTAGTATGGATGAAAATTGGATTGTGTACTTGAAATAAAAATTAATGCAAAAAACGATATCAAGTCTTGAAATAAATAAAAGTCTCTTAAACTCTAAAAAGGCAGAAATTTGGAATAAATCACACCTATTGCGAAAATCTTAAAAATTCGCAATGTTGAAAACAATCCCAAAACTAAAATTGAGTCATTAACATTATTAAGATTCAAAATAAGCTTGCAAAATTTTTTAAATTTTAAGTCCTTAAATAGAAATAAATAAGGAAACCTAACAACTTTGGAAAAATTACATCTTTCGCAAAAATACAGAAATTCGCGAAAAATTGCAAAATTTTAAATCAGCCATAATTTTTATTACAAAACGCTAAAACTATAAGGAATGCTAAAAATGCCATAAAAACGCGAAAATGGCGAAAATTCGTGAAAACTTGCTAACAGTAGCATATGGAAAAGCAAAGTCTAATATTGTTAAAAATTAACTGTTAAGAAGAATACTTGCAAAAACTCGCTTTCATCGCGAACATTTCAAAAATTCGCGAGAAATTGTAAAATCGGAAACAAGCCCTAAAATTGATTAGAAATCATGTTCGCGAAAAATTCCTAAATGCATTGCAGAAATTACTCACACTGGAAGGAATAAAAAAAACCTCACAAAATTAGATCAATTGCACAAAAAATTGCTAACATCGCGGAAATTACAATGTTAATAATTAATTAAATTTGAAGCATACATTTTCTTCTCAACAACAAGTTTCTCAATATACAGCAGTAAAGTTGTATACATATGCAGCACAAATACTTTTTTAAAAATAGATTATGAAAAGTGGCGTATGTGGCACAAAACAGTATTTTTCTCTTTCAATAAAGTAATATTAACTTCTAACTTTATTCATGAAAGTTCACAAAAATTTACATATTTCTTCTAATAAACAATGGTGGGTATACCTTGAGAAAACTTCATGTAAACCTTCTTTGTCGTTTTTCTCCATTCCGACTTTTTGGCATGTGCTCCAAACCAATAATGGGCTGACGATATATGGAATGAGCTTTTGACAGTTAAATTTTAATAAAAATCGCATGAGAGATTAAAAATTTCAAAACTCTAAAATGCGGGATAGAGATTCGAGGCGGGATCGACATATGAAAAGCGGGTCAGGTTAATTATAAGCGATATTTCAAGTAGTAGGGAACTGGGCATTCTGGATCAATTAAAATTGTTAAATTGTTGGTGAAATTGTTAAATTTGGGTAATTAAAATTTGAAAATTGTTAAATTCTTGGAAATTTGTGAAATTTGATACCTACGAGGGTGGTTCAATAAGTCCGTCTTACTTTTTGTTTACATAAGGAGTTTTTTGTTTACATTAACCCTTGTGGGAACGGGTGATTTTTTTTTGGGTTACATTAATTGTGATAACGGGTGATTTTTCTTGAGGTTTCTTATGAGTATATATGCCGACGGGAAAATCATGAAAATGATTTTTTCTAATACCAATGGTGAAATAGTGATCATTAATTTTTCCTAATGTCTACGGCAAAACATGTTTATTAATTTTTCCTAATGCCGACGGCAAAACATGAATATAATTTTTTTCAAATGCCGACGGCAATACATGATTATTTTTTTTCCTAATGCCGACGGCAATACATACTTATTTTTCCTAATGCCTACGGCAATACATAATTATTTTCAAATGCCGACGGCAATACATGATAATTTTTCCTAATGCCGACGGCAAAACATGATTATTATTTTTTTCAAATGCCGACGGCAAAACATGATTATTATTTTCTAATGCTCCCAGTGTTGCCATACTGTAGAAATTTGTTATCGTAATACTATATCAGTAATATCAGAGAAAGAAGGTTTTATGACTACTAGGTCATATGGTTTCATATGAATCATGGGAATGTGCTTGTGTGATTTCCTCACGCTAATAAATTCTTATAAAATAAAATAATTAAATAAATGAATAAAATAATTACATAAATTATTTTATTTATTTATAAAACGTTCTCATGTATGTGAACACCCCTAATGCTTGTGTGTGGGGGTCCAGCTTGTTTGTCGCTGGTAAGCTTATATTCTGTTTATTTGTTTAAGAAATATATTTGTATGTAGGTATGTATGTGTGTATGATGCATGCATGCATGTATGTATGTATGTATGTATGTGTGTATGATGTTTGTATGTATGTATGTATGTATGTGCGATCGAAAGAACTTGTGCGTGGAATATTTTGTGGCTGTGTAGAATATATTTATATTTTGCAACATAATCATTTTCTTTGTCTACGATTATTTTAAAGCAGCAAAGTTTCAACTAAGTACAGTCATCAGCAGAGAAACAAAAAGTAAAAATTTGCAAGTTAGCAAAAATGCTAACTTCTCCTCCTCCTTCCCACTTCCTTCTCTTTCCTTTATGTAGTTTGTTTTTGAAATAAGAAAACACTTGTAGATTTTTAATTTTTCTATACATTTATTGTTTAAAGTTTTTTAAAATTTTATAATAATACATACATTAATATTTTAAAGAGTGTAAAAATTCATTTAAAGCAAGATATTTCTTTTGTTAGTAAAATAGCATTTTTTAATGCGCAAACACCAAGTTTATGATAATTACAATAAAAATATTCTGGATACTTAATCTCCATTTGTTTAAAGTTGATACAGCCTATATCCTCAACGTTAAAAATTTTTCGGCATAAAATTTTTTCCAACCATCGTCTTTTCTCTTCACCTTTTACATAAATTTTAGAACATCTTGCGTTGGCTTTTAAAAAATTGCAAACGCTTTTAAAAGAAACTGATCCAGCAGTCCAGCTGAGGTGATGATAGTTTTTCGTTAGCCACTTTGCTTCTCTTTGCTTTTTTATTGATAAGCATTTAAAATCAAATGGTGGTTTTATAATGAAATTGTTATATTCATAATTGTTGAAAACAATCGCTACTTCTTTTGCGATGAAATCATTTGAATTACTTTTGAAACCTTGTACGTCTATAAAAATTGTGTTATTTTCCATATTACTCAATTTATAAGACTTTTCGAACTTGTCCTTTGATGGGTATATATTCTATTATGCGATCATGAATAAGAATGCAGTAAGCTGATGTCTTTGCTGCAATATTAGTTGCTGTTTCAAATGCTATTTTTATATCAATCGGTCCATTATTGAGTGATTCATTCTGATGACTGACATCTACTACAATAATAGGAGCTTTTGTCTTAAACTCTGATGCAGATAGAAGCGGTTGAGATTCCCTCATATAGTAACTTTGTTGGAATCTTAGATACATATCATATAGAATTGCATATCGTTCATTTTTGAACTTTATGTTAAGATCATCATATGGATATGAGACTTAATTTAACCCTGCACACATAACCCTCGAACGTATCCCTCTAAACCTAACCATTCGTCGTTTCGACGAGCACGTTTTGGGGCGTATAATATCGGTTCTAAACATATATATTTTTGTACTTGCAACACATACATACCTTTAGCAAGTACTTTGTTAGTAAATACAACTATATATTTCTATTCTGTTACAAGGATATTTATTATAATCCATTTTTCCAAAAAGCATTTTTTTTTTGAGATCACATTGTTATAAAATTTATTTAAACAAACAAAACAAAAAAGCCTTTTTCTCTTTGGCAAAACTTAACTATAACACTGTTGTCATTTAAAAAAATATATAAAATAAATTTTTTGAAGCGCATTGTGTGCAGAAATCAACTTTATGCTCGCCAACACTCGTCGAAGCGACGAACAAGTTTATCATATCTCAATAATTACGTGCTCACGCGCCGAGTTTGGTTGTCTCCTGCAAAAGCTCAGCGAAAACTAAGTTGGCAAGAAATTTAGCGGCGATCGGTGCACGTGTTAAAAAGAAATAGCAATTTTTTTGTCCGGTGTTCGTCGTTTCGACGAAGGTTATGTGTCTAGGGTTAAATGTACTTTTAAATTAGTCAAATCACAATGAACAAACTTATTTTCTTGTTGAAAAGCAATCAATACAAAACGGGGGCGTTCTCTATTTGCAGCCAGTTTAACATTCCAAATATGGCTAGTACCTGTGTTTAATTGTGGATTAACATGACAATCCCAACTGCGAAATGCCATAGGTATAGAAGCACCATTGTTAATAATTTTTATCATATTCAATTTGCTAAAGTCGGATAATTGTACATGTGGGATTCTCCATGAGATGAGTGAAATTGTAAGTTTAGCTTTTTCAGTAGAAACACTCGAGCGTACAAGATCTTCATCATTCTTATTGCGCAAGAGTATCAATTCATGTTTTCCATTTAGTATAACTTTGTTGTAGTCTTCGGCGAATCCTAGAAGCATTTTTAGAGGTACATAAAAATTGAAAAATCCATTTTCAAGAGTGACATCGTCAATTTTGTTCCATCCAGCATTTTGCATCACATTGCTTTCTGTTGGTGACAGAGAAACCAAATTTTTTATAGTGCTTGTGGCTCCTAAATATCTTGTATGGTCAATTTCAATTCCATTGAGCTCATAGCGAATTTCATCAAATAGATATGCCACAAAGTTGTTTTTTAATAAAAAGTTCTCCGAAGAAGAAGAAGAAGATTTGGCCTTATTATCATCGACAACAAATCCCTCTACATAAATGTAGCTCTCACTGGGTAGCACATACAAATCTTGATTTTGTATTGAAATTCTAATTTCATCATTATTGTTGTAAGATTGTAAGTATGGTACATATGTATGATAGTCCTTTTTGATTATATTCTCATCAGACAAGGGTTTATCTAAGACATCTATTATTGAACTCATTTTGTCTTCAATTTAAAATTCAAGGACTTTAGAAAATTTTTATTTGATGTTGTTAGAGCTTTTTGTTGAGCTGGTCGCTTTAATGTTGTTGTTGTTGTTTTCAATGTATTTGTGTTGTATATTAGCATTATTTAGTTGGCCTTAAATGTATTCGTATTGTAATTTCCTCTCCTCGGAAATTAATTAAATCACCGTGTTGATCCAGTACGCGCAGCGCTAGTGAACTTATCTCTCTGGTGTTTACAGGTAAATAGATAAGATTTCTTGGAACCTCATCTATTTTATAGCCTGGAGGCACATTAATCGGAAATTCATGAAGTGTATGCGATTTCGAGTTATTCATATATGTGTTCATAGCGATACTACTTTCAATTCGCAAGAGATTCACTTTAAAAATATTAACTGGAAGATCTGAATAATAATATTTGTTTGGTGTTAGGATTTTGCTATTGAATCCTAAAAGTTTTCCAATTGTATTGTCTTTATTAAAATATACAAGATCCTTCGAACTATTAACTTTAACTTGCATTGTATTGTTATTGGCTTCAATAAAAATCTTATTTGCTGGGCAGAGTCGTTTGTATTCCTCTTCTATAAAATCAACTATATTATTTAATTCGTAAGATCCAATCGGTATTTCAATTATATGTTCCCCTATATGAAACATATTGTTGTAGGTGTCTACATTTGGAATACTGTTGTATGAATGAAAATCAGTTAGAGCACACTCATATGCACCATGTAATTCAATAGGAGGAAAGTAACTAGCAGATAGTTCTGATGAGTTAGAGCTCAGAGTAAGTGTTATTGACATTATAACAGTCTGATTACAATTAAATGTTTAGTACACAGTATGGTTTATAAGTATGATTTACATATTTTATTTAAAACTTTTTCTCATTTTAAAATTAACATTAGTTTCTTAATATTAATGCTATTGTTGTTGTTGCAATTGATGTTGTTGTTGTTTCTAATTTAGTTTTTCTTCCAACTATAATATTTCATCTTTACTTATCCAAGAATTGTGTTGATTAGAAAATCCCAGCCATTTAACATATACCTCCTTCCCTTTAATTTTAAGAACCTTTTCAACTAGATATGTATTTGGAAATCTAGTTTTTGAAAGTTCCTCAGTATAGAAGCCACCTTTAATAGGATTGCCAAGATAGTCCTCTAATATGTATGTTGCAGGATTTGTATTTTGAACTCTTGTAATTGTGAAAATTTCTGTAGTCCAATTTGGAGTATAACCTTTTTCAAATGTGTGCTTATATTTGCTTATGCGAACATGATCTCCCACATTAAATTTTGACATTTTATACATTTTCAAATGACTGTATACTGTATTTAGCAGCTTTTCCTCATTTGTTGAGTTGACTTTAATAGGAGCCATTTTAATGGTACGATGAACTTTTCTATTGTATGCATTGAGTAAATCTTTGTATATATCAATCCACTTATATGAACCATTATAACTAAATTCTTTCCACATCATTCCTTTCAATGTTCTATTAAATCGTTCTACTATTGATGCTTTCATAATGCTATATGTTGAGTAGTGATTAATGTTGTATTTATGCATTAATTTTCCAAAGTGTTTGTTGAAAAATTCTTTGCCATCATCTGTTTGTAAGTTTTTTGGTACTCGTCCCAATTCAAAAATATCTTCCATTGCCTTGGTTGTTTCGAGTGCTGTTTTTGTTTTTAGCGGTACTGCCCATGCAAATTTTGAGAATGTGTCAATTACAGTCAACAAAAATCGATAATTTCTATTTTCTTTAGAATAGTTCCCCATTTCAACTAAATCAGCTTGCCAAAGATCATCTATTCCTTTCATTACAACTCTGCGACGCACAAATTGTTTTCGTGCTTGCTTATGGAGTTCATTTACTAAATTTCTTTTTGAAGACATTAAGTTGTTTTTAAAGATTTTTTGCAGAGTGTTGTGATCTGCTTGACGCACTTTCAGCTATTGATACAAACATATAATTTTCTAATCTATAAATTTTCTCATTAAGCTGTTCAATTTGTTCTTCAAAGGATGTTTTAATATCTAGAATATCTTTTTCAATTTTATAATTTTCTTCTATATATAATTTTATTTCGCGTTGTAGTTCCTCAATTTGCATTTGAATATCTTCTCGTATTATAGTATTATCCCCCTTAAAGTATGTTAATAATTTCTCTTCTAATTTTTCGATTTGAGTTTGCAAAAACAATTTATTGATAACATCGTTTTCCTCCAGAGCTTTTGCAACATTTTTGATCCTTTTGTTTTGGACATCAATGTTGTTGTTCGTATCCACAAAGAACCCCAGCAGTTTAGGTGCATTTTTCAAAGAAATTGTGCTGCTAGTATCGTTTAAATAGTGTCCAAATTTATCAACAGACATACTCTATTTAGTTTATTAAAGTTAGTGTATTATATTCGCTTCACGTAGTTCTTCAATAATTGATACAATTTCGTTATTGTGATTAGTATGACCTGCACCTTGTGATGCGAGCAGTAGTCGAAGTCTATCTACTAACTCATTTGGATCGTCCCAGTATATATAGTTGGGATTATTGATGTTAACTTGCATCATTCCCTCACCTAAATAGCTACCTTTGGGCTTAGACCCTGTTGATTCAGGTAAATTCTTCTGGTTTTTCTCATCAATAAATTTCTTAATAATATATTTATATTTATATCCTCTAGTACCCTTAATTTGACCATCAGGTTTAAAGTCTCTTCTATATGCATTAGTAGTAATTAAAATCTTTTTATAGATTTCAAGTTCAAATTTATCGTAATTTTTTGGTATTTTATGAAACATTAGAGAAAATAGTCCTGGTGTTAGAGCCCATATTTGACCACCAACTTGTATTTTATCTTCATTCAGTTTTAGGCTACTATCACCAAATTTCCATTCATTATTGTAATCTTTATGTGGGCCATAGTTTGTATCTAACTGATTTCTTCCTTCCAAAACTGATAAATCAGTATAAGTATATTCTGTATTGGAAGTCTGTGAGTAAAAATCATCTTCATCATCATCATCATCATCATCATTTTCAGTATTAACATCATTAAATAAGATGGTATTATCAAAAATTTTTCCTTCTACTAGTTTTTTTGGTGTACTTGTCTCTATCTTGACTGATGGGTTTTCAGGCTTTAAACTTGTATTATTTTCAACTTCTGTCTTGATGTTACTTTCTTCTTTTATACGAATTCTTTTAAAATTTTTAGAACTATTTATGAATTCTTTAAGAGGTTCTGTTATAGGTTTGAATGTATCTCTTAATTGTTCACGTGTATCTATTTCACCAGTTTTTATACTACGAAGCTTTTTCTTCAACACATTCCTTGTCAACACCAACTGTTTTAAAATTTTCTCATCCATGTTTGCTAAGGGCAAATAACAGGTATCAGCAATGAGATCAGCTTTTCAGGACCTGGTCTGGTTTTCAGATCAGCTTATCAGGACCTGGTCTGGTTTTCAGATCAGCTTTTCAGGACCTGGTCTGGTTTTCAGATCAGCTTATCAGGACCTGGTCTGGTTTTCAGATCAGCTTTTCAGGACCTGGTCTGGTTTTCAGATCAGCTTATCAGGACCTGGTCTGGTTTTAAGATCAGCTTATCAGAACCTGGTCTGGTTTTCAGATCAGCTTTTCAGGACCTGGTCTGGTTTTCAGATCAGCTTATCAGGACCTGGTCTGGTTTTCAGATCAGCTTTTCAGGACCTGGTCTGGTTTTCAGATCAGCTTTTCAGGACCTGGTCTGGTTTTCAGATCAGCTTATCAGGACCTGGTCTGGTTTTTAGATCAGCTTATCAGGACCTGGTCTGGTTTTCAGATCAGCTTTTCAGGACCTGGTCTGGTTTTCAGATCAGCTTATCAGGACCTGGTCTGGTTTTTAGATCAGGTTATCAGGAGCTGGTCTGGTTTTCAGGTAGCTGGTATAGTTTGGAGATCAGCTTATCAGGTATCGGATGAGGTTATAGCAAATAGATGTATCAAGTTTAAAGTTAGATTAATAACTAAAGTCAATCTTTTATGAGAAGTAGTTTATATAGTTATGAAAAAGTCAAATTGCTTTCTGTAGCGACCATCATTTAATTCATTATCTTTGCTTATCACTAAAAAGCCATATTTATCCTTCCAACATTCTCTACAAATTTCTTGGAACTTTTCGTAACTCATATCGCTGCCAACATGATCCCTATAAACATGCTTCATATTTGTATCATCTTGCTTAAACATTATAATAACATTTGCATTGTCTCTTATTAAATGCTTGGGAATTCTAGTATAAGTTTGACACAAGTAGAATGAATCAATATCCCTATGTCGCCCCATACAAAAATATGTACGTATATTATTCTGCTTTTCACATGCAACATCATCAAATATCATAATTGAATTAGTTTTAGCTTCGTCAGGTGGAATAACTGATTCATTATCGGTGAATGTATAATATCCCATTCCTTTAATTGGTGAAATTAGTTTCTTCAAGTACTCATATTTGGGTTGATAAAGAGATTTTGAGTATAAATAGATGTTTTCAAACTTGAGTCCATTAGGACTTTCTAGTAAGCCGATCATAACATTAGTCTTTCCAGAATTTGATGGTCCCACTATTAGAGCACGAATAGAATTTGGTAAGAGGGGGCTATGCTTTATTTTTGAAGTGATGTTCGATGATTCATCAATATTACGAACTAAAATATTTTTATGTTGTTTCACTAACTGCATTTTTGTAACTAAATACATTTCATAAATGTTACCTCTTATTATAGAAAAAATCAGATAATATGGTTATACGATATCAGAAAACGTTTAGTCATAAAAACACCTTCGTTGGAGGAGGTATAGTAGATAAAATAATAAACTCTCTACCTGTTGAACTTCATCTTCCTGGATATCAGTACTGTGGACCTGGAACAAAACTACAAAAACGTTTAAATCGAGGTGATAAAGGAATTAATTTATTGGACTCTGCTTGTAAAGATCACGATATAGCTTATTCGAAAAATAAGGATTTAAGCACTAGACATAAAGCTGATAAAATACTTGAAAATTCAGCTTGGAATCGAGTTTTATCAAAAGATAGTAGTATTGGTGAAAAATCATTTGCCTATATGGTTACTAACGCAATGAAAGCCAAAACAAAATTTGGTATGGGTGTGGAGAAAAAGAAAAATGTTAAAAAGAACAAGCTAAATGATAAAAAACTGTTTAGAACATCAATTAGAGCTGCAAGAAAAATACTAAAGAAGGAAAAACCATTAGATATTAATTCAGCAATTAAAATTGCCCGAAAAACTATCAACAAATCATTAAAAGGAAGAAAATCTCAAATTATAGTACCACGTGTAATACGTGTCCCAAAAATTGGTGGGTTTTTGCCTCTAATACCGATTTTAACTGCTCTGGGTGCAATTGGTAGTCTAACAACTGGAGGTGCTGCTATAGCTAAAGCTGTTAATGCAACAAAGAATGCAAAAAATCAACTTGATGAAGCAACTAGACATAATAAAGCGATGGAATCTATTGCAGTTGGAAAGGGACTTTACTTAAAACCATATAAAAAGGGTTATGGTTTAGTTTTCAAAGAGGAATCAAAAAACTATTAGAGATGCTACCCAACAGACCACTATCTGATGAGGACCTAAACCGTTTCTCTATAAATATTCCATATTTTAGAGGAGTTTTCATGTTGAATACTCTACCAAAACGAACAAAGAAAATAGAATGTGGAATAATCAATTTAGACGTATCAACAGGACCTGGTACACATTGGGTAGCATATTATAAAAACAACAATGAAAAAGAATATTTCGACAGCTTTGGAAACTTACAACCTCCTTCGGAAGTAGTCAAATATCTTGGTACAAATATAAAATACAACTATTATCAACATCAGAATTTCAATACATTTACCTGTGGTCATTTATGTCTTAAATTTCTTTATGAAATAACTGAAAATATTAAATAAAAAAGCACAAACATTTATATTTTACAAACTCTTTAATGTCTTTTTATTTATAATTTAAAATACATAATTAGTACATATCATTGGCAAATAGAAAATTGGGATTAAGCTTTTTCGATTAGAAAATAAGAGAAACTTGTATGTAGTGAAAAATATAAGGACTTATCCGATTATCTTAATTGTTTCTCTTTATGAAAATATCTAATGAAATTTAATGGAATTTCATAATATTGTGAAATTCAATTTGTCTTGTGCAGATCCTCTTAAAGAAATCAAGACTGTGCATGTTTAAGCGATATGGAAGATATCATTTTTTTTTTTTTTTTTTTTTTTTTTTTTTTTTTTTTTATCCAACGAAGTAAAGCCAATAAAGAAATATCTTTTTTTAATATTTTATTTCAAATTTTTTCTTAAAAACTCATATACATATGTACAATAGTTTTTCTTAATAAATAGGATTTTATTTACAATCATTTTTCTTAATAAATAGGATTTTATGTAAAATAATTTTTCTTAATAAATAGGATTTTATTTAAAATCATTTTAACAACAATAAATAGGATTTTGTTTACAATAATGTTTCTTAATAACTAAGATTTTATATACAATTTAAAAATTAACTACTTAACTAAAAATTAACTAATTTTAGCTATTTTCTTGCATTCTAGCAATTTCATCTAGCAAAATATCAAGTTCGTATTCAGGGTTAGTTTCCTTAATACGAAAATGATACCATGCATATGTGTTAATATTATTTGACCTAATTTTTCTCTTATCGTCTCCATAACTTAAGACTACCTTATTTAATTTACTAGTATATATATGGTGAAGCTTAGATTTAAATGTTAACATATTATCGTATACATTAGTCTTATTGAATAAACAGTTTCTATAAGTAGCTAAACTATATTTATCTAATATGGATCTTTTTACCCCCTTTGATTTTTTAACGTCATTTTGATTTTGTACACTGAATGAGTACATTTTTGATCGCAGCCCAACAAATTCTGTCATTATCTTACCGCAGTTTTCATCTTTCATCATGCCTAAAACTTTTTTATTTATTAATGGGAAATTATAAGTATTGTCCGTGGGATAGTCCGATGTATCAAAATGTTCTTCTATGTCATTTTTTATGTCAGCGTAAAAGTCATCCGTCTTTATTGAATATATAAAAGAGTCCGTGTCCATATAGTTCAATGAGAGTTTTGTCTTAAACTTAGGTTGCATGTACCCGTAATGAAAATTATACATTTTCCATTTGGACAATTCAAGTACACAAAATCCTAAGTAAATTGGTTTATTGTAGCAGGTTTTGACTCTAGTCATTTCGATTGCTACCAGATCTTCGGAAAATATAGATAAACTATGAAAATTTGGTTTTGATATCCAATCTTGAGCCCCCAAACGATTACAATTCGTTCGCTCCCAATTATTGACAATTTTAACATCTCTCCTCTTATCCACATTTTCCATGGTTTTACCATAGACTGCATTATTGAGTAGTTTGAAAAAGTTTTTTTCAAAAGCATTTTTAGCAGTGGCTCTATGTCTGGTATTTAGGTCAATATAGCCTTTTAACCATGGAGATTGTTTAAATGCTAGAATACGATGAGTTTTCTTTAAAACTAAGCCATTTTCTAAGCATTGTTTAAGAACTCTAAAGTGTATCACGTATGATTGCTTTGTAGAGAAATCGGTTATCAACTTGTTATACTTCGCTTGCAGTGGTTTTTTATTTTCAGCGCAAAAAGGTAGGTCATTATGCAAGTCATGTAAGTGAGAAGGATAATCTAAAGTGACCTCATAAACATAACCGTCTGTTCCATTGTCAGATATGCTGTTTGGATCCAGATTCAGCTCGTCTTGCGATAACCATCTGAACCCCCCATGAGGAAGATATTCCGACATAGCCCAACCGTAAAGGTTATTTGCGTCTAAATAGACAAGAAACTCCGAGGGCTTTTCTTTATCGAAATCTTCCAAATATTTGTTATTCGCTTTCGAATATCTTTGGCTACACTGTACGATTCCCCCACGTATACCTTTTTTCATAAAATTGTACATGTCTATGTCCGTAAATAATTCTAGTTCAATTTTTGTGTATTTTAACATTGCATCCCAGGAAAGTCCAGGTGCGGTATAGTATTGACATGGATCCAGCTCATAAATACCTTTACAAACTTTTCTAAAGTTCTCGAAAATATCTGTCAGTAAGAGGACATCTGTTTTTAAGTAAAGTTCCATGTAATCTTTCATTGTTTTGCACCCAAAAGTATTCCATACCTCTACAGCATGTGAGTATTCCTCTAAAGAACACTCTTTATTGTTCAACTTATTAAAGAAATCACTGCGTGAAGGCAGCTGGCACTCGTCTAATTTTTGAAATGAATTTAGGTACTCATAGGGGAAAATGCCTTTCTTCTTAATAAGCTGAAATTCTTTTTCTGTTTGAAATAAGGACCTTATAGTGTTAAAATCATTATCCGACAAATTGCAGGCTAATGATTCTAAACTCTCAGCCATAAAGCGTAATGTATCAAGAAATCTTATTTCAAGATTATGACCATCGCTCATTTCTGTAAATTGCGAGAGTGATATATAAAGCTCCTTATTGAGAGGGAGTACTTTCAGTTGCATAGAAATTTCACCTAGTTCTTTAATAAAAAGATGTGAATCATAATTTGAGTAATTGTGAAAGTAAACTGGTATAAACTTGGGAATTTGGTAATTCAAATTACAGTTATTGTGGGCTGCACCTCTATATTTACCGCTAATGTGACAATGATCTCTAACGCGATCTTTACCTAGAAATTTTTGACAAATATGACAATTCACCGCACTATAAAAATTATAAATATCAGAAGGGGATAAAGTATCCATTTGCCTATTATTTACTAAATGATTATTATAAATATCCTCACAATCTTTAATTAAAAATGAAACAAATTTTTGTGAAGCATCTTTCCCTGTATAAACCCTTAATTTATCTAACTTATTGTTATGGAGACACTTAATGTAGTAACTAAAAGCACAAGGAGTGTGCTTTTTGACAAGACTGGTTTTACTACTCACATTATTACTAATGTCTTCCAGGATGCATTCAAAATCTGCATACACCACAAAGGGGACATCCATTTTCCTCTGATGCCCCTTAAAACTTAGAACTGCATCTGGACCTGACGGCATAGTTGTCACTATTTTGCCGCATTCCGCCTTATGGCTACTCATACCATTTTCGTTATGTGTGTATTGGAGACAGGTGTTGCAGATATGTAGCTTATCATGGTGGTGAGTTATCTGACTTCGTAAAAGTCTGTGAATAATAAAAAATATATAAAAGTTTATAAGTAAAATGTACATAGTATAAAAGATAAAAAACAGGTATAGGTATCATTAAAATTAAAGAGTAGTAGTATAATTTTCTAACTTACTTTGATATGTTCTTTATCAATATGTAGTGATGAACTTCACCATTCTCCAAAAGCAACAAGTTGACATGCTTTACTTTCTCCTCCTTGGTCACATAATAGGGACCGATGATTTGATCTGCTCCCTCATCGTACCCAAACACATTAACACTTATTGCTGGATTATTTACTTCGAACTCCTTAATTTTGTTTAGTGCTAATGGGTAAGTTAAGTTTTTGAAATTTAGTGTTACACCATTTCGCGTAACAATCGTCTCTGCAGAAATGTCCTGAATATTATAAGAACTGCAACGTACTTGATTGTATTTGATAACATCCATGGCAGCAATCATACACCACTTGAAGCAGTATTCATCACTATTTTCAATATTGATGCATGCTTTTCTGCCTTGTAATTTTTGAGGTGTGGATATCCAACTTGATCCTTTGACTAGCGAAGATTTGTTGATGTTGATTTCTGCTCGAACTATGCGTGACAAAGTCCAACCAGAATCTCGCTCTTCAAATTCGGACATTTTTGTTGAAATCTCCTCTATCTGTTTACGGAATAATTCTTCAATGTTATCTGCCTTCGTCAGCAAACTCATTTTGGCTACATGTGTTATAATACACAACTCCAATTCTTCTTCTACAATTTTGATGTACTCCGCCACAATACTCACATGAAATTTAATTATAATATGCTTAGACAAAGACATTTGAAGTCTCTCAATAAAAATATTCATGTTTTCTTTAATAAATTCTTCCAAGAGAAGTTGGTCTTTTTTATTAAGAATTACATATGTAACGATATGGTTTTTGAAGGCTTTCGATATTTTGTAATATCTCACATTCTCTTCGACTTCTTCTTCTCTCCTAGCATGCGAAGTACTCATTGGAGTTGGTAGAGTTTCTTCTCTTTTTTCTTCTACTTCTCCATCACTTTCCGGTAAACTTATGTCCATAGCATCGTTGCATAAAGTCCCTCCAAGGATATCCACACCTTGTTGATGAGCTTGTTGTTGTAGCTGCTGCTCTTGTTGATGGTAATTAAGAGGTTGCCATTGCATCAAATTGGAATACTGCTCCATTCGATTAACTGGTGTGACGGGATTATAATTGTAACTTGGATACTCATATTGCATTGGTACTCCTGATGCCAAAAACTGATTACTCCATGACATTGGTGTAGGGTAACAGTTAGGCATACCGTATTGTTGATATTGAGGATACTGTAGAGAAGGGTGCTGCTGGTGATGAAATGAATTTATCTGCTGTTGAGGATTTTGAACAAATGTCTGCGGTTGCTCTTGATTTGTACCCCGACTTACGACCATTTGATCCTGCACGCTATGACTTTTCACATGATCCAAAAAGGACTTTTGGTATTTGTATACCTTATGGCATCTATTACACTGATAACCTGTATAACTCATTTTTAATTATTTTATTATTATTATAAAACTTTAACACAATTGCTGATGATACTACTTGTAAATACAATAAAGTACTGATGTGTTGGTTAGAAAAGTTGGCGTATTTATACGAAAATTAGTAGCAGTATCCTTGCAGCATTCACAGTTTTAACTTTTTGTTTCTCTGCTGATGACTGTACTTAGTTGAAACTTTGCTGCTTTAAAATAATCGTAGACAAAGAAAATGATTATGTTGCAAAATATAAATATATTCTACACAGCCACAAAATATTCCACGCACAAGTTCTTTCGATCGCACATACATACATACATACATACAAACATCATACACACATACATACATACATACATACATGCATGCATGCATCATACACACATACATACCTACATACAAATATATTTCTTAAACAAATAAACAGAATATAAGCTTACCAGCGACAAACAAGCTGGACCCCCACACACAAGCATTAGGGGTGTTCACATACATGAGAACGTTTTATAAATAAATAAAATAATTTATGTAATTATTTTATTCATTTATTTAATTATTTTATTTTATAAGAATTTATTAGCGTGAGGAAATCACACAAGCACATTCCCATGATTCATATGAAACCATATGACCTAGTAGTCATAAAACCTTCTTTCTCTGATATTACTGATATAGTATTACGATAACAAATTTCTACAGTATGGCAACACTGGGAGCATTAGAAAATAATAATCATGTTTTGCCGTCGGCATTTGAAAAAAATAATAATCATGTTTTGCCGTCGGCATTAGGAAAAATTATCATGTATTGCCGTCGGCATTTGAAAATAATTATGTATTGCCGTAGGCATTAGGAAAAATAAGTATGTATTGCCGTCGGCATTAGGAAAAAAAATAATCATGTATTGCCGTCGGCATTTGAAAAAAATTATATTCATGTTTTGCCGTCGGCATTAGGAAAAATTAATAAACATGTTTTGCCGTAGACATTAGGAAAAATTAATAATCACTATTTCACCATTGGTATTAGAAAAAATCATTTTCATGATTTTCCCGTCGGCATATATACTCATAAGAAACCTCAAGAAAAATCACCCGTTATCACAATTAATGTAACCCAAAAAAAAAATCACCCGTTCCCACAAGGGTTAATGTAAACAAAAAACTCCTTATGTAAACAAAAAGTAAGACGGACTTATTGAACCACCCTCGTAGGTATCAAATTTCACAAATTTCCAAGAATTTAACAATTTTCAAATTTTAATTACCCAAATTTAACAATTTCACCAACAATTTAACAATTTTAATTGATCCAGAATGCCCAGTTCCCTACTACTATTTCATATGAAGAGTGTTAACTTTTATTTATTTTTAAATAAATGGCAGTTGGGCGATGGGCAGAAAATGTAGTATTATAGCAAAATTCATGGTTCTGCTGCATAGGAATTTTTGTTTTTGATGGAAAAGTTGCGAAACCAATTCACATTAAGGGCAATCATGAAAAAAATTATGAGAGAAATTTTTCCAGGGGAACAATCTCAAACCAAAGAAAGTAATAAGGAAAACAAAAAAATATGATTGGGAAAGGGAGACATTTCTGGCGAAATTTTATTGATCAATGCCCTGATTGAATTTTTTAACGAGGATGAATAAGAAATATTCCAAAAATTTAAAGTTTACAAAATGTTTAAAATTTTATTGATATCAATTTAATGGATTCCATTGTGAATGTACGTATGCATGCATGTTTAATTATGTACATATGTATGTAACATTGAAACTTTCATAAGAACTAAAATACATTGCTCTACGATAAATCCTCTATAGATGCTATCAACGGTGTCGTAGTATCAACCAGCACTAAAATACTGTGTGGTAAGGGGAAAATATCATTTACTACAACATAGAAACCTTTTTCGAGTTGTTCATCTGAAGAGTACAGTCTGAAATTTTGAAAAGGAAAATAATTTTTCTTCAATACAAATAATTATGTATTTACATATGTTGAAAACTTACCCTAAAATATCTTGTGGTTCTAATACTAATTCCGATTTGTACACCGATGCTAAAAAGTTTGTAAATGCTGCTGTATTATTACCCAATTCTAAATCCAGTTGGTGATGTACCTTAAGAAATTTTTAATGTATGTAAATATTTAAATAAATAAATACAGACATACGTACATATATACATATGTACATTAGAGATGGGCGCATGCCGAATTTTTACAATACGACACAATCCGAACACGAATACCAAGATATCCAATACGTACGAAACACGCACGCGAAAACTTTTACACATTTTACGCGAAATCAGATTTTCTGTCACGAACACTTCGTGTTGACTCGTACGTGCTCATGTCACGAAAAAACACGATACGCGCTCATCACTAATGCAGATATAATAGCGAAAAATATTAATGCATACTTCGTCTTCTCGAATATTATCTGTGGTGCCCTCAGCCACTTCTGGTATTCCGTTACGTGTTCCCCAAAATGTTATAACATGATTGTCAGAACTTACTATACAACATTGATCATTGCACTTGCACCTCTGGAATAAAACAAATAGTGCATCAGTTTATTAAAAATATGCTTACGTATGGCCCCCTTTTAAGGTTCAGTTAGCCGTCTGTAATGAAATGTAACTGCAACAGTAGTAAACAACTGATCGATCTTGTTATGTGAAAAGTAATGTACAGATTCTCAAGCCTCAGTTAGCGGAGTGTAATGAATGTAATTACAACTCACAGTGGTCCCAATGACAAGTTTAGCGCGAAAAAACTCGTAACTCTCTTTTAGAAGTACATACCTATAAGCATTTGTATAAACAAATAACTTAGCATAGCGCGATCTTACGCCAAAAATGGGCGAAATCTATTGAGTGGGTGTGGCACTTTTCATATAACAAGTAACTGACATAATACGTGCCAAATCAATTCATAATCACTGACATTACTATGAATTGATTTCTGTGTTTTGTGTAGTCAAAATATGTAAATATTCACTGCAAACACAAAAAATAAGATATAATAAAAAAATACACAAAAAGATAAGTTTATGTTAATTTAGACGTTTTGTATTTTTTCTAAATAATTATCATCTGGTATCTCATATCTATGGTTCTAATAACGTCGTTTACCTGTCTTATAAAAACTACTTGCAGTAGCAAATGCTAACTCTTCTGGGGAGTAAGTGTTCACAAAAGATTTCAATTTTGATTGTTTTGATCCTTGCCCCCTTCCAAAAATATTTTGCAAGATCGGCCGTATTTCTATGTTGATGGTACGTCCACCGTGTCTTCATCCAAAAAAATTCACGAGGCTTTACCGGAAAATTGAAAAACATCATCCAACCAACACTTATAAGTATACTCGAACACCTTCTTTGTTTGATGTGCTTTCATCCACTTCTTCGACAGCTTGCTAACGAAATTTCGATATGCTTGCTTTATTTTATTTTATAGTCATCATTTTTCATAATTTTTCAAAATTTTGTATACCACTTTTGATGAAAATGTAAAATATATCAACATCATTCTTTTTCTTTTGGTCCGTTTCAGCATACAAAACATTGAACAAATCCCTTTTGGTGCTAAAGATTCGATATGAACTGTTTAGGCAAATATCGGCAGCTGGTTTCTTAAATATTTAATAATTCACATGTTAGGACCGGTTCACACGTTTCAACTTTTGTTGCTCAACTCGTAATTCAGCTGTAAGAAAAAAAGAGATATTTGTATTTCCATCTTCGTCTTTCTTACAGCTGAATTACGAGTGGAGCAACAAAAGTTGAAACGTGTGAACCGGGACTTATAGAATATGACGACACAAAAATTGGATCGAAAGCTGGTGAAATTCACTTTTAAAAGTCTAACACAAATTTTAATACAGATACAATTGCACAATTAAGGAATACATTTTAATTTTCATACATATTATTCTAAACGGAATGATAAATCAACTGGACATTCAGATTAAAAAAAAATACATACCTCTATTGTATATATAAAACCAACAAATATTACAGAAAATGTTTTCACTTTATATTATAAGCTCTTCAAACCACACACAATTATTAACTGATATCTTATTAAAAACAAAATTAAGCAATTTATTTTGCTTAAAACAATACTGCAGTTATAATATTGGAAATATACAAAAAAAAATTATATTGCTGTGCACGGTGGGGTCTTGTCATTAAAAAGCTATCCAAAATTTTCACTTTTGTATCATTTAAAAAACTAATTTTTTCGCGCTAAATTTGGTATTGGGACCATAGTGCAACGGTGGGAAACAACTGATCGATATTTTTGTGCGAAAAGTAATGAAAATGGTTATAGAGATGTAACCGGAATGTTAAAATCTGTACATTACTTTTCACATAACAATATCGATCAGCTGTTTCCTACCATTTCAATAACATTCCATTACAGAGCCTTGAGCTTTTATGCAGTTTAAGGCCGGGGCACAATGAATCCGTCATACGTTAAACTTCGCCTTTTTCAACTGACAGCTAAGTTGAAATGCATGGTTTCTTACGAGTGCTGTTACATTCAGTACGTGTCCGTCGACGCAAAGTTCAAAAACTGGTAAACTTTTTGCGTACTTTGAGTAGTTTGACAGACATTGGTTGGTTTTTTTGGTATGTTCTGAATTAGGTTTTTGGGTTTTGTGGCAGCAAAAATAAAATTAAAGAAAAGAAATAAACGAAATAAATAAAAAAAGGTGGATTTAATAAATAAAATGGAGAATCAACCTATTGAAGCTGTTCAAATGGTACCGTCAATAAAGTACTCATTGTGCCAACCTTATACGTTGTTGCGTTAATGTCAGTTAAAAAAGACGAAGTTTAACGTATGACGGATTCATTGTGCCCCGGCCTTTACTTTGCAAAGCCTTAATTCAGCAATGAGAAAGGAAGAGAGAGGAATACTTTCACCCCTTTTCCACACGGAAAGTTTAGTTGGCAAAGTCTTAATTCAGCTGGGAGAAAGACAGAAAGAGACTGTACTACTACCTCTGTCTTTTACACAGCTGAATTAAGACTTTGCAAAGTAAACTTTGCGTGTGGAAAAGGGGTATTTCTTGAGTATTTGGGTATTTGATGAGCCATGATTTAGCTTGAAAATCGTTAAATATTATTTTTATTATGGTATTTGTTTCGTGTAGATAATGTGCTAAGAACATTTAATACTGGTATTAACAGCAACCGTTTTAGAAAACTTGGGCAAATTTCTGCAACTCGTTGGTTGTTTTATGGAGCGGGTATAAGACGAATTTTGGAGTAATGGGTAGAGCTTAAACATCATTTTTCACTTATTTCAACAGCCAAAAATGATGAGACTGCTCCAAACATATACAAAGAATTATGTGACGAAAAGACAAGACTTTTTTAGATATTTATAAATCCAATAGTAAATGAAATAAACCATTTAAATCTTGAATTTCAGTCAGATAACATGCATGCAGGCAGTATGCATTAGAGGCTATATTGTACTCTTCTTTAATTTTCCTCAAAAGTTTTCAAGCCAACAATTTCGAATGAAACTCATAATAACGATTGATAACCAATGAATGTTATTATAGCTGTTGATATACCAAACACTTTTCTCCCACTAAATGCAATCGATTTTGGGTCAGCATTTGAAACTGAATTAAGCAATGTTGAAATGGCTGATGAACATTTTGAAATGCTTGGAGAATATTGTTTTTCGTATTTTAAGTTGCTCGTAAAAGATTTAATAAATAGAATACCTGCAAACATGAATATATTTAAAGTTTACGAACATTTTTCCTTTATAAAAAGTTGCAATCCATTATCATAAACAAAATTTGTTTTTGTTAAAGATATTTTTATTATTTTTATGAATCCTAACATGCCGCTAGATGTTTATGAAACACAATGGACAAAAATTACCGCTTGTGGATTGGAAAGATTATTTTAATGGTGATATTCCATCTAACTTAAATCAGTTTTGGCCAAAAGTTTATGATTATAAGGATACGGTAGTCACGTACCATTTTATAGAACTTGCTTTGGCTGTACTTTACATGCTGGTAATTCCAACAACTAATGCCTCCTTTGAAAGGGTATTTTCAATAATGAACTCAACTAAAACGCGCTTCCGAAATATCATGCAATATTAACTTCTTGACGCGTTATTACGAGTTATAAATTATATGAATGTAAATAGCACATATTGCACTTCTTTTATACCTTCGCAATATATGTTGAAAGAGTTCAATTCTCATACGATGTATTCAAAAGAAGAAGACAATATGGAATGTCTTGACGATGAAGTATATATTGTTTTAGATATGTAATAGAACTGCCACTACATACAAATGTACATACATATATCTAAGATTTGATGAATACTAAGCTACTTTACGTTGTACCTTTTAATGTTCATAATCATTTTTACATTGTTATAAATAAAAATAAACAAAATATATATAATGGCGATATTTTCCGCATTTTTGGCGAATTTTAGCGATTCGGAACAATTTAATTTTTTATAATTTATAAAATACATATTTCATTGTCAAAAACTAAAAAAAATGAGACTTTGGCGATTTTTGACATTGGATTTGGCGAAAAAGATGAAAATAAATCTGACAGCCCTGGTTGCAAAGTAAACTTCGAGTGCCTAAAAGGGGTAATTGTTAATAAAACTTAATAAAAATTAAATAGAGCAAGAACCGCCAAAAAAAGCTTAAGCTACATATTTTTCAACTTCGTTTTTTGAGGAAAATCTCTCATTTATGATTGTAAATAATTGATTTTCTTAAATAAAATCAAGATCGAAAATTACGTCACTTAAGCTTTTTTGGCGGTTATTGAACGAAATGTTTTTTTTTGGATTTTCCCTGTAGTGATTTTTTTTGCTTGTATTTTTAATGCTTAACATTAAAAAAAAAATTAATATTTATTTGTTTACATCTAAGATTGTTAGGCCGGGTTTCCATCTGTGTGCCATGTGCCACACAAGCGTAAAAAAAGCGTAAACAACTAATTAGTAATGAAAACCAGTTTGATTCAGACACGTATTTGTTAAGTTAAACAGTTTTATACATAACTAATAGACAATTTTATAGAATCCAACATGATTGGAAACTGTTTAAATCAATAAATATATGTCTGAATCAAACAGTTTTTCATTAGTAATTAGTTGGTTACGCTTTTTTGGGCAAATGACACACAAGAAATGCCAGATGTAAACTCAGCCTTAGATAGTTTTTAATTATACATACCACAATATAACGATCTTTAATAGATTCTACTAATGAAACTGTTTCTATTACGCTATCACAATGTCGAACTCCTCTTTGACCAGCAGCATTTGAGCCCATCGTAAAAACATAACCACCTTCAACCAAAAATATTGAGAGTGTGGAAGAAAAATAGCCTTCCAATATGGGATAAGGCAATTGGAGTTTTTTCTAAAAAGATTACATTTGTGAATAATAGGTGTGTACATACCGTTACATTAATATAGAAAGGGCCTAACGAATTTTTTTTTGAAATCGAATTTTTTTATATTTCGATAGATGAACATCTAATGCAACGAATAATTCAATAATCTCGGTTAAAAAAATAATGAGTTAGGGCCTTTCTATATTAACGCAACGACATGTTTGTGTGTATAAGAAAAATTAATTCGAACAAGACATATGTACATGTATACATACATACCAATGCCATTATTTTTGAAGGTTTTTGAAACCCCAATTTATTATACTCATTATTCCCACAAACATGCATTTCACCACTTTCGAAAAGAACCGCTGATGTATCAGGTCCACAAAATATATGCTTTACTTTGGATTTAATATGTGAAATTAAAATTTTTTGTGGCGTTTTCCTAAAATTTAACAATAAGTTGTAGCTTGATATTTATTTTTGGAGCACATATAACTCACTGTTGCGTTTGTAGACTTCCCAGACCCAAAGCACCATACACATTCGTTCCCCACGTATAAATGCAACCATCCGTACTTAAAGCCAATGCATGTGTGGTGCCTGCCTTTATTTCCAGTATATGTATATTTTCCAATTTTTCAATAACTTTGGGACTGTGGAAGGTTTTGTTATCATCATGACCCAATGCATAGTTACTATTATCACCACAACTTAAAATTGAACCGGTTTGAGTAAGTAGTATAGTGAAGCCGTCACCAGCACAGGCGCTATAATGAGAACATTATACATACATACATATATGTGCATATCTACATATCGCTCATTTACTTCAATAGTGGCACAACTCAAAAAAACCAGTTTTGCAGAAAACTCGTTTTAAGTTTTCAATTTGCATACAACTCAATGGAGAAATGAAAAAAAATTCTTCTCTTAGGAGGTGATGGTACAAGCTATTTATATGAAATTTTTACACAAGATAAAATACGAAATGCCGCATCTTTATGCATTATTAACTCAAAAAACTCATTTTTTGAGTTATGTCACTATTGAATTAAATGAGCGATATGTAAATATGAATGATTATATGAAATGTATTTTACCTTATTATGTGATAATTGCGAATGCTCTCCATACGACTGGGATAATGCTTCCAAGCTTCTAAAGAACTTAGCCCCAATTGGCCATGGGTTCCTTCTCCCCACGTATAAACCGAACCATCTTTTAATGAAATTAATAAACTCAGTCTTCAACTACAATTCAAAAAAGCTTACAAAACCCCAACAAATAGACGAACTCAATATAAATAATTGAGAATTACAAAACTAGAATCATAGTACGCGAAGATTGTAATTTATATTAATTAACTATATAATATTTATGTCCAAATACTTTTTTTTCATGTTCGCACATAATTTGTAGTTATGCACATATATGTACATACATACGTCTTTACTAGAGATGTGCGCGTGAGTGTTTTCTGACTCACGACATGCACGCTCACGCAGAAAAATATTTTACTCACGCACTTTCACGCACGAATGATTTTGAAAATTTTCACGATCACGCACGCTCACGAATAAAATATTTTTAATCACGCACGAGTGGTTTACAACTTATCAAGATCACGCACGCTCACGAAAATGTATATGTATAATACAATTTTCATGTTTTTTGGGTTAAAAAATAGCCCTGAAGGAAATGTCGATGGTGAAAATGTACTGAGTCGCTTTTGACTTTGTCACCAGCACTACTCTACAATTATTCCCCATATAATACTTTGTGCTATAGACATTTAGCATGTGCTTGTCATTGAAATTCTACTAGTAATACTAAAACAATTGACTAGATAGTGAATTCATAGCTCTTATGGGAACATGGAGACATACCAACCAGAAATTTACTGGTACATTTCTATACCTTAATTTATGTATATTGACAAGTTGTTGCAAAATTCACCAGAAATACACCACATCTGTTTTCTCTCTTTATTTTATACTGACGAATAAAAGAGAAATTGTTGACAATGTAACTACTACTACAATTTTAGTGTTGACATAGAGACACTTGGCCCCAGTCTGACTGCAGGGAGGTTCTTACATATACATATATACATGTCTATGTAGGTATATATGTATGCTCCTGTTTTTGTAAAATTTACAATGTAAATTAAAATAAAGCAAAGTTAATTTAATATCGTTTTAAATATTCGTATTAACGAATATCATTTTAAATATTCGAATTCGAATTGTCGTATATCAAAAATTGACATTCCGCACATTTATGTATGTATGTATACATACATAATATAAATGTGAAGGTAAAGCTATGTACAGACGATTGTAAGATCTTACAATATTGTCAGATCTGGCAATGTGCTGACAATGTACTGGCAATCGAAAATTGGCAGCACAATATTCCTCGTCAGTTCACACGGTTGTCAGAAAATCTTACAATTTATTGCCCGACGGTTGTATGACAATAAATTCATCTGACAAAATCGTCAGTAGAAAAATTGTCAGTTCACACGGTTGTTATATGCAAAAATTGTTAGATCTGTTGTTATGCGTTGCCAGACTTAAAGCATTTGTTAGAAATTCTAAAATATTTATCGTTTGTGTTTATTTTAAATGTAAAAAGTGAAAGTATAAATTATTATGGACCATAAAGAAGCAATTGCAATGATTTTTCCTGAATATATTTTATCATCAATTTTTTCTTTAAAATCAAGCATGTGCAGTGTTGCCCATAGAAAGAATTCTCTTACAATGACGCCATTGTCAGATGCATAAACTTCGCACATCTGACAATATTAAAATGTCTGACAAACATCTGGCAATAATTTTACAATGTGTTCACACGATTGTAAGATGTCTGAGAATTTGTTGTCAGGTGCTAGTCTTGCAATGGACTGACAGTGCTTTTTCTAGCAACGACGTCTGACAAAAATTGTCAGTTCACACGGTTGTAAGAAATTTTGAGCACATTTTACTGGCAATATTGTAAGATCTGACAACCGTCTGTACATAGCTTAAGACTTATGATCAATTAAATAAATGATAATCAAATAAATGAGAAAAGCATATTAAATGAAAAAACATACAAATTACTAAAATTTTTCTGTTACGTAACATTTTCAAAGACTCAACCCACCCCCACCACAACAAATCATAACAAACCCCTCCCTCCTACAGCGTTACGTAATATATGGACGGCCCCTAAAGCAAAAAACATTTTCTGTGGTACAATTCGTCAGTAGTATTGTTGACAAAGGCACTGTTGAATCAGTAGTGTTTCTCAATTGATGCTTCCTACAGGGTATCTAAGAAACATACATATGTTCATACAAAGGTGTATGTAACCATCAAACAAAATGCTCCGAATTCGTAAAGAATTCGTAACGATTGGTCGACAAAATCTTCCGATTTCTGCACCAAAATATTACCGAAATCGTAACAGTTTTTGTATGAAATGGTTGACACGACTTCGTAACGATATGTCGGTACGAATTCGTAACGATATGTCGGTACGAATTCGTTACGATAACTCGGTACGAATTCGTAACGACATGTAGGTACGATTTCTTTTTGCTTTTATAGCAGAGTACCGCTTCATCGTTATGTTGCCGCTATTGTCGAAATAATTTGCACATACTCACGTTTTTTAATATTTGTTACAATCCTTTTTTTATCAACATATATGTACATATTTATTTAAAAAAATTTTCACAGACTTTTACTTACCCTACAAGAAATGAATGACTGAAACTAACACAAACAACATTTTTTACTAACACATTTGCAACAATTTTACATTCAATTCAACAGTTATTATAGTTGTTCTACTCTAAGATATATGCTAGAGTGGAACGTCTAATATACATATGTCAAAATTTTTAAAATATTGAATTTTTTACTGAAAATGATTTATGAACTATAAAATTAAATTTATAAATTATAAAAGTGTTAAAAAGAATTATGGTGTTTGTGAAAAAGTAAGATAAAAACAATAATGAACAAAAAAATTTTATACAGTTTAATTAAAAATATACATATTGTTACGAAAATAGCCGTCAACAATGTTAAGCAGCATTACACAAAAATATTCCAACAGGGTTAATGTAAATGCTACGCGAAAATATTCCTACAGGGTGAAAGCAAAGAATAGTCTAGAAAGTAGCCAACAACTAAATAAGCATGCCTAGCTTGATTAAAGAAGCAAAAGCAACAACAACAAAAAAAGCTTATTAAGAAGATTCACATATTTGTACACATACATACATGCCAATTCAAACGAAAAGCAAAAGATAAACAACCACCGTGTGTTGCTTAGTTAATGATGTACACACGTACGCATATACACATGTATGTACATAGTTACCACATGAACTTAATTAGGCAGCATATAAGATGATAATGATCGTCTAGACATTGCTTGAAACTTCTAGTGGAATTTGTGTGAAATATAAATAGAGGTGACGCATCCAATGAGTTAGTGAGTTGCAGTTGTAAGTAAGTCGCGAACAGTTATAGTTAGTGCTAGTCAGAAAGTAGTGAAGTTAAGAACTCGTTAGTCAGTTGATAATTAAGTTGTGAATTAATAATAGTCTGTCGTGGAATTGAGATTATTGTGGAGTCTATCGTGTCGAATGGAGTAAAGGGAACAGCGCAGCGAATAGACGTGTATAAGGGTGTAAGTAAAGCCAGTGAGTCTTTATTGGTGTATCAACTGTGAGTGTCGGCAGAGTGAGTGCCGTGTGTGACAAGCAGCAGACAAAGAGGTATTGGTGTATCATAGAGCTGCAAAACTATCGATACTACTATCGATAGTATCGATAGTTTTGTTGTAAATGAAATATCGATAGTTTTTTCCACTATCGATACTATCGGCAAAAAAAAACAAGTAATTAAAAGAGTAAAAATAATCGAAGTCAGTAAACAGTAGCCGGCAGCTTTGAAGCAAATTATCCGTAGTTGATTTATGCTTTTGTACAGCGATGGAAAAGTTGGTACAATTGTAAAATTTTAGCGCTATTTGAATGCCAAAAGTACCGTAGCACCGCAATGACCCATTTAGCACTACTGGAATCTCTTTATATTACATGCCAAAAATAGCATTAAAATATATTAACCCCCTTATGCAAAAAATAATGCGTGCTTGAAGTGTACATTAAAAAAAATTTCCACAGAAAAACCGGTTTTAACGTTCACTTATTTTTTTTGCAGAAGGGGGTTAATCTTTAGCTCGAAGGTATTAGAAAATTAAGTAAATCAAACGATGTTTTCCGGTATTTAAAGAATTTCTGGAGGAATGTTATTTATTCCAAATTCATCTGCAAATGTGGAAATTTTATTTTCGTACCAAGGAGAGAAGCCGACTATTTGCATCGACTGTGAACAATCGAATAAAAAAAAAGGTTATAAACGTAGTATATCGTAAATGTTACTTTTATATTCAGATCCCAGCAACTAATATTCTTTGTGCACCTTCTGGCGTTTTGTTAATTGATTTTTAGTTAATTAAAAAGTACGAGTAACGAGTTAGTTCAATTTGTAAATATGACATCGCATCCCTGCTTCTGTATACATAAGTACTTAAATACATATGTATGTATATGAATTTATTTATAAATCAAAGTGTTATTCGATAAATAGTAGTCACAAGTATCTTAATAAATTCAACATCGTCGACACAAAGATAAATTTTGGTGGTACTGATATCGCGACGGCCGCCAATCGTCTCTTACGATAAAACTTTACAGTTAGTGTCTTAAAAGTGATCAACAATTTTCGCATTTTGATAATTCTAAACCATGGGTAGGCCCATAAAATTTTAAGTTCAATAAAAAAGTATATTTTCGATAATATGTCGCTTACGATAAAATCGAAAAAAGGCTTGATATATTTTTATATACTAATGAAAATGTTGAGGAATCTGGATTTTTTTTTCGAGTCAAATGTAGTTTATGTGGCAACTTTTATAAAACTATTCGATACTATCGATAGTTTTACATAAAACTATCGAAACTATCGAGTGGAGCGACTATCGATAGTTTTGCAGCTCTATGTCATTGTAGCAATTATTGTAATATATTGTTTTACGAAAAGAAATAAGGTTAATATTAATTTTAAGGAACAAAAAATTACGGAAAATTATCCGATAGGAAATAATCCAACATCGGAACAAATTTCATTGAATGAAATTATAAACAAATATAAAAATACGACAAATTAATCAAAATTATTGTAATAAAAGAAAAAATATATACATACACATGTTTAAAATTATAATAACAATTAATATTTAGAAAAGGCAAAATTCAGGAGAATTTTAGTCAAAGGGTGGAGGAGTTACATGTGTAACTAATGATAGGTGCTGGTAAAGTGTAGGGAAACCTTAAAATTTAGGATGACATTTTTTATTTACTTTCCCACACTTTGCCAGACAGCAACGTAAGCATAAAATTCTTGCGTTGCTTAGCTTAAGTTAGATTTAAGATATTTTTTTAATTTCAGTCTTAAAATTCACCTAAATAAATAAACACTTAAAATATATAAACGTAATTCGCGTGATTAGTTATAATATTTGATCACGAATCACGTGAATCACGCGTGACTCGATAAAATCACGACATTTGCACTTCTCTAGTCTTTACCATATTAAAAAAATTTAAAAATAAAAATAAAATACAAAATGCATTTTAGAAATAGCTTTTGGTGCGTGAAGTTTTTTTTTTACCAAATTGAACTAAAAATATTTATTTTTATTATCAAAACAATATTGCCGTAAGATAGACCCTTGGGAGAATAACGTCCAAATAAAATTTTAAACCTAATGTATATTAGAGACCTGCGTAAACAGTCTTTAAATGTAAATACGTCTTGTTTTTTAAATGTATTGCTGTAGCATGAATTATACTAAACCAATAATAAATGATGTCGTTTAATAACCCTGTCGGAAATTACGTTAACTTTCAGCCTAAACCATATGTCTCTATGTCAATACTCTTTCTCCAGCGACAATTGCACTACTTAAAATGTGGACAACTTTCCTTTTATGCGCGAGTAGAGATACGTTAGAGACAACAGTTCTAGTGTATTTCTGGTGATATTGTCAATGAATGTGCCAATAGTTTGTTTTTCTTTTCATTATGCTATGCAATAATATTAAATAAATATATGTAGACGATGGTTACTAAAATATATTTGTGAATCTTTGTTTCAATTATCTCTATATGGTCGTAAAAGAACTACCGTCTCAATAGTGCTGAAGTGTACTGGTAGATTTTCAATGAAAATCCTATGTTATATGTCAATAGGCGATTACATTGTCTGGGGTACACCTACTCAGTAGCACTATTGACTATGTCACTAGAAAATCACTATAATTTTACTTTTGACAACGAGCGAGAAAATATCGATTTTGTATACTGGAGACCCTAAAATTTACTAGTGAATCTTTGGTGCCAATGTCTCCATGTGGTCCCAAAAGAACTACTTAGTCAGTAGTGCTACAGTCTAGTGGTGGATTTTCAATGACAAGCTAATGTTAAATGTCAGTAGATAATACCATTGGCTGGGGTACACCTGGTCAGTAGTACTACTGACAACGTCACTAGTAAATCACCACAATTTCACTATTCGCACTTTCTGCAGGGAAAAGATCACACACACATACATGCATGACGTTTGTAAATATATGCGCGCATGCGTAGGAAGAAGAAAGCATCACAAATTATTCCGTTACGAAGTATCTTCTTTACTCCTATACCTACAATACTGAAACAAATTTCTTGCAAACAGTGTTGTTAGCGTTTGTTTTAGAAGATTTAGCTGTAGTAAAAAAGCATTTGAAAAATCTCTCACGTCTTAAAAGTCTTTGTAAGGGGTCTTGTGAAGAACTTTAATGTATATTGTACATACGGAAATATGATTTACGACCCTTTTCACAATGTAAAATTCAAAGCTAAATTAGTTTTGTAATGAAGAACTTTCAGTTAAAGTTCACGTTAACTCATAAATTTTTAAAAGAGACGTTAAAGAAACATTTTTTTCAAATTTATGGTTTATATGTATTTGCGCAAATTTATGAGGGTTTTGTACTTGGATCAAATTTAACTCTAAATTTAAAATGTAACTTACCATTATTGACCACCACGAAATGCGTTTCGCTGGTCGCAACACACAGAACGCATGATTTCGAAGGCAGTTGTATGGGATTCATACTAAAACTATTTCCAAAAGACTTGAGCTGATAAAGCACGGATCTAAAAAAATTTAATGATGATTTTGTTGTAAAAATCTCTAGTTTTTGGGACTACCTTTTTTCAACAGTTTCATTCGGCTGAGCCGTCTCTGCTTTCATTATTTCTTTAGTTTCTGTTTGAGCTGTACCTAAATCTACAATAGTAGATCTGCAGGAGCCGTCTTGCGGCAACGCCGTATCATCATGTAAGGACAAAACTTTTGAATTTGCAGTTGAGTTTGTTGTAGTTGAGCTCATATCATCTTCATAGGAATACCTGAATAAAAACAAGCATTAATGAATTGAAATGTTGCTACATACATATGTATGAACTATTTTATACCCTTTATGTTTGCCTAGGTTGCGAAATATCAAAGGTATCCAATATTCTAGTATTTCTGATGCGTTAGGACGGTGAGTGGGATCCACCTATGAAAACAATACGTAAACATCAAATTAGCAGTGAAGTTGAGAAAGTTTTCAATTTATTTATAGTGCACTTATGTACCTGCAATAAATTACTTAGCAAACTTTTCAATCCTGATGAATATCCCGTGGGCAAATGTGTGTAGGAACCCTTTTAAGGTAAACGATTAGCTTTATTCTCTTTATGTATGATGAAGTCAGTTTTTATTTATGTACTTACACTCATTATCTTGCCAACAAGCTCTGAAAGATTTGTTGCTGCAAATGTTTTGCGTAAACAACACATTTCTCCTAATATACAGCCTAAAGCCCACATATCACTTTTGTGATCGTATTCCTTACCCTCACACTATCAAAAATAAAGCATATATATATGTAATTATAAAAGAGTGGTAATGAAACTTTGCATCACTTGCCATTTCAGGACTAAAATAATAAGGAGTTCCCAGTACAGTCTGTGCATGAATTTTTGTATTCATTATTTTCGATATACCAAAATCTCCAATTTTCACAATGCCTCGTTTGTTTAGAAATACATTTGCGGTTTTTAAATCCCTTATAAATAAATTTTTTTGTAATACGTTAAAACTACTAATTATCAAATAATTATATTTGCCCAATTCACTCAACTTGTTATGTTCTATGGTTGTCTTTTCAAATTTTGAATTTCAAAATTTTTAAATTCAAATACAACTTTAAACGATAAAACAAGGACTGTGACTTTTTTTTCGTGAGTTACATTTAAGAGTTATATATTTTGCATAAAATAACAATTTATATAATGTTTTTAAAGTAACGGCTAAACGTCCAACTAATCGCGCAAACGGTGACTGACCAAAAATCAAAACAAGAAAGAAATCATGAAAGCAATTAAAACAAAATTTTAGAGAAAATCATAAAAAAATACAAGTAGCAAAAACGTTACCGCAAAAAATTTAGAGCCCGATTAATTTCTCTTAAATCTCAACTCAAATTCAATGAAAACTCACCTATGCAAAATGTTTTCGGAATGCATATAATTAATAGCACTTGAAATTTGTTCAAATACTGCTATAATATAACGTTCCGGAAAGTATTCTCTCATTTTACGTTCTCCTATAATTTGAGCCAAAGTTCCACCATCAGCATATTCCATTTCAATTAATAAAGTATTATCTTTTATAAAACTTCCCAAGTAACTAAAATGACATTTTAAAAATGATAAACATTATATTGTGCCTTTATTATACGCTCGCACCACCTTATAATATTTGGATGGTGTAATTTTGAAAATACTTCCACTTCGTTCATAGCCAAATCTCTCTCAGAGGGTGTTAAATCATTCAAATTTATTTGTTTGAATACAATCTGGTGATTGTCACTTTTACGTCTATAAAGAACCGCAATGCCAAAAGAACCCTGACCCACGACTTTAATTTTTTCATAATTACTTAGCTCTGCACCAACTATTCCCAAAGATCTTTTAGTACTTTTTGCAGTTTTCTCTGAATCAGCACCACTGATAATAATTACATCTGTCTCAAGCGAATCTGACGTTGCCTGACGATTTTGGGTTGAAGTTATGGACGGGTTGGATATAGAAAACACTGTTGTAGGCTTAAGGAAATTACTAAATGTGGCGCGTTTTTTGTTCTTTGTTGCCAATATAATCGAAGAAGATGTGCTTGATGTTGAGGAATCTGATACACGACCATTAAACATGGATAATGAGGATGCTTTCGCTTTTATTTTTTGCATTTTATTTAAAATATTTTATTCAACTTATATTACAAAAAGAAATATGCTCTTATTCGTTGAGAACAGAAAAGAAAATTGTTAACTACAATAAAGTTGTGGTCAATTTCAGTTATAATTTGGTTGCGGAGCAACAATGCAACTAGTTATTATAAACAAGTTTTTATATACATACATGCATATAAATATTTATGTATGCATATGTACCCATAATAATTAAAGTGGGCTAAGTAATATATGTATGTACATATATTTTCTTCGAAATATTATACATATATTAAGAAGATAGTTTAAATATAAATATACCCAATTCACAACCTACTGTAGATTGCTACAACTATGGTAGTTATGAACGGCCTATTGTAAGTGTTGCTAGACTTTTAAAAATGTCGAACATATAAAAAGAAGAAGAGAAAGAATAAAAATAGCGTAAATATTAAAATAACGAAAAAAGTTTAATAAAACCAAAAAAAAACACACATACAAAATGTCTGCATTATGCGAAAAATATACTGCAGAAATGTTAATGGTGGATTCGTGTGAGTAAAAAATAAGGGAAATTACACTTTTTGCACACAGCCTCCTAAAAGTTTGCCGATTTTTAAAAATATTTTGTTATATCCCGCTCTTAGGAAGTTTTTACTAATTTTCATCATTTTCGCGATTTTTGTTGAATTTTTTGCATTCCGTACAGTTTTGGCGAGTTTTTAATCAATATTATGGCTGGTTTAAAATTTTGCAAATTCTCGCGATTTCTTGCAAAGTTCGCTTTAAAAGCGACTTTTTACATATATTCAGCTTCTTGGCAGTTTGGCCGAGTTTAAAAACATATTAGACTTTGTTATCATCCCGCTGTTAATAAATTTTTGCAAATTTATGTAATTTTTCCGATTTTTGCCGAATTTTGTGCATTCCTTACAGTTTTAGCGATATTTAATCCATATCATGGCTTGTTTAAAATTGTGCCAAATTTCGCGATTTTTTTTTGCAAAGTTCGCAATAAATGCGAACAGTTTTGAAGAGCTTAAAACATTATTGGACTTTGTCATCCTGCTGTTGTAGCGTTTTGCCAATTTCCGTCATTTCGCAAATTTCTTTTTATTTATATACATATATAATTGCACTAATTTTTATTAAAGCGGCCCATACACTACAACAGCATGCACGCACAATCAAGCGATTGAGTATTCATGCTCGAACCACACAACATACTAGCAAGCTGGTATAATATTCATTTCATACAAAATTGCGGGAAGGGAGGTTATGAATTCTCACACAGTTTTTGCTGCAATTATTATTGGTATGTTGCTAAAATTAGCAGCTAGTATAACTTAAGTGCTAAAATTCTGTTTTCCATTGAAACAAACTATGTTTCAACAAATTATACTTCTTAAATCCATGTTTACTCCATGAAAACTTTGCTCAACTGAGCTAATTTCACCATATACAACACAAGCAAGCTGGTACCATGAGCAAAATATCAAACTCTACTTGACATCGCTACAGCAAACCGTACAATCACACAAAACGCCCATACACGACCAAACCGCTGGCACAAACACTTGATTGCGCATGCATGCTGTTGTAGTGTATGGGCCGCTTAACTTAATAAAGAAAAATTAAGGCACATATAATTAAAAATCATTAGCACTTTTATAAGCTTATGTATTTCTGATGCCATTCTACGACATTCAATAAACATAGGGAAAAATGTTGTAGGTGTCGTAGCAAAAATTTCTATGGAAATTACCAACAACATTTTTACAACTATTGTACAGCTTGACGACCTACTACACTTACAATAGGTTGTGAATTGAGCAATAGTATATGAAATACATTTTCACCAATCAAGACTAACACAATTCTAAAATAAAATGTTGCTTGATATACTTATATGTAAGTATTTTTTTAATTTATTCGAATGTAATCCATTCATTATCTGGAAACAACGAATATGAGTTAGATCACTTTCACAATTAAGGGAACACGTGTTTGTATATGTAGAAATATGCATACTATGTGTATACATATTTGCGTGTAGATATGTTCTTTAGCCGCCATTTTTATACGTAGCTATCGGTATTTTAATATGATGTCAGTATTGTGATATGGGTTCGTTAACCTCTAGTACACTCAAAAATATAATTCAGCAATCAAAGTTCATGCTGTTAAATACTTTTTATTTTATAACTTCCCTCGCAGATAAATACAATCGGGTTAACGTTGGCAAAGCGTTCTGGGTTGATATTTGACTACCCAGGCAGAAACTGCCAACCGTACAAAATAGGTATGTAGCACTGGGAAAGCATTTTTACACAAGAAACCCAAACGGTTTGCCAACGTTACGGTTTACAATCTGAAAAACTATTTGCCAATGCTTTTTAAAAAATTTGTATTTGTTTATTTCTTTTCGTTTTTATTTATTTTTATATTAATTTATATTAAGTTCTTTATGTGAAAGAGTGATAGCAACTATTTCATTTTGGCATTTGGTAAGAATACAATTAACATATACCATGCTTAAATCTATTTCAATTTTTTTCTGGTCTAAATCTTTAATGACATGTAATAACCATGTCCCTGGATGACAGGGACCTTTTAAGTAAATATTATCACATTTGCACACAGATAGTTTGTTCCTAATAAAGGGTCCGCCAGATAACTTTTTTTTTGAAAATGCTATAAAAAAAACTACTGAAGCTTCGGCTGTGTGGCACGTAGCGCTGTCCTGTTGAAACCAAATGTTGCCAATATCCTCCTCTTCAATTTTTGTGAACAAAAATTCGTTCAACATGGCCCGATAGCGATCGTCATTGACTGTAACGGCCACTCCTTGCTCATTTTCGAAAAAATGGCCTAATTATGCCTCTGGACCAAAATCCGCACCAAAAAGTGACTCGTTTTGAAAAGATGATTTTTTTGGCAAAATCGGCATCTTCTGTAAGTCGATCGCAGGCCCACTTAGCGAAGCGAAAACGCATTGGCTCGTTCAGCGGAAAGATAAAACTAATTATCTGTCAAATCACGAAATAAGCACTAGTTGAAAAAAAACGTTAGATGGCGAACCCTTTACATAATTTCTCATATTTATAACCATGACATTTCTTTTACTTAGTAAGCAGATATTAATTATAAAGAAGAACGGTTGTAATTTTATAGCCATAAATGTTTAAAAAATAGTATTTTTGATTCAACTGTCTATAATTTTTCGCAGTGAATATTTTCTATTTTTAACAATAGGATATACTATTGGTATATTATTTGAGATATTGTTAGTATGGAAAATGTGCAATTTCCTTTGAATTTGCGCTATTGGATTTGTAGTTGATTTAACAATTAACTTTAAATACCCCAAACTATTTTCAAAGTCAAAAGGTGAAAATTGTGATGAAGGAACTCCTTTGTTAATTACATCAGCTGGTATATGGATTAGATTATGTACATATATTAAGTGCGTTCGAGAACTCAAAATTTTTTAAAAATTTTTACTATTTTTTACTGGATTGCGTTCGAGTACACAAAATCCAGTAAATGGGAGGACGAATTGAGAGAGAAAAATAACAGTTCATTTACTGAGTAAATGCAAGTTTTTACTGGACAAATTTTTGCCAGTAAAATCCAGTAAAACGAAACCATACGTTTTTAATAAGTATAAACAAACAAAAGTAAAGGGAAACAAAAATTTTTAGTTTTTGATGAAATTTTTAAAATAACAAAAAACAAATGTATTAAGTTATAAGCATTTAAGTTTGATGCTAGAAAAGCATTCGGGTATGTTATGTATTCCACGTGAAATTTAAACGTGCGGAATTTCCATAGAATGTTTGGAAATATTTATGTATGCACATACATATGTATGTATGTATTTAAATAACAATGCTATTGCATTTCAGAACGATTTAATTTCACATGGAATTCAGAACATAACCGATTGTTTTTAAGCGTGAATAAAGTTAATAGATTATTACATTGAAATTTTTGTTTATACATATCGTCGGGTCGACGGTTCTTGGTTTGACGTATGGAACGTTTAAACAAATTTACTTTGTGTACTTTTTTATATCCTCTCCCAGTTTTTCGTTGTCTTGAATATATCATCCTAATAACTTCTCACGTTCAGGGTAAAAAGCTTAGAAACAACGGCCTGGCCCGCGATGTCGACAAGAAAGTTTCTATCGCTATAAGAAAGTTTATTTTTCTTTTCAATATAAGTAAGATATAGAAAGTTTCTTGTCGACATCGTGGACCAGCCAAATAAGTTTAAATAAAAACATATGTCCATATCTATTACTTTTATTATTAAACAAAATATTCTATCTTGTATTTCATATGTATAATTTTTTAGCGCCAAAATTGGTAATCAGCTGTTGTATATATTTAACTGGATTTTACAATTTTTCCGTTCGCGTACTTTTAGATGCAAACTTTTTTATTGAGAGTAATTTCTTTAAATTACTCAGTATTTACTCAGTTACTTAATTTTACTTGAAAAGTACTCAAACGCACATATTTATAGTTTGCGAATTAGGGCCATAATAATTAGATCAATTGCAGAAAAGTTTGTCACATCTCATTCTTTTTTACTTTTTTTTTATCAAACGTGTATTTTGAAGCTAATTTATGACAAAAGTAATGCAGTTAGAAAGCTGCTGTTAGTTGCATTAGAAGGACAGTGTTGTCTACTATAAGAACCACCAAAAAGTAAAAATCTATTTTTTTAGCCATAGGTTCCTTTTAACTTGCTTGTACGTACTACACCTTTTCCAGTTGTAATTCAGAAAGCGTCAATTGTATTTTAGATTTATCAATTTAAATCCAGAAATCGTCACTTGTAATTTAGATTTATAGATTTAAATTCGGAAAGCGTCATTGGTAATTTAGATTTTTTAATTTAATTTCAGAAAGCTTTAATTTTAATTTAGATTTATCAATTTAAAACAATTTTTGTATGAATAACAAAAATTAAAAATTTTAAAAACCCCCGAATATATCTAGAGAAGATGCGATATCTTCTAAACGGCTGGACCGATTTTCTTAAAACATGCCCTCTCGATCAAGTCACCTTTCAAACAGAAAAAACTAAATCAAAATCGGTTCAGCCGTTTGGTCTGTACGTGGACACGAACAGACACATAGATACACAGACACACAGACACACAATACAAACTTATAACACCCCTTTTTTAGTCGGGGGCTAAAAATAGTTTTTAAACCTATTATAAATCAAAATTGAGTTAAATTCACCTAATACCTACCTACCAACTAAAATTTCGTTCAACCAGCTTTTTCGTTACAGTCGAGGTTCGAAAGATATTCATAGTTATCAGAATATCGTTAGCTAAAATCAGCGTGACCGTTTGATCGACTAAAGTGGCAATTTGCCATTTTTTCGACTGCGTTTCCCCTTTTTCGACTGCCTTGGCACTTTTTGACCCCCTTTGTTTAGGGTGAGTTAAAAGAAAATACATTAAAAATAAAAAGTTTAGTTCAGTTTTCTCGTTTTTTTTTTTAATTTTGCTCCTTTTTTATAAATCCCCTATTTGGTGCCACTTTTTGAAAAATGTCATCGGTCACCCTGGCTAAAATGCACCTACATTTCTTAAATTTATAGGAGAGAGAAGTAAGGTAAACTGAAGTAAAGTTTCTTTGTTTTCATTTTTCATTCTGTTGATTTTTATGTTTGTTTGTTTGTAAGGACGTGTTTTTGCACTTTAGCTGACGATATGAAAATGTTGCATTTAAACAAACTTTAACTTTGCTTTAATCTTTGTATTTTATTGAAATGCTTTACAACTACATATATAGTTTTATATTTTAGAAAATTATCTATGTGACCACTTTTGTCATATAATTAATAAAAATTTCACTTATATATTTAAGGTTATATAGAATTTGTTATTTTCAAACATATTTCAGTTTAATGTTTTAATACTTCTTTCATACTGTATAGCATGTATGAATATATTAAATTCTCTTGATAAAACTTTAATTGACTCTTAAACAATATGTAAAGAAAAGTTGTTATATACATACATATAAAAATAAAAAAAAAATTATTTAACCTTTAATATGCAAAATAAATTTAAATTTAATGATAGACTGCAGGAAGTAAAAGCTTAGAATAAAATAAATATTTAATTAAATAGAAAAATTACAATTTTTACTAAAATTCGATGGGTTTTGTTTTGGTTTGAAATCGAATCGATTCGATTTAGCGAAAAACTAAAACTGAAGTAATTGTTTTAATATTATTTTGCCAATTAGGATTTTTATAATAGATAAGCACAATAGTTTTCATATCAAAAATATGCTTTTAAAAATGTAGTTTAAATTAAAATCTATTTTTATATGGACTTCATTATCGTATTGTAAATCTAATTATATATATGGATTCAAGCTCTATTATAATGTTTGCTTAAAAAAATTATTTTTGTTTTATTAAAAAAAAAAAAAAATGTTTTATTCATTAATCTATTTATGTATGTGTTTTTTTTATTTATCTACAAAAATTTGTATGCTGTACTGTGCAATTTTCTGAGCGATTTTCATAAATTAATTTTAGTTGATTTAATAATATCATAAATTTTGTTATTAATGGCTGTAAAAAGTACGAGTAACGCAATGAATTTCTGCATATTGAATTAAGTTTTGTTGTAGATAGAAAAGCGTACACTCAGGGAAAAGCTGCAACTTAAAAATAAGAACGCATCACATTAATTCAATAATTTTACATATAATAGAAAATGTTTATTGAGATACTTAAAAATAAATAAAATTAATAAATTAATACTGTAAATTAACATTTTGCCATATTGAAATAAGAAATTTCAACATGACTAGACTTTCGTTAGTATTTCTTATTAACTCAATATGGTTTTTATTGATCTTAAGCTGTTTTTTCTCTGTGTGTATAATATTAATAATAATTTCATATAAAAGTCTGTTATACATATCGTCCTTACCACGTCAAACTATCTAGTATGCAAAATTGGTTTTTTTAGATTCGTTATCTTGGTACCCTCATTTTAACGATATGCCTCGTTTCATAATGCTAAAATTCTCACGGACGATAGATAACTCAATAAGAAATATTTTAAGCCTGGCACTTTTAGGAATACGATGACTTTAAATTCATAATTGACAGGCCTTCGCGCTCTTCTGAAAAGTTCAAATTTGTATACCACGCCAATAGTTTGGCGTGGTAGGGACGATATGTCTTTTCTCTAGATATTTGAAAGAGTTTTAAATTTTTTTTTAGAATTTTATAAAGACTTTTCTTTATATCTAAACAAATCTAAAAATCTCTAGTTGAGAAGTCTTTTGCTCAAGTGCGGATGCTGAGCTATATTCGAGCATAGTTAGTGTTAGTGCCCGACTGAATTTCTAGTAAGTGACTCCGCTGAAATGAAGGAAACACCCCTTTCAGACACGCAAAGTTTACTTTGCAAAGTCTTAATTCAGCTGTGTGCAAGATAGAGGAGGAAATACTTTATCTTTCTGTTTGTCACCCAGCTGAATTGAGACTTTACGTGTCTAAAAGGGGTAAAATATCGTTTCTTGCACCTCTTTTACACACGGAAAGTTTACTTTGCAAAGTCTTAATTCAGCTGGGAGAAAGACGGAAAAAGAAAGTATTTTTCCCTCTGTCTCTCACTCAGCTAAATTGAGACTTTGAAAAGTAAACTTTGCGTGTCTAAAAGGGGCATTGCTTTTGCTTTAGAAAAATTCTAAATTTGAGCATGGATAGAAAAACTGAGCTTTTTAAACAAACACGTGATAAACAGCTCTAAGATAAAAATATCGATGTTTTAATTATGTATCAAGCCTGTTTGTGAGAAAAACAAATATATGCGATATATTTTCTCAAACTTCTTATGCCTCGAAATTGAATGCTAACAGGTAATGTAACACAAAAATTAATTTTATTCATATTATTTGAACCATAAAATCAAATATCCAGAAAATTCGAAAGTAAATTTCGAAAATTTAAATCTCTGCACATGGACTAGATCTTCTATTAACTAAACACTAAAGATGAAAGCTTAGATAAGATATTTTCTCAAAAGCAAGAAATTATTTGTATATGACTTGATAAATGTCAAGCCTTATTAATTAATTTTGAAACACATTAATTCTAAACATCTTCTTCATAAAAAATATTTCTGACTTATGAAAGCTTTATAAAACATGTTTTGTGTGGAATTCTATCCGTGAAAAATATTTATTTTGTAAACCTTTTTTTTTATCATAAATAAAATTTTACATATAAATTTCCGAAAGTGTGAACAATTGGTATCAAAAAACTTCATACGATTACGAAATTTCTTGACAATTAGTGAAAAAAAATATGCACAAAGATTTGTATGTTGGGAAAAATGGAAATATGTATGTATTGGAATTGATGATACGAAATGAAAATCCATGCAACGAAATGGAATTCATAATTATGGTTGGAGGGACTATTATGTAATCCGAATCAAACGAAAATGTTTTCGAATTGTAATGCTAATAGCATACAAATTCGAACATTTTTCTTTTCGAAACGAATTACATAATAACTCCCTGATTATTTTTTATGAACAAGACATATTTTTGTATATAAATTTGTAAATTATAAAATATCTAGAACAAAAATATACCCAAACATTATATAAATCTTTTTACACGCTATTCAAAATCACTTTTTCGCTAAGTGTAGTTTAAAAGCATAAACCAAATTAAAATCCTGTTTAATACACTATAATAAAAAATCCATTATCTGTACGTTAAAGAATATTTTGTTTGTTTTTTTTTCGCTAATCTTCATAACTTTGTAATCATATAATACATGCAACATGCTAAAACTTTCTAACGCAAAATTTTGGACATAATTTTTACACCTTCGATTTCTACAGATGTATTTTATTACCTTAAATTTTTTTGAAAGAAATTTATTTCTTAATATTCAAATACTTTATTTAACAGGAACAGCGATTTGCTTCCGATAAACTAGCAAGACTAAAAGTACCTAAACCATTTGAACCGGGTGATTTCTTTTCATGGGGCTTGTCGTCATTATCAAAATTTTCGCCCTAAAATTAAATGTAAATTAATTGTAAGTTTAAAATATACGATAAAGTAAAACTTACTCTCCTCTCTCTTTGTTCTCGTATTTTACGAGCCAGTGACAGAAAAGCATCTTCTATATTAATATTATTTTTACAAGAAACCTCAAAGAAAGGCATATCAAAGTTTTCGGCAATCTGAAAATACAAAAATAGTAATTTAGTTTGCAAACAAACAAAAAATAAACAATGGCAAGACTGTTGTGTAAATTTAGAGATTGTAAAATTGAGCTTTCATTACAAGAAAAAGCTTTCAGCAAATTGTAATACGATGAATCAAAACAATTCACATATTCCTGAGTATATAAAACAGAAATCTACATAACTGACACCACACACAGTGGACCAAACACAAAGAACGCTGATAATGAAAGTGTAGTGGCCTTTGAAAACAGCTAGTTGTTCCGTTCTATTACGTGTTTGTCAGAATATTTAAAATTAACTTTGGTGTTATTTGTTTATTAATAATTGTCACATTTAATTTGGCTTACAAAGCGATTCTAATTTTAGCCCAATCAAATCATAAACATAGAAACAAATGAAAATCGAACAATAATAATAAAAGTAACTAAAAAAAATAAACAAGTTAGTTTTTGTTTCTTATATTAAGGTATCTATTGGGCTATGCAATATTATTGAGTACTTTATTGCTATTATTATTGCCTACTATTTAATAAATTGCACAATATTAAAGAAGTACAGATGTGGATCAACTTTTCTTACATTAAAAATTCTTACAATTACAAATGTGAGCTTAAGAAATTTTAAAATTGAGTTTTTATAATGTACATACAAAATCCTAAACAAATTATGTATATGGTTTTTAATTAAATTACTTAATAACAAAAATTAAAAATTTTAAAAACCCAAGACTTTTTTCAGAAAAGATGTTATATCTTCTAAACGGCTGGTCCGATTTTCTTCAAACATAGCTAAGAACCCTCTCGATCAAGTCATCTTTCAAACAGAAAAAAACTAAATGAAAATCGGTCCAGCCGTTTGACCTGTACGTGGACACGGACAGACACACAGATACACAATACACAGACACACAGACACACACTACAAACTTATAACACCCCTTTTTTTAGTCGGGGGTTAAAAAAAAGAAACTAATGTTTAGTGATATACCTGTAAGAAATTATTGTACAAAGTTGTCTAAACTTTACAAAATATTTCTTGTTGCGTAATATAAATCAAAAGGCTTTTGATTTGGTCCAATATATTAGCAATTTCATTGTACATTATCAATTATTGCACAATAATATTGCAAATGTGTGGCTGCCTTTGTCTGACATGCTGTTCGATGGCAGACTTAGACCTATTTCCGCTAGGGCCTGGCCTAGGACGGCGTAAATTAAAGGGGGCCAAAATTTAAAAGCAAAACAGATTTTTAATCAGAAGCGTAGGGTCCCACCTATTTGTTTTCAGAATTCAGATACCACCGTTCAACTAAAGTTTGAAATAAAGGGAGTGAAAGTTGATCAGCTAAGGCCGGGTTTCCATCTGTGTGTCATGTGCCACACAAGCATAAAAAAGCGTAACCACTAATTACTAATAAAAACTTTTAGATTCAGACATGTATTTATTAAGTTAAATAGTTTCACACATAACTAATAGACAATTTTATATAATCCAGCATGATTGCAAACTGTTTAAATCAATAAATACATGTCTGAATCAAACAGTTTTTCATTAGTAATTAGTTGGTTACGCTTTTTTGGGCAAATGACACGCTAGAAATGCCAGATGTAAACTCAGCCTAAGGAACAACATTCAGTTATGGAACATCAATAATCGTAAAGAGTTGTAAACATGACTAATGATTAAAAACCTCAAATGTTTACCTTTTCTCCTCTTTCTTTATCTACCATTCTTTGTGTAGCCGAACATTCACACTTATTGCCAGCCAAAACTTTCACTACATCCGGTGAAGCGTTCTAAAGTAGAAAGATATATTTACATCAATTATTTTATATGTGTGTAAGTCCCTATTTACACTATGCAAGTCTTATTGCTAAGCTGATTAGTTTATTAGGAGAGAGAGAGAGAGAGAGAGAGAGACGGTGGGAAAAGAAACGTTGCTGTTCCCCTCGTCTCTCTCTCCCTGAAACTAATCAGCTTAGCAATAAGACTTGCACATTGTGATTTGGGACTAATTATGTATTTTAGTTTTAGGTTATGTATTAGGGGATTCATTTAATCGGGTTTTCGCTTTGATCGGATAATCGAGGTTTTGGCTTAATCGGTTAATTTCAGCATTAACCGCTTAACCGATTAATAAAGTTTTTTCATAAATAAAGTAATTTTAACAAATAAAAGTGCATACATTATTTATTAATTTAATCTTATTAGAAAAAAAAAGAAGACAAGTTTAAGAGTTAATCGAAAAAATCCAATTTTAAATTAATTCGATCAGTTAATCGGGTAGTAATTAACCGGTTAAATGATTAACGGCCAACCGAATGAATACCCTATTTTGTATGTAAGTATATTATTATGTTAAATTACCTCTTGTATATTTCGTAACCAATAGGATAAATTATTATAACTTTCCAAGTTGGTAACATCGTACATTAGTAAAATACCCATGGCACCTCTATAATAAGCTGTTGTTAAAGTTCGAAATCTTTCTTGACCCGCAGTGTCCCAAATTTGTAATTTTATAGGAACACCATCTAAATTAATGAGTTTTTGCTTAAAATCGATGCCTGTTGAAAGAAGTTCAAAAATATTTATTATACATACATACATATAACATTTTTTATCGAAATTTTTTAATCGTAGGTACATATGTAATTATGTACATATCGCTCCTTTATTGCACCATAGTTCAAAGTTTTCAATTTACACACAACTTCGTGGAAAAACGATATGAGTATTAATTGTTCATCATTAACTCGAAAATGCATTTTTTGAGATATGACTATGTTGCAAGAAAGGAGCGATATGTACATACATGTGTACACATATTTTAACTGCCGTATTCAAAAAAATAATGAAAGTTTACAAAAGGTTTACGCAACAAATTTTCTACGGAAATTTCTTTGTTAAGCGTTTAGTAAACCTAAACTATTTTTTTCTGAATAAGGCCTTAAATGTAAAAGTTTGTTAGAAAAGTGGGCATTGCCATGCCCATAAAAATATTATGTTTATTATTGCGGTACTTTTGCTTTTCTTATAATAAAACGGAAAAACTAATTTACCAGACGGTCGACTTGAGCAGAGAATTTACTTGAAAATCACTAATATTTTTGAGCTATTTTTATTAACATTTTTTAGATGAGTCGACTGCCTGGATTGTGGAAACAGGAGGTAAATATTAACAATTTAAATTTATAAAACTGAATTTAATTTCAAGAAAGTAATTGTCAACAAAAAAAAAAATAAAAGCATGCAACTTATGCATGAATAGCATTAATTTTTTTAGTAGTTTATAGTATACATAAAAATTTTCCAAACGATTTGCTTGCATACTGAACCAAAAAAAATCGTTGTAAAAATACTGCATTTTAAAAATCATTTTTAAAATAAAAATGTTTTTTATAATGTTTTAATTAAATTTAATTTTTTTTTTAATTTTTTTTATATTTTACAACAAACATAAACAATATAACCCGCGAAGCGATTAATAATAATAATATAATAAGCTTAATAATCAAAATTTTTTATAGAATTCTGTTTTATAAACCCTTTATTAAGCCTTAATAGTTTTTATGAATAACATTATTTTTTATAACGAAGATGTTTTAGAACAAAAATGTACGCTTTCATTTTAAAATTGAAATTTTTTAATAAATATTTTAAAAATAATAAATAATATGTCAAATAATAAATTTTCTTTAATAATAAATAATGTTTTTTATTAAAATTATAGGCGCACATTCATAGTTAAAAAAAAGTACATATAATATATAAATATATTTTTAATTATTTTAAAAAGAGTTTGAATTTTTAAAAATAAAAAAATATTTTTTTCCCCAAAAAACATTTTGCATTTGTGCCGTGTTGAAAAAAAAGGATACATTTATTAGTATGACCAAGTGTATTTTAATTTCCATTACACTGAATGATTTTTGAGTACAAAATCTTAAAATAATTGCAAATTTTAAAAATCACAGTGCGGTCGTGATATTCATCATAATAGCGAAATTTTTTTTGTCGCATCAGCGACAGTTGCTCATAATAAGGACCTTTGATTCCATAGTACGAACGAAGTAATATGAAAGTAAAATTTTAACATTTTTAATTTTAAAACGAACCATTGGTACAGTGTTGTTAGATGTGACGATTTTACGTAATTTTGACGATTTTTTAGAACGAATTTCCCAGTGACGATTGACGATTTTGTTTCAAATATTCCTCATATTTTGACGATTTGTTGAAATAAGTATTTAAGGTGGGTTCAGACTATAATACAAGTATTAATACTTTTGATGAAAATGCTTCCCTGATCTAAATTCTGTTTGAAAAATTTCAAAAAACAATAACAACTCAACATGTCAGAGTTGCATTTTCCACAAAAGTATTAATACTTGTATTACAGTCTGAAACGGCTTTTAGTAACATAAATATGCCAACAAGGCCTTGCAGAAGAAATTATTCCTTTACTAAAAAGTTTTCCAAATCTTTTATATAAAGGAAAATATTAAGACATTTAAAATTAAATAAGAGAACTCTTAGATTTTTTAACTTTCAATGTAATGACTTATATCTAAGTATATTTTGGAAAAAAGTCAAATCGATTGATTTACCAACCAATAAACTTCTTTTTCATAACTTATTTGTGTGAGTTTTACCTGATTTATATTAAGAATTTTTTCATGAAATTTCATGAATTTTGTTGCACGAAACTTTTTCGATTTGTTAATTGCAGCGCTATAAAAGAGAATGTTATATAAAAAAAAAAGGACGTAGAATGAATCTGTGATGCATTCTTGGCAACTTTTTTTATATAAGTTGTTTCTCCAGGCCTCCTATTGGCGAATAAAAATTTTCATGCAACTAATTTCATGAAAAAAATGCTTAATGTAAATCAGGTATTCGTGTTTTTTTACTTTGCCATCGGCTGGTGTTGAAAGAATAGTTATTAATATTAATTTTACTAAAACCAAGATATGAAATTTACTGGAAACAGAAACACTTGAAATCATTATGTTTTCAAAAGCTTATTTGAAGTGTAAATCTTGGGAATGTTACAATATTGACATTGAGAAAATTTTGATAAAAAATGCAATTCTAAAATGTATTATACATACTTTTTTTACTTTGAAACTAGTTTTATTTAGAAATTGTTGTACGCTATTATATACTCTGATTTTTTGCTTTAATTTCACCTTATAGTTTTTATCTTTGACTATAAAATCGATGAATTGTTTTTGGTTAGTTGTTTAACAAAATGGATAATTCTTGTATGACGATTTTTTGACGAACTTTTTTGAAAACTATGACGATTTTGACGATTTTATTTTTAAAATTTGACGATTTTTAGAAAAAATTATCTAACAACACTGCATTGGTAATTTGAAAATTCTCCATTTTTAATTTAAAAAGTTACATTCTTAATTTAAAAACAATACATTATTAGTTTTTTTTTTAAACAAAAATAAATTTTTATAAAATTCACTCAAAAAATTAGTGCTTTTCATATAAATTTTCTACTCAATTCATTCGTCCGCATTGTGAAAAAAGGATTTACTGCCAGTTTATAGAAGCCATGGAAAAATTCTCGGCTGTCTATTTATATTGAGGTAGTTTAGACGAGAACAATTTTTAAGCCGCACAATTTTTGTTCTTTTCCAAATTACACGAGACTAATTCATCTGGCACAGAATGTGTACGTATAAACAGCTTTGTGTGTGTTAGTGTTTTTCGTAATCATTTAACACTTGCTGTTTTTTAATTTGTGTGTGTATTGGTTTCATGCTGCTAATGCGGGGTTGTAGCTGGTTGAAAAGTTATGCCAACCGCAAAACCACTCTCTTTGCCTCTCTCACCTACAAACTGGCATGTTATGCCAGCACAATTATGCCCGTGTAAATCAGCGCATTGACGAAACAACTTCATTAGCTTGTGTTATTTGTTGTGTGATGACATGAAGTGCGCGGATGAAAAAATTAATTTGCACTTTATGAAAATTTAACATTGTTCTTTGTAAAAAACCAAATAATCATATGTTTACAAACAGTTTTATTATTATTATAAATACATACATACCCCCATATTCATAAAATTTTAAACAAATTTGAAATGTATTTTAGTTCAAATTTTCCTAAAATGAATTTCAAATTCATTTTATTTTTTTATAAATATGGGGGATATAATATTATCTAGTTTTATTAAGTTTAATGCATAGTGTCAATAAAAAAAAAGTATTAGCTTTTTACTAAAAAATTGGTTTTAAAACCGCAAATACTTACATACATATGTATGTATGTACACAACGAACACAAAATTAAAATGCTGATTAACGATTTTATTTGTACGTCTCAGAAAAATCATCAATTAAACGACACTAACATATTCTTACCGATTGATGGTTTTATTTGTACGTCTCCTGGGCACTTTAAGAAATATTTGGGCAAGCGTGAAGTGCGCATAGGAACTAGCTATGTACACCCCTAAGTCAAAAAAATTTCAATGTATTTTTCGTAAAGCAATTAATCCCCGTTATCGCGGTTGACGTATTTCGAGTACGACATTTATGTAATAGATTAAAGAACACGTCATCAGATTTTCTTTAATCTATGACAAAATTGTCGTAGTTGAAGTCGAAATACGCCAATCACGATAAGGCCCAATATTTCACTGAATAAGCGAAATACTATCTTCGCGAGAAGATAAGAATTAAAATTAATATAGCATACAATACGAGAATGGCCTGGATTCAGGGGGCAAATCGTCACATCCGTGAACGTACAACTCGTCACGTAAAAGCACCATTTTCGGATTATGACATACGTGAACGTATTGAAATCCCATTCAGTTTATACGAATGACGTATTACTTAATTTGTTTTCGTACGATTGCCGATACGATCACGTATGTAACGATTTGCCCCCAGATCAACATTCAACATTGCTTCCTTTAGGTTTGATTATTAATTAAACATAATCGGACCTATTCTTATTAAAAATTCACCATGTTTTCCTCTATTCCTAGTTACCGTATATTAAAAAACCATTTTCAAACTGTCAGGCAAAATAAAATAACTGGAAACAAAGCACCTGGGGACAAATCGTTACATCCGTGAACGTACAACTCGTCACGTAAAAACACAATTTTCGTATTATGGCATACGTGAACGTATTGAAATCAAATTCGGTTTATACAATTGACGTATCATTCAATTTGTTTTCGTACGATTGCCGATACGATCACGTATGTAACGATTTGAACCCTGATTTTACAAATTCGAAATTCTCTCTCTTTTTATTTCCCTCGCCATCCGCAGGGTTGCCAGATATTTTCTGACCTATTTTGCCAAATTGATGATTGAGGTAGTTTAGACGAGAACAATTTTTAAGCCGCACAATTTTTGTTCTTTTCCAAATTACACGAGACTAATTCATCTGGCACAAAATGTATACGTATACACAGCTTTGTGTGTGTTAGTGTTTTTCGTATTCATTTAAGACTTGCTGTTTTTTAATTTGTGTGTGTATTGGTTTTATGCTGCTAATTCGGGGTTGCAGCTGGTTGAAAAGTTATGCCAACCGCAAAACCACTCTCTTTGCCTCTCTCACCTACAAACTGGCATGTTATGCCAGCACAATTATGCCCGTGTAAATCAGCGCATTGATAATAAATATCTTTTTATATCAAACTTTTTTTAATATAATTTTATATAAAATAATCGTATAAAAATTTTGCAGAAAACCGCCAAAAGCAGAAATAAAATCGCGAAAAATTATTTCTTGTAAATTATTTTCATCCAAATTCAAAACGCATTAATTACTATAAATGAGAAAAAAACAAAACCATCAAAATCCAATTGTTTTAATTTACTTCAGCGAGTTTTGGTAGGATTTACTGTCAGTTTATAGAAGCCATGTAAAAATTCTCGGCTGTCTATTTACATTGAAAACAAAAACAAATTTTGAGTGCTTTGTTTTTGCTTTCAATGTAAATAGACAGCCGAGAATTTTTACATGGTTTCTGTAAACTGGCAGTTAATTTTTGAAACTACTCGTTGAACAAACTAATTTCCTAAATTAAAAAATTTTGAGGTTTAATTTTGTTAAAACAAATAGCCATAAAAGTCGCCAACACATTTATTTATCGCCAGGAAAATCGCCATGTCGCCAAACAAAAAAATTGGACGCCAAACAAGTTGAAAAATCGCCAAGTTTGGCGAGAAATTGCCATTTCTGACAGCCCTGGCCATCCGTTAAAATGGGAGGATTTTGTTCTCAGAAAAAATTATTTCCCGGAGAATTTTAAGAATTAAATATAAGTTCTTAATATTTTGAGTATCTTTTTATTATCGTAATATCGTGGTATCGTATGTAGTAATTTAAACTATTTTCATTTATTACTATGTTGCAGTATAGGAGTGATATGTATTAATTTGTTTGTAACTAATCCTTTCCTTATTAGTCGACCGAAATACACAAAACATTTAAAGATTTTCTTCCTAATTGTAAGTTTCGGACAATCGCAGAAGACAAAGGTACATACAAACACATGTTCATACATACATATGTAAATATATACATACTTACTTACATACATATGTAAATGAAAACTTATAAAAATATTAATTCATTGCTTGCGTTTATTTTGATAAAAGAAAAAAATTAGTGAATTATAAAAAACCAATTATAAAAAGGATACTTACCAATGGTGGAGATGTATGTGTCATAATATTTTTCATCACAATATCTGTGTACGATGCAAGTTTTACCCACATTTGAATCACCAAGAACTAAGACTTTATAGGTGGCTACAAAATCCAGTGCCATTGTAGTTTCAATTGTTCAAGATTAAAAATTAACTCCAATAAGAAAACCAAGAAAATGTAATTTGTTTACTATGTGGTGTAACTTTTCAAAACAAAGTTAAATACTTCAGTTGTATTAATATTTTTATTAAAATATTTTTTCTGTTATTAACTTGGCCATTAATGTTTCTCGTTTATTTTATACTTTCTCTTTGACAATATTATTTTTATTTATATCATTTATTAAAAATTTTAGTTTACTAACTTGTTTTCACTACCGCTTTGCAAAATTATGATGATTCAACCAACTAAAACTCCTTTCTTTTCATTCGTTTATTTTCGTTTTCAGTGAAAAATCAATATCCCTTTTGATTGTAGTGATTGTATTGTCAAAAATTACTATAGGGGAGGATTCAAACAGATGTTGCCGTGTTGACATTTTATACCAGTTTCGTTTTGTTGGACCTTTTTATTTCTTTATTATTAAGGGGTTTGTTTTTATTTCGTTTGTTTTTGGCACCATTTCACCACCTGTAGAAATTTATAAAAATAAACACATACATACATATTTATATGTATATGCACTAGTGATGTAACGAATACTCGTATTCGAGAATATTCGCATAATTCATATTCCCCAAAGTAAGGTGAATAACCAAGTGTTTTTCAGAGCGCCAAGTTTTTTAAAAATCCCTTAAGTAGAAGCACGTGAAATATATTAAATGCGCAATTTAGTAGTTTTCATAGCTCAGGGCGCGTTCCAAGTTTCGTAAAAATTGGTTGAGTAGAACCACGTGGAATATAATCAGGGCTATCATGAACAAAATTACGCGTGAAATTTCTCCCTTTTCCAATTAGAAGTTTTTGTTGTGCCTATTACTTGCTGTTAGTTGGAATTATTAACCGTGAAAAATTTCACGCGGAATTTTATTCCACGTGGTTCTACTCAACCGATTTTTACGAAACTTGGAACGCGCCCTGAGCTATGAAAACTACTAAATTGCGCATTTAATATATTTCACGTGCTTCTACCTAACGGATTTTTAAAAAACTTGGCGCTCTGAAAAAAACTTAGGGCCTAATTGTGTAAACGTTTCGAATTACAGAGCAGACCCCCTGGACACAAATAGATAAATCGTGTAAAATCTAATTTCTATGTAGTTCAGTTAAATGATTTTTAGGCGCTTAAAATATTTCTTTCACACTCAGGCAATGAATGCCTACTAATATTACTGGGTGTTACCCAATGGTGGATGCACGAAATTGTACCTTTAATTGGAGCGATTTCGATTTCGACAATTCCACGATATCAAATCGAAACGATTTCCAGAACAGCCTAATAATGTTATTTATTCTCCACAAATAGAAATCTTACAATAAAAAAAATTTGTATTCAATTTTAATTATATCTTACTTTGTGATTCAAAGTTTGGGGCTTTAGTTTAGTATTTTTTTATGCGATAATCTTTCGAACGTAGCTCCTGCATAAAAACAAGATTGAGTTTATTCGCATATAAAAAATGCGTTACCAAATGAGTAAAAAATATACCACCTTTTAACGTTTTCAATTAAAATCAATAAAAGTCATATCAAGTTGTTTTAATTTTATTTTTATGTGGTATCAAACATTTTTATTAGTTAGCTTTACATGTAAAACTTTACATTCACTTTTCCTTTGGTTACTTGCTTATTATTTATATATGTATGTATGTATGTACGCTATGAATGTATGTATTTATGTATGTATGTTTGTATGCATTTTATCTACAAATACGTAGACTATTATCGTAAATTATCATAATTATACAAAATTAACTTAAAATATTTATTTAATACAATAAATGGTTATAAATTCTTAAACATTAGTTATTTAATATGCATAAATGGCTCCTTATATTATTTATGATGATTTTCGAGTTCGTGTTTATTCGGATAATTTATGAAGATCTGCGTAGTTGACTATGGCTCTATGTAGGAACTCGTATTGTGCATATGTGTCAATAAGCCTTGATCTTTGAGACCTAATTTTCCTAACTGTTGTGCAAATATCCACGCATCGTTCGGTTCTTAACTGTTGAACTAAAATACACATAGCAACAAATATGGAACTGCGATCTGTGCCGAAACTGCAATGAACAGTTAGAGGTGATTTGTAACCCACATTTTTTTCTCTGTTGTGATGATTTAATGCTTGATCAACTAATTCTATAATACCACGACATACTTCTGGCACTTCTCCTTCGACCGTTGGCCACCCATTATATTGGAATTGAGTCACTTTTATTGTGTCATTAATTTTACAATTTGTAACATTAAATTCTCTTCTCGTATAATAAGGGCAACTTTCACTTTGTATGTACTTCACAAGAATGTGTTCAAATTGAATTTCATCATCTGCCCAGTATCGTGGACATCTTCTAGTACCTTCGCCAATCTCTGATAACATAACTATAGTCGTTATACTTTGCTCTGATACCATTCTCCAAAAATCTTCCTTTGTATTTTCTAAAGGATCTTGAGTAATAATGAAGTTTTCAGAGTTATCATATCCCTCAATAAAAGATGCATTTATATACGTTGAATTTTCTTTATGCGGAAGTGGCGATAATATTACTCGATTACGATCGTATGGTATAACCAGTTCACTTCTATTCTTCAATGCATTTTGTTCGGTGTCACCGACAGAGCAAGATTTATTAGTTTCATCAATAATTGTTTGCAATTTTTCGAATTCAATTTCCAATTTGCATTTACCATCTTCAGATTTTAGCTTCAGAAGTTCAACAGCATTTGTCAACCCAACAGCATTTATTTCTGTATTCCCCAAATGTGCTGTGTCCAGTAGAGCTCGATACAAGAAAATGTATTGTTTTAGGGATTGCACCAGAAAATTTCTCTGATGTCGTAAATCGCATACAGTATTGAAAATTGAAACTTGATCTTCTTCATCTAGCTGCTGCAACAAAGAGTCCAAAGCAACCAAAGTACCAGTACGACCAACACCAGCACTGCAGTGAACTAAGATTGGACCACGCTGTACTGAATAGACCACATTTATATGACGAATAAATTTAATTAGAGCCTGTGGATGTTCCGGTGCCATAAAATCTTTCCAAACTAGATAATGATATTGTGTAATCTGGCGACTTTCTTCTTCGTCCTCATTCACTGAGTTTCTTTTAAATATATCTAAGGTTCTTACTAAGTAGTCTCCACTCTTTTTTTCGGAAATAAATTTTACATTTATATCGCCATATGGTTTCAAGTCCATGATTTTTTCAGGCCAATATTTTGCGCATTTAGTTTTATTATATTCTTCTAGATTAGTGAGCATTACAATTATTTCCAAGTGTTGCTCCCATATCATTCGCCAAAAATCATTTATGGTTGACTCCATTGGTCCCTGGGCACAAATGAATTTCTTTCTCTCTTTGTATCCAATAACAAAGTTTGCATTAATATAATCAGATCCATGTATACCATTTATTTGCGAAAGTTTAACCCTTGTTTGATCATACGCTTTTATATCCGGATAACGATTTTTTGGAGCATTCTCTTTTAAATCAGAATTTTTCGTAGTTCTATCACTGAATCGATTAGGTAGCATTTCGTATTCTCGAAGAAAACCATAATCTGTGTCTTTGTGTCGATTTTTATAAGCCATATACAAATCAGTTTTATGAATAGGGCCAATATCTGCAACCTTCCCATTAGCTGTGCCAATAAAATGTCTGTGACTATTTGCTCTCCCACCAAAGAGCACCCGACTTAAGGAATCTCTTAGACTAATTACTTCTTCTGCACTGCCAGTATTTTTTGTATTCACACGGAAGACGAAACATAATATGAGTAAAAATACCAAAACGACTCCAATCAAAATAGCCAGAAACAGTATCACTATATTTAATATGACCGTGACCTCGTCTTCAGTAGCAATTTGGCCTGCTGCAGTTCCTGGTGTAATGACTTCAAAGTAGCTGCTGTATGCCTTCAGCAAAGATGTTTCATTACGGATTATAACTTCTAAATACCCACTGTAGTTGCTGTTAATGTCGATTTCCCCATCAAAAGCTTCATATATATCTTTACCCGACATTTTTTCATTCGATTCTGTTGTACTCATAGTGTCTTCATTTAATATCTTAAGATTTCTAAGATTTGTGAACGACATTTCTGAAGCTTCTTCGGTTAGGTTTCCAGCATTTCTTTCTTCATGTTTACCTGGAGCGATAGGTTTGGATGATGCTCTTTTAACTGGAGGTAGATTATACGCGACCTTTTGAGAAGAAAAATTCATATCTAAGCACTGACGACAATCATTATCCACATCATCAGCTTTCAAGCCGTCATTTTCGAAGAAGCGTTTTCCGTCACCAAGAAAAATTTTGGATTGAAAATTATTACCCGAAAACATTTCAGCAAGATATACACCCCCAACGGTGTTATTGGCTGCATGAACATCTTGATAAGTAGAGATATTTAGTTGATTAGGCGGCGGCAATTCTGCATTGTTATTTTTCATACGAATTAAATATAGGCGATAGCAGCATATCGGGCCATTTCGTTCGCTTATTCGAGGTATAAACGCTTTGAGGACGTATTTTTCATTGGTTAATCGCAACTGAGTCCATATTACTCGACTGATAGATTCTGGCACTGTTACCGGCATCGTACATTTTCCCATTGCCGGTTCTCCAGTTTTACGATGCCGAGTTATAGCTGACACCGTTACTGTATAGTTAGTGTTTGGAACAACGCCATCATAAGTAGTATGATAATTGGGTTCATCAATGCGTCTAATTTTTGGACCCCACGTTTCGTTAAGCAATCTTCCATTCAGTCTGTAAGTAGCTATACCCTCTAGTTGTATTTGATACGATATAACCTTTCCGTTTGGTTTTTCGGGATGGTTCCATATAATATCTACTGTGTTAATATTTGATACATTATGATGAATGCACTGAACGTAAAGACTTGTTGGTTTGGAAGCAATTCCATCCATTGTAGTACCATTTACAACATCTGACCAAGGACCACATAACTTTGTTAAATCACAGCAAGCCCGCACCTTGAATTCATATTCAGTAGCCGTTTTTAGATTATCGAACATGTAGGGAAGATTTCGAGAATTTTGTTGATATACAGTCTCTTCAACTATTTTTGGTACTTCGCCAGCTTCGGAAACCACTAGTTCATAGTATTGTACAAATGATATTAAATCTAATGGTGGGGGATCCCATCCAATAGTTATTGTCGACGCGGTGCTTCCTGTAGTCTTAACTTTTGGTATAAAAATAGGCTCCTCTGCTAAAGTTCGTATTGGAGTCGGATATTGAAAGGGAGCACCATTGCCAATACTGTTCTTAGCAGACATACGCAGTATATAGCTTGTGTTGGGAAAAAAGTTTTCAAGCACATACGATGTATTTCCGCCACCAATTACGTCTTTATAATATGTAAGTTCAGGATTTCCCTCTTGCAGATACTGAATGAAGTATTTCTGAACAGGGTCATTGCCATCGTTAACGGTCCAGTTTAAATAAATTTTGCTTGCACCTACTGCTTTAACATATTCAATATTTACTTTTGGGACATCCATTACCAACAAAGCAATATTTTTCCTTGTCACCTCCTCTCCATTGGAAGCAAATAAAACACATGCGTATGACCCATTTTCTTTTTTATATACTTCTGTTAATTCAAGAGTATAATTGACATGAGTTGCATTTATTTGCTCAATATTCGAGGACTGATCGAGAAAATCAAATGTATTTTCATCTTTAAGCCATTTCAGTTCTTTTTCTAGTGCCGCTGATTTGGGATACATTTCAATAACACAGAAAAATTTTACTGGATTTCCAATTTTTTGTTTTACTTTTAGTCCATTAACTGCCGTAATACGTGTTTCCAACGAAGGCTGAATAAACACCTTTTTGAGTAAGCCGGTATCTACAGATTCGCATGTATACAAACCCTCATCAGAAATTTGTATATTTGAAATAGACAATGTTATCTGATAAAGTTCTTGCCTCTCGGATATTTCATTTGTGTTATTATCGGTTTTTTCAATAGACATGGAGTAGCGCGAACTATTTGTCTCAAATTCAAATGGTTTGTCTTTGAACTTCCATGTTGAGTTTTTATTACTTGAAAAGCAATTGATAGTAAAATTTTCACCCACTGGGACTTTTATCAGACCTTGTGTTTGCTCATTCTCGTTTTCACATTTTACAATAGATACACTTAAGTATAGGATATTCACCGATGCCAAAATTAATAAAATCTGGCGCAAGCAAATGCAGAATGTCATTGTTGGTATTAATTTTAGTAAATAGTTTGATTTGAATGCACTTTTATTACAATATCTGCTTTTTCTTTAATATCAATATATAAAAATTTTAGATTATATTATAATGAAAATAAACAATTATTTTTTTGCCCAAAATTTATGTTGTAAAGCAGTGGATTATTTTAGTACTGAATACCATAGACACTGAATATGTTTGTGAGTATTCATCAACAGGGATGGTAAGCTTTCTGTATTTCAACCAATGCTGGCCACCGAGAGAAATGCATTCGCGTATGTGTATTCATTTTCATAAGAAGCCTACTGCTGTTCGGCACTCTGATACCACTTTGGCCAGTGGTAATTTAGACCCATGTATAACAAGGAGTCAAAAGCTCCTTGAGTGTCTATGTGCACAGAAAAGTGACAATTTATGTATTTGTATATATATACAGCTATCCATTCCTGGTAAAGAATAACCAAGAAAAATATCAAGTAGCCGAAAATACCGGTTTCTTACATCTCTAGGCTGTATACATTTTGTACAATCTACATACATATTTACATACATACGTAAAAGAATATCGTTAATAACTGACTTATTAATCATCGCCCAGCCCAAACGCCAAAAGTCGTAAGTTCCACTCCCGCCAAGTAGACCAATTAAAAAATTATTGCTAAATTAATTATTTTTGGGGGGTAAAAGAGTCATGTTTCAATTTCCTTGACATATGCATATATACGTACATATGGATATGTGCGTATGGATGTACATACGTATGTATAATCTCTAACACTACGTGGGAACGGATACATATCGTCGGGTGGTTACTGTTTTGCCGCAATAATAGTGTATTCCTAATATACTGTGCGGCAAACCAGTAACCACCCCACGATATATAGATAAATGTCATTTCCTATTAACAAACGCAAGGCACCGAATAAAGGCGAAACATTTGTCCAATTTTAAATAAATATATGTATGTATGAATAATTATGTAAAAAATAATATACATACGTATCCAAATACTTATGCAGGCACATTTTCCTGAATTACAAAAATTTTGAACTTCAATTTTGTTTAAAAAAAGCAGTCCCAAGAATCGCCAACAAATCGCCAGAAAATTCGCCAAATCAAAGTGAAAAAGCGTCATATCTGACAACTCTGGTGCGGTAGTGTGTGAGCAGTGAACGAAGCCGATCGGCTGTGAGCCGGCGGACGCCACGACCAGTCATTTTTGACGAGCAGCAGCCGTTGCCAACATATATATGTGGCTAATTTCGGCTTCGGCTTGGCCACTTTTTTTTTCAAAAAAGCCCCTTTTTGAAATCAAAGGAAAATGATGTACCCGTTTCTGAGATTTTGTTGAAGTTACGTCGGTTGGTTATTGGTTTGCTGCACACATAATGCATTTTGAATATACTGTGCCGCAAACCAACCGACGATTAGCAGACAAACACTAGACGCTGACGGATTTATTTGGCGGCAGCCGGCACCAAGGGTTCTTAAGCGCATGCCGACTCTTAGCCGCCGCCGTAAACATTTTTGGCCAGCCGACAACAAATCAGTATTTTTTGATACTATAAAAAAATTATAGTTTTCCTTTAAACAAGTTTATATTTTTATTTATTATAAGCATAATAAATGTAAGGCCAAAAGCTTAAAAAATTAATATAATTAATATATTTAAAATTTTAAACAAATAAAAAATGAAATAAACTACCAACTATTATAGTTATTTGCTTTCTTAACTTTTACGCTGCCTGGATTTTTGTATTTTATTTCGGAAAAATTTTTATATGAATGATTTCTATGCAAAACTGGAATACATATTTTGAATAATGACTAACTCCGATTTTATAGCCGCAGCCTTAAGCGCGGAAGAAGAATCAAACTCAAAATACAACACAAGACTTTGTTGTTGTGAATATTTGGACGAGCATCAAGAAAGAAATCACTTATTGGCCTGCTGTTGTAATTGCCAGGACGTTGATTTGGCCTTCACCAATTTTATTACGTGTCAAAAAATTAATAATCAAGTTAAAAATAATATGCTTTTAACATTCCAGGATAGATTGCGTATACCATGGCGTGGTGGTGCAAAACGTATTTCAATGGAAGCGGTAACACCGGGTATAGTATATCCTTTGGTTATTGGACTGGCAGCTTTGAACGAGGTAACATCATACATTATGTTGGGGGCATGCATAATATTTCTGGCGTACGCTCATCACTTTGTAAAACGTAATCACGTCAAAACAAAATTCTTCTTTATATGGACTATATGGTCAGTGGTGTATATGATTCTGGGATTAGAATTTGCTTTACCCTTGTTGGAGCTTTTGCCAGAAGAAAACTTTATTTTGGTAGTTATGTCTTGCATAACAGTATATTTGGTATGGTTGACACGCAAACATTCATTGACATCTCATGACTCGCCATCCAGATCAACTGAGGATGATTTGGCTGATATTTCTGAGGCTACCGCTGCTGAAGAGGAGGAAGAAGCTGCTGCTCATACAGCATTGTTAATAGATAGTGATTCTCCATGTAAATCTACGAACAATCGTGGATCAAATCAATATCAAACAAATATGTGTCACAGCTGTCGGAAATATGTCTCAGCTCGCACTATACATTGTTATGCTTGCAATGCTTGCATTATGATGCATAGTCATCACAGCTATTGGTTGAACTGTTGTATTGGCCAGTATAATCTACGATATTATACGGCCAGTATGATTGTGGCCATTTTATCATTAGCATTTGGTGTCTACTTGACCCTTACCGCTATATGTCATCCATTGCTTATTGGACGCATTTGGAATATACCCGTCACAATGCCCGACGACTGCAGTGAAGTTTATGATGAATATACTTTAGGAATATCTTTCGTTTTATCAATATATGCCATTATTATGGTAATATATCAAATATTTTCATTGCTGTTTCAGTTAATTAAGTGTACTCGAGACCCAGTGCACTTCATATTTGGCGATATATCGCAACCATTTTCGAAAATTTATAAAAAATTGAGTGCATAAATTAATTATGTACATAATACTATCTTGGCATAATACAAGATTTTAAAACAATTGCAATTGAATATACAATTTCTTGGCTAGGAAGCCGAATTTTTTTAGTCAGTTTACAAAATATTGCTAAACGTTTCGTAGTATTAAATACAGAATTAAGTAGTATGTATATTTTCAATTAAACATATTTTTAAATTTACTTTATAGATATGCACAAGCCTATTATTATAAATAAAATACGGTATCCTAATGCATAAATATACATACATATGTAATTGTTTTAAGAAACTTTATTTGACGTCATAATTTTATTTTTTAAGTAAAATTGATTTGCTGGGGGTTAAGCATGTCTATATGCATTTCATTGGTGCTTTATCATATCATCAATAGACTTCAACCTCTCATTTTGAACAGTCACAAACCTACTGCGCTTATTTTATTATTTAGGTTTTAAAAATATTTGTGAACTCTCGAATGGTTTTTGAAAGTATGCATAGGATAAAAGGTTTGTGACTGTTCAAAATTTGAAGTCTACTTATGGTTTGGTTGAGCACCATTGAAATGCATATACACATGCCTAACCATCAGCAAATAAATTTCACTTATTATTACTTTTTGTTTGAAATAAGTGGAATTAGTGCTAATATGACTGCTATACATTTATTTACTCAGAACATTTTACATCGCAATAGTAGTTGCATACTTAAAGCTAACAACGAATAGACATTTCGTCACCTAAAATCCAAGAGGCCACAATTACAATTTTTTTTTTTTTTTTTGTTGATATATTTTAAAGAAAAAAGTTTAAAATTTTTGTTTCACAGTTGCATTTTATTTCTCATTGAAAATTTTTTTATTCATATATACGAGTAAAAATTTGTTGGCATGTATATTAATTATAATTAATTAATTAATTATGTTAATTAAATCAGATTTGTTTAAACAAGGCGATTATAAATTTTTTCTGTTAGCTACTTCCTCTTGAATTTAATTCATATTAAATGGGTCACCTATTTGAAAAACAAAAATGTTGAAAATTTTTAAGCAAATTGTTCTCATTTATTTCTGTTGGGAACCACTTTTCATTTAATTATTCGACCAGCCCAAAGTGTGTAAAAAGTGCAATTCGAACTTCTGAATTGTGAATGAGTAAAAAATAGATTTCGTTTAATTTGTCTTATGTTGAATTAATAAATAAGTAATAATAAGTAATATTAGAAAAACCAGAGAAAAGCTTCTACTGTATGTTGTATTTAATAGATTCCGTTGTAAAAAATATTTATAATTTACTTGATTATTAATAATAAAATATAGTGGAAATAACTTTAAGTACATTCTTTAAATAATTTCCATTTTTAATTTTTGATAGGAGAATTTTATTTTGAATGCTCATTGATTGGCAGGTTTAAATTAAAATTTTTGTTTGTTACTTGTGTTTTTAAACTGTTTATAAAATATGGTGACGCTCATAAAATTGAGACGGAAGTACATTTTTTTTCGAGGAAGTGTTACAGACTTCTATTGTGTATTTTTATTAATCAAGTCGCAAAAGTTTGAAACGCGCGTGACCTTTAGTGGAAAATTCATTCCGTTGATTAAAACCTATTAACAATATTTGCTGTAACTTAGCAAGAGAAATTACTTCCTTTATATCTGTGCAAAAACGAAAAAGTGCTCAAGTCGAGATAAGCAAATTTCGAGTTAATGGTACCCCCCGTAATCTGCATATTTGAAAGTGCCCCTGGTCAAAATCTCAATTCATTTGTGTGATTTTTTAGGAAGTTATAGCACTATGACTTTGAACTTATCTTTTTTAGGCTTTATATCTCATTTGGAATAATAGCTTAATGTAGGTTATAGTTTAATATATTTCAACTTAAATGTATTAATTATAGTGCGTAGAATGATGTTTGCTTAAAAAAATTAAGCTTAACAGAGAATTTACCAATTTAACCGTAAAATAAACTAATTTCGACTTTAAAGTTTAAAAGTGCTCCCCTGCAAAACAGTAAAATATGACTTAAGTACTTTTTCCTTATTGCCACAGATATAACTGTGGTTTTCATTGCTAACAACGTATGTTATATACATATGTACCTTTTAATAAGCTTCAAAAAGAACTTTTTTACCGATTTTTGGACATACGATGTTATTAATGAAAACCACAGATATAATGTAGATACAGAATAAAGTCTTCAACTTCAGGAAAATCGCTGACAAATTAATCAAGCCCATAATAACATCGACGGCAGTAACTTCAAATGCTCTCTAATTTTTGTTTTATTTTCTTTTGTGCTTATTAACCCCCGTCTAAAAAAGGGGTGTTATAAGTTTGTAGTGTGTGTCTGTTTGTCTGTGTATCTGTTCTGTGTGTCTGTCTGTGGCCGCGTACAGGCCAAACGGCTGGACCGATTTTCATTTAGTTTTTTCTGTTTGAAAGATGACTTACTTGATCGAGAGGGTTCTTAGCTATGTTTGAAAAAAATCGGTCCAGCCGTTTAGAAAATATAACATCTTTTCTGAAACAAGTCGGTGGTTTTTAAAATTTTTAATTTTTGTTATCTTTCGTTTTCTTTAGTTTATACACTAATCGTTTTTTGTTTGAAAGAATTTATTTTTCTTTGTAGTTTTGTTTAGACTTGTATCGAACTCTTTCAGTAGCTCGTTTTTGACACAAACCTGTGATCAAACCCATTTAAATTACATGGGTTTGATCATTGGTTTGTGTCAAAAACGAGCTACTGAAAGAGTTCGATACAAGTCTAGTTTTGTTTACAAAATGTATGGAATTTATTGAAAGTATGGTAAATTTTTTGTGAGAATGATAGACTTGTATCGAACTCTTTCAGTAGGTCGTTTTTGACACAAACCAATGATCAAACCCATGTAATTTAAATGGGTTTGATCACAGGTTTGTGTCTAGACTTGGGTCGAACTCGTTCACTAGTTCATTTTTGCCACAAACCAGTGATCAAACCCATGTAATTTAAATGGGTTTGATCAGTGGTTTGTGGCAAAAATGAACTAGTGAACGAGTTCGACCCAAGTCTATTTGTGTCAAAAACGAGCTACTGAAAGAGTTCGATACAAGTCTAGAGAATGAACATTGATATGTGAGAGTATAAGAAAAAAGCTCTCAAAATAAAATAGATTCTATCTCACGACCGGTTTCTGCGGCAGTTTTTTTGTGTCAATTTGTATGGAAAATGTGTTGAAGCCGGTATTCTGTTTAATCATATAAAATGAAATTTTTTACTCCAGTGTGTCTACTCTATAATTCGAAACGAAAGCAAATGCCCTAAATTAGACTTGGGTCGAACTCGTTCACTAGTTCATTTTTGCCACAAACCACTGATCAAACCCATTTAAATTACATGGGTTTGATCATTGGTTTGTGGCAAAAATGAACTAGTGAACGAGTTCGACCCAATTCTACCCTAAATTGTAATATTAATAACATACAAATTCGAAAGATTTTTCTTTGGTTTCGAAATACAGAGTAGACTGGATGCGGAAACGAAATATATGTGTTCATAGCTGGTTTTAAAATTAGAAATTACGTAACGGATAATTTTATTGGAAAATAAGGGTTAAGCAGCTGTTTTTTGCAGTGCATCTATAACCCTCATTAACAAAAGACAGCTGCTGTCTATTACACAAAAATATTTTCTTTTCATCGAAATGTCCCAAATTAGAAGTGAAGTAATTTTCTTATAACTGCATATTTTAAAACAATATATTGAAAAGGTTATGATGTTTATTAAAGGTGTTGAATGCATTTAAAAAACTACACCGTACGAGGCAGTTAATATTTGCTGGAGATGATAGGGCCCTAGAAGCTGGGCGAAAAGAAATAAATGTCCGATTCAAGACTAACAAGACTGAGACCAATTTGGAAAATATTAAAAAGGTACGTATCTACAAACATGAAATTTAAATGTAATTTAAATGGGTTTGATCACAGGTTTGTGTCAAAAACGAACTACTGAAAGAGTTCGATACAAGTCTACTTTTTTGTTTTTTTTTTTGTAGAAATTGAAAAACAACCCTATTTACTACTATTGTATACTATAGACTTGTATCGAACTCTTTCAGTAGCTCGTTTTTGACACAAAGGAATGATCAACCCCATGTAATTTAAATGGATTTGATCATTGGTTTGTGTCAAAAACGAGCTACTGAAAGAGTTCGATACAAGTCTAGTATACTTACGGTGACCATAATTTTTAAATCAAAATACAGAACAAGGAAATATTTAACAAACAGCAACTAGAGTACAAACAAGCTTACAGATATATTAAACATATTCAATCCATGAAAGATTTATTAAATTTTTATTTTTTTGGTAACAACAAAATTAAAGGAAAAATTAACAAAAAGAAAAATTCAAAAAGTAACATAACAATGTAATCATAACGCTAATATACATATGAATGCATTTATATGTATCTATGTATATCAGGTGGGCAAATCTGTGATTCTAAATGAAAGAAAATGCTTTCGAATGTACACGTTATAAACATACAAATTCGAAAGTATTTTCTTTCGCTTCGAATTACACAGTAGACCCCAGTACAAAAAATTAATAGCTACATACATAGTTTCTGGACATTATTACTACATAAGTTGTAAAAACTATAAAATTAACATTTACTCGTTACATATCAAGAGTATTAAAAAAGTTTTAGATTTAGATACAAAAAAACTAATTTTGATATTTGAATGTGGAATAAATTTGTTTTCCAAATATTGATTTTCTTTTAAATATTCTTAAAACTCAGTACAATTTAAATCATAGTTTGATTTAGTAATTAAAAACGCTTTGATAGTATCCATCTTCATTTAAGATTTTTCACTGGTCCATATATTATTTAAAACAGAAAATACTCTTTCTGTTGGAGCATTGAAACCAGTTAAACATAAACTGAATTCGACAACTTTCAACTTATTTTGGAAACTTATGTCTCTTTATTTAAAATGTTTAAAAATTTTTACCCACCGCTCTTCTGCAGATTTTTGATTCTCATTCTATTCCATTAATTTTTCTAAAGAGGTGTATCTTTTAACAATAGTTAATTCATCAAATAATTCGGTGTCATTTATGTTTAACTCATTTCTTTTATCCATAATGAAAATAAAACTGGATTTAACGTAGGAGTTTCAACTTCTTGGTAGGCAGTATACCATTGATTTAAGTACTCAATAACAAAAAAATAAAAAATAGGTATTTCCTTTCTACGTTGTGGGATTTTAAACTTCAGTTCATTAATAATGAGACAGACCTCAGTCATACATATTTTGTTGGACTCAATCTGCGTTATATAATCATGAAATAAAGTAGCTTGACAATGAACGAAGAAAAGCCAGGCTCCTGAAGCGGTATCGACAAAAATAAGATTTAAAAAATAAGATGTCACTAACACAGACAAATTTCATATTCACGATCTCAAGGAAAAAAAATTAAGGAAAGAAAACTCATGTTGTTTCTGTATTTTTATAGAACTGCGGCATTTGCATAGTTGATATATCAAGCCCTTTTTCAATGTTGATTAAAATAGTATTGTTGCAGGAGCTGCGTTAATTTTTTAAATGCAGTTTGAGTCATGGAAATACAGAACAAATACTGAACAGTAAATAAAATACAGAACATTTCAACGTTATTTCCTAAGGAATAATTTATACAGAACAGAACTCTCAAATACAGAACTGTTCTGTATAATACAGAACGGATGGTCACCGTAAGTATACTACTTGCAAACTCTTTAATGAGTAAAACTTTAAATAAACATACATGCATGAGTTGAATCAACATGAGTAGTATAAGTATTTTCCTCAAATTGTAAAGGGCTTTGGACACGATCAAAATGCTTGCTGTCAAGTTCGTGTACGTGTGCTTGTCGGCTTGATGTTACCATGCTTGATGCCCCACCAAGCATTCATTTTTATTTTGATTTTGTGCTGTTCGTTTGGTTGAAAAAACTTTATAAAAATGTCTTAATAAAGAAATTCAATAACAATAATGGCAGCACTGCTTACAAAAGAAGAAGAAAGCAAAATAAGAAAGTTCTAACACTTCTTTTTTCTTCACCAGTCAAATTTATGTTTTTCAATTCCGATATTTTGGGCAACGGTTCATAATGGAAATATAATTATAATGACCATTTGTACGCGCTTGATGGGGTAACAATATACACGCATTAACAGCAAGCATGCCGACAATCAAATTTTTTTGATTTACCATCAAGCATCGTTGGTGTCACACATACTGACAGATTTTCACTCATACTATAACCAATCTCAGCAAACATTTTGACCGTGTCTAAACCCCTTAAGTCAAACTGAAGTGATTTATGAGTGTGAGTGTGGATGACTTTGATGTTGACGTAGCATTCATATTTATTTCAACCTATAAGCATTAAACACATTCACCACAGCAGGCTACACGAACACACGACTTCAAATGCCGCTAGCAGCATTTGTCGCAACGTAGCCGGCTACTTAATTATTTTGGAGACGGCAGCAGCACCATCTGCAGTTGATATTCAAGTACAAATAAATAGTTCAGTATTGCCATTTTTATATGTTTTGCATTTATATAAATTAATTACTCTTTTAAAATGTACTTATTTCACGTAAAAGTACAAAAACGAATAAATTTATTCTTAACATAAATTTTTGGATATTATTTCTGTTAAATGATATGAAATAATTGTACAAAATCATTTATTCCACATTTTGTATTATACTGGCAATACTGAATTTTCTCACTGTAGCCAAAGAAATAGAAATTAGTTTAATTGGACTACAACGACAAAATCAGCATAGACAACAACCTGTCGCCCTGTTGCCTTCAAAAGAATTATTCTCATATAAACATGTGTATTCTATCCTTGACATTTGGTAGTCGGTAGCTTGCTGTGGTGAATGTGTTTAACTTGGGAGCCACACGTTCAATTTTTGACTTTCAATTCCATTAAATTTTCAATACACTCACACTTTTTTCACTAACACAATCAAACTTTTTGAAATGAAAACTAGATTGATATCAAATTCACCTATCCATTTATATGGCAATTTAGTTTTCAATTTGAACGGCTGGTCACAGCACACATTGATTGAAGCTACAAATTTTTTAAATACCACCGACGAAGAAGGTGGTATTTAAAAAATGGAATTGATTAGCAATTTGTTTCACAGCTATCAACTTCAAAGAATTTTGACACAATATGTGTGATGGAATTGAAAGTGATTTATTGAACGTGTGGCTGCAGTGTAATGCAATACCTATAAATCAATTTCATGGCGAGTATGAGTAAATCAGAATAGTTGATTTGAAATGATGTCTACTCACTTACATTTAAAATTTTATGAGTCAGTATGAATAGCGAAAACATGACTCATTGCGCTTCTCTGTTGTAGATGCTGCAATTGGCCTTAGATGTAGACAAAGAGTTACGCACAAATGTCATACAAGCCAAAAAGAAAGACGAGGATGTTTATGGTAAGTTATTGACAATGACAAGTGGTTGATGTTAATGAAAACAATATATTTACATAATTTAGAATTGCGTATAACTCCTGAAACAACACGTCTGGACAATTTTCCATTCAATCCTGATGCTGCAATAACATCGCCACGGCGTAAAGGCAAAGGTTGTGATAAAGCAAAAACAGATATATAGTTTTATTCTCTATTGTTATTAAAATATTAGGAATAATAAAAACATACAATCTTATTTAATTTATTTCTTGTGTTTTTTAGACTTAGTTTTCTTTGATTTGTTCTTTTTAACTTTCCTTAGTTTTCTTCTTCGTTCTTCTTCCGTGGAACTATTTGATTCGCTTGAGCTTGTTTCAGAACTCTCCGATGAAGTTTCACTACTCGAGGAAGATTCATCACTGCTTTTTGTTTTATGCTTGGATTTCTTGACGTTTTTCTTATCCCTTTTGTGTTTTTTTGAAAATCTCGAACAATATTCTTTCTTATGATCTGGTAAGTTGTCGATCTTTTTTATTTGTGTGTGATCATAGTTAATTCGCTGAGAATATGTATTAGTTTTTTTAGAGTCATACTTGTCATATTGGTTATCCTTATGTACATGTTTTCTATTTACTGATCTACTGCTCTCGTCTTTATCCCTTTCCCTTTTCTCAAATGTGCTGCGTGAACTATATTTTTTTCTATTGCTTTCGTCTGAGTGCCTTTCTCTTCTTTCGGATGATCGATGCCTTGACCTTGATCTATAATTTCGTCGATCTTTACTTCGGTCCCTATAACGTTCTTCCCAAGCTCTTTGCTTTTCTGTAGACATACTCGACATTCGATTTTTTTCTCGCGATAGGGACCGCGATGCTCTTGCAGTATTCCCTCTACCTTTTGCAGATGAATTGAAATTTCGTTTTGTATTGTAATCTTTGCTTGTACTGCCATATCCTTTTCTTCCTTTTTCTCTTAAATTATTAAAATCTAATAGTTTGCTATCACCCTCAATACCTCTTCCTTTGCCTCTCCACTTTACTTTAGATACAGATTGTGAGAAATCCACATGTATGCGCCGATCATCTATTAAAACATTGTCCATTTTGAAATATGCCGCTTCACAGGAGTTTTGTTCTTCAAATTCTACGAATGCGTATTGCAAGGAATCACCAGTTTTACGATCTCGAATAACTTCGCAGCCTTTTACTTTTCCAAAACGGCTAAAGATTATTTCCAAATCATCGTCAGTTGTGACAGGGTTTAGCTTGCAAACAAACAAAACGTTTTCTGGAGGTGCCACTTCAGCATCTGGTAGATCACCAACAATTTCCAAAATTGTTGCTCTAGCTTTGGCTTCCCGTTCTGCCAACATTTCTTGAATTTCCTCAGTGCTCTTGCCTTCTGTGTCATCAATATCTTCATCAGCGGCAATACGTCCATTTCTCAATCTTTCAGCACTTGGCGAAGGTGATCGACTAGGTCCACTAAATCCTCTCGGATCCGGAAAAGGATCTTCTAATATAACCGTATGCGTAATTCGTATGTCTTGATAAGGTCGAAAGCTTTCATCTACTATGGCTTCATTTAATTGCCTCAGTATATTATGACCCTCTACAACTTCACCAATAACACAATGCTGACCATCCAACGATGATAAGTTTTCACCAAGAGTAAAGAAAAACTGACTTCCGACTAATTGCTTTCCTGCACCAACTAAGGACAAAAGTCCGGCAGTAGTATGATGAATTTTTGGTAAGCTTTCAGCTTCAAAAAATCTTTTATGATGTCCTTCAACGACTCCCCATATTGAACTTCCGCCATCACCAACTCCAGTTGGATCACCGGTTTGTGCAATGAAACCTTGTTCTATTGTGTGAAAAAGATTGTAATTGTAATATTTCAATTTACACAATTTTATAAAATTCAAGCAAGCCACTGGTCTTTCTTCGGTAAACAGATCAACGGTAAGATCACCTATTGTTGTTTCAATTACCACGGACATTCTTTCCAAAACGTTTACAAATTTGTACTTTTTATGACCAATAATAATAATTTTATTGTAGAGTATGTTAAATATCCCATCTCTTAGAATCAGTGCTGCCAGATTAATATTTTGAAAATAGAGTATGTTGTTTTTAGAATATGTTAAATAAAAACCGCTTTTTAAGCCCCAGTCCAAATTTTAAAATTTTGTTGCAGTAACTTTTTATTTTTTGATTAAAAAGATAGAGAGAAGAGTACAAATATATATATTTCTATATAAACACTCTTCTACATATTCAAAAATTGCTGCATCAAAAATTTATTTAAAAAGTTGTAGTGTTGTTCTAGTTTGGACATTGATTAATGAAAACATGACCTCACTGCCGCGGTTTCTATTTGCAGTGTGACAAAAATTTACGTTTTTGACACCAAAATTTATCTTCTGTACATTTTTACATAAAATGGCGTCAAGACGAGAAAAAAATTTGTTATACTTCTCATATTTAAAATTTTTATGTGTCATCAACACGCTTTGTAACAAATATTCTCCATACATTTCTATTAGCATTAACGTATTTATTTTTTAGGGCATATCCAGTTAATGTTCCTTAATACAAATCCCTCATTTGCTAAAAATTCACAATTCAAAATAATTATTTCACCAGAAGACGAGTTTACAGTTTTTAATTTACATACAACTAAATGGAAAAAAAATTTACTTTTCTCTTAAGAGTTGAGTATACAAGATATTTGTTTGAAATTTTTACACGATTTAAAAAATAGGTCATATGAATAAAAAAGTATTTGCTTATTACTTAAAAGTGTGTTTAAAAAACAAAAAACACATACGTATTTAGGGTTTTAAAACAAATGTTTAAGTAAAAATCAAATATTTATTTCTATTCACACTACCCAATAACATGAGAATTAATTTTACATTATTAGATCAAATTTCCAATGTTTCGAGTTATGATGTTGTTTTAATAAAAGAGCGATTTAATATAACGGTGAAAGTATGGCAAGCCTATTTTTAACAGTGTTGCTAGTTTAGGGGACTTGTCTCCAAATTGGGGACTTTTTTTTTAGCGAATGGGGATGAAAATTTCATATTGGGGATCTAGGGATTTGTTGGGAATGATAACTAGATTTTAAGGGATATTTTGGGGATTTTTTATAACCGATGGTAACAAGAATGATTTTTGAGCTAAGAAATGTGCGCCTGACAAGTCTTAAAATGTGTGTTACTATTCCTAGTGAATGGTTTCTAATAAATAAGAAGTATCAAGGCAGATTAACCAATAAAGCTGTCTTTACATGGTAATACAATGTATTACGACATGTCAAAAAATGCTGTCGGTTATACAAAATCTTATCATGTAAAAGCAAAATGTATCGAGTAGGAGAGAATACGGATAGAAAATCTGACAATCGGTCGGTAAATGTTCATGTTCTAAACCATTTTAGAAACTTATGTGTTCTCATCACACCAGAGGAGTATTTTAAAGTAAACGTTGGCAGCATTAATGGTATTTATTAAAGGTGTTAACACTTTTCTAAAAACAACCAAAACCTAGTCATGAAATTTTTATGTTGTTTTTGTAAATATTGTACAATTGCAACCATCGAGTAGTTGAGGCACAACAAAACAAAACAAACAATAAAAAAACATAAAAAATTACATTTTGTGGTAAAGTTACATTGAAATTCTAAAATGTTTTCTCCAATATTTTTTTTATTAGTACATATTTTTTTTGCAATTTTCCAATTATTATTATTAACTCAACAGTTGAATATCTTTGCTTGCATTTTACTTATCGTATCAGTGTAAACATGAAAAATACCTACAACAGACTCTTGTTCTCTTTTTATTAAACACGGGGAAAATTTCATAATATTTTGATTCTACAAAGTAATAATAATAAGTAAGTAAGTAAGTAAGTAAGTAATACTTTGTATTACCATGTTAAGACAGCTTAATGAACACTACCAAAACAAAAATACCCAACAAAATGCAGAATGACTTGTTGGAATCACTTCTTAAAATAAACACAAAATAATTCAATTTGTTGTGACAAATTTAATCCTTCTGCTGAAATGCTAAATATTTTTAATAGAAGTAGTATGCACGACAAAGTTTCTGCGGCAGATGAATTAGAAGATTTCGATTCTGAAGTTTTTGAAATTTTTGTTAGAATTTTTTCATACTTGTTATACATACACTTGTTATAAGCTATGTGTAATTTTTCTTTACAAGTTTTATAAGTACAAATTAAATTAATATGAATGTAATTTTAGCTATCGATTTAAATGAATTTTATTGAATAAATGTTTAACAAATTTTGTCATTATATTTAAATTAAATTAAAATTTTTTATTTTTTTTCACAAAAGAAAAAATTTGAATCGAAAAAACTCAATTCGGAGATTTTCGGGGTTGACAAATCAGAATTGGGGATAAGCTATAGAAAAAAGCTGGCAGCACTGATTCTTAGTACTAAAAACACGAAATCAGCTGTAGTGAAAATTTTCTTTGGCATATTCAGTTGTACTTTGTGAGCTTTGTACGCGCTGCTAAATTAAAATTCCGGAAAATTGCCTTGATCTTTTGGAAAAATTAAGTTTGGAAAACTAGTTTACCTTCTCGGTTCTTAGATAAAATTGTACAAAAAATTAGAGGATAAGTGAGAATTTAAGCAGATCATATATTCCTTATCAGTTGTTGAACAAATGAAAAAAATCATACCATCTTTGCAAGAAAAACATGAAATTAATAAAAAGGGGCCGACAGCAAGGCATAGTAAATAATTAAATAAATAATTTTTCGAAGAAAATAAAGGTTTTTGGAATTAGTTTAGAAAGTGAAAATTCTATAAATACAATAACAACAAGTGTCTTTTCTGGACTTATTGTCATTGCAAACAAGAAAGAAATAATTTTGGCTGAAATGTGTATTCAACGAATACAATTGGAAACTGCAATTAATTGATTTGTATTTTTAAGTGTTTTATAAAACATTTGTGTAAATGAGCTACGCTTTGTTAAAGTTTTGTACTTAATTAATTAAATTTGTGTAAAGTTCTTATCTTAAACTGGCAACTATAAGTGAAAAATACAAAAAATTCTTCAACATGGAGGATGACGAAGAGGAAGAAATAACAGACATTAAATTGCAAATATTTCATAACACCGTACGAGAACACATTGTAAGTTGATTTCCTGATTTTCCAAGCATATAACCCAAATAAATAAATATTATACATATACATATATGTATATGCATATATGTATGTAAAAGTAAGTTTGAAATTTTATCGACATGTCTGTACTCAAAATCATTTACTTTATAAAATGTTACATTTCAAGAAACCACCACCGCCACTTTCTGCCTTGCTAACATAGATAATCCACGCTACACATTTAACTGGAGTTAGTTTTTACTTGCAGCTGCCATTTGAATTGAGATTTTCATAAGGTTTTGCGCCCTGGAAATCTGAAGCACTACAGTATTGCGAACGAATAAGTAAATGATAATAACGTTATTTATTACCTGATATTGCATATCCTCTTCTATAATTGATTAGTTACTTATGTACATTCATAAATATATAAGTACAAACATACAAAAGAACGTCATAACTCATAATGGATTTTTTAATTTAATAATTTAATAATGCGGAATTGATCCTCATATCGAACTTCACATAACAAAGTATATATGTATATATCCTCTATGCTTCATATTGTGCAAAAATTTCATACAAATATCTTCTTTACTCAAATCTTGAAAGCTACTTGTCGACGAGTTCATTTTTTTTATCGAAGAATATTCCTCGCAAGGGAGAAAATGTTACTCGAGATGATCCTTCTGTGAGATTCTTCCAAAACACAGCGAGATACTCCTACACACTGATTCAACTTTATGCAGAATATAATCCATAAAATAATAAAACACATAACAAATAAAGCAAAAAATATTAAATGTGAAAGTGAGTTTGTTTGTTTGCTATGCTTTCACGCGAAAACCACTAAACCGATTATGAAAGTTCTTTCACCAATAGGAAGCTACATTACCAGAGTCAAAGATAATAGGCAATTTTTTATCCGGTTCGGAACCGTGTTTTTTATATTTGGTACGGATTTTCAAAACGATAAACCGATTTTAAACATTTTTGGGCTGGTTTCGGGCTTGCTTGCTTAGGGGCTGTCCATATATACGTAACGCTGTTCCCCGATTTTTGACCCCCCTTCCCCCTAGTAACAGATCGTAACAAAACTGTAAACCCCCCCCTTCCCCCCAGGAATAACGTAAAGATGAAAAAAAAATAAATTAAATAGTTTAAAGTTTTTATTAAAAAAAATTAAATTTAATTCATTGTTTTAAATTCTTTTGTTTGACTAGCACAGTGCGTAGACAAAAATTAGATAAGCTTACGTATGACCGTACTCCATATATTGGCGAAATTATTTTTTAAATTTCTTCCCAAGTGCCCTCAAACTCCAAAAATTATGGTTTTATAGAGAGCTTATCCCTAAACTGTATGTATGTACAGATTGTTGGGATATCAAATGATTCAAAATTATGTGAATTACGAAAGATATGCAATTTTTAGGGTTCCGTACACCAAAGGTGAAAAGGAACCCTATTGTTTTCGCTACGCTGTCCGTCTGTCCGTCACACGGTATTTTCTCAGGAACCGTAATAGCTACGGACCTGAAATTTGTACAGAGTATGTAGAACCTTGGCCGCTACAACAACAAATACATGAGAATTAAAAATTAAAGGGTGTTCCTAAACGAGCAACGAAAAATGTTAAAATCCCATGTAATATACATACAATTGTATGAACATATGTATATTGAAACTTGAAATTTGTAAAATTAGTGTATTTTTATACAGACTACAACAATTAACACTAAAATTTAAAAATTTTAAATTAAAGGGTGGTCCATCAGTTAATGCAATTTTGACTATTGCTATATCTTGGAAACCGTAAGAGGCAAACACTTGAAATTTTCAAAAACGGTAAAACTAAAAAAACCGAAAATTATAAAATCGCCAAACCAAAAAAAAAAATCGCCAAAAATTAAAAAAAAATCGCCAAAACAAAAAAAATCGCCAAAATTAAAAAAAAAATTTCTAACACTAAAATAAATCGCCGAATTCGAAAAAATCGCCAAAATGAAAAAAATCGCCAAAATGAAAAAAACGCCAAAAATCGAAAAAAATCGCCAAAACGAGAAAATAAAGTGTCAAAACTAAAAAAATAACAATAACTTAAAAAAATCGTGAAAACCGAAAAAACGCAAAAAACGCCAAAACAAAAAAACCGAAAAGACCCCAAAAACGAAAAAAATGCCAAACTATATATTATATAGGATGAACTTTGTATTAAATTACATATCTAGTGTTCGTACGGAACCCTTCGTGCGCGAGTCAGAGTCGCACTTTACTGAATTTATTATTTTCTTAATTTTTGTCCCTTCTACAACATTACATTTTCAATAGATATTTGCCCATTAAAAAAATATACCTTAAAAATACCTTAAAATTAGAGGGGCACACAATCTAGTTCCTAAACGCATTTCGCTGTTGTTTTCATAAGCCTCAAGCTGTCATGTACATTTGTATGTGGAAGAATATATTTTTTGAAAGGACACTTTTTTGTCCATGAGAATTGCAAGAAACCTTTTCCTAAAATTCTGCAAATACCATTTCCTTCTATGTATTTGGTGAATTTAATGTTAATATATGTTGCAGTTTAATATGGAAAGAAGTTTTTATTTACATACATATATTAAGAATATTTAAAAATGTAAATGGATAAAGAAAGGTGAGGTGATACAATAGATATTAATTCGCGAATATCGTTTAAATATTCGTATTCGCGGATATCGTTTTAAATATTCGAATTCGCGAATATCAAAAGTTGACATTCGGCAGATGTATGTAGTATACATACTCGTACATAATAAGGTCTGTCTGCGTACACATATTTTGCATCATTTTGTGCAAAATGTTGCAAAATCTTGCAAAATGTTGTCTGTGTACTCCAAATCTCTTGCAGCGAGAGATCCACAAAGAGAATTTTTTGACAGTTGGAAGTTAGAGAACTTGCAAAATGTTGCTGGAGAAATTTCCGCTTGCAAGATTTTGCAACTAGTTTGAACAGCTGTTTTTATTTACTATTTGAATGAAATAATTTTTGTGAAATGAAAATAAAAATTGAAATTTAACAATGGCAGAGGTAAGTAATTAGAATTATGTTGATTTTTAACGTTTATAATAAATTATAATAAATATTTTATTTCATGCTAGAAACGTCCAAATATACAGTGCGGCCGTGGCGCAAGTGGATTGGAGATGGCGTACACATATGCTATATATGCGTACACATACATATGCTAAAATTCTTTTGCTTTGTTATTTCAATTGTTTACACACCGATCAGCTGTTTTCTTGCAAGATTTTACTGGATACCGTCTGCGTACTTTTTGAGATATTTTCAGCCGACAGAGTAAAATTGGTCTTACTCTCCCAAAAAAACTTACTGAGTATTTGCTACTAGAAAAGTAAGCAGACAGACCTATATACATATGTAGGCAACACGTATGATCAATTACCCAGCAAAAAATAAAGGGAGTACTTCCTTACGAACCACTTTTAAATTACTTCGAAAGTATCTAATGCATATTTTTGGATGTTAAACGAGTTATTTTTAACCACATATCAAATAGAATTTTAAATCACTACTTTATTTTCAGCAAAGTCATTGCTTTTTGGCTCAAGCCAAATACAAATGTTTTTTTTATTACATTTAAGGCTTTTCAAATCAAAAAATTTTAATTATTAAAAATAACAATGGAATAAAACAAAAAATTATATAATATAACCTTTTTTTCAAACTATATACAAGTGAATAAAAAGCAATTTTTAACTACTTTTTTGAAGTGAATTATTTTCACTCCCGAATTTCGGATTTTTATAGCAGCAAAAACATGATTTTTATTGAGTTTAAAAAATGTCAAAAGGAAACCACTTCCTTCCAATGACACGTCTATATAAAAATTCATTGGTTTTTTACCTAAATTTGAAGTTGTTCGATTCAGTAGATGTGGTGCTTTTTCTACTTGTTTTCCCCCACTTTTTTTTGCTGGGTAACTAATTAAATGAGAAAAACATACGTAGTTTTGTACAAAATTAGTATTTTTTCTGTTACGTAACATTTTCAAGAACCCCGCCCCCACCCACCATAACAAATCGTAACAAAACTCGAACCCCCCTCCCCCTAGAGCGTTACGTAATATATGGACAGTCCCTTAGACAGTTTTAAACCCAGTTTTATTCTGGTTTTTGAATTAATAAAAAAAAAACTAAAAGTTAACTCCGCATTAGCCAATTTTACTGTAAAAGAAGTAAATTTCTGAAACTTTTAAAAACTTTTCAAAACTGTAAAATATGACTTAAGCACTGGCCGGCCATTAAACTAATAATTATTATAATAATATTATATTATATATTATAATAATTATTTCTCATTTATTCACAATTAGGTAAATGTATGAATTTCAAAAATTTGCTCCAGATATGCACAACATTATTTGGAGAAAACATTGACACTCACAAGCCGAACTCTCTCATATTTTTCTACTGTACTAAAAGAGAAATATTGATGTGGCAACACTGGTTCTGTAATGTTCACATAAAACATGCATTGTCATTATACATTTTCTCTTTCTCACACTGGTTCTGTGATTTTTGTCATTCAACAAGTGCAGTTTTTTAAAAGTGAACAAAAGAGAACAGAATATGGAACTGTGCAAGCCAGATATAAATAGCTTTTGCTACTGCTGTGGTCAATATGTCTCAACACATAAAAAAAGTGGAAATTTCAGTACTGATGCAGAAGGGCCAACAGTGGAGTCACACATTGACATTGTGTGTGGTTCAGAAACTGATGATAGCGATGAATGCGATGCCACTAGTCCCGAACAACCACCATCGAAAAAGTCTAGGCAATATTTATTAAAATAAATGAAAATAAATAAATAAAATAAAAATAAAAAATTATAAAAATGTTTACTTGATTTTTTTAGTAGTTTATGGCCAGAAGTCTGGAGTTATTGGGGAAAATTTATAAAAAAGGCGATAAATGACACTTTTTTGAATAAAAACAAATATCAATATTCTTGTCAAAATGGGATACCTTCACTTAATTGTAAATAAAAGCAGAACGCGTTAATCGATTTCTATGATCTATGTCGCATTTTGTTTATAGGTTATGTGACTTTACACGAAATTAATAACACGATCCTTTTTTCCGTTTTGGATTTTTTATGAATTTAAAAAAAATCCACAAATTTATTTTTACCGGCAAAACTGTTGATTATAAAGAAAAACGTTATATGAACGGATTAAAGAAATTGTAATTCTAAATTTTTTTGAGTTTGTTTCATCAAAATCGGACAAGTGGTTCTCGAGTTATGTTAAACTACGTTTTTGCCAAAATTTTACAACTAAGCGAAAAAACATCAAGATAAGGAAAAAATTTAAAAGGTCATAAAAAAAACTGACACATACGAACGCCAAACCCTTTGAGGGTTTTACTATACTGACCTAGTACCATCACCCTGACTTGGAATTTCTCGCCCCCCAGACAATAATCCCAAAAATGTTCCATAGTGTAATGAGAAACAAATATTATTTGCATTAATTAATTACCACCAAAAATATTGGCAACGCTATGCCTGAGTAGTGGTGTTTTTTTATATAGCTATAAAATAAATTTTATTTTTCATCTAAATTATTCTCAACGTTTAATTAATTACTGATTTTCGACTCTATTTGTTCATCTGTGCCATTATTTTTTATTAATTTTAAAGTTTTACTGCAATACGGTTTTCCTGCTTTTTTTTAATATACTTGTGCTGCTGAGTTGTTTTATTGGACGCCATATTTTTACCTGTTTATATACGGCCAACGAAAGACATTACTATGCCGGTGTGTAAGGTGTTTAAATGCGTTAGCTGTGGTGAGAACATTTCAAAAACCCAAGCTAGTGTCCAGTGTGGTTTCTGCTTATTGTGGCTTCATGTTACATGTGCTGGCGTGACTGACAGTGATCTCACTGTGCTTAGGAAAAATAAGCAATTTACATTTACCTGTACTTCTTGCTATGATAATCCGAGGTCCGGTAAAGATGACATCTCGGTGCTAAAAAACATGATTGACAGCTTTATTAGAGAGGTGGATAGTGACCATGCTGGAACTAAAAATGATATGTTTTCCCTTACCACAAAAATGGGCAGCTTTATTGATAAAGTTGACAGTGACCTGGGCTCTATTAGAAGGGAGTTGAATGAATCCGCTGAGGGTTTTAAAGCTGACTTGGCCTCCCTAATGACGGCAGTGAAGACTGAAACCGTAAACTGCAATAAACGAATTGCCTGTGCTGAAACCTCTATCACCACTTTAAATAATATGATTACTGATTTAGAGGAAGACAATTATGCATTGCATCGCAGGTTAAATCGATGTGACATTATTATTACTGGCCTCCCCAATACCATTAATAACCTCCAGGAAGTTATAATTAAAATCGGATCAAAATACAACCATACTGTGTCCGCCAGTGATATTCAACAAGTAAGCTATATTAATATGAAAAGATGTATACTTGTGAAATTCAATAGTATTGTCCTTCGTGATGGCATTATGAGCGAATACCTCAAGACCCGCTCCTTAAAAATTGGTGATGTTATTAGCAGTGATATTGATTCCCGTATATACCTGAATGATCGCCTTCCCCGGCTGCATGTAAGCTGAGTGCTATTTGCAGGAAGCTTCTCCGTAAGAAGACTATAAAAAAATTCAGACTGCTTCACGGTGATAAACTGAAAGTCAAGCTGACTATGGCCGATGGAAAGGACGTGACATACAATAGTACTGAATGTGCCTCTCTGCTTGAGGACAATTGATTGATGTGTATGATTCTTTTGCTTTTTGCTTTTGTATATCAATTATATATATATTAACGGTCTAATTCATGGGGGGTATCTTAGGTTTATTACAGGTTTATTTGACAAATTTCACATAGAAATATGTCAAATAAGCGCTTGATAAACCTGAAATATTTTTTATGAATAAGGCAGTAACTATTTAAATATTGTAGCCCTTTAGCCATGTAAGTATGTACATAGTATATAAACAAGTACATATGAATGTACGTACATTCATACTAACATCCTTCCATAATCCCTATTTTTTCAATCTAAATTCTCTTTTGGCTCTGTTTTTGTATTTGTACACGTATGTGTAATATACGAGTACAATGCCTGCTTATGTACATGTTTACATACCTACATACATATATGATACGCATATCCACTTAATTACATTCATTTATTTTTTTATCAGCTGTATAGTTAAAATTGTAATTAATTAATTATTTTTATTTGATAAATGTTTTTATATAATAATGATTTACCCCTAATTAATTTCAGTATCCCCGCCTGTAATAATTTTTATGATTTAAATGACATCTGACATAGGTAATGGTCCTTTTTTCGGTGGCAATCGTATTTTGAAGAACTCGTTACAAGCATTTAAACAAAATTTCAATATAGCCCACATAAATTGTCAGAGCTTTAAAACTTCGAATAACTATTCTAAATTAGATGAGTTAAGATCACTTATTCATGATTCTCATCTTGATATCTTTGCTGTTACGGAGACATGGTTGAAACCTCATATTTCAACTAAATCTGTTGCGATATCTGGATTTAAATTTTGTAGAAACGATCGTCTGGTATCAAGGGGAGGTGATGTCGGAATTTTTGTATCCGATAAGATTAAATATAAGAGGATCCTGCAAGTTTCTGAATTGGGAATTTGTGAGTCTCTCTTTATTGAGCTTTCTTGTAGTAACTCTTTCTTTTGTGTTTGGCGTTGTGTATTTACCTCATGGTGATATCTCATCTTTTGAGTATCTACACCAGGATCTTCTTTCAAATTATTCTAATTGTATTATTGTTGGTGACTTCAATTGCAATATGTTTGATATTAATAAATCCAGTTTGATGCGTTCTCTTTGTTCTCGTTGTGGTTTGAATATTGTCCATAATTCTCGTCCTACTCACTTTGATATTGCGCATGGATCTTCATCGCTTATTGATTTTTGGCTGGTCAGTGACATTTCTATAGTTGCGTTTTCTGATCAGATGGTATGCTCTATATCACATCATTAATTTTTATTCGCTTCTTTTCGTATTGAGCCTTAATACCTAGCTGAATATTACGAATATAGGGACTACAATTCTATCGACTGGGATGGGCTACTTTTATGCTTGGCAGATTATGATTTTACTGAATTTTACAATGGTGATGCTGATTCTCAATGTTTTTCCATAAATTCTCTTTTAAACTTGCTTTTTGATTTTGTTCCTGTTGTTAGTAGAAGAATCCCTTATTATAACCATTATTGGATGAATTCTAGTGAGATTGTCAGTGCCTGCTCTTTTCGTGAGTTGTCTTATCGTGCGTATAAATTGAACCGATCTGAGGCTAACTAGAAAATTTTTTGTAGATATCGGAATAAAGTTAAGGCTACTATTCGTAAAGCTAAGCGCAGATACTTTTCTCGGGTTTTTCAAGGCGTGGATACTTCTGGCCTTTGGAAAATCCTAAGACGTTCCGGGGGCATTGGTGATGATGAGATACCTTTCCAGGGTGATATTAATGAACTTAATAACTTTTTTGCTACTGGTAGTTGCTCCCCAGATCGGAGTACGGTGAACTTTGATGATATGGATATCTTTAACTCTTTCTCCTTTCGTTGTGTAACTGATAGTGAGTTGTGGGATGCGCTATTCAAGGTAAGGTCTAGGTCTGTGGGGGTTGATGGGATTGCTATTAAATTTGTTAAACTTATTTATACTTTTATATCCGAGGAACTATTATTCTTTGTCAATACTATACTTACAACATCTAAATTTCCTTCCTCTTGGAAGACTGCTAGAGTTGTTCCTATTCCTAAAGCTTCAGTTGTACGTGGTCCCGATGATCTTAGACCTATTTCAATACTTCCTGCCTTATCTAAAGCAGTTGAGCACATCATTAAAGACCAAATTCTTGAATCGGTTTCAACTAACATTTATATATACAAAGCAGTTTGCTTTTCAGAAAGGTCTTAATACTACTTCCATACTACTCACTCTAACTGATAATGTTAGGCGTTATGCTAATGACGGCCAGTATAGTGTTCTTGTATCTCTTGATTTGTCAAAAGCATTTAATTCGATTGACCATGGTATTCTCTTAGATGTCCTTCGTAATGAGTTAAATTTTTCGCAGCCTGCCTGTAGGCTTATATATTCGTACTTAATTGATAGATTCACTCCCTTGAATAATGCTTGCTCGGAACTATGTGCCATGTCATCTGGTGTACCTCAGGGTTCAGTTTTGGGTGCCTTACTATTTATGTTATATATTAACAGTTTACATTCAAATATAAATTCGTCTACATGTGATTCATTTTTATTCGCAGATGACGTTTTTTTTACTTTTTAGAGGATGTCGTAGCTTTGAAGATAGATTGATGGAGAGCATAAATGTTACCCTTGAAAGGGTGTATATGTGGACTGCTGGCAGATCCTTGAAGATTAACCCCACAAAAACTAAGGCTATTGTGCTTGGGCCCACTGATCGTTTTTCTGTGGATCTCAGTCTATTTTTGAATGGAGTACGCATAGAATTTGTTGATCACCTGAAGTGTTTAGGAGTTATTATTCATAGGAAGCTTTCTTTTGACAAACATATTGACTGCTTAAGCGGCAGGATCTTTGGTATATTGCGTAGGATTTACTCTATTAACTTGTACTTACCTTTATCAGTTAAACTACAAATGTCATGGGCCTTGCTAATGTCCCAGATTTTATATGGGATTGAAGTTTATTGTGGATCGTGCGGTATACATATTACTCGTTTACATCGGCTTGTTAATGTAATTGTACGTTTTGTGTTTAGTGTGCGTCGTCGCGAGCACATATCTGGTTTTCTTCACAGATTTCTACGGTGCAGCTTTAATGAATTTATTAAGTACAGAAATCTTCTATTGTTTTATAAAATTATTAAGAGTTCTAGTCCCTTATCCTTATATGAGTCATTCGTATTTTCGCGCTCTACCAGAAACCCTCAGATTATTCTTCCTAGAATTCGTTCATCTTTTTTAGAGAAATCTTTTATTGTCAGGGTTTCGCGGTGGTGGAACCAGTTACCACATCAGTTACGTGTCTTCTCTCATTCAAACAATGTATTTCGTTTAAAACTTTTAAAATTATATTCCCTATGATTACTCATGTCTCTCTAAAGATTAAATTTAACTCAATTTACCTTAACTTCTACTGCTGGCTACTGATGGGACCTTTCTTTACTTTACTTTTTGTTAATCATTTTTTATATTTCCTACTTATGTTATCTTTGGCTGGGGATAGTAAATCTTTAATATTATGAATCAATGAATTGTTATGGTATGAATTTCATTTAATTAACAATTATTATTTAGTACCTAAGGTATTTTTTTTACTGTTATGTAATAATATATAATTTGCCTTAAAGGCTTTGTATTACATATTTTCTTGTAAATAAATAAATAAATAAATAAATAAATATACACATGTGGATATTATGTACATGCTAGTGATGTAGCGAATGTTAAATAAACAATTTCTTTATTGATAACTTATAAATATTTTTTAACGACCTGTGTCAGTAATACATACATACATACATATATACATACATAGTTATGAACTGGATATCATAACTGTTTTTTAAATTTTAAATTGCATCTTTACTTAACTTTTCACCAAAAAAATGTGCTCATGAAAAAAGCCTTTTGGAACTACATGCATAAGAGCTGTGGAAGCCAAACACAAAAAGTTAGACTTGAATTTACAAAAGCCCATACGGACTGGAGAATCCAAAAATGATAAAGAGTACTACTGTTCTCTAATGAATCTGTTCTCCTGATATAAAAGCTCCTGATATTCCGCAGCTATTCTGCGGGTCGTTCTGTCGCTAATACACAAATATGAACTGTTTCGTAATTGACTAGAGGACCGTTGCAAGATATTTGTGTATTACTCTCTTCATCAAGGAATTTTCATACCATGATGTTTCACATGGTCGCCCTCCTTAGTGTATCGGTTATATGTGACCTGACCACAAACAATTTGAAACAAGCCTGCATATTACTGATACTTTGATTGAATAGTTTTGGCTCAACTCATACCGTGATAGGGCAGACCTTCAGTCATCAATAATTTTAGTTTAAATTTTTTTTGACTACTTGTTTCTCGCGTTTGTGATGGGTACCTTTGCGTTCCGAATATACAGAAGCGTAGTAAAATTTTTCAAATTTGTTTAGTCCGTTGTATTTTCGGTTTTAAATTATTTTTTTATCTCTTATTTTGATATAATAAACACATCAACAAGTAATATAAAAAAAATCAGATTTTCTTAAAGTCTAGTGGGTTGCTTTATATATGGGGTGGCCCTTCCCTTGGTCCTATTCAACCGATATTTTGAATTAATACGCACCTCGCTCTAAAATGAGTCTATACTAAATTTGAGGACTCTTGCGTTCAAGATATGTATATTAATTGTTAATTACTTTTTATGGGAGGTGCCCTTCCCTTGATCCTATTTTACCAATATTTTAAATTACGTCTTACCTGGCCCCCAAAAGATTCCATACGAAATTTGAGGATTTTTGTTGTTATAGATTTCAAGATATAATATTATTATTAATTAGCTTGTATAAGGGGTGCCCCTTCCCACGGTCCTATTCTAACAATATCCTGAAATACTTCGCAATTCGTCCGTAAAAGAGTCCATACTTAATTTGAAGACTATTGCTATTATAGCTTTCAAGATCTAAGATTATTATTAATTTATTTGTAGGGGTGCCCCTTCCCTAGGCCATATTCTACCAATATTTTGAATTTCTTCGCACCTCGCTCTCAAAAGAGTTTATACCAAATTTGAGTACTCTGACTCCTATAGCATTCAAGATATTAAATATTTAGTTCTTATGGGCGTGGCACAGCCCACTTAGGGATACAAAAAATAGACTACGACGTATTCTCAGACCTATCGAATACACAAACAAAATTTCATGAAAATCCGTCAAGCCATTTCGGAGGAATTCAATTACAAACACCGTGACACGAGAATTTTATATATGTATGTATAGAAGAAAATGTATGTATATATATTACAACTCATTGTAGGTAACTTTATTGAACATTTTCTTCAGTTACTGAACACGACTTCATCGTGAAATATTTTCCTTGTCTGGTATTACTTTTATTTTGTCAATTTGTATGCCCACTTCGTAGCATTTTATGTACCAAACTGCCTACTCAGCAAATGCATTAACAATTGTGGCTATAAATAAATATCTCTAGACTTCATGAAATGGTCATTAACGAAGGAAATAAGAAAAATGTAAACGAATGCATATTGGTTTATTTTTAAGTACACATGTGCACACATACGAATGTGTTTGATTTATATTTTATATAATATATTAACATACTTTTTCTCAATTTTAACCCTTTAAGATATTATACAAAACTACTCGTATGCAATGTTTGTTTATTAAAAGCCTTTTGTCGCTTTTTTTTAGCAAAGAGGGTGGCATCGACTGAAGTAGTTAGCACGTTGACTACAAAACCGAAGGTACTGGGTTCAATCCCTGTATCCAACAGTCATTAAATAATACACTTGTTCAACAGTTCCTTTTGAACTAGTTTGAGAGCGTTCGAATCAAAAGTTGTTTCAAACCCATTCAATTTACATTGACGATTTTTACCGAACTTGTGTCCAACAGAACGAAATAGTTCAAAACATTTTTGCGTATACAATTTAGAGCGCATCACATATTGTAATTTTATTTTGGAGGCTTTAGTTATCCATATATATATGTATATGTGTGTATACATATGTATATATATGTATATGTATTCGTTCTTGGACTGGTGGGTCAGAAATGGTCGAAATAAGATTGGTATTTAAAATCAGCAAAATCGAGCAGACGGTTTCAGAGCTGGGAGACTTAAACTTCATTTTGCCATTTTTGTGATATATACAATTAACTACCGTAAACTAATTTTTTAATTATTTTTATTAAATAAACTTATTTTATACTTCTTCACGAATAAAATTGGTATTTCAAATAAAAAATTAAACTTCAAAAAATTAATAAGATGTTTCCAGGGTTGGAAAACTTTAACTTTTTTTCTTATACAAAAGTAACTTGCTAAAACAAATTTTTCATTTTTTTCTATTATTTAAACATATCTAATATTCTTAAAAGAAAGAAATTGATGTTAGAAATCAGAAAAACAAAAAGGATGATTCCAGGGTTGGAAAACCTACGATTTTTGTGATATATAAAATTAACTACCGTAAACTAATTTTTTATTTATTTTTATTAAATAAACTTATTTTATACTTCACCACGAATAAAATTTGTATTTCAAATAAAAAAAAAGTTAAAAAATTTTAAAAGATGTTTCCAGGGTTGGAAAACTTTAACTTTTCTTCTTATACAAAAGTAACTTACTAAAACAAATTTTTCCTTTTCTTTATAAATTAAACAGATATTATATTCTTAAAAGAAAAAGATTGGTGTAAGAAATCAGAAAAATCAAAAAGGATGATTCCAGGGTTGGGAAACTGAAACTTTTTGTGCTATAAAAAATTAACTACCGAAAGTTAATTTTTATTTATTTTTATTAAATGAACTTATTTTATACTTTAGTACAAATAAAATTGGTATTTCAAATTAAAAATTAACCTTCTAAAATTAAAAAGATGTTTGCAAGGTTGGAAAACTTTAACTTTTTTATACAAAAGTAACTTACTAAAGCAAATTTTTCCTTTTTCTCTATAAATTAAAGATATCTTATGTTCTTAAAAGAAATAGATTAATCTAAGAAATCAGAAAAATTAAAAAGGATGATTCCAGGGTTGGGAAACTTACTCTTTTTGTGATATAAAAAATTAACTACCGGAAACTAATTTTAATTTTTTTTAATAAATAAAATTATTTTATACTTCAGTAATAATAAAATCGGTATTTCAATTTAAAAAACTTTAAAACACGTTTCCAGGGTTGGAAAACCTTACCTTTTTTATAGAAAAGTAAGTTACTAAAGCAAATTTTCCCTTTTTCTCTATAAATTAAAGATATCTTATATTCTTAAAAGAAAGAGATTAGTATAAGAAATGAGAAAAATCAAAAAGTTTGATTTCAGGATTGGAAAACCCACACTTTTTGTGATAATAAAATTAGCTACCGAAAACTAATTTTTATTGTTTTTATAAAATAATCTTATTTTATACTTCAGTACGAATGAATTTGGTATTTCGAAATAAAAAAAAATTAAAAAAATTAAAACGATGTTTCCACGACGACCTTATTTTTTATACAAAAGTAACTTACTAAAACAAATTTTATCTTTTTTGCTATAAATTAAACATATCTTATATTCTTAACAAAAAGATTGGTATAAGAAGTCAGAAAAATCAAAAAAGAGGATTCCAGGGTTGGGAAACTTACACTCTTTGTGATATAAAAAACTAACTACCGAAAATTAATTTTTATTTATTTTTTATTAAATAAACTTATTTTATGCTTGAGTACGAATAAAATTGGTATTTCAAATAAAAAAAAAACAATTAAGAAAATTATAAAGAAGGGTTGGAAAACCTTATCTTTTTTTGTACAAAAGCAACTTAAACAAATTTTTCCTTTTTTTCTATAAATTAAACATTTCTTAAATTCCTAAAGGAAAGAGATTGGTGTAAGAAATCAGAAAAATCAAAAAGGATGATTTCAGGGTTGGGAAACTTACACTTTTTTAATATATAAAAGTAACTTAGTCTTATTAATTTTTATCTTTTCCTTTATAAATTATATATATTTTACGTTCTGGAAAGAAAAGTTTGGTATAGAAAGTTATAAAATTAAAAACCACAGCTCCAGAGCTGGTAACTTTGATTTTTTTCTGGACATTAAAGTAACTAAATAAAACTTTTTTTAATTTCCTTTTTTTCACTTAACACACTTACCATATTTTTTTAAGAACTACTAAATTGGTATAAGTAATCAGAAAAATGTAAAATGATGATTCTAGGGTTTGAAAATTAGTATTTTTTTCTTTGTACATAAAATTAACTATGTGCTTATGTATGTATATCTATACTACATAAACGCACTTTGGTAAAGGGTATATAAGATTCGGCACAGCCGAATATAGCACTCTTACTTGTTAAGAATGCTGTTAATAACATCATGGACATATGTCTTAGTCACCCGTCCATTTTTGTGCAACCATATTCTGCAAATTTACTTTGTAGAATGAATATGTACTATAAATAAATAAATTCCTTGAATTTAAAAAATACTTATTTTTAAATATTTGCAATTGTGATGATTTTTTTTATTCCACTTTTGTTTGCAATCTATTTTACAATGTTTAGCAAATTCGACAATTCCAGCAAAAAAAGTCACATCCCAGCTAAAAAAAATATGTATGGAGCATATATGATATCCCATATATGGTTCGGATCCGAAAGATGAGGGTATATGGGCATATATGATTGTATATATTCATACATTTTCATACATGTGTGTGTAAATATTCCCTCTACAGTATGCAAAGTTCATATTCATACTTCCTTGATTCACAAAAGCTCACTGCTGTACAATAATTTAATTTACTAAAATTACTTTTTTTAAATTTTGAACAGAGAGGTTGTATTTAATGAAACATTTGTTTGGACAAATAATGAAAAACGAACTAAAAGTCATTTCATTCCTTATTTTAAGTCAAAAGGTGAATCAATTATTTAAAAAACACAAATATCATATTCGTACATACATAAAATTTAATTTAAGAAATCAGATTAAAACGTAATGCAATTAATTATAAAAGAAAAATTAATCCGTCTAACAATAGTTTTCAATATAATTTTTTGCAGTAATATGAACTTTGTTTCTTATCTAGAGAATTCTGTTATTTTCTATAAAATTAATGACTGGATTATCCTTTTGATTATTTGAGACATTAAATGGGGCCACAATGTATAAAATCATACAAGAATGGTTTTTTTAACAACAGTTTTTCTTTTTTAACGTTGAGGGTACGCATATAAACTTTGCATACCGTATCTATTTTCTAATGGATTTCCAATTCACCAGTGAAAAAATACCAAACTTTTTTGATTGCAAAAACGATCTTATGTGAGATATCATGTATGCATACATTCTTATATGGCTCCATATATTCCCCCATATTCATACAATTTTAAACGAATTTGAAATGTATTTTATTTAAAATTATCCATACAAAATTTTCCTAAAAAGAATTTCAAATTCATTTTATTTTTTTATGAATATGGGGGATTAAATCGTATTTCTATATATGGATCCCCATATGAAGAGATTCAGAATTAAATTTCCATATATGAGCTCATATATTATAATACATTTCATATATTAGTCCATATATTAGTTCATATATAATAGTTTTGCCATGTATAATCCCATATATTTCCATACATAAATTCATACATATTCATATATAGTTATATACATTCATATATTAAAAATATATGGATCACATATAATTTTTTTAGCTGGGATGTATTATTAAATACAATAAGTTAATAAACTATATATATATGTATATATGTACGTGTGTTAAATATATGTATATAAAAAGTTTAGTGTGTTTAAAGCTTAATTTTGTGTCATTTTCTATATTGGAGATCTAATACTTCATACTATTCAGTCTTCTAATTTCATTTGCTTCACCTAATAAAGAAATCGCCAATGGGTTTTGGTGGTTGCTTATTCTATTTAAATACCTAGAACTAAATCTGTTTATTTCACTTAAAATAAAGGATACTTTTAGATCTCTATGAATTTTAATGTTGGCCATAAACCATGGAACGCCAGAAGCATGCCTTAATGTTTTGGACTGAAAGCGTTCTAATATCTCAATATTTGAAGTACATACTTACTGGCCGTTCCCCACAGCTCAATGCCGCATGTCCATATGAGTTTTAAAACAACTTTATATAATTTTATTTTGTTCTCCAGTCTAAGTTGGAACTTGCTTCCAAGTAACCAGTTCATATTTTTGGTTTTCATATTGAGGTACTTTTTCTCATTTGTGATGATTATCATTATTCTGATAATATGTAGGTGTAGATTTAATACTTCTACAATTTACCAGTCTGAATTTTATTTCTATAATTCTATATTGATTAGATTTAATCTCTTAAATAAAGTATTACAGCATAATCGGTCCTGAATTGCAATGTGAAAATGAGTTTCAAGTTTTCAATTGACACACAACACAAAGAATATATCAAATAATTTTTTTCTGCCAAGATGTATGTATGCATCAAGTTTATACGCAAGATAAAATACCACAAAACGAATTATTATGAGTTATTTACTCCAAAAACGTATAAACGAGCGATGTGTAAATTCATCAGGTATCTTTAAAAGGCACATGAAGCCTGTTTGTGGTTAAACATAAGAGTTCATATAAAGTCAATGACTACAATAAACATATGAGTCTATGTATATGCATTAGGGCGTATTAAATTGTTACGCTATTTAAGACGTATACAGTATTCGTATCTATTTTTTTTTCAAAAATGTATAAAAAAAAATTAAAATAATTTTTTTTACCTAAAAATGTTGTCTTTATTTAAAAAAATTTCAAATGGGGGATTTCCAAACTGTTGCTAGAACACATACCTTTAATTTGTATTTTCTAAATTTCAATTAAAACAGGTGTAACATGTGTTTTAGCATCAGAACTCAAAAGAAAACTTGTGAAAACGATGTGGAAGCCAGAACATATGTAGACGATAATTACAAATGTGTAGCAATTGGCATCAGTGAAAAGTAAAAATTTACTTTAGCATTTCTGTAAGATTGGGAATACTCTTATTATTTGTGTACATCAAGAAAGTTATTTATAGAAACACGCATAAGAAATAATGCTAAAAATTTTATTTACTTTATTTAACAATAAACATGCATACATACATATCGATGGCTTAATATAAAAAGGGGCTAACTGAATTTTTTTCGAAATCGTGTTTTTAATGTATAATTGGATCCTCCTTGAAGATCTTAGTACGTTACAGTTCAAAATCAAGGACTCATGGCAACTTTAAAAACTATTTTTTCATGTAAATGCTTTATTTTTTCTTCAGTTTTTTGCTTCTCCTGTAAAATATGGAAAATTCGACTTAGGACTTTTATATGATATGTACTATGTACATTATACTGGTCGCAATTTTTTTTTTCTTTAATTGATATATTTGCACTATCTAAAATATGACATAGTGTTATAATATGTCTAGAATATGTTGTCATAAATGTGGTCTTAATTTTTTACCTCGATCCGACGGTGCCTTCTAGTGCCTAGTGAGGCCGGAAGTATCCGATATACATGGATGATGGATTTTCTTAAAAAAAGATTTCTGCAGTTTGAAATCGGACCGTCCGATTGTTTTGAAATTTCATACGGCATTTGAAGAGCTATCATAGGGATTAAGTCTGGAATTTTGACTATATATCTTAAAAGGGGTCGATCCACAAAGCCCCAAACTGGGCTACCTTGGGATAATGAAAAATTAAAACCGATGCCAAGCTGATGTTTTTGATCTGACAAAAAAATTTTTTGCAGGTGGATTTTTTTTCTATTCAAGAGCTAAAAAAAGTCTGCTACATTTATGGGTTTCACTTACAGTTTAGGAGATATTCGAGAAAAAATTAAAATTTTATCTTTTTTACCAACATGGTCCACTGTTCTGCTAATGGAGAAGTCAAGTCTTGTTCGATTTAGAAAATTTAACTTATTATAAATTAAGAACAAAATTTTTAACATAAAAAAATTTGAGTTTAAATTCAAATTTCGAAAAAACTAGATTTTCGCCGTTTTTTTGCCGAAAAAAGTGGGATAATTATTTCGCTATTTTTTCGTTTTTGAAGGAACCTGATCGTTTCGAAATTGACCTATTTTTGTAATAGATATCAAATTTAAGGCCTTTTTCTCAAATTCCAAATGAAAAATCCCATTTTTGGGATATTTCGATTTTTTTTTGGGAATTATCGGGAACTCAAAAGCATATTCTATTTGTTCTTACTTTCTGTGTATTAATTGCATAATTTTCACCTAAATGAGTATTTCCAGCCGAAAATATTGATAAAATGGTTTACGAGCTGTAGGATAATTTTCAAATACATACAAAAGCTAATAATAAGTTGGTATATGATGTTTGATCCTTGTATTCGCATTTATCAATATTATTGGACTTTGTGACACCTCCTCAAATCCCAAAAAACATCAACATCTTTCGAATCCAGAAACAAACTGAAATTGTCATATAAATTGTATATATAACAAGCTTATCAAACACAGACAAAGTACCAAACGAACTTCCAAAAATCCAAACCTGAAATTTTGTTGTTCATACTACTTATATTAGAAAGCTTAGCATTTCAGCAGAAGGATTAAATTAGGGGGTGCTTCCAACAAGTCATATTGCATTTTGTTACGTACATATTTTTGTTTTGGTAGTGTTCATTATTGGTTAATCTGCCTTAATACTTCTTCTTTATTAGAAACCATTTACTATGAATAGTAACACACATTTTTAGACTTGTCGGACGCACATTTCTAAGCTAAAAAATCATTCTAATTACTAACAGTTATAAAAAATAATCCCCGAAAAATTCCCTAAAATTTTGTTATCATCCCCAACAAATCCCTAGATCCCCAACACGAAATCTTCATCTCCAATGGCGAAAAAAATCCCCAATTTGGGGACAAATCCTCTAAACTCGCAACACTGACAACACCCGCCTTATACAGGTCAGTCAGACGTGTCGATTTCTCACCAAACTTAGCGATTTTTCAACTTGTTTGGCGTCTAAATTTTTGCTTTGGCGACATGGCGATTTTTCAGGCGATTAAGAAATTTATTGACGATTTTTTAACAAAATTTAAATTAAAAACTTTTGTAATTCAGGGATATTAGTTTGCTGAAGGAGTAGTTTAAACTAAATAAATCCCACCAAAACTCATCTGCAAGAAATTAAAACAACTTGATTTTGATGATTTTTCTTATAATTATTAATTATTTTAATTAATTAAATATAAATTTGCATGAGAAAAATTTACAAAAAATAATTTTTGCTGACTTTTTGGCTAAATTTCTATACGATTATTTTATAAAAAATTATATTAAAAAAGTGTTATATAAAATCAAATTTATTATCAAATATTTATTAAAAGAACTACATAAAATTGATTTTGGCGATTTTTAAAATCAATTTGGCGAAATAAGTCAGAAAAAATCTGACAACCCTGGCCGTATAACGAACTCTGTACCTGGATTCTGTAACTTTTTGCGAACCGAAAATCGTAATATGTATCGACATATTTATTCGTTTGTGGTAACGATAATGTGATTCCGTAATTTTTTTTTACGACGGTGTTTAACATTATCTTAATCGCCATTTAATTGAATATTATGTGGTATCTCTGTATAGAAAATGTAAAAATAAGTGAAAAGCATAAAGAATGATAAAGAAAAACTCAGTTTTAATTTCAGCTTGTGAATTTATTTTGTTTTCTTCCAACCGACAGCGAATATCGTTAAAATATGTTACTGAATAGCAAAGTCGAAAAAATTTTCGTTATATTTATTATAGCGATACGATTATCGTAACAAAAGTTAGTGAATCCAGGCACAGAGATATATTTATTTCTATTTTGTACGCCGACGAACGACGAAAAAACAATTTTCTCTCTCTCTCTTTGCACACACAATAACCAGCGATGCCAACTTGGTGCTTTTGGCACTATTTTTAGTGCTTTTTGAAGACTAAAAACGCCAATTTTTGAGCGTTAGTGCCAAACTAACAAAAAGCACTAAGTGGTGCTTTTAAGAAATTTGTGTATTTTTAAAATTACTTTAATAAAAAACTTGGTGTATTTATTTTTTCTGTGCAAATCATACCTTTTTCGTCTGATATATTTCATTAAAGATGTTGATAATATTGCCGAAATAGAGAATAGCTTAGAAAACATTGTTAAATTGCACTCGTTTTTCACGTTAGTGCTTTTTACGCTTTTTAGATCTCAAAATTACGCTTTTTAGTGCTTTTTTAAATTCTGATGTGCTTTTAGAGCCAAAAAAGTTGGCATCACTGACAATAAGCAACTTTAGCAATTATAAGCAGCGATGCCAACTTGTTGCTTTTGGCACTATTTTTAGTGCTTTTTAAAGACTCAAAACGCTAAGTTTTGAGCGTTAGTGCCAAACTAAGAAAAAGCACTAAGTAGTGCTTTTAAGAAATTTCTTAAAATTACTTTAATAAAAACTTGGTGTATTTATTGAGTTAAAAAATTAAACAAGCTTATTTACTGCTGAAAGCAAAACTTAAAAAACTTCCGTTGTTAAAACTCCGTTCTCTTTCTTTTGTGCTAATGCGTAAGGTTATTGTTAGTAGAAAATTTGTAAATAACAAAAAAAAAAAAAAAAACACTTTAAATAATCGCTAAAAAAGGATAAGAAAAAAATGGTTTTTTTACAGTCGCATATTTCGGTCAAAAAATTTCAAAAATTAAAAATGTTTTTACATTTATAAAGTATAGACCTTTCAGCTTTATTATTAAAAACAAAACAAAAATTTTTCGGAGTTACCCATATGTATGTATTTATATGATTGTTGAAATAATTTAAAAATTGTAAACATTCATTATAAATACTTTCTTATTATTTAAATTTCATCTAGAGATAAGAAACTTCATCTACAGATAAGAAATATTTCTATTTTCTAAAAACAAAAAATATTCAAAAAAACACTTAAAAATATTTTGGTTTCTGCTATGTTGGTAGTGAAAGTTTATTATTGCTTTTAATACTTTTGTGATACTTAAATGAATAATAAATACGTGTTGTTTGCCATTGTTTGATTAGTGCTCAATATTTATTTTAAGTTTTAACAATAACGATTTAATTGAAAGAAATATCTGTTATGGAAATATGACACTTCGATATGTGCTCGCACCTGTTGTCAGCTAACTAAAAGCGCTCTTTTGTTTTATTACTAGGTCGTCACTCATTAAAAATTAGCAAGTTTCTAGTTAAGCTTTCTCTGTACACAACACTTGCATTCATTCATTTGATAATATAAAAAGTGAATGCATTTGCCGTAACACTTTTTCGAGTCCCTATCTCTTCTTAGTCCAGTAAAAAGAAAAAAAGAGAATATACATATTTATATACATTTTTGCATTTTTCGATACATTAGATGTTCTCATATCGAAATATAAAAAAACGCGATTTAAAAGAAGTATGAGTTAGTTCCTTTCTATATACATTAAAGTAACGATATGTAAGTCCGTGACTTTTCTAACTTCCTTCGCAGTTATATGAAATGCAACACTGTTCCCATCAAGTACAACCTGATAATAGATTACTGTAAAATTTTGAGCAAGTGTCGTCATTTACTTTGCGTTTAACACAGTGTTGCCATATTTATTTTTCAAAAATCTTCAAGTTGAGCAAAAAAAAAAAATCTTTTTTTTTTACCAAAAATCTTTTTTGTTATTTTGTTGAATGAAAATTAGTTAAAATTAATTTTGTTTCTTGTGAACTATTAAAAGTAAAGACAAATAACACAAAATATTTAATGTATAGAGTATGTGTAAGATCATTATTAAGCAAATCACAAAATTTGTAAGTAGCTTATTCAAAGAATCCATCAATAATATATTAAAAGTACCAAAAGTGAAATATTTAAAAATTTTATTTTTAGATAAGAAATTTTTTGGCGTTTTAACATGTCTAAAAACTTCCAAAATAAGATAAATCTTCTCATATGGTAACACTGGTTTAACAGCTGTTCAAAACATACAACCTCGCGTATTTTTCTAAAAATTGAAAAAAGTTAATTTCGAGTGCTCATTAAACATTATTTTTTGCGAAAAAAAAACCGTCAACAAACCGAAGAAAAGATCGATAAATACTATGGAGACTGCGCCATCGATTTCAATGGTAAAAAACTGGTTTACTGACTTTCGTTGTGGTCGAACAAGTACAAATGACACTGAACGTTCTGGACGGCCAATTGAGGTCAGTACACCCGAAAATATCGAAAAAAAATCCACGATACGGTATTGGCCTATCGAAGAGTAAAAGTGTGTGAGATTGTAGATGCCATAGGCATTTCATATGGCAGTGTGGTTTCGATTTCAAATGATCAGCTGGGTTCAAGAAAGTTGTCTGCACGATGGGAGCTGCGTTTGCTCTCAATTGACCATAAACTCCATATTCTCTGGATTTAGCCCCTAGTGACTACTTCCTATTTCCAAACCTAAAGAAATGGCTCGGTGGAAGGAGATTTAGCTCCAACGATTAAATTATTGACCAAACAAATGCCTATTTTACGGACCTGGAAAAATCATATTTTTTGGAAGGGATACAAAAACTGGAAAAACGTTGGACTAAGTGTATTGAGTTAAAAGGAGATTATGTTGAAAAATAAATTTTTGTTTTGGAAAAAAGCTGTGTTTCATTCAAAAAGTTACGGACTTATTGATCCGCCCTCGTATATTTCTTTTAAAGTTCTATTTTGTTAAATCAGGGACCTGTTTCTCAAAACGTACAAGTTCAATGCAAATAGTTTAGAATTTCGAACCGTAACGAATGCAGTGCAGTGTGTGAAACACAAGTGTTTTCTCGTTATAATAAATAGTGTTGCGGGAAGTAATCGATAACGATTAGAGAATTTCGAAAGACGACCCTAAAATGTTATCCAATAAACATTTAATATAGCAATATTAAGTAGACTTATTTGAGTTTAAATTTATATATATTCGAATTATACCAATACTATTCCCATTCAGCAGCACATCAGCCCCCTTTATTTACAAATCGCTAAAGCTTTAACGTTAAAAGTCCATAAAGTCGATTTATCGATTTTTAATTAAGACTGTATTTTCAAACGTGTATTGATTGCTAAATCAGGCGATGGCTTAAAAATTTAATTACAGAATTTAGCTTTCGATGAAATATTTTAATATGAAAACTTATTAAAAAACGATTACATAAAAGGTATTCACGTCAACTCTTGCAACTGTGAAAAAATGCATAATTGCACTTTCTGACGTGAGCAACCCATTTTGTTTAGTTGTCTATAAAGCAACACAATAGCCCAATTCACAGTTTTGTGCAAATGGTCTGGCATCGTTGCGTGTGCAAAATGGTACAGTATATTGATACTAAGTGCTAATTCACACGGTGAAATTTATGACGTCTATTTTTCTTAATTCTCTTTTGAAGTTGCTACCAAAAATTCCTTGCATTCATACGATGTTTTTTTTTTTGGACGTCTAATTTTACTTCTCTCCACTCATATAGCCAATAAGCTAGAAGAGTAACAATAAAAAATAACAATAAGATAGAAGAGTAACATTGAAACGTAACAACAATAACAACAAGAGCAATGTAAAGAGAAATATGAAAAAACCATGGAAAACAGAAATCGAGTCATTTTTTCTACCCCTCTTTCTTCTCTACCCCGTTCGCTAACAAACAAAAAGTGACGTCGAAAAATAGACTTCATAAAAGTCTTCGTGTGAATTAGGTGTAAGACTTGTTAAGTGGTGAGGTTCAATATACTATACCATTTTGCACATGATACGATGCAAGACCATTCGCACAAGATTGTGAATTGGGCTATTATATAATAATTTGCATTTACATACGATCATGCACGTTCACGAGAAAATAACTTATTTCATTAAAGTTCATGTGCAAGAAAAAAACTCTCGCTCACAATTAAAATTATTTTCCTCCTTCCTTATTTTTAGGAATGAAATTTGTATGAAACGTATTTTCTTTTTGTATTTTAAAGATTTCTAAAGTCTAAAGATACATACAGAATTCCTTTAATTAATGTAAATTTAATTTCAAGCTGCTGCAGAAATATCGTTATATGAAAATGTCAATAGAAAATCCAAAAAAGTTTTATTCAAATGAACATTAGTGCAATGACGTAATATGTATTTATTTATGTACATACATATATTGTTTCGAAACTTTGGAATTGAGGAATTGCATAAAAAATAGTCACTAATTTCGGGTTGGCATAAAAGACAGCAATTTCAGCATATTTACTTTAGCAACGTTTTCGAAGTAGAGAAACTTAAAATTTCAATGCGAAAAATCACGTAAACTTGTTTTAATTTAAATTGTTTAAATGTAAGCACCGAATTTAAAATCATGTTTAAATTAAAATCCATAAAAATAAAATTTAATACCTTCACATTAATAAGAGCAATAACATCCATTAATAAGAGCAATAACATCAGCCTGGAAATACGAAGAAGAGTAATACTATAGGTGCTACTTTGGGCTAAACAGGCAGTTTAGAAGTGAAGCCCTCTCTCGAATAACGAAAATAACACTCTACAAGACACTCATATTACCCGTGCTTTTGTATGGTGCAGAGGCATGGGTACTTGCGCAAGCAGATGAAGCTGTACTTGGCGTTTTTGAGAGAAAAATACTTCGTAAAATATATGGACCGATTTGTGTAAGCAGAGACTATCGGCATCGTATGAACTATGAACTGTATGAGCTGTTTGCCGACATTGGCATTATTAAGCGCATAAAGTTGCAAAGATTGCGCTGGCTAGGACATGTTGTGCGGATGGATGAAGAAGCTCCACTGAAAAAAATTTTCGAGTATGATCCTGAAGGTGTCCGCAGAAGAGGACGACCGAAGCTCCGATGGAAAGATCAGGTCCAACAACATCTAATGGACCTAAACGTCAGAAATTGGAGGAAGCGCACAGAAGACCGATGTGCTTGGAATGTTATTCTCTCATCGGCTTAAAGACCCACCAGGGTTGTAAAAAGAAGCCATATAATTTTTTTTTAAATCACGAATATATAAATTATTTTTTAAGTAACAGAAAGAGCATCAAACCTGTAGTGTCGAAGGGAAGTTATAAACAAATTTTATTTAAATTGAATGTGTAATAATTTTTGCAATGTTTTGACAATGTAATGTACGACGGTCCATATTCGGACTGCGGTCCACCTGTTTTTGACAGCTAGTACATGAATTTTTTAATAATAGTTGCAGAAATTCGTTCTTCAAAAATTGTATTTATACACTAGCTGAGCCCGGCAAACGTTGTCTTACCCTCAATTATTTTTTTTAACTGAAAAACACAACGAAAACCTACCGAGTGTTGACCAGAACCTGTGTTTCAGCTCCACAGCTCTTGTAGTTCCAGATATCATGTGTTAGGAACAAGCACTCACTACTATTTTATTTATATATATATATATAATAATATATATATTCCACCCAATTATGAATAAAATTCCGCAGTAAATTTTTCCCTGGGAACAATTCCAATTAATAGCAAGTAATAGGGAAAAAAATTCTAATTGGAAAAGGGAGATATTCCTCGCGGAATTTTATTCATAATTGGGTGGAATAACAGCAACAATTGATAAGTTAATAATCAGCACTTCGATACTGTACAGTACTTCCAAAAACTGTATTTTCATACTGAAACTAAAATACGATGTGCTTGTTTCAAAACAAAATAATAACTCCATCCATTATCTGAAAAGCAAAACACAATACTGAAGTAGAAAAAATGCAAATCATAGCAAGCAAAAAAATATTAATGATCTTAAATAACAACAGTATAATGTATGTCTCTTAGTACTAGTTTACACAATACAAGTCTTATTGCTAAGCTCAGGGTGACCGATGACATTTTTCAAAAAGTGGCACCAAATAGGGGATTTATCAAAATAAAGGGGCAAAATTAAAAAAAATCGAGAAAACTACACTAAACTCTTTATTTTTAATGTATTTTCATATACATAACTCACCCTAAAAAAAGGGGAACAAAAAGTGGCAAGGCAGTCGAAAAAGTGGAAAGGCAGTCGAAAAAGTGGCAATTTGCCACTTTAGTCGGTCAAACGGTCACGCTGGCTAAGCTGACTAGTTTGTTAGGAGAGAGATACGAGGAGAAAAGAAACGTTTACATATTTAAAATCTATGCATTGGTCTAATTACGGCTGTCGTATTTCGACTTCGACTATTGGTAATGTATTAGACTAAAAAAATTGTAACATTTTTGCTTTAATCTAGTTTAAAATCGTTGCAGTCGAAGTCCAAATACGACACTCGTAATTAGGCCCATTGAAAATATTTACACTAACAACTTTGAAGTTGTATACTTGTTTTTCTTTTGCTCTTCTATATCAAACATTTGTTCCTGATGAAAGTTACAGCTTTCAGGTTATTGATATTTTGAGAAATTGTCAATTTTAGTGTGGTGCAAAAATAATTGTTGCAACGCACTTTATTAAAAAAAAAGAAATCAATTTTACTTGCCTTTAAGTACCAATCATTCAAATAATTACATATCTGTTCGTATTGAGTGTATTTGTAAAAGTGAATGAACTAAAAAATGTGTTACATACTTATCTCTAATTTGTGTATTTTCTACACTGCATGTGTATGTTTTCATTGATTGAATGAAATGCTTTTGTCCCCTTCAAAATTGTTTATTTTTTTGCACTGTGTTATTATTATTGTATTCGGGTTGACACAAAATGATTAATTATTTAACTGCAAAATTTTCATAAATAAACAAATAAATAAATAGAAACGCCCTAAATCATTATTTTTCCTTTTGATTATTTCAATAGATGAGCTGCTAATCTATCGAAATACATATGCAAAAAAATAGATTTGAAAAAATAATAAGTTAGGGCGTTTCTATATTAGGGTATAGATATGTACGTATGTATAATATATTTTTTTCTTAATTATTAATGGTTTTCTTTTAATATGTTTTGTTTATAAATTTGTTATTGCAAAAACAAAAAACAAAAGTTATTACAAAGCAAAATGTGTAGTTTGGTTGATCTATTTTTATTTTGCAGCACTCTTCTTATTTTTATACACTTCAACGAGATGCAAAAGGATTTATCATAATAAATATGTCGTCAGTTATTATTTACATAGAAAATTATGTAAAAAACTATATATGTATGTATGTATGTACGGCTAATTTTTCCCAGTTTTGAGATTAATAATGCATATTACAATTAATGTTGCTGAGATTTTAATCCAATAATATCAGAAAAGTATCGTAAAATTGAGGTTTAAATTTGTTTTTTTCTATACTTTTCAATAATGTTAAAAATATTTGTTTATCCAGCAATTATTACTTAGCGTGTTTATAGTTTGACGAATGCTATACAAACGCTTTTTTGTCTACTTTTTTGAGTTTATAGAAGACAGGGGAAACGAGAATGACGGCGAGTATATACTGTGATGTACTCGACTTCGAGAGTGTCATATCGTTCCGTTCTGCTAGTGTTTGTCAGAATATTTACAATTAACATTGGTGTTATTTGTTCCTTAAACATTATCACATATTTATGATTTGATCAGGCTAAAGTTCGTATCGCTTTGTAAGCCAAATTACATGTGATAATTATTAATGAACAAATAACACCAAAGTTAATTATAAATATTCTGACAAACATGTAGTAGAACGGTACAACTAGCTGTTTTCGAAAGCCACTACACCTTCATCATCAGATTTTTTTGTGTTTGGTCCACTGTGTTTGGTGTCAGTTTATATAGATTTCAGCTTTATATACTCAGCCATTATTGCAAATGGAATTGTTTTGATTCATCTTATTTCAATTTGCTGAAAGCTTTGTTTTAATGTGTTATGGTATGGCATAAAAGTTCATAGGTGGTTATGGTATTTTAGTTTCGTGGCTTAAGAGTCAAATTAGCTAGTGCAAAAATTTTTAGTGTTTCTTTTGGGCAATAATCACCCCACCCCGCATAGTTTTAAGATAACCTTTTTGTGAATTTATATTGTACTTATAAATAAGTCTTTACTTAAATAATCGCGTGATTTCGTGTAGCCTTTAACTTTCTGTAAATATATGAATAGAATGTAAAAAGGTTTTGTTTTGAAATCGATATGAAATAAGCATAAAATAGCAAAGGTAATGTAGCAGCTGACGTGGAATAGATTTTGGTCCAAGGCCATACTTTTTGGGGCACTCACGGCACAGTGATGTGAGATGCCATAATGGGGTATGTGCTACCAGGCAATCCATTAGGGTGGGCACAGGGTGTCGATAGCATCACGACACTCACCATCGAAGTTCCCCAGACTCTAACGAGGTAAGAATCAGTGGTACTATTTTTTTGTTTTCTTTTGTTTGTGTATCGTTGTGGCCTATAGTGCATTGTTCAGAAAGAACCACACGCATCGACGAGCTAAGCCGGAAAAACCAGCCGCAGTACCACTGTATCTGGCAATGTGCTATGAGTAAAAAGGTAACACACTATCGCAGCGCAGTTGAATATGTACTCCTCCACACAATCACATAACAAATGAAAGCTCAATTTTACCATTTCTAAATTTACAACAGTATTGGCATTGTCTTAAGCAGAACAAAAATAAGCAAATTAACTAACATGTGTATAATTAGTAAAGAACAAACGACAATGGTAAGACTGTTGTAAATTTAGAGGTTGCCAGATTGGACGATTTATCGTCATTTTGACGATTTTGGGTTGCAAAAGAACATTTTGACGACTGGACGATTTTCGCCTTCAATTTGAAGATTTTAAAATAATTATAAACTTACACCATTTATTAGAACTTTAAAACAATTTTGAGCTTGGCTAAGAACTTGGCAACTTTTGAAAGAATATGCAATAAAACTAAAGAGTAAAATGCAATCAATTTTAATTTTTATGTTAATGATTTTGGAATTAAATGTTTTTAATCCTGTTATTGCACAGAGTTATTAACTTAAATAACAGAAATACAAAATTTATGCGGTCAAATGCAAAAAATATTTAAGAAAGTTATGAGTAACTTTTTAAAATCAGATTTGCTTGAGTGTGATAATTTTTATTTGGGGGACTATAAAGATGAAAATAATTGTTTAGACCAGGGCTATTCAACCTGTGGGTACGCGAAATTTTCCCAGGTGGTACTCCAAATCTTCGAAAATTTGAACATTTTTTTCATTAACTAACCAAGTAATGCAATTAAAAAAAAAACAATATGTTGTATTTGTTTATGTTTGATCATAAAAGTATACTTACGTATTTTTGATGAATTTCCATTTTTATTATACCGAGCATTTCTGTTGTAGAACGACCCATATACACAGATGTTCGCATGTTATATACATGCCTATCAGTGATGGTATTTTGGTGCGTTTCGGGTATTTTTTTGGTGCTTTTTGCCTCTTCATAAACGCGAAATTTTGGCTAATACCTTTTTTCAAAAAGCGGGTATTTACAGTGCTTTTAACAATTTCTTACAGTGCTTTTGGTGCTTTTTTGTTAAATAAAAATATTATTAATTTACAAAACTAAAATACTTTTAAGCGCTAATATCAGCATCTTTTAACTGAGGCTTATTAAATTGGTTTAATGACAATAACGGAAACTATGTTAAAAACAATCTAGAAAACTTTTCATAATTGGGATTAAAAAATTTAATTTTTTTTGGAAAATAAAAAGCGGAAGTAACTGGAAAGTACCACATAATTCTCTGCATAATAATTGATTGAAAGTAGTATGGAATAACACGTTTGTTAGGGCTTACACAAATTTTTAATCATACTATAGGGTGGTTAAATTTTAAGGGCCGATTTCGATTGAAAGCATGAGGTTATCAATAGCAGTCAGTTGTTTTAGACAACGCGTAGCCAACCCCCAATTTTTTCATATCGTATTGACGTGCTGTCAATGTTGACAACTGGAATAAAGGTGAATATCGCAAAAACAAAAACTTTTAAGTTAAGAGTACTTAAGAAAAGAGTGACGCTTTTAATGCATTCTTTATGTGTAAATGATTTTTCAGTAACATACATATCTTAATCTAAGCCTAAGCTTCACCTACTATTGTATGTATGTATGTATGCGAGTATATGCTACTATATTCGGGTATGTTCTGTATTTCACGTGAAATTAAATCGTTCGGAATTGCTATAGCATTGTTGTTGTAAATACATATTTCCAACAACAATTCTACGGCAATTCCACACATTTTAATTTCACGTGGAATGCAGAACATACCCAATTATTTGACTCATGTTTTTTTTATTTGTTTTCACATACTTATTTTTATTAAATTAAACAAGATTTTGTTTTAATTAATATGTAAATAAATTCTGTTATTACATCTCAAATACTTTGTTTATTTCGAAGCAAAAATTTTAAATTATATTTTGAGCTTTTACAATCTAAACTCTCCTTTTTAAATGGCTTAATGTACTAAGATTAAAAAAAAAAATATTTTGGTGCTTTTTTACCCTCTTTTTCGTATTTTTTTTTTTGCGCTTTTTACCCTTTTTGCAACAGCTTAATGTGCTTTTGTTTTTCGTAGAGATACCAACACTGATGCCTATGAACGTATATGGTCGTTGCTCTTCATCTTCTCTTGCTTGCTCTCAATTTCTTATACGTATACGTACGTCTTAAGGCTCATTTAAGGCTCAGTTAGCCGACTGTAATGTAATGTAACTGCAACAGTAAGAAACAGCTGATCGATTTTGTTATGTGAAAAGTAATGAAAATGGTTATAGAGATATAATGTAACGTAACCTACTTTTCATATAAAAATATCGATTAGCTGTTTTCTACGTTACAGTTACTTTACATTACTTTTAGATTTGTGGAAAAAATTCCCAAAAAACAAAAAAAGGACTCTAGTCTTTTATTTCCCACTATAACTACCCAGGCAGAAATTGCCAACCGTGCAAAAATTGTAGCACTGGGAAAGCACTTTTACTCAAGAATCCCAAACGGTTTGTCAACGTTACGGATTACAATCTGAAAAATTATTTGCCAATGCTTTTTAATAAATTTTTATTTTTTTCGTTTTTATTTATTGGTAAGAAGTTAGCATAAGTGACAAAATTGAACTACATGTTGACGAGTTCCTCTATACAATTTTACATTAAAAATCGCCATATAATGTAGTTTTAATACACGATTATATCTTAGCATGATCTTTAATGTAAAATTGTATGGCGAAACTCGCTAAGATCATATTCAATTTTGCCACTTATGCTAACTTCATGCCAGTTTTTGATTATACATGATTATGCATACATGCTTAGCTCTATTTCTGATATAACCAGACATTTCCATTACTTAATTAGTAAACAGATATTATCAGGAGGAACGGTTGTAATATTATAGCCATAAATGTTGACAAAAGAAAATAGTGTTTTCGATTCAACTGTGTCTATAATTTTTTCCAAGTGAATATTTTCTATTTTCAACAAGAGAAAATAATAATGGCATATTTTTTGAAAAACTTAGTATGGAAAATGTGCAAATTCCTTTGAATTTGCGCTATTGGACTTGTAGTTGATTTAACATTACCAATTGGCTTTAACCCTGCACACATAACCCTCGAACATATCCCTCTAAACCTAACCATTCGTCGTTTCGACGAGCACGTTTTGGGGCGTACAATATCGGTTCTAAACATATATATTTTTGTACTTGCAACACATACATACCTTTAGCAAGTACTTTGTTAGTAAATACAACTATATATTTCTATTCTGTTACAAGGATATTTATTATAATTCATTTTTCCAAAAAGCACTTTTTTTTGAGATCACATTGTTATAAAATTTTTATAAACAAACAAAACAAAAAAGCCTTTTTCTCTTTGGCAAAACTTAACTATAACACTATTGTCATTTAAAAAAATATATAAAATTAATTTTTTGAAGCGCATTGTGTGCAGAAATCAACTTTATGCTCGCCAACACTCGTCGAAGCCGAGTTTGGTTGTCTCCTGCAAAAGCTCAGCGAAAACTAAGTTGGCAAGAAATTTTGCGGCGATCGGTGCACGTGTTAAAAAGAAATAGCTATTTTTTCGTCCGGTGTTCGTCGTTTCGACGAAGGTTATGTGTCTAAACTATTTTTAAAGTCAAAAGCTGAAAATTGTGATAAAGGAGCTCCAATATTAATTACATCATCTGATATATGGATAAGATTATGTATATTCATAGTTTGCGAATTAGGTCCGTAATATCGAGGCATAAGTTCAACAAATGATTTAACAATTCTTGAACGTATTTTGATTTTAATGTTGCTAACTAGGTTGATGAACAAATACGACAAGAAGTAAATAAAATTAAAGAATTTTTGTACATTTTAATATCTAATAGATTTCTTAGGGCCATTATTACAACTTAAAGATAGTTAAAAGTAGGATTTTATCGTATAAAAAGCTTTCCATTATTGCAAATTGGATTTAACTTACCAGTTAGGATAAATTTGCCTATAATATATCGCTCACTTTAGGTTAAAGTAAAATTTAGCAAATGATAAAGTTTTTATAGGCCCGACAAAATCCTACTTTTAACTATCTTTAAGTTGTAATAATGGCCCTTAAAGTAATTGCACCAGCATATAACAAGATAAACGGAATTGTGTAGTTTGTTAATTAAATTAATTAAATTGTGATAATTTTTCTTTGAAATTCAAAAGCTACATTTTTAGATACCATTAGTAGGTTTTTTTTGAAGCCCTGATACATTTTCTTGTGAAATATAAGAGAATGAATTCTTTATCATTAGCTTTTGAAGCAATATTAGCTTTTTAAGCAATTGCTTGAAGTATTGAGAATATATTACACTTATAAAAAAACTTATGTTGGGAAAGCACTTAAATTGTGGTTTTCAAAGTGTTTAGCCAACAACGTAAAAAATAGTTGGCCAACCCCATCATGAGGTTATCATTTGTGTTTTGGCACAACACTCCAAAAGTATAAATTGTGATGTTCTGCCAACGTTCGAACCACCTTAGGAAACGCTTTGCCAACGTTATCCCGATTGTATTTTTCTGCGTGGGTAATTTTATCAAAAAATTTTCCCATCTAATAAAGTCTAGTTTAATTTTTCTTCTCTTCTTTAGAAACTAACATTAATTAATAAAAATATTTCATTCAATAAGAATTGAAAATACTGATCTTCAGCATATGTATGTAGAAAGAGTATTTAGTCTATCTGACTTAAACAAAACCAAAGTAATACATGTAATTATTTTGTTTTTTAAACAATTGATCCCTTTTTTTTTATAAGTTTAGCTTATTTTATACAAAAATTACGAATTTATTTATTGTGCTATGTTTTCGTTTGATATAAGTGTTTGTTTTATTTTTGACGAATTCACACCTATTACATCTGGCAACTATGCACACAGTGGACCAAACACAGAAGAACGCTGATGATGAAGGTTTTAGTGGCCTTCAAGAACAGCTAGTTGTCCCGTTCAACTATGTGTTTGTCAGAATATTTACAACTTACTTTGATGTTATTTGTTCTTTAATAATTATCACATGTAATTTGGCTTACAAAACGATACGAACTTTAGCCTGATCAAGTCACAAATATAAAAACAAATGAAGTTCGAACAATAATAATTAAAATTAACTAAAATTACCACATGTATTTGGGCTGCTTAAAAATACGAACCTTAGCGTAATCAAAACTACATATAAAAGTATTTGGTATGAAATATTGGCGAAATAAATTCGCAAAAGTAGTACTCTGTTCTTCTTGTGAAAAACACGTAAAATCATGTCTTTCCATGCAAAATTAGTCTGGCATCATTTTAGTTTAGTTGCGAAACAACATGAGCAGTGCTTTTTTCGAACGGAATTTTGACAATGTTGCATACTTTCAAGCAATAAAAGCGAGAAATTTATAAAAAAAAAACCGCGAGTAGGGCTGCATTTAGTACATGTCAAATTTTTTACGCAATGGTGCTGAAAATTTTTCACAACTTTGAACAGAGTACCAGGCTTTATAGCAAAAATTAAACAAATATGTTGATAACATATATTTTATATATAATGGACTTTTATGAAATTTATTACATGCAACTTTTTCATTTTACTAATAGTAGTGCCAGAGGAAGGAATAACATATAAAAATTACAATGGCATGAATATTTAAATTATTTATTTTTGACAAATTTTGCATATAATTTGCTTCTATATGGCTCCTATTGGCAAAATTGTCATTGTCTCATGCTTCTTGAGAAGAAATAAAATTTGATTGTAATTAAAAGCATCAAGTATTTTTTTATTTCAATTGGCGCTAAACTACATTTTAATTTATTTATTTTAACTAAATTCGAGTCAAATCCTCTAAATATCGAGTCGTGGGGCTTTGACTTGTAGATTACTTTGATATGCTTTCGAATAAGATTTTTTTTTTAGAATTTGTATCAACAAGTGTTGCTTTTTATTTCATGCGATTTTTGACTCCACCTTTAAATGTATTTATTTTGCTAATCGTCACTCTTTGTTGTTGTTGTTTATTTTTACCAACTAATAAATATTTTCCCATTACAAAGTCCACTTGGCTGTACATACCAACTAGGGTTGCCAGTTTTGAAATCGTAGAAATCAGTACATGAGAGAAAAAAATCAGTACAATTTAAAAAAAATCAGTACATTAATTTTTTCAATATAAAAGGCTTTAACTAGGGATGTAACTAATACCAGTTTAGCGCATGCGAATGCGAATACTACATTTTAATTTTTGCGAAAGCGAATGCAAATATTATAATACGTTAAAAAATCACATGAAAATAAATTTATATAAGAACATGAAGTCGTATTACATATGTACATGGATGTACTACATATAGCATTTTATTTAAACTGAGTCTTGCATTGAGCAAATATGTATTAATTTATTAAAAACACGAATTCATAAAACAGAAAGATACATACATACATATGTTTGTTTATGAAATTAATGAGTGACACTTGTTTCGCGTGGAATTTACTACAACAATGACTAGTTAATATTGTTTGCGATTCAAATTTGTTTGTACGGAGTAATGAATGGTGCTCAAAACATTATTTAAAAGTTTTAACAGACTAGTCTTAAGTAGAAAATACTGCTGCCGAAAATACAATGCCTTTTCTTTTTCAAAAAATGAAATAGGTATATTTCCAAACATCGCTCGACTTTAGTTTAATTTTGATGCTTATGAGAACTTTTTTATAGAAAAGCTTTCTGATAAAGCTTTGAAGAATGCCTTACTTATAAGTCAGCTACGTCCAAGCCATGTGCACAATGTGCAAACTTTTATAAGGAGTTTTTTGTGCTTTAACATCGACGAGATGACAACTTTCTTAAATAAAATTACTTGCCGGGCTAAAAATTGTTTGCAGTTCCTTCAAAAATGCCAACTATGCACAGATATTGAGCAGTTGCAAAGCATGTGCAACAGTTGATCACGCATACGCAGAAAAAAGTAGCAGAACTTCTGCATAAATTTGCTGAATCTACGAACGTAACGTACATATATTTATCTTTTTCATGCTGGCTTAAAATAATTTTCGTGTTTTTGACGTTTTTTAATGGCAAACTTTTTTCGTAAAAGAAGTACAAAATTTTTTTGTCTTAAATATTCGCATACATTTTAGCAAATGCAAATAGCAAAAATAAGCGAAAAATTTGCGAATGCGAACATTCGTTAGATTCCTAGCTTTAACCATTATTAAAACAAAACATGAATTCAATGTATACTTTGTACCAAGGCATATGTAATTAATAAAAATAATATTATCAAAAAAATTTTCGAAAAAGGAACTTTAAATTCATTATTTGCATGTATCAGAAATCACTTATAGCAAATCTTTCTTGCAAATTTAAATTAAAAAAATCTCAATAAAATTAACATTAACTTAAACTAAAATTTGTATGATCTCTGACAGTTTTGGCAGAATTTGCTTGAGCATTATATGGACACCACTTTGAAAATAACTTCGTCTTAAAGCGAACGTAAAGTAAAGATCACTGATGATTCAAAGAAAATAAATAAACACTATGATAGGCTTTCTTATACACATATAAAAACAGTACAAAAACAGTACATACATGAAAAAATCAGTACATTTGCGTACTGATTTGCTAGTTATGCATAAATCAGTACTTTAAACAAAAATCAGTACATGTACTGGCCAAATCAGTACGACTGGCAACCCTAATACATACAACATACCATCACCTAAAATGCAAAAGGCTATAACAGCCCTTTTAGTTTTTTTTTACAGGAAAAGCAAAAAACTTTACATTTTTAGGACTGATAATAAGATAAAAATATAATTGGATGTTTTAGAAGCTAAAAGGCCTAACTCCACAAAATAAAAAGTTGAGTAAATTAGTAATGTTTGGCAAATAGATTTCCAAAATTTATGAAAATTATAAAAGTTACAAAATATTTTTATGGTATTTAATAGAAAAAAAAAATGAGAGGAGATGAAAATCACGCATAACAGATACATTTGCTAGTTTCGCTTGATTAAACCAATGCGTTTAATTAAAATGGAGTTAATTGGAGTAGCTTTGGAAAAAATTGAAATAAGATTCAAAGCCGATTTTTCATGTTTTTAATGAAAAATATCTAAATAATAGAAGAAAAAACAAATTTCCATAGAGTTCACAACTAGTTGGATAGTAATATAACAAAATTGAGAAATTTTCGAAAAGTGGAGTTAGAGGTCTTTTACCGTCTGACACATCCAATTGAGGGATTCAAACGGTAGTCTTGAGTGTCATAATGTTTTAAATTAGTTTAATATAATTTTTTTGTTTTTATTTTTTCTTTCAAATAAAAATTTTAAAACATTTATGACACTTAGCCCAATTATTTAGTCAAACGGAGGACATTAATTAATGTTAATGTTTTAATGATTAAATTTTTAAAATACAAGTAGAGTTACTGCTTTTGAGTTTACGCATTTGTTAGCAATCGTTATTTTTTAAAATATCTTGATACAATTTTAAGGAAAGATTTATTTTTGTTAACTACATCATACTCAATCAAAAAGTCTACATATTTCTAATATTTTGTGAGATACGGCCTTTTGGGTTTTAGGTGACGATATGTACATATATATGTTGTACTTTAAATTTCTTGGTTTTAGTCCAAATTTACACTATGCAAGTCTTATTGCAAAGTGTAAATTAGGACCCATATATGTATCACTGATATTGATTTCAATTTATTTGCTGATGCAAGTATGTATTGTTTTGTTAAAAATAAATTTATTATACATTTAAAATTTTGCAAAAGATAATGGATTAAAAGATCTCTGGTGTGTTTATTTTTTTTATAGATAAGATTACACTTGAAAATACATACATACATATGTACATGCTATCTACATTTACACACATACCTATATGTATAAAATTTTAAATTTTTAATGTTATTATGTGATCTTGATTAAATAGTATTGTAAAATAATGTGTTCTTGAAATACTTTTGTATATTATTGGTTGTTTGTTATCGGCAGACATGAATATAAAATAAAACTAATATTGGTTTAATTACGAGTTATGTAAACATATACGAGTAAATATCGTTCTCTTAATAGAGAGGGAGTGTTAGTAAATATAGATAATAGATATTTTACCAAAAAATATCCAGCATTTAATAGGTGCGTTTGAGTACTTCTCCAGTAAAATCCAGTAACTGAGTAAATACTGAGTAATTTAAAGATATTACTCTAAATAAAAAAGTTTGCAGCTAAAAGTACGCGAACGGAAAAATTGTAAAATTCAGTAAAATATACACAACAGCTGATAGACAATTTGGCGCTAAAAAAATTATACATAAGTACCCAGCAAGAACACTCCCAGTCAAATGACCGGTCATTTGACTGGGAGTGGTGATGGCTTTATCTATCTAAGTTTCTATCAGTTTGTTAAGGGCAATGTGGAAAAAGTGATCTAAACTTTTGTGTACGTGTGATTTTGCATCTTTGTCTTACTAATTAGAAATGACTACTATGGAATATATATAGCTGACCTGCTTACTCTGCCGTATTTTTACTTGACATTGATGATGCATGTGGTAGTCACGTCTGACTGATCACACTTGATGTATAAAAGCGTCATAGCAAACTAGTCAAACCTACATAATTACATTAATAAACATGATTTTCATATTGTTTTAATTGTTTTTTATTATCGAAAAATAAAGATATGTATAATTAAAATATTTAAAAACAAATAAAAGCACAAAATCATGTAGGTGGTCTAGCCTCTTTACGCTTCCTTCAACCTGCAACGCACTTTGATTTTTATGAATACGTATCTAAAATTTGAAAAAGAAACACATATGTACATATATATATTTAATTAAACTTTTGGAATTTCTTTTATACACTATTGATTTTTACTTAACTTTTTTAACACTTATATTAATTTGAGTTTCACAGACCGAACGAATTGTATATTTTACAATAAAATGTGATTTTTTTAATTTTTGGCATATGTACATTAGATGTTCCACTCTTACATACATACATGTTAGAGTAGAGCAACTAGAGCAATTGACTGTCACTGTTGATTTCAACATAAAATTGTTGTTATTGTGTTAGTGAAAATATTACTTTTGTGTTAGTTTCGGTCATTCATTTCTTGCAGGGTATGTACATATTTATATGCAAAAAACCTGAATATAATATTGTACTACGTGGTCCAATCGAGATGAAACAGACTAGTTACATTATGGTCCATGTAATGCAGTCATGGATCATGTCGTTTTCACACAAGCATTCAATGCAATATGGAGTAGTTTTGGAGTTAGGCCGATGTAATGCAAATTTGGACCATTTAGTCCAACCCTAGGACATAAACCTCCTTTTTTCACATATTTGGAGTTTTGGCGTATTCCTACTCCTCTTTAGAGTATTTACATACATGTATGGAATAGTCGCATTATCTGCAAACAATATACAAAACTATACATACATAAGTATATATTATTGCTTCTGTGAAGCACTTTGGCAAGGCAAAAAATTATGGCTTTTTGGAAGCTGAATAAATTGCTTCTAGCTGGCTCATCTCGCACAAAAAAATCTCCTTTGTCATGCGCAACACCAAGTGATTCTCTAACATTATCTCCCTTATTCGCGGTCTTCACCTGACATAAAATAGCTAACTTTAACATTAACTTCTAAGAATTGTTAAGTGGTGAGTATCAATATACTATACAATCTTGTGCAAGACCATTTGCACAAGATTGTGTATTGGGCTATAGTTTTTATGTACTCAGATGCAAAAGTTACTAGCTTGCAATTTTTTTTTTACTTTTTCCCCTATTTTGTTAGAGAGCCTGCCTTATGTTAGTGCTTTTCAGAAGCAGTTTTCGAAGCTTTTGTGATCAAGTAAACATTACATTGCTTCCCTCAGTTGTTAGTGCTTCCAAATCAGATTTTTTTTGCTGGGTAGTTACTGGCTGGCCGCATGGAAAAATTATATGGTTTTGAGAAAATCGATGAAGAATGTTTTTTTCATTTGTTTTATAAAAATACACCATAGTATATTTTCTTTAATAATAAAAGTAATAGATACATATGTTTTTATTTGAACTTACGGGCTTGGCCCACGATGTCGACAAGAAACTTTCTATAGCTTACTTGCCGACATCGCGCGTCAGGCCGTTAAAGTTTCTAAACTTTTTACCCTCGACGTGAATAATTAGGATGTACAGAAAAAGACAAAAATGTTTGTTGATGCTTATAAATACCAATCATCACAACAATATTGTTCACTTCCTTTCAAGTAGTTCCAATGAGTGCATTTATTAAGAGAAATATACAATGGGAAAATAACTTTATATATCCTAATATATTCAAGATATCGAAAAACTAAAAACAAATTTAAGAAATCTACACATTAATCATATTTAATCGATCAATAACTAAATTTTTTGAATATTCCATACGGGGAACCAGTAACCGTCCGACTATATTTATAAACAAAAATTTAACTATACAAATCTATTAACTTTATTCACGTTTAAAAACAATCGGTTATGTTCTGCATTTCACGTGAAATTACATCGTTACATCCATTCGCCCTCTCATTTACTGGATTTTGTGTACTCGAACGCAATCCAGTAAAAATAGTAAAAATTTGTACAAATTTTTGAGTTCTCGAACGCACTTAATAATAGTAGTTGATTGTTAAAGGTGTATTTTTATATGTCAAATACAATGTAAAAGTTCAAAAAAGCTATTTTAGTACTCTTTTTCTTTAGAAAATTTTTATTTACAGAAACTTGTTGAAATGGCTAAATATCTGTTAGCACTGATGATATATCCAAGTTTACATACCCATTATTTTGCACACTTTCCTTAACCCAAAGTATGTGACAAATTTTTTAAAGAATCGGTTGGGTATATATATGTATGTATGTATGCACATATACGCACCTGAAATACCATAAACTTAAACTTTATTGGGCGTGATCCCGCAAAGTTTCCTGAATGCAAGATTTTGTAACTACAAGAGCACCATATACGTGTGTGTGTTTACACGCAAAGTGTAAAGGTCTCTTGATCATTGTTCACTGAACGTTTCTATGGCTGAGTTTATATCTGGCATTTCTTGTGTGCTATTTGCCCAAAAAAGCGTAACCAACTACATATTTTCTGTCGTTGGTCGTAGATCAACGTAAATAAAATATCTTTGCGAATCAACAAATTTGTGTCAAAATGGCATCGATTTGTTAGTGCATATTTTTGCATATTTCATAACAAATACATATTTTTGCATATAGTTTTTTTCATATTATAAATCTAATTCTAAAAGTCGAAACACTTTCCCCCACATTCAAAAAAATAACGTGTGCTTGAAGTGTACGTTGAAAAAAATATCCATACAAAAACTGGTTTTAACGTACACTTGAAGCACTCGTTATTAATTGCATATGGATGCAAGATTTTTGACTCTAAAATTTCTTTAATTTTATTAATAGAAATATAGTATCCGACAGCCTTCTGCCTAATTGATATTTGGCCACACATAGTATTGCTTTCTTGTTCACACTATAGGCCAATTACTTTAACAGCTCAAGTTGAATAATTTGAAGATTCGGTAAAAAAAGTGTGCTCTGAAAGGCAGAATAAGTGAAGAGATAAAAAATAAATTATAAATAGTTATACAGAAAAATTATGGACTTAAAATATATGCAACAAATTGGATCAATTGTTTATAGTTCTAAGAACGAAATTTAGAAACTGAATATTCCACAGACATAATAGCAGCAACGTTTATTTTTTATTACATAAAATTATTTCAGAAAAAATCGTCAAAGATTTATCTTCGACAATTAAAAAGAACATTTATTCAGTTATGTACGTAAATAAAAGTTCGACTGAACTGTATTTTTTATTCCATATGATTTGACAAAATATTTATTAAGAAGGCATTGAAGCTGAGCTTTTTATGTTTTTTAAGTTCTTAATGACAAAATGTTTGTTAAGAAAGCAATAAAGGTGATTTTTTATGTTTCTTACGTCCCTTTTCACAATGTATTATTAAGAGTTAACGTGAACTTTAACTGACATTTCTTCATACAAAACTTGCCGTTAAAGTCCCTTTTAGCTTTTAATTGTACATTGTGAAAAGGGCCATTAATGTTATTAAATGTTGAAAAAAGTTGATAAATGCATATTTTATTAGTTTTAAATACATATTTTTATATTTTCACTGCATATTTTATGTACATAAAACATGATTTTAAATGCGTGAAAATCCTTTCCCTACTAATGAGGTAGTTTAAACAAGAACAATTTTTAAGCCGCACAATTTTTGTTCTTTTCCAAATTACACGAGACTAAATCATCTGGCACACAATGTATACGTATACACAGCTTTGTGTGTAAGCGTTTTTAGTATTCATTTAACATTTGTTGTTTTTTAAGTTGTGTGTGTATTGGTTTTATGCTGCTAATGCTGGGCTTTAGCTAGGGCTGGCAGATGTGGCGATTTCTCGCCAAACGTGGCGATTTTTCAACTTGTTTGGCGTCTAAATTTTTGGTTTGGCGACATGGCGATTTTTCTGGCGATAAATAAATTTGCTGGCGATTTTGTGGCTATTTTTTTAACAAAATTTAAATTAAAAATTTTTGTAATTCAGGGAAATTAGTTTGTTGAAGGAGTACATAGTCTAAAATAAATAAATCCTACCAAAACTCGACTGCAAGAAATTAATGGCGTTTTCTTTTCTGAAAAAATTGCAACATTTTTTTTTACTTTTTATTAAAAAAAAATACAATTTAGCGTTCGTTGAAAGAAAAAATTTAAGCTCGCAAGGATTGATACAATAATTTCTAATAAAATGTATATTTCAGAAAATCATTTTGTTGCGAATTTTCATTAAAAAGTGTAACAAGTGTAAAATTTTTTTCCAGAAAAAAAATGCCATAAAACAACTTTATTTTGATGATTTTTCTTATATTAATTATTTTAATTAATAAATTTTAAATTTGGATGAGAAAACTTTACAAGTAACAATTTTCGGCGACTTTATTTCTACTTTTGGCGATTTTCTGCTATACCATATGATTATTTAAAAAAAAATTATATTAAAAAAAGTGTTATATAAAATCAAATTTATTATCAAATATTTATTTAAAAAAAAACAACATAAAATTGATTTTGGCGACTTTTGGCGATTTTTAAAATCAATTTGGCGAAATAGGTAAGAAATAATCTGACAACCCTGGTTGTAGCTGGTTGAAAAGTTATGCCAACCGCAAAACCACTCTCTTTGCCTCTCTCACCAACAAACTGGCATGTTATGCCAGCACAATTATGCCCGTGTAATGTTAGGAACACAATTGGGACGAACGACGGATTTCGTCCACGTTGACGAATTTGTCGATAAGAATTCGTTGCGTAAATTCGTCGTGTGAACAGTGATGGCAACTTTTTTGGCTCTAAAAGCACATCAGAATTTTAAAAAAGCACTAAAAAGCGTAATTTTGAAATCTAAAAAGCGTAAAAAGCACTAACGTGAAAAACGAGTTAAGTTTAATAATGTTTATAAGCTATTCTCTGTTTCGGCAATATTATCAACATTTTTAATGAAATATATTAGACGAAAAAGGTATGCTTTACACTAAACAAATAAATACACCAAGTTTTTATTAAATTAATTTTAAGAAGTATACAAATTTCTTAAAAGCACTACTTAGTGCTTTTTCTTAGTTTGGCACTAACGCTCAAAATTTGGCGTTTTGAGTCTTCGAAAATCACTAAAAATAGTGCCAAAAGCACCAAGTTGGCATCGCTGCGTGTGAAGCACAATAACGACGAATTTACTCAGCGAAGGCAGCTCTTATAATTGATAAAGTTGGTTATTGTCAGTGTGACCATATTAGCTAATTTTGGGCTAAATTTAGCTTATTTCTTCTGGATTAGCTTTAAAATTTTTATTAAGCTCTTAGCTTCTTTTTTAGCCTTTTAAAAACGCATTTAGCTTTTTTAGCCTTTTTTTTATCCAAATTGAATATTCTCTAAAAATATATTAAAGACATACGTGATTTAGCTTAATTTTATTTTAAAATATGGTCACACTGTTTATTGTGTATGTAAAGAGAGTGAGAGAAAATTGTTTTTTTTTCGTCGTTCGTCGGCCAGTGTACACACTTAATTTTTTTTAAATTCGATAAAATCATCAAATCGGTAGATTTGAATGAAATTCGGTAGAAAATATTTTTTATTCAGAGAAACATAAAAAATAACAATTCAAAGAAACATAAAAAATAACAAAATATATGTACTTATATATATATAAAGGGTAAGTGCAAGGAGTATCAAACTAAACAGGTTCCAAAAGCGCATTTAAAACTTCACATCTGATTGGAAATTAAACTGCCATAAACAATGAAGCATTTTCAATAAAAAAGTGTCATCTCCAGTTATTTGCTCCTTACCATTTATATAGATATGCTATGCATACATAAAATAATATACATAAATAACAGGAATTCAGTTTTTGTACATATGTTTTATAAAGCTACTAAAATAACTTTTATTTGACAAACATTTGTAACTACAAAGATTATATCGCACATTTACTTCAATAGTGGCAGAAAGATGCGGCATTTTGTATTTTATTTTGTGTAAAAATTTCATATAAATAGCTTGTACCATCACGTCCTGAGAGAAGAATATTTTTTCATTTCTCCATTGAGTTGTATGCAAATTGAAAACTTAAAACGGGTTTTCTGCAAAACTGGTTTTTTTGAGTTATGCCACTATTGAAGTAAATGTGCGATATGTAAGATCCATTTATGAATTTAAACTTTTGTGCAAAAATTATTAAATCATTGGTGGTAGGAATAAATATTTCATCCCCAAGGCACAATTCTTTGGCAAATATTAAGTTACTTATAGTTTCAGTTTTTAACCTATTTCTTTGTTCTGTTTTAATAATTTTCATGACAGAAAATGACCGCCCTGCGGCCGCAATGCTATGTGGCAAAATAGGCAATTTACATATGTATATATCGACTTAAATTACTAAATAACAATATTCGGTAGATTTCAGGCCTTGTTCGGTAGATTGGTAAATTCACAAACATATTCGGTAGAATCTATCGAATATCGGTAGAAGTGTGCACACTGTCGTCGGCGTATAAAATAGAAATAAATCTATCTCAGAGTTCGTCACGCACGACGAATTTCGTTCTACAGCGGCGTTGTGTTCATTTTCATATGAACAAATGTGTTTTATTTTTTATGCCGAAAGTTCGCACCGAAAAATTCGTCGTTCGTCCCAGTTGTGTTCCTAGCATAAATCAGCACAATGAAAAACAGTATGATTCAGACATATGTACATATGTATGTATATTTAATTGATTTAAACAATATCCAATCATGTTGGATTCTATAAAATTGTCTATTAGTTATGTATGAAACTGTTTAACTTAATAAATACGTGTCTGAATGAAACTGTTTTTCATTAGTAATTAGTGGTTACGCTTTTTTACGCTTGTGTGGCACATGGCACACAGATAGAAACCCGGGCTATTTTTTGTTTATCATCTTTTGTAATGCAGAATTTCTGAAACTAATTTTCATTCAAGAATTAGTTTTCATATATCATTTTTATAACGTGCTCTGATTTTTCTTCTTCAGATTTTAAAACATTCTGTGAATGCACAAACTCTATTAATGATACGTAATTTTTATTTCATGACATTTGTACATACATATGTACGTATATTTATTTTGTTATTCTTATTACTCTACAAACAGATGAATAAATACAGTAAGGCCTCGTTTATCCGTAATTCGATTAACCGGTAGCGTCGATTATCCGGGAAAGAAAAATTGTAATTGTTTTCTTTTTGTTCATCGATTTAATTTTTTTGCATCGATAAACCGTGATTATCTCTATTATCCGGGATTGCAAGCACGCAACTGTTTTCAGCCAAAAAAATGTTTTCCTTGTAGTACATATGTAAATATATATGTAAAGGGTGTCCCAACAAGAACGCAAGATTTAAATTTTAAATAAAACACAGATATTTAAAAAAAATCGTGAAACTTTATTATATCGTAAAGTAGACAAAATGAGGTTATGTGTGGAACAACAAATCGGGCAGATGGCCGCCGCGGCTTTGCTGGTACACACGAGATCTTTTAATGAAATTTTCAATGGCAGTTTTGCATAAATGCTGCTGTATTTCATTAATGCAGCGTCCAATTTCCTCTTTTAAGGCTTGAGTCGTCGTCGGCTTATTCGCGTAAACCATCCATCGACTTAAAAAAACCCCAAAGAAAAAAGTCTAATGGTGTTAAATTGCACGATCTAGGCGGCCTCTGGTCTCCAAAACACAAAATAACACGACCGGGAAATGACTGATGTAGAAATTGAATTGTTTCTCTGGCTGTATGACATGTGGCGCCGTCTTGTTGAAACCACATGCCCTCCACATTCATTTCTTCAATTCTAGGCACGAAAAAACTGGTTATCATTTCACGATACCGAACACCATTGACTGTTTGCGCTTGACCTGCGTTTGAGTGACATCATCACGTACAGCTGCGACATTTTCCGACTATCGACCTGGTCGAAGGCGCGTTGTTGTCTTTACATCACTAACAGACCCAGTTTCGGCAAAGTTATCCATTAATGTCTTTACAGTTGACTCTTTTGGAGCATTATTGTGACCTAAAATTTATCGCAAATTTGCGAACTGTAGCCGCAAAACTTTCACCATTTTGGTAAAACAATTTCACAATGAGAATGCGTTGTTCATTCGCGTAGCGCTCCATTTTTACTAACCTCGTACCTTCTACTAGCAAACAATTATAATTGTTCAAATGTCAAACGATGACACTTCGAATGGCGCCAAATTTAAATCTTGCGTTCTTGTTGGGACACCCTTTATGTTTTCATTAAACACTAACATAAAATCCATTAATATTTCTTTTATTATATGTGATATATAAAAAGTATCGGTCTTATGTATAAGCAAAAATTGCCATGAATTTAGCATAAGTGAAGAAATTGAATTGGGTGCTAACGAGTTCCTCTATACAATTTGACATTAAAAATGGTCGCAATACGTAATTTTAACCCACTACTAAGTCCTAGCGTCATTTTTAATGTGAAGTTTCATGGCAAAACTCTTTAAGATCACGTTAAATTTTGCCACTTATGCTGACTTCATGCCAGTTTTTGCTTATACATATGTATGTCCGTATGTAATTAAATACAAAAATATGAAATAAAAAATATGAAAAAAAGCTAAAAAACCCTTTTAACCTATTATCCAGAATGCTCCCGGTGCCGATCATTAGGGATAATCGAGGACTAACTGTATCCCGATTATAATACGTATATTTTTTGTCCGGCTTAATATCCATAGTCTGAGTATAAGCATACATAGACTGATAGAGGTAGTTTAGACGAGAACAATTTTTAAGTAGCATAATTTTTGTTCTTTTCCAAATTACACGAGACTAATTTATCTGGCACAAAATGTATACGTATATACAGCTTTGTGTGTGTTAGTGTTTTTCGTATTCATTTAACATTTGCTGTTTTTTAAGTTGTGTGTGTGTTTGTTTTATGCTGCTAATGCGGGGTTGAAGCTGGTTGAAAAATTATGCCAACCGCAAAACCACTCTCTTTGCCTCTCTCACCTACAAACTGGCATGTTATGCCAGCACAATTATGCCCGTGTAAATCAGAGCATACACACAATATCCTTCTTTGCGTTGCGCAGTCGGGTTACATTACGTTAACATGTTGCCAAGGAATAAATAGAAATCAAGAAATAACTATTATATTCTGAGGAATAAATGAAAATCAAAAAATAATAATTAAAAAGTGATTTTTAAAATAAAAATTATAACCGTTACAGTGATTTGTAACCGAGTAATGAAATTTGGCAATCTGAAAAGTAAGTCATTATATGGCAAGTAGTTTTGACGGTAATGTCGAATTTTTTGCTGGGTGGTTACTACTAAAAAATATCAACGGTACTTGTATTGTATTTTAAATTAAAGTCTGCTGGTAGAGCAGTGATGCATTTCCGAACTGGCCCTATGTGCACATGTGTACTTCCAATAAATTAGTTGTGTGTTTTGTGCGAAATTCAAATGTTCAAATCTAATTACATATTTCCAAAGATATTAATTAAAAATAGCCGTTTTTAATTTCTCGTTTTAATTTATTTATTTTTCCTTTTTTTTAACATTGCAGATATTTCTTCTCCTTTTGATTATTTTATATTTTGCATCGTATGTGCTAATTTCTCGTTTTCGACTCAAAGATCGTGATGATTTATTTTCAAATGATGAAGATGAATTATTAGTGTATCGCATAAGGTAAGAAAAGCAAAACAACAATAAAAGCAAATAAAAAATTTATTGCATTGTGTTCAAATTGATTGTGTGTAATTTTTATTTTTATTTTGCAGCTCTTGGCTGTGTACATTTTCAATGGCAATAGCAGTTGGTGCAGCACTCCTATTACCCGTCTCCATAGCTAGCAATGAAGTGTTATTGCTCTATCCAAATAGTTACTACGTTAAATGGCTAAATAGTTCATTGATCCAAGGTAAGTTAGTTTATGTTACAAATACTAGCACGTACTTACATACATATTTATGTACATACGAGTATTTAGTTGGCAGTTTTAGTTTCTTTAATTAAATATACATATATTATATATTTCTTTATTGCTATTTTTTAGGTCTTTGGAATCATGTGTTCTTGTTCTCCAATCTTTCTCTGTTTGTATTTTTGCCATTTGCATACCTTTTTACAGAATCAACGGGCTTTTCAGGCCATAAAAAGGGCATCATACCTCGAGTATATGAAACTTTTACAGTATTTAGCCTGCTGGCGTTTGTTGTATTGGGACTGACGTACGTTTTATCTGCTGTTATGGATCCAAATAAGATTGGATTCTTATCATTATTTAGTAAGTTTTAATATTATACTTTATATTGTGATATAAATGAAAACGATAGATATTACACCGGAAGTTTATAAATAGTAAATTTTACGCTTGTAGCTTTAATATTTCTAGTACCTGGGTGCAGCGCATTTCCAATCTGTTGCACTCCCTTATCTGACATTTTCATTAATTATTTCTTTTGTTTTTTATTTCTTTTTTTTATTTATTTATAGATTTAGGCAGCGTTCATTTACCATTTTTATATTCGTGTGTATCGTTTTTGGGTGTGCTTCTCCTACTTGGTAAGTTAGTTTTCGTTTGTACATCATATGTACATAATACATACATATGTATGTACATATTAATTAAAGTTGCATTGTATGATTTTAAAGTTGTTGTTTGTGTGTAGAAAATACTTCGCATAATTTTAATACACCTGTGTTAATGGGTTTTTGGAAATGGCTTACAAATTGCAATTTGCGGAGATATTTTATGTCAATGAAGCAAACAATAATTAAAAATGAAAATATTTTAAAACAAAATCATTGACGACGCTTTCTTTTTAATTTATAATTAAATGCCATTGATTATATTTTAGCAATTATTGTTTTTTTATAACGATTCCAGTTTAAAAGTTAAATGATTTTTAAAAACTCTGATCACGTTTTGTTTACATTGCGCTGTTTTTGATATTTTTGTGTCTGTCTTCTCTACTAGTGTCATTTTGAAGAGTACAATCGTTTGAGATAATCCGAAAATAAATTCAGTGAAGTGCGACTTTGACCCGCGCACGAAGGGTTCCGTACGGACACTAGATATGTAATTCAATACGAAATTTAGCCTATATAAAATATAGTTTAGGCATTTTTTTCGTTTTTGGGTTTTTTCGGGTTTGAACGTTTTTTTAAATTTGGCGATTAAAAAAAGGGGTGTTATAAGTTTGTACTGTGTGTCTGTGTATCTGTGTGTCCGTCTGTGTCCACGTACAGGCCAAACGGCTGGACCGATTTTCATTTAGTTTTTTCTGTTTGAAAGATGACTTGATCGAGAGGGTTCTTAGCTATGTTTGAAGAAAATCGAACCAGCCGTTTAGAAGATATAACATCTTTTCTGGAAAAAGTCGGGGGTTTTTAAAATTTTTAATTTTTGTTATCGTTTTCAAATCGATTTTGTGTCTATATCGTTTTTCATCACATAATTGAATATTTCATGATTGACACACAATATTATAGCAATTAGTACTTGCATTTTGCACCACAAAAAAACTTATTCGCCCTAATCCCGAGGTTAGGCTATTTTAAAGATGCACAACTAGTTTTAATTATGTACATTTTATTAATGTAGTAATTTGCCGCTCTAAAAAGTATGTTCATTTTATACTTTTTATATAAGTTAGCCAATGGAAGTCATAGTCAATTCATTTCGAGTAAATTTTTCAGTTTCGGAGGAAATAAATTGCAGTTGTGTCCAACAGATCTTTTACAATAAATTTGCTGTAAAAATGCAAGTTAAATGATTGATTCTTCTTGCAAAAAAAAAAAAAACATTTATATTAGCTTAAATTTGGTTGAAAATAAAAATGAAATATATTGTTAGTGCGTGCAACTAATTTAAATAGATTCTGTGGCAAACTTCTGAAGAAAATCATCGATATAATCAGTTTTTTTGGGATTATTTTTTCGCGCCAATTTAATGCTTGTTTCGTAATTCTTCTCATCTCCTAAACGTTTATAGGCTGCCGCACGATACAACCAACTTCGTATATTTTTCTCTTCCAACTTATTCAAAACATAATCACAATCCATAATAGCTCGTTTAAAGTTTTTCAATCTGCATATAAGAGAGATAAAATTATCTTTATTGAGATTTATGTTTATTTTAAAGCAGTAGATTACTTACTTAATGTAAGACAGAGCGCGATTGTTATACAATATAGGACTATCTTTGACATGGTCTATAGCTTTAGTGTACATATTTATAGCCTTTTCATAGTTTTCTGTACGGAATGCATCATTACCTAAACTGCTTTCGTAACAAAATATAATTTAATTAACATGTGATAATTTTTGAATTTAGTGAAATTATTTGCGAAACTAACGTTCGAAAATTTTGCGCAATTCTTTCACGTTCTTTTTTATTTTTAGCCCGCTCATCTGCATCTTGTTCCAGTTGCTGCATAAACGTAAATTTATCCATTTGATTAACATCACTTTTGTTAATGTCATTTTGTTCTTCTATAGACTCTTTGTTCAACAAGGTGCGATCTTCTTTGACCGTTATTATAAAATCATTTTCATTTATTTCATCTAATATATTTTTACTGTGAATAATTCTATGAGAAAATCTTTGATGGCAATTTTTTTTTCTTAAGCTTACTTACACTGGTTTGCTGAAACTTTCATCTCCTTCTTTAACATTAGCACTGCTGATGTCTTCCAACAGTTTCATAACTTGATTGACTTTCGATTCAAAATCCAAAAAGTCTTCGTCTATGGCCGCAGTATTCATTATTTGATGTTGATATTTATTTATAAATAAAAATTTCGTTGTTTTATTGTATATGTAAGTATGTATATTAAAATAAGTTTTGTAATAGATTTTATTAACAATAATATCGTTGCCATATAAGAATTTGTTTTTGTTGTCATAGTTACCATAATATGTACCAAGAATGATAAACTACAAGATTACGCCAATTAGAGAGTTTACCGTTAGACGTGACGTCACACGTCTATTGTAAGAGTTGCCATAAAGGCTGGGAAAAATCAAATGAAAGACTTAAAGCATAAGTATGGGAAACTAAGAAATTTAAACAAAGAAATCGCAACAATCAAATTATATTCTATTATTTTATTTTCTCTACAAAAATTTTTCTTATTTGTTGTTGAGGGTTTCATTTAATTTTTCAAATTAAACTTGTTTTATTAATCTTAACAAAGCGCCTAATTTTGAATTTTATTACTTATTTAATATATTCTGTGTTAATACAAATCGAAACATACCAAAACTAAAGACTATGATATATTTTTAAATAGCTATTTTCTAATATAGTTCACACTGAATTTCTGGGAGGGATAACTAGAATTTTTTATGTGAGCAGCTCTAATGTACAAAGTTATGTACATTTGTATATGTATACATACATACATACACATACAGTATGTCAAGTAATTGTTTTGACATAGTTAAAATCGTTGTAAATTTTGACTTTTATCGTCAATATTTTTTTTACTTTTTTAGATTATGAATTTTTTGTAGTAGATTTCATTTTATTTACATTTAAGTGCACAAATAGTCGTAAGTTATAAGCAAAATTAAAAATAAGAGCATAAAAATTATATGAAAACCAAAAAAACTCAAAAATTTCTTTGTCAAGAAAATGTTTTTACATCCTTGTAATTATATAGTAAGAAAATAGGAAAGATTGTAAGGTGTACAAAAATCAATATTTTTTGTGGCCGCCATTGGCATCAAATAGCTTTTTAAGACGACTTCTAATAAGAAATTTTTTTTTCCAAAGATGCCGCTGAAATTTCTCACTTTCCCCTCGTATTACTGTTCTTAACTCCATTTAGTTCTTGAAATACCATTTCGAAACACTATTTTTCAATTAAACCCATACATTTTGAATAGGGTATAGATCTGGATCTTGAGATGGAGTATCCCAGCTTCTTTGATTGCAGCATAAAGAACAACAATTGCCTTTTGCGATAACGCATACTTCCAAGCTTGATGGCTACTAGGATAATGTGATTTCCTGCGACGAAACCAAACTTCTGCTCTATTAGAATGACGGATGTAACAAAGAAAAAATCTTTAAAAATATTGGAAAGTGAAACCATATACGCAACTGTAAAATTAGAAAAAGTTTGGTTGATGGATTGGGGGTATATATACACATGTATATATGTATATGCTGTAAAAGGTGGGATAATTTTTTTTTATTGAGAATATCTTGAATGGGGGGCAGTACCTCAATATATTGAAGTATTTTTTTGGATGACAGCTCGAGTAAGTTTGGGTTAATTGCTGGTAAATATGGAAGTTTTAAATTTTTATTAATGTATTGACCTCAAACATGAAGCACTTTGGGTATGAACATTGTGTCTATTCAATTGCGGTAAAGTTGTGGATACTCCATCTCAAGGTCCAGATCTATACCCTATTAAAATTTATGGGTTTATTTGAAAAATGGTGTTTCGAAATGGTATTTTAAGAACTAAATTGAGTTAATAGTTAATAGTTCGTTTAATAGTTAATTCACTGATATTAATCAGTTATGAATACAAATTTTTATTAGAGCTTAATAAATCAAAATCTGTTTTATAAGTAATGTACAGATTAAAGCTGAAATAAGAAATTTTATGAATTAGACCGTCAGTATTTACTCAGTTACTGGATTTTACTGGAAAAGTACTCAAACGCACCTCAAATTGTCAGAAAGTTTCTTCCTATGTGAAGGCATAGGTTGTGTATAGTGAGTCACAAAAAGTTTTTAAAACTCTGTTAATAACATCTTGGGCATATGGTCTTGTTACTCCGTCCATATTTGTGCAACCATATTCTACTAAATTTACTTTGCAAAATATGTAATAAATAAATATACATATTGTGCAGTTTGGAGTGGTTCGCCTTACATACAGATGTGCAATAGCTTTACGTGAGTACCTGCCTTTACGGTCTAATCTCACGTGTGCCAAAGCACCGTGTGTGGGTTAGACGCCAGACCAACGCCCCCATGCACCCTTTTAGAATGAACCTATGGCCCACTCCATAAGGCACATAGGTTGCAATCTTTGAATATAGTTATCCCTGTACTATATTCAAGTACATTGCTGAGGTACTTTGAGCTATCTAAACTCTGCTGCTATGTCCGTTCCCATAGCAGCTCTGTTGAATGGCAACAGCACCTAGAATAGTGTCTGGCTGACCGCGTCAGACCAACCACTAGCATTGATTTCACACTGGGAAGCCAAGACTAATCTCCCAGCGATTTTGGTAGCAAGCACAGCCACCACGATAATTCTCCGGCTTCCACGCTATGGTACACCAACAGCGAGGCCCCAAAGAGAATTCCTAAACTATTGCCGGCACAGCTTACCACTCATCCGAAATGAACGCATGCCTGTGTCGCCAAATAACCAGTGCCTACTATACACATACCAAAATCATCCCTTTAACTCCGTGGGGTAGGACGAACTCGGCATTTTAGCAAAGGAAACTGACGACCGCTACATGCACTCAAAACTTCAGAGCAGCGAGAACCACCCACGCGAGAAGAACGCAAGCTCGCCGCCAAAATTCTGTACCTACTACGATCTGACACAAATGTGCACCGCCCTGTCTATGAGGACGACAAACCTTTTCAGCACAGTATCCTGACCACCGCAATGCATTTATCTCTAAGCAGCTCAGTTGCCGGGCAACCGGCACCCGTTGCACCAGAAGTAGCCTCTGGTGAGACCTCAAAGTTCCACCACAAGGGCTTCACCTCTATCGTCTTTTGAACTCAGGGGCAGTTCTAGGTGACACTGCACCTAATTGACAACAACGGGCGTACAATATTTGTCTTCCTTTTATAAATATGTGAACATCCTTTGCTCCGCTTACCAGAGATCGCGTAGTAACACATAACTTTTATGTGTTACCACAAAGGTACCATAGGTAACAAAGGTACGTCAATGGAAAAAGCCACATTACCCCAGCTGGGGCCCCGGGCTTGCCACACCCGTAGTTAAAAATAGACTCCCCTGGGGGCGCCTTCCATACAAAAAATGTGCCAGTCACCCCCTAGGATTAAAGATAATGTAATGTAAAAACAGTTCCAAAAACATATTTTTTAATTTTTTCTTGCCACGCCTACAAATACCGCTCTTTTAGTATTTTGTTCACTATGTCACCATTTTTAGTCCGATCATAACATTTTGTGTACCGGTGATCATGGCTACATTTCTATCTTTAATAGTTTTTTACTACCACGTCATATTCTGGTCATATGTTATGATCGGACTAAAAATGAAAATAATACTAAAAGGGCGATATTTGTAGGTGTGGCAAAAAAAATAAAATAAAAATTTTTGAAATTGTTTTTACATTATCTTTAATCCTAGAAGGTGACTGACTCAACTTTTTTTCGAACCACTCTAGTGCACTTGTTTTTTTTTAATATATTCTTATATGACAAAGAGGGATATAAGTGTATTTTTTTTTTGCGAAATAGTAAAGAAAATGATGTAAGATTTTTACAGTAGGTCGATATGGCGCCACTGTATATCGTTTTCTTGCAAAAAATGAAAATTGCAAAATCTCGGTTTGACTGACCCTGTTGAGGAGCAAGTGCGATATGTTCGTACATACATAAATATTCATATGTGTTTTCAATTTTTTCATAATTTTATAAATTCTTTCAAAGAAAATTGCTCATTTTACTATAAAAATCAATAAAAAAGATGTTGGACCTTGTTACGAGTGTCGTGTTACGACTTCGACTACGACGATTTCGCACTAGACTACAGAACACTGCAACATTTTTACTTTAATCTAGTACAAAATCGTCGTCGTCGTAGTCGAAATACGACACTCGTAATTAGGCCCATTAATTTATTCATTTAATTGAAATATTGCGAATTTCCAAATAAAGTGATTGAAAAAAAATAACCAAGTGATTTCAAATCGTCAGGCATTTAGCTGACCGGTTTAAAATCACAAAAATTCCAAAAGTTTTGTGTGCAGAACACCTTTCTTGTGATTTCAAGTCACTTTCACAAAAAGTGATTTTCAGAACATGCCTGATAAAGTATTTAAGGAAATTATTCGAATATTCGGCGAAAATTATTCGAATCATTCTTTATTCTAAATTGGTACAGCCTTATTTATAAAAATTATTGAGGCTTTATGACGGGTTTTTAAAACAAATTTTCATACAAAGTTTTTCTTATTAAGCCTTTATAAAGCCTTAATAATTTTTATAAATAAGGCTGTTAGAATTGTTCGAATATTCAAATAACTCAAAATCAGCTTATCTCGAATTAAGCACTTTTTCCTTTTTGCCACATATATTTATGTTTTAGTGTTTTAAGCTTTCTAATAAATTTGTGTTAATGCCTAGCAAATTTAATTTTTATTATTTCTATGGCATCCCGATAGATTTCAAAAATTTCCCGCTTTCCCGGGAAATAAATGAAAAAGTGCGGGAAAAAACTCTAGCTGCGTTCGCTTGAGTTTTAACAAATTTTTACTTAACTTTAACTTTACTGCATTTTACTAAATTGCGTTCGTTTACCCACAATACAGTAAATGAGAACACAAATTGATAATAGAGTAAAGTGACAGTTCTTGACTGAGTTTTTTTTTTCAAATTTTTACTGCAGAAATTTGTCGTAGTAAAGTCTAGTAAGATAAAAACATATGATTCAAAATGTAAACAAATAAGCAAACGAAAACTGTGAAAATTTGAGAAAAGGTTAAAGAAAAATTGTGAAAGTCATTAAAAAACAATTAATTTATAAATCGCAATAATAATAGCTGTTAATATTCATATTTTGTAATTTATTTTATTAATCCTTTTGATTTGCAAATTATTCTAATTACTCAGAGTTGTAAAACTGTAAAGTATCTGGTTACTTAGTATTGCACTTGCTTTTAAAGTAGTCAGTAACATTCACAAAGAGTCATGTTTTTTTATTAATTTAACCAACAACAAAACAAGGAAATCAAAAAGAAATTCATTACAAATATTACAAAAAGATTTTGATGTGTTAACATCTATACGCGCGCCTCTAGGGCAGTAAACTATCAGTTTCAATACATACGCAAGTGTTAGGTATGTAAGAGTAAATCATCGTTTGTTTGTTCGTTGCTTGGCAGTCGGTATTGAAAGTGATTATTGGGCGATTTTCATATAATTTTCCCACGCGATTTTCTCCGGAAATTCATAGCCGATTTTATTAATTTTTGGATTAAAAAGCTAGTGCGGGTTTCGACGAAGAGTTTAGGCCAAAAATTAAGGCGATCCGATATCGGCGAGCCGAGATTTAAGTGTTTTAATTTGGAGTAATATTAAAGAAGTGTTTTATGTTGATCTTCGGTTTTGTGTTATGCATAGCAAAGAGAATAGTGACGTGGTTATACGTACATATATAAAAATGAGATAGCAAGACAGCAACGTATGTAGCTTATGTACAAACATAACAATGTATGTATGTACATTTGTCTGTTGCTTTGCATTCTCTTTGTTTTTTGTGGGTTTAATATAAAATAAATAAAAAGTATTAAGCAAGAAAATAATGAAATCCTTAGCAGTTCTGTTTAATTTTTTTAATTTTGAGTGCATCTACTAAATTTATATATATATATTTTATATATATATATATATATATATATATATATATATATATATATATATATTATATATTAACTGTGCTGAAAACATAACATTAATAAATTATACAAAGTAAAATTAAATTCAATAAACTATTCTTTTTCATTAAATACTTTATATTAACTCTACCTCCGGGTTTGTGGGTCTGTGTTCATAGAAATCGAACAGGTACCGTGTAACAAAAAGGTGTTAACACATCGCCCGTGAGTTCGAACTCTCATTGTTTTTTTTTATAAATATGTTGTACAGGGTAGTAAAAAATCAATAAAAATATTAGATTTTGATTGGATTTCCTACAAATCTACTGACAAAAAAGATTTTTTTTTGTATGAGAAATCTAGTAGAAAGAAGCAAGATTTAGCTCGAAATCTCGTAAGTACTAGATTTCGAGACAGTGTAAATGTACTATTACAAAATTTATTCTTAGATTGTTCGTGTTATAAAAATATTGTATCGGGTACCAATAAGAAAAAAGAGTTGAATATTCAAAATTTTATATATTTTTTAAACCTTTGGGGTCGGCTGTTTCTTTAATCTTACTAATTTTTACTATTTTTCCCTTCGCGTACTTTTTTCGCCAACAGCTCATTTTGAGAGCAAATTTTAAAATTTTCGCAGTAACTACTCATATGCATAAGTATTAAAATACTCTGAATATTTATTGCGCAACTCGAAATAAAAAGCTTTTAACGGCAGAACTTTGATTTGATATCATATTTTTTTAAATAATGAATGAAAGTTTGTTTATGTGTTTTCAATTTTCATTTAAATTTTTCACACATTTTGATGTTTTTCTCTTTACAGTTTGCACACCTTTTGGCTTTGTACGCCTATTCGGCGTTGTTGGCCAAGTTTTAGTTAAGCCTCACCTATTGCGTGATGTTAACGAAGAATATATTGCTTTTCACATGGAAGAAGCCAGTGTTAAACGTAAATTAGCTAACTTAGAATTGCAAAATGTTAGCATTAATAAATCATCAAATGTGAAACTTTCATCAAATAATACAACTTATGATACACCATCTAGCAGTTACCTTTTACACAACATGTCAAATGGTCATCATCATTATTCGTATCAGAATAATGGAAATAATTTTAGTTACTATTATAATAATTTATCATCACGATCATCGTTATCACATTTAACTCAAAGAAAGGCAATGAATGGTGAAATTATTGATCATCATGCTAAATTAAACGAAAGACTTAGAGAGTTAGAAACTGAACGCATGGAGTTGGAAAAACTTAAAAAATCATCGGCATTTCAGAGGAATTTTGTTTATCCATTAGCCATGCTGCTGTTGTTATTCTTTACTGGAATAACAATGCTACTGGTGGTGCAGAATACTTTGGAGTTATTGATTGGTATTAAGGCTTTGCCCTTAAGTACCAGGGTGAGTTGAAATATTTAATTTGCTAAACTGCAAAGAGTAAACTAAGATTCATGTTTTATTTTAATTTTAGCAATTTACTTTGGGTATAACTTCTTTGTCGAAGTTAGGTCCCTTTGGTGCCGGTCTAGAGGTGTGTCTCATATTTTATTTGGGAGCTACATCTGCGGTGGGTTTTTATACCATGCCCTTTATGCGAAATGTTAGACCACAAAGGCGCAAAACTTCACTATCACAATTGATACTTAATTGTGCCTTAGTGTTGATTTTAAGTTCAGCTCTGCCATTACTCAGCCGTATTATAGGTAAGTTTGAAATGACAAATATGTATAAACTGTAATAAATAATAATAATTGAAAATATTCTATTACTTAAATCTAGGCATTACCAACTTCGACTTATTGGGCGACTTTGGTGCCATTGAATGGCTGGGTAATTTTCAAATTGTTCTGCTTTATAATTTGGTATTTGGCTCCACCACAGCTTTAGTGGTGGCCAATAAATTTACGGCCACCGTGCGTCAAGAATTATGTGCGCGGTTAGTAGAAAATTATGTTATTTTTACTAACTACATGTCATTCATCAACTGATATTTACTAAAACGGCGCTTTAAAACTATTAACTACCTGCCAAATCATACTACACCATTTCCATTAATATTAAATTCATTCTCTTCTACGGTTCCTATAAAATATTTTAAATCTTCTATCTTACCATCGACATTTTCATCCTTCTCGTCTGTAGCCTTAATTATGTGGCGTAGTGTGATTAATCATTTAAATGATTATAGTTTTATTGCGTCGTTGCTAAGAATTTTTGCTAATTTTTTCAATAGAAATGGAAAAGTTTAAGTTCGTAAAAATTGTTTTCTTTGTAACTAAAAATAACTAATGAGGTTTTCTTTTCTAAAAAAATTAAACTTATTAGTCTTTTAGAAAAAAATTAATATTCACTCTTATGAGCTATTAGACAATAATTTGTGATAAATTAAATATTTCGAGAAAATAGTCAAAATTAAAAATTTTTTTCAGAAAAGAAAACGCGATAAGTTTCAAAGCATATTATTATTAAGGATCTAAATTTAAATAATCGAGTAATAAATTCTAAAAATTATTTATTAAAGAAAATAAGTTAACTTATAGTGCGTATGTATATATATTCATTTATTAAAATGAAAACGATTTTAATTTGCGTCATAATATTTTGAATAAAGGCGTATATTTTCATCGGAAGTTATTTTACTTCAAATCAAAAATGTATATCTCAGCATAAAGAGTCAAATTCATAATATCACTTTATTTGCTTATGTTTGACTTCGGCCACTTTTTGAGAGACATTAATCTTAGCTTAATTCTCCAATTGGCTGCTCTGCTAATTAACCAAATTCATGGGTTTCATATTTGTGAGAGGTAGTTTATGAAAAAATAACAATAACGTCAGTGTTAGTTACATTTTCACCAAAAGTTGCACTACTTGTTAGATAGTATCAACTACAGTTAAACTACATTTTTATTTGGAAACCAGTATACTGAACCAAAAAAGCATTTTTAAAACAAGAATTTTGCGTTTTCGTTTTAAAAATGCAGCATTTTTAAAACAAAAATTTTGCGTTAAATTAAAAATGTTTCTTATAACATTAATATATAACATTCTTATTTTTATAACGAAGCATTTTTAAAACAAGCATGTGCGTTTTCGTTTTAAAAATGCAGATTTTTAAAAATCATTTTTAATATAAGAATATTTCTTATAACATTAATAAATAACATTCTTATGTCTATAAAGAAGCAGTTTTAAAGCAAAAATATGCGTTTTGGTTTTAAAAATGCAGCATTTTTAAAAATTATTTTTAAACTAAGAATGTTTCTTGTATAATATTAATATATAACATTCTTATTTTTATAACGAATCAATTTTAAAACAAAAATAAGCGCTTTCATTTTAAAAATTTCAAAAGCAATAATGTTTTCTTATTAAAATAAAAATTGTAATTTTTGAAGTCATAATGAAAAAGAAAATGTATTTTTTTAAAATTTAAAAACAAAAATATTTTATTATTATATCAAGAATTTAAATTTTTAAAAATTAAGGAAATTATATTTTTCACCGAGTAACATTTTATATTTGTGTCGTGTTATAAAAGAGAATTAATTTATTATTATTACCCTGTATGATCCTGGAGCACAAAAAAAATCGTCATAACCCAAATGAAAATTCGATCCATTAGCGGTTTGGACTACAGTCGAAGATCGAAAATTGTTCATAAAAAGGGCATTTTGATTAAAAAAAAATTAATATTTTTAATTGTAAAACGAAAATTTTATATTATTATTTTAAAACGTTTCATTCTTAATTTAAAAAGTCTACATTATTACCCCTGTTTGTGTAAAACGTTTGAGTTAAAAATCTTGGCGTTTTTGTAATAGACTAAAGGAAACTTGTACAACTTTTCTTTAATCTATTACAGAAACGCCAAGATTTCTAACTCAAACGTCTTACACAAACAGGGGGTTAATTTAGGACGTTTCTTTCTTAATTCAAAAATGCTTCATTATTAATTTAAGACCTTTCATTCTTAACTTAATAATTCTATATTATTAATTCAAACGCTTCATTTTTGATATAAAAATAATTAGTTTTAAAATAAAAAATGCTTCATTATTACTTCAAGAATATTTCATTCTTAACTCAAAAACATAATCCTTTAATTTGAGTGTGTTCAACTTTATATCAAGGTTGCTGTCCTTTTCAAACAAAAAATATTCTTTTTTTATTTCAAAATATTTTTCATTTATAAAACAAGAGTGAAAATTTTTAAAATAGCAGAAAACAAACTAGGTTCTATTTGATAAAGGTTACGTTTTTAGAATCAAATTGCTTTTTCTTGATTTTAAAACTTTTTTTTTGGGTGTATGTACAGAAAAAATTCGAATAAAATATAAAGAAATCATATACATATTTCAATTATTCGCTTTACATGCAAATTTGCGCAGCTAATTTATGTAATAGACTAGCATTTTTGGACTTCCTGAAAGTTTATAATAACTTTTAAGTATGTTTGAAATATGTATATTTTAAAATTGATTCTCCCTTAAACAAAATCGTAAAAATATCTTTTAAAATGTAATAAGTTTTGAAACAATCAGTTTTTATCTTATTTTATAGTTACTTTCTGATTTGGTATATGTACATATATACATACTATATAATTTAAGTATTCGGCGAGTATTTTAACATAAATGACTGCTATTAAATAAAATATTTAACAACAATGACATCTAAAAATTTAAAAGAAATAATTTTATAATTTAAAGGCAAGTACGGAGTTCTTACGGAAATTCAGATTCCCATAAGAACTGTGTGTAAAAAAACGTGCGAAAATTCTGGGGTTAAATCGTTACATCCGTGAGTACAACTCGTCACGTAAAAGCACAATTTTCGGATTATGACATACGTGAACGTATTGAAATTCCATTCAGTTTATACGATTGACGTATCATTTAATTTGTTTTCGTACGATTGCCGATACGATCACGTATGTAACGATTTGAAGCCTGTTTGTTAGTTCAGACCAGAGAATGACAAAGAGTATTCAGAAAAAATAGTCTTAATTTCAGTAACTACGTATAATCATAATTTTAGCACAAACAATTCGTATGCTCACATATATCCTATCAAGCAACAAGGTCTATAGCCGATTCCAACATACAAAAGCCTTTCTACTTCGTTTATGTAGGAAAGTTAAATATACGCTATCAAACGCATTGACTTTCTCTCACTTTTACAGTCTGAGTATGTATGGATAGTCCAAGGCACATTCTTTTCCAGGTAATATTAAAATTACAAAAATAATGAAAAAATACAGCAATGAAAAAAAAAAACGACTTTTAGTTTATCCAAAATGTCAAAAATAGAATTTTTTTAACAAAATAAAAATTATTCACATAAAGTTGAAAAAATTCTCCACGGCAGCTACCTACCACTAACAATATTTGCAACGTTTAGTACTTTTCACAATTTAATAGTGCATTTACACTATCTCAAAATCTAGTACTTACGAGATTTCGAGCTAAATCTTGTTTCTTTCTACCAGATTTCCCATACAAAACAAAATCTATTTTGTCAGTAGATTTGTAGGAAATATAATCAAAATCTAATATTTTTATTTATTTATAAAAAAAAGATGAGTGAATTAGCTACAGTCTGCTTAAAAAGGTATGTGAATTGGTTACATTGCTAGTGCTTGGTTTTAATTTTGGAAAACCTTCAGTTAATCTTGATAAATGTCAAAAAACATGGTATATATGGTATATATTTTCATGAAGATTTTAAATAATATCTACTAGATTTTGTGCAGGTGTAAATGCCCTATAATAAATTTTTCATATTTTTAAATTTGTTTACAAACAATTCTTTTAATAAAATATATTTCATGTTGAAATTTTTTTACATTTTTTTTTTAATTTCAAATTTTGAAGTTTAATTTGAAAAAAAAAATAGCTCAGCTGCATCTTCGCTACTACCTGTTGAATGTGCCTTGTGATATTCGGTTTAAAAGTAAAGGCCGGGGCACAATGGATCCGTCATGCGTTAAGGTAGAATTAGTAAAATCGTATCATTCTACTTTACAGCTTGCCGTATCGTTCAACTTTGTGCACAAGTTATAGAAAATGTAACAGTTTACACAGAACATATTTTTTTGTTTGGCGTTTTTGACATTCGCTACAGAAAAATCTGTTTTCTGCAGATTCCTACGTCAGCAGTGCTACCACCACATATTTTATAACTAGTAACATGCATTGTATATGGTACGGTTTTTGTCAGCTGACACGCAACATCACGATACGATTTTACTAATTCTACCTTTAAACTTTTCCTATTTCAACTGACAAGCTAAGTTGAAATACATGGTTTCTTATGAGGTCTGTTACATTCAGTACGTGTCCGTCAACGCAAAGTACAAAATTTGGCCAACTTTTAACTTTTTGCGTACGTTGAGTAGTTTGACGGATATTGGTTGGTTTTTTTTTGTATGTTCTGATTTAGATTTTTGTGTTTTGTGGCAGCAAAAATAAAATTAAACAAATGAAATAAACGAAATAAATAAAAAATGTTGAATTTAATAAATAAAATGAAGCTGTTCAAATACTTCTGTCAATAAAGAACTCGTTGTGCCAAGCTTCTCCGTCGTTGCGTTAATGTCAGTTGAAAAAGGCAAAGTTTAACGTAATGATGGATTTATTGTGCCCCTACCTTAATGCGTGCGTTTGTATATGAGCGTTTTTTTTTTATTTTAAGCTGTTCGCATTCATATTTGTTTGACGGCAATTACTCAAAAAGTACTTAATACCATACTTTTGTCAATCTCTGGTTCGGACTTCAAAAAAAAGTACACGGTTTTTTAATTGTTGTGTTGTCGTTTTCAAAATGTGTGCAACGCCGTTCACATTATGTTTTTTATATGGAAGGCAATGCCACAGAATGAAAAATATCGGAAATGGCAAATGTTGCCACTAGTACACACTATTGCGATTTCAAAAAATGACAGCGTATACTCGGCATTATGATTTTTTGACCAGTGTTGCCCTAATTTGAAATAAAATTCGAATGCGAATACGACAGTCATATAGAATACCAAATTTCTTTCACATCGCAATACAGAATAAGCCTTCTTTCTGCATTTTATTTTGTATAAAAATTGCATACACTAACTTTTGCGAGAAGATTTGATTTATATGTATCTACATTGAGTTGTATGTAAATTGAAAAACTTTAAACTTACTAACTCTGTGAATTTTGCTTTTTTCAGTTATTATAATGTTGCAAGTTGCAACAAAGAAAAAAACTCCTAACTGCATGAAAGTTTTCCATAAGGCTAATTAATATTTATAATAATAAATAATAATATTTAGTTATAATAATAATAATAAACTAACCATTTATTAACATTTTGTTTTAATTAAATTCACTATAAGTCATATATATAAATAAAATTATGTGATAAAAAAAAGTAAACAACATTTTATTAGTCAAATTGGTGAATAGGCTTAAGTTGCGGAGAGTCGATAGAGGCAATACTATAATTCGTAGTGATTCTATTGCCCATGTATATGAATGTACATAGTTGAAGGTTCGCCGCGAATAACGTTGTGACAAAATAATAATTTCCCAGGAGAGCAAAAAACGTAATTTAAGGGCAAGATTATTTTTTTGTGATTTTTTTTAACTTATCAAATATAATTATAATAAAAACTTTTATAAATTTTATACTTTTCTTCTTTTTTTAAAGGAGGTACATTAAGTTTATCAATTACTTTCGACAATTCAGTTCGTATTATTTTATTAGTTACTTAGAACGTTCTTCCTCTGAATGGCTCTGTCTTATTGTATTTTGACGGCGCAAGATGTAACGGTAATCGGTGAAAAGCATGGTATCGAAAGAAAATGCTTTCGAATTTGCGTTTTACTAACATACAAAAGCGAAAGTATTTAATTTCGTTTCGAATAACAGAGTTGATCCCTAGGTTTTTCCAAATTGCCCCTTACAGCGTTATTTGCGGCTTTGCTTAAATTTTTTTTTAAATATGTATTACGTGACTGAGACTCATTGACTTAAATTCGTTTTTCGTAGAAGCTTATTGAATAGCTCTCGTGTTTCCGCCTTTAATATTATTTGGTGCATTTTAATTTTCTACTTTCTACATTGAATCATTTTTGCACTGTAAAATTATTTCGCTTTCCTTAAAAGCATATTCATACATAACACGTTAGCATTGTTTATTTTTATGTATTTGTTACTTACCGATTTCTTTTTAATTTCAGATTAAGTTCAATATTTATGTTGGGATGACAAAAGTTATTTTTAAACAACCTTTAATGTTAAATGTTAATGTGTACATACCACTCCAAATATAAATTATGGAATTAAGTGTTTAGTTTGTCACAAGTGTTTCTAAAAATTTTTGCCTTGAAGAAAAGTATTCATTGACATTTTCATTTTTAAAATGAATCCATCTACTTTAGAATCGCATAAATCTCTTTTCCGAAAAATTATTGCTGTGTGCTAAATAAAATTCAGTAAGTGTTTCTTTAAATGCAATATAAAATTTATTTCGAATATTAATCTATGTATGTATATTGAAAACTGAAGTAAAAAGTAAAACTTTTCTTTTTTTTCGTTATAAATATTCGAATTTAGAGAAACAAGAATTTAAATAAATAATTCAGGTCCTAACTTATTTCGACAGTAGACCGTTCTTTGGTCTATTGTCGATTTTGTTCTATGGAAAAATAGTAGATTTTTAGAGATTTTTCATTATCTCTTATGAAAATGGCGATGAATAATTTGGCGAAAGATCTCAAAATAGAGTAAAGAATTTAAAAACGATTTAAACATCCTAAATTATTGCTCTTAAAAGAAAAAAACTTCAAAAATTGGCCAAATATCACTGGAACAATAAAATTGCAAAATACATAATGAATTTTTTAAGTTTAAATTTTTTGTACATAAACATTATTTGATATAAATTTGTACAAAAGAATAACTTTCTATAAATTAAATCGGTTCTAAATCTTAAAAAAAATTTTTAAACAAATCCAAAGGAATATGATTTTTAAAAAAATTTTAAAAGCTCAATTCGAATAAATAAAGAAAAACAGTATTTAAAAAAAGGCTTTTCATTCATCAATTTTTTCTTGGAAAAAGCGACATTGTACTTAGTTAATACTTGCTCGAAACAAAAACTAAATATAAATTGATTCCCCAAATATAATACCTTAATATTGTTCGGCAATTGTATCGTCTTGTCTATGGACGCGAAATATTATTACTTGTTGTCTATGCTAGAAGGTTCGTATATTTACATTATGATTTTGTTCCAAACATTATTATATACAACATATAATTTTTCATAGACATATTTTTCAAACTTTTCAGTTCTTTTGTTTGAATTCTCTAATAATGCATTTACATTATTTCGAAATCTAGTACTTACGAGATTTCGAGCTAAATCTAATAGGACATTTACATTACCTACAGATTTAGTACTTAAGAGATTTTGAGCTAAATCCAGCTAAATCCCATACAAAACGAAAATCTACTGGCAAATTATTGCCAGTATTGTGGGAAATCTATTAAAAATATATTTTTTATTTTATTTTTACTATCCTGCGCAACATATTTATATAAAAGATGATTGAATTAGCTACGGTCTGTATTGCGGCTGCAATTATTGGCGGCTATGAAATTGAATTATAATAAAACGCAACTCTAATTTGTTTATTTCTGATGTGTGGATGGTTTTATTATCTAACGAGTACAGAGAATATTAACACAAAGTCAAATTAAATATGCATTTATATATATATATATATATGCATATATATACTTACACAATTCTATTTCCTTTTTTACAAATAAATTTTTCCCCAAAATACGTGCGTGAGTTGCTTTTCTGCTTGTTCAATTTGTTCGTTCAAAACGCCATCATGAAGCGTCAAGTTTTGTATATTTGAACGAATGTTCGAGAAATCCTGAACGCGAGACCAACAACCAGCAAAACAACTCAACTATTCTTATAAACAAACACAGGCATGTACACGACCGTACTTTAAATCATCCTGTTATAGATTTGAAATTGCAGTCAATAGTTAAAAAATACGTTACAATACTACATATTCAAGTATGATTTTTTTAATTCTCAACAGTCTGCTTAAAAAGGTGTTAGAATTGACTACATTGCTGTTGTTTGGTTGTAGTTTTGGAAAATTTTCAGTTAATGGGCTTTGTTTTGGATAAAAATAAGTATTATTAATGTAAAAAACAAAACAGTGTAAACAGTATAGATTTTCATAAATTTAATTAAAATCTGCCTGATTTTGTGCAGGTCTAAATGCCCTATAAATTATTTTCTTCAAAAAAGGTTGTTGTCTTTGATAATTAAAAATGAAAATATTATTGCAATGTTTTTAAAACATAAAAATTAAATTAAATTATTATACAATAGTTTGAAAAATATATGAAAAAATATGTGTTGGTAAAATGGTCTGTTCGTAAATGCATCACTGCGCTGCAAATGGAAATTTAAATGTTCTAAACTGGATCACTGAAGTAGATAACGCACAAATAAATGTCACATATGGTGCGCAAACATGATTACTATTAAAACAGATAATCAGCGAACTTGTGTTGCATTTTAAATAGAAGTTTGCACGTATGTTGCAGAGCGGTGATGCTTTTACGAACGCACCCATAATGTTTGGAATAAAAGCATGAAGCAAATACACGAACTTTCTAGCATAGACAACAAATAATAATTGTTTTAAAGAATCACAATTGCGGCTTTTTTTCGTCCATAGACCGATGATACATACAATCGTCGAACAGAATTAGGGTAGTAATAAAAAATTAATTAAAATTAGTTGTTATTGACTTGGAATAAAATTTTTTAATTACTAAAAAATTTGACAGGCAGAAATTGTGACGTTTCTTAATTAAATTTTGATTTGACAGAATTTTCATATTTTCTGAGTTTGGGTCTTAAGTCTTTTGTGTTTTTTTCTTTTAATACAGCTACAGCATGATCATCAAAAGACTCAAGACACATACATGAAAAACAGGGAATCTAAGGAAAATCAGGAGGCAAATTACGGCATTCGATACGACTGAAATATTTCGGAATTTCATTCTATAACGTGTATCGTAATTTGCCCCCAGCTTTCAAGTGAATTTTTTAATCTCTTCAGATTCAAGCAGGTAAACTATCAATAGGCGTATATTTATCTGTCTTCACTAAAGGAGCAAAAAACAACTATTTTCTTAAGAAAATTCTGAATTAACATTGGAAATACATACTTAATTTTCAAAATTGTTTAAGCAATTAAAAAATTGCATATTGATTATGAAGGTGAAAATAATCAAAAAGATTCAACTTGAGGCTGATTTTCTTTGCATTCTCCCATCTTCATGTGTCTAAGTCTTTTGATGATCATATAGCTGTATTCGAAGAAGTCAGAAAAGACTTAAGACCCAAACTCGGAATATATGAGAATTCGGTCGAATCAAAATTTAATGGTGGCTTTCGCATTGAGCGGATAGAATTCATACGTATAGGGTCAACGATCTTTTTCGCGTTTCCAAACAAAAAACTTAAAAATTCCAAAAATTTTGTTTTGCTCTCTTAAGTCTTTTGAATTTCGTTATACATATTGTTGGGTAGCTGGTGGAAAAGACTTAGGAGACATGCCACCAATTGAAGAATTTTAATAAATATTCAGGGCAATCATGAATAAAATTCCGCGAGAAATTTCTAGCTTTTCCAATTGGAAATTTTTGGTTTTCCCTATTACTTGCTATTGTTTGAAATTATTCCCCGGGAAAAATTTCTCGCGGAATTTTATTCATTGTGATGACTTTATAAATTTGTGTTTGTGGCAACATTGAAAACAAGAGTCGGAGGACGGTTATTATGGTAAATAGGATGTTGTACTGATGTTAGTTGTAACGGCAGACCATCGTAGAAACGACGTATTGATGGTCTTTTTCAGCCTGGAAAGTTATATGTATGTATCTCGATGTGCTTAACCAATAACAAAAAACCTTTTTAAATTATTAAAATCGGAAAATTTTCGCAGCAAATATTGGCTTTACGTTTTTTAAATTTTACGATTTTTTACATTTGATATATGCAAATACTTAAGGACAAATAAAGAAGGAGAAAAAAAGAATTTATAATTTAAACAATATCTAGAATTTTGTCCAACAGTTTGACAACAGAAAAATTAAAACTAACGTTCACATATCTTTATTTAAGTCTTTTCATTATTGAATTTAACAATATGTATATGTATCAAATTGAATACGAACATTTTAAGCTGTTGGTATTGTATTATTAGAATTGCGTTTTACTTATTTGAAGGTAGGATAGGATAGTCAATAGTATACCTAAAAGCACATGAATTTTATTCTACAAAATATTTTTGCAATTTCACATGAAATGTCTCGATAAGTATGAGTAAATATTTTTCAATGACTTCCATAAGCTGAATAGCCAAATTAAAGATACAATCGATTAGTTTTTGCTTTAAGCTATTATTTTAACTATAATGATCATACAATAAAAGTGTAAGTTATTTTAATTGGTTAACAATAAAATGAATACGCGTACAGTAGTTTTTTTTTTTTTTTTTGCCAAAAAGGTACATTTTTATGAATTTTATTTATTTTTGGTTTTTGTTTGTTTAGAGTTTAATAATGAGGGCGGCAGTTAAACATTGTTTAGTTATTTTTTATTACATTTATTTTTTCATAAAACTGTGACTAGAAAATATATAGTTGTTTGTTCAAGAGAAGGTAAGTAATGTTTACTTTTGCATGAATTTCATGTTTTGAGTAAACAATAAAAGTGTATCTATCTATCGTGGATATGGACTTTTGGTAGAGAAAATAAAAATATAATAAGATTAATTGAAAGATTAAGAAAATTTATGTTTAAATTTTAATACTAAATTAGTTAGCTTCAATTAAATTCGAGCAGGCGCCACCAATGGCGCCATCTTCACTATTCAATTCTTCTTCTAAAATATTCTTATTTTCTGCAATGCTCGGGCCAACGTCATCCTCTTTGGCTTCTATGGCCACATCGTCACAAATACCACCAACAACTTCATCAAAATCTCTTAAATCCAATTCGTGTAAAGCTTTCTGTACTAATGCAGCCAATTCTGGTGGCAAATCCTTTAAATCATCATTTCTTTCACGTACTATTGAACTCGGTAGTACAAGGGATTTTGAAGAGTCTTGGCGTTGAGTTTTACCACCTGCTGAACCAGACGTAGTTGATGGTGTTTTATAAGCAAATAGGGCAGCATCAGCAAATTCATTTAAATTTAAAGGCTGTGATTCATTACAAGTCAAGTCATATTCAGAAGACAAAATGGATTCAGTGGACAAAGATGACATGCCATCATCAGAATTACCAGGGTTTGGCACCTTAATGGATTCTTCATTTTCAGAGGACATTGTTCCGGAATCTTCAGTAACTTGGCTTTCACCATAGGATGTACTTTTTAAAGTGGTGCTGGTTGTATTGGCAGATGTTAGTCTGGCTTTTGAAGTCTTTTCTTTTTCTTCTTGGGTTGAATTTGAATTTGTATCCACCAGCGAGGGACAGTAGCCTTTTAATAAAAATTCTGATGCGGAAAAACCTTCATCATCATTACTAGTATCTAAGCCAGCCAAAGATTTCATTCTTTTTTCTAATTCGGCTATTTTTGTTGCCAGTATTCTGAAAAAAAAAACATATGTATAGATTAAATAAGCATTTTAGTACACAATATTATTTGTATACTTATTGGTTTTCTTTTGATGGTTTAGCGCCAAATTTTTATCATTAAGATTATCCAATAGCGTTAAACACAACGATTTTAGATCGTGTATAGTTTCAGTTTTTGTTGGTAAATCAATGCCATTTCCTAATAGATTTTTAACTAAAACAAATATTTTAAATATTATTTATCTTTTTTATAAGTGAATTTCTAAAGATTTTTTTTAATCAAAATTAATATTACAAAAACTATTTTTAGAGTTGCATAAAATAAAATCATATTACAAAAATTCAAATAAAAAAAACTGCAACATGAAAAACTATTGATGCTTTACCTTGTTTATGTGACAAAATATTTTCATCAAAATTAATTGGTGTTTGCCCACCCAATTTTATAATACCTTTTTTACGTTTTGCGTCCAACATAGTCTTTTATTAGGCAAACATTTGAATTATAATACGAAATATAATGGTAAGTAGTTTTAAGTGAGTTTTTAATATATGTTTGTATGTACATGTTAGTAGAAAATCTAGTTAATAGAAATTCTAATAAAAAGTTTTAAATATTTACCTTGTACTTGCTTAACGAATGTTTAGTTAATTCTACTTCATTTTCTATATTCTTTAAACGTTCATTCAGGTACTTATTCTCCAAAATGATGCTATCTATATCAATGAACTGATAGTAAGAAAAATAAATGAATATCAGTATTATAAAATTTAAGTTTTAACTAATAGACCTTGGGATGATTTTCTTTGGCCCTTAAAGCGACTAGAAGTTCATGGTTCAAACGATGGGTCTTGCATTTGTAAGCATCGCGTTCATTCGTTAATTCTTCTTTCTCATCAAGAACTGCCTTCAAGTCAAAAGCCAATTGAGCATTCTAGACAACAAATAAATTTGGAATTCTCCGTCCGTTCTTTTCAAAACTCATAAAAAACTGACCTTTTTCTTCAATTGTTCCAAATGACAAATAAAATTAGAGCGTTCATGCTTCCATTGCAGAATCGTTTCTATAGTACACACATTTAAAGTTGGGTCATCTTTAATAGATACTTTAGCTTTCGGCGTTTGTTTTATATTTTCCGATTCACTTTTCTGACATCCACGCAAAACTTCTATATCACCCTGAACTTCGGAGAGTTTTTGCTTTAAAGCTTCCACTTCTGTGGTTAGTTTAATATTACGTTCCCTGCTTTCGTGTAAAATCGTTGCTACGCTGGTTTTACTGCTGCCGGGCACTCCGCTGGTGTCGCTGGTAAAACCACCCAAATCTGACATACTATTACGTCTCAAGGCTGCATAGCGCAGTTGTAATGTTTCAGCCATTAATTTAAATTGATCTCTTTCAGTGCGAAATTTTTCTAGTTCTTTGCGAAGAATACGCAATGCTTCCATTTTGCTTTGCAGCTTGCGATGCAATGCTGTTGTCTCCACACTGTAGTTTTCCATATGTTCTCCAAACATCTCATTGTAGTCGCTGTTGCTAACTTCTCGACCTTGTTGTGGACGACTTCGTTGGGTCCACACGGTGGAAGCCTTTATTTTATATTGTCCTACGGACAACGTTTCATCGTCAGACATTTTTGATGAATTGTAAACATTGAATAATTAATATAACTTTTTTTTCAAGAAAGGAAACTATATACAAGATTTTCAGAAATTTTCACGTTATTAGAGATGAGAGATATATTGTCAATTACAAAATCGATTGTTTTTATTTGTTTAATAACAGGAATGTCATTTATATAATTTATGTGTATGTTGCCACAGTGAGGGAATTTTAGTGGCAGTTAATTATAATATTTTGAAAATATTATTGAATTTTTCCATAGATTTTCATATACGGTGGAGTTAGTTTGTAGCGAACTAGTCCATATGATATATTATTTATAATATATTTCCAAGTTTTCAAATAGGAAGTGCTTTTTATGGTTCCGGAAGCTCAATTTTACACGGTAAGTAGTAATACACTACAGTATCAAATACACTATGCTTTTCTCTTTCTTCCATGAATTTTAACAAAAACCTGATTGGAGCTTTTTTTACCTGTCACTTTCTTCACTTCTGTGTATTCTGTGAAACTAATCAGCTTAGCAATAAGACTTGCACAGTGTGATTTGGGACAAAGCAAGACGAGTTATCACTTATAGTGTTTTCACACTGAAAGTTAAAACCTGGTTTTAACGTTAAAACCATAAACAGCTGATTTTGCTTTCACACTGCAAGTTTGTTAAATTCAGTTTTTAACTTACAGGCTGTCTAATAACTTTGCTCAAAATAAAATAAATCTCTTGCCGAAATGCGTGTGTTAGTTGTTGCATTTTTTCTGCTTTTTAATAACACTTGTTGGACATACTGTTCAACTGTTTTTGTTTGTATGAAAAACTGAGATATTTCACAATGCTCTCTAAAATGGAAATTATTTTATATTTTGTAAATAAAATTTTCTAAATTATGGAACTTCTTATACAGAATGAAGAAGTGCATGGAAATATTGTTAATAATATAAAAATGCACAAATACATTATAAAATAAACCTTTTTTATATGCAGATGAATGTCAGTCATATTGTCTATTTTCACTTTCCACAGTTAAATTTAAAATATTTTCGTTGTTTTCCTTCCAAAAAACTCTTTTTTTCCATAATTTTTTGATTATTGTTGCTTGCGCCATCTATTGTTATTCACTGGCATACCATTACCAGCTGCTGTCGGTCATTTCAAATTGGCAGCACTGAATTTATCACAGCGAAAACAAGGTTGCATTTCATAAAATCAACTTAAAACCAATTCAAAAATGGTTTTAATTTGGTTTTAACAAAAACAATTTGTATGGTAAAACCAGGTGTTTTAACAGTTGGTTTTATAGTACGTTTCCATATACGTGTTTTGGAGCTGAAAACTTGTTTTTCCCAAAAACCAATGTTTTGCTACATGTTTTCCCATACATTTTCCATATCAGCAAAACACCTCAAATAAGTTGTTTTCATCCAAAACATGAACAAATTTGTTAGTGCAACACTGCGTTGCTGCCTGAAACTTAAAAAACAAGCCGCAATATTCTGACAAAAGATGGCACTAATACAGAACAGTGATGGGAAATGAGATTTACATTTCGGTATCAAAAAAATTTTTTGAGTACTTTTTTGATCCCGAGAGTACCAAAAATTATTATTATTTTTTTTATTTAAATTTTATTAACAAAAAATGGTAAAAAATTCATATACAAAGAAACAAAGAAATAAAAACGGACACAAAGTATATACATACATATGTACATATGCAGGTACAAATGTCAAAGTTATAACAAGATGAATTTTTAGACTTCAATAAATCTTTGGCCTGAATAAGACTTGATAAGGTTGGAACATAAAATCGGTTCCTTTGTTTTATTTTCATGAGATTTTTATAAGAGAAAATCCTTTCGACATTTGTAGAGGAGTGAGGTATGGACAAAATTCCGTAAGCTACTCTCGATATATCATGAAACATGTATTCATCTAATGCGTTTTTAGTTTAAGTCACTATAGATACATATATATTTTCTGTTGTTAATGGTTTCAGTTCTTTTATATCAGCCAGTGCTCTATACAAGTATTGGTTGTTAATAGCTTAAAAGTTTTTCTTTCCGCTAGGCAACATTTTAATTAAAAGTTGTATATTGCTGTTGGTTTTACAATATAAAACATTTCCAGGGTAAATTTCATACCTATTTTAGACACGGAAATACCCCTTTCAGACACGGAAAGTTTACTTAATTCAGCTGGGAGAAAGGCAGAGAGATGATATTCTTCTTTCTGTCTTTCACACAGCTGAATTAAGACTAAACTTTGCATGTCTAAAAGTGGATTACGAAATCAAACTAACATTTCATTGTCAAAGTCCACTTTTGCCCTTAGAACTTGACACAATTTGATATAAAACTTTTTACAACTTTCTTTAAACTGATTCTAAACAGTTGTTTCAACATGATTTGTGTTTATATGTATGTATATAGATCAACTTCTGTGCCACAGAAAATATCATTGGTTTTCGTTTATATGTATTGAATTTTGAGAGATTACACTTTTCTAAAATAGCTTTACTAATAAAGTTTCGTGCCATTTGCCGAAAAAGAAATTTAATTCTTGGCAAAAATATATTAATAAGCGCGTCATTTGATTGCATTTCTAAGTTGACCGTGAGAGTATCAAATGTGTTGGGGCAGTACTACGGTACTTTTTCATGTTAAATAGTATCAAAAAAAGTACGATCGTACCAACTTTCCCATCACTGATACAGAATATTAAACTTTTTAAGCAATTGCACAAACCACATCAGTTGTATGTATGTGCTGTTTATAATGTTTGAAAAATTTACTAATCTAAATAATTAGGTTTGCGGCCTTGATAATAAAATTAAAATGATTTCCAAAACTCGTTTAACCAAAACACAAAAAAGCATAATGGAAACACTTCCAAGTGTTCTGAGAAGAACAACTTGTTTTGCTCATAATGGAAACGTACTATTAACGTTAAAATCAACTTTTATTAAAACCATGTCAGTGTGAAAACACTATTATTAAATATAACAACTACCAAGAAAAAATATCTTATTAGTTTTCAGTTTAAAATTTTATTTTTCTTAACTACTATGATACATATTTTGATTTATTCTTTTTATATGCCAATATACCTTCTTTACGCAATTGTCTTGCATAATTAGAATATCTATAGTATAAGGCTCCACGTGCAGAATTGGCACCATTGTGAGGTACAAAGTATGTTTCCTAAAAGAAAATTTTTTGAAGTGAAAGAAATGCTTCTACAATTAAAGTTTAACTCTCACATACATATTTTTTAGATGGAAATATTTGTAACAATTGGCGTGTTATATCATGAAATAAAGCCGTATATCTTTCAACTTTACGCTCCACAACAGTACGAATTAAAATATTAACAATCCGTTTACGATTTTTGATATCCAAAATATTATGATTTCTATAACATTCCAAAACTGTTCTGCCATCTGTGTAGCCATTTAAAATATCAAGCACAATCTGGAAATACATACTTATGTAAATGTAATTTACCATTATCAGCATTATTTTTTAAGTACTTACAAATGGTTTACCTTCATAATTCAATTGACTCCTTCGTTTTTTTGCTTTGACGCCATTAGGAAGAGTACGCACTGTATTACTGCTGTTATTCGAATCATGTTCTTTTTCATAATTTTGTTTCAAACATTCTAATTGAAATTCATTCTGACCTACATGTTTAAGTAAATACACAATAAAATAAAATATATGTACATATGTTGATATTTTTTATTTAAAACATGAATAATTAAATGGTAATTATTTATGTTTTCACCTGTTGTATAATTTTGTAAAGCGATTTCTGTGGGATTGCATTCTGTTTTTAGTTCAATTTGATCTAAATACGAATTTTTTTCTGTTTCGTATAGTGACGATGTTGATACTCTGGGATATGCAATGGCTTCGTAAGTTTGTCTCCATTCCTTTAACATGGCACGAAATATAGTTCGTATACCAATTTTTGGTATCAGCTCACAAATTTCTTTCTCAGTAAGATAGATTAATGAACGTAGAGTAATGTCGTGTTCTGTAAGATACAAGAGAGCAAACTATATTTAACAAATTTTACCATAGGGCAAAGTTGATCACATAAAGTGTTTTATATACACCCAGAGAAAAAATGACACCATACGTGCTCAAAATGACCACATTCGGTGTCAAAAGTGTATCAACAACGTTTGTGGTCAAGTTGTACACGCCGTTGTCAATCTGACAACGAAATATTGACAGCACAATCGTTGTCAAATCGAGCACAAATGTGGTCAAATTGACACCATATCGTTGTAAAATTGACACCATATCGTTGCTGAAATGACACCGTGGCGTTGTCAAGTTGATACCATACCGTTGTCAATATGACACCATACCGTTGTCAATGTGACACCATGCAGTTGTCAATTTGACACCGTTCGTTGCCTATGTGGAAATAAATTTCCGTTCCTTTCCCAATCTATTCACATAAAAATAGATACTAAAATCCATGGTTTCTTTTTTAAAACTTGTTTTATTAAATAATTTAAATTTAATTATATACAAACATACAACAATTTAAATTAACTTAACTCTAAAATAAATTTTTCCATTATTCATTGGATATATTGGTAGAGTTACAAATTCAATAACTAATATTAAAAAAGTTTTGTCCTGTTTTAGTGAACCTCAGTTTTTTTCCACGCAAAGAACTTTTCTCTGAATTCCACACGTAGCCCTAATGGTGGAACTGCTTGCTTCAAATCTTTCTTTTCTAATATGGCAAGCTCTAAATGTTGTGTTATGCTTAAAATTAAAAATAGGCATAAATAATTATTTTTGCAAATAAAAGGTTTTAAATATTTTAAATATTCAAGAACGGATTCCATATTTATGTTTTTAAGAATTCCTCAAGTTTATTATCCTCAGTGTCTTCAGCATCGGAGCTGGGAGTGCACGTGTCACTGGCCACCATGAACTCACCATTAACTTTTAAAAGCTCCAGCAAATTATTTTCTCGCATATTATTATTAATTTCTTTACTAGTTTTCCAAAACATGCTTCCTTTCACATTCGGTAACAAACAAATAATAAGAAAAACATAGCCGACAACAAACAAACAAACGAGTAAGAATTGACAACAAAGCGTTGTCAATTTGCACACATTTGTTTACAAATTGACACCCGCGTTGTAAAAACTTAACAGCCTGACCCACGATATCGACAACGTTCGACTTGTCGCACACTTACATTTGAAACAACAACAAAATATTAAAATTTGTTTTTGTTTTGAATGCAAGTGTGCGACAAGTCGAACGTTGTCGATATCGTGGGTTTGGCCCTAAAATTTGACAACAAAGCGTTGTCATTTTGAACACGTTCGTTTACAAGTTGACACCCAGGTTGTCAAAACCTAAAAATTGACAACAATGTGTTGTCCAATTGAACACGATCGGTAACTAGTTGAAAACGTGCGTTGTCAAATACCAATATTTGACAACATACTGTTGTCAATTTGTACACGTTCGTTAACGAATTGACAACCAGTGTGGTTAAAAAAAATCGACAACGTAGGGTGCCAAATTGACTACGAACGTTGTTGGTTTTGCAACGTCATTTTTCCCTCAGTGTACATATGTATATATATTTTAAATTTTTTTAGTTTATGTCCATGAGCTGATTTTTTTTAAGTTGAACTATTTCAGGTATTCATTGTAATTAAAATAAAAAGTAAAGATGTTTAGAAAACTTTAATTATTGTGTGCGTTCTAAGGAAGATGGCCATTCTGAGCAGGTATCATGTTCTTTCAGTGTCTACCTGTTATGAAATATTTTTAAGATTAACATGCTTGGGAACCGCAACCTTTTTTAAATTGTTCATTTTATAGTTTTGTATTACAATAACAAAAAATATGAGTATCATGGTCACACCCGTCACAGTGTAATAACATTAAAATTAGTGCTAAAGAAGAGGGTGATATAGAACAAAATGTCATATCATGAATTTTGTATGTTTTTAATCTGATTTGTGCTTCTACGAATCGTAATTAAATAATATAATTATTAATAGAATTTTATCCAATTAATTTGGCAAAAGGTTAATTTTTTTAAGCGTATTTTTTAGTTCAGATATTTAATTGAGTTACAACTGATGACAAATAATTTTCACAGTTTAGGAATACATAGTTTCAATATAGGAAAAAATCAAGGATTAATCGAATAAAAATACATATGCATATTCTAATAAGTCCACGGAATCTCTAATCGTACTCACCTGCTATAACTACATACAATTTTAAGTAAATCTGATTAATAGTTCAGAAGTTACCGATTTACTTGAAAATATTTTGATCACGAATTGCAATAGTTGGATGTAATCAATCAGCGTATGGTTAATTAAAAAAATACGAACTAGTGTTTTCCATATGCGATTTCCCGGGAAAAATTTACCGGGATCTCGTACTTTTTTCGGGAAAGAAATCCCGGGAAATCTGGCAAGCATGTGCTGTCAGACTTAGGCCCAATAATTGACTTCTCAATTATTGTGTGTGTTTATTGAAAACATGTACATGAACATCATGTGGTCGTATTAAAAAGAATTTCGTTTAATTTTCATAAATATATGACATATACAATGCATAGTATCATATCATGGATTAAATAAATAGAAAAATGCGTTCTGATGCACTTTTGGTTTCATAAAATGTGTTTTTATGAAGTTTTAGTTTTCTACATGTTGATAACCTAACTTTCTTATTTACATTAAACATCTGTTTTCTTTTAGAACTATCAACATTTCACAGTGCTACCACACTTTCATAGTATTTAAGTGATTATTTAATTTTACGACTGATAAAATGAAACTGCAATTAAGTGCAACTTAAAATTAAGTGGCTATTAGCTAAATGACACTTAATTGAGAAGTCGATTATTGGGCCTTAGAGGCCTTTATTTCTAAAACAATTCATACAAGTAAAAACAGAAATGCGCAAGGAAATAAAAGAAAAATTACAACATAATTAGGGATTCTCTTTGGTAAAAAGAACCATTTTATTAATGCTTATTCTGTACTAAAGTCTTATTTTCAAAGAAATATTTTATAATATTCTTTCAATAATATAATTTTTTTGCGTTATATCAATGCATTTGGCTTTGCATTTACATATAATATTGGTATTTATACATTACTATTATATAAAGAACTGAAATTGTTTTACTTTTTTGACTAATGTGTTTATAAAACGTTATTATTTAATCGATCTCATGAATTATAATTTGTTTTTTGTTGAAATAGATAAAATAAAAAATATTTTGTATTGTTTTGCATTGGGCGGGAATTGCCTAGAAATTCAGGGGAAACAGAAAAGTCGTTCCCGATTTCCCGCGAAATGAAAAAGTCCGGGAAAAGAAAAACTCTAGTACGAACGTAAGTATATACATTTTCTTGCAAAAAGTGAAAATTTAAAAATTTTGGGTTTACGCTCTTTAGTGAGATATTTTTGTACATACTCGTACATATATTTACCTTTGAAAATACTTTGCAATTCTGATAAATTCCATTTTTGTAACAACTGTAGCGTTTCGGTAACACAAGGTTTAACATATTCGCACTGAGGGGTTGACGATCTTGAAGTAACTGAAACAAAAAAATTAATAAACAAAAATCCAAAAAGTAAAAAAATGTAGTTAGAAGCTGATAATTGCTTTAGATAGAATTGTGTACATAAAATTTTATGAAAGCGTTAAAATATTTTAGCAAAAATAAGTGAGATAGATAAGTTGGATTCTTAAAAAAAATATGTAGGTGATCAATAATATTTATGTATGAATGTATATCTGTTTTAACTTTAATACACATACGTACATATACTAGTATGTATAGCGTTTTAAAATAAGTTTGTCTTGCGAATAAAGTTAAAAATTATCTCAGTAGTTTAAAATAATGCACAATTTGAAATTGTTTGCAAATGCGAAAAGCGATTTTATAAAGATGAAAAAATTTAATATTAAGTTTATTGTAAAATGTCGATTCGTAAAATTCTTTCGATTGCAGAAAATGAAAATATAGTTTGAATAATGAATTTTTAAAATAATATCATTATAATTGTTGTACGTAAGCCAGGAATTCTTAAAACACTACACATGATAATTACTTTTAATAATACAGTACACTCTGGATAACTTAAAACATGATAAATTTAATTTCTCGATCATTTCCTATATCTCTTGAAAACCCCTTAATAGTTAATAGTTAAAAATAATAGTTAAAAAAAGTCAGCCAATGTAGTAAAGTAAGAAAATAAAAAACATGTTGATTATTGAGTTCTTGTTTTAACTTTGTCATTTGTTGAGCTTCTCATTTGTTTAAATGAAAGTTTATTATAAGTAAAGGTTCCCTGATGACCTGCATTAGCAACAGTGAAATGCGGATAGGATCCAGCTAAACCCCTTAATAATAAATTTCAATGTATTTTTAATAAAATAAACATCTTACTAAATAAGTAAAATAATAATTAGGGATTATTAGTGCGTTAACAAATGTTAAACTTAAAATCTATGTAATTTGGAATGTGAATCTATCGCCAAATATACAAAGTCTTAGCCAAATAGCTTGAGGCTAATTAAAACTTTAAATTTTGATTCTATGACAAAAAAAAAAACTCACCTGCTTCATGCATTCTTTTTTGCATAAACATATACACTAAATATACGGTGGTACGTAAAAGGCGTTCAAATAAATTTTATTTTTATAAGCAAAAATATTTTTTTTCTGGATTTTATCTCTCAACTACTCTGTTCACTTAACACACTATTTGTCTACTAACATTAAGTGGGCCCATTTGAGTCGTGTGTAAAATTTCTATGTATGTACAATAAAGTCCTGCACAAGACCTTTCAAGTTATGAGAGATTTTTCAAATGCTTTACTACAGCGAAATATTCTAAAGCAAACGCTAAACAACACTGTTGGCAAGACATTTGTTTCAGTTGTTTGTTTTGCCAACAGTGTTGTTTAGCGTTTGTTTTAGAATATTTCGCTGTAATAAAGCATTTGAAAAATCTCTAATGTCTTGAAAGGTCTTATAAATGGTCTTGTGCAGGACATTAATGTACAAATGTTTCGTTATTATCACACTTGGTTAGATTAAAGTTTTCTAGCTACAAATATACTCGTAACTAAATATATATGAGATCGTATAAATACGTAAGTTGTTATCTTTTTTCATATGTATTACCCAGCCAGAAGTGCTTTTGCTGATGAGCTATTCTCGGTAGAAATAACACAAGAAAATAAGTTGAAATAAGTAGATGTTATCGCTTTAAACTATCTCATAAAAAACATACATATGTATGTATGTAAATATGTACGTACTACGTACATGCAAACTTATCTCTCCGATTAAAATAATACTTACATTCCAAATAATAACTTTGTGGCAAAAAGAAAAAAGCGCTTAAGTCGAGATAAGCTAATTTTGTGTCAATGACACGCCAATAATATTCACATACAAAAGTATCCCAGGATAAAATCTAAGATTTCTAATCTCATATGGAATAATAGCTTAATTGAGCTTATACTTTGATATATTTCAAATTAAGTATCTGTGGCAAAAAGGAAAAAGCGCTTAAGTCGAGATAAGCTGATTTTGAGTTAATGGTACCTGCGTTATCTGCAGGCTCCAAAGTGTGTGATTTTCAGGAAGTTATAGCACTATGACTTGCGACTTATCTTTTTTTAGACTTCTAATCTCATTTGGAATAATATCTTAATTTAGGCTATACTTTGGTATATTTAACTTAAATGTTTTGCTCATATTATGTAGAGCGATGTTTGCTTTGAAAAATAAAGGTTAAGAGAAAATATCCCAATTTAACTGTAAAAGAAATAAATTTCTGAAAATCGACTTAAACGCTTAAAAGTGCTCTCCTGCAAAACAGTAAAATATGACTTAGGCACTTTTTACTTATTGCCACAGATTTCAGTGAGCCGACGAAAATCGGTACATTGTGCCGAAGGCACAGAGGATATACATATAGAGATGTCTCGAGACGGAAGATAATTGTGTTTTCGGAGGTCTCGCTCACACAGTCATCAAATCATCTTAATTTGAATCACTTTTTTTAATACTAAAGCCTGGGTCACACGATCGGCACAATGTACCAATTTTCGTCGGCTCACTGCAATAAAGTCAAAATGATATAATTACTTAATAAATTCTTTAATAAGTCTATATGGATTTATTACTAATGCAGTGTTGTGCAGTTATGTAATTATATTTCAATTAGTTGAGAAATAAAGCAAATTTACCTTGTGGCTTATGAATTTATTTCAGTGATCCGATTAAAATTGGTAAATTGTGCCAATCGTGTGATCCAAGCTTAACACTCTTCTTCGCATTGCTAAAAATTTGTACTTTTGTAGGAAAATGTTTAAAATTGTTTTAATTACTTTTATAATATTAATAATCTTTTACATATTTAGTTCCAAACTACAAAATCTTTCATTTAATATTGTATAAATGGTAAATTGTTCATTTCAACAAGTATACACTTTTTGTTGTATCTCTGGTTTTAGACTTGGCAGTTATAGTTGCTGAACTGTTGATTTTGTATGAGAGAGTTGAGAAAGTAATATATACCTTTTGTATACCTATATTCTTCTTTCGCATTATAAAACCAAAGGTTGAGCAAGAGAAACTGCTGAGTCTAAAACCAGAGTTTGTTTTGATTATTGTACGAAAAATGCCAAGGCGCATTTATTAGGTGGCAGCACTACACCAGGTGACTAATGTCATTATACCAATATAAATGTCAAATTTGGATTGTGTAGGTATAAGCCTAAAAGCATGCTTTTATTTGGGTATACATAAACACCTTTCGAATATTCAGTTTTGTATGGTGTTTGACATTTCCTATAAAAAACATGCAATCTGACGATGCTACCCTGTTTTGAAAAGTAAGACGGTAATTTATACCAACAAAGTACATGTGGTTGTTGCTGTTGTAATATTTGTTGTAGAATCGCGGGTACCTGATTGATGTGCCTTGAAAAATGCTTAATAACAAACAGACTATTGTTGTCCCTTTTTAGCTTTTTTAGGGTTCCGTACACCAAAGGTGAAAAGGGACCCTATTGCTTTCGCTACGCTGTCCGTCTGTCTGTCACAGGCTATTTTCTCAGGAACCGCAAGAGCTACGGTTTTGAAATTTGCATAGAGTATGTAGAACGCCAAAAATCCAAAAAAAAAAATTGCCAAAACGAGAAAAAAAGTGCCAAAACTAAAAAAGCGCCACAACTAAAAAAATGCCAAAACCGAAAAAAACTAAAAACAAAAAAAAAAAAAAAAAAAAACGCCAAAACTATATTTTATATAGGCTAACGTACGTATTGATTTACATATGTAGTGTCCGTACGGAATCCTTCGTGCGCGGGTCAAAGTCGCACTTCACTGAATTTATTTCATAAATCACTTTCTACAACTTTACGTTGTGCCGATAGTGTGATCCAGACCTAAGAAAAAACAAAAAATGTCAAGAATCTGTTGATATTTAAATCCGATGTCTGGAAAATGTTGGAACACAGTTTGGAAAAATTTAGAAATTTAAATTATCATATGAATATAACTCATTAAATAAAAGCAGTAAACGTGTACCTAACATCGTCTGAATAGGTCTTATCAAGAGCTATAATTTGCCAACAAATTTTAAAAAACAGATGAAAAAAAAATGGCGACTGGCAAAAACCTTGACAAGGCATAAGAAACACTACATTGAAATTTTATAGATACGCCCCTGAAAATATATTTTAATTTTGTTAATAGATTTTGTATAACGTTTATTTCTAAGAGTTGAATGGAATTTTCTTAGGATTCATTTGGTCATCAAACCCGAACCACTGTGCGCTTTACATACCGTAACAATTGTGTGCAGCTTCAAATTAAAAATGTTGATACTCGTACATTGTTATTTTAGCGTAAAATCGATTACATTACGCTCTTGCGCACTAAATTTTAACCTGTTGACAACGGCTTTTCAAATGCAAAAAGAGGACACACTTTAACCTGTTGAAAAACGACAACAAGTATTGAATCATGACGTTTCAAAATAACACCTGTTGAAAAGCACTTGTTAAGCAACAGCAACAGGTCTTTATTTCGTATTGGAAATAAATAAAGATCACTTCGGCCGCACTAACATTGTTGCATACATCCTTAACCTTAGCAACCAGTTGCTATGCAGTTCTATGATGTTATTTAATCAATATTTTTTCACAGTTAACTTTTCAGCTATTTACTAAAAGTAGTGCAAATGAGTATTCTCTAAGAAAATTTATAAAAAATAATAATATAATTAAAAAAATTTTAGAAAAATATATCAAATTGAAATTTTAAATTGCTGTTTTTTTGAATTTTGACAAAAACTGCATTAAGAAAAAGATGTTTGTGCACAAAACTACCAGGGCACATTTTGCACAACATGCTGCTCTAATACGAGGAGACACAAGTTCAGATGAGGAGGAAGGGGAAGGGGATATATTACAGGTGAAAGAAAGAGTTAATCAAAATATGTTTTTTTATAAAATGAGCTTCATAGTTAAAGATAAAGTTAAATATACATTTTTGGAAAATTTCCCCATATTACACAAACTTTATCCATTTCAGTAATTGCTGCATACAATTCATAAAAGTGTAATAAGAAGTGTTTAATCGATATTGTGTATTATAAGATTCAGTGTTTTGCTTTTGCGCGATAATAGCAAACTTGTAAAAATTGTTATGCTTGCTTTTGTGAAATAAGCAAGATTTTCCTAGGGGGTCGTTTGAATTTCTATACATTCTGTCACGCAAGTGTTACAACTTAAAAAATATGTAAAGACTTTTTGCTATCTACTATTTGCTTGGAAGTAGATATTTGAAGCATATAAAGAATATATTTTGTTGTGTTATTTGTGTGCATTTAAGTTATTAATTTAGTTTGAAAATTATTTAATGTGTTGTAAAAATTTATTTTATTTATATTTTATTTGTCTTTGCAGATGCATATCTTCACTTGCTTAGAATCTCCTAAAATAATGCACAATAACTAATTTCTTTGGTGCAATAATTATTTTTCTTCAACTAAAACAAACAGCCGCATTAAAAAAAAATAATTTAAGTTTGAAGTGTATTTTAAAAAAAAGTTCCATAAAAATTTTGAAGAACATTTGAAGTTCAAATTAAATTAATTTTTTTTTGGATCGGCCGGTATTATTTTTTTTTTGGAAATCCCGGATATTTTTGTAGTTTCCAAAATATATTGCAATTAAGTAACACGGATTAAAGATTCAATTAATCGTGCTATAACTATAACCATACAAAACAGCTGTTCGAACCAAAATTATAGGCAACACTGTATTTGATTATAGGTGACTCGCCTTAACGCTATAACGCCACGCCAATTGAATTTTATTTTTTTGTCATAACCATAAACAGCTGATTGCAGGTTAGACATATTTGTTGTTGCATAAACAGCTGTTTATGGTTATGGGAGCACTAATAGGAGATGCAAATATATTTATGGTTATAGCGATGTTTATGGCTATGGCATTATTGTATGGCACGATTGTTTGAACCTTAATTTACTTTTGAACTATTTTGTGTATTTTTTAACCCCCGACTAAAAAAAGGGGTGTTATAAGTTTGTAGTGTGTGTCTGTGTGTCTGTGTATCTGTGTGTCTGTCTGTGTCCACGTACAGGCCAAACGGCTGGACCGATTTTCATTTAGTTTTTTCTGTTTGAAAGATGACTTGATCGAGAGAGTTCTTAGCTATGTTTGAAAAAAAATCCGTCCAGCCGTTTAGAAGATATAACATCTTTTCTGAAAAAAGTTGGGGGTTTTTAAAATTTTTAATTTTTGTTATTATATCATGCGAGCGTGAGAGCACATATGATTTTTTGTCCCTTGCTCAGTTCACAAGCTCAATTGTATTATGTCTCTTTTATTGAAATACATACACTTTTGATTTAGATTTTAAGAACGCAACTCGTAAACGAACGCACCTTAGTAAACCCTAACATATTAGCATTTAATTCTTTTTGGGTTTAAGATTGCCACTGTTGAGGTGTTTTTTATTAAAAAATTTGACAGCTGCCAATTGAACCAAGTTAACCAAAACTAATCAAATACTAACAACACATATTAAGGGCCTGTCCCACGATGTCACCAACGTTCGAGTTGTCGCGCACTTACATTTAAAACAAAAACAAATTTCAAAATTTTGTTGTTGTTTCCAATGTAACTGTGCGACAAGTCGAACGTTATGACATCGTGGGATAGGCCATTAATCACATAAGCCTTACTTACTTCCTCTCAGAAAAATCATATTTTTTGTTTTTCAAATATCAACACAATTTTTTAAGCACTATTAAATAAAAAAATTAATTTTTGATGCCGCATTTTTCTTGATTACTCTAGGCTGCTGTGCTTCTCTTTAAGCACAATAATAGTGTGGTCAATTTGAATACATGATTTTGGCAACTTATGGCCTATTTCCCACCTGCGAAAGAAAACGTTCGACTTACAATTTATATTGAAAACAACAATAAAATACGAAAATTTGTTTTTGTTTTCAATATAAATTGTAAGTCGAACGTTTTCTTTCGCAGGTGGGAAATAGGCCATTAGGCTTCAATTCACAGTCTTTAGTTAATTAATGAAGATGGTTTAACCATTGAAATTGATAAGAAAAATCGCTAGTTAAAGAAAGAGAGTTAGCTAACTATAGACTGTGAATTTGGGCCTTAATGTTTTAACACATATACTACGTTTATACGCACGGCTTATTTGCAAATAAAACTGCAAATGGTTGCCATATTATTGTTTTGCGACTTTCTAAAGGTCGGGGCACAACGAATCCGTCACACGTTTAACTTCGCCTTTTCCAACTGACATTAACGCAATGACAGAGAAGGTTGGTACAATGAGTACTTTATTGACGGAACCATCTGAACAGCTTCAATAGGTTGATTCTCCATTTTATTTATTAAGTTCAACTAATTTATTTATTTTGTTTATTTCTTTTGCTTAATTTTAATTTGCTGTCACAAAACACAAAAAGCTGAATCAGAACATACAAAAACAACCAACCAATATCTGTCAAACTACTCAACGTACGCAAGAATTTAAAAGTTGACTAAATTTTGTACTTTGCATTGACGAACACGTACTGAATGTAAAAGACCTCATAAGAAACACTGTTTTTCAACTTAGCTATCAGTTGAACAAGGCGAAGCTTAACGCATGACGGATTCATTTTACCCGGCCTTAATTCAAAAAACTATTCACGATTAACGCACTATTTGCAAATAAAATGCTTGAGGTTGTCACACTTACAAATGTTTGCTAATAAAAACAATAAATAGAAAAACATTGCCCAAAAAAATATTGATAGAAGAAAATAATGACAATAAAAACAATTTTTTATTTGTTATTTTATAAATTTACACAAATTTCTATAGAAATGCTACCAAGTTTTTAAATATTTACAATGCCGTATAAACAGTGAGTTAAAGCTCAGTTAGCCGACTGTAATTTAATGTAACTGCAACAGCAAGAAACAGCTGATCGATTTTGTTATGTGAAAAGTAATGAAAATGGTTAAGGCTCAGTTAGCCGACTGTAATGTAATGTAACTGCAACAGTAAGAAACAGCTGATCGATTTTGTTATGTGAAAAGTAATGAAAATGGTTATAGAGATGTAATGTAACGTAACCTATTTTTCATATAAAAATATCGATCAGGTGTTTTCTACGTTACAGTTACTTTACATTACAGTCGGCTAACTGAGCCTTTAATTTATTGCAAATACATAGTGCGCGTATAAACGTAGTAATAGCTGATATAACAACAAAGCGAAGCAATGTAAAGCTACGGTCACACTTGTCAAACATTTGCCCAAAAAAGCGTAACCGCTAAATGCTAATGAAAAATCTTTCAATTCAGAGAAAAGTTTGTCAAGTTAAAGAGTAGCTAATAATGTTGGATTCTATGACATTATCTATTAATTGTGTTCGAAACTGTTTAATTTGATAAACAAGTGTCTGGATCAAAACTTTTTTCATTAGTGTTTGTTGGTTACGCTCTTTGGGCAAATGTTTGGCAAGTGTGACCATACCTTAAGTCGTACGACAAAACTGCGGCGTGTTCTATGAACACAATTTTTTACGCAATCGTTAATGCACGAGTATCGAATGGTCGTATTTGAGTTTAGTTGTCCATTTACCATTGTACCATTTTTTTATCTTTATATTCGCACGTGACTAATGTTTAACTCACGCGTAACAAATCCTGACATTTGTACAACTATTGTGAAAGCATATAAAACAATGACAAAAAATAAAAGTATTAAAAGTATTAGCAGGAGTTACTAAGCGCTTAGTCACCCTTATTCCAGTTATCAACATCGACATCACGTCAATATAATAGCGAAAAATTGGAGCTGGTTTACTCTCTCTAGAGGACAATTTTTTGCTATTGACAGTCTATTTCTGTTCCTTAAGGTCTAGAAAACAGCATGAGCCTGTCAATAGAAGTCAGCTGCTTTCAACAATGGATAGGCAAGCCACAATTTTTTGGTATTGTATTGTCATGACGTCGATGTTGACAACTGGAATAAGGGCAATTATTTGTAAAACAAACGCGCGAAGGGTTTTTTTTTTAAAGAGAAGTAACACTCCGGCAATGAATGCCTACTACTATTACTAGGTGTTACCTTCTTTAGGAAAGGGACTATCCCTATTGCGGTGAAGCAATAGATAGGGGTAGCAGAAAGCTTCATTCTTTTACAACTCTGCTTTTTGCACGTTTTTAATAATGCAGTGTTGCAGCGCCCCTGGTGTTAAATGAAGCGTATTAAATTTTTTTAAGCTGTACTTAGTAGCTTTTTATTGGTTTGTTTACCTCGCCAATGATTCTGCTTTACAACGAAGGAGAGTGGGCGCTCTCATGTTACATTAGGATTAGTATCTGTTGAAGTCGGTATAGTTCAGTGACTAGTGACTATGCCTTCATCACATGAACTTTCCTACTACAACTGATACAAAGGGACACTAATTCACATCAGAAAAATGCGTGGTGTTTTATTTAATAACTGTTGAATAACGGGCTAGAACCCAGGATCTTCGGTTTTGTAGTCAACGTGCTAACTACTCATGCAACGCCACTCTTACTAACTAGCTTCTGAGCATACATTTTCCTAAAATACTCGCAGGTATTTACTTATAATAAGTAAAATAATAATTTGGCATTGTTAGTGCGTTAAAAAATCTTAAATAGGATTTAATTAAGCAAAGTTTTTAACTTTTTAAGCAAGTACTTTCACTTTTCTCGGTACTTGAATTTTTTTTTAAATTAATACGTGAAATCACAGCCTTTAGCCTCTATGTGCATTGGCTTAGTTTTCAAGATTTTTACAAAATCTAGTGATGAAGGAGATTTTGTTTTGTATAGGAAATCTACGCGAAATCTACTAGATTCTGGTCAAGATTTCGTAGGTACTAGATTTCGATGAGATGTAAAAGTTCTATAAGTAGGTTTTGACAAAATCTAGTGACGAAGTAGATTATGTTTTAGATGGAAAATCTAATGGAAGTCGATTAGGTTTTGCTAAAAGTCTCGTAAGTGCCAGATTTTGCTCAGATGTAAATGGTTACACAGCGGTTTTAGATTTGACTTAGCTGATTCGAAATTTATCACGCTGTGTTTCTGTTTGTATACGTCTTAATATTTTTTAAAATCTTTTATTTTAATTGATGCTATCATTTGGTAAGCACTTTTTTAATTTAAAATGAAGTATATAGTTTATTTTTCAACAACTTATAACTCAGCAAATTTTGTCTTATTATTTTAAACATATTTTTGAATAAATTGTTTGAATCCATGCAAATGCATGTCTGAACAAAAGGTTTTCTTTGAATTTTGCTATAAATTTTTTAACTAAAATTTTTGCCAGAAAACTGTTTTTATATACATATGTACGAATGTATCTCTCCTCTTTGATTTTGTTTTTTGGTATTTTCGAATATTTTTGACATCATCCCTCCTCCTCGTTTAATAAATGTGCACATGCAAATAAAAATAAATTTGCCTCAAACACAATATACTAATTTTTTCTGAACCACAATTGGCTTTGGATAACTGAAATCTAACGTTATTAATATAACAATGGCCACTGATGCGGACGAAGCGCAGCGAAGACGTGAAGAATGTGAACGTAAGGCGCGGCGAGGGGAAATGGATCCCCGGTTAGAGTTTACTTTTCAATTATTAATAGATGCCACGCAACTGCCCAGGCATCAGTTGATGGATTATATATTCGAGGGCGACATGGTTAGTAATAGACATTGTCAATATTACACATTTGCCGTGTTGTATTTTTAACGAAATATACTAAATGTTTTTCTAAAGCTGGACGAAATCAATCAGTTATTTCTGCCTAATATGAAAAACAAACTTTTATGGTTTTATCAAGAGGTTGACGAGCCTGAGCCACAGCTGCCGGCCATCGATCCAAATAAACCAAGTACATCGCGAGCGGCCATGGCCTCAACTAGTTCCAAGACCCCACAAGGTAAGAATTCAGATAGGGATCGGTTTAAAATTGAGGAATTATCTAATAAACAGCAAATTCGGTTTAAAATTTTCACCATATTAGTTTTATTTTCTGAAAATTTGTAATTAAATTGTTTTTTTTTTTAAATAGAGAGTTTATTTGGAATTATCTAATAAACAGCAAAATCGGTTTAAAATTTTCACCATATTAGTTTTATTTTCTGAAAATTTGCAATTAAATTGTTTTTTTTTTAATAGAGAGTTTCTTTGGAACTATTACGAGCGTAAATTTTAGCTTTAAACGAACGCTATATTTAACTTTTCTTAATAAAAAGTTGCAATTTTTCTAGAAAAGAAAACGACATGACGTCGGTTTGCTGCAGACATAATGTATTTTGAATACACTGTGCCGCAAACCAATAACCAACCGACGATAAGTTGCATTTTAAATGGCACTATAATTTTATATATTTTTCATTAAATCCCAATGCTTGGTCGGATTAACACTTTTTAATATAATTATGTTAACTAATGTCTCATACTTTTTAATTTTTTTTTGAAGGTAGTGGAACATCACCAGGTAGCTCGGTACCTGCAAGGCCGAAAAAGTTATTCCTAACCGATGGCTGGTCGTGCGCTTTTACAGGCATTTGCATTTATATTTTTCGTATAAACGTAACAAAACAATTGCCTGAGGAAGGTTTTCAAAAGGATTTGTGAGTAACAAATGAGACTTGAGTCGAATCATATCGCATACTAAATCATAAACAGACACAGCTCAAAATTATCAAAATGGTTTTGTTTTTCATACGCCAGTGAACAAATCTCTAACGACCGCGAAAATTTCTTTTGCAACACAGTCTTTTCGAACAATATAAAATATTTTTATGCCCGTTTTTAGGGTTCCTTACAAAAACGAACCCTATTGTTTTCGCAACGATGTCCATCCGTCCGTCTGCCTGTCCGTCATAAGCTGTTTTCTCGAGAATCGTAAGAGCTAGGAACCTGAAACTTTCGCTAAATATGTAAAACTATCACTGGTACAACAAAAAATATCTCACAGTTAAAGGATATTTTAAAGTAAAATTTTTAAATCCTAATGTTATAGCGTAGACAGACGACAGCGTTAATTTGCATTAACTGTCTTAATGCAAATTAACTTGTGAATTATCCTCATTTGTAAATGCACTAAATGACAGTGAATTAATACTAAAGGGCTGCGTAAATCGTTCTAAAAGTTTTGTATTCTATTTCACACTACTGCCAAGCAGTCTGTTTTAGTGCAAACATAAATAACAAAACAAAACTAACAAAACATGACTCTCGCTAAAATCAATCAAGCATCATTCGAATATTTTTTCTCTGCAGTTTTGTTAGTGCTTGTGTTCTCAAAACAAGTAGAACATCAAAACGAAAAGCGAGAATGAAACAAAACAACAGTAAATCATAGCAGAAACATCGAGTGCACTAGAACACGAGCGCAAACATGCAAGCTATGTATATATGTATAGGTATATATGTATACATATATTGAAAATAAAAATTAACAAATTATTATATATAAATGTACATAAGTATGTATGATATTATTTCATAGTAAATAAAAACTCTTTTCAGCTTTCATATTCCTAAGTCGCAAATCACACTATGTCCAAAACACACTGTGCAAGTCTTATTGCTAAGCTGATTAGTTTCAGGGAGAGAGAGACGAGGGGAACAGCAACGTTTATTTTCCCCCCGTCTCTCTCTCCTAATAAACTAATCAGCTTAGCAATAAGACTTGCATAGTGTAAATAGGGACTATGCAAGTCTTATTGCTAAGCTGATTAGTTTTAGGGAGAGAGAGACCAGGGGAACAGAAACGTTTCTTTTCCCCCCGTCTCTCTCTCCTAACAAACTAATCAGCTTAGCAATAAAACTTGCATAGTGTAAATTGGGACTAAATAAGTACAATGTTTCTTTTATATGGAAAATTATCTTTGCTATCAAAACATTCAAACATGTTTTGAATGTTCTGTGTGAATTTTGATGTTCTATTTCATTTTTGTTTTGAAAGGCTTGGTTTTACTTCAACATTGTTCTATTGCAGTTTTGTTCTGTACTGCAGTATTCTTATCGTAAAGCAAAACACATCTCTTTTGAAAGTTTTGTTTTAAAATAACGGAGCAATATACACACACATTTTGAAATTAATGAGAGTGCTTGTAAGCCTTTTTTTAGGGCTTGTGCCACGCTCTAATTAATACTGAATTCAGCTATATGATAACACAGTCCTCATATGGTAACACCGTCACAATCAATCAAATGTTGACAAATTGTTTTGGTTTTCAAAATTAAAATGCGATTCCGTCAGAAAATATAAGTTATTTTAATTGTTTTTAGAAAAAGAGCAAAGAAATATTGAAATCGAGACACATTTTTCCATTTTAAAATTATCGAAGTGTGTGGCACGAAAGGTATGTACAGATTTTGTTTACTTAATGCAAATACTGTCGTCTGTCAGGGTAAATTTTTAATTCACATTAGAAATATATTAATGCAAATTAACGCTGTCGTCTGTCTACGCTATTATATATGTACATACAGACAAATATATATAGACACGTGACATTTTCAAAGTTAGTGTATTTTTATGTAGAATACACTAATTAGAACTGAAATTACAAAAAAAAAAAAAAAAAATAAAAATTAATGGGTATTCCATTAGTTAATGTAATTTTGACTATTGAATTTTGACAACTTGCTGTATCTAGGAAACCGTAAGAGGCAAAGTCTTGACATTTTCAAAAACGCTAAAACTAAAGAATCTTGAAATTAAAAATTGCCGGGACGAAAAATCGCAAAAAAATAAATAAAACAGAAAAGGGCGTAAAAGAAAAAATATCACAAAAAACATCGCTGAAATACAAAAAAAAAAAAAAACTAAAAGTAAAACGGTCGCCAAAAGACGAAAAAAACGAACATAATCGCCAAAAACCCAAAACAATCTGTAAAACAAAAAGAAAACGCCAAAACTGACTAGAGCGTCAATACTAAAAAAATAGCCAAATACCAAAAAATCGCCAAAAAGAAACAAGCACCAAAACTAAAAAGTTCGTAAGGTATTACATATGTACCCCCATATTTATAAAAAAATAAAATGAATTTGAAATTCATTTTAGGAAAATTTTGGATGGAAAATTTTAACTAAAATACATTTCAAATTCGTTTCAAATTTTATGAAAATGGGGGTAGTGTCTATCAGAGCTGTCAGATATGGCGATTTCCCGCCTATCGTGGCGATTTTTCAACTTGTTTGGCGTCTTATTTTTTATCCGACTGTGTAACTGTGTTTATCAGTCTATGTATTTATCAGTCTATGTATGTATGTATGTATATATATGTGTGTTCCTTTGCGGCACTATATAAACCGAAAGAGTGGACCGATTTTGATGATTCTTACTTAAATTTAGAGGGTGGCGTTGGCTGAAGTAGTTAGCACGTTGGCTACAAAACCGAAGGTCCTGGGTTTGAACCCGGGGTCTGACAGTCATTAAAAATAACAACACCACGCATTTTTCTGATGTGCATTAGTGTCCTTTATATCAGTTATTATGGAAAAAATTCTAGTGATGCAGGCATAAGGCACTGGCCACTAAAAACTTTGCTATTACCGTCCTTCGTTGTGTAGCAGAATCATCGGCGAAGTAAAATAACCAATAAAATGGCTACTAAGCACAAGCGTGCAAAAAGCAGAGTTGTAAAAAGAATGAAGCTTTTCTCTATCTCTTCCTTCACCACCTGTCTTCCCTATCACTATCCTTTCCCTATCACCCTCTCTCAATATCTTCTCTTCAACACACAGGTAGCACAAAGGGATCATTGTATTGAACCCAAGTGAGCTGGGCTCTAATGTCATCCTTCCTTACCAGCACCCTGTTAAACTAATCTAACATACTTCAATCAATTTGACTTAATCCCGGGAGTTTCACCAAAGATATGTCAGTTTTCAATAGCGGCCAACAGACGCTATTTTTTAAATACGAAAAAAAAAAATAAGTCGGCGAACTATATCGAAATGGGTATCATTCGACCGGTATTTTAAAATCATTTTAGGATTCTCTCATGATTCTTCATTTCAAATGACCATTTAGGATATTTAACGGTTCAAATTTGGTCGCAGTCGGGTTTTGTGATTTTTTTGTGTATAAAAACTTGTTAATTTGGTGACATGGTGATTTTCTGGCGATAAATAAATATGTTGGCAATTTTTATGGCTATTTTTTTAAAATTGAACTTCAAAATTTTTATAATTCACTACAATTACTTTGTTGAAAGTAGTTTCAAAAAATAAAAAAGAAATTAAAACGATGTACCTAACTTTGATGATATTTCTTATATTAATTATGGTCATTATATCATAAATAATAAGAAATAATTTTTGGCGATCTAATTTCCATTTTTGGCAATTTTTTTACCATTATTTCATAAAAAATTAAATTAAAAATAGTATTATATAAAACAAATTTATTATCAGATATATATATTTTGGCCACTTTTGGTGATTTTTTAAATCACCCTGATGTGCGTACTTAACCCTACTTGCATTATTTGTACTCCTGAACATCTAAGTTGTGACTGTTTATGATCTAGTGTGCGATATATGTATATCTTTATTTAAAATCTAAAAGTCCGCGAGTATATATTTTTTAGTTTATATTTGGTTTCTATATTTAGTTTATAAGATCAATAAGCAATATAATTATTATGGTTAGAACCCCATTTGTTTCTATATTTATGATTTGATCAGGGTAAAGTTCGTATCGTTTTGTAAGCCAAATTACATAATTATTAATGAAAAAATAAGACCAAAGTTTATTGAAAATATTCTCACAAACACGCAGTAGAACGGAACAGCTAGCTGTTTTCGAAGGCCACTACACCTTCATCATCAGCGTTCTTCTGTGTTTGGTCCACTGTGTGTGGTGTCAGTTGATGTAGATTTCTGCAACTTTTATTTCAAATGGAATATGTGAATCGTTTTGATTCATCTTGTTATACGAAAGCTGAATGCTGTAAGCTTTTTTTTTTGTAATGAAAGATTAATTTTACATCTCTAAACTTACAACAGTCTTGCCATCGTCGTTTTTACTAATTATGCACATGTTAGTTAATTTGCTTATTTTGGTTCTACATAAAACAAACTTTTTTGGGTTTCTTACTATTAAGTATATTTATTTTAGTTTTTGCTACAGGCTTTGGCTTACAAAACGATACGAGCCTTAGCTTGATCAAATCATAAATATAGATTAATTATAAAGTTGTTCCAAAATTTTTGTAAGTTGCGGTCTTTGCATTTTATGTTATGATATACATATGCACATTTTTATAACTTTAAAAAAATACACGTATAATGAAAATACATACATAAATGTTAAAAACTAAATCAAAATCTATCGATCTATCTATTATTGTAACATTTATGAAAATAAACTTCAATTTAGGTTTTGCGGCATTATTGATGCTAAGAATATTGGCTTGGTTACCTCTATTGAACGCATTGTGGAATATGTTTTCATGCAGGCCTTAGCCTTTCCCAGCCTTGAAGGCGATGAGGAAGATGTTAGCTGTGGCCTCATAAAGGGTCAACTATTGCCGGGACTGCGCTCATTTTGCAGCGCTCTACGTGTCTGTGAGCAAGTTTGCGACCACTGTAATGTCTTTAAGGATGGCTGCGATATGTTCGAGAAAATCGATCAAAGCGAAGAAGTTCAAGATTTATCGAAAAATCAAGAATTTTGCAATCAACTCGAGGAGAGAGTCATAAATTGGATTAAGGGCATCATGAAAATATTGGGTGAAAGTGAACAATTGCGCAAAGAGAACGATCACAGTGGTCCGCAAGATGAATTAGAATATTGGAAGAAACGTGGTGCACAATTTTCTCAACTTTTGGCACATTTGCAAGAGAAAGAGGTTCAGTACACGTTGAATTGTTTGTATTTGGCCAACTCGAAGGTGATGCGCGATTGGAAGGAAACCGATCGCAAGATAACGTTTTGCTACAACGAGGCTAGGGATAATTCGAAATTTATTCAGGCCATGGAACATTGCTGTCATTCGTTATACTTGGATGATCCGGTGAGTACATAAATTCAAACAGAAGCTCTTTTGAGATAAGCGTTTATTCATGTAATATTTTATGTTATTTGCACTTTCGTATGAATTTAATTTTTTTGGCTCATTTTATGATATTTTGGGACAATACTACGAAAGAGTAAATAAGTGCATTACATGAACACCCTTACAATCTTAAAAATTAATAATTTGGCAACAAATGGAACAAATTTTAATTTCAAGTGGTATTTTTTGGTTTATTCTACATTATCCGGCTAAAAATATTTATGGTCCATATATTTTTAATATATGAATGTATATAAATATATTTGAATAGAAAAAATATTATATTTCAATTGATATATGAACTAATATATCGAGCTATAAAAGCTAAAATAGCTTAAGCGACACATTTTTTGGACTTCGTTTTTTATATTAAAATCGACTATTTACGAGAGCAAATGATCGATTTTGGTCAAAAATTGAAGAATGTCGCTTAAGCTATTTTTGCGGTTATGGAAACATATAATGTATATTACTCGCATAATATACATATCAGCTCATATATGGAAATTTGACTGTGAAGCTAATCATATAAAAGTTCATATAAAGAAATACTTTGTGATATATGAAGCTATATACATATTTATATCAAAATGTATGCACCAAAGAATTACAAAAGTATCATTTTAAGTACTCTCTGAGTATTGGCCTTCAAACAACTATAAATGCATATAGTTAAAAATAAAAATAATACTCATACGAAAACATACTCATAAAATTTCAACAAAGTACAGTAAGGCCTCGATTATCCGTGATTCGATTAACCGGCAACGTCGATTATCCTGGAAAGAAATATTTACCCTTATTCCATTTGTCGACATCGATGTCACTTTAACACAATACCAAAAAATTTGGTCTTGTTTACTCGCTCTCGGGAATAATTTTGTACAACTGACAATCTATTTCTGTTTCTTTAGGTCTAGAAAATAGCATAAACCTGCCAACAGGAGTCAGTTACTTTCGACAACCGATACACAAGCCCCAATTTTTTGGTGTTGTTTTAAAGTGACATCGATGCCGACAACTATAATAAGGGTGATTGTAATTGTTATCTTTTTGTCCATCCACTTAATTTTTTTTGCATCGATCAACCCTGATTACCTCTATCATCCGAGATGCCAAGAACGCAACCGTTTTCAGCCAAAACATTTTTCCTTTATAGTACATATTTATGCATTTTTGATTAAACACAAGCATAACATTCAATAATATTTCTTCTATTATATGCGGTATATATAGAAATATGGCAATAAACATATATAAATATATAAAGAAAAAAAAAATAAACCATTAAAAACTATTACTCCATTAACCGAGAAAATCGATTATCCAGAATGATTCCGGACCCGACAATTACAGATAATCGATCATTCCTTAAATTACGCAGTACAAGCGACTGTTAGTAAGATGTATACACTTTATTAGCTACGATCGTATGCATAAGTATAAAAATACTCTAAGTACTTATTCGGCTACACATTTGTACACACTTCAGCTGCGTTAAATAGATTACAACTCAGTGATAGGAAGTGCGATTTAATAATTCTCGACTGTGATAAAAAAATTTCTAGATAGATGTTTAATAGAACTACATTTATCCTTTTACAAATTACAAATTATTAGTTCCTTAACGATTTTTGCAAATTTTCCAAAAAAGATATATAGGATTAAAATCATATGCTTAAGGGTTATATGTATTCTAAATTTTATCTTCTAATTATCTGATTAATGTATTCAAATAGCGAAAGCACATTTTGCCACATTTGCCTCATTTATAGTTGTATAATATACTTTCGCATAAATAAAGTAGATATACTCTTGTATATCAACATGCTCCATAAATATTATTTTAGCTGGATATTTTTTTTAAGAATTGTATTTATGGAACCTTTATTTCCTCCTATTTGATTTTAAAAGATTTTTTACGTCTCGTATAGAGTTTATTTTAATACATTGAATCTAATTATATGTTTCCATTTCTTTTAATTTCAGGTTTGCATGAAAGAATCAATTTTAAGGTTATTGCAAACAGTGCGCTTAATTTATAGTGTTTCACAATTTTATAACACTTCGGAAAGAACTTCAGCACTGATGGTTAAGGTAGATTTTTAAAAAACAAACACATATGTATGTATTTCTAACTTCTTTCAATTTTAACTGCAGATTACAAATCAAATGATTGAAACTTGTAAATCATACATAACTTGTCGTTGCAAGGAGACTATTTGGTCTCAAGACCGCAATCTAGTGCGTACAAAGCTTAGTAATTGTATTAAGTTAAATCATATTTATCACGAGACCTACTATGCTGTTAGGGAGCAGCCATTTCTGCCAAACCAAACACCATTTGGATTTTCCGAAAATTTTGTCTTTGGCAAATTCGATACATTTTGTGAACGTTTATCGAAAATTACCTCAATGTTTAATTTAATCGATGATTATAATCATCTGTTCGAAAGGCGTTTGGAGGGACTTTTGTTAGCTGAAGCCTTGGAAGATGCTTCGAATCTGTTCGAAGAAGCCAAAAAGGATGTACTTTCGAAAAAATATGATTATTTGGATCATCGAAATGCCGAATTCAATGAAGACTACGAGAAATTTATAAGCAAAACTGATACGCTAAAGGATACTGTTGCTACTCTAATTGAAACTAATTTTGATACCGTATGGGAAACACCCCAGTGCATAAAGTTCTTGGTGCGTTTCGAAAAGGTTAGCGAAAAGCTGCCCTTAACTAAAATGGATGAAAAATATTTGCGCATAATACGCTATGTGGACAAGGAAGTTGAGAGTGTTTTAAAGGTATTCCGTAAAGAAAGGGATGATCCACCTGTAAGCAGAAATTTTCCTCCTATGGCGGGTCGTATCTATTGGGCCCGTTCCTTGGATTGTCGTATTAGTGAATTAGTTGATGCTGTTTGTGAACATCCAGTTTTGAGCAGTTTGCCTGCTTGCAGAGACTTAGAACATCGTTTCAATCATGTCATGAGCACATTGCATGAGTACGAAGATGATATAATTTCCATTTGGTTGGATCAAGATGTCAGTGTGGCTGATGCTTGTCTATTGCAACCTTTACTATCACTACAAGGTGATCGCATTTTTGTTAATTTGCATCCAACAATACCACTATTGATACGAGAGGCTAAACTTTTGGCTAAGCTGGATATTGAGTTGCCCATTGTGGCAGCAACGTTAATGTGTCGGCAGGACTATTTTATCAACATACAGGATTCCTTGAATGTAAAAGTATTGAAATATTTGCTAGCTGAATTTTTTTACACATACATATGTATTTTTATATTTCGTTTTTAGTATCTTATTAAGATGTTTTTGAAGACAGTGGAGGCCGTTAAGCTGGAGGTAAGGCCTTTGTTATTACCGCAACTAGTGCGCTTGACGGCAATGTTGAAACCTGGCCTAACAACAATTAATGTAAGTAAATAAAAGGGCCTTTGCATACAGTCAACTTTCGATTATTTGGTATAAACAACAGCTCAAATAACAAATTTTTAAAAGAAGGCTGCTCATATCCAGAATGTGAGTGAGTTGCAGGATGAATAGTATTAGGTTAGATAAGAGTGCAAGTCAGAATCCCATACTCAATATAGAGCTACTAATACGTTGCAGTTCAACACTAGCGACATCAAAAAGTTCCCTGGCCTCAAGAGCGGCCATTGTGGCCATTTTCTTTCTTGCAAGTTCAGTACAGTGACACAGAAAATATTCTACACTTTCCCTTCATCGATATCCTGGTAGCTGCGGCAAAAATCATTGTGTTCGAACTTTAACCTTTGTCCATGCTTACCTATGAGATAGTATCAGGTTAGCACAGACAGTAGAATCGAGAGAGAGAGAGAGAGAGAGAGAGAGAAGCTGTATTTTTCCTATTTAGATGAGTTCATAACTGCCTGGTGATCGTGCAATCATTTCTTGTTACCCAACTTATATTTGTTTAATTTTCTGTCTTGCGCTTAAGTATGAGTTTGAAATAGAGTAGGGGTTAACGCATTCCAAAGCCGAGTGTCCCAAGCTCATCACCGCTAGAGCTCCCCTAAATGCCTCTATGCCCTAGGATCCAGAGGATCCTAATATCAAACTGCTCTGTCATGTTGTTTAGAGATGATCGTCAGTCGAGGGCTGTTATTGTTCTTAGAAGCGGGGATTCAAAGGCCATAATAGCTGCTCGACTATCAGTGTAGTCGTTGAAGTGACATTCACTTTCACCCATTCTGCAACTTCTTTTATAGCAAAGATCTCTGCCTGGAAGACGATGCAGTGATCCGGAAGTCGCTTTGCAATACGAATACCTAAGGTCCCTGAAAAGACTTCATAACCCACCACACCTTCTTGTGTTTCGGAGCCGCCCGTAAAAAATCTTTTCTTTTTCTTAATATGAGCGAGAAGTGAGTGAAATACGGGACCTTAATAGGTTAACACGAAAGTAATGTATGAAACCAAATTATACTTATTAGATCCCTGCACAAGACCACTTACAATAACTTTTAAGACATGAGAGATTTTCTTAAAGGCCTTATTACAGCGAAATATTCTAAAACAAACGTTGAACAACACTGTTTGCAAGAAATTTGTTTGAGTTATTGCAGGTATGGGAGTAAAGAAAAAAATACTTCGTGACGAAAAACTTTGCTTCTTCCTACGATTTACAGAATTAAACAACTTCAGTTGTTTATGCTTATTTAAAAACTAAACTTTTATTTCAAAAATGTTCAAACTTAAAGATTTGAATTATCGCTATTCTTCAATTCAGTCTAACCTAAAGCTAAAATTAAAATTAAGAGACAGCAGTCTGGCAGTTATGGGATTGTGGTTGTATAGAAAAACAAAACTATCAGATTTCAGTGAAGTACAACATATGTTTATATGATTTATAGATGTATGTATGTAAATTCAAATATATATCTATGTATATAACCATGATATAAATATAGAAGCTACTTCCATTCTCTCACTTTTTCTTGACATTCACCATCTGACAAGTATAAGGATTGTGAAGTTTCCATTAAAATCGTGCTACCGTATTAACTTAATATTTTCCTTCTGTTTCCTGTTTGTTGGAAAATTTTATTCAAAAATTATTTCATAATTGTTTTTATAAAATACAGAATTTGTAAATTAAACAATTAATTCCCTAATTCTGTTGGACGATTGTATCGTCTTGTCTATGGACGAAAAAGAGCCGCAGATTCTTTAAAACAATTATTAGTTATTGTCTATGCTAGAAGGTTCGTGTATTTGCTTTATGATTTTGTTCCAAACATTATATCCAACACATATTTTTTTCATTTATTTTTCAAGCTTAATTTAATTTAATTTTTATGTTTTAAAAACATGGTAATAATATTTTTATTTTTCATTATGAAAGACAACAAGCATTTTTGAAGAAAATAATTTAGGGAAGAAGAAAATTATTTTGAATTAAAAAACGTCCTAAGTATTTTTACTAAATTAAGTCATAAGTAAAAAAATAAGCGTGTATTCTTTTTTAAATTCCCTTCATTTCCTGGTGTTCGCCAACAGTGGCTAAGAGCCTATAAGATCTGTGAAATAGACTTGCCAAAAGATCTGACTGGTTATGAAACCAATTTTTTTTTTAGAAAAGATGCTGCAATCAACAATAAACATGTTATGTAGATTAAACAGAATGCAATATCAATCAATATTTCTTAAATTTAATGAAAATTCATTATCAAATAATCCAAATCATCAATCAATTTGGTTTCTCAACGAAAAATTTAAAAATGTATATAAAATATAAAATATGAGATAAGATATTACCTAATCACTTTTTAAACTTCGCAGATATGTAGTTATGTATATAACTTTATTTATTCTCAAACTTTTGTTAAGATAATTACACATTTTTGTAAAAATAATTTCTAGGGGAAGACTTACATTTTTTACTGTATGGGAACATTTCTCTTTATCTCAAAAAACAAACTTCAAAAATCCTTATTTTTCAAAACAAAGAGAGAATGGAAGTACCTTATATATATATATATATATATATATATATATATATATATATATATATCATGTATATAACTATGTATGTATGTATATTCAAATATATACTCTCTAGTCAGACCAGAACCATATGTCTCTATGTCAATACAATTGCACTAGTTAAAATGTCGACAACTTTCCTTTTATGCAAGAGTAGAGATACGTTAGAGACAACAGTTGTAGTGTATTTATATTCGTATTGTCAATAAACGCGTCAATAGTTTGTTTTTTCTTTTTTATTATGCTATGCAATAATACTAAATAAATATATGTAGACGAGCGTCACTAAAACCTACTAGTGAATCTTTGGTTCAAAAATCTCAATATCGTCATAAAAGAATTACCTTCTCAATAGTCCTAAAGTCTACTGGTAGATTTTCAATGACATGCTAATGTTAAATGTCAATAGGCGATTACATTGGCTGGGGTACACCTGGTCAGTAGTACTACTGACAACGTCACTAGGAAATCACCACAATTTCACTATTCGCACTTTCTCCAGGGTACATATAAGCAGTAGTTATATTTAACTCGTATACAAACACACACACGCTTGCTTTAAAAAACCACCCTTAAACAAATAATAGCTTATCATCTACATCTTACACACATACACACACACACACACAAACGTACAATATAAAAAATAACAAGCATACACGTATCAACACTACTTCTTTTGAGTGTTTGTTATGAACAAGAAGTCTCCGAGACATCGCTTGTAAACACTCATATACATGAACATTAATATATCCATCGTGCTTCGCTTATTAAACGACAGCATTTATCATTGGTTTAATATAATACATGCCAGGACAATACATTTAAAGAACAAGACGTATTTATATTTCAAGACTGTCTACGCAGCTTTCTAATACATATGTACTTAAGCTTTTTAATATTACGAGTATCTAGTGCCAAAATGCAATGAGGAGACTGTATTGGAAAGAAATTTTTTTACTTTCCTTGGCAAATGTATGAGATATATCGTTTCCTTAATATAGAGAGGCCCTAACTCAGTGTTTTATTCAAATCGATTTTTTTGTATATTTGGATAGCAGAACATCTAAAAATGAAAAAATCTAGATTTAAAAAAAATAATGAGTTAGGGCCTTCCTATATTAAGGTAACGATATGTATATGTACATATACATGTATGTATGTATTTAAATAAGTGCCTTAATTATTTACAGTGGACCAATCAAAATTGGAATAAGTTCTACGAACGCTGCAAGCAAGCCATTGAAACATTTGAGGTATTAATAGCCAGAATTCACGATATTTATTCAAATCGCATATTGTATGTATTGATGTGTATGCAAGATGTACCCCTGCAAGTTCTACCGGGTGGTCAGTAATAAAAAAAAATTTGTAACTTTCATCGGTGCTTCAGCAAAGATTTTTCTTTGAATTACAGATGATGAAATCTGGAATGTAGATGAGTTTTTGGAGAAAAGTGAAGAGTCTTGTCGCAAAGCAGCCATAGAATTAAATCGTAAAAGTCAAATGGTTTCGGAAGCTGTGGAAGAGGTTCTCAACTTAGTGGATAAGGCAACGGAAAAATTTAAGGAAATAGCTGGAGATGATGTTGTAACATTATTTGATGGTAAATTATTTTCATCTACATATAGAAGGGAGTAAGTTAAGCAAATATATTTTTATTAAAGTTCCAGCTAAAGAGCAATCAGCATCGGGTAGAAAGGTCACAGATGCGGCTTGTGCTAGTACTAGTGCAGCAGTTGCTGCTGGTGCAGCTACAAATGCAAATAGCGCCGCAGCAACAGGTTCTGGTGGTCAACAACAGGATTGGAGTATTCTATGGTCTTGCTTCGACAATCCTCTTACACTGTTGGCCACTTCGGAAAGTTTACCCAAGGGAATGCAGGTTTGTTTGAGATGTTTTTATAAATAAAAATTTAAGTTTAGCATCAAATTAATATCTTAAAGGATATGGTGTGTAATGCTGTGGTAGAAATGAGACGCTACTATAGTCGCAAGGTTATAGATGTTTTGATTAAAGTAATTAGAGCTGCCTTGGATACCATAAGGCGACGTTTTATAGCTGATGATGATGAAGCAATAACTAAAAAACCGGTATTAGCATTATATGCTCAACTACAAATTCCCAATGTGGTTATTAAGCCTAATTTGGAAGAATTGCAAGAACTATTGATTACAGCTGCAAAAAATATAACCGCCATAGCTAAAGGAGTAGCTCAATGGACTGGCGGCAAAGAAAATCCGGTACAAAGAAAATTGTTTGTCCAAAATTAAATAGATTTATTTTTAATATTATTATTACCTTGCAGCAAGTATCTCTTACACCCCAGCCTCGTGTGGGACGCAATCACAACACCAAACGTCGCAAATTATATGTTTTAAGCTCAGAGGAACGTCCGAAAATGCCTCATATGCTAAAATCATTCTATTCGGCTATTATGGACAATAAGGAAGTGGCCAAAGCCTTTAATCTTTTATCCAATTGCACAAAAAATTTTAAGCCAGAAATACAAAACTATATAAAACGCTGGAAACCTTATCATTTTCTTTGGAAGAATGATCGCACTACTAGACAGCTTATGGAGTTTGGTTTGCAAGAATTTGAATCAACTTTGAGATGCATGGCAGAGTTAGATGCAAATCTTTTAATAGAACCTGATATGGAAGTGTTTGGTCAGTGTATTGCGGTCTATAATGAAAGATTAAAGTACGGCCTAGCAATAGAAATTAAATGTAAGATACATATTTAGTGCTAACTACTAAACGATATATACCGAGTAATTCTTAAACATATTTTTTGAAAAGCTTGTAATCATAAAATTGGTCAGGCTATGAAGAAAAAATACAAAAAGGAAATGGATTATGTTTATGCGGTTATCAATGAAATGGATCGTAAATTAGATCGTCCCATACGCGATTTGGACGATGTTCGCATGGTAATGGAGACTTTGGGTAAGATTAGAGAGCAGGAGGTGGATATGGAATTGCGCATTGATCCTATAGAAGTGAGTAAGATTTTAATTAACATTATTAGTAGCATTATTATTATCACAAAACGAATGTTTTGAGTTATGAAACTATGAAAGTAAATGAACGATATGTGCATACATACCAGAGAATGACAAAAGTATAATTTTAAGTACCCTTCGAGTATTGGCTGTCAAACAACTGTGAATGCGTACAGCTAAAAATAAAAACCACGTGCGTATGCAAGCACGCGCATTAATTTTAAACCGAATACGTTTAACTATAAATATTCAATAACAAAAATTAAAAATTTTAAAAACCACTCTACATTTTTCCAAAAAGATGTTATATCTTCTAAGCGGCTGGACCAATTTTCTTCAGACATAGCTAAGAACCCTCTCAATTAAGTCTTCTTTTAAACAGAAAAAACTAAATGCAAATCGGTCCAGCCGTTTGGCCTGTACATGGACACGGACAGACACACAGATACACAGACACACACTTAAAACTTATAACACCGCTTTTTTTATTCGGGGGTTAAAAACTATGTTTATAAAAATTTTTTAAATTACAATTATAACTAAAATTTATAGACTGTATGAACTACAATTAAATGCATGGTTATAAAAATACTCTTACTATTAATCGGCTACCCATGCGTATATATAGGCCTATTTTATTTACACACACAGATAAAGCATGTTTTCGAACAGCCATACACCCTCACAAATTTTCCATTACATTTTATACACACAAATGTATGTACACGGTGGCGAATTATGAATAAATATCCCGAGTATCATGCGTATTTTTTTTTGTCTGATGAAATATCTATAGCCTGAGTATAAATATACTCAGCCTATAAATATGAGAGAGAGAGAGAGAGAGAGAGACAATGCTTACGCATGTGCCTTTTTATACCTTTTACCAAAAAATGGTAAAAGGTTATATATAGGATTGTCATTCCGTTTGTAATTTCCACAATATTAATAAGAGACACATAAAGTATATATATATTCTGGATCCTTATGCATAGGGAAGACGAACAAGCGATGTCAGTATGTCCGTATGTCCATCTGTCTGTACGTGAAATCGGTTTTCCCAAGCTGTTAGAAATAGTCTGAAAAAGATTGGAATCGAAAATCAGCAAAATCGAGGTGACGATTTCAGAGCTGGAAAACTGGAACTTTATTTTGCCATACTAAATTAACTACCGAAAACTAATATTTAGTTTTTTTATTAAATAAACTTATTTTATTTTTCAGTACGAATAAAATTGGTTTTTCAAATTGAGAAAACAATTAAAACAATTAAAAAGACGTTTTCAGGGTTGCAAAGCTTTAACTTTTTTTATATAAAAATAACTTACTTAAACAAATTTTTCCTTTTTTTCTATAAATTAAACATATCTTATATTCTTAAAAAAGAGATTGGTGTAAGAAATCAGAAAAATCTAAAAGGATGATTCCAGGGTTGGGAAACTTACACTTTTTGTGGTAGGTAGGTAGGTCTAATTATTTTTTTTTTCTTTATAAATTATGTATATTTTACGTTTTGGAAAGAAAAGTTTGGTGTAGAAAATTATAAAAATTAAAACTACAGCTCCAGAGCTTGAAACTTCGAACATGTTTTCTTGATATTAAGGTTACTAAATAAAACTGTTTTTTTAATTTGATTTTTTGATATTGTATGATGTGACGTCGTGTTTGGCAACTGGAATAAGGGTGAATGTAAAATATTTCTTAAACACAAAGTGTAGAATAAAATATTCTACTTATTGCTAATATCAAAAAAAAAATATTTAATCGAAAAATACCGAGAGGTCACTTACTAAGAATTGTACTAGAGCAAAAAATTATAAATTTTTTCACAAAACATATGCATATGTATGGATGTGCTTATACTTTATATACGCAATTTGGTGAAGGGTACATAAGATTCGGTACAGCCGAATGTAGCACTCGTACTTGTTATTTTTAGTTCTAGAGTAAACGAAGTAGAAATGCTCTTGTATGTTGGAGTAGGCTACAGTCTTAGTTACTTGAGAGTAAACATGTGAGCGTACGAATTGTTTGCGCTACAATTATGATTATACACAGTTCTTAAAGTTAAGAGTATTTACTTATGTATACTTTTTTGGGTACTCATTATCGTTCTCTGACACATACATATATAAAAACAGTTTAATCAAGTAACCCTTGTTAAAGAAAAGCACTCAGTTTTTTGAGTAATTTCTAGACAAATTCCTTAGACAAGTTAACTGTGTGTGGCAAAAAAGAAAAAATGTTTCAGTCGACTTAAACTAATTATGAGTTATTGGTACCTCCATAATATTCATACTTAAAGGTAATCCTCTGCAAAATCTCTATTAGTTTGTGCGATTTTTCACGAAGTTATAGCAAAATGACTTGGGGCTTATCTTTTTTAGACTTATAATCTCATTTGGAATTATAGTTTAATTTAGGTTATACTTTGGTGTACGAGTATTTCAACTTGAATGTATTATTTACAGTGTGTGGAACGATGTAGGCTTAAAGGAATAAAGGTTAAAATTTTCCAATTTAACTAAAAAAGAAATAAATTTCTGAAAATCGATTTGAACCCTTAAAAGTGTTCTCCTGCAAAACAGTCAAATAAATATAACTGAAGCACTTTTTCTTTATTGCCACAGATATGTAAACTACACATAACTGCCAGGATTCCTGAAAAAGAAAAATAATTTCTGTCTGATATTGGAAACAGAAACAAGTTTTTTTTTTGATAAACTGTTTTTTTCACAACAGACCAAAAATAATTATTTTTCTCAAAGGCCTTTTTAAATGGAAAAATGTCGTTATACCGATTTTTATGTTACTCGTAAAAAACCAGCATGTTGTTCCGTTCTGCTAGTGTTAGCCAGAATAATTACAATATTGCTTGTGTTAATTCGTTCCTTATAAATTATCACATGTAATCTGGCTTCCCCAAATAAACGAACTTTAGCCTAATTAAATCAAACAAAATAATATTAAATTTGAATAAGAACTTAACTAATTTTATTTGTTCATCGCGTGTCAAAATGAACTACGAAGTATGAATATACATATATTTGTTTGGTTGATTCAAAATTAAAGTGCTAATCGCATTAAACATCTCTATAACAAGAAAAAATTACATGAAAAACTAAACTTAAATTTCAAATATTTGTTTAAGTGTTCCATTCAAATTCTTCACCGAAGAAAAACATGGAAATGTCAGACGAACTTGCTTTACGAACTTTACAAATTTTGTAAGAAATACAGTTCTTATTCATAAAAAATAACTTTGTTTTGCAAAATCTTTAAATAAACAAATTAAACAAGTAAAATAGTTTTTTTTATTAAATTTTCTTTTTAAAAAGTGAATTCTACAGCCACAATACTCTAAAATTTTAGTTCAATTTTTGAAACTTTGTGACCTCTTATCCCGAATTATATTATTTCTTTTCTATTCAGGAAGCTTTCAATGTGCTTACACGCTATGAGGTGCAGGTGGAAAGAGAACAATTCGATTTGGTCGATAACCTACGTTCAACATTTCAAAATCTATTAGCCTGTGCTCTGCAGTCTCAAGTTAAATTACTGGAAATGCAACCATCTTTTCAAGATGACTTAAAAACAAACTTGGATAATTTTAAACAAGATAAGATTAATTATGTGAACGAATATCGTACCGCAGGGCCGATGCAGCCAGGCTTAACTCCCCGAGAAGCTTCTGATCGCTTAATACTCTTCCAAAATCGTTTTGAAGGCATGTGGCGCAGACTGCAGACCTATCAGAGTGGTGAAGAACTCTTTGGCTTGCCACAAACTGATTATCCGGAACTGGGGCAAATAAGAAAAGAATTGAACTTATTGCAAAAGCTTTACAAATTATACAATGATGTTATAGATCGTGTCAGTAGTTATTATGATATACCCTGGAACGAGGTAGACATAGAGGAGATAAATAATGAATTGATGGAATTTCAAAATCGTTGTCGCAAGTTACCCAAGGGTTTGAAGGAGTGGCCAGCTTTTCATGCTTTGAAAAAAACCATAGATGACTTTAACGACATGTGTCCTTTGTTAGAACTAATGGCCAATAAGGCGATGAAACCACGCCATTGGCAAAGGATTATGGATGTTACTAGTTATATATTTGAATTTGACTCTGAGGGCTTTTCGCTTAAGAATATATTGGAAGCACCTTTGCTCAAACATAAAGAAGATATTGAGGATATTTGTATAAGTGCCATGAAAGAGAAGGATATTGAGGCGAAACTAAAACAAGTCACCAATGAATGGTCTGTACACGAACTTCAATTTATGAGTTTTAACAATCGTGGCGAGTTGTTGCTAAGAGGTGATACTACAGCTGAGACCATAGGTCAATTAGAGGATAGCTTAATGGTTTTGGGTTCTCTGCTATCCAATCGCTACAATGCCCCTTTTCGCAAGCAAATACAACAGTGGGTCTATGATCTTTCAAATTCCAATGAGATCTTAGAACGATGGCTATTGGTGCAAAATATGTGGGTTTATTTGGAAGCTGTTTTTGTGGGTGGCGATATTGCCAAGCAGCTGCCTAAGGAAGCCAAAAGGTTTTCCAAGATTGATAAATCTTGGCAAAAGATAATGCAAAGAGCTCACGAAACTCCTGGAGTGGTGGCCTGTTGTGTAGGCGATGATTTGCTAAAACAGTTGTTGCCCCATCTTCAGGAACAATTGGAAATATGCCAGAAATCTCTAAGTGGTTACTTGGAACGCAAAAGAATGATGTTTCCCAGATTTTTCTTTGTCTCTGACCCGGCTCTATTGGAGATTTTGGGACAGGCCTCTGACTCCCACACCATACAAAATCATTTATTGTCCATATTCGATAATACACGCAAAGTTAAATTTCACGACATAGAATACAATAAAATTATGGCGATTATTTCGAGCGAAGGTGAAATGATTCAACTGGATCGTGCCATCCGCGCTGAGGGTTCGGTCGAGACATGGCTAACTCAATTACTGGTCACAGCACAGCAGTCATTGCATTCAATTATACGCACCGCCTATGCCACAATCAATGATCCAAACTTTACTCTATTAGGGTTTCTAGAGAAGGTACCGGCCCAAGTTGGCCTTTTGGGTATACAAATGATTTGGACACGCGATGCGGAAATGGCTCTGATGCAGGCCAGGCAAGAGAGGAAGGTCATGTCGGAAACGAACAATAAATTCTTGGATATGCTAAATACTCTCATAGATCAAACTACCAGGAATCTAACTAAAATGGAAAGAACGAATTTTGAGACTTTGATAACAATACATGTGCATCAGCGAGATATATTTGATATATTGGTATGTATGTTGTGACAGAAATAATATGAGAGAAGATTTGTTAAATTTTTATTCAGTGTCGTATGAATATTAAATCTTCCAACGATTTTGAGTGGCTTAAGCAATGCCGTTTTTATTTCAAAGAAGATTTGGACAAAACTTGGATATCCGTCACTGATGTCACCTTTACTTATCAAAATGAGTATTTAGGTTGCACTGATAGGCTGGTCATAACACCCTTAACCGATCGGTATGTATGGATATTATTTCATAAATTAAGAGATTTTAAACTTCATTTAAATTAATTTTAAATCTATTTTAAGCACATACTATCTGTTTATTTTGTTTTTACACAAAAAAAGCATATATCGTCACCTTAAATGCAAACGGACGTAACTACACTTTTATATTTTTTACAGGAGAAACAAAAAACGTTTCAAAATCAATAATAATAAAGTGTTCTCGAAAATTGTCTTTGAAATTTACTTGTAGTATGGATACTTATATGTTTTTAATCATTTATTTCCTTTTTATATATATTTAAGCTTTTATGTTAGTTACGTTCCTTGCAAAAAAAAAAAGATGCATTCGTAGTTACGTCCGTTTGAATTTCTTTAACAAAGTCGTAATTTTCCATCGCAGAGGTCTAAATATTTGCGTGAACATGTAGTTTGATAAAATGAACCCTAATCAATCAAAAACTCGATTTCGAATTTTTGTGTAGTTACGTCCGTTTGCATTTAAGGTGACGATATGTAATTCATATTATGTATGTATGTACATAAAAACAAAAAATCAATCACAACCAAAACGAAAATTACCCTAACCAGCCCAAAAATATTTTTTTTTATTTTTTAAATCCGTACCGTACAAAGAAACCGTTTTTGAACCGGATAAAAATATCCTATATCTAACACTGGTAATGTAGCTTTCCATTTCTGAAAGAATTTTCACATTTACTGGTTACATTTTTCTTTTTATTTTTAAAACTTGGGGACTTTATGCTGAGTACACATTATGGCATTTTGTGTTATTGCAATAGTATATAAAGTGTGATTTTTTTTAGCAACTTTCTTTTTGACAACACTGTGATTGCCAACTCAGCTGTTTTTGTGTATGATGTTACTGTTAAACATGTTAAGTTTGGTCTATAATTTAACCATTAATCAACTCACAAATGAACAACGCTTGCAGATTATTAAATTTTATTATCAAACTTCATGGTTGGTTAAGAAAGTGCATCCTTGCACTTCTTCAATTTTATGGTCTGTTGGGGCGACTTTCTGAGGCAGCTAGTCGGAATATTGTAACTAAATTTCGCATCAAACTTACATTATTGCACATTAAACCACCAGCACGCATACGTAGAGTGCGGACAGAGGAAAATATCGCAGCGATTAATAATTCCGCGCCATTCTCAGCAATTGGGCCATTGTTCCCTGTTTTTTTGCCCAAAATGGTAGAGCTGGACTTGGCTGACATGTGGTTTGCGCAAAACAGTGCCACACACTACATATCACGCGAAATAATGGCCGAATTGAGAGGCAAGTTCGGTGAACAGCTTACTCTACGTTTGGGGCCGGTCAATTGGCCGCTTAGATCGTGCGATTTAATCCCTTTAGAATAGTTTTTGTAGGGATATGTTAAGGCTCATGTCTAAAGGCACAAGCTCGCAACGGAAGACCATATTGAGAAATTTATTCGTGAGATACCGACCGATATGTTGGACAGAGTATGCCAAAATTGGACCCAGCATATAAACGATTTCAGGCGTAGTCGCGGTCAACATTTACATGAAATTATTTTCAAACAATAAATTATAAATAGGTAGATCGTTCCACCAACTCAAATAAAGATTTCATATATTTCTCTAAATTTTATGAGGTCAATTATGAAGAAAATTCCGCGAGAAATAATAATAGCAATTAATAGGGAAAACAAAAAACTCTAATTGGAAAAGGCAGAAATTTTTCGCGGAATTTTATTCGTAATTGCCCTGCATTTGTTTTTTTTTAAATCAAGTCCGAAAACTCTTAAAAATCACCCATTACTAGCAGCAACGTTTGGGATTTACGATACTTTTCGTTGTGTGCCATTGATAATGTTAACGGCATTTTATACATTTTAAAAATTACCCCACAAAATGACAACAAAAGAAATGCCATAATGTGTATTCAGCATTGTGCCACTGTTTGTGGCAGAAGAAGAAAAAACTTCGTGACGGAAGAATTTGTGATACTAGCTTCTTTCTACGCATAAGCGCGCTTACAAACGTCATGCATGTAAATATGTGTGTATGATCTTTTATTTTTCTGCACACATGCAAAGGCACACACATGCATTAACATTAGTTGTATGCGGTTAATCACATAATACCCTGCAGAAAGTGCGAATAGTGAAATTGTGGTGATTTACTATTGACGTTGTCAGCAGCACTACTGACTAGGTGTACCCCAGCCAATGGTATCATCTATTGACATTTAACATTAGCTTGTCATTGAAAATCCACCACTAGACTATAGCACTACTGACTTAGTAGTTCTTTCGGGACCACATGGAGACATTGGCACCAAAGATTCACTAGTAAATTTTAGAGGCTCTAGTCTACAATATCGGTATATCCAATCTCGTTGTCAATAGTAAACTTATAGTGATCTTCTAGTGACATTGTCAATAGTGCTACTGACTAGGTGTACCCCAGCCAATGCAAATGCCTATTGAGAAATAACATAGGGTTGTTATTCAAAATCTATCAGTAGACTTTAGCACTGTTGAGAAGGTAGTTCTTTTACGACTATATGGAGATATTTGAACCGAAGGTTCACTCGCAAATTTTAGTGACCCTCGTCTACATATGTGACAGCGCATAGAGAAAGGGACCTAAGGGTAAAAAAGCAATTTTCACTTTTTTTTTTTTTTTTGATGTGGACAACATCTTAGCATCGAATGAGACCGATCCCATGCCCCAAAAGTGTTCCCTCCCAGAGATATGCGCGTTTTATGATGTGATGGTACACCAAAGATACACGTATTTAAATCTTTAAAATGGCTCTCCTGAACAAAAAAGGTTTTTACCCTTTCTATTTTGCGCGTCACATATATTTATTTAATATTATTGCACAACATAATAAAAAAGAAAAACAAACTATTGACGCGTTCATTGACAATATTACCAGAAATACACTAGAACTCTACTCTACTCTACTCTCTACTCGCGCATAAAAGGAAAGTTGTCGACATTTTAACTAGTGCAATTGTCGCTGGAGAAAGAGTATTGACATAGAGGCATATGGTTCTAGGTTGACTACAGGGTAGCTTACCATCTAGATATTACACACACACTCAAACGTACAATATGAAAAATAACAAGCATACACTAATCAACAGTACTTCTTTTGAGTGTTTGTTACAGACAAGCTCAAGACAGCGTCATCGCTTGTTAACACTGGTATACACATACAGCAATACATCCATCGTGCTTCGTTTATAGTACGACAGCATTTATTAGGTTTAGTATAATACATGCAACGTGAATACATTTAAAAATCATGACGTTTTTACATTTCAAGACTGTTTACGCAGGCCTCTAGTGTGTATGTAACATGCAATTATTTCTGCAAAATATACTTAAAATTTATATATTAAGTTAATATTCCAAGTTTGAAAACAAATTCCATTTGAAGTTTAGAACTCAGACATTTATTGCGCAGCATTACTTTGTGCCACTGTTTGCATGTAAGTTACAATTATTTGTGCAAAATATTGTTAAAATTTAAATATTAAATTAATATTCCAAATTATAAAACAAATTTCGTTCAAAGTTTGCAACTCAGACATTCATTGCCATTTCTTATCACACACACTGTTAAATCTCTTATGCCACAAGTATGTAAATATTTCTTAATATCTTTAGGCTTTGAAAGTTTCTGAACTGCCTAATAAATATTATTTCAATGTTTCTTCTTAAAGATAAAAATTATTTGTAATTTGTTTTCTGCTGCAAATTTTTTTTATTATATTTCTTTCAAACAAACCATAAAAGTTAGTTAATCATACTCCCCGCTTACACATTTTGCAGCAAAGAGAAATAGTTTTCTAACCTTTTTCTTTGTCTTCTTTTGATTTTAATTTATTATTATTTTCCTAAACCTTTCATTTCTTAGCTGCTACATAACATTAGCTCAAGCGCTTACACTGAGCATGGGGGGTGCACCGTGTGGTCCAGCTGGGACTGGAAAAACGGAGACTGTCAAGGATATGGGTAAAACGTTAGCTAAATATGTGGTTGTTTTTAATTGTTCCGATCAAATGGATTACAGGTAAGCTAAATGTGTGAAAGGAAAATGTTTAATAGTTAATTATTTTTGTAGGATATATGGTATGTGCATGAATGTGTGTATGTCTGTAAATGAAGTTAAAAAATAAATGTGTTTTTTTTGGTTGTTCTCAGACATTCCAATAAAGTTTTGTTATTACTCGTATCATGTGCATTAGAGTGGCATTAGGATATGTATGTATGTATTGAGGAAACTAAGCTGTGGATTTTCATAATATCAGAGGCGGACTATTATAATACGAGTACTTAGTATAAAGGTGCAATCAGACATGACAACCATAGCCATAGAAACAGATGTTCGAAACAAACTAATGGGCAACACTGTATTCGATTATAGGTTACTTGCCATAACTCTTAAATTTGCTCTTGGTTCTTTGCAAAGTAAGAGCAAGCATTGTTGTCTGTTGTAGAGATGGGCGGGTGTCGAATTTTTCCAACACGACACGACATGAACACGAATACCAAGACGTTCAACACGTGCGAAACACGCACGCGAAAAATTTTGTGAACACGATACTGCACAACACTCACGAAATATTATTGGTGGTATTGAAGATCAGATAGTTTAATTGATTGTTTTCAAGAGTTGGCACTGCCAGCTGATACACTCTGCCACCACAGCTGATACTATCTGTTTACGTACAGAACTTTAAGCTTCAGAGGCCTATACAATATCAACAAATGTGCTGTTGTTGTGTGTTGGACGATACAAAATATTAATTTTTTTCTCTACTTGGAATTCATTCATACATATTTTACATCTAAAAACGTTTCGTATTTTTCGTGTAAATTTTGCTCAATACGAAACGGCACGAGCAAGCACAAAATCAGATTTCTTGTCACGAACACTTCGAGTTGAGTCCTGCTTGTTCGTGTTACGAAAAAAGCACTGTTTGAGGATACGAATACAAAATATTAATTTTTTTCTCTACTCGGAATTCATTCATTCTTATTTTACATCTAAAACCGTTTCGTATTTTTCGTGTCAGTTTTGCTCAAAACGAAACGACGAACACGCACGAAATCAGATTTTTTGTCACTAACACTTTGTGTTAGTCGTGCGTATTCGTGTCACGAAAAAAAAACACGACACGCGCGCATCTCTAGTCTGTTGTGTTGTTGTTGTTGTGGATGTTGTATTCTCGTTGGTGTGAAAGCACCAAAGCTCTTTTTTAAAAGTTTGAACATTGTGCATATGCCTTGGACGTACATGCTCTAAGACTAATACGGTTTGACCTGAATCTTGCACCCTTCAAGTCAAAATTAAAATATCACAACATTCATCCATTTATCAAAATTTCATTAGAAAATGTGCTCAGTATTCTTCTCCAAATTGGCGAGGTTGCTTTTTTGTAAATGCTAAACTGTATTAATTTTTTTTTGAAAAATTGGTGCTTGAACTGTTTTCTCATGGTGTAGCACCTCGTTTCGTTGATCAGGTTTGGTGACCTAGGTCATGTAATTCAGCACCAGTACATTAAGTCAGAGCTCGCTGTAGAATAGTATTCCATCCAAAAATTTTTTCTTCAAAATTTGTACTTATGTATGTATATGTAGTTATGAAAATTAGCCCTCATTTATGGAACATGGTTATTAAAACTTCCGGCAAAGCCGTGGGAAACATTTGTTAATTAAGTTATACCATTGATATATAAACGTAGCTTTAATACAATTCAAATGCAAGAAACGTTATTTTATTTAAGTCTTGCGTGACATCCTTGATAAAAACTTTGTTAAAAAAGTAAAACTGCTATAGCAAATGATGACCAATGTTTGTATTTGTATGATGAAGCCAAAAAGTCGCATTTTGCATATCCTTATTAAATCACCCCTATTCTGCGCTTCGATTCGAATCGAAAGTTTCTCCGTTTGGCAACTTTGGTATTCTGCATTCCGTTCTTCGATTTCTCTTTCGATTCTATGTATTCTGCATTTCGATCGTAACTACGTTTTTGTAAGTCGTTATTTTAGTGGCGGAGCGTTTTCAATTTTTGCTTGTTTAGCTTCAAAAAGTGAGTAATTCAAAAAATAATGCAAGTATTAAATGCAAAAGAAGGTTTAATTAATGAACTGCACAGTTTGTTTTCTTTTTCTGTACTGAAATGCGATTTTATTCAATTTATTACAGGCAGAACAGTATAAAAAGTTTACATACCTATTTAATGGCAACGAAAAACGATATTGTCTACGGATTCAATTAAATTTAAACAAATAAACTTTATTTTTATGTTACAATTATGTGTAGAAAATTAAAATATCACCTCCGGCGCGACAGGATTCTTCACACTGTATAAGTTTGGCCACAAATACCTCTTGGTTATCCTGTTTTTTTAACGCTCTGTACTTTAATTTGCAAGAATTTATTTAACAAAAATTTTCACAATATTTAATTATTATTTGCTTTAATGTTAAATCACTGTCTTTTTGCACTAAATTTAACTTTTTGCTGTTCTTATTTCACCCGTTTCATAGCAAAGCAGCAGGTTTAAACATAATCTTCTCTTCTTCTTTTTCTTTCGATTTAGTTTTTTTTTTGGCAGAATACCTCTTTTCGATCCGTGCGTAACTGAATGCGGGAACGTAATCGAAACGCAGAATAGGGGTGAATATAAAATATGCTTGTTCACAATAAAGAATTAAAAAACGTACTTAAACCTGACTAAAATTAAATATAAAATTATTTCTAACCTACATCTATCAACGAATACTGGCAGGAAGTCAGCAGTTCTATATTAGTCCCTGTCCAGACTTGCAATTTTTGTTGCAGCAATTGTTGAGTTTATACGAGAGGTGAGAAGATTGCCGGGGGGGGGGGGGGAGGGTTGGTACACTGTTTCATTAAATGTATTTGAAGTTAATTTAAATGTATTTGACGTTTTCTTTTATTTTATTTCTTCAGTTGTATGAAAGGCACAAAATATGAGAAAATTAAATAGAATTGTTAATTTTTCAGGGAAATTTGTAGTGTAATAGAATTTTGTAATACATAATTGCAAAACTATAATTTTCTAATGTGGACACTTATGCAATTTCAAAACAGAATTTTAAAAAATTGCAAGTCTGGACGAGGGCTTACACAAAAAAAAACAAATAAAAACTAAGTTTATTTTAATATATATATTATTATTATTATTATTATTATTATTATATATATATATTTGCTTGTGCTTACGAATTGCCTAAGTATTATACTTGCCAATATTTTCTTAATACTTATCCACAAGCATGTGCATATATATCAATATAATAAATTATAAATATTTATGTATATATGTACATACATAGTATGTGCCTAGTGCACATGTACTATATCTACATTTATATAATATGAGATTTTAATTAAATCATATTATTAACAATTCTTAGTGGTGAGTATCAATATACTATACCACTTTGCACATGCAACGATGCAAGACCATTTGCACAAGATTGTGAATTGGGCTATTGATTATGTAGTTCTTTTCTTCATAATTCATCTAATTAAAAGATACCTACATTGTTTCTTAACTTTTGTAATTTAAAATTGTATTAAAATTAAATTCTATTCACGTCTTATATTGCAGGGGCTTGGGTCGCATTTATAAAGGTTTAGCTCAATCGGGTTCGTGGGGATGCTTTGACGAATTCAATCGCATTGAATTGCCAGTTTTATCTGTGGCAGCGCAACAAGTTGCTGTTGTTTTAACAGCCAAAAAGGAGAAGAAGAAATCCTTTATATTTACCGATGGTGATACAATAGAAATGAATCCAGAGTTTGGAATATTTATAACAATGGTAAGTTAATAAACAACACACACACACACATCCATAAATATGAATGCAGTAAAATGAATAAAATGGAAAGTCTTTTCAAATGTCTTTAAATAACAAGGAGTATAAAAGATCTCTGAAAAATTCGATGTAAAAGCACTAGCCTGTATAAAATATTACTTCAAAGCTGTTAAGATTAAAAATGTTCGTTATACGCAATAATTATTTACTAGATATACCAAACGGACGACACATTCGTCCGTATTCTAGAATCAAAATGTAAATAATTTAAGATTCAAAGAAAATGTACTTATCTAAACGTCATAAAAAATTCATTAAAACACAGCCACACATAAACTTACATATGTACATATGCAAGCATAATTAAATAATACATGAAATTAAAAAAACATAAACAAAATCCCTTCAACCAAACTAATTCACTTTATTCAATTCTCTTCTTTTAAGTATTATGGCTTTCATACAACAACAAATATGAGAAAAAAATTGTTAGATCAACAGAAATACTACAAACACACACACACACTCATGTTTTGTTTCTTTTTTACTTGTAAGCTAATAAATGCGTGTGTAATTTGTGTGCATGTAGTAGTAGCAACTTTAAACGCTTATACCTCCCAAAATACTAAACCGCTTTCAATAAAATATAAATTCTACACAGCTGTACGGAAAATCCTTTAAAACCATATAAATCTTTTTAAAATCGGTGCAGTGGTACCAGCGTAAAAGGGATTACAAAAAACATGTTCGCCTATTAATTATATAGAAGATAGATAGGCGGTGTTCGTTACACGGGTAACACGAATTTTTCTATGTGCAGTTAATAGCCTTTTCACACTTACTCACATCTTTCATCTTTCATCAATTTGGCAAGATGATAACATCTTCCCATAAGAATTATACAGGGCTGAATGTTCAACATCTTCAAGAGATGTTCCTATCTCACTTTGTTCCGTTCAACATCTTTCGATTATTTTAGTGTCATCGCTAGAAAAAATGTATACAACTATATACATACATGCATACATACTATAAAAAATTTATACATATGTATGTATGTATGTATATCTACATATGCATGTACATTCAAGGCTACATTTTGGAATATCCTTCCCAAAAAAAGATCCGTAATTACTCTAAGATTTTATTATATAGATATGTATGTATGTATATGTATGCATATAATAAAATCTGTTATATATTTTTTCCAAATCGAAACAAATTACATAAAAGTAGTTGCAAATGTCTACGCGAAATCTTTGCGGATAAAGTTTGTAATATTTCTTCATCATCATTGTCCGTCCGCTGGCATAATTTCTACTAATTCTGAATATTGAAGCATTATTTGTTTCTGCTTCTGTTTGAGCCAGCAATTAAATCAATTTCTACTGAATTTTTAAATTGCATTTTATTATTTAATTTTTAGTATCTCGCACTCGTAAAAATAATATAAGAAACACAAAAATTTCATATTAAAATGTACGAAAACAAGCTAAATTTAATATTTTTTGACAACGATTTTGCTTCATATGTGTTTCATACAAATTCAGCATGATTTACGGTAATCATCAAAGTAAATATTTTCCTTTTTAAATAAATTCATTCATGTTGATTTAACATTCTGGTAGTGTTAAATCAAAATGAAGAATCATGGTGAAATGCTGGTGAAATGATTGATTGAATCATTTAACACAAAATTGATTTGAAATTAAAGTTATAGTTAAAAAAATGCAAACTGCGCATCTGCGACCCTCCGACTACAAAAAAGTACACTACATACTAGGCAGCAGCAGGAATATTTCGTTGATAATGCGAAGTTTGAACAAGTAATACGACAGTAAATTGTAGCTATGAACAAACAACATATTTGGGGTATTCACACGGTAGTGTTAAAGTCATAACGTCATAATGTTCTAAACTTTTAAACTAGTTTAAAATGCGACTGCTGTGAGCAACCCCTCATATTTTAGTGTGTTAGTTGAAACATAAACAATATGATACAAAACAAATGAGAAAAAATATTACAAAAATTAAATAATATGCAAAATTATGAGAAAATTATTTAACGGCTTCTATCTGTTTCCGATAATTATTTGCGAATTTTTGCAATATGTAAAACAAATTTTTTTCGAGCATTTGACCTTTTAAAATTTTAAGGCTTTGGAATTTATTTGCAAATTTTCTTAAGTTTTGCGATCAGGTAATTTTTGATAAAGCTTATTGCTCTTGTGTGTAATTTTAACAAAATAGGATTGAATCAAGCCACATCATTGTCTGATTGAATTATTTTTGTTGTTGCAGTTTTTGCCTTTTTTACACATTTGACGACTTTTATTTTATATCACACTTTGCTATCATTTTGGTATTAGCAAGTTTTTGCAAATTTTCATTTTCGCGAATTTTTCCGATGTTTTGCAATTTCTTATATCTTTGAGTATTTATATGTTATTTTAGGGCTTGCCTTTTTACCATTTTACCGATTTTTAATACATCTATCAGTTTGTGCGAATTTTCATAATTTTGCCAATTTTCTACGATTTTTGAAATTTCTTAGATCTTTAGGCATTTCTAAGTAATTTTGGAGCTTGTTTACAATTTTTGCAATTTGTTGCAAATTTTTGCAATCAAAGTGATTGTTCCCAATTCTTTTTTTTTTAAGCAGTTTTAAACTTTTTTTTTATTAAGTATCAGACTTTAATATATTTTTGATGTCACCAAGTTTTTGCGAATTTTCGTAATTGCGGATTTTTAAAAGTTTTTTGCATTCCTTACAATTTAAGCATTTTTTTAAATAAATTTTAAGTTTTTTTCAATTAAAAAATTATTCGCGAATTTTCGCAAATTTTTTGCACGTTAGATAATTTTTGATTCATAAAATCTACTGAGTTTGCTCGTTTACAGCTTTTGAGGCTTTGGAAATGTTTAGAAGATATTCGCATTTTTGCAAGTTTTCGCGATTTATATGCTGTAAGTCTATACTCGAGTTATTACTTTTTTTGCGGTCTATATAATTAGCTTTAGGATACTGTTTCCATTATTTTAATCCCTTGCGAATTTTTATATTTTTTGCAATACATAATGATTTAAGTAGAAATTTGCTTAAGAAAAACGCCACGTATTTAAGCGTAAATGGACATTTTGTCGAAAAAGAAAAGTAAAAAGCAAAATAATTAGTTATGACAGTAACAAATACATAGAATGAAGAATTGTATTAATATAGTACTCCTTTTATATGAAAGAAAATAAAAATAGTTTTAAACTGGTTTAAAATGTTAGGACTTTATGACTTTATGACACTTAGGACACCCTTGTGAATACCCCAATTATTTCTAATAAATTTCATATGATTTCCAATCAATATTTTTGCATGGTGATTTTATATTTGAACTTTTTTCTGTGTATAACATATTGGGTAGTATTATTGATGCCGCATAGTAAAGTAAATTCGACGGAAAGAACTATCGATCGATATGCAAATTGCAATTATTCATTCCTGCCGTATACGCTTTCCGTGAAATTGATTCAACGTACCTGTTTTTATTAATTCTGACGTAGTGTAGTGTCGGCTGTTGTTAAAAAAGCATTTTAAGAGATATACATACGTACATACACGCATATATATATACATACATATGTACATATGTATGAACATATGTCAGTATTTTTGAAACGCAAAAACAACAAAATATAGAAAGAAGAGTTACATATTCATCATAGAGTTAAGTTAAATTAATAAGTGCTTCTATTTATTTTTTTTATGTTCTTATAAAAATTAAATAAACAAATTAATTTAAAATCAACTTTAATTTTGCTAATTTGTATATTTTCCTTACAATTTTATTCTTTCCGTACGCTTTCCCTCATATAATTTGAGCGTAAGCAAAATAAAAAAAAAAAAAAAATACCGGAACAACGGAATCAATAATTGCAAATTTTACTTCCGCAAAAAAAAAATGCTTTACGCAATCGAGGAACGGAATGAATAATTAGATCCATTACTTGAGATTTAATCTCTTTGCAAATAACACCCGTTACATATACACGATAGTTCAATCAAATAATCACGCTGTATGATTTGACCTTTTCCCAAAGCATTTGTCCTTGTGTTGCGTAATTTTATTACATATACAAATTCTTCTCCACAGGTTGTTCGGTCCATCATAAATAATTAAAAATTGTAATTTAGAATATTGTTAATTACGCGTGCTTACTAAGACCGAGTAGCTGTTTTCTCTGATAAAAAACAAGTAACTATCTGGAAACGTGACTAGCATTAGACTCCTGAAAATCAACTTCATAAGAAATTTTGGTCACGATAACTTTATTTTCCTTAATTAATTGTTGTGACAGATATTTTTTCTATGTGTGAATATTAGGGTTTGGGTATTGCGTATTTCTGGGAAAATATTTTCACGGTTTACCAGAAAGTTTTGGGATAAGTGTTCGTGGAATTTTAAACTAAAAAATTTACTTTGTATATTAGTTTCGATTGTTATTAACATAATAGCCTTATTTATAAAAATTATTAAAGCTTGGATCAAACGATTGGCACAATGTACCAATTTTCGTCGGCTCACTGAAATAAATTCATAAGTAACGAGGTAAATTTGCCTTATTTCTCAACTAACTGAAATATAATTACATAACTTCACCATACTGCATTGGTAATAAAACCATATAGACTTATTCAAGAATTAATTAAGTAATAATGTAATTTTAGCTTATTGTTTATTATTTTATTGCAGTGAGCTGCCGAAAATTGGTACATTGTGCCAATCGTGTGATCCAAGCTTAAGACTTTGACCCTTATTATGAGCAACTTTCGATCTTCCACTGTAGTCGAAAATACTACATTTCATCATTTTCATTTGGTATTATGACGAACATTCTACAAAGAATGTCTTTATTTTGAATAGCACTCAAAGTGATTTTGAAAACTTTGAAATAACTTCACCTTAAAACAAAAAACAATCGTTTATAATAATTTTTCATTTTATAAAATACTTCACTGAAAGCTAAATTGTGTTCGATAGAAAATTCGTTGGTCAACGAAATTTTCGATGCTCATAATATGAATTGAACATTTGATTTTCGATGTTCGCAAGGCAGCGAAGATCGAAAATCGGACGCAACTCATATTAAGGGCTTTTATAAAGGGGTTTTAAAACAAATTTTCATAATTTTTTTTTTATTCAGACTTTAATTTTGTAATTTAAACTAGTCTTATTATTATAAAAAAAACATAAACATAACATAACGAAACACAAACACAACTAGCAAAGCGTTTAGCTTGTCTGCGAAAAACACCCAGGGTCTATGGTGGGAATCGAACCCACGACCTCTGGACTGAGAGGCGGGCATCGCCTCCGCTGGGCCAACCTCTAACATTCTTTCAGCGAAATTTAGAATGGATCCTCCGAATGGTCATGAATTCTTAAAGTGCGGGCTGTAAACCCCATACCAAGAAAATATGTAGTATAAAGAAGAGATCTATTAAAGTAAGAGCTTTAAAGGTTTCGTACTCAAAAGAAAAATAGAATGCTATTGATGTGAGTAAGCTATGCTTTTCGTACTACAGTCCGGGAACACTCTTAAGGAGTGTCAAAAGAGAGTTGAAAAAACGGTCTCTTCTAGAAGGGAGTAAGGGGTAATTATGAAATCTTTTTTAGAATTTTTAGCCTTTTTTACTGAACTTTGACCTCGATGCGGATCATTTAACACGATTAAAATACATCTTTACACAATAATTCTTTTGCTAGAAGCAACAATTTAAAACGGCCGTTTATTTAATATTGTGACATTTACAAAATATGGACCAGTCTACTGCACAGTGCAAGTTCATTTTTCAAATGTCGTCAACAAGTAAAGTTCTAGCAAAAGTTGGTGTCTTTATTTCAAAAATTAAAAAGTGAAGGCGAAAACTTTTTTTTATTCATTGAGCCTACAGAGTTTACTCTGCATAGCCATGAGGTCGGCCACGATATAATTTAAATAGCTTTATAATTTTATCTTTGTTCACTTTTTTTATACCCTTTGCCAAAAAATGGTAAAAGGGTATATATAGGTTTGTCATTCCGTTTGTAATTTCTAGAATATTAATAAGCGAGTCATAAAGTATATATATTCTGGATCCTTATGCATAGGGAAGACGAATAAGCGATGTCCGTCTGTCCGTCTGTCTGTACGTGAAATCGGTTTTCCGAAGCTCCCAGAAAAGCTAGAGACTCGTTCTTGGACTGGTGGGTCAGAAATGGTCGAAATAAGATTGGTATTGAAAATTAGAAAAATCGAGCAGACGGTTTTAGAGCTGGGAGACTTAAACTTCATTTTGCCATACAAAATAACTACCGAAAACTAGTTTTTAATAATTTTTTATTAAATAAACTTATTTTATACTTCAGTATGAATAAAATTGGTATTTCTAACTAAAAAAAATTAAAAAAAAATTAAAAAAATTAAAAAGACGTTTCCAGGGTTGGAAAACCTTAACTTTTTTTCTTATGCAAAAGTAACTTACTAAAACAAATTTTCCCTTTTTTTTCTATAAATTAAACATATCTAATATTCTTAAAAGAAAGAAATTGATGTTAGAAATCAGAAAAACAAAAAGGATGATTCCAGGGTTGGAAAACCTACGATTTTTGTGATATATACAATTAACTACCGTAAACTAATTTTTTATTTCTTTTTATTAAATAAACTTATTTTATACTTCACCACGAACAAAATTGCTATTTCAAATAAAAAATTGAACTTCAAAAAATTAATAAGATGTTTCCAGGGTTGGAAAACTTTAACTTTTTTTCTTATACAAAATTAACTTACTAAAACAAATTTATCATTTTTTTCTATAAATTAAACATATCTAATGTTCTTAAAAGAAAGAAATTGATGTTAGAAATCAGAAAAACAAAAAGGATAATTCCAGGGTTGGAAAACCTAAAATTTTTGTGATATGTAAAATTAACTACCGTAAACTAATTTTTTATTTATTTTTATTAAATAAACTTATTTTATACTTTACCACGAATAAAACTGGTATTTTAAATAAAAAAAATTTAAAAATTAAAAAAAAAACGTTTCCAGTGTTGGAAAACTTTTTTTTCTTACACAAAAGTAACTTATTAAAACAAATTTTTCCTTTTCTTTATAAATTAAACATATCTTACATTCTTAAAAGAAAAAGATTGGTGTAAGTAATCAGAAAAATCAAAAAGGATGATTTCAGGGTTGGGAAACTGGAACTTTTAGTGATATAAAAAATTAACTACAGAAAATTAATTTTTATTTTTTTTTAATAAATAAGCTTATTTTATACTTCAGTACGAATGAATTTGGTATTTCAAAAAAAAAAAAAAAAAGTTGAAAAAATTAAAACGATGTTTTCAGGGTTGGAAAACCTTATTTTTTATACAAAAGTAACATACTTAAAAAAATTTCCCTTTTTTACTATAAATTTAACAAATCTTATATTCTTAAAAAAAAGATTGGTATTAGAAATCAAAAAGGAGGATTCCAGGGTTGGGAAACCTACACTTTTTGTGATATAAAAAATTAACTACCGAAAATTAATTTTTGTTTATTTTTATTAAATGAACTTATTTTATGCTTTAGTACGAATAAAATTAATATTTCAATTAAAAAAGAAGTTTAAAAAAATTAAAAAGATGTTTCCAGGGTTGGAAAGCCTTAACTTTTTTTCTTATACAAAAGTAACTTACTAAAACAAATTTTTCCTTTTATTTACAAATTAAACATATCATATGTTCTTAAAAGAAAGAGATTGGTGTAAGAAATCAGAAAAATCAAAAGGGATGATTTCAGGGTTGGGAAACTTACACTTTTTGTGATATATTAAAGTAACTAAGTCTAATTAATTTTTATCTTTTCCTTTATTAATTATACATATGTAACGTTTTGGAATGAAAAGTTTGGTTTGGAAAATTATAAAAATAAAAATCACATCTCCAGAGCTGGAAACTTTTAAATTTTTTTTCTAGATATTAAAGTAACTAAATAAAACTTTTTTTTTGAATTCCCTTTTTTCTTTTTTCACTTAACACACTTTTTTTAAGAACTACTATATTGATATAAGGAATGAGAAAAATCTAATTTGATGATTTTAGGGTTTGAAAATTAATTTTTTTTTGTACATAAAAGTAACTATTTCAAATTACTTTATGTATGTGCTTATGTATGTATGTATCTCTATACTACATAAACGCACTTTGGTAAAGGGTATATAAGATTCAGCACAGCCGAATATAGCCCTCTTACTTGTTCATTTTATGTTTGAAATAATAGAAAATGTAATTCAAGGTAAATGGCGTTGCTTCACTTTTTAATGCATACTACCTGCATACCTTTAAAAGTCAATATTGAACTTTACCTGTAGATATCAAATTTTTGGAAAATCGATTGTTTCTTAAAGATTTCAATCCAATTATTATAAAAATACCAAAATACCAATTTGTTAAAAAATTCAAAAAAGCACCTTTTGTTCATATATTTTGTTACAATTTTTTTCTCTATAAAATCATGAAATTTATGTTCAAACTTACTTTCAAAACAGGCTAGATGTCATTTTAAAAACCCTTTTATATATATGCAAGAAATCTGCTTAATCTATATAATAAATAGGCGAACATGTTTTTTGTAATCCCTTTTACTCTGTTACCACTGCACCGATTTTAAAAAGATTTATACGGTTTTAAAGGATTTTTCATACAGATGTACAGAATCTATATTTTATTGAAATTGGTTTAGCATTATGGGAGCTATAAGCGTGTAAAGTTGCTACTACTGCATGCACACATATTACACACGCATTTATTAGCTTACAAGTAAATAGAAACAAAACATGAGTGTGTATGTGTGTTTGTAGTATTTCTCTTGATCTTTAAAATTTTTTCTCTTATTTGTTGTTGTATGAAAGCCATAATACTTAAAGGAAGAGAGTTGAATAAATTGAATTAGCTTGGTTAAAGGGATTTTGTATGTTTTTTTAATTTCATGTATTACTAGCTAACCCGGGCAAACGTTGTTTTGCCTTCAAATTTTATCGGGCTAATTAACGCCACTACACGCTGATTAAGGACCCCAACGCCTTCAGCGAAACACAGCATAGGGTTATCGCTCTAATCTCTATCGGGCAAAACACGAAAAAACTAAATATTGCGCCATCTGTCGGACGAACTTCAACTACACAGAAACACTCCTCAGGGCCCATAGAGCATGCATATGAAATTTGGTCAAAAGCGATCCGATAGTTTTTGAGTTTAGCGATCACGAACATACACGTAATTTTTATATATGTATGTAGAGATTTAATTATGGTTGCACGCACATGTATGTAAGCATGTGTGTGGCTGTGTTTTAATGAATTTTTTATGACGTTTAGATACATTTTTTTCAATCCTAATAAAATTATTTACATTTTGATTCCAGAATATGGATGATTCTGTCATCCGTTTGGTATATCTATTATTAAATTAATTAATGAATAAATCAGTACTCGGCAATACTGTTTTCGTTACTTTACTTGATGCAAGTGTCAGAAATTTAAGATTCAATCAGACTTGTCATAACCATAGAAAACAGCTGTTTGAACCAAACAATAAATTTTCACTTATCAGTTTAGTTAATAATTAATTTTATTTAGGAGTTATTTCCCATATTTCCCATAAATCCCAAACCCTAGTGAAGACTTAGATACAAATAACCCTTTGACATTTAACTTGTTGCCGTTAAGCCTTTACGGAATACTAAATAAATAATAAGTTCCATATTATGCAAAGCTTTCAATTGTAAAATAAATACATGTGCGTGAATTTAATTTTTAATTTTAAGTTCTTTTCCGTTAATTTTTCTCTTAATAATGAAAAGACAAGAAAATGAGCATAATAAACTTTTTTTTACGAACAACAAAATATTTGTTAAATTCCTTTTGCTCAGCTTGTCATTTAGCTAAGTTTGCTTGAAATAAAGAAGAAAAAAATCAACTTGAGAATTTCTTTAAGGAATGATTAAATGAAAAACTTTTTCCAGTTCCTTTTCGACGTTTTTCAGTTGAATAAATACAATTGACGTTAGAAATATTGTGCAAAATGAATTTAATTTTCCTACAAAGACAAATAAAATTAACTATAACATTTTCTACATTTTGTATTGAGTCTATTAATCATTTTCTTATCCACACTTTGGAGCTTGTTAAATGGTCTTTTGATAGTTGTTACATTTTGCGAAAACCTACAGACAAAGCAATATTAAGGGGCTTTTTTTTGCACACTTAACTTTTTCTCTATGTTGTCAGGTTACATTGTTGTTGCTTTTTCAAAATTACATACCATCTCCCTCCCCAAATGACCCATTAAAAGTAAACCAACAGTCAACAAAAAAACAACCAGTTGATACTGCTTGGTTTCTACCTGCTTGTTCTACTTACATATTTCCTAATATATTTAGCTGTGAATTATTGTTTTCATTGCGTGTAAAGGGGGCACTTAAATTTCTTGTTACACACATTAAAGAGACAAAACATTTTTTGTTTGTTTATATTTGCCTAAAAAAAAATACAACATGAGAGGCTTCTTGAGTTTAATAAATTTTTGGTCATTGCAACTGACAACAAATAAATTTTGTTTTAATTATTTCAGTGAAGGCGATTTAACGATGGTTAACATTTATATTATGCGGCTTGGTAACTCTGGCAGCTGATGTTCCACCAAAAATTTTAGATTTTTTTTATTATGATTGCACAAATAACCTTTTCTGCGACTTGATTAGAAGTGGAACAAAAAAATAAGAATATCCAAAAAATAAACTAACTTACATATGTACGTACTAAAGACCTGCACAAGACCCCTTACAACAACTTTTAAGACACGACGGATTTTTCAAATGCTTTACCGCAGCGAAATCATCTAAAACAAATGTAAACAACACTGTTTGCAAGAAATTTCTTTCAGTATTGTAGGTATAGGAGTAAAGAAGAAAATATTTCGTGACGGCAGAATTTGAGATGCTTGCTTCTTTCTACGCATGGGCGCGTGTACAAGCGTCATGCATGTATGTGCAAATGATCTTTTATTTTTCTGTGCGCATACAAACGCACACATGTATTGGCATTAGTTGTGTGCGCTTGTTTTAAAAAACCACCCTTAAGTTGGGGTCACACGATTGGCACAATGTACCAATTTTCGTCGGCTCGCTGAGATAGAGTCATAAGTAATAAGCCAAAATTACATTACTTAATTAATTCTTGAATAAGTCTATATGGCCTTATTACTAATGCAGTGTGCTGCAGTTATATAATTATATTTCAATTAGTTGAGAAATAAGACAAATTTACTGTGCCAATCGTGTGACCCCAGCCTTAAACATATAACAGCTTACCATCTACATCTTACACACACTCAAACGTATAATAAGCAAAATAACAAGCATACACTTATCAACACTACTTCTTTTGATTGTTAATTATGAACAAAAAAGGCCTGACCCACGATATCGACAACGTTTGACTTGTCGCACACTTACATTTGAAACAGTAACAAAATATTAAAATTTGTTTTTGTTTTGAATGTAAGTGTGCGACAAGTCGAACGATGTCGACATCCTGGATTTGGTCCAAAGTCGCCGCGACATCGCTTGTAAACATTCATATACACGTACACCAGTACATCCATAGTGCTTTGCTTATTAAACATCATCATTTATTATTGAGTTATTATAATACATGCCACAACAATACATTTAAAAATCAAGGCGTACTTACATTTAAAGACTGTTTACGCAGGTCTCTAGTACATACATACATACATACTAGAGACCTGCGTAAACAGTCTTGAAATGTAAAGACGTCATGTTTTTTAAATGTATTCCCGTCGCATGTATTATACTAAACCAATAATAAATGCTGTCGTACTATAAGCGAAGCACGATGGATGTATTGGTGTACGTGTATATCAGTGTTAACAAGCGATGTCGCCAAGACTGCTTGTTTGTAACAAACGCTCAAAAGAAGTAGTGTTGATTTGCGTATGCTTGTTTTTTGCATACTGTACGTTTAAGTGTGTATGTAAGATGTAGATGGTAAGTTATTATCTAGGCGCACGGTAGTGCGCCAGGCCAAGCTCTGGCCAATGCACGCAGTGTGTATATTTACACGAAGCCATTCGAGCTGTTTTTACCCCCCCTCATAACTTTGTTCCTCGCGACCGTAAAATTATGAAATTTAAATCATAATTAGAATAAATTCATATAACCTCATATGCGAAGTAGAGCTGCAAAACTATCGATAGTACTATCGATAGTATCGATAGTTTTGTTGTAATTGAAATATCGATAGTTTTTTTCACTATCGATACTATCGGCAAAAAAAACAAGTAATTAAAAGAGTAAAAATAATCGAAGTCAGTAAACAGTAGCCGGCAGCTTTGAAGCAAATTATCCGTAGTTGATTTATGCTTTTGTACAGCGATGGAAAAGTTGGTACAATTGTATAATTTTAGCGCTATTTGAATGCCAAAAGTACCTTAGCACCGCAATGACCCATTTAGCACTACTGGAATCTCTTTATATCATATTACATGCCAAAAATAGCATTAAAATATATTAACCCCCTTATGCAAAAAATAATGCGTGCTTGAAGTGCACATTAAAAAAAATTTCCATAGAAAAACCGGTTTTAACGTTCACTTATTTTTTTGCACAAGGGGGTTAATCTTTAGCTCGAAGGTATTAGAAAATTAAGTAAATCAAACGATGTTTTCCGGTACTTAAAGAATTGCTGGAATAATGTTATTTATTCCAAATTCATCTGCAAATATGGAAATTTTATTTTCCTACCAAGGAGAGAAGCCGACTATTTGCATCGACTGTGAACAATCGAATAAAAAAAAGGTTATAAACGTAGTATATCGTAAATGTTACTTTTATATTCAGATCCCAGCAACTAATATTCATTGTGCACCTTCTGGCGTTTTGTTAATTGATTTTTAGTTAATTAAAAAGTACAAGTATTAAAAAAATATAAATAAAGAATTAGGTGTAATCGTACTGAAAAAATTAAATTTTTTTTTGAAAGTTAGTACAATTTGTAAATATGACATCGCATCCCTGCTTCTGTATATATAAGTACTTAAATACATATGTATGTATATGAATTTATTTATAAATCCAAGTGTTATTAGACAAATAGTAGTCACAAGTATCTTAATAAATTCAACATAGTCGACACAAAGATAAATTTTTGGTGGCAATGATATCGCGACGGCCGCCAATCGTCTCTTACGATAAAACTTTACAGTTAGTGTCTTAAAAGTTATCAACAATTTTCGCATTTTGATAATTCTAAACAATGGGTAGGCCCATAAAATTTTAAGTTCAATAAAAAAGTATATTTTCGATAATATGCCGTTTACGGTAAACTCGAAAAAAGGCTTGATATATTTTTAAATACTAATGAAAATGTTGAGGACACTGGATTTTTTTCGAGTCAAATGTAGTTTATGTGGCAACTTTTATAAAACTATTCGATACTATCGATAGTATCGATAGTTTTACATAAAACTATCGAAACTATCGAGTGGAGCGACTATCGATAGTTTTGCAGCTTTAATGCGAAGTTTGAAAGTTTTACAATGAAAGCTTCCGGAGCCAAAAAAATTTTGACTTTGGAAAAGTGGGCGGCGTTACGCCCATAAAAATTTTAAATTAAAAGTTGCGCTAAAGAGCTGAAATTTGATATACAAGTAGGTCTAAGTGAGAAACCAACTAGAAAAATCTAAAAACCCGAAAATTTTAGTTAGAGGGGCGGGGCTGCGCTCATAAAACTTAAAAATTAAAAGTTGCGCTAAGGAGCTGAAATTTGATATACAAGTAGGTCTAAGTGAGAAACCAACTAGAAAAATTTGAAAACCCAAGAAATTTTACCAGAATGGGCGGGGCCACGCCAATATTGTTTTGAACTAAATATTTAATATACAGCTTTTAATTCAAGCCAATTTAGTGAAATCTTGCATCACCTTAAAAATTGGGCGTGATCACTCCCATAAAGTGTTAGCCTTGTGTTTAATCTACATCGGTCTAGCATATTTTAGAAGAAAATTAGCATGAATTATAAGCGCTGCTCACAACAAAATTTTGAGTTAGGAATAGTGAGGAGAGGTAACGCTGATAAAATCTAAAGATATAATTCGCGCTAGAGAGCTGACATTTTATACACTAGTAAGTGTAGCTGCGTAACCCTATGGGAAAATCTTAAAACCAAAAAGTTTTACCCGGTATGCGGGGCCACGACGTTAAAACTCCAATTAGCACTAGCGATCTTAAATTTGATACACAAATAAATCTAGATAAGAGATCACTAAGAAAAATCTGAAAATCCACAAGTTGCTATCAGAGGGCGGAAACAAGCACTTCAAATTCAAAATTAACATAGATTTTATTAAAACTTTTCATACACATTGCACTTTTCCAAAAAAAATTTCCTATTTTGAAAAGTAGCCGTGACCTCACCCATAAATCTTAGCTTTTTCGTTCAGGTAGTTCGGCTCAGCAGTTTTTAATTTAGTACTCAGGTATTTCTTATTAACTTTTTAATACCAAACTTTGCATGAACCATAAGCACTAGCAGATATAAAAGTCAGCGGGGCCAGGCTCATGAAAATTTAACGTAATATTATACTATAGAGAGCTGACATTTTGTACACAAATAGTAATTGATTTACTCAATCGGAAAATCCAAAAATTAAAAGCACCAGCTACCCTATTGAAACTTTGCATACACATTGGGTATATCCTTTTGATTTATGTACTTCGTCTAAGCAGACTTTATTTAACATGTAAATATATTGAGAAAATAGGCGGGGTCATGCCCAGTAAAATTTACGCTGTATTTTACACGTTTCTTCCAGTCGCCTCTTACCAAATTGCATACACACTGGCGACCCGTTGAAATGACACAATAGTGCATTTTTAAGGTCAACAATTCCACACCCATCACACTCTTACCCATTATTTTATGTAACTCTGCCATTTTCAACCGGCACAGTGATCATGAATAGAAATAAAATATACCAGAAATTTTAAGTTTAAAAAGTGTTATTATAGAAATCTTTTCAAAAAGTAATCAGATCCTCACAAAAACATAAATGTGAAAAACGGCCAAGTTCCTATCCAAAATTTCGGCCATTAAAAGTTGTGAGATATAAATGTTGACCAAGTTCTTCTTTGCCACAATACCTAACACAAAAATATATTATGTATGATATAAATTTGTAATCGTAAAGGTGTTATATAATTTCTAGATAATCTGCTAACTTGGTAATATTTTTTCCTTTCTAAAAAAGGAGAGAATAATGTATAAATGTTCATTTCTTTATATTGATAAAAATGTTGTCAAGATGGCAGATTATCTAGAAATTATATAACACCTTTACGATTACAAATTTATATCATACATAATATATTTTTGTGTTAGGTATTGTGGCAAAGAAGAACTTGGCCAACATTTATATCTCACAACTTTTAATGGCCGAAATTTTGGATAGGAACTTGGCCGTTTTTCACATTTATGTTTTTGTGAGGATGTGATTAACCGCATACAACTAATGTTAATGCATGTGTGTGCATTTCCATGTGCACAGAAAAATAAAAGATCATTCACACATACATGCATGACGCTTGTACACGCGCCCATGCGTAGAAAGAAGCAAGCATCTCAAATTCTTCCGTCACGAAGTGTTTTCTTCTTTACTCCTATACCTATAATAATGAAACAAATTTCTTGCAAACAGTGTTGTTAACGTTTGTTTTATAAGATTTCGCTGTAGTAAAGCATTTGAAAAATCCCTCATGTCTTAAAATTCTTATAAGATGTCTTGTGCAGGACACTAATACATACAAGCATATATCATCGTTGTGAAAGGTTACGTTTGAGGCTAGAATAAATGAAAGACAGTGGTACGCTGGTTTAACGAATACTCAAATTAACGTATTCTAGATTTAACGTTAGCTAAATTTTTTCTCATTGTGTGCATTATAAAACGAACAAAACAAATGCATGTGTATTCGATATCACGAAATTTCTAATATACATATTTGTGGCAATAAGGAAAAAGTGCTAAAGTCATATTTTAGTGTTTTGCAGGAGAGCAGAAATTTACTTCTTTTACAGTTAAATTCGGAACTTTTCTGTTAACATCGTTTCACACACTGTAAATAATACATTCAAGTTGAAATATAACAAATTATAGCCTAAATTAAGCTATTATTTCAAAAGAGATTACAAGTCTAAAAAAGATAAGCCGCAAGTCATTGTGCTATAACTTCGTGAAAAATTGCAAAAATTAATTGAGATTTTGCCCACAGATACTTTCAAATATGCAAATTACGGAGGCGCAATTAACTCAAAATCAGCTTATCTCCACTTAAGCACTTTTTCCTTTTTGCCACAGATAATATCCAAAAAAAAAAAAAAATAAAATAATTAGAATGCAAATAAATAGATTTTTTACTCTATCTATACCTTGAATTAGAACAAATATCAATGTATACTTCTAGTTAGCTGAATTAAATTATTGTAAGACCACTTAATAATTTTGATGTATTTTTTCAGTAGTACAATTATGTTACAAATTTTAAATTCTATTAAGTGTTTTTTTTTTAATTTTTAAGTAAAATTATAAATATTTTGAGACATGTCTCCACTTATGTTTTCATAACTCAAAAAGTGTTAGTCATCTCATTTTGTTTCTATTACATGTGGCTTTGAGATAAAATAATATATCTGAAAAATTTTTGCTGTTTTCGATTTTTTATGAAAAAAATTTGCTATTTTACGTAAAAGCATATTTTTGGCTAACATTTTTTATTATTACTCAGCTGATTTAAACGCAAAACTGTTGTAAACTTAGAGATTGTAAAATTTAGCTTTCGTTACAAAAAAGCTTTCAGCAAATTGTAATACGATGAATCAAAACAATAAACATATTCCATTTGCAATAAAATCTGAGCATATAAAGCAGAAATCTACATCAACTGACACCACACACAGTGGACCAAAGACGCAAAGAACGCTGATAATGAAGGTGTAGTGGCCTTCGAAAACAGCTAGTTGTTCCGTTCTACTACGTGTTTGTAAGAATATTTACAATTAACTTTGGTGTTATTTGTTCATTAATAACACTGTGCTAGTTCAAAAATGTAACAAGTGGGGGACCTGGTGGGTAAACCTAATTCGAGTGCGTTGAATCCATTGGTGCCAACCATTTTTTCAAGTTAGCTCCTGTTTAAAAAATAATGATTATTGAAAACTTGGTTAAAAGTACATAAAAGCCGAAATTTTCCCCGGTTTTCTACCATTCATTCATTTTGATATCAATGAAAAGAACATATAATGAATGAACGAACATGCGTTTTTAAGGAATTTTCGAAAAAAAAAATGAAAAAAAAAGAAAAAATTGTTCCCAATTAAAAAAACTCCACTTAAAAAAAAAATATTCGAAATTTTAATTTTTTTTTTTAAAAGTTTTTGTTAAATAATCAATACATGTATTTTTAATCGATATATATCGATATAAAGGATAATAAGCGGTAGAAAACTCGGAAGAATTGCGATTCAGGTGCTTTTAAGCAAGTTTTCAATCTTCATTATTTTTTAAAGAAGAGCTAATCTCAAACTTTTTTTAGCACTTTTTTTAGGATTCAGCATACTCGAATTAGGTTTATCCACCGGGTCCCCAGCTCGTTACAAAAAAAGTTTCGAATTCGAGCACTGTGTATGTAAATATCACATGTAATTTGGCTTACAAAGCGATACGAACTTTAGCCTAATCAAATCATAAATATAAATACTTTGTTTTTAGCAACATGCCACGCACAATATTGGAAATATTTTGACCTAATTTTTTTGCTGCCTTAGTTACGATATGCTTCCTTTCTAATGGTGTAAAAATTTAGATTTTTTTTGGCCAATGAAAATTGATTCTTAACCACCGTGCGTCGTCAAATTCAATGGTTGAAAGGATGACATTTTTTTTACTGCTTCCTAATAAACTTTTGATATACGTACATATATTTACGGCCTTCGAAACAGCATGTTATTCCATTCTGCTAGTGTTTGTCAGTATAATTGACATTATCTTTGGTGTAATTTATTCCTTAAACATTATCACATATAATTTGGCTTTCTTAAAATACGAACGAACCTTAGCCTGATTAAATCAAACGAAGAAACAAAAATACGAAATAATTGTTTTGTAAACCTTTTGTAAACCACAATAATTTTTTCTGAATACAGTAGTAAGAAAGAAATGCTTTAGTTGCAATTTTAAATGAAATGAAATATTTGAGTTTTTATTTTGCTCAATTAATACTCGTAGCATAAAATTAAAATTTCAATGTATATTTCTTAATATACTCAATTCACAACTATCGTATATAATCTTTTAGAATCCAGGCTATGCGGGCCGCAAAGAGTTGCCTGAAAATTTAAAAATTCAATTTCGTACAGTGGCCATGATGGTGCCCGACCGACAAATTATCATACGTGTTAAATTGGCTTCTTGTGGCTTCTTAGAGAATATTACACTGGCCCGTAAATTCTACACGCTCTATAAGCTGTGCGAAGAACAACTGACGAAACAGGTTCATTATGATTTCGGTTTGCGTAACATTCTTTCAGTATTGAGGACGTTGGGTGCAGCAAAGCGAAGGAACTCGAAGGATAGCGAGAGTACAATTGTGATGCGAGTCCTGCGTGATATGAATTTATCCAAGTTAATAGATGACGATGAGCCATTGTTCATATCACTGGTGGCAGATTTGTTTCCCAATCAGGTTAGTGATGAAAATAGCTCATGGAAAGAAATTGTTCATGGAGAGAAATCAATACGTTATCTGTGAAGACTCTAGAGAAAACTAACTATCCCGAGCTGGAGGCTGCAATAGCACAACAAGCCGAAGAAGCTAATTTGGTCTATCATCCTCCCTGGGTTCTAAAGCTCATACAATTATATGAGACACAAAATGTTCGCCATGGAATTATGACTTTGGGTCCCAGTGGTGCTGGCAAAACGACATGTATACACACTTTGATGAAGGCTCTGACACAAATGGGTGATTTTCATCGTGAGATGCGTATGAATCCGAAAGCTATAACAGCAGCTCAAATGTTTGGACGCTTAGATGTGGCCACAAATGATTGGACGGATGGCATATTTTCTGCGCTGTGGCGTAAAACATTGAAAATAAAAAGTGGTGAACATGTATGGCTGGTCTTAGATGGACCTGTTGATAGTATATGGATTGAGAACTTGAACTCTGTGTTGGATGACAATAAAACTTTAACCTTGGCCAATGGCGATCGTCTCACTATGGCTCCCACAGTGAAAATAATTTTTGAGCCTCATAATATTGACAATGCCTCACCTGCTACTGTATCACGTAATGGGATGGTATACATGAGTTCTTCGGGCCTGGACTCGAAACCTAGTAAGTTTTTTTTTTAAATTATATATAAATATATGTATGTACTCGTATATAAAACTGGAAGGACAAGCATGTCCATGATTCATAATAAGCAACTTATAATTGAAATTTGTTGAAAAAAAAATCAGATATACTGAACAAAAACAATTCTCGTATTATATATCAATTCAAAATTTATATATTGATATTACACAGTAGGGGTGGAAAACTATCGATGGCACTACCGATAGTTAATTTTTTTTTGTGACTATCGATGTTTTAGTTTATTAATATTTAAGTTTATTAATACTTGAAAAACATCGATATTTTTTTAGTCACTATCGATAGTAAATGATACACCACTAAAACCAAAAAATTTACATATGTTGCTTTTCATAAACAAAAATAGCTGAATGTAAAAAAGTGGACGGGGAAACGCCCACAATTTTTTGTAACTAATTTTATGTTATTCTACTTATTTGATTCCTGCGAAACCTATAAAACACCTTTGGTTCTTGTTATTACACAATCCTCACAAAAACATAAATGTGAAAAACGGCCAAGTTCCTATCCAAAATTTCGGCCATTAAAAGTTGTGAGATAAAAATGTTGACCAAGTTCTTCTTTGCCACAATACCTAACACAAAAATATATTATGTATGATATAAATTTGTAATCGTAAAGGTGTCATATAATTTCTAGACAATCTGCCATCTTGACAACATTTTTATCAATATAAAGAAATAAACATTTATACATTATTCTCTCCTTTTTTAGAAAGGAAAAAATATTGCCAAGTTAGCAGATTATATAGTGCTTATGGTTCATGCAAAGTTTGGTATTAAAAAGTTAATAAGAAATACCTGAGTACTAAATTAAAAACTGCTGAGCCGAAGTAACTGAACGAAAAAGCTAAGATTTATGGGTGAAGTCACGGCTACTTTTCAAAATAGGAAATTTTTTTTTGGATAAGTGCAATGTGTATGAAAAGTTTTAATAAAATGTATGTTAATTTTGAATTTGAAGTGCTTGTTTCCGCCCTCTGATAGCAACTTCTGGATTTTCAGATTTTTCTTAGTGATCTCTTATCTAGATTTATTTGTGTATCAAATTTAAGATCGCTAGTGCTAATTGGAGTTTTAACGTCGTGGCCCCGCATACCGGGTAAAACTTTTTGGTTTTAAGATTTTCCCATTGGGCTACGCAGCTACACTTACTAGTGTATAAAATGTCAGCTCTCTAGCGCGAATTATATCTTTAGATTTTATCAGCATTACCTCTCCTCACTATTCCTAACTCAAAATTTTGTTGTGAGCAGCGCTTATAATTCATGCTAATTTTCTTCTAAAATATGCTAGACCGATGTAGATTAAACACAAGGCTAACACTTTATGGGAGTGATCACGCCCAATTTTTAAGGTGATGCAAGATTTCACAAAATTGGCTTGAATTAAAAGCTGTATATTAAGTATTTAGTTCAAAACAATATTGGCGTGGCCCCGCCCATTCTGGTAAAATTTTTTGGGTTTTCAAATTTTTCTAGTTTGTTTCTCACTTAGACCTACTTGTATATCAAATTTCAGCTCCTTAGCGCAACTTTTAATTTTTAAGTTTTATGAGCGCAGCCCCGCCCCTCTAACTAAAATTTTCGGGGTTTTAGATTTTTCTAGTTGGTTTCTCAAATAGACCTACTTGTATATCAAATTTCAGCTCCTTAGCGCAACTTTTAATTTAAAATTTTTATGGGCGTAACGCCGCCCACTTTTCCAAAGTCAAATTTTTTTTGGGTCAGTGCTTATTATTCGTGTCTAGTTTCGTTACAAACGGATAATAATAGCTAGATAAATAGTATATCTAAATATGCTGAGCCGCAGGGCATTAAAATGAGCTTTAAATTGTATGGGCGTGTCAACGCCCACTTTTTTAGTGAAAAATTTATAGCCTTGCATTACCGCAGTATATATGCCGAATTTCAATAAAATAGCTTCCATGAAGCGCCTTAGATTAGCATTTTTAATTTTGACTTTTATGGGCGTAGCCCCGCCCTCCTGGCTAAAATTTCCGGGTGTTCAGATTTTTTTATTTTATTTCTCACCTAGACCTAGCTCTGTATCGAATTTCAGCTCAATAGCACAAATTTTAATTTTTATGGGCGTAGCCCCGCCTTCCTGGTAAAAATTTTAGGGTTTTCAGATTTTTCTGGTTCATTGCTCACCTAGATCTTTTCGTGTACCAAATTTTAGATCTCTAGTTATAGCGGAAGTGCTGCATCAATTTGATGAGTGTGTCAGTGGTCAGTGAGTATGTCTTAAAATATGCACTTTTTGCACCTCTATATCTCATTTCATTTCATATATCGCTTTCATTGTAAAACTTTCAAACTATGCATATGAGGTTATATGAATTTATTCTAATTATGATTTAAATTTCATAATTTTACGGTCGCGGGGAACAAAGTTATGAGGGAGTAAAAACAGCTCGAATGGCTTCGTGTAAATATACACACTGCGTGCATTGGCCAGAACTTGGCCTGGCGCACTGCTGTGCGCCTAGATTTGAAAGTTGAAAAAATGGGCGGGGTTATGCCCATTAAAATTAATTATAATATTTTATGCGGTTATATTGAACCAATTTTTATGAAACTAACTACACACCTTGAGCTCCAAAATAGACACAATCTTCCATTTAAAAAAATGGGCGCAGTCATGGTCATTAAAATTTAATATTTTATTTGAAGTGGTTCTACTTTACAGATTTTTACAAGACTTAACACGCACCCTGAGCTCTAAAAAACACACAAGCTTGCATTTAAAATATGGGCGGAGGCAAGCCCATTAAAATTTAATTTTATATTTCATGTACTTTTTATCTTCTATCAGATCTTTGCATTGAAGTCGTGTTTTTTTTTGCATTGAAGTTTGTCTTGTTTCCTTTATTTTGAATTTTTAGTGTAAATAAATATATTCTTTATACGAAATATATATTATTATACGAACGATAGTATCGTCGATATGTGGATAGTTTTTCTAACTTTCACATAGTCTTGAATTGATATATTGATAAATTGTTTAAACTATTGAAAATTTCGATGATGAGACTATCGACAGTTTTCCACCTCTATTACATAGGGCGGATTAAGTACTATGTTAGTGACTGAATCTTTAAATTTTCCTTGGTTTAATTTATTTCAAAAATACAATTAATTAAATAAAGAAACCAAACAATTCGAATTAAAATCAAAAGCTAATTGAAAACTGTTTTTTCTATTAATTTAAATAGTTGTCCAAGCTTGGCTGAAGAATCGTGCGCCTGGGGAGAAAGCCGTCTTCTCTGAGTTATTTGATCGAACTTTCATACCTGTATTTAGTTGGGGAACTCAGAATCTTAGAATGCTTATGTCTGTCCTTCAATGTAATATAGTACGTCAAATGCTGCTCATCTTGGAAGGTTTGGTTCCAGTTAAAAAGGAAGATGAACAAAATGTTAATATGTCAAACAGTGATAGTCAAGATGGTAAGTATATTCCAGGCAAAGTTCTGTTTATTGTTTTGTTAAGGGGGTATCCATAAGAATTTGAACATTTAAATGTGCATAATTGAATGATTTTAAACGATTTCAGTTAAAGTAAAAGAAGAACTGCGGAAGGAAGTAAATGAGGGTAATGTATTTTATTGTAATTTATTGCACATTTTCTTGGATTCCTTAAAACTTTTCTTTATAATTTAAATAATATGTTTTATTTTAAGTATGTTTTTTACTCTTTTAGCACTTTAGATTGGTTACAAATTGTGGTTCGATAATAAGTTACATATATTAATTTAAATTTATGTGTCCGGTCTAAGTGTAGTTAGACATACTTTTTATTACCTCTTCTTCAATCTCTGACTGTTTTGTTGCTTAACACTTTCGATCAAAAACTTGCATAAAATATAAAAATAACTTTTATTTTTGTTTTGAATAAAAATTGTTGAACTGAACTGCTCTTTCGGCTTATAAAAAAGATAGTTATTCTATATTTGTTTTTATTTGTTTCGCTGAAAGTCTCTAAAAAAAGATTTAGTATTAATCGAATCACAATATTTACTTTCTCAAGAAATATTTAAACTTCTGTAGTAGTTGTATATGGGATCGGGCCCACACCAACGTTTTAAGATTGTGTGTTCGTAGGTGCCACCTAAATATGTTTGTACCTTTTTCTAAAAGAAAAAAACATTTATGTTGAACGTGTGTATATAGCAATATCACTATGAAAACAAGCATGTACACGGCGCATAGTGGAAGAGTGGGAGCTTCTAAACGAACATTTGAGGATGTATCACAGAGCTTAAGTCTGGAATTTGGACTAAATATCTTTAAAGGAGATGGAGCCACAAAGTTCCAAAGCGGCAACCTCGGGTTAATGCAAAATTCAAACCGAAGGCCAAGCTGATGTTTTTGTTCTGATAAGAATAAGAATTTTTGATGTGTAAACATCTATACGGTAGGGAGTAAAAATCTTTTTCACAATACAATCACAAATTTAGAGTAAGATGCACATCGCGTTATCAAATCGGTGTGAGCTATGTACATATGAGTGTATCAGTGTTTGAAAGAACCCAGCAAAAAATTACACATTACCATTAGATCTACTTGCCATATAATGACTTACTTTTCTGATTGCCAATTTTCATTACTCGCTTACCTAAAATTTAAAAAAATGTCGTACAAGTTGCTAAATGAAGAGAATGATTTTTTTAGACGAAATATGAAAAAAAAAATGTAAGTACTTCTCAATAATCGATTATTTTAGTCTCACGCCTTGTCAAAATCATTAAGTTGGTAACCCAGTAGGAAAGTGCTTCCACCAAAAATGCTTAATTCCAAACTCGATTAGCTTTTTTGAAATTTTTTGCAATTGGAAATGGAAATGGAAGCAATACAAACTTATTTAAAATATTGTACATACATAGGAATTTGCTCGTTTTTGTTTGTTTTATTTAACTTGAAAATTGCTTTATTAGGGTTCCGTACACTAAGGGTGAAAATGAACCCTATTGTTTTCGCTACGCTGTCCGTCCGTCTGTCACAGGGTATTTTCTCGAGAACCGTAAGACAACAAATACTTGAGAGTTAAAAATTAAAGGGTGTTTCACAATGAGCAACGAAAAATGTTAAAATCCCATGTAATATACATACAATTGTATGTACATATATACACTTGAAATTTGTAAAGTTAGTGTATTTTTATACAGACTACAACAATTAAAACTAAATTTAAAAAATTTAAATTACAGGGTGTTCCATCAGTTAATGCGATTTTGACTTTGTAATTTTGACAACTTGCTGTATCTTGAAAACCGTAAGAGCAAAACTCTTGAAATCTTCAAAAACGGTAAAACTAAAAAAATCATAAAATTATAAAATCGCCAAATCTAAAAAATCGCCAAGAACAAAAAAAAATCGCCAAAACGAAAAAAGCACAGAAATAAAAAAATTTCTAGGTCTAAAATAAATAGCGAAAACCGGAAAAATCGCCAAAATGAAAAGATCGCCAAAATAAAAAAAACCAAAAACAGAAAAAAAAATCGCCAAAATGAAAAAAATCGCCGAAATGAAAAAACCCCAAAAACAGAAAAAAATCGCAAAATGAAAAAAAATCACCAAAATGAAAAAAATTGCTAAAATGAAAAAAAACCCAAAAAAAAAGAAAAAAATGCAAAAACGAGAAAAAAAAGCGACAAAACTGCAAAAATCGTTTAAACTGAAAAAACCTAAAAAAAGGAAAAAGCCACATTAAAAAAATGTTCAAAACCGAGTGTACGGAATGAACCCTTCGTGCGCGAGTCAAAGTCGCACTTTACTGAATTTATTTTAATTGCAGTACGTACACAACAACTAAACGATGAACAACAGGAATTAAAAATTAAAAAGTAAAAGTAAAGTCATTTACCATAGATGAGCACTGCAGTACCACTAAAATTTCAGTAAAAATAATAAAATTTTTTTAACCAGTAAATTTTTACTGATTACTAAATTTTTTTTCTACAATTTTTATAAAGTGCCTAAATGATTTATTATATGATGAGGTGTATTGAATTTTCAGTAATCAGTAATGCCCGTATTCATAATGAAATTCTACCAAGTAGCTAAATGTTTTTCATACAAAAGTTTCAAAATTTGAATGAAAAAAACTTTGCCACTTTCTACAATTTTATTATGAATACGGCCCTACGATTTTACTGGTAATGCAAATTAAATTTCATTAGCAGTAAAAATTTACTGAATTTTTTCAGCAATCAGTAAATTTACTGCTTACTGCAATTTTTAATGCAGTACATATACATATACTGCAGTGTGCCTAAATACTAACAAAATAAGTTTAATAAAACAAATAAAAACCAAAAAATTCCTATGTATTTACAATATTGAAAGTTTTGATACTTTTAATTAATTAATTTAAAAACAAAATATACTAAAAGCATAAGTACTTCGAACTTAAAAAAATTTTTTCATTACTAGATGTTTACACATCTCCTCTGTGATCGGACTCACACTGCATTTTTCTTTTTGCAAGTGAATTTTTCTATCCAAGAGCTAAACAAAGTCTGCTTCATATATCGGTTTTCGCTTACAGTTTGAGAAATATTCAAAAACAAAATTAAAATTGGAGATTTTTTATCAGCTTGGTCCACTGTTCTGCTAATGGAAAATTCAAATCTTGTTGTATTTAGAAAAGTAAACCTTTTATGGGTTAAGAAAACTTTTTTTAAATTTAGAAAAAAATAGTCGCAATTTAAATTTTTAAATTTTTAGAAAAATTCGTTTTTCCCCATTTTTTCCAAATTAAGTGGGTTAATTATTTCGCTATTATTAAAAAATATTGCAGAAATATAAATCCCATATTTTTATTGATTCAAAAGGCAATACTATAAGAAATATTACAAAAAATCATTTTGTTCAAAATTTTCCTTATTGAAGGAGCCAGATCGTTGCGAAATATACCTACTTTTGTTATAAATATTATATATTAAAACTGGATATAAACAATTTATCAGGCCACCTTAAGACATGATATAGTTTTAGATATTTCCAAAAATGTTATCTACACCCAACGAAACATAAGAAAAATACAGCAAAAATGCTCAAAAAAATCATATTGTTGGGATTTTACGAATTTTTTTTGGGAACACCTTTTAAAAAAATGTATATTATTCTGAACATTTTTAAGGATAATTAAGATAATTATATCATTATATGTAAATACATAAAAGTATAAAGTATTGCAAATTTACAATACGTAGCAATTTTAAGAATAGCAACAGAAAATATAAAAAATCGTATGTTTAAAATTTTTTTTATATCGTCCCACTTTAAATTGCAAGTAATTCCGTTCATCCTCTAAGAAATTCATGAGCTTAAAGCGCTAGTGCGGGTCCAACCTAAATCTAACAAAAAAAATATTTATCTAACAAAACTAATATCTATCTATTTAAATATGTATCTTTAACTACTTATGCCTGTGAACTAACTTTTTTCTACTAACGCTTAAAGATTCAGTGTGCCTTCTAATGTGATTTTGTTTAAACAAATTTTTTTTCGATAAACATACATATAAACATATTTTTATTTTTAAACTTTTGAAATTGATCAGTTTTCTCTTCTTAATCTGCAGAAGAGGCCGCCGAAGAAAGTGTGGTAGAGGAAAAGGAAGATACTTGCACACCAGAGCATTTGCATCGTTTATATATATTTGCTTTAGCCTGGGGCTTGGGAGCTTATCTTAACACAATGGATCGTATTAAACTGAATCAATATGTTAAAGATACCTTTCCAAATTTGGATTATGCTAAGGGAACTGCCAGTGAAAATAGCATATTTGATTTCTTTGTTTCTGAAAATGGAACTTGGCAGTCGTGGAAGACTTTAGTTACGCCCTATATGTATCCTGAAGTTTCCACTCCAGATTTTTTGAGCATTTTAGTGCCCATAGTGGATAATGTGCGCATGGATTACCTTATAGGTTGCATTGCTAACCAAGAGAAAGCAGTCATGTTGATTGGTGAACAGGGTACCGGGAAGACAGTGATAATGAAGAACTTTATGAGAAAGATGAGTGTGGAAACTTATATGGGAAGATCATTCAATTTTTCTTCGGCCACAAGCCCATATCAGTTCCAAAGAACTATAGAAAGTTATGTAGAGAAAAGGGTGGGTGTAACTTTTGGTCCTCCCGGTGGGCGTAAGTTGATTGTATTTATCGACGATATTAATTTGCCCGAGATAAATGAGTGGGGTGATCAAGTCACTAACGAAATCGTGAGGCAATCCATGGATATGAAAGGTTTTTATAGTTTGGAAAAACCGGGAGATTTTACCACGGTAGTGGATGTACAATATGTAGCGGCCATGGGTTTACCGGGTGGCGGTCGAAACGATATACCTTCAAGATTGAAAAGACAATTTTGTGTTTTCAACTGTAATATACCCGACAATGAGTCTATAGATAAAATATTCCGTGTTATTGGAGAGGGCCACTACAATGCTAAAAGAGGATTTGTGCCGGATGTTAGAAGTCTAGTTAAGAAACTAATTGTAATAACTCGTTATTTGTGGCAGCGTACCAGGGAAAAATTATTGCCAACTCCTGCCAAATTTCATTATGTCTTCAGTTTAAGAGACTTGTCACGTATATGGCAGGGTATGGTGGGCACTTTGTCTACAGTAATTACCTCGGAAAGTGTTTTAATGTCATTGTGGAAACATGAATGTACTCGAGTATTTGCTGATCGTTTCACAAATTTTCCTGATAAAGAATGGTTTGATACCGAACTGTCATGTTTGGTGCGTGCGGAATTGGGTGAAAATCATGTTCAGATGATAGTTTCCAACCCAGTTTTTGTTGACTTCATGCGTGATGCACCTGAGCCCACAGGCGAAGAGGGCGAAGATGCTGACATGGAATTGCCAAAGGTCTATGAACCCGTGACCTCTCATGAAGTATTACGTGAGCGCTTGGTTATGTTTCTTGCCCAGTTCAATGAAATGGTGCGAGGTTCTGGCATGGATTTAGTTTTCTTTCCTGATGCTATGCTGCATTTGGTAAAAATTTCTCGCATTATAAGACATCCTCGTGGTAATGTGATGCTAGTCGGTGTAGGTGGTTCGGGTAAACAGTCGTTGACAAAGTTGGCTTCGTTCATAGCTGGCTATAAAACTTTTCAAATTGCTTTAACTCGCTCCTACAATGTGGCAAACTTTTTGGAAGATCTTAAGTTACTCTATCGCACTTGTGGCGTTCAAGGAAAGGGCACTACTTTTCTATTCACCGATATGGATATTAAAGAAGAAGGATTTCTGGAATATTTAAATAACATATTGTCCTCTGGTGTTATATCTAATCTTTTTTCCCGAGATGAGCAGGCAGAAATTGTTCAGGAATTGACACCCATTATGAAACGAGAAAATCAGCGTAAGACTGCCACCCCTGAGAGTGTGATGGAATTCTTTTTGGCCCGTACCTGTGCCAATCTGCATGTAGCCTTTTGTTTCTCACCCGTAGGAGAGACTTTTCGATCTAGGGTGCAACGGTTCCCAGCTTTGGTATCCGGCTGTACCATCGATTGGTTCCAGCCCTGGCCCAAAGACGCTCTCGTATCGGTTTCACGACACTTTCTCAGTGACTTTGAAATAGAGTGTACAGTGGCAGTGAAAGAAGAACTCGTTAATGCTTTGGGCTCAATACAAGATATTGTAGCAGAAACTTCTCAAGAATACTTTCAACGTTTTCGGCGTGCTACTCATGTGACACCGAAGTCTTATCTCAACTTTATTGCCGGCTATAAGAATATATATCAGCAAAAGCAAAAGGAATTAGGAGATGGTGTTGAAAAAATGGACACTGGTCTAGAAAAGCTAAAAGAAGCCTCAGCGTCAGTGGAAATACTTAAGAAAGATCTAGTCGTTATGGAAGAAGAGCTGGTAGAAGCATCTAAAAAAGCCGAGTCGGTGTTGGTAGAGGTAACGGAACGTGCCATGCAGGCGGAAATAGTTAAAAATCAGGTTCTCATAGTTAAAGATAAGGCAGAAGCTTTAGTAGCTTGTATTGCTAATGAAAAAGCTTTGGCTGAGGAAAAACTCGAAGCAGCTAAGCCGGCCTTAGAAGAGGCAGAAAGCGCCTTGAATACAATTAAACCAGCTCATATAGCAACTGTGCGTAAGCTGGGCAGACCTCCGCATTTGATTATGCGTATTATGGATTGTGTTTTAATACTCTTCAAACGTAAACTACATCCCAATATACCAGATTCTGGTACGCCTTGTCCCAAACCATCATGGCAGGAGTCGTTAAAGGTATATCAACTACATACAGTTCTTTTATGTTTTAATTTGATTTCGATATTTTTATTTCTTATATCTCTACTCTTTTTTTCTTCTTCTAGATGATGGCTAGTACTACATTTCTCTTGCAATTGCAAAATTATCCTAAGGATACAATAAACGATGAAATGATTGATTTATTGCAACCATACTTTCGTATGGAAGACTATAATATGGATATGGCACGAAGAGTTTGTGGTGATGTTGCTGGTTTATTATCCTGGACAAAAGCAATGGGCTTTTTTCACAGTGTCAATAAAGAAGTTCTGCCATTAAAAGCCAACTTGACAATGCAGGAAGCAAGACTGAAGGTATTTATGTGCGTCTGTCTGGATGTTTATTTGTTGAGATTAAGAAGGATGGTTCAGCAATAGGCCTCCACTCATAGACCCAACTGAGCTCATTGTGATTTTGTTTGTTTACGTAGGTATAAATAATAACTCAATATAGATAAGGCGTAAAGATATTATGACAATGATTGGATAAGGATTGTAAAATGTGTTACTTGATGGACATGTTGACATTTAAGGATGCAGCAGATAATAAAAACAAATAATTTATAGGTTTTTTTTTGTTGGTAAGCCAGCAATAACATGATGGTGTTAAACAGATTCGAATAAAGTTAAAAATGGGAATGTAAGTCATTTTGACAAATATTTAGTAAGGAGCAGGAAGTGTTTTACTTAAATTTTTAATACTGTAATACAAAATCTAATTATATTTTCAACGAGCGTATTTATTAGCAGACTAACCTTTGACCTCTTACGTATGGGCAGTAAAGCACGTAATTTTTTGAAAAATGTTAAGACGATGAATATTTGTATTAAAAATTACGTGTTCTAAGAAGCTTTTGTCTTACTCGCCTGCCCTCGTCACGCAGGCATTCAAGTAGAATCTAAATGAAGTAGAAGTTTTTAGCCATTAGGTCGCTTTTTATACAATTGTTGTTTTGCGCATATTGAGCCTTATTTTCGATTTTATCATTAGCCACATGTTATGGAAAATAAACTTTTTTATTGAGAGTAAAATTTTATGGACCTAGAAGTATCAAAATTTTAAAATTGTTGATAATTTTTAAGATACGGGGCTGTACAATTTTATCGTTAGCGACAACTTACGCATGTTAAACGAATTTGTATACCCTAAACAGCTGGACCGATTTGAATGCATTTTTTGGAGGCGTTTGAGTGGTGTCTTGGATAGTTTAGATTCACAAAACAAGAATCACGACCGTGATACAAGGGAAATTTCTGCCCCTCCGAAACAATCAAACCTATTTTAGTGAAACTTAGAACATAGATACATAGATCTACATCTAAAAAGTCACACATGCTCTGTAAATTCTTAAAACTAAGACCAGTAGATCGATTCACTAACTTATTTTAGCGATAATCGTATCGTTTAGAAACAATAACATACAAATTACCGACTTTCCTATGCAGTGACACTTTTAAGCCACATGTGTTGTTGTTAACTAAACGACGATAATTTTTGTGGTGTTATTGAATCGACAACAGTCAGCTGTTCAGTTAAAGCACATGCTCTTTTGGCAGAATTCAAGTAATTATTTTACAGCATTATACACACATGTAAAAACTTTTAGCTGTTATTAACAATATTGCTATTATTTAAATATTCAATTTAACCTTTATTTCTCAAAATTAAAGAAATTGATGAAAATATGTTTGTGTACAAGTACAAATTCATTTATTTATTTTCTATTCCTCTTTGTGCTTTTCGTTAATTTTAACAGAGCTGCCACATGATATCAAATTTTAACGAAGTTGTTAACAAGAAGTTAGTAAATAACATAATCGTTAATGCAAACATTAATAATTGTAGAGACAAATAACATTTGTCTATTTGTTAAAAGTTAGTGAATTTCACTACATGAGGCCCATATGTGGAAATTTTTTAATTTATAACACAGATAAATCTGTGCACAGAGAAAACACTGCCTCACAGAATCAATAAGATTTTCTCTATGAAACGTTTTTAGGCTAAGGGATATCCCAGCAGAAAGAAGCGAAGATTTTTTCATAGAGATTCCTTATTGTTTTTATGTGGTAAATCTTATTAATTTTATCAAGAAGAAAACCACATAAAATCAAGAAGAAATCTTATTATTTCCAACTTTTTTTACTCAATTTTCGTTATTTTTGGCACAAAAAAACAATCCATAGAGAAAAACTTCTTGATTCTATTAGGTTTTCTTATATTTAAATTGTAAACTATATGGATTTCTTATTGATTTTATTAGGTTGCCTTATTGATTTTTTCAATAAGGTTTTCTTCTTTATTTTATTAGGTTCCTATATGATTATATGTAAAGCATCTTATTAATTTTTTTTAATAAAGAAATCTTCTTGATTTTATTGTCTTGTTATTTCATATCTATAAATAGACACAGACAATTTCTTTTTCATGATCTTTTTCGTTTTTGTATAAGCATGTTTGCAAAATTATTTCAATGGTTATTCAGACTGCTTGTTAGCATATTGGTTAGAGTGTTTGTCTATCAGTCAGAAGTTTGCTGATTCAATACTTGTCTCCTTTCAAGTAATAATATGTATGTATGGTGAGTTAATTAATTAAGAATACAATATAATATGTATGTATCTATGTAAGTATGTATAGTATGTATAGTAACCCAGCGGTAAAACTAAGAAGACTTTCTTAGTGAAGGCCTTATTAAAGGACTCTTTCGCATAAAATATACGATACACATTCCACACTCGCTTCTATGAGAAGGGAGAAGAGAAGGAGTAGCATGTTTTGTTTTGTTTTTTTACCAAAGCAAAAACAAAATCTATTAGTTTGAAGGCCTCCCAGAATCTCTGGCGAAAGAAGCAAGAACAGAAGGCCTGCTCCGCAATGACAACGCGTGTAAAAAAGATATGAGTATGGAATGGAGCGAGCAGGCCTTCTACATCCAAAAGAAGGCGTGCAGAGGCCTTCTAGAAGGCATCCCTACTCCTTCTAGTTCCCGCTGGAAATAAATAAATAACATCTACATATACTACATACATACATAAGTATATGGTATAGAATTTAAATGCAAATACATAAGCAAAGCACAAAGAATAAAGAAAGACAAATTTTTTTTTTATTTTATGAGGTCGCCTCATAAAATCAAGAAGAAAACCTTACTAAAAAATCGATAAGATAAACTCATAAAAACTACAAGATTTCTTCTTGATTTTTTCAAAAAGGTTTTCTCTATAAGATTTCCTTATTGAAAAAAAACCATAGAGATTTCTTATTAATTTTGTTCTATTTTATGAGGTATTTATTAGGCACTGTTTTCTCTGTGTGTCTAAAAAGTCAGAAAGGCTATGTTTATTTTTAAAACTTGATCCAGGAGGGTGGTAGGGGAAAATTTCTGCCCCTCCAAAACGTTACAAAAGTTCTTAATGCAATTTAAAACATATATAGATCTGCTTCTAAATAGTTATATAGGCTATTTTCATTTTTAAAACTAGGACCAAGAAGGCGATAGGGGGAAATTTCTGCCCTCCGAAACGTTGAAACAGAATGTCACAAAATGACCACAGCCATTTTAAGTCTACTCAGTTTCTTTCTGGATGCTAAAGAGCAGTTTAAACAGTCTTGAAATGTAGATACGTCTTGCTTTTTCACAGTCTATGTATGTATGTATGTATGTATATGTATGTATTCCTTTGTATCTATGTTCCGAACGCGTAGACCGATTTTGATGATTCTAACGTCAATCGATTTGTCGTAATTCCGGGAGTGTCACTAAAAATATTTCAGTTATCAAAATTTAATATGGCGGCCAACAGACGAAATTTTATTTAAGAAAGAAACTGAAATTGTCCTATAAATTCCATGCTTAAAAATACGAAATATTTTTTCGTAAAATAATTTTTGTGCAATAAATCTTAGTTTTGTACATTTTACGAAAATATTTATGGCTTATGCAGGAAACAGATTTTGTAATTTTACGAATTTCGTTAAGTTACAAAAATTATTTCGAACAATTATTTTCGTTTACTTTATTGAATTTAGTATAAAATAAAACATTTTTATAAAATTGGAAATTTCGTAAAATAAACCAATTTTGTTTTGTTAACATTTTGTTTACAGTACAAAACTATTCTTAAATTTAAATGATCAAACAGAATAAGTCCGTAACTTCGGGAAAAATCGCTTTCAAATTAACAAAGCCCATAATAAAATCTACGGCAGTAACTTCAAATGCTCTCTAATTTTTGTTTTATTTTCTTTTGTGGTTATTTTTCTTTGTAATTTTGAATTCAAAATGTATGAAATTTATTGAAAGTATGGTAGCGTTGTTGAGGGAATATTTATTTATATGTGCGAGGATAAGAAAAAACGTTGTCAAAATAAAATAGATTCTATTTCTCGACTGCTTTCAAGTACTACTTTTTTGTGTCAATTTGTATTGAAAATGTGCTTATGCCGGAGTTCTGTTTGAAAAAAAAAAATTTTAATGATCAAATAGAATTGCGGCATAAACACATTTTCCATAAAAATTTACACAAAAAAGCAAGCCCAGAAAGTAGTCGAGGGATAGAATCTATTTTTTTTGACACCGTTTTTTCTTATGTTCTCAAATATAAATATATATTCTTTCCGAAATGCTACCATACTTTCAAAAAATTTCATACATTTTGCATTCAAAACTAAAAAGAAAAATAATCACAAAACAAAAATGAGAGAGCATTTGAAGTTACTGCCGTAGATTTTGTTATGGGCTTTGTTAATTTGACAGCGTTTTTCCCTGAAGTTACGAACTTAAAGGTAGAATTAGTAAAATCGTATCGTGATGTTGCGTGTCAGCTGACAAAAACCGTACGATATACAATGCATGTTACTAGTTATAAAATATGTGTTGGTAGCACTGCTGACGTAGGAATCTGCAGAAAACTGATTTTTCTGTAGCGAATGTCAAAAACGCCGTATTTAATGCCAGACAAAAAAAAAAAAAAAAAAAAATGTGCTATGCAAACTGTTACATTTTTTATAACTTGTGCACAAAGTTGAACGATACGGCAAGCTGTAAAGTAGAATGATACGATTTTACTAATTCTACCTTAAGGCAGAATTAGTTTTTACTTTCTGTTCTGTTGCGAATCAGCTGACTCTTTTTTGGCTATAGAAATCTAATACAAGTCGTTATTTTTTCTGTTTCGCTCTGTTCTGTTTCGGTTCAACCTGTGAAAATCAAAAAGTTGTTAAGTAATTGTAAGTGACAGCATAAAATAAATACAAATATTTTAAAACAAATTGTAATTGTGTTATAAGAATTTAAAAAAAATTAAGTTTTAAAAGAAAAATATAACATTATATTGATACTTAACAACGGACGATGCAACTCATAATTTTAGTGGAAAACTGCGACCCTTCTGGTGAGAAACAGCTGATAAGTTACTACAGAAAAAGTAAGTACTCAAATTTAGAAGCAGAACGGCACAGCACAGAACAGCAACAGAAAGTAAAGACTAATGAAGCCTTTATTCTGCTTCATCATTTAACTGCAAAATAAAAATTGTTTTTCCCATTTATTTTCCTGTCATTGTATATATTCCATACAAAATTATTCAACAATTTTCTATTAAAATAAAAAATTATAATAAAAAAATAGTTTACGGCTTATACTAGGAAGACAACTGGAACGAACGACAAATCTCGTCCACGGCACACCAACAAAGAATAAGTAGCGAATCTTATAATTGGATAATTGGTTGCCGTTTGTGCAAAGAGAGAGATAAAATTGTTTTTGTCGATCATAGGCGTAAGAAATAGTCGTAGAAATAAATACCTACATATGTATGTATGTATATCAATGCTGCCCACAGAGAGAAAACCGAGAGAAATGTATAAGCGTATGTGCATTCATTTGTACAAAAAGCCGATTGATGTTCGGCACTCTTGCACTTCTCTGACCAGCAGTGATGTATATCGCAGATTTCGTCTTGCACGACGGATTTCGTACGACGGTGGCGTTGTGTTAGTTTTCATATAAACAAATGCGTTTTATTTTCTATCACGAAAGTTCGCACAAAAAAATCGTTGTTCGTCCCAGTTGTGCTCCCAGTTTGATTCGTGAGTTTCAGTGCAAAATATGTATGTTTGTATGTGTGTACATATGTACGAGTATGTGTATGTGATGTATGAGGAATACAGATAATAATTATAACCTACAATTACAAGAATTACAGATTATACTACAAAATTATTTCCCAAATGTTAGAATTTATAATTTTTTTGCATATCTTATTTTTTGTACAGATCTAGTCGCACGGTAGTGCGCCAGGCCAAGTTCAGGCCAATGCACGCAGTGTGTATATTTACAGGAAGCCATTCGAGCTGTTTTTACCCCCCTCATAACTTTGTTCCCCGCAATCGTAAAATTATAAAATTTAAATCATAATTAGAATAATAATAGAATGTTACCTCACATGCGAAGTTTGAAAGTTTTACAATGAAAGGTTCCGGAGATATGGAGGTGCAAAAAGTGCATATTTTAAGACATACTCACTGACCACTGACCACTGACCACTGACCACTGACCACTGACCACTGACCACTGACCACTGACACACTCATCAAATTGATGAAGCACTTCCGCTATCGCTAGAGAGCTAAAATTTGGTACAAGAGAAGATCTAGGTGAGCAATGAACCAGAAAAAATCTGAAAACCCGAAAATTTTAACCAGGAGGGCGGGGCTACGCCCATAAAAATTAAAATTTATGCTATTGAGCTGAAATTTAAAACAGAGCTAGCTCTATGTGAGAAATAAAATAAAAAAAATCTGAAAACCCGGAACTTTTAGCCAGGAGGGCGGGGCTACGCCCATAAAAGTCAGAATTAAAAAAGCTAATATAAGGCACTTAATGGAAGCTTTCTTTATTGAAATTTGGCATACATGTTGGATGGTGCAATCCTATAAAATTTTTATTAAAAAAGTGGGCGTTAACACGCCTATACAATTTAAACCTCATTTTAATGCCCTGCGGTTCATCATATTTAGATATACTATTTATCTAGCTATTATCATCCATTTGTAACGAAACTAGACACGAATAATTAGCATTGGCCCAAAAAAGTTTTGACTCTGGAAAAGTGGGCGGCGTTACGCCCATAAAAATTAAAAATTAAAAGTTGCGCTAAGGAGCTGAAATTTCATTTACAAGTAGGTCTAGGTGAGAAATCATCTAGAAAATTCTAAAAACCCAGAAATTTTAGTCAGAGGGGCCGGATTACGCCCATAATAATTAAAAATTAAAAGTTGTGCTAAGGAGCTAAAATTTGATACACAAGTAGGTCTAAGTGAGAAACCAACTAGAAAAATCTGAAAACCCAAAAAATTTTACCAGAATGGGCGGGGCCACGCTAATATTATATTAAAAACTTAATATACAGCTTTTAATTAAAACCAATTTAGTGAAATCTTGCATACGCGTTGCACGTACACAATACTTTAAACTATCACCTTGAAAATTGGGCGTGATAAAATGTTAGCCTTGTGTTTAATCTACCTCGGTCTAGCATATTTTAGAAGAAAATTAGCATGAATTATAAGCGCTACTCACAACAAAATTTTGAGTTAGGAATAGTGAGGAGAGGTAATGCTGATAAAATTTAAAGATATAATTCGCGCTAGAGAGCTGAAATTTTATACACTAGTAAGTGTAGCTGCGTAACCCAATGGGAAAATCTTAAAACCAAAAAGTTTTACCCGGTATGCGGGGCCACGACGTTAAAACTCCAATTAGCACTAGCGATCTTAAATTTGATACACAAATAAATCTAGATAAGATATCACTAAAAAAAATCTGAAAAACCAGAAGTTGCTATCAGGGGGTGGAAACAAGCACTTCAAATTCAAAATTAAGATAAATTTTATTAAAACTTTTCATACACATTGCACTCATCCAAAATAAAAATTTCCTATTTTGAAAATAAGCCGTGACTTCACCCATAAATCTTAGCTTTTTCTTTCATGTAAATACTTCGGTTTAGCAGTTTTTAATTTATTACTCATATATTTCCCATTAACTTTTTAATACCAAACTTTGCATGAACCATAAGCACTAGCAGATATAAAAGTCGGTGAGACCAAGCCCATAAATATTTTACATAATATTATACTATAGAGAGCTGACATTTTGTACACAAATAGTGTATTGAAGCTTTGCATGCACATTGGGCATATCCTATTGATTTATGTACTTCGGCTAAGCAGACTTTAATATGTAAATATATTGAGAAAATAGGCGGGGCCCACTAAAATTTACACCGTAATTTACATGTTTCTTTAAAGACGACTCTTACCAAATTGCGTATACATTTGCGACCCGTTTTAATGATACAATAGTGCATTCTCAAGGTGTACAACCCAACACCTATCACGCTTTAACCCATTATTTTATGCAACTACGTCATTTTCAAGTGGCACAGTGATCGTTAACAGAAATAAAATACACTAGAAATTTTAAGTTTCAAAAGTGTTGTCATAGAAAATTTTTCAAATAGTAGTCAGATCCTCACAAAAACATAAATGTGAAAAACGGCCAAGTTCCTATCCAAAATTTCGGCCATTAAAAGTTGTGAGATATAAATGTTGACCAAGTTCTTTTTTGCCACAATACCTAACACAAAAATATATTATTTATGATATAAATTTGTAATCGTAAAGGTGTTATATAATTTCTAGATAATCTGCTAACTTGGAAATATTTTTTTCTTTCTAAAAAAGGAGAGAATAATGTATAAATGTTCATTTCTTTATATTGATAAAAATGTTGTCAAGATGGCAGATTATCTAGATATTATATGACACCTTTACGATTACAAATTTATATCATACATAATATATTTCTGTGTTACGTATGGCGGCAAAGAAGAACTTGGTCAAAATTTATATCTCACAACTTTTAATGGCCGAAATTTTGGATAGGAACTTGGCCGTTTTTCACATTTATGTTTTTGTGAGGATTTTAATTTTACAAAAAATTTCGTATATTACACAAAATGTATTTTCATGAGTCACGAATTTCTTTTGTAATATAAACATTGTTTTTCGTAAATTTACGAAAAAAAATTTGTAAAAATACAAAATTTTATTAAATTAAATATTTTCGTAAAATAAACCACATTTTTCGTTTATTTTACCTATGAAATATTTTGAGTGTACAAATGTTTTACCCACTAAAAAGTAACCTGTATTTTTTTTTATCTGAGCCATATGCTATTTGTCTAGCGAATTCCATCCAAACCCCTGTAAGAGAGTCGTGGCTCAAAAATTTCAGTTTTTTTCAAAGTTATGCTGAGTATGCATTTGTCATTTCTTGCATTGTCATTTTGTGGAGCCAGTTTCAAAATGTGTGCAATGCTGTCCACATTATGTTTTCTATATAGAAACCAATGCAACACAACAAAAAATATCGGATACGACAAACGTTGCTGCTGGTACACATCATTGTGATATCACAAAATGCCATGATGTGTACTTGGCATTAGTATTACAGAAGTAATGGTCATATCATTCTTCATATTGTGGATAAATTTTATAATTTTTTTTTGTTATACTCAGCTCTTGAGAGAAAAATAATATGTTAATTTACCATTAAATTAAACTGTAAAATAAGTTTTTTTTTCATTATGATTTGTTTGCAAAATGTTATTCTTTAAAATTTAGAAGAAGAAAACTTATTTTTTTAATTAAAAATAAATAAATGTTATTTTCTTTACCCACGTTTAGCTGGCCATGGATGATCTGACTGCTGCAGAAGATCAGTTGCGAGAACGTGAAGAAGCGTTGCAGGAAGTTAAAAATCAATACGATAAAGCAGTAGGTGAGAAACAACGTTTGACAGATGCAGCAAATGCTTGCTTGAGGAAAATGACTGCTGCCACAGCTCTAATAAATGGTCTTTCGGATGAAAAAGTCCGATGGACCAATCAAAGCAAAGAGTTTAAAATACAATTGGGAAAGCTTGTAGGAGATGTACTACTAGCTACAGGCTTTCTCTCCTATTGTGGGCCATATAATCAGGAGTTTCGAGCAAATTTAATAAAAACCTGGATGAGCATACTTAAAGAGAAAACTATACCCTTCACCACTGGCCTTAATATAATTAGAATGCTAGTTGACTCTTCAATGGTTTCCGAATGGACCTTGCAGGGCCTGCCCAATGATGAATTGTCCGTGCAAAATGCTTTAATAGCCACCAAGTCTAGTAGTTATCCTTTATTGATAGATCCTCAAACACAAGGCAAAATATGGATTAAGTCCAAAGAAGAGCAAAATGAATTGCAAATCACTTCCCTAAATCATAAATATTTCAGAACTCACTTAGAAGATGCTCTATCTTTGGGTAGGCCTTTGCTAATAGAAGATGTGGGTGTTGAATTGGATCCTGTTATAGATAATGTTTTGGAGAAAAATTTCATCAAGTCGGGTAGTATAGAAAAAGTTTTGGTTGGCGACAAAGAGTGTGATGTTATGCCTGGTTTTATGTTGTATATTACCACAAAACTACCCAATCCTCCATTTAGCCCCGAAATAAGTGCGAAAACTTCAATTATAGATTTCACGGTAACAATGAGAGGCTTAGAAGACCAGCTGTTAGGCAGAGTAATACTAATGGAAAAATCCGATTTGGAGGCTGAGAGAGTGGCTCTGTTTGAAACTGTTATGCAAAATCAAAGGAATATGAAGGAGTTGGAAGCGAATTTACTTTATCGCTTAAGTTCCTCTCAGGGATCATTGGTAGATGATGAAGCCTTAATTGAAGTACTGCGAGTGACAAAGACAACTGCCGAAGAGGTTAATGAAAAATTAAAAACCGCCGAAGTTACCGAACGCAAGATAATGAAAGCTAGAGAGGAGTTCCGAGCTGTGGCAGCTCGCGGCTCCATACTATATTTTCTAATCGTGGAAATGAGTAATGTTAATGCCATGTATCAAAATTCTCTTAAACAATTTCTGGTCATTTTCAATAACTCCATTACAAAGTCAAACAAATCAAATGTCACCGAAGAGCGTATCAACATTATATTACGCTATCTAATGTATGAAGTTTACAAATTTACCAATCGTAGTCTCTACGAGCGTCACAAGCAATTGTTTACACTAATGTTAGCTATTAAAATAGACTATCACAAGGGTAATATAAGTCATGAGGAATTCATGGCCTTTATTAAGGGAGGCGCTTCACTGGATTTGAATGCCGTTCAGCCGAAGCCATTTCGTTGGATCTTAGACATCACCTGGCTGAATTTAGTTGAAATAAGTAAATTGCAAACGTTTGTTAATGTATTGGAATTGGTAAGTGTGCAAATAATATTTTTTATGTTTTTCCATTCAAGAACCCTTAAGTGTGTAATTGATTGTAATATTCACGGGTTTTATTTAGTGTGCAAAAGTATGACAATCATCGTTTTCTTTATCAGAATTGACTTTTTTATGATCTTTCTGTGAAATGGTCTTACATTTTTTATTTACAGAAGTAGGGTAATATTTGAAAATGGCTTAAAAAATATAATCCTTTTTTTTTTTGCCATGAATAACTTATTACACAGAGCATATTAAAATGTCATAGTGGGTTTGTTAGAAAGGCAGGTGTATGCCAGTTTTTTTTTACATAAATGTAAAATACAAAAAGGCTTTTAATATAAATGCATGCATGCAATGATGTTACTCAATATACTAATGAAATGAATTTTTCAAAAGTAGATGCCTACATACATACATATGTACATATTTCTATATTGTTAGTATCACGTATAAACGTGCTAAGTCTCCTCTTTCCGACCAAATTTATATACATTTATTTAAAATTAAGATTATAAAGCTAAAAAATATCGTGAAATGATTTTAATTTGCTATAATGTAGAGGCATGCAAGTGTGCTAAGTCTACAAAGCAACAAATTAAAAAAAGTGGCAGGTCCAAGTAATTTAAAAATTCTTCAAACTGCTGAGATTTCAGTTAAATAATAATGGATTTCACTAGGCATTCCGTTCCGCGTTTGTGGAAAGCATTTTTTGGGCAGAAGTAAAATTTGAAATTATTTATTCCGCTGCTGGGGCATTTTTTTCATAATCATCCCAGCAAAAAATTTCAAAAAAGTAATCGAGTTTGGAATTCAGCATTTTTTCCTTACTGGATTACCAACTTAATGATTTTAATAAGGCGTGAGATTAAAATAATCGATTCTTAAGAAGTAGTTATCTTGTTTATTGTAGGAAATAGTTGTGGGAACTACTTTTTTTACTCGAAAAAGAAACTTTTTTTGAAATATGCCGTTGGAAGATCTTGATTAAAAATTCTGATTAAATAAGTAATAAAGTTTTTAGAAAAATATAAATAAATATAAAATTTTTATTTTTTTTTTGCTACGAAATACACCATTTTGTAAAATTTCTTTTATAAAATTAATTAAAGTGGGTTATAGTTTATTCGTATCAGTGCCCGTATTGTTACTAATTGAAATTAACTTGTTTTTATTGATGAACTTTTATTAAAACCGAAAATGAAAAAAAATTATTTGGAACTACTTATATTTAAATAATAATTTTCCGAAATGTAAGTACTTATTTTTTAGTGTAAAATAAATAAGTAGACATATATGTACATATATAATATATTTAAAATAACTACATATTTTGACAATATTTTCATATGTTTCATATGCTAAAATTTTGGTTCCTCCTTTTAAAATTTTACGTAATATGATTTGTAAGCGAGTACTTCAATTTGGCAATCAAAAAAGTAAGTCATTATATGGCAAGTAGTTCAGATGGTAATGTCTAATTTTTTGCTGAGATGTTTGCCAACGCACAGTGGATGGTCTTGCAAAAAATTTAAATAGTTCTGCTGTTTAAGATTTTTAATCTTCAATAATTTTTAGTTAGGCTTAAGTTCAGCAATTTCAATTCTTTATTGAATGAAATATTTTTATTAATTAATGTGAGTTTCTAAAGAAGAGAAGAAAAATTAAACTTAGACTTTATAGCTGGGGGGAATGCCGATATTTTTCTCTGCAGCCACGCACTTCATCTGCACCCACGTCTATCTACTGGGGTAGAGTTTTGTTATTAACATCAGCTATTTAACGCAAATTTAGTATGAAATGGAATATGAGAAATGATTATTGTGTATACAATTATTGATTTACCATTGGTAAATACATCTATAAGTATCACTATTCATTTTCTGTTTTTCCACACGCAGTTATATCACTCTACCTAAGTATGTTGAACTATTCTTGCGATAATCACATTAATTACTATTACTTATTCGATGTACCGTCGGTACATATGTACATGTAAGTATTATTGTAGTGCCCTTATGTTACTTTAGGTAGAGTAATATAACTTCGTGCTAACCAAATTGAAAATAAAAAAATGGAAAAACAGAAAATTAATAGTGATACTTACAAATGTATTTACCAATGGTAAATCAATAATTGTATACACAATAATCATTTCTCATATTCTATTTCATACTAAATTTGCGTTAAATAGCTGATGTTAATAATAAAATTCTACGCCAGTAGATAGACATGGGTGCTGATGAAGTGCGTGACTGCACAGAAAAATATCGATATTTCCCCCAGCTATGAAGTCTAAGTTTAATTTTTCTTCTCTTTTTTAAAAACTCACATTAATTAATAAAAATATTTCTTTCAATAAAGAATTGAAATTACTGAACTTAAGCCTGACTTAAAATTATTTCTGATTAAAAATTCACTATAGTTCAATTAAAATCTAAAAATGTCTCATATTTTTAGTCTTCGTTTATTGAAATTTCGAAAAAAAATCGGTTTTTCTTATAACTTCAAGATTTTCATAGACTTAAAAAGTATACCAGATGCTGCAAAGTTGATGAAAAAAAAATCGAAAAATGTTGTTGCCGAAAATTAATGAAAAAGGGTTTTGTATTGTATTACTCCGCAATTTCTTCTCAAATCGATTTTCGATACACATTAGTAGTCCTTTTGCACTTAAATACTTGCGGAAAGTTTCAAGGTTGGTCTGCAAGGTGAATCAAATCCCATAAGGCCGAGGCACAATGAATCCGTCATGTGTTGAACTTCGCCTTTTTCAACTGACAGCTAAGTTAAAATACAGGGTTTCTTATGAGGTCTGTTACATTCAGTACGTATCCGTCAACGCAAAGTACAAAATTTGGTAAACTTTTAACTTTTTACGTACGTTGAGTAGTTTGACAGATATTATTATTATTATTTTTTGGTATGATCTGATTTAGGTTTTTGATTTAGGTTTTTGTGTTTTGTGGCAGCAAATATAAAATTAAACAAAAGAAATAAAGGAAATAAATACAAAAACTTGAATTTAATAAA